>BQMB01001073.1:0-1377816 GCA_027943415.1 Closterium sp. NIES-67
CAGCACGTACACATGATCTGTTAGAAATAGACTGCAAATACCACTTTGTATTTGTACTTTTATATCCTAGTTTAGGTTATGAATGTTCTAGTGGGTTGGGGTGTACTCACAAATCCCAACCTCACCCAATTGTGATCCCCCAATCTCCAATTACCCAATTGGAGATTCCGGAGATCCCAATGGGGATTCCCTCCAATTCCCCCTTCATCCATTCTCTCACCTTGCCATGTACTTATAGAGCCTTGGGCTCCTTACCTAATCAATCATTTCAACTCTATTTCTTACATGGTATCAGAGCGACCTATCCGCACACGCGGATCAAGGTCCTAATCTCAACGTGCCCGCGCTACGCGCACTTCATCGTCGCGCGTTTCGAGTCGTCGGAATTTCGACGTGCTCCACTCTGCAGTCGCGCCTCTCATCGTCGACCGCCTTCCCGCTCGACCTCGTTGAATTTCTCATCTCTGAAGCTTTCACGCTTCTCATCGTCGATTTCCTCCTCGGTTCTCCTTGGTCGAATCTCAATTTGCGACCATCTCTTAAACTCGTTCTCGAGTTTCCCCTCAGACCCGCCAGAATAGGCAAACTCCCTTCGCGAAATCGCCTCCACGAACGTCTCGCGTCAACAAGAGCAGGTACACAGGTTGAAGCGGAGCGGAGCTGGTTGCGGAGCTGGTTGCGGAGCTGTGTAGCTGCGGGACAGGGCCTGGGGGTGTGTGGGGGGGTGTGTGGGTCCGGGGTTAGACATAGGCTCAGATTCAGTTTCAAGTCGGCGTTTTAACGAATTTTCGCCGACGCCATTTCCTACTTAGCGGCATTTTGATAAGCCGTCAGAGTGATTTTCAGCAATTCTCGTCGACCAATTTCCAGAAGTGCGCGCTGCACACCGACAATGGCTTACTCAACCACTTCACTCGCAACCCGATCCCGCTCCTTCGTCTCGAGCCGGACGGTACATGCTCCAACTACAAGGCTTGGCGCTATGGTGTCGACAAGCACCTCCTCAGTCGCGAGGTGAAGGGGCTCGAGCTCACCGACGTCCTTCTCAACATCGGTGACGGCAAAGAGCCTCCTAAACCCGAGAGGTCCGCCGATCCAGCTAATGCCGCCGCCGAAGCAGTTTATGCTGCTGCACTGCTCAAGTACAAAGAATTGGGAGAAGGCCGATGGTGCGGTCATTAGTGTCTTCATGGGCACCACTCCTCCCGAACTCGTCGAAACCTACCACAACTACCCGTCTGCCAACGCCATTTGGCTCTACCTCGAAGATCGCTTCCTGAACAAGACTGCAGTGGGAGTTGCTATACTCATCCCCAGCATGTTCCAAGTGCGGCTCGAGGACTCGCCAGGCATGGCGGACTATGTCACCAAGGGTGCAGTCCATTCATGGTGAACTCAAACAGTTGGGATAGTCTTCCCCGAGCAAGCCCTGCAGCCGCTCTCCTAGTCGGCCTCACTCCGGCATACGAAGTCACACGCAAGATGCTCTTGGGCCTTGCTCCTGCAGACCTCACATTTGCCAAGGTCTCATCCGCGCTCCTTTCTGCCGAAAAGGACAACAGCGCTCAAGCCAAGGCCAATGCAATCCGCGCTCCCGTGCCTCAAGCCTATGCCGCTTCGGTGCCATTCCAGCGCAACCGCTTCCCCCCGTGTCCCTACGTCATCAAGCGCGGCCCTCGTGCTGGCCAGGTGTGTGGCGGCACCAACCACGCCCTTGCCTCCTGCTTTAAGAAGAAGGATGACGAGTGGTATGCCGTCAATGGACCGCCTCGAAGCGCCAAGCTGGATGGTCAATCGTGCTCCTCGCCAAGTCAATCAAGTCGAAGCGCAGGAATCCGTGCAGGCTGCTGTGGCTGCACCTGCTGATGTGCGCCTCAACATGTTGTTCCCTGGCACTGCCATGATTAATGAGACGATTTCGCAGTTCCTGGCTCACAAAGCACCTCAGCCACAATAGAGTTCACCCTCGACAGTGGGGCCACTCACACGGTTCTCAAGGAAGAACACTCCTTCAAGCCATACGAGACACCAATCCGTCTACTTGGAGCAGACTCCAGTTTCACAACACACGCCAAGGGCTCCTCCACAGTTCCGTGCCCAGCTTTTCCTTCGGGCAGTGTGACTGGCATGTGTGTTCCCACACTACGCCACAATCTCGTGGCCCAACACGAGCTCCAACGGGCAGGCGTCACCACGATCTTCCCAGCACACTCGGATCACTGTGACCTCTTCGACCCTAAGTCCAACAAGCTCCTAGCACGCTTCACACTCAACAGTAGCAAGCTCTACACGCTGCGTTCACCTGCACCTCTCGCCGCCCTCTCCCAAGCGCAAGCTGCCAGCACCACTCCGTGTTCGTGTCGCAGCTTCGCCAACCCAACCATCCTCTACCACCATCGCTTGGGTCACCCCAACTTCCGTACACTTGCCGACATCGCTTCCAAGAAACTTCTTCTTGGCCTCCGTCGGCGCTTCCTCCACCAACAGACTCACCTGCACCCACCTGCCTGGACTGCACCAAGAGCAAGCTCAGGCAGCAGCCGCACCCTTCCTCCCCATCCGTCGCAGCTGCTCCGCTGGACCTAGTGCACATGGATGTCTGGGGCCCAGCTCCAGTCGCATCCCGAGGCGGTCATCGGTACTTCTTACACTAGTCGATGACCACTCGCGGTATGTTTCTGTGCACCTCCTGCATACCAAGGCGGAGGCACCTGATGTCATCATGGCGTGGGTGCGCCAGGCTCAAGTCACGTTCGGCACTCCTCTGAAGTGCCTCCATTCTGATGGCGGGGGAGAATTTCGCAATGGCAAACTCGATAACTTCTGTGCGGCCCAAGGGATTCGGCAAACCTTCACGCTCCCCGAAAGCCCGCAGCAGAACGGCATTGCAGAGAGCCGCAACCACACCTTGGTTCAGATCGCTCGCTGCCTCCTCAGTCACGCCAACGCACCACGGTCACTCTGGGGATATGCCCTCTTCCATGCGGCACTCCTCTACAATCTTTATCCGCATCCCCACCGGCCCGACACCACACCTACCGCTCTCTGGCTTGGGGTCACGCCTTCCGCCCGCTCTCTACGCGTCTGGGGGTGTACCGCGTATGTGTTGCTAAGCCCCCACACGCGCAGGAAGCAAGGTGGCAAGCTTGGTCCCAAAACCCAGACCTGCATGTACCTGGGGCACAACTCCGACTCCCCAGACTACTTATTCCTCAACCCAATCACCAGACAGCTGATTCGCAGCCGTGATGTCGTCTTCGATGAGACACGCCCATTCCACTCTGCGACCACGGGCGAGCCTCCTCCACCTCCCCCGACGCTTGTTTGGGCAGACTTCGATGCCCCACTCCGGCGCTGCCCTTCTCCGGGGCCTTCTCCGTCCGGCGTGTCTCACCCGGCCTCCCCAGTATCCTCCGCAGCGGCACCTCCTCCTGCTCCGCCTTCCCCGCGCGTCGAGCCCGGCTCACCAGTCTCCTATCGGAGGCGCCCAGTCCTCCGGTCCCACCGCAGCCGCCTTCGTCTCCGGTCTCTAGTCGCACTCGTTCCAAGGGACCGGCTCCGCCTCTCGCCTGGGGACCAGCCGCCTTCTCCATCCGGTGTTCGGTCACCCCGCCTCCTCCTGCCGGGGGTGATGTCCCCTCCATCCGTATTCCCCCCGTGCACTTCTGGAGGACAGGCATGAGGAGCTGTTTGACCTTCACGCGGTCTGCCAATTTCTCTCTCACATCTTCCCGGACATTACTGACTGCCCTTCCCTCAACTTCACCGAGAACCCGACCATTCCGACTCCTCGCACAAAAGAGGAAGCTCTCTCGGGGCCTTATAAGAAGGAGTGGAAGGCAGCAATGGATGTGGAGAACGAGGCGTTCATTCGCAACAACAGCTTTGACGATGTTGTTCCCCCTTCCGGTGTCAACATCGTCGGCGGAAAATGGATCTTCCGAGTCAAACAACTCCCAGGCGAAGCTCCACTGTTCAAGGCACGATACGTGGCGAAGGGTTTCACCCAGAAGGAGTATCTCGACTTCTTCGAAACATTCTCGCCCACGGCCAAGCTCCCGACTGTGCGCGCTCTTCTTGATATAGCCGCTCGCGGCAACTTCGAGATCAAGTCCATGGACGCCTCCTCCGCCTTTCTCCAAGGCCAGCTCAAGGAGGATGTTCACATGGAACGCCCACCGGGTTTCCTGGCACTTACCCTGCCAACACAGTGTGGAAGCTGAAGCGCCCAGTGTATGGCCTCAAGCAGGCTCCTCGTGAGTGGCACAACAAGGTGAAGGAAGTCCTCCTCGCACTTGACTTCCATCCCTCTGCCTCAGATTCCAGTCTCTTCGTTCGTCACTCCTCCGAGCCCTTCTACATCCTCGTCTACGTCGACGACTTCATTCTAGCCGCCAGAGATCCAGCCGACATGGCAGCTGTCCAGTCTGCTCTCAGCTCCGCCCTTCTCATGAAGGATCTTGGTGACCTCAAGAACTACCTGGGGATGGAGATCACTCGTGACCGCCAGGCTTGCACGATCACCCTCTCCCAGGAGTCCTACATCGACAACCTTCTCAAGCGGTTCGACATGGACTCCAGTAACTCTGTCTCCACTCCACTCCCACTACAGCATCAGCTCACGGCCCCTCCAGTTCCTTCTCCTGACGCCTGCAAGGACCCGTACCCTGAGCTAGTCGTTCACTCATGTATGCCATGATGTGCACTCGACCAGACTTGGCTTACCCGGTTAGTGTCCTCTCTCGGTACGTCTCCCCCGGACGCTACACTGCCTCGCATTGGTCTGCAGCCAAGAGGGTCCTCCGCTATCTACAAGCCACCAAGTCTCACATCCTCACTCTTGGTGGTACCTCTCCAGTCAAGCTCGAGGGATACACAGACTCCTCATGGGCCGATGACCAGACTGACAGACGCTCCTCCCAAGGGTACTGCTTCACCCTTGGTAGCGGAGTCATCAGCTGGCGCTCCACTCGGTCCTCTGCAGTCTCCCTGTCGTCCTGCGAGGCCGAGCTCTACGCGGGCACAATGGCTGCTCAAGAGGCACGCTGGCTCTCCTTTCTCCTCGCTGAGTTAGGCTACCCCCAGCAGTCGCCCACCCTGTGGTGTGACAACCAGAGTGCCATTCACCTCACCAAGGATCCTGTGTTCCACTCTCGCACCAAGCACATCGAACTTCGTCATTTCTTCATCCGAGATCTTGTTCAGAGTGACCAGCTGACGGTACGGTACATCGCCTCAGATTGCAACCTCGCCGACCTCTTTACCAAGGCTCTCGGCAAGGCTGACCACCATCGCCTTCTCCGTTCCATGGGGCTATGTGCTCCTTGATCGGGTTTGCAGTCTATGGGGTGTGTTAGAAATAGACTGCAAATACCACTTTTGTATTTGTACTTTATATCCTAGTTTAGGTTATGAATGTTCTAGTGGGTTGGGGTGTACTCACAAATCCCAACCTCACCCAATTGTGATCCCCCCAATCTCCAATTACCCAATTGGAGATTCGGAGATCCCAATGGGGATTCCCTCCAATTCCCCCTTCATCCATTCACTCTCACCTTGCCATGTACTTATAGAGCCTTGGGCTCCTTACCTAATCAATCATTTCAACTCTATTTCTTACATGATCCCCCTCCAAAAATCGGATGTACAAGGCCTCATCGCATGCACTGCGGCTAAACCATGCCGTTACCAATGTGGTCCCAATCTCCTCATTCCATGCACGATGTGCTTGCTTGAGCCTTTTAGAGCCTTTCACAAGTGGTACACCCTACCTGTGCCATCATCAAAACCCTCTGGCTGCCTTACATAAAACTCCTCATGCAGGTGTGCATTCAAGTATGCATGGTTAAAGACGTTGACCCAAATTGCAGAAATTGCCTTTCAAGTTTATTAATATTGAAACCCCTGATTGGTAACCCAGTTCCCCAGAGTGAGAGCAAAAACGAAAGTTGCGCAACAAAACGACAGGGAACAGTTGATAGTCTTGCGCCACCCCCAGCTGATTATGCCCATGCCCCCGCCACACCAGGCGTTTGAGTGGAAAGAAACTTGAACTTCCCCCCATACATTTTGGGACTTTTCGGAATGCAAACCCAGCCCAGCGCCACTACGCACTAGGCAGCGAAAGCACCATGCACAGCACACGCCAGCTTTTATTAGGGCGCGGTACAATCGTTTCAAGTAAGGTACGCGACTTGAACTCGCAAAAAAATATTCTTATCTGGTCTTCTTGATCGCGTTGAAAATAGTCTAAACATCTACAACCGCATCACCTGTTCTAATTTCAGTTTGAAGACATAATCGTGATATGAGTTGTACCACGCCCTGATATGCGCAAGTCGAGTTGCTTGGCGCTTCCAAGCGAGTTGCGCAACTCAGCCAGGATGCGCAACCCAGAGTCACGTGCCCTTCCTTCCCGCTGTTTCCAGTGTTTCCACGCTGTGCCGTGCGCCGCTCTGACCAGGTATTCTTCCCCCACTCCCTTGCGCCTTGCGCATGCCCCCACTTTCCTTTTCCCCACCCTCGATTTCCCCCAGTCGCTGTTTGCGAACGTTTTGGTTTTGTCATAATTTGTATGCTCGTTCTGATTGGTTTTCATAGTGTGCTGTGTTCGCCCACTCTCGCCACCCTCACACCATTCCTCAACACCCGTGTCCTTTCTCCAACTCAACTTTTTGCCCTGTTCATCTTTATTAATCTTGCACGTTTTGGGTCAACGGCTTTAACATCCTCCTGATGCACATGCCAACCTCGTACCGCTGCTTCTGTAAGAAGCACCCGACCTGAGGCAAGTTTGTCGACAGGGGCAAACACCTGATCAGTCCTTGTTAGGCTCTAGGGTATAACCTTTGGCCACAAGGCGAACCTTGTGCTCTACCACCTTGTCCTCCTGATCCGTTTTCCGGCGGAAAACATACTTGGTGTCAATTGCCTTTTTACCTGGAGGCAAGTCAACCGGCTGAGGATCCCACACCCCCATCGTGCGCATGGCAGTCATCTCCTTCTTAGTCCCAGCATACCAAGATGGGCCCTCAGGGCCATGCTTTGCCTCAGCCAGTGTGCGCGGCACATCAGCAGTGCTCACACCTGCCAGTACAACACCTTCCACCTCCTTGGCCAAGCAAAGCATATCCACACCTGCACCAGCATCCCCCCTACCTTCTCACCACTGAAATCCGACCGGATATGAAGTACCTGTAAACCCGTCACAGGTGGTGGGAGGGAGTGGCTGGTGTGCCAGAGGCACTGGTAGAGGGAGGAGGTAGGCTCGGACCAGAAGAGGAGGAGGAGGACGCAGGTACTGCAGCACTCGGCTGAGGAACAGAGAGGAGAGGCCGCTGCACGTTGGCAGACTACGCTGTCGACATACCCGGCTGTGCCGACATACCTGGCTCTGCTGACATACTCGCCGGGGGCAGCGGCAGAGGCATGTTGGCAGTGTCTTCCCCCACTGCAGATGGTGCAAGGGCGTAGGGAAGGAGCTGAGAGATGGCATTGGCATCCTGTGTGAGGTCTCCAAAGGCCTTTGCCCGCTCCCAATCCTTCCACATCACATTTTTGAGAAAGGCAACATTCCAAGCAATATGAATGCGCATGAGAGAAGGTCCAACATCCTCCAGCCCTTGCTCTCCATGTCCACCCCAACACAGACGCACATAACAGCCCGTTCATCTAGCTTCCCACCCCGATCCGGTCCATGTAGCATCACACTCCCCATGCAACCCCAAACCCGAGCCATGCCGACATGCGGCTTGCGTCCTGACCAAGCCTCAAGCGGAGTGATGAGGGCAGGCAATGCACTATGGGGTACCCGATTCTTGACCCATATGACCCACATCATGGCCTCATCCCACAATCTTGCGGGGAGACCACTGCCGACCAGCAAGGTGCGAATCCCCTCCGCCATTGTCCAGTGCCACCTCTCTACCACCCATTCTGCTGCAGTGACTTTGAATGCCAAACTCGCTCTTCCATTCCTTCACTGCTTCCCCTAGGAAATCGCCACCCCTGTCGGAGCGAAGCACCTTCAACTGATGGCCAGACTCCCACTCCACATACTTGTGCCACTTGCGAAGAGCAAGGGGGAATGCCCAAACCTGCCTGGTGAAGTCGTCAATGAGGCTGAATACGTACACCGCCCTCCCGAGGACGGCGTACGCACAAGGCCCCACAAGTTCATCCAAGGGTCCAAGGGCCAGTGATGCCTCATGATCCCTAGTAAGCATGACTCACAAGGGGGGCAATCCCCACCGACACCCCCAATATCCAATCCAATGACAGTGTTGGCCCTGGCCATCTGCTGAAGTGTTGTCGGCACAGTGTGACCACATCGGCGGTGGGTGAGAGTGAGAGGAGAGAGAGATGTGAGTGGGCGAGCAGCAAGAGCATTTCCTTGGTTTTCCCGATTCAGTGGAAGCTGCATCCTCACCAACCCATGATCCCTGCCACCCTCTTCTCTTCAGTCTCCAACACCCGCTCCTCCCTCTTGAGCACACACTGTGTGCCCTCAAACATTACTGTAACTCCCCTAGAGGTGAGGTGTGGGACAGACAGGAGGCGAGTGTGCATCTCAGGCACATTGTGCACCTTTTGCAGCCTTAATAATTGACCCCCTTCACCAAGCACTAGTACCTCACCCATACCCTTAGCACTGACCACCTGTCCATCCCCCAATCGCACTCCCCTAATTTCAGGTGGGCCGAGCTTACTCTGGAAGTCGGTCACATAGGGGGTGAAGTTGTGGCTGGCTCCACTGTCAATCCACCACCCATCTCGCAGCTGCCTTTCTGCTGCTGCCTGCTGCCCAGCCACTGCCACTGCTTCACCAACAGCTACCTCTGCCTGGTCCTCCTTCTCGTCTTCATCCGCTACTTGTGCCTTGCCTTTGAACCCACCCGGTCGTTTTAGGAAGGTTGGTATCGCATTCTTGGGCCTATGAGGGCAACGTTGCCATGCATGTCCCTCATTCCAACACCCATGACACAATCCCCGTGGCGCCATATCATTCGACCCCAAGGAAATATGGGTGCTGCCGACTTGCTCGTCGGCAGACCCCCTTGACCTGTGCTATTATTGCTGCCACTGTTTCCTTGTCCCCCTCCCCTATTCTGGTTACTGCTGCCATCTCCCCTTCCCCAAGTGGCTGCTCCAAATGTGGCTGCACTATCACTCATCGGCGCCGCACCAATGCGCATCTCCTCACTTCTCAGGGAGGTCAACTCCTGATCCTTAAAGAGTGAGGATGACTGGTTGCTGAGGATCACTTTGAGCATCGCAAATCGAGGTGGCAGCCCCTTCAGTATCCTCATCATCCATTCCTCCACCTCTTCCTTCCCCCTGCCGCCAAGCACTTCAACATCAGCGAATATTCGCATTCTCCCATATTCTTCCAATTTCCTGTCACCGATCGAATTTCTTGATTTTCGCCCAATCCGCTTATCAGATGGCGATGAACTAAACGCAAATGTTGTAGCTCGTGTTGCGCTCTTTCCAATGGTATGCTAATCGTCTCCAATGCTTGTTGTCGGCCGAACACCCTTGAGAAAAGATATCGCTCTTCTCGTCCTCCCAAGTGGATCAACGCGTCGTCAACGTGTTTCTTGTAGAAAGTATACTCGACAGAGTTTACTTGTGCATTCCTGAAATTACAGTTAGATTGTACTAGTAGCGTGATACCTCATATGGAAGGACGCGCGTGATGACGTCAGTAGTAACGAGTCAACGCGTGAACAGTAGTTTCGCGCGTATAGTCACCCGAATGGTCAAGCCACTTTCAGTCACACGAACAGTCACTAGTCATGTCACGCGATACACTACTAACAGGTACATTCCAAATAGGTACTTTGTAGCCTATAAATGTGTCTGTATTATCCATTATTATTAATCCTTGTCATTTCTGACATTTCCAATACAAGGTGTAAAGTCTTCCGCTGACTTTTGTTGGAAATATCTCAAATGACTTAAGCGTTTCTGAAGTGTAACACTACACTCGAGGAAGATCGCAACGGGTACGCGAGTCAATGGAGGTTACACGAGGGGGCGGACAAAGAACGCGAAGGGACTCGAAAGGTCGCAACTGGAGGTTGCGACTGACCGTTACAACATCGCGGATGGTAACCGAATCGACAATCGAGTCGCTGTGCGACTCGATAACCGCTCCTGCAACTGTATTCTACAACTGCTTTCTTATTTTCTATATATTGTTGTATGCTTGTTTCTTTAATCAATCACTTGTTCTCATATACTAGTACAAGGGTTCAACTACTCAACTTCCGCTGCACTACTCAAGTCTTTTACAACTGGGACTTAGTCTCTGGAAAGATCCCAAGGGCGTTTTCTCAGCCCAACATGGTATGAGAGCTGGTCAGAGACCAAACTCCGAGCAACTACGCTCTATCTACAATCTGCAATTCAACGACTTCATTGATTACAAGTCATGGGCAGCAAGGGCAAGAAAATCTCTACGGGCTCTCCCAGCGCCCAAGACATCCAACCCGGCAACTCTGGATTGCATACTTCAGGACTGCAAACCGAGACCGGCGCTGCTCAAGAATCAACAGGAAGAACACCGGAAATGGTGACCCCATCACCCTCTTCAAGCGTGGATCCGAACCTTATGGAAAGGTTCTTCAGCTTCATGTCACACTTCGAGCAGCAGCAGACAAGGACACCTGCGCATTCAATACAAAGCAACGGAGGGAACATGGGATTAGCGCCAATGAGCCTCGACAACTCATCATTCGGGCAACACAATCAAGCGCCTACCTTTGCGCCTTATCACTCTTCACCAGGGACGTTCGAGTTCATGCCGCCCCGTGCCCAACCAACAGCAGCTGCATCACAACAGACACCAAACGAGATTTTAAGTCTCCAGGCGCAGTTTTCACACGTGATTAAACTGCAGACATCCTCACCATTCAACGGACACGATTTCTTTACCTGGAGTTTTGAGTTCGAGCTGCTGATGGAGGCTGCGCATCTCTTGGGATACTTCAACGGGTCCCTGCCATTCCCAAGCAACGGCACTGGAAAGGAGCAAGAAATTTTTACGTATCAGTCGCTGCTGGCGTATACAGTTCTCCTGCGGAACCTGTCACCACAAGAACAGCAGAGCATCAGAACGTATCGGAGCTACGCAAACTCCGCGGAACTCGCATGGCATCACCTCAAGTGTCTCTATCAAGCAAACGACAGCGTGACACAAAGCAGACTCATGCAACAACTGACAACAATACAGATGAAGACCGGGGAAAAGGCGATGCAGTATATGAGTCGCTGCCAGACCCTCCGCGACCGTCTGCTTCGGTGCGGAGGAACAATCACTGAAGAAAGCTTCGTGACGCTTGTCCTCGCTGGGCTCGGGCCAGAATGGAGAACCACACGCTCGCTTCTTCGTGCCCACGGAAGGATATCGGAGATGCACCTCTGCGCCGAGCTTCACGCTGAACAACAGGAGATGGACCTGTTCGAAGAAAGACAACCAAGGAAGCAGCAGCAGTTAGTTTTCTACACTCAACGAAGGAACGACAACAACTACAATCAACGCGGCAAACAAGATCAACGCGATAATAGAGGACTCACCTTCGTGCCACCGTTCTGCCACAAGTGTCAGACTTCCGGACATTCCAAAGTCAACTGCACACGTCCTCGTGTTTATCGTCCAGTAGACCCACACGTCGCCTCCACTCAAGAAAGCCCTCCAAGGCGCTCTTCCACATCTGCACAAGGGACACCAAACATCATTAACTGCATGATACACATCGACAACTGCGCACCCGGATCACCACCCACTTACGCACCAGACGAAGAAGAACTTCCGCCGCCGCGCTCGCAAGGACTTGAGGTCAACCCGACATATGCTGCGGTCGCCAACGCCGAACCCACCGGGCGAAACACCTGGTTCTTGGACAGCTGCTGTGGTCAACACATGTGTTCTTCCGGACGCTTCGTGCAACGAGAGCGACGCCTCACCCGCGACGTCATCATCACCGTCGCCAATAACGAAAACCTGAAAACAAACAGACAAGGAGTGGTTCAGTTACAATCCATGGAGACAAACGTTATACTTCAAATCAACAATGTCCTCATCGTCGACAACTTGGGGTACAACTTACTAAGCGTCAGCCAACTAATGGCAAAGGGGATTCACCTGGAGTGCGACTCCTACTCCAACGAGTTTCGTCTTTACCACGGGAAGGGCGGCCTCTTCATCGGTCGTGCTCTCCTGAAGTCCGGCGTCTTCGTGTTGGACTTCGTCCCCGACCGCGGTACTGGCGACAGCGACGGAATCGTGTCGTTCGCCGCCTGGACACACCCGCCGGATCTTGACCCCGACTTCGACCCTGATGGGTTCTGGCACTCCAACACCATACCTGCAGCAGAAAGAACACGAGCATTAGCAGTCATCAGACAAGAAAGACAAGTACCAGCAAGTGTCCCTTCCCAACCATCACCTGCAGTAGGAGCAGCAGGACCCAGCCGAGTACCACCACCAGCAATTCGAGGACCGCCAACCGAAGCAGATCAACTTATGCCCATCACACGAGAAGTTTGTCGAAGTCCCGCCACAGTCGTCGCGTTCTTCTCCAACACCGACATGTACCAACGCTCGCCCGGCCATCTGGCACCAACGCCTTGGGCATCCTGCAAACAGCACCGTACTACAAACAATCCAAGCCGAAGTATTAGAACGCAACGCTCTTCTTACACCAAGCGGCCAAGAACTTCGAAGACCTCGCGCACGGTGCTTCACGTGCCCCGAAGCAGATCTTCCCCATCAATCCTTCCAATCACATCACAACCCAAGTGCGCCTGCATATGCACCGATGGAAAAGGTTTACAGCGACATCTTAAACATGCCTCGAGACGACACGGAGGCCGACTTCAACTACGTCATCACTTTTATCGATGCAGCAACAAGATATGTTTGGCACTACAACCTCAAGACGTGTGATCAAGCCTTCGACGCCTTCACGACATGGCTCCCCATCGCCGAACGAGAATCAGGAACCAAACTCAAGAGCTTCCAGTCAGACGGTGCACTGGAATACCAGTCACAATGCTTCAGGACCTATCTGGCGGAAAGAGGAATCAGACGCCTGGTGTCTCTACCCTAAGCTCACCAGCAACAGGGGGTCGCAGAAAGAATGAACCGGACCTTGCAGACGACGATGCGGAAGCTACTCTTGGGGATGAGACTGCCCAACGCACTGTGGCCAGACGCGATGACCCATGCAGTCCACCTGCACAATTTGCTATCCTCGTCATCGCTCCCCAACAACGCATCACCGCACCTGCTGTGGACACGAAAAAGGGGCAGCACAAAATTACTTCGAGTTTTCGGCTGCATGTTACAGTACAGACCCCACACAGCCAGAGCAGGACGTTTCACCCGACGAGCACGATGGGGGCTACACCTCGGCATCGCACAACATTTTCACGCATGGAAAATCCTCGACATACAAGACAAAACTACCGTGGCATCACGTGATGTTATCTTCTACGAGCGACTGACGCTGCAGCATTACCTGGACAACATTGCCAACACACATGACCCCACCGACGGCTTCGCGGGCCTTCGTTCCTTCGCCGACCGTGCTGCCGAGGCTGACGCAGCAGAAGAAAACGTACCTGGAGCCTCGGACGCTGCCGGACCACTCCCTTTCTGCTCCGTACCTGTTCCACTCGATGAAGACAATCCCCTCGATAGCAACAACCTCGACACCTTTTACCACTTCGCCGACCTAGGTTACGTTACACCCCACCCCGTCGACACGAATGTCTCAGAACGCATCGGCCCAAACTTCTTACCTGATCCAGAAGACGGTGACGAAGCAGCCTATTCCGGGAATGAAAATTCCCCTCGACACACACCCACGGGCTTGCAGATACTTGGATTATGGGTCTCTGTCCAGCACCCGCCACCGCCATCTCCGCGCGAGCCCTTGACTCTGTCGCAGGCTCTGGGGGGGGGGAACATAAGGCGAAATGGAAGGAGGCGATGGAAAAGGAGTTAAAGGCTCTGCAAGACCGAAATACATGGAAGCTGGTACCTGCAACAAGCATCAACGGGATGAACGTCCTCTCGGGAAAATGGGTGTACCGCATCAAGACCAATGCGGACGGTTCCACCGAACGATTCAAAGCTCGATGGGTCGTACGAGGGTTCGATCAACGATACGGAACCGACTACATAGAAACATTCGCCCCAGTCTCCCGTCACACCTCATTGCGCATCCTACTCGCCGTCGCGGCCACGAAGAAACTACCACTGCGCCAAATCGACGTCGCAAATGCCTTCCTGTACGCACCTGTGGACGCTGAGATCTTCGTCGAGCAACCCCACGGATTCATCGACGACCCCACGAAAGTATGCCAACTGATAAAATCCCTATACGGGATTAAGCAAGCCCCGCGGCTCTGGCAGCAGCATCTGCACGGTCGCCTCGTAAAAATCGGATTCCTACAGCTGCCGCATGACCAAGGCATGTACCGACTGCAACAAGGAAGAGAATATATCCTACTCATCGTTTACGTCGACGACCTGCTCTACATCAGTTCCACTAGCAACATCGCCACCTCGTTCCAAGGGGAGCTGAAAGAGGACCTGACACTCACGGTGTCCGACGCAGTGACCCAGTACCTGGGACTGAATGTCGTCGAAGACAACTCGGCGCTCTACCTACACGCTGGAAAGTACACAGGCACTGTCGCGAAGAAATTCGGTCTAACGCCGACTACCGTCCCGACTCCCTACCGCTACGGGAACAACAACAACACCTCCGCAAAACTCCCCGCGAGGCAAATCCAGGAGTATCAGCAGAAGCTCGGCTGCCTACTATTCGCAGCAGTAACCTGCCGACCCGATCTCTCTTACAGCGCGAGCCAACTGGCGACGCATCTGAAGCAGCCGGAACAAGAAGATCTCGAGGAACTTAATCGGGCACTACACTACTTCGTCTCCACGCCGACGATCGGGCTTACCTACAGTAAAGCAACAACATCGTCCATACAACTATACGGATACGTCTGTCAAACATGTTTATTGATCATGTTTGTATAGACTGTATAGGGTAACCTCCTAGAGGGTACAACGTTTAGGTATATGTGCATGTACTCTCTAACTCTATCATTATTAAATTTCTAGGTTTGAGATGGTATCACGCGTAGGTTTCGACCCCCCCCCCCCCCCCTCACCTACCGCTTCCGCTCCTCCCGTCGCGTCTCCTAGCCTAGCCTCGCCCCTCCTGAGCCCAGTCGCGACCCCCCCCCCCCCCCCCCTAGCCCCGTCGCGCCCCTTCCAGGGCCTCGTAGCGTAGCGCCCCTCCAGGCCCCGTCGCGCCCCCCTTCCAGGGCTTCGTAACGCCCCTCCAGGCCCCCGTCGCGCCCCTCCTGGGCTCTGTAGCGCCCCTCCAGGGCCCCGTCGCGCCCCTCCTGGGCCCCGTAGCGCCCCTCCTGGGCCCCGTAGCGCCCCTCCAGGGCCCCGTCGCGCCCCCTAGCGCCTCTCCAGGGCCCCGTCGCGCCCCTTAGCGCCCCTCCTGGGCCCTGTCGCGCTCCTCTCAGGCCCCGTCGCGCTCCTCCCAGGCCCCGTCGCGCTCCTCCCAGGCCCCGTCGCGCCCCTTCCAGGGCCTCGTAGCGCCCCTCCAGGCCCCGTCGCGCCCCTTCCAGGGCTTCGTAGCGCCCCTTCTGGGCTTTGTCGCGCCCCTCCTGGGCTTGGTAGCGCCCCTCCCAGGCCCCCGTCGCGCCCCTCCTGGGCCCCTTAGCGCCCCTCCTGGGCCCTGCCGCGCTCCTCCCTGGGCCCCTTAGCGCCCCTCCTGGGCCCTGCCGCGCTCCTCCCTGGGCCCCGTAGCGCCCCTGGGCCCCGTCGCGCCCCTCCTGGGCCCCCCCCCCCGTCGCGCCCCTCCAGGGCCCTGTAGTGCCCCTCCTGGGCCCCGTCACACCTGCTCGGCCCGGTCGCCCCAGCTCGGCCCCGTCGCAGCCGCTCGGCCCCGTGGCGCCCCCCCGGCCCCTGTCGCAGCCGCCCGGCCACTGTCGCACCCGCCCGGCCCCGTCCCGCCCGCCCGGCCCCGTCGCCCTCGCCCGGCCCTGCTGTGTCCTGCCCGGCCTCGTCGCAGCCGCCCGGCCTCGTCGCTGCCGCCCGGCCCCGTCGCAGCCGCCCGGCCCCGTCGCAGCCGCCCGGCCCCGTCGCAGCCGCCCGGCCTCGTCGCTGCCGCCCGGCCCCGTCGCAGCCGCCCGGCCTCGTCGCTGCCGCCCGGCCCCGTCGCAGCCGCCCGGCCCCGTCGCAGCCGCCCGGCCCCGTCGCAGCCGCCCGGCCTCGTCGCTGCCGCCCGGCCCCGTCGCAGCCGCCCGGCCTCGTCGCTGCCGCCCGGCCCCGTCGCAGCCGCCCGGCCCCGTCGCTGCCGCCCGGCCTCGTCGCTGCCGCCCGGCCCCGCGTCGCGCCTGCCCGGCCCCGCCGCGCCTGCCCGGCCCCGTCGTGCCTGCCCGGCCCCGTCGCGCCTGCCCGGCCCCGTCGCGCCTGCCCCGTCCCGTCGAGCCTGCCCCGGCCCTACATACTTCCTGGTACTGTCCCCCTTTCCTCGCACCGCTTTGCACTCTCCTGCACATCCCTGCCCCGCCTTGCACCGCACTGCACCGCACTGCACCGCACTGCATCGCACTGCACCGCACTGCACTGCACTGCACCGCCCTGCACCGTACTGCACCGCACTACACAGCACTACACCGCACTCTACTATCCTACACTGCCCCTGATGGCTGCTGAGCTTCGTTTTGATGCTGAGGGTCAGCATCTGGAGTTCGAGGCGTGGTTGGCTGACCTCCGCCGCCACCTCAGTGGTCAGCGGCAGGACGGCCACCCGCTTTCTGACCACCTAGACGGTATGCTCCCCTGCCCTGACCCCCCTGCTGTGCTGCCCGCTGATCCCACGCCCGCTGAGCGCGAGTCCACTGCCGCCGCTGCCCTTGCCCGCTCTGTCTGGCTTTCCCGCGATGCCCTTGCTCAGCTCGCCATTAGCAATGCCCTCCCCCCCCCTGAGCGCCCTCGCTTTAGAACCATTACTACCGCCCAGGCCTACCTCGATGCTGTCATCAAGCGCTATTCTACCCCTCCTGCTGCCTCAGTGGGACGCCTGATCCTCCCCCTGCTCTTTCCTGACCTTGCGTCTTTCCCCACTGTCTCTGACCTCGCTGCCCACCTGCGCTCGATAGATGAGACCTGGCGCGCTGCCTGCACTGATGCACAGCTTAGAGTCCACCAGCCTCCCATGACCTCTACCCTCTACCTCCTTGCCACCCGCCTCCCTGACCGCCTTGCCGCCGCCCGCGACCAGTTCCTTAGCATCCACCCCGCTGCTCTCACCCTCACCGACTTTGTTGACACCCTGACTGTCATAGAGACTCGTCACCGCTCCATAGCCCAGGCGAGCGGTACAGTACCGGTCCCTATCTTTCAGGGTTGTGCCCCCGCTCAGTGTACCTTCTCCGACGGCTCTGTCGCTGTGGCTGAGACTGCTGCTGCAGTGCAGTCCCGCTCGGGGAAGGGCCGCCGCCCCAAGGTTGGGAGCGGCGGAGGCGGCAGGGGTGCGGGTGGGGGTAGTGGTGGAGTCGGGTCGTCCGGTGCCGGTGCGGACGTAGGGACCCTGCCCGGTCCAGCGGCCCCGCTGCCTCCACAGTTGCAGCAGCAGCAGCAGCAGCAGTCGCCGCAGCCGCAGCCTTCGCAGCAGCCGCCGCAGATGAGGCAGGCGAGTGCTCTCCCGCCTGGGTGGCCTGGAGCTGGTGGTGGTCGTGCGCGTGGTGGTGCACCGGGTGGTGGTTCTGGAGGCGGGCCCTGTCAGTACCAGATCCAGACCGGTCCTCGCCGCGGCTTCGTTTGCGGTAAGATCGGTCATTCCACTCCTCGCTGTTTTCGTCGTCTGGACGACCTGTTCCGTCAGCGCTTTGGCCCGGCGCCCGACCTCCCGGACTGGCACAGCTTGCTTAGGCGTAGCATTCAGATTTTTGACTTGGACATGGATGCCATTGTAGCAGCCTTGCATGTGATGTATGCTGATGACTCTAGTGTGCTTCCCTCTTATTACCCCGTGTTGCCTAGTGTAGCTGTGCCTAGCGTAGACTCCCCTGCTGCGTCAGGCGTAGGCTCTTCTGCTTTGCTTAGCCTCGGTGCTTCCACTGCCTCCCTGCCGCCCTGCGCGACTGCTGCGCTTTCCTTCACCTTGGACTCTGGCGCCTCTCGGTGTTTCTTCCGCGACTCCACGATGCTAACGCCGCTGCCTGTTCCCGCCGCAGTTACTCTTGCTGACCCCTCCGGTGGTCCCGTCGTTGCCCGCAGTTCCACCTCCCTTCCCTGTCCGGCGGTTCCTTCAGGTTCGCTCACCGGTCTGCATATCCCCTCGTTCTCCAGGAACCTAGTTGGTGTCGGCTGCCTCCAGGACCTTGGCGTCACCACTATGTTCCCTGGTCACGAGCGGTATGCTGTCTGTACCGAGGCCGCCTCTGGTGCCCACCTGTCCACTTTCCCCCGGGACCCGGTGTCCGGCCTGTTCACACTTGACACCGCGACTTCCCCGGCTGGGTCTTCCCCCCAGGTAGCTGCATCCACCCAGGTTGCTGCTGCGTGCTCCTGTCGGTCCCTCACTCACCCGACTCTCCTTTGGCACCACCGCCTTGGTCACCCTGCACTCCCGCGTCTGCGTCACATGTCCCAGCACGGTCTCGTCCTTGGTCTCCCCGGTTCGTTCCCCGAGTTTCCCTCCTCCCCCGCCCCCCAGTGCACGCCTTGTGTCGAGGGCCGGCTCCGCCGTGCCCCTCACTCCTCCTCTTTTCCCCCTACCACCGCACCACTGCAGACTCTGCACATGGACGTCTGGGGCCCAGCCCCGGTCCATGGGCCGCGTCGCGAGCGCTTCTTCCTAGTGCTTGTCGACGACTTCACGCGCTACACCACAGTCTTTCCCCTGGAGCGGAAGGCCGACGTGCCTGACGCCCTCATCCCCTGGCTTGTCTCTGCTCGTGTCCACCGCGGTCTCCCTGCCTTGCGCCTCCACTCCGACCGGGGTGGCGAGTTTGCCTCAGGTGTCCTTGGTCGCTTCTGTCGTGCGGAGGGCATCACCCAGACGTTTACCCTGCCGGACTCCCCGCAGCAGAATGGGGTCGCTGAGCGACGCATCGGTTTGGTCATGGAGGTAGCTCGCACCTCCATGATCCACGCCAGTGCACCCCATTTTCTGTGGCCGTTCGCCGTGCGCTACGCCGCTCACCAGCTTAACCTGTGGCCGCACCCCCAGCGGCCGCAGGTTTCGCCGACCCTTCTGTGGACCGGGTCCCCTGGTGACGCGTCTGCATTCCACGTCTGGGGCTGCCTTGCTCACGTTCGTGCCTCTGGCACGGACAAGCTCACTGCCCGCACCCTCCCCTGCGTCTTCCTCGGTTTCCCCCTTGACGCGTCCGACTGGCACTTCTACCACCCGCCGTCCCACCGCTTCTTTCACTCTCGCGACGTCACCTTTGACGAGTCCGTCTCCTTCTACCGCCGCTTCCCTCACCGTGGTCCCCCGGTTACTCCCCCCCTATTCCTGGTCCCTCCTTCCCCGGTGGTCCCTGCCCCTCCCCCCCCCGCCCCCCCGTCCGGCCCCCTCTGGTGTGTCTCACGTCACCCCCCTCCCGTCGGTCGTCCCGGTCGACGAGTCTTCTGACTCTGGTAGTCCTCCGGCGCAGTCCTCGCCGCCTGCCCTCCCCCGGTGTCTCCTCCTCCACCGCCTCCGCAGCCGCCGTCGCCGCAGCTGCTGCAGCCGTCGTCTCCACCGCCGCCGCCGTCGCGGCCGTCGCTGCAGCCGCCGCCGCCGCCGCCGCCGTCGTCGCTGCCGCTGTTTGTGGACTCTGGGGGTGCTGGCGTTGAGGTGGGTACTAGTCCCGGGGCTCCTGTCGTGGCTTGTCCCGGCGGGCCTGGGGGTGGTACCGGTGCTGGCGGGGTTTCGGGCTCTGGGTGTGTCCCTTCTGGGGGTGCCGGTGTGGAGGGTTCGGGCGTTCTCCGTCGCGCAGCTTGTGGCCCTGGCGTTGGTGTTGTGTCGCCGCAGCAGCAGTCCCCGCCGGTGTCCGCCCTCCGTCTGCTCGGCCTTCCGTCCCCTGACCCTGTGCCTGTTCCTCTCCTGCCGTCTCCTCCTCTTCCCGTCTACGGCCCCGTGTTCCCTCCGCCGGACTCGTCCCCGGCTCGTTTTCCCCCTCGTTCCCCACCAGTGTCCCCTCCTCTGTCTCCTGACCCGACGCCCCCCTCTCACGTCTGGTCTCGCCGCCCCTCCCGTGCTCGTCCTGTCTCCCCCGTCCCGCGCTCTCACCCTATGTTGCTCCGGTCCCACGCGTCTCGTCCTCCCCTCCTCCCGTCTCCTCCTCCGTCCTCTCTTGTCGTTGCGTCTCCTCCTCTGTCTGACTACTTTCATGCCGCTCGCCCTCTTATTCCTCGGGTCCTTGCCTCTCTCGTTACCGACCCGTCTGTTCCAGTGTCGAGTCTTGACGCCCTTGTCGCTGCGGTCGCTGACTTCGCCTCTTCCCGCCGCCTTGACTACGCCACCGCTCTTGTCTCTGACCCTGCCTGTCCTCCGTCTGTCGGGGGTGCTCCTGCCCTCGGCAGTGACGTCCTGGAGGACCGCCAGTTTGAGCTTGCTTTCCTGTCCGAGGCTGCTCCCCATCTCTGTTCCATGCTGCTAGTCCCTGAGGGTGACCCAGACGCTTTCGACATCCCGACCCCTCGTACTTACGCTGAGGCGGTTTCGGGACCCTGGGCCTCTCAGTGGATAGCTGCCATGGAACAGGAGATGGCATCTTGGAGATCCACCGGCACCTTCGTCGACGCAGTTCCCCCACCTGGGGTGAACGTGGTCGATGGCCGTTGGCTCTTCAAGGTGAAGCGCCCTCCTGGAGAGCCGCCTGTCTTCAAGGCGCGCTACGTGGCTAGAGGCTTCAGTCAGCGCGAGGGGGTGGACTTCTTTCAGACTTTCGCTCCTACGCCGAAGATGACTACTCTTCGGGTTCTGTTACACGTAGCGGCTCAGCGTGACTACGAGCTTCACTCCCTCGACTTCTCCACTGCCTTCCTTCAGGGCAGCCTTCACGAGCAGGTCTACCTGCGTCGTCCTCGGGGCTTTACTGGCACTTTCCCCCCTGGGACCCAGTGGCTTCTGCGGCGTCCAGTCTACGGCCTGCGCCAGGCGCCTCGTGAGTGGCATGACACGCTGCGTGCTACCCTTGCTGACCTGCAGTTCTTTCCTTCCTCTGCAGACCCCTCGCTCTTCGTTCGTGCTGGCCCGACTCCGTTCTACATCCTTGTCTACGTAGACGACCTGGTCTTTGCCACAGCTGACAGGGACGCACTGGCCTTCGTGAAGGCAGAGCTGCTGAAGAGACACACCTGCACTGACCTTGGAGAGCTGCGCCGTTACCTTGGCTTGCAGATCTCCAGGGACAGAGCCGCGCGCACCATCACCCTGACTCAGTCACACTTGGTGCGCCAGGTCCTTCAGAGGTTCGGCCTTCAGTTCTCCTCCGCACAACCCACCCCTCTTCCTCTGGACCACAGACTCTCCACTCCAGTTCCTGAGGAGTCGGTAGATCCCAGTGGTCCTTACGCTGAGCTAGTGGGTTGCCTCATGTACCTGATGACTTGCACTCGCCCAGATCTCGCATACCCTCTCAGCATCCTGGCTCGTTTCGTGGCCACAGGCAGACACCGACCTCAGCACTGGTCTGCCGCTAAGAGGGTTTTGCGTTATCTTGCAAGTACATCGGGCATGGGGTTAGTGCTAGGCGGACGTAGGCCAGTGGTCCTTACTGGACACACAGACGCTTCTTGGGCAGACGACGCCGAGACGCTCAGGTCTTCCCAGGGCTACTGCTTTAGCCTTGGCTCAGGTGCTGTCTCGTGGAGAGCTACCCGCTCCTCGTCTGTTGCCCAGTCCAGCTGTGAGGCTGAGATCTACGCCGGTGCCATGGCGGCACAGGAGCTCCGCTGGCTGACCTTCTTGCTCACTGACTTAGGTGAGCGGCCTAGCTCTGCCCCGGTCTTGTACGCTGACAACAGGGCCATGATCCTCCTGTGTCAGGAGCCTCGACTCGAGGGTAGAGCGAAGCACATCCAGCTGCGGTACTTCCTCCTGCGCGAGCTACAGCAGCGTCGCCAGGCTCGCGTAGTACACTTGGCCTCCGGTGCCAACACAGCTGATATCTTTACGAAGGCGCTTGCGCCTAAAGATCATCAGCGGCACTGTGTACAGCTTGGTCTGGTTCCTGTAGTCGCTCACTTACTCGGGCCTTGACTTTGTACTGTCCTATATATATGTGTACACTCAGACTGGACTTGTGTCCTCTCACAGTGGTTGGACTAGTAGTGCCGCCCTGTACTTGTTCTTGTCTTGTCTGTACTCCTTCTGACTGGTCTTTTAGACCCTTGTCTCAGAGGCTGGACTAGTAGTGCCGCCCTGAGCTGCTTATCTAGGACATTCCCCTATGCAGTCCAGGGGGTGTGTCAAACATGTTTATTGATCATGTTTGTATAGACTGTATAGGGTAACCTCCTAGAGGGTACAACGTTTAGGTATATGTGCATGTACTCTCTAACTCTATCATTATTAAATTTCTAGGTTTGAGAACGTCGACGCCGACCACGCGGGAGATAAGGAAAATCGACGATCTAGGACGGGCTACATCTACCGACTAGAACCTATCGGGACTATCTCCTGGCAGTCGAGCAAGCAGGAACTAATCGCACTATCTTCGGCTGAAGCATAATATATCGCCCTCTGTACTGCGACCAAGGAAGGACTCTACCTACGAGAGCTGCTAGAAGAAGCGAAGATTGCGACCCTGCCCGTCTTCTCACTCCTCTGCGACAACTAATCTGCGATCAAAATCGCGAACAAGGACGGCTTTCGCCAACCGAACCAAACACATCGCCTTGCGGTACTTCTTCGTCAAGGATGAAATCGCGAAGGGGAGACTTCAACTCAGTTACTGCCCTACGACTGAAATGGCCGCAGACTATCTGACGAAGAAATTGGCGAAGGCAAAATTCGATTACTGCACGCTGCTGACCGGGCAGACAAACGTCACCGGATCTGAACACGTCAGCACTCCAGAAACGAAGGGGAGTGTTGGAAATGTCTCAAAGGACTTGAGCGTTTCTAAAGTGTAACACTACACTCAAGGAAGATCGCAACGGGTACGCGAGTCAACGGAGGTAACACGAGGGGGCGGACGCATAACATGAAGGGACTCGAAAGGTCGCAACTGGAGATTCATAACCGTTACAACATCGCGGATGGTAATAGGAGCGACAATCGAGTCGCTGTGCGACTTGATAACAGCTTCTGCAACTGTATTCTACAACTGCTTTCTTATCTTCTACATATTGCTGTATGCTTGTTTCTTTAATCAATCACTTGTTCTCATATACTAGTACAAGGGTTCAACTACTCAACTTCCACTGCAGTACAAGTCTTTTACAACTGGGACTTAGTCTCTGGAAAGATCCCAAAGGCTTTCTCTCAGCCCAACAATATTCAACAAAGCACCGTGTACTGCTGGCAACGGTACAGTACATACCAAATGCAAAAGAAACCTCAATAGCGAGGTTCATATTCAATCATATACTATTGGAAGCGCAACTCCCCAGCATGCAGCACAACAGCAGCATCAACTAAACAGTCCTGCCACTACTTTCAAAACACAGCAGAAAAAAAATCAAACCGCAAACACTTCACTTGGTGGCAGCCTCGAGGGGCTCGGCGGCCTTGTTAGCAAACTTGACACCCTTTTCAATGCTGCCCTTGAGCTCGGCAACCATGGCGTCCAGCCCGACCTTCTCCGCGGGCGACAGCCCCTCCAGCTCCGACGGCACGAAGGCCTCCAGGCCCTCCCGACCCAGCTTCACACGCGAGGCGAAGAACGGCAGCTCCGTCACCTGCACGCACAGCAGAGGCGAGGAGAGCAGAGCAGAGTAGGGCAGTGCAGATGAGGGACACCAGAGAAGTCGTCGACGTGAGGAAAGGGTGGGTTGGTGGCGACGGTGGGAAAAGTGGGAAGAACATGTGGATGTGCCTGGAGAGCAAATGGGTTCGAGGGGATGGCGAGGGGGTAAAGAGCGAATGAGTTAGGGGGCTATACAAGTAGAAAGACGGATTGAGGAACAGGGGACAGGAGCGAGGGTAGAGGGACTGAGGAGGGGGAGAGATGCTGAGAGGGAATTAGGGAGGGACAAGGGTAGAAGGGGAGAGAGAGGCGTGCACGTACGTCGGAAGCGACGTAGGTGCACTCGAAGACGTCGGGATCACCGTCCATGGCGCGCATGCAAGACTCGGCGAAGCGCGCAGCCGCATAGGCCTGGGAGGACACGAGGTGGGGTGGGCGAGAGCGGGGAAGAACGGGGTGAGGTGACGAGAACGGAAGACGTGGCTGCGAAACAAGGACTGCAAGAGGCGGCATCTCCCCACTTCCTGACAACGTCAGCATAACTGAGCAAAGAGAAACTGGGCTAAAAGGGAAGATGCACAACGAGGCAATACAGAGAGCGAGAGATGCGCAAGCGATAGGATAGGTAGTGTCATGGAAGAGGCAGGGGGGTGCATACCATGGAGAGAGTCGCAGAGCCAGCTCCTGCCTTGGCCTGTCATCAAAGAAGAGAGCGGAGAGGGCGAGGGAGAGGGAGAACGACACACACACATCGGTTAGCACCCGACAGTAAGCAACGGAAAAAAAAGCTCCATGATCCGGAGCGTTATCGCGGGCGATGCAAGTTCCACATCCATCTCGGTTTGCCTCGTTACATTCGCATTCAAGCTCTACCGTGGCACACCAGCGGGAGGCAACCATCATAACCCACCAAAGCCATCATAACCCACTACACCCCAGCATGCCCCATCATACCCCATCATACCCCACTCAACCACCAACCTAGCCATCGTAGACCATCCCGTTCCCTGCCAGCTCACCTCGACGACTTCCGTGCCGGCGTTTTGGATGCGGACCGTCAGCTTCGCCGCCTCGTCCTCCGTCAACGTCACCGCCGGCTTGGCCTTGGACAGCAGCGGCAGGATGGTGGCACCGGCATGGCCGCCGATCACGGGCACGTCCACGTCGATGAGGCGCAGGCCCTTGAGCTCCGCGAGGAACGTGTTCGCGCGCACCACGTCGAGCGTCGTCACGCCGAACAGCTTGCGCGGGTCCCACACGCCCTTCGATTTAAGCACCTCCGCGGCGATGGGGACGGTGCTGTTAACGGGGTTGGTGATGATGTTGATCCACGCTTTGGGGCAGTGGTCCGCCACGGCATCGACGAGCTTCTGAACGATCCCCGCGTTGATGTTGAACAGGTCGTCGCGCGTCATGCCGGGCTTGCGCGGCACGCCGGCGGGGATGATGACGAGATCTACACCGTCCAATGCGGCGCCCAGCTGATCTGCGCCGGTGAAAGCCTTCACCTGGAGAAGGGGAGAGAAAAGAGAGAAAAAGGGGCGAAGAAAGGGAGGGGTGAGTGATCGGGAGGCAGCACAGCTAATATGGTTGCTTTAGTGGTTAACTTGAATGGAAGCTCCGCAAGCAGTGACCCCAGAAGTTGCGAATCCGGGAAAACGGACACTTGGGTTCAGCGAACGACGAGATCTGCGCATCGGAAACAGATGCGTCGTTCGACACCATTTCGTGCCTTCAAATCACTCACCTTTGCGGGAGTGTTGCAGTGGCTGACGTCAGCTGCGACACCTGCGACGTTGGCGATATCGTATAGGTGTAGCTCCGACACGAGCGGCGACATCTTGAGGAGCAGCGACAGCGGCTGTCCGATCCCTCCAGCCGCGCCGAGCAGCGCAACCTTGATCTCGGCGGAAGCCACGGGGGCGGCGACTAGGCGGGGAGCTGCCGCAGGAGCCGCGGAACTGCGCGCGGAGAGGATCGCGCGGAGGGGGTTGGCGGGGACCGTGGATGGGGAGACGGATTTCAGCCCATGGAAGGATGCGAAGGATGCGGGCGCGATCTGTGGAGCTGCCGATCGGCGCGTGGATGTGTGGGCGGCCTCGGAGAAGGACACGGCGCCGACCGCGGCGTGAGATGCGCAAAGAGCGTTAGCTGCCATGTTTGTTCGCTGGAGAGAAGTTCAAAGCGTAACGCGGGGGGAAGCACGACTATCTGCGGGAGACTGCAACAAGGGATTCGCTGGGTAAAAGTTAGCTTGATCGATCAATCAAACAAAGGCTTCACACAGAAAAGCTGGAAGGGGTTGCGCGTGAGATAACCTCAACGATCTGGCAAAGCTGGGCGCTTTGTAGGGAAAAGTGAGTTGGAGGAAGGGGGGAGGTGAGCAAGAGTAGTGGGCGTGGCTCGTGTGCTTGACGGTGGGAGATGGATTCGGCTGCGATTGAGGGAGGGAGAGGTGTTCCGTGCGGCTGGGGGCAATGGGATGGGATGGGAGGGGGGATGAGAGGAGGGTTAGAAGGGGACGAGATGGAGAGAATGGGCGAAACGAAAGTTCCTGTGGGCGATTCGCACAAAATGCGCGCCAATTCAACACGTGCGATCATTCGCGATATCCCTTCAACCCCGGGGACAATCGTGGGTGATGGCTTGGTTACCCTGCCAGTTCGTCTACGGTGTTGGTCGCGAGTGGTCATCAGGTTTCCTCGATGGCTTCGCTCGCACGATGGAGCGGGGCTGGCGACTCGCCACGCAGCTTCCAAAATGCCACATCGACACGAGCGAGAAACTGGGGGGACCAGTGAATGCGGGGAATTAAGCGCTTCTGTGCCACTTCATCTCGCCCGTGTGGCACGATGATATTAATGGTCTGCGGCGAGGGCAGTCAGACGCAAGTGCGTGCCGCTTTCCAGCACAGATCCTGCATTCCTTGGCCGCGCTGACTGGTTGCTGAAAACCTCTTGCGGCGCGGTGACAACCAATAAAGTAGGACCACGTGATGGAAGTCTAGGCCAATTTCCGGGGGGGCAAACAGCTGGTGTATGACATCTGTGCACACAACGATTGGGCCGTGCCACCTCGCATTGCGACAAAATTCCCGCTTCTTCAAACAGAACCACTACAGTTCGGGCATGAGGTCAGAACTTGGGTTAAAGCGAGCGTACAGACCAAACTCAAGAGTCAAAGGTTTTGAGTCCCCCGACGCACGAAAACTAACGCGAAACAAACACGGTAACCAAATACCAGCAGGAGGGGTGCGATTTTTATTTGGGAAGATTCTGATTGGCTATGCGACTCACCACCAACCCAGCGACAAAACAAGGAAAGCCTCTCCCCCCGCCACATCAAGACCCAAAGCTTTTGCTTTTTACTCTGTACTCAGTACCCATGGCTCCTTCCCCGCCATTCTCGCTCCCTAACACAGCGCTTACCTCCTATTTCGTCATTCACGGGAAAGGTGCGGCTTATTAGTAACGTTTACATGTTCCCGTAACCCTGTGGGCGACAGCTACCTGCCGCATCTCCGTTAGTTTATGCGACCAGTGATTTCGTACCTAATCGCCCACTTCGCTGCATGCCACGCTATCATTTTAGGGCGTGCCACGCGAAGACCTTATTAGCGAGCTCGAAGGCATTTCCTCGCCGGTGCGCCCAAGTACCTCGCCCGTTGCCTCGCTTCCCACTCCCCGCTCCTCGCAGCAGCTGCGAGAGCGCTGCCCCGCTTTCCCACTCTTCCGCATTCCCTGTTTTCCGCCCCGCCCACTGCATCTGCCTGCATTCGCCTCCCGGATTTCCCGCACTCAAGCTGCCACTGCTTTCCCGCTTCCCGTATCCCGCTTCCTGCTCTCTCGATTCCCACTTTCCCATTATCCTGCTTCCCCTATTTTCCGCTTTCCGCCCAATCCGCTAGCCCGCGTTCCCGCTTCCCCCCAGCATCCACTTTCCCGCGTCCCCGCTTCCCCCCAGCACCCATTTTCCCCTCCCTTTCCCATCCTCGTCGGCCATCCCATGTCTTCCCGTCGCCAATTCCCTCCCTTCCTATCCCCACGCCCTGCAGGGCTATGGGAGGGGGGGAAGCAGGGCTATGGGAAGGGGGGAAGCAGGGCTATGGGAGGGGCGGAAGCAGGGCTATGGGAGGGGGGAAGCAGGGCTATGGGAGGGGGGGAAGCAGGGCTATGGGAGGGGGGGAAGCAGGGCTATGGGAGGGGGGGAAGCAGGGCTATGGGAGGGGGGGAAGCAGGGCTATGGGAGGGGGGAAAGCAGGGCTATGGGAGGTGGGGAAGCAGGGCTATGGGAGGGGGGAAATCAAGGCTATGGGAGGGGGGGAAGTAAGGCTATGGGAGGGGGGGAAGCAGGGCTATGGGAAGGGGGGAAGCAGGGCTATGGGAGGGGCGGAAGCAGGGCTATGGGAGGGGGGGAAGCAGGGCTATGGGAGGGGGGGAAGCAGGGCTATGGGAGGGGGAGGAAGCAGGGCTATGGGAGGGGGGGAAGCAGTGCTATGGGAGGGGGGGAAGCAGGGCTATGGGAGGGGGGGAAGCAGGGCTATGGGAGGGGGGGAAGCAGGGCTATGGGAGGGGGGGAAGCAGGGCTATGGGAGGGGGGGAAGCACGGCTATGGGAGGGGGGGAAGCAGGGCTATGGGAGGGGGGGAAGCACGGCTATGGGAGGGGGGGAAGCAGGGCTATGGGAGGGGGGGAAGCAGGGCTATGGGAGGTGGGGAAGCAGGGCTATGGGAGGGGGGAAAGCAGGGCTATGGGAGGTGGGGAAGCAGGGCTATGGGAGGGGGGAAATCAGGGCTATGGGAGGGGGGAAGTAAGGCTATGGGAGGGGGGGAAGCAGGGCTATGGGAAGGGGGGAAGCAGGGCTATGGGAGGGGCGGAAGCAGGGCTATGGGAGGGGGGGAAGCAGGGATATGGGAGGGGGGGAAGCAGGGCTATGGGAGGGGGGGAAGCAGGGCTATGGGAGGGGGGGAAGCAGGGCTATGGGAGGGGGGGAAGCAGGGCTATGGGAGGGGGGAAGCAGGGCTATGGGAGGTGGGGAAGCAGGGCTATGGGAGGGGGGGAAGCAGGGCTATGGGAGGGGGGGAAGCACGGCTATGGGAGGGGGGGAAGCAGGGCTATGGGAGGGGGGAAGCAAGGCTATGGGAGGTGGGGAAGCACGGCTATGGGAGGGGGGGAAGCAGGGCTATGGGAGGTGGGGAAGCAGGTCTATGGGAGGGGGGGAAGCAGGGCTATGGGAGGGGGGGAAGCAGGGCTATGGGAGGGGGGGAAGCAGGGCTATGGGAGGGGGGAAAGCAGGGCTAAAGGAGGTGGGGAAGCAGGGCTATCGGAGGGGGGAAATCAGGGCTATGGGAGGGGGGGAAGTAAGGCTATGGGAGGGGGGGAAGCAGGGCTATGGGAAGGGGGGAAGCAGGGCTATGGGAGGGGCGGAAGCAGGGCTATGGGAGGGGGGGAAGCAGGGCTATGGGAGGGGGGGAAGCAGGGCTATGGGAGGGGGGAAGCAGGGCTATGGGAGGGGGGGAAGCAGGGCTATGGGAGGGGGGGAAGCAGGGCTATGGGAGGGGGGGAAGCAGGGCTATGGGAGGGGGGAAGCAGGGCTATGGGAGGGGGGGAAGCACGGCTATGGGAGGGGGGGAAGCACGGCTATGGGAGGGGGGGAAGCAGGGCTATGGGAGGGGGGGAAGCAGGGCTATGGGAGGGGGGGAAGCACGGCTATGGGAGGGGGGAAGCAGGGCTATGGGAGGGGGGGAAGCAGGCTATGGGGGGGGGGGAGGGGGGGGAAGCAGGGCTATGGGAGGTGGGGAAGCAGGGCTATGGGAGGGGGGAAAGCAGGGCTATGGGAGGTGGGGAAGCAGGGCTATGGGAGGGGGGAAATCAGGGCTATGGGAGGGGGGGAAGTAAGGCTATGGGAAGGGGGGAAGCAGGGCTATGGGAGGGGGGGAAGTAACGCTATGGGAGGGGGGGAAGCAGGGCTATGGGAGGGGGGGAAGCAGGGCTATGGGAGGGGGGGAAGTAAGGCTATGGGAGGGGGGGAAGCAGGGCTATGGGAGGAGGGGAAGCAGGGCTATGGGAGGGGGGGAAGCAGGGCTATGGGAGGAGGGGAAGCAGGGCTATGGGAGGGGGGTAAGCAGGGCTATGGGAGGAGGGGAAGCAGGACTATGGGAGGGGGGTAAGCAGGGCTATGGGAGGTGGGGAAGCAGGGCTATGGGAGGGGGGAAAGCAGGGCTATGGGAGGTGGGGAAGCAGGGCTATGGGAGGGGGGGAAGCAGGGCTATGGGAGGTGGGGAAGCAGGGCTATGGGAGGGGGGGAAGCAGGGCTATGGGAGGGGGGAAGCAGGGCTATGGGAGGGGGGGAAGCAGGGCTATGGGAGGGGGGAAAGCAGGGCTAAAGGAGGTGGGGAAGCAGGGCTATCGGAGGGGGGAAATCAGGGCTATGGGAGGGGGGGAAGTAAGGCTATGGGAGGGGGGGAAGCAGGGCTATGGGAAGGGGGGAAGCAGGGCTATGGGAGGGGCGGAAGCAGGGCTATGGGAGGGGGGAAGCAGGGCTATGGGAGGGGGGAAGCAGGGCTATGGGAGGGGGGGAAGCAGGGCTATGGGAGGGGGGGAAGCAGGGCTATGGGAGGGGGGGAAGCAGGGCTATGGGAGGGGGGGAAGCAGGGCTATGGGAGGGGGGAAGCAGGGCTATGGGAAGGGGGGAAGCACGGCTATGGGAGGGGGGAAGCAGGGCTATGGGAGGGGGGGAAGCAGGGCTATGGGGGGGGGGAAGCACGGCTATGGGAGGGGGGGAAGCAGGGCTATGGGAGGGGGGAAGCACGGCTATGGGAGGGGGGGAAGCAGGGCTATGGGAGGGGGGGAAGCAGGGCTATGGGAGGTGGGGAAGCAGGGCTATGGGAGGGGGGAAAGCAGGGCTATGGGAGGTGGGGAAGCAGGGCTATGGGAGGGGGGAAATCAGGGCTATGGGAGGGGGGGAAGTAAGGCTATGGGAGGGGGGGAAGCAGGGCTATGGGAGGGGGGGAAGTAACGCTATGGGAGGGGGGGAAGCAGGGCTATGGGAGGGGGGGAAGCAGGGCTATGGGAGGGGGGGAAGTAAGGCTATGGGAGGGGGGGAAGCAGGGCTATGGGAGGAGGGGAAGCAGGGCTATGGGAGGGGGGGAAGCAGGGCTATGGGAGGAGGGGAAGCAGGGCTATGGGAGGGGGGTAAGCAGGGCTATGGGAGGAGGGGAAGCAGGGCTATGGGAGGGGGGTAAGCAGGGCTATGGGAGGTGGGGAAGCAGGGCTATGGGAGGGGGGAAAGCAGGGCTATGGGAGGTGGGGAAGCAGGGCTATGGGAGGGGGGAAATCAGGGCTATGGGAGGGGGGGAAGGAGGGCTATGGGAGGGGGGGAAGGAGGGGCATGGCAGCGGGGGAAAGGAGGTTCTTGGGAGGGGGGGAGAAGTAGGGGTCTGGATGGGAGGGAGGCGGGTTTTCTCTCTCGCGCCCCCCCCCCCCTATCTCTCTCTCTCTCTCTCTCTCTCTCTCTCTCTCTCTCTCTCTCTCTCTCTCTCTCTCTCTCTCTCTCTCTCTCTCTCTCTTTCTCTCTTTCTTTTTCTCTCCGCCTCTCTCTCTCTGGCCCCCTCCACTCACTCCTCCAAATGCCCTTCTCACTCTGGTTTCTTATTTGCGACCGTCCAACTGTCCCCCTCCCCCCCCCCCCCCCCCCCTCTCTCCCCCGTCTTATTGTCGTACCCACCGCTTCCAACGCCACCCCTCATGATCCCCGCGCCTATCCCTTCCTAAAACCATTCCGTCGTACCTCCTGCTCCCATTCCGTCTTACCCCTGCTCCCATTCCGTCTTACCTCCTGCTCCCATTCCGTCTTACCCCTGCTCCCATTCCGTCTTACCCCCTGCTCCCACTCAGTGCTGTGAGGGGGGAAGCACAGTGCTGTGACGGGGGAAGCACAGTGCTGTGACGGGGGAGGCATATTGCTGAGAGGGGGGAAGCATAGCTCTGTGAGGGGGGAAGCATAGCACTGTGCTCCTCTCCCGGTGTTTTTCGGGAGGGGTAGGCGGGCTCTGGTGGGGGGAGAGGTGACATCTGGTGGGGGTTTCCTTGGTCGTGCTGCATTGTGTGTCTTGCTTCTTGCCTAATAAAAATGACGATCGCGCCCTTCTTGTTTGTGTACGTTTTAAAACCCTGACTTTGCACTCAGTGGGAACTAGATCCCTGATAGTTTCAAGTCGTGTGCTTCATTGTTTAAATATTGTCCTGTATTTGTGTAAACGTAGATGCGTTGTGGTGGTTTCTACGTTTCTACGTTTTCACGAGCTTTAGCAACACTGTAGGTGCTTTTCTCCGTAAATGAGTTTTACTGTTTCAATTTGTCTGAACAGTGCTTTCGCGTGTTCGACGGGCAGCGTCGCCCGCTGTACCCTTGCGACCTCGCCAGTTTTGGCGAGATCATTAACAGTCGTCGCGAGACCCCTAGCCTTTCGCGTGGGGCCCGCCCCGTTTTTGCGACACTTGTGCCCCTCGCGATTTTCGCTACCCCCAACTCAAGATTCAAAGCCTTTGAATCTTGAGTTTGGTCTGTACGCTCGCTTTAAAAGAATGGGAGGAAACAAAACGTTTGATAACCTTGCTATGATCGATAAGGGTACACCACATACTTCACAAGTAATTATAGCATGAATATGAGAATATGCCATGTAAGGAGTAGGCAAATGAAGCTTGTACTGGCACCACTTCCATGCCAAATCATCAAACGAGGATCTAGGATATGTACTAGGTAACTAGCTTATAACCTAGGTCGCCGTATAGCAACATGTGTGTACCTGTTGGTACAATATGGTACGAGAATGTATGGTAACGGTTAGCTGGATGGATGGATTCTTGTATTGACTGGCGAAATTTTGTGTTTTAGCTGTTATTCTACTGGTTTGATTATTTGGCATGTCTATCCAAGAGAGTTAGTATGTCTATGAGCTCCTTCTTGTCTATGAGCTCCTTTAGACAACAAACACTTTGCTGAATACATCCTCACTGTACCTGTTTATACTCAATCGCTCACCCTATAAGGGCGGGTCCCAATAGTTCACGTTCTATTCATTTCGTGAAAAGTAACCCGATTTTAACAAGCGAAAACTTGTTTAAGGTTTCGCCAGGACACGTCTGAAATATTGACGTAACCTGGGACACCTTTCCCATGCGTCGGGCCCAGTACCAATTTCGGATTGCAAACGTAAAAAACATGGAAGGTGCAAGATTCGGGGACGAGGTTCCAAGTGTGTCGCGCCTGGATATCGCCCCGCTGGCGATGGCGAAAACCGGGCGACGTCGCGAATACATCTGCGCGCGCAACGCCATACCGCATCCGCAACCGAACGCGCCACTAGTTGGACCACTCTGCGCCGACAGAATGGGGTGAGTTTCTGGTTTCCCCACCCGCCCAAGAAGCCCCAGAAAGCAAGAGGCCCCGCCGAGAAGTCCGTCGAGAAGGCGTGAAAAAAACAAGATTCCCCCGCTTGTTGATTGGCCGCCCTGGCTCGCCGCTGCCAATGTTTGCAAAAGCGGGATGGGTTTCCCCGCCTGCTGACTTTTGCGTGGTGTGCGAAACTTATTTTTTCGCGCAGGCTTACATTTGGTAACTGCGTTTGGGGCTGTTGCGCGCAGCTCGGTTTTTTTCACATGTGGACAATTGGCGTCCCGCCTGTGCGCCACGTGCGCACAGGGACACAATTACAAAGATTTACGGAAACGGAATCGTTTCAGGGATTTGTACCGGGATTCGTAAAATCGTGTCCCGTACCGTGAAATGAACAATTGGGACCCGCCCTAACGGTATCAAAGTGTGGAAGCATCGAGAAGCTCTTCTCTGAACAAACCTTCTTGCTGCTTCCTGTTCCGCCATTCCCGCCCTCTCCCACATTGCCCGGACACGCGCACATGTATGCACCGCTTTCGGGCGCACACACTTTCTCTAGGCTCCCCCCTGCGCCCTCCCTCCTCCCATTCATCCTCCCCCACAAGTCGAGTCGAATTTCGTAATATTTGCTCTTGGTGACCTATTTCCTTGGATTTGCTCAGTCTTGATTTCCTAGATGTAGCCAAGTTTGATAAACCTTGGTTTCTTGTAATCTTTCAAAGTCAGTTCTGGCCATTTTGTGCGCAGAACGTGTCAGTCTGAACTTCGTACTTGTTCTTCGCGTGCAAGGTAATGCCGAATCTGGTGGTGCCTTTCGTCGCTGTGCAGATTTGTCTCCTGATGCGTTACCTTTCCTCTATCATGCCTGACCTAAGATGTTTTGATGGATTTCCCGGCCTCGTGCCCAAGGCCGATCCGACTGTCTTATAACCGTCGTATCAGTTATGCATATCATACTTACGATCGCTTTCCTTCCGGCGCTTATTAGTCCCGCTATTTACAAGGTCGCCGCTTTTGTGGTTCTAAATCACGCTCCTCTCTATTTCCCCCTCTTCTCTCGCAGCGCTGCCTTATCTGGCCGCTCTTCGTCGCACCGGTCGCGCGACGTCGCTGCGATGGCCACGCCGTCGCCCAAGCGCGGTTTCGCCGTGAGCGGCAAGCGGCTGGAGGATCTCAAAGTGACGGAGCTCAAGAGCGAGTTAAAGCGGCACAATCTGCCGCAGTCCGGCGTTAAGCGAGATCTGTACGAACGGCTCCGGGATCATCTGACACGTCAGCAACAGCGGGAAGCCGAGCAGCAGCTAGCCGAGTTTCAGCAGCAGCTGAAGGAACAGCAGGAGGAGGAGGAGGAGAAGAAGAAAGCGAAAGAGGGGAAGGGGCAGGAGAGCGACTCGGGCTCGGACGTGCAAGAGGCGCCGCCGATCCAGGCGGGAGAGGCGGCGGGGGGCGGGGCAGCGGCAGGGCAGGACGGCACTGCGAGCAAAGGGGATGGCGATGCAGATAACGATAGCGTGGTGGGCCCGAAGGTGCTGTTTCAGGAGGCTAATGGGGGGGAGGGGGAAAAAGAGGGACAGGGAGGGGAGGGTAAGGGGAAGCAAGAGGAAGGGGAGCGGCAGGGGAAGGAAGGAGGGCAGCAGGGCGCGGAGGATAAGCCAACGGGATCGGATCGAGGAGGAGAAGAGAGGGCGGCTGATGCTACTGCTGGTGCTGGTGGTGGAAGAAGTGAGGGGGACGCGGCAGATGGTGCTGCTGCTGCTGTTGCTGCTGCTGATGATGGTGGTGGTGGTGCTGGTGGTTCTGTTGCGGCTTCTGGTGTGGAGGGCAAGAGGGAGGAAGTCGAAGAGGCTGCACCGACGACGAAGGGGGACGACAAGGTAAAGTCGGATGGGCAGGCCGAGGGGATGGTCGATAAGGGTAAGGGGGATAGGGCGGGGTTAGGCTCTGGATTAGATGCCCCTGCTGATGCCACTGCCACTGCTCCTGCTGCTGCTGCCGCTGCTGCTCCTCCTGCTGCTTCCCCTCCTGCTGCTTCCCCTCCTGCTGCCCCTCCTGCTGCTGCATCTGTCCCGCCTGTAGCTGCACCTGCTGCCACTGAGAGTACTGCTTCTGCTGGCACTGCTGCCACATCTGACGGCCCTGGGGCGCCGGGATCTGGGGTAGGTGCACCTGAGGAGGCTGGAAGTGGCAAAGGAACCGTCGGATCTGAAGCCGAGGGCAAATCGACGGCGCGGGAGGAGGAACCTGGGAAGGCGGAGAAAGGGGGCGGCGAAGGGGCAGGGGAGGAGGGGAGGAAGGAGGAGGAGAGGGATGGTATGGAGGTTGACGGCATGGGAGTGAGGGAGGAGGATGAGAAAGTTGAGGAGGGAAAGAAGAGAGAGCGCGAAGCAGAGAAGGATACAGAAATGGAGAGAGCGGAGAAGGGTGAGAAGCGGAGTGCGGAGAGGGGTGAGGAGAGGGGTGAGGAAAGAACGGCGCGCGATGAAAACATCAGTAAAGCGGGGGGTAAGGATCGCAAGCAGGATGACGAAATGCGAGGCGAGGAGGGCAAGGAGGAGGACGGCAAGGAGGAGGAGGAGCGTGATCTAATGATAGAGGCGGATACGGACCTAGTGGGGGAGCTAGAGGCGGAAGCGGAAGAGGCGGAGGCGGAGGCGGGGGCTCTCGCGAAGCAAGGGCGCGGACTCAGGCGGAGGGACGCCGCGCTGGCGGAAAGGAAAACGGAGAAAGGTGAACGCGCGCGGAAAGATGAACGCGCTGGGGCGGAGAAGCGCGGGCGGGCGTGGGGGTTGGCGAGGGCGGAGGGTAGTGGAGGGGAAGGGAAGAGGGAGCGAGCAGGGGAGGATGTGGGAGTTGTGGCGAGACGGAGGGAGGAGCGACCATCAGGAGGAGGCGGTGAGTGGCCTCTGCTGGATACGTGCGTGGGGGGGAGGGAGGGGGGTTGTGCTTGCTCACTTGCTTTAGCTTGCTTATATGCTGTGCTTTTTTGCTGCAGTGCTTGCCTCTAAACCCGAAACCTTAAGCCTCACCTCGTTCCTTGTACTTTCCTCTCCCTTCCTCGCTCTCTTCCCGTTGCCCTTCCCCCTCTTCCTCTCTTCCTCCCCCACTTCCCCTCTCTTTCCTCCTCCCACTTCCCCCTCCCCCCACTCCCCCCCCTCCCCTTTCCCCCCGCCCCCCCCGTCAGAAGAGGAGTCCCCGCGTCCCCCTGACGCCAAGCGCCTGCGCAGATGGAGCTCGTCCAAGACATCACCGCCTGCCACCGCTGCTGCTGCTGCTGCTGCCGCTCCTACCACTGCCTCTGCTCCTGCCCCTGCAGCAGCAACCGCAGCAGCGCCAGCAGCAGGTGGGGCAGAGGGACCAGGCAAGGCTGCTGCTGCTGCTGGCACTGGCAGCGGCCCTGCAGTGAATGCTGCTGGAGGGGCATCAGCTGGGGCGGATTCTTCAGCACCGTCTGCTGCCACAGCAGTAAAGGCAGCAGAGGCAGGAGAGGGGGGAGCAGCAGCAGCTGGGCAGGCGGTTTCTGGGGCAGGTGTGGCTGAGGACACAGCAGGGGCGAGGGCTGGCCCAGGGGGGGTTATAGCGCGCAGCAGCAGTGACAGTAAAGCGGGGCAGGCGGTTTCGGTGTCTGCTGCTGGAGCTGCTGCTGCTGGTGGCGCTGGTGGTAACCGCGTGGTTAGGTCGCTGAGTGGACGTGGCGGTGCGCGATTGGCTGGGGCAGGAGCGAGGGAGCCACCACAAGAGAAGGCAGAGGGTACTGTGCTTAAGTCTTTCCTTGCCAATTCAACCCTTACCACCAACTCAGCCCGTCCTCTTTTTTCAAAGGCCCTCCTTCCCGCTCACTCTGCTTCTCTGCCAGAAGTTCCTTCCCATCCCGCCCAAGCCTCCCTGTTCGTTCCCTTAACTCACTCCAATGCCACTGCTCCCCCCCCGCCCCCCACCCCTGGACCTCTGTTTCCGACGCCGACCCACCTTCTCTCCCTCCGCCCCCCCCCACCCCGTGCGCCTCCCCTTCCCCCCCCCCCGGTTGAGTGGTGCAGCCCCCCCGCCAGTGGAGGCGGTGACGGAGTCGCTGCGCATTGACAACTTTGTGCGCCCGTTCACGCAGCAGCAGGTGAAGGACCTGCTGGGGAACAACGGCCGCTCTCTGCGCCACTACTGGATGGACGGCATCCGCACCCACTGCTACGTCACCGTGCGTACCCCCCTCCTGCCCCCTCCCCCGCGTGCCTGCCTGCCTGCATGTGTGCCTGCCTGCTTGCCTGCCTGCCTGCCTGCCTGCCTGCCTGCCTGCCTGCCTGCCTGCCTGCCTGCCTGCCTGCCTGCCTGCCCGCCCGCCCGCCCGCCCGCCCGCCCGCCGCCCGCCCGCCCGCCCGCCCACCCGCCCCCCTGCCTGCCGGCATGCCTCCCTCCCGCACTGCCTGCCTGTGTGCGTTAGGTATCTCTTCATGCTGCCACGTTGTTCTGAGCCGTTGCTCAATGCATACCAGAAAGGCTCTTGTAGTTCCCTTCTTCCCTCTCACAGTGGTTGACCTCTTTGACTTCCCTCTTGGACTTCCCTCTTGGACTTCCCTCTTGGACTTCCCTCTTGGACTTCCCTCTTGGACTTCCCTCTTGGACTTCCCTCTTGGACCTCCCTCTTGTACTTCCTTTCCCTCTCCCCCCTCCTCTGCCTCTGCCCTCCACCTCTTCCCACTTCCCACCTCCTCGGGCTCTCAATGTCCCCCCCGCTCCCTATCCCCCCCCCACCCGCCAACCTGCAGTTTGCATCAGTGGAGGAGGCAAAGGCAGCACGATCGGAAGTATGGGGGCTGCGCTTCCCGGTGAGGGGGGGCAACCTCCTCACAGCCAAGTTTGTGCCCAGCGAGGAAGTCGTGGCGCGGGTCAATGGCGTCCCCTACCCCCCTGCCTCCAATTCCGCTGCTCCTGCTGCTGCTGCTGCCGGTGCCGCCGGTGCTGCCAGTGCCACTGGTGCAGCTGGTGCAGCTGGTGCAGCTGGTACTGCTGATGCTGATGCGAAAACGGGTGCTGCTAGCAGTGCTAGCACTGCAAAGGAGAAGGCAGGAGCAAAGGACACAAATGCTCCTCCTGCTGCCGAGTGTAAGTCTATTACCACTCACTCGCATACTCTCGTTGCTCCCTATTCTTCCCACGTCTCTTCATTTCGAGCTCCCTTTCTCTTCATCTCTCCTCGTGTCTCTTTTCCAGGCTCTGCCTCTTGTCGCTGCTTCCTCATAGCTTCCTCACAGCTTCCTCACAGCTTCCTCACAGCTTCCTTCCTTCCTGGTCACCCCCCGTTCCGTCCCCACCAGCCAAGCCAGGAGCTTCCCCAGTGGCAGCAGCAGCAACAGCGCCATCTGCACAGGAAAAAGCAGAGAGAGCAGTGAGAGCAGCCACCGCAGGCACGGCAGCTGCAAGTGAGAGGAGAGCAGGAGCGGGTGGGGGTGGTGCTGGATCAAGCCACCACGGCGCATCCACTGCCCCCGCCTCTTCTTCTGGGTCCGCAGCAGCAGCAGCGGCTGCAGCGGCGGCGGCAGCAGCAATGGCAGGCGTCGGTGCAGTGGCAGGGAGGAAGGCGGCAGAGCCGGAGCCAGACGTGTTGCCTTCTCTGGATGACTTGTTTCGAAGGACCAAAGCCAAGCCACAGATCTACTTCCTGCCCCTCACAGAGGAACAAGTGGCCGCCAAGCTGGCAGTGGCCAGTCAGAGGAAGCTGGCTGCCGTAGGTGCAGCTGGGACGGCTCCTGCAGCTGCTGCTGGTTCTAGTGGTGCAGTAGTGGCTCCTGGTACTGCTGGTTCTGGCAGTCCTGCTGCTGCTGGTGCTGGTGGTGGTGGTGCTGCTGGTGTGCATGGCCGTACGGGCAATGGGGTGGATGAAGCAGGGAACCCTACTGCTGTGAGAGCACGGGGCTGAGGTGAGAGCATTTCTCATGGAGTTAGGAGGGCGTTGTTGAGATCTTTGGGACGAATTGTGCTCAGTGGTCGGTACCGTTTCCCCGACGTATGACTGGCGCATGTATCCATCTTGCATGAGCATTGCTGTTTTGAGTCCTGTCTGATCCATCCTCTGCAGCACATTCACTCACAATCTCGACTCTCAATTCTGTTTTGGCGTTCAGGAATGCAGCAGCTCCATGTTACCGTATGCTGGTGGCACCGTGGCATCCTCCTTATCAAAGCAGCCATGGCGCTTGTGCTTTCTTGCTTGCGCCTTGTAACCTTGTCCACCTTTCTCCACTGCCCATGAGTTGTGGCACAACGTAACTTGGTATGCTACTAACTGAGTTTGTTTAGGCGTGGCTAGCTAGACAGTAAATTACTGTTACCCGTTTTTGGGCAGCTACCGTATTCCCCCGGATATGAAGTCGTATGGTTTTCTAGGAAAATGGTTTTAAATGTGCAGGGCGTGTGTAATTGGATTTTTGTGATATGGCACAGTGGATAATGAACGAATATGGGGAGAAATTAAAAAAAGGCTTTATTCTGTAGCTCTTGGTATTTCTACCCTCATATGAGTTTCTCATAGAGGATTCCTAGACAAATCGGCCGATATTTGTTATATAATTGTAGGCTTGGTAGGTTATCGAACTCCACTGTAGAGGGTACAACTCCCTCGTATGCCTCTCTCTTCTAGTTCACCCTCTTTTCTCTCATCAAACTTTCCCTCCTAGCTCCTGAACCTCTCGCCATTTCATGGCCGCCTTCCTTCCTAATGAAATAAATCTCCTGGTGTTGTAGAAGACTAAGTATAAAACTATAAATGCGAACACTTGGCAAACCCTCAAGTGTTGGTCCAGGATCTTTGCTGGAATGGTACACTAGTAAGACAGCGGAAGTCTTGTAAAATGTAGAGGTCAGGGTTGAATAACCTGAGTACGTGAACTTGTGAGTAATCAAAGTTACCGTAATCCCCCGTATAAAACACCCGCCGGAATTAAGCTCCCCCGGGTAGCTTGAGCGGGTATGGGTGTTTATTTTTTCTGGATATACACAACACCCTACTTTCGGACGCGAAAACTTTTGAACACCCCCCTGTCACCTAGAATCTCCATTTTTAGCAGGAAACACTAGAATTTTGCGGTGCATAGATGTGTCCAACCATTCGTTTTTTCCACTCCTGCTGGGGCAACCGTATGCACGTCAAAGCAAGTGGGGAAAACGAGCTCGTGGCCATCGCGACGCGAGTATTTAGGTTGGAGACGAATCTGCCCGAACGAAAACAAAGGCACCGAGAACATTGAAATCTGAAAGATTCATACTGTACTCGACTTTCGCGTGTCGCGCCAAATCAAACTGTTAAAATTATATCAGTTATAATTTAATATAGGCTTGGTAGGTTGTTACTGAACCTTTCTGTAGAGGGTACAATCCCCTCCTTGTACTGCTCTCTCTTCCTAATCCCAACTCCTTCTTTCTCGTCAACACTTCTCCTCACGCTCCTAGATCTACCTTCCGCACGCCATTCCATGGCGCCCTTCCTTCCTTCCTAGCTAAGCTAGGGTCCTAAGTTTAGTTCCTATCCTAAGCTTCTTTGTTATGGTATCAGAGCAGGAGATCCTTCCTGCTGGACCGCCTACTCACGCTTCTCGCGCTGCCATGGCGCTCGTGTCGTGCCGCGGCCGTCTCGACGCGCTGCTGTGGTGTCGCGCTGTCGTGCCGTCGCTTCCGCCGCGCATTTCTCTCGTCACTGCCTTCCCGCCGTGGCGGCCATGCCGGCCTGTCATGGCGGCTTCGTCGTGCGGCCGTCGCCTCCTCGACGCCCTGCCGTGGTGGCGTCGACGCTTTGCCGTGGCAGCGTCACCTTGCTGCCGTTGCAGCGTCGGCGCGCCACCACAGCGTCGACGCCGCGCTCTGGCGGCGTCGTCATGCTGCCGCGGCAGCGTCGATGGGCGGCAGCGGGCAGCACGCCGTCATAACCGCCACCTGCCCGCCCTTCTGCCATTAAGCGCCGCGCCACTTATGGCGCGTCGCTAAAGACTCGCCTCGCCCCGCCCCCTCCCCTCCCCCCCCCACCTGCACCTGCTTCCCCTGCATCCCCCCCTTTCTTGCTGCAGCCGATGACTGCCTCATGAGGGCCCTCTCCACCGCCGAGGAGACTGGACATGCCGCCGAGAGGGCGGGGGCCGCTGCACCGGCCTCTGACGTTCAAGCCGCCACCGCAGCCGCTGTTGCCGCGGGCCTGGTGTCGCCGCACGCCGCCGACGCCGCTGTTGCCGCGGGCCTGGTGCCGCCGCACGCTGCTGCCGCCGCCGTTGTCGTCACTGTCGCCGCTGCCGCCATTGACATCGCACAGGCCGTGGGAGCTGCCCCCTTCCGGAGTCGTTGCGGCTCCTGCTGGGAATGGGGGTGCTGGGCTAGAGGGTGTGGGTGTGGGTGTGGGTGTGGGGGTGTGCATGGGCTTGACACTACCAAGCCTAGGGGGTGTGTTAAAATTATATCAGTTATAATTTAATATAGGCTTGGTAGGTTGTTACTGAACCTTTCTGTAGAGGGTACAATCCCCTCCTTGTACTGCTCTCTCTTCCTAATCCCAACTCCTTTCTCGTCAACACTTCTCCTCACGCTCCTAGATCTACCTTCCGCACGCCATTCCATGGCGCCCTTCCTTCCTTCCTAGCTAAGCTAGGGTCCTAAGTTTAGTTCCTATCCTAAGCTTCTTTGTTACAAACGTGTGCCGATTGGTTCTTCTAGCAGCATCCTCTCTGACACTGCACGCGCAGTGCCAATGTGGCATGCAGGTGGGCAATATCGGCCGGTATGCAATGAGATGACCAAAAGTGGGTATCTGACTCAAATGAACGTGGTGAAACATGCACACTTGAATTCCAATAAAAAATGCATATGCACATTCCATAACTCCTGGGTGTTTTATTTTTTTTGCCTTTAATTACACCTAGCCCAAAATTTCGCTGCATTTTTACTAACACCATAGGGTGTTTTATACGGGGGATTACGGTAATCAAAGTTAATAATGAAAAAGACCTGACAAGGATTTATAGTTCTAGGAAAAGTACCTATTTGCTAATGTACCTGTTCGTCACTATCGCGCTATGCGCCCTAGATGATAATGAAGAGGTGCGACTGTTCGCGTGACTGAAACGACTGTCCTATGACGAGCGCTATTTGCTGACGTCATCCTACGGACTTCTGTTCTACAGGAAGATTCGACACTAACTACACTTAATCGACTTACAGAAATGCTAAGTACCAATTATATCACAACACTCCCCTTCATTTCTGGAACGTCGATAGTGTCACTTCTTGAAGATTCCGCAGAGCTTGTTACAGTACTGAAACTTCTGTCGTGTCAGCTTCTTCGTAAGAAAATCGGCAGCCATTTCGTTGGTCGAACAGTAGACCAATCGCATCCTCCCCTTCTCGACTTTATCTTTGACGAAAAAATAACGAAGCGAAATATGCTTCGTCCTGTTGACGAAACCAGGTTGATGTGCGATGCGAATTGCACTTTGATTGTCGCACTGTAGGGTAAACTGAGTAGTTGTCGTCAACTTCGCTTCTTCCAATAGTTACTGTAAGTAAAGTCCTTCGCGTGTTGCTGTGCAGGCAGCAATAAACTCAGCTTCAGCAGAGGAGAATACAATCAGTTCCTGCTTCGTAGAATTCCAAGAGATAGGTCCGATAGGTTCCAGTTCATAGATGAACCCAGTGCGTGACCGTCGATTAGTAGAATCAGCAGCGTGATCGGCGTCGACAAAACCGTGTGGATAGAGTGTTTTACAGCCGATGACGTTGTAGACTAATCCGACGTCAGGTGTCGAGATAAAATACTGAAGCGCACGAAGTAGATCAAGCTGATGCTCCTCCTCAGGACGGCGTAGGAACTGAGCGAGCTGACTGGCCGCATAGGCTAGATCAGGACGACAAGTGACAGCGGCGAAGAGTAGACAGCCTAGCTGCTGCTGATAGATCTGTAAACCAGTTGAAGTTAACAGTGTCGAGTTCGGTTTGTGGTCAGTCGGTAGTGAGCGGTACGGTGTAGAGACTGTAGTAGGCGTGAGGTTAAAGCGGGCAGCGAGAGTTGCTGCGTACTTCGAAGCGGTGAGATGAATAGTTGTCGGTGAACAGGTAATGTTTAGTCCGAGAAACTGTGAGACTGTTTCGGAGACGGTAAGCTGTAGATTTTCTCGTAATTTCAGTATGAAGGTCTCGGCGAGGGAATCGGTAGTACTGACGTATAGGATGTCGTCGACGTAGGCAACGAGTAAAATGTAGTTGCTGCCGTCGGTCAGTCGATACATTCCCTGATCATGCGGTAACTGTCGAAATCCAGCAATGATCAGCTGCGAGTGTAGATAATGCTGCCAGAGCCGCGGTGCCTGTTTAATGCCGTACAGGGATTTCCGTAGACGGCAAACGCTCGGTGGGTTAGTAGTATAAGAATGCGGGTACTCTACCAGGATAAGTGCGTCGACCGGCGCGTAGAGAAACGCATTCGAGACGTCGATTTGTCGAAGTCGGAGATTACGGCAGGCGGCGACACAAAGCAAAATCCGAACGCTTGTATGTCGGCCGACAGGAGCAAAGGTTAGTTCATAGTCGATGCCGTAAGTCTGCTCGAATCCGCGGACGACCCATCGCGCTTTGAACTTTTCAAACGACCCATCTGCATTAGTCTTGACGCGGAAGACCCATTTTCCGGTAAGTACCTTCTTCCCTTTGACCTCTGAAGTCGGGATTAAATCCCATGTACCACGATTCTTGAGTGCTGCTAGCTCCTTGTCCATGGCTTCGCGCCATTTTTCTCGGTGAGGACTCGTGAGAGCTTGTCGGACGGTTTTTGGTTCAGGTATCTTACTGTCGTTGCGTTGTACTGCTACTGCAAATCCCAGTATCTGCAATCCTGTTTCTGTAAAACGCGGACGTTCTTCGTTTGCACCTGCGAAATTTTATTCTGGTCCTTCTTCCCCCCCAATTTCGTCAGGTGTAACACGAACGACTTCGTCGGAGACGACAGGCATCGGTTGCTGTTGGCGATCGCGTTCATAACTGAGACGAACTTCGCGAACATCATCCGGGTCAGCATCTACAAGAGGAATGAATTCAGGTATGCCAGTCAAGGTTACAGGTTCGGGAATGTCAGTTGCGGCAGCTTCGGATGCTTCAGAAACTGCTTCGTCCTGTACATCAGCTTCAGCCTCGTCAGTGGCAAACGCACGCGAGCCTTCGAACAGCCTGGCAGGATTGGTGGCGGCTGCCAGGTGGGCACGAAAAACGGGCAAGGTGAGTCTTTCATAGAAAAGACAATCACGTGTGGTCCAAAATCATGCGTGGTGGTCCAAAAGACAATCATAGAAAAGACAATCATGCGTGATGGGAGCGAAGGTCCAAAATCTTCGATGTGTGATACTGTTTTTCGATGCCGAGATGTACCCCCTATTTTGCTCGTTCAGAAAATTTGCCGAGAGCTGCAGTTGGAGGACGAAACTGTACAACACACCCAAAAACTCGTAAAATTTTTGTGCTCCCCATTGTACGTGTCCACTGCAGGTGTGGAGAAGAGAACTCGGGCAGGGACGTTGAAGAAAGAAGATTGTGTAACAGCACAGCGTGGTCCATCGCATACGGCCAAAATTGCGGTGGAAGGGCTGCCTGCGTCAGCAGAGCACGCATCTTCTCCTCCAGAGTCCTGTTCATCCTTTCTGCTACCCCCATCTGTTGGTGTGCATGTGGCAGCGACTGCTTCCGTTTGATGCCGAGTGTCTGAAGGTAGTCTGTGAAGGTGTTGCTGGTGTTCTCTCCTGCACCATCGCTCTGAAATTCTTGCAGTTTCATTCCTGACTCTCGTTCAGCGACAGCGAGCCACGCGACGAAGACGGAGTGAGCGAGATGTCGCGCAAGTAAGTTAGCTGTCCAGACATAGCGTGTAGACGCCTCGATGAAGGTTATCACATACTTCTCGTCTTTAGGGCCTGCTTCAGACAAGGTGAGTATGTCGCTGTAAACTTTCTGCATCAGTTTGTAACGAGTTGAACCAGGAAAGTGGCTTGGAAACGGATCGTGGGTAAGGTTGGCGACTGGACAAGTGGTGCAAACCGTCAGACGAGACTGCGGCTTCATCTCCGTGCCATCAGGTAAAAGTAAACTGTTTTGATCAAGAACTGCTGCTCGGATTGAATGATTAAGAATCCCTTGTGATGGATGCCCTAACCTTTGATGCCATATATCTTCCGTGGCTTTGTGTTCTGATGATCGCAGGTAAAAATCGGAGTTAGTATAAAAAGAAAAAAAGACCGAAAGGAGAAAGGGCTGATGACGTGTCAATTTCTCCTTCGACGAAACGGTGAAGTGGTAACGTGACTCGTATAATTGCTGTTGCAGGTGCTAGTGTAACCCCTGATACTGCTTCTGTTGATGTCGTGGCAGGTGTTTCGGTGGCAGCTACTGTTGGACTCAGCTGCTCAGCTACTGCTTCCTGTTCTGCTTCAACGACGTCACGTTCATCAGCTGCAAGACCACTTATCTCCCCCCAAAGTGGTGCTGGAGTTCCTTGGAAGGCTGCACGAGCGTTATAAAACGTTCGCCACGCGGTGGCGCTCTCACTAGCGGTATTAAACTCCCGGGTATCTAACGCTGTAAGTACGGCTGCTGCAGTTCGAGAAGCTGTTGGTACAGTTGTTGCTCGAAAGTCAATGTCTACGTGTTGATAGTCTGTTTCTTCGGGGTGATCCCAGGGACCAAGTGCAAGGACGTGGTCAGAATCGCCAGAAGTTCCCTGTGCTGCGAATTGAAGTACGGACACGCCATGTCGAGTGGCGGCACGACCAAGGTAGGTATTAGTTGTACTGTGCCAGAGCTCTTAATCCATCGTCTCACAATTTCCTTGTGTGCGGATTTTGTGTGTCAGAAGTTGAGCCGTGGAAAGAAGGTTGAAGCCAAGACCGGCGACGATAAGAACATTCGTAACATGAAGTGAGTATCCCGTATCGATAGATTCGAGCATGACACTGCCAACTGATCGTGCCATTATTATTTGTCCGTTGGCGACTGTGACAGGTATTGGACGACGAAGTGGACGTTGATTCGTGATAAAGCTTGTTTCGGCAGAACACATATGCCATCCGCAGCAGCTGTCGAGATACCAGGTATTTGGTCCTGAAATTATTCGAGCAAGGTTAGCGTAAACTTGAGGTAAAGGAATGCCTTCAGCACTTGTTGTTTCTTCAAGTCGTGTTTCGAAATCCGTTTCTGAAACATCAACTGTTGTAACACATCCAAAAACTCCTTTTCCTTATGGGGGAGATGCGAAAACCGGCGGGCGCTGCTGCGACGTTGATGAACTCTGCTGCGGTTTCGGTATCTGCTGCTGCTGAGACGTCAACTGCTGCTGTGGCGGTTGTGTCTTTGGTGACTGCTGCCATCGGTGATACGGCTGCGAAGTGCTGCGACGTTGATGACGGCTGCGACAATTTTGGTAAGTATGTCCTGGTTTCTTACAGAAGTGGCAGAACGGATACTTTGGTGGATGTCGATGCTGTGTTTCTGGATTGGAGTAGAAACTTAAATGAACCCCCCTTTTCTGGTTGCGTTGTGACTGCAGGTCAAGATCTTGCTGCTCTGCTTGAAGATAAGAAGAAATTTCAGCTTCGGAGTGGTTGGGATTCATGCGCAGGAAGGCGCGCGTCTGTCGCCATTCAGGTCCAAGACCAGCCAGAAGGACCGTGAGATACATCTCACGAGGGAAGTATCCTCCGCTCTTTTCCAATTGATCGCGTAGTGTACGGACTCGGTTAACGTAGTCCATGACATTTTCGGTTGTCATCATCTGCACACTTGTCAGCTGCGAAAGCATTTTACTCACTGTTATCGTATCTTTTGCCATGTATACCCCTTTCAGATGGTTCCATGCAGTTTCGGCTGGTGTGAAACTCGAGTGAAATGATCGAACGCCAAGCTGCTCCTTCGGTGACAGGTTTCGTACAAGAACTGTATACGCCCCGAGAGAGGCGTGCAAGAAACTATGCTGCTCCAGTTGTGTTCCCGTAACAGGATAGGTGAATTCTCCGGTGAAGAACGGCCAAAGCCCAGCGGACTGCGCCAGAAGCTCAAACTGAAAGCTCCAGGAGTAGAAGTCAACACCATTAAAAGGTATGGTTGTCTTGATCTGAGTATTTTTAAGTAGATTTGGAGGCTGAAACACAGTGCCTGGCTGTTGCTGTTGTTGCTGTTGCTGTTGTTGCTGTTGCTGTGCTTGCTGTGGTTGCTGATAATGCTGTTGCTGTACTTGCTGTGGTTGCTGAGCAGGAGAACGACCGAAGATATAAAAAGGATGCTGAAACTGCTGCGACTGCGGCTGCTGTACGAAAGGTGAGAAGGCAAACGAACCAGTATTTGGAGCTGTAGCTCCACGCATGTAACTTGAGCCGTCAAGGCTCATCCCACTGAACGCAGATGAAATTGATTGCGTTGAAACTGGTGGCTGTACTGACGCTTGCTGCTGTGTTGTCGTCTGTGATTGTTGCTGTTGCGTTGCAGGTGCAGTCGATGGAGCACCTGGAGTATTCACAGAAGGCGGATTCTGATGTTGCATACCAATATTGGCGTAGGCTGGTGGAAAGTGCCCAGAGGCTGAGAGACCAGCGGCCGTAGTGGAGGCATGTGCTCCAGTAGTCCCAGTAACTGATCCGGCAGATGGTGCTGGTGATGAACCAGTCATAGTTGACGGTAGTCTTAATTCCAGATAGCTCTCATACCATGAAATAAATCTCCTGGTGTTGTAGAAGACTAAGTATAAAACTATAAATGCGAACACTTGGCAAACCCTCAAGTGTTGGTCCAGGATCTTTGCTGGAATGGTACACTAGTAAGACAGCGGAAGTCTTGTAATATGTAAAGGTCAAGGTTGAATAATCTGAGTACGTGAACTTGTGAGTAATCAAAGTTAATCAAAGTTAATCAAAGTTAATAATGAAAAAGACCTGACAAGGATTTATAGTTCTAGGAAAAGTACCTATTCGCTAATGTACCTGTTCGTCACTATCACGCTATGCGCCCTAGATGATAATGAAGAGGTGCGACTGTTCGCGTGACTGAAACGAGTGTCCTATGACGAGCGCTATTTGCTGACGTCATCCTACGGACTTATGTTCTACAGGAAGATTCGACACGAAATACACTTAATCGACTTACAGAAATGCTAAGTACCAATTTTATCACAACACCTAAGTCTTCTAACATGGAATCAGAGCTGTTCGTTCCTTGTGGGCCTGCTCCTCACACTTCCGCCGCGCTCTTCTACTCTCTCTCTCGCCCTGCCATGGCGGCCGCGTCAAGCTGCTATGGCCGCGTCGTGCTGCCGCGGCCGTCGCGACGCACTGCCGTCGCGTCGCGCTGTCGCGGCATTGCGTCAAGCCGTGGCAGCATCGTCATCGACGCCAAGCCGTGGCGGCGTGACGGCGCCGTTACGTTGCCGCGGCGTCTACGCGACATCGCGCGGACGGCACGGACGGCAGCGGCCAGCGCCCCGTCTTAGCGCTGGCCAGCACGCTCGCATGCAGCCAGCGCGCCACACGGGGCGGCATGCCCTCGAGCTCCGCTGCTGAAGCCCCGCCCCCCTTCCCCTGCGTCTCCTCTTCCTTGCCGCAGCCGACGGCTGACTCGTGCCGGCCGTCCCACCGTCGCGGAGCCCGGCCACGCCGCCGAGTGCTGCGAGCTCCGCCGCCGCCGGCAGCTGTCGTCGAAGCCGCCGCCGCCGCAGCTGGCCACACCGCCGCACGCCGCCGCCGCAGCCGCTGTCGACGCTGCCGCCGTCGCCGCCGTTGCAGCCGCTGCCCTCGTTGTCGACGTCGCCCCACCTCACGCGCCGTAGGGTTGACCGTGCTGAAGTCGCTATCGCAGCTGCTGAGTATGGGGGTGCTAAGGGGGTGTGTGGCTTAGTGTGCTGTGTGTCTGGCAGGCTTGCCATTACCAAGCCTAGGGGGTGTGTTAGATTATATTTGTTATATAATTGTAGGCTTGGTAGGTTATCGAACTCTACTGTAGAGGGTACAACTCCCTCATATGCCTGTCTCTCTTCTAGTTCACCCTCTTTTCTCTCATCAAACTTTCCCTCCCAGCTCCTAAACCTCTCGCCATTTCATGGCCGCCTTCCTTCTTAGCTAAGTTAGTCTTCTAACAGAGACTGCCAGGTCAGCCAGGGCTAGCTGTAGCAGTTTCTAACGCGAAATTCCAGCCAGCGCGAATTGCGCTGCTGGCTGATGAGGACCTCCAGAGCAGAGCCTGCCCTAAACTTTCAGAGAGCCTGCCCGATTAGGGTTCCTAGCCGTTTATGCACAGATTTCGACGGTAATGAATGTCAACTCATACATATTTGCATATGTAGTAGTTATAGGCTAGAAGGGTTCGTGCTCTTAGGGAGTACAACAACTTACCAAATATTCCCTTGTATGTCTTCAGTCTAGTTCTTCGGTTACTCTGAGATGGTATCAGCTAGGTTAGGTCCGCTCAATTGCGCTTCCGCCCTAGACCGCCCTAGCCGCCCTAGCTTACCCTAACCCGCCCTAGCCGCCTTAGCTGGTCGCCTGCCCCTCGCCCGCTGGCCCCGCACTCGCCGTCCTTAGCGCGCCGGCCCCTCTGTCAGCATATACATATTATGTGTGTGTGTGTGTGTGTGTGTGTGTGTGTGTGTGTGTGTGTGTGTGTGGGTGGGTGTGTGTGTGTGTGTGTGTGTGTGTGCGTGCGTGCGTGCGTGTATGTGTGTGTGTGTATGTGTGTGTGTGTGTGTGTGTGTGTGTGTGTATGTGTGTGTGTGTGTGTGTGTGTGTATGTGTGTGTGTGTGTGTGTGTGTGTGTGTGTGTGTGTGTGTGTGTGTGTGTGTGTGTGTGTGTGTGTGTGTGTGTGTGTGTGTGTGTGTGTGTGTGTGTGTGTGTGTGTGTGTGTGTGTGTGTGTGTGTGTGTGTGTGTGTGGTGTGTGTGTGTGTGTGTGTGTGTGTGTGTGTGTGTGTGTGTGTGTGTGTGTGTGTGTGTGTGTGTGTGTGTGTGTGTGTGTGTGTGTGTGTGTGTGTGTGTGTGTGTGTATGTATGTGTGTGTGTGTGTGTGTGCATGTGTGCATGTGTGTGTGTGTGTGTGTGTATGTGTGTATGTATGCGTGTGTGTATGTGTGTATGTGTGTCTGTGTATAGGCTAGGTAGGTGTACTACAAAGTACGGGTTCCTATTGTAGAGAGGACAACCCCCTTTTTGTATCTCTCACTTGTCTAGTCAAATCCCTTTTCTCTCGCTACTCTTGCCTACCTAGCTAAACCCTCTTCTAACATGGTTGAGAGCAGGTCCTTCCGCTCGGGCCTTCTCTCCACGCTTCTGCATAGCACTCTTTCCTCTCCTCCCACTGTCGCGCCGCCGCGGCAACCTCGTTGCGCTGCAATGGTGGCCTCATCGCGCTGCCACGACGGCCTCGTCAAGCTGCTGTAGCGGCCTCGACACGCTGCGGCGGCCTCGTCGCGCTGCCGCGGCGGGCTCTACGCGCTACTACGGCGGCCTCAATCCGCTGCCGCGGCGGCCTCGTCGCGCTGCCGCGGCGGCCTCGACGAGCTGCTGCGGTGGCCCCGACGCGCTGTCGTGGCGGCCTCGTTGTGCTGCCGTGGCGGGCTCGACGCGCCAGCGCACGGACGGCAGTGGCCAGCACGCTGGTTTAGCGCCAGACAGCACGCCCGCACGCCAACCAGTGCGCCAGCTAGTGCGGCTTGCTAACTGGCTTTGACGCCGAAGACCCGCACCCTCCCCTACGTCCGCCTTCCTCCCCGCCACAGCTGACGGCTGACTCGCCCGGTCCTTCCCCGCCGTCGCGGAGTCGTGCCACACCGTCGGGTGCCGCGGGCTCCGCCGACGCCGCTCCGTCGTTGAAGCTGCCGCCGCCGCAGGTGCCGCTGGCTCTGCCTCCGCTGCTGTTGTCGCTGCCGCCGCCGCTACCCTCACTGCCGACTTCGTCGCCTCGCTTGCCGAAGGGTCGAACGAGCTGAAGAAGCCATCGCTGCTGTTGGGTATGGGGGTGTTAGGCCTAGAGGGTGTTGGTCTTAGAGGTGCTTCGTATGTGGTGTGTTGTGACTTCTTCTTACTACTCAAACCAGACTATTAGTGCTGCCCTGGTCTCTTGCTTCTGTGCATAGCGTCTACCCTCTCTGACGCCCCTACGCCCGCTGATTCTACTCAACAATTCTAACTTTAAGATGTAGTTCCTAGTTTGGGTGCATTCATGCCATGTATCTTGCATCTGGCCAACCTCGCGTCCCAATCTGTGTTGCGCCACGCAGTACTGCCATGTGTGAGATCAAACAATATGCAGTGCCCTGTACCACGAGAGCCAGACACTTGATGTCTGGAAATGTTAGTCAATAACATATTCCACGTATCACTCTAGTACAAACCTGAAGAATTGGGTCACGGTGTGAGTGATGTGCTTCCAGGCGTGTGGCACATTCCTATGGCCTCTTGTCAGGCGCATGTAGAGAGGCCTCCATCTAGCTGGCAGATCAACTTCATGTGGTGGTGTGTTAGGATATGGTAATACGTTATCTACATTAGGTTATTCGAAATATTTTATTTTAGCAGTCGATGATGCTTCTACATGTTGGTACACGGATACTGCTGTTTCGGAATCTTCTTGGGCAGTCACAATCGACGGTCTCGATCCCCGATCTGAGTCGTCGGTTCACCTATTGCAAGCCCACTTTGTTGTGGCCAATAGGGAATGCGGTGTGGGGGGGCGAGGGGGGTGGGTGGGGGGAGTTATCCCCACCGGCGGTCATTCGACCTTGCGTGGAATGAACACTGGGTGAAAATAAACATCGGGGGAAAGGGGAAGCCCCGCGCAAGCACTGTTTGCAGCTGGCATGAGTTGGGCGCACGTGTTGCCCACTCGTGATAAGAGTGGTTCCTCGAGTGCTCAAGGGGGCCGCTTCGGCTCCGAAAACCCAAGCCGCGTCGCGGGGCGCTTGAGGGACCCTTTGATGCACACTGGCCCGCAAGTGGCTTTTTTCTTCGTTGAATTCGCGAATATCAAGGCGCACACCTTTATTGTCTTTTCGAAGTCTCTCGTTACACAAGATCGAACCATCAAAGTAACGAAATTTGTTTTCGTTAGTGTTTTGAACCGTCAAAAGTCTCGAACAGGGTATCGAGTTAACCTTCGCCAGCCATATGGCCTGTCGAGTCGCATAAATCTCGCGACTCGTTTTGCGATTCGAGAGGCAGCAGCTGGCATTGACAGGAACACAATTCCTTCATGGACTCCCACGAACTTGCATGTCCATGTGCGGAGTGGGGTTTCCGCCTTTCCTTGCATCCTCCCTCAATTGCTTTCCTCCCTCTCCTCGCCTCTTGCCTCCTTGACTCCCTGTTGAGAGCCACGCCACCATCACCACGCCACCTCTCATCAAAGCTCTCACTCGTAGCGGAAACCTGTCGTCGCATTCTACAATCTTCTTAGGAAAAAGGCTGTTCTTGTTAGCTCTCAATACCTTCCTCCAGCAGTCGGCCCTATTAGAGAGAGCAGCCCTACCGCTTGATCAATCTACCATTTAATTCATTCTTTGACCCACTTCAGCGGCAGTCTCCGGAGCACCATTACCCCTGTAAATCTCTTTGAAGGACCCAAAACATCGTTGAGAACGTCCGTCATTTCTGTAGAGGGCTGCGAACGCAGTCAGTTCAACGTCGCAGTTGTGTCGTTTGGCCGTGGCCAATCCTAGTTTTTTAACCTACATAGTCTCCCTTCCTATTTTGCGCTTTCCCCTCTAAGCCGTCCCCTTCTTTCGCCGGGTTGGCAACATCGACCTCCGTTCCTCCCCCCTCAACCCCTTCCGCGGGTCCTTCCCCGCCGTCATCTCCTTAGTATAGCCGAGTTGTTTTCGCGTCAAGCCAGCACTCCCTCCGACCCTTAGCTCCACGGCAATCAATCAGTCAATCATCAGCTGCTGAACATCAGCTCGGCTAGAAGATCGGATCCCGACATGGACTCGGTCGACAACGGTCCAGACGCCAAACCAGCGAGAGGAAGTCGACCAGGTAGCCGCTCTAGCAGCCGGCCGGGCAGTCATTCCGGCAGCCGGCCCGGCAGTTTTAGCGGCAGCCCGCGCCACTCGTTCAGCCGATCCACCATGTCCATCGGCGGCGACCTCTACTTCACGCCAGACGGCTCCCCGACATCATCTTCTGCGGCGGGGGCGGCAGGGGCGCATCCCACGAAGATTAGCCCGGAGCGCCGACGAAGCAGTAATGGAGGCGGCGGCAACGGAGGAGGTTCGCGCCCGTCGGCGTCCGTCCCCTCGCGGCAAGCACGGCTGGACCGGCCGCCGCCATTGGTGCGGCCAATCAACGACCCCGAAACTCCAGACGCGGATCCGGAAAGCCCTTCATCTGGCGAGGAGCTCAGTGACGCGGACCTGATTGCCTATGGCTCGGGGCCGCGGTCGCTGCAGCCCACGACCTCGGGAATACCGTCCTCTCCGCCTCCGCTTCTCGCCGACCCACCCATCGGTGGCGACTACTTTTTCGGAAAGCACAGTCATCTCGAAGGCAGCTTCTCCGGCGGCGGCGGCGGTAGCCTTGGTGGCGGCGGCAGCCTCGGTGGCGGCGGCAGCCTCGGTGGCGGCGGCAGCCTCGGTGGCGGCGGCAGCCTCAGTGGCGGCGGCAGCCTCGGTGGCGGCGGTAGCCTCGGTGGCGGCGGCGGTAACGGCTCGCTCGCGGGTCCGAAGTTCCCGACGTTGGGCAGCGGGCTCGGACGGCCAGGCGCGAACAAGCCTACGCTCGTGATTCCGCCGGTTATGATCGACGGGGTGACGGTTCCGTCGCCCACGCCGCAGGAAGCGTCGCCGGATCCGGAAGACATGGCGCCGTCGCCCGCCCCGCTGTTCCACTGGCCGTTCGCCACCAACATGCCGATAATCTCGCCGGGTTTCACGCACCAATCTGCGCAACAACAGGCGCCAGGTTCCGCGGGGTTCACCCGCGGAGCGGCCACGCGCGCGGACGCGCTTGCGGCGGCCGCCGCCATCGTTGCGGGCCTTGGGGACGATACGATCGAGGGTGGCGGACCCATCGCGGCTCCGCCAACGCTTCCCCGGACGCTGTCGCGGGAAATGTCGCGCGAACTCTCCCGCGGGCTGTCCCGTGGCGGCGGCGGCGGTGGCGGAGGGATGGGGGAGATGGGTGGAGGGCTGACGCGGCAGCTGTCGCGCGCACTGTCGACGGAGCTGTGGGACATTCCGCTCTCCACCGTGCCGTCGCTGTTCTTTTCCGCCACTCCGCGCCGCCAAGCGCCCCCGCCGCCCGTCAACATCGGCGCGAATGTCACGGTTGACAGCAGCAAGGCACAAGTGAGTGGCGCACCGACGACTCTCCCCTTCCGCGCGTCGCTTCCGCTATCCCGAAAGGGCCCTTCCCCGACCATGTCGTCTCTCCTCCCCCTGTGTCCTGAACCAGCGGCCTAGACCAACTCGTTCCGAATCCGAATCCTTTCTTCTCCTCTCTGTTCTCTTCTCTCCTCTGTGCCGTTTCCCTTCCGCACGTGCAGAACACGTGGTCCGTGTCGCTGTGCGGCGCGTGCGGGCGTCACTCCACGTGTCTGTGCATGGAGGCCGTGCTGTGCCCGTGCGTCACGGTGGGCCGCGTCGCAGTGGCCGTCGATCCGGCCTCCTACTCGCACTGCGGCGCCTCCACGTGCTCCGCGCTGCTCTCCTGCCTCCTCTCCTGCCACGTGCGTGCCCTCTCCTCCTCCTCCACCTCCTTCTCCTCCTCCACCTCCTTCTCCTCCTCCTCCTCCTCGCCATCCTCCTCCTCCTCCTCCTCCTCCTCCTCCTCCTCCTCCTCCTCCTCCTCCTCCTCCTCCTCCTCCTCCTCCTCCTCCTCCTCCTCCTCCTCCTCCTCCTCCTCCTCCTCCTCCTCCTCCTCCTCCTCCTCCTCCTCCTCCTCCCATCACGGTCAATCGCTTCCTCGCCCTATGCTCTCCCGTCCTCTCTTCCCCTCTTGCCGTCTCGCGTTGCCTTGCTTCACCCACTGTTCTCCGCCTCCCCTCCCTCTCTTTCCCGCCCGCCCCGCGCAGCTCTACTCCGCGACCCTGCGCAACAAGGTGCGGGGGAAGTACGCTATCCAGGGCTCCGCGTGCGGGGACTGCTGCGCGCACTGCTTCTGCCACGCGTGCGCGCTCATGCAAGAGCTGCACGAGCTGCAGGTACGCCGCCCCGCCCCCACGCCCGCGCCCACGCCCCCCGTGTGTGCGGATGTGGCTATACCACGTGGGTGGACGGTCCGCTGACCCTTCCGGCTCCGGCGTCTGATCATTACGGCGCAATCTGCCTCGTTCCGGTTGCGTCTGCACCCGGTTCCTGATTTTGAGGCGCCTCAAAACTAGACTCTGATCATTCCGGCTCAATCTGGCTTGTTCCGATTACGTCTGCACCCGGTTCCTCTGGAGAACGGCCACGTCCTAGGCCTTCTCTCTGCTGCTCTCCCTATCTCTCCTCACGTTTGATGTGCCTACACCCCTCGCCCCTCCCCTCTGCACGGAGCAAACCGGCCAGCCGGTCTCTCTATAGCGCCTGCCCCTTTCTTTCAAGCCTTGCATGTCACTGCTGGCTCTTTTGTGTACCTTGTGTCCCGGTTGCATTAAGTCGCTTTCTAATCGACCTCCCTTTCTCCCTTCTGTGCCTTTCCTCCCTGTTCCCCACCCCCAATGATGTCTCTGCACGTACCCTCTTTCTGCCTCTCTATGCCTCTCCCTCTCTCTTTTGCCTCTCACTCTCGCGTTGCCTCTCACTCTCTCTCTTTGCCTCACTCTCTCTCTGCCTCTCACTCTCTCTCTGCCTCTCACTCTCTCTCTGCCTCTCACTCTCTCTCTGCCTCTCACTCTCTCTCTGCCTCACTCTCTCTCTGCCTCACTCTCTCGCTGCCTCTCACTCTCTCTCTGCCTCTCACTCTCTCTCTGCCTCTCACTCTCTCTCTGCCTCTCACTCTCTCTCTGCCTCTCACTCTCTCTCTGCCTCTCACTCTCTCTCTGCCTCTCACTCTCTCTCTGCCTCTCACTCTCTCTCTGCCTCTCACTCTCTCTCTGCCTCTCACTCTCTCTCTGCCTCTCACTCTCTCTCTGCCTCTCACTCTCTCTCTGCCTCTCTCACTCTCTCTCTGCCTCTCTCACTCTCTCTCTGCCTCTCTCACTCTCTCTCTGCCTCTCTCACTCTCTCTCTGCCTCTCTCACTCTCTCTGCCTCTCTCACTCTCTCTGCCTCTCTCACTCTCTCTGCCTCTCTCACTCTCTCTGCCTCTCTCACTCTCTCTGCCTCTCTCTCTCTCTCTCTGCCTCACTCTCTCTCTCTCTCTGCCTCACTCTCTCTCTCTCTCTGCCTCACTCTCTCTCTCTCTCTGCCTCACTCTCTCTCTCTCTCTGCCTCACTCTCTCTCTCTCTGCCTCACTCTCTCTCTCTCTGCCTCACTCTCTCTCTCTCTGCCTCACTCTCTCTCTCTCTGCCTCACTCTCTCTCTCTCTGCCTCACTCTCTCTCTCTCTGCCTCACTCTCTCTCTCTCTGCCTCACTCTCTCTCTCTCTGCCTCACTCTCTCTCTCTCTGCCTCACTCTCTCTCTCTCTGCCTCACTCTCTCTCTCTCTGCCTCACTCTCTCTCTCTCTGCCTCACTCTCTCTCTCTCTGCCTCACTCTCTCTCTCTCTGCCTCACTCTCTCTCTCTCTGCCTCACTCTCTCTCTCTCTGCCTCTCTCTCTCTCTCTCTCTCTCTCTCTCTCTCTCTCTCTCTCTCTCTCTCTCTCGCTCTCTCTCTCTCTCTCTCTCTCTCTCTCTCTCTCTCTCTCTCTCTCTCTCTCTCTCTCTCTCTCTCTCTCTCTCTCTCTCTGCCGCACTCTCTCTCTCTCTCTCTCTGCCGCACTCTCTCTCTCTCTCTCTGCCGCACTCTCTCTCTCTCTCTCTCTGCCGCACTCTCTCTCTCTCTCTCTCTGCCGCACTCTCTCTCTCTCTCTCTCTGCCGCACTCTCTCTCTCTCTCTCTGCCGCACTCTCTCTCTCTCTCTCTGCCGCACTCTCTCTCTCTCTGCCTCTCACTATCTCTTTGCCTCTTGTCTCGCTCCCCTCCATACCCACTCTTCCCTTCTTCTCCGTGTTCCAACCTGCTCTTTCCCTTCCTGCCTCGCCTTCCAATCCAACGTTGGCCTACTTACCAATGAATTCTCCTCTGGTCTACTTTCCTTGGCCCTTCATCCAAATCCCTTCATTACTGACTCTCTGGCAACATCTGGACTTTGCCTGACTTCTCCCGCGCCGTCATTTCTTTCACCGCACTTCCTCTCTCCATCATTCTTGGTCGAAATTTCTGGGCAATTGAGTCGCTCTACTGCTCTCCTTTCCACTTTTCTCTCGTCTGCGTCACTGCGTCACTGCCTCTGGGCTCCATTCTCCCATCCTCGCTCTTTTCCTCTCTACCTCCTTCCTGCGTGCCCAACCTTTGCCCTCTTTCGACCCTTCGTTTTGCCTGTTGTTTCGTCGCTCCTCTCTCTCTCTCTCTCTCACCCTCTCACTCTCTCCCCGCTCTTTGTCCTGTTCACCATCACCTGCCACACTACCCCTCCTATTTCACTCTCGGCTCGACGTGTTTCGTTGTCGGTCATTTCTGCATGCTACTCGCCTCTTGCCGCTAGTTCCTGCTTCTCTCTTGTATTCCTCTCTCTCCTGCCCCCGTCCCTCTCCCTATCCCTCCCTCCGCCCTCCCTCTCTTCTATCTCCCATTCTCGCGTCCCTTCCTCGCCCATCCCCTCTCCCTCGGTCCACCTACACACCGCATCACCGTCACCATCACCATGCGCATGGCATCAGGTGCACGGCGACGCGCCCTTCCAGGGCCACTCCAAGAAGGTGGCGCCAATGGAGCAGACCATGAGGCGAGTCACCTCCATCCCTGGCTGACACACACCAACCGAGCAGCACCGCCAGGATCAGCCTCCCTCCCTCCTCCACCTCCTCTTCAACCCTCTCCTTCCCCCCTTCTCCTCCTCCTCCTCCTCCTCCTCCGCCTACCCTCATTTCACCTACCCCAGCCATAAGCTCTCTGGCCGCCTGACTCCCTAGTCCCTAATCGCCCTCCCCCGCCTCTCTCCCTTGTACTCTAAAGCCGTAGGTGGGCATGTGAGTGGTGAAGAAGCAGCCGGACCGGGACAACACGCAGCAGCAGTGCTAAGAAGAGACCAGCGTATTGGAACCGCCCTGGTGCAAGGGCGTTCCTGCAGCCTCGGCTGGGGAGGCTTCAGCACTGTCTGCTGTGGCTTTTGTTCCTGAATAAGCTCACCTATGAGCCATCGCCGGAGGCAGCAAGTCCCTTCTTCCACTGTTTCCCAATCATAGTTTTTGCTTGTTTTCTATATCTTGCACCTCATCATATGTGACAACGTATCTAGATTTAAAAAAAACCTATGGATATCCGGTATTTGGTTACTAAGTTCTGTTGTGTTATGAGTGTTTAACCAGCGTAGCGCGGAATCGAACGTCGAGATTCAGAATAACAGAATGTAGTACAATGGAGTGACGAAGCAATATATAGGAACACCAGAGCAATCATAGCCGTGTGATCAAACAGGTTCGAAGAAGGCATCCGAGGACGCGGATCGCTTCGGAGGGACGCGGAAATGGTGCGCTGCCGTGTTCGGCAGAAGCTAGGGCGGATGTCGGTGCCGTGTGGGGTCGGTGTGTCAAACATACAAACATTGTATGTTACAGTAGACTATATAGGGTTGTGCCTTAGGGAGTACAACCCATTAGGCTATATACCCCTGTATGTCCTGTTCTAGTAAACTTTTCTCACTTTAACATGGTATCATGAGTAGGTAGGTCCCCCCCGGCCCCCCTAGCGCTTCCGCCCTAGGTCCTAGCCGCCCCGCACGTGCTGGCCTGTCTCCTAGCCAGCCCAGTCGCCTAGCTGGCCCCGTCGCCCAGCACGCCCCGTCGCCTAGCCGGACCCGCCTCCTAGCAGGCCCCGCCGTCCAGTCGGCCCCGTCGGCCCCGCCTCCTAGCTGGCCCCGCCACCCCATTGGCCCCGTCGGCCCTGCCTCCTAGCTGACCCCGCCGCCTAATCGGCCTCGTCCGCCCCGCCTCCTAGCTGGCCCGCCGCCCCAACGGCCAAGTCGGCTCCGTCGGCCCCGCCCACTAGCTGGCCCTGCCGCCCCATCGGCCCTGTCAGCCCCGGCTCCTAGCTGGACCCGCTGCCCCATCGGCCCCGTTGGCCCTGTCGGCCCCGCCTCCTAGCTTGCCCCGCCGCCCCATCGGTCCCATCGGCCCCGCCTCCTAGCTAGCCCCGCCGCCCATATCGGCCCCGCCGTCCTAGCCGGCCCCGTTCCCCTAGTCGGCCCCGCATCCTAGCCGACCCCGACGCCTAGCCGGCCCAATCGCCCGATCGGCCCCGTCCCCCTACTGGCCCCGTCGCTTTGCCGCCCGCAGCTCCGTCTCCTAGCCGCCTCGCCGCCGTCCTCGGCCCTCTGCACCGCGCGGCACTGCCCGGTACCGCTCTGCACCGCACAGCACCGCATTCCACCGCTCTGCACTGCACTGCACCGCATTCCATTGCACTGCACCGCACACTACCGTACTGCACCTCCCCCTACCGCATAGTACCGCACTGCACTGCACATCATCGCTTTCCGCCACCATCTACTGGCCTGTACTGTCCTTCTCCTGCTGCTGTAACCATGATGGCGGACTCGGTCCTGTGTTTCGATGCAGAGGGGCAGCCGATTGAGTTCGACTCGTGGCTCGTCGACCTCCAACGACACCTGACTGGTCTGCGGCAGGACGGCCACTCCATGACCGTCCACATCGACGGTACACTCCTCTGCCTGGACGCCCCTGCTGCCCTCCCCGCTGACCCCACCTCCGCTGACCGTGAGTCCGCGGCAGCTGCTGCCCTTGCTCGTGCTGTCTGGTTGTCGCATCACGCTGTCGCTCAGCTTGCGATTAGTCACGCCCTTCCCCTGTCCGAGCGCCCCCACTTTAGGTAAGTTAGGACTGTGCAGGAGTTCCTAGAGGCTGTTGTTGCACGCTATTCCACCCCGCCCTCTACCTCCGTAGGGCGCCTGATCCTGCCCATGCTGTTTCCTGACCTTGCGTCTTTCCCCACTGACGCTGACCTAGCCGCCCACCTGCGCACGATAGACACGACCTGGCGCGCTGCCTGCATTGAGGCCCAGCTTCGTGTGTTTCAGCCCCACATCTACGTTACCCTCTACCTACTTGCCACCCGCCTCCCTGACCGCCTTGCCACCGCCCGCAATCACTTCCTTAGCCTCCACCCCTCTGATCTCACCCTCACTGACTTTGTCGACACCCTCTCTGACGTAGAGACCCGTAAGTGCTCTATCGCCCAGTCTAGCGGTACCGTGTTAGTCTCTATCTTTCGGGGCTGTGCCCTTGCTCAGTGCTCTTACTCCGACGGTTCTGCGGCGGTTGCTGAGACGGCTCCGGCTGTGGAGACCGCCCCTGCCGTGCAGTTTTGTTTGGGTAAGGGTCGCCGCCCCAAGGCTGGTCGTGGCGGAGGTAGCGGAGGAGGGGGTGGTGCCGGTGGTGGAGGTGGCTCGCCTGCTGGTAGTCCTGACGAGGGGGATGGGGCTGGTGCCCCGGCGCAGTAGCCTCAGCAGCAGCAGCAGCAGCAGCAGGCACCACAGCTGGACTAGCAGCAGCAGCAGCCACAGCTGCAACAGCAGCAGCAGCAACAGCGGGTCGGTCGTCTTCCGCCCGTGTGGCCTGGAGCTGGAGGTGATGGTGGTCGCAGTGGTCGCTCGCGCGGTGTGCCATCGGGTGGTGGCTAGCGTGACGGGCGCTGCCAGTACCAGCTCCAGACTGGTCCTCGTCGCGGCCTTGTGTGCGGTAAGATTGGCCATACCCCTGCTTGTTGCTTTCGTCGCCTAGACAACCTGTTTCGTCTCCACTTCGGCCCATCGCCTGACCTCTCCGACTGGCACAGTCTCCTCCGTCGTCTGGTTCAGATCTTTGATATGGACATGGATGAGATTAGCTCTGCTTTGTATGCGATGCATGTTGATGACTCTAGTGTGACTGGTTCCTATTACCCTGTATTGCCTAGCGTAGGTGTGCCCACTGTGCCTAGTTATGGCTCCCCTGCTGCGTCAGGAGTAGGATCCCCTGCCTTGTTTAGCCTAAGGTCTATCCTCGCTCCTCCAACCTTGGTCGCTGCTGCCGCGCTCTCCTTCACCCTGGACTCCGGCGCTTCCCGGTGTTTCTTTCGCGACTCCACTACACTTACGCCGCTTGCCCCTCCGGCTGCAGTGGCTCTTGCAAACCCTTCCTCCAGTCCTATAGTTGCCCGTACCTCCACTACTCTCTCCTGTCCGGCGGTTCCCTCAGTCTCCCTTACAGGCCTGCACATCCCCTCGTTCTCTCTGAGGAACCTAGTTGGTGTCGGCTGCCTTCAGGACCTTGGCGTCACCACTACGTTCCATAGGCACGAGTGGTACGCTGTCTGTACTGAGGCCGCCACTGGTACCCCCCTCACCACGTTCCCCTGGGACCCGGTGTCTGGCCTGTTCACGCTGGACACCACGTCCCCCCCGGTTGGGGTGCCTCCCCGGGTACCTGTGTCTTCCCAGGTTGTTGCGGCGTGCTCGTGTCGGTCGCTTACTCAACCGTCACTTCTGTGGCACCACCGTCTAGGTCAACCCCGCCCTCACCCATCTCCATCACATGTCCAAGCACCGTTTTGTCCTAGGCCTCCCTGAGTCGTTCCCTACGCTCCCCTCCTCACCCGCACCTCCGTGCACGCCCTGCATCGAGGGCCAGCTCCGTCGTGCCCCTCACTCGTCCTCGTTCCCCCCTACCTCCACACCGCTGCAGACCCTGCACATGGACGTCTGGGGCCCCGCCCCCGTCCATGGGCCGAGTCGCGAGCGCTACGTCCTATTGCTTGTCGATAACTACACCCACTACACCACTGTATTTCCCCAGGAGCGGAAGGCCGACGTGCCTGACGTTCTTCTCCCGTGGCTTGTCTCTGCGCGTGTTCACTTCGACCGTGGTGGCGAGTTTGCCTCTGGCTGCCTTGGTTGCTTCTGTCGTGCGGAGGGCATCACCTTGACGTTCACCCTGCCAAACTCCCCGCAGCAGAATGGGGTCGCTGAGACGCATCGGCTTGGTCATGAAGGTTGCTCGTACCTCCATGATCCATGCCAGTGCACCCCATTTTCTGTGGTCGTTCGCCGTTTGCTACGCCACTCACCAGTTTAACTTCTAGCCGCACCCTCAGCGGTCGCACGTTTCGCCAACCCTCCTCTGGACCGGGTCCCCTAGTGACGCGTCTGCGTTCCACGTCTGGGGCTGCCTTGCTCACGTTCGTGCCTCTGGCACGGACAAGCTCACTGCCCGCACTATCCCTTGTGTCTTTCTAGGTTTCCTCCTCGACTCGTCGGACTGGCAGTTTTACCACCCGCCTTCTCACCGGTTCTTTCACTCTCGTGACGTCACTTTTGACGAGTCCGTCTCCATCTACCACCGCTTTCCCCACCGTGGTCCCTCGGTCCCTCCCCCCCAGTTCTTGGTGCCCCCCCCTCCACCGGTCGACCCTGTCCACCTCCCTTCCCACCCTGCTCCATCTGGTGTGTCTCACATCACCCCCCTCCCGTCGGTTGTTCCTGCTGAGGAGTTCGCTGACTCTCGTGGCTCGGCGGAGTCTCTTCACCCACCTGTCCCTACCCCGGTCTCGCCTCCCCTGTCGCCGCCGCAGCCGCTGCCGCCGCAGCCGCAGCCGCGGTTGTCACCGCCGCTAGGGTTTGTACGTTCTAGGAGTGTTGGGGAGCAGGCTGGAGCTGGTTCTGGTGCGAGCTCTGGGGGTGCTGGAGTGGGGCTTCTCGGAGGGAGCCGTGCTGTCGCTGGGGGTTCTGGTGTTGGAGTTGGGCAGCAGTTGCAGCTGTCGCTGCCGGTGTCCGCTCTTCGCCTCCTCGGTCTCCCTTCCCCTGACCGTTGGACGCTACCTCCCTTGCCTCCTCCTCTGCCGATCCACAGCCCCGTGTTTCCTCCCACAGACTCCTCTCCGTCTCGTTTCCCTACCCGTTCTCCTCCAGTGTCTCCTCCCCTCTCTCCTGACCCAACTCCTCCGTCTCACGTCTAGTCTCGTCGTCCGTCTCGATCTTGTCCTACCTCCCTTGTTCCGCATTTTCACCCTATGTTGCTTCACTCTCACGCGTCTCGTGCTCCTCCCCTCCTCCCGTCTCCTCCTCCGTCGTCGCTTGCTGTGGCCCCGCCTCCTTTCTCGGACTTCCTCCGTGTTGCGCATTCCCTTGTTCCTCATGTCTGTGCCTGTCTCGTTACCGACCCATCCGTTCCTGTCTCGAGCCTGTCGGCTCTTGTCGCTCCTGTCACTGACTTCGCCGCTACCCGCCACCTGGACTATGCCACCGCTCTGGTCTCTGACCTTGCCTGCCCTCCGACCGTCGGGGGTGTGGCTGCTCTTGGCAGTGACGTCCTAGAGGACAGGCAGTTCGAGCTCGCTTTTCTGTCTGAGGCCGCTCCCCATCTCTGGTCCATGCTACTTGTCCCCGAGGGTGACCCAGACGCCCTCGACCTCCCGGCGCCTCACACCTACGCTGAGGCCACCTCGGGACCTTGGGCCTCTCAGTGGATAGCTGCCTTGGAGCAAGAGATGGCATCTTGGAGATCCACCGGTACCTTCGTCGTCGCAGTTCCCCCACCTGGGGTGAACATAGTCGATGGCCGGTGGCTCTTCAAGGTGAAGCGCCCTCCTAGAGAGCCGGCTGTCTTCAAGGCGCGTTACGTTGCTCGAGGCTTCAGTCAGCGTCAGGGGGTGGACTTCTTTCAGACCTTCGCCCCGACCCCGAAGATGACCACTCTTCGAGCGCTGCTACACGTAGCAGCACAGCGTGACTACGAGCTGCACTCCCTCGACTTCTCCACTGCTTTCCTCCAGGGCAGTCTACACGAGCAGATCTACCTGCGCCGCCCCCAGGGCTTCTCCGGTACCTTTTCCCCTGGCACCGAGTGGCTACTCCAGCGCCCAGTTTATGGCTTGCAACAGGCGCCTTGTGAGTGGCACGACACGCTGCGTGCTACACTTGCTGACTTGCGGTTTTTCCCTTCGTCCGCAGACCCCTCGCTCTTTGTCCATACCAGCCAGACTCCGTTCTACATCCTTGTCTACGTAGACGATCTGGTCTTAGCTACTGCAGACAGAGACGCATTGGCTGCCGTGAAGGCCGAGCTGCTGATGAGACACACCTACACTGACCTAGGAGAGCTGCGCCGCTACCTTGGATTGCAGAACTCTTGGGGCAGAGCAGCGCGCACCATCACTCTCTCATAGTCACACTTGGTGCGCTAGGTCTTTCAGAGGTTCGGCCTTCAGTTCTCTTCCGCACAGCCCACCCCTCTGCCAGAAGACCACACACTCTCTGCCCCAGTCCCAGAGGAGGCTGTAGAGCCTAGTGGTCCCTATGCAGAGCCGGTGGGTTGCCTCATGTACCTGATGACTTGCACTCGTCCAGATCTCGCATACCCTCTCAGCATCCTGGCTCACTTTGTGGCCCCAGGCAGACACCGACCACAGCACTGGTCGGCAGCTAAGAGGGTTTTGCGTTATCTAGCAAGTACATCGGAGGATGGAGACCAGTGGTCCTTACCGGGCACACATACGCTTCTTGGGCAGACGACGCCGAGACTCTCAGGTCCTCACAGGGCTACTGTTTTAGCCTTGGTGCAGGTGCCATCTTGTGGAGGTCCACCCGCTTCTCGTCTGCTGCCCAGTCTAGCTGTGAGGCTGAGATTTACGCAGGTTCCATGGCGGCACAGGAGCTCCGCTGGCTGACCTTCTTGCTCACCGGTTTGGGTGAGCGCCCTAGCTCTGCCCCGGTTCTGTACGCTAACAACAGGGCCATGATCCTCCTATGTCAGGAGCCACGATTTGAGGACAGAGCAAAGCACATCTAGTTGCGGTACTTCCTTCTGCGCGAGCTGCAGCAGCGTCGCCAGGCTCGTGTAGTACACTTGGCCTCCAGTGCCAACACAGCTGATATCTTTACTAAGGCGCTTGCACCTAAAGATCATCAGCGGCACTGTGTACAGCTACTGTAGGTCTCGTTCTTGTAGCCTCTCACTTGCTAGGACCTTGATTGTGTATAGACCTTTATATATATTACCTAGACTGGCCTTGTGGCCTCTACTCCAGTGGCTGGACTAGTAGTGCCACCCTGGTCTTGCTCTTGCCTTGTCTGCACTTGTTTGACGGGCCTTTAGACCCCTGCCTCAGAGGCTGGACTAGTAGTGCCACCCTGAGCTGTTTCTCTCTCATCAGGCACTACCCCTATCCAGTCTAGGGGGTGTGTCAAACATACAAACATATATTGTATGTTACACTAGACTATATAGGGTTGTGCCTTAGGGAGTACAACCCATTAGGCTATATACCCCTGTATGTCTTGTTCTAGTTAACTTTCCCCACTTTAACACGGTGTACGCGTTAGTGGTGTGGCGCACTAAGGAATGCAAAATTCCTTACACTACCCCCCCTCTGGCGAAGGTGGTCTATGTTTGCGACGTGCTTGCGGGATCGTACAGTAGGTGACAGTATTTGTACCGAGGGAACCCACATTTCGTCCTCGCTGGTACGATGAGTCCATCGTATCAGAAAGTCAACATGTCGTTCATGGCCGTTGATTATGACACAAAGGCTCAGGATCTTCGCCGGTTCGATAAGCATCTCCTCGGCTGGCCGTAGATGTTGGGCGATCGGCTGTCAGGCGACGTTTGACGTGTCGGCAACAAAAGGACGAAGGAGGCTGACGTGGAAGGAATTATGAATTTTCCAATTGTCGGGCATACGGAGTGTTAAGATAAGGTTGCTAGGACGAGGAAGCCATGGAATGGCATGACGTTTTAGGCTAGAGGAAATTATCGAGAGAGAAGAGAGTTAGAATAGAATAGAGGGAAACAAGAAGGGGGGTTGTACCCTCTAGAGGCTTGGTAGTTGGTATATAATGGTAGGCTTGGTAGCCCCGATCTCCTTCTTCTTCGGATGCATCCAACTCAGCAACTTCGTCAACGACACGAACAGTCGTCACGGAAACTCCGGGCTTTGGAGAAGAACCGTTCTCCAAGCAGCCTCGGCCAGCTGCCAGCTCAGGAGTAGGAAGCAACGAATATTGGGATGTACCCTATGACCCAATCAATGAAACTATCTTTGGGTACTCCGAGCAACGCCTGCCCCTCGTGCTCGAGATCATCTGCAAAGGATGATGCCTCCAAGCACTCGTGGAGAGCAGAGCATCGCACAATGTATGCGACAAGGCAACCATCGACCGACTTCGAGAAGAGGACAAGCCATCAGCGTTTTCTGCAACGATGGTGGACGGCAGCAAGTTACCAGTGTACGGCGAAGCAGTGCTACACCTACAAATCGGTCCACTGCGCTGGAAACCTGCTCTCCCCATCACCAACATCAAAGGGCTTGACTTGATCTTCGGGCGAGACTTCCTCAAGAAATTCAACCCCGAGATCAACTGGGTAAATCGCACCGCAAGCATCTACAACAGGGGAAGGAGGGTCCGGCTACCCAACTGGGATGATACAGGAGATATCCCAGTGGAGACACTCGCCAGATTCGAGAAGGACGTGAAACGAACCGACACCGGGTTCCTGGCGATAGCAACAGAGGTGGAGAATGACGGAGAGAAAGCCTCGGAACCTCCAGAAAAAATCAAGGACTTGCTGAAGGAGTTCCAAGACATTCTTCCCGACGACCTCCCGGACGAACTACCGCCATACCGAACGCACCAACAGGAGATCGTGGAGGAACGAGGTTCGAAACCGACCTTCCGAGCACCATATCGGCTAAGCTCCACAGAACTAGCTAACATGAAGAAGCAGATCGAGTATCTCCTCGCCAAAGGACTCATCCGACCATCTACTTCGCCATACGGTGCCCTAGTCCTCTTCACACCGAAACTGGACGGAACCCTGCGCATGTGCATCGACTACTGAGCTCTCAACAAGCAGACCATCAAGAACAAATATCCGATACCACGAATCGATGACCTACTTGACCAGCTTCGGGGAGCTACGGTATTTTCAAAACTAGATCTGTGGTCCGGATACTGGCAGATAAGAATGGCAGACAATTCCGTTCACAAAACTGATTTTCGAACTCGGTACGGATCGTACGAGTATTTGGTCATGCCGTTCGGACTCACCAACGCATCTGCAATATTCCAAGCAGAGATGAATCATATCCTACGGCCACTCTTGGACGAATGCGTGGTGGTGTACCTGGACGACATCCTCATCTACTCGCGCGACATGCAACAACACTTCAAGCACCTACGACGCGTCTTTGAAATTCTTCGACGAGAACGCTTCTACGTCAAACCATCAAAAAGCGACTTCGCCCTCGAGAAAGTCCAATTCCTTGGACATATCCTAAGCGCTCAAGGAGTTCACGTCGATCCCAAGAAAATTGAAGCCGTACATACGTCGAAGACACCCGAGAACATGAAGGAGTTACAGCAGTTCCTTGGCTTTGCTAACTACTACAACAGGTTCGTGCCACAATACGCGAAGATCGCCACGCCACTCACGAATCTGCTAAAGAAGAACACGCCCTATAAATGGGAGTCACAACACCAGGAAGCCGTCGAGCAGCTGAAACAAGCACTCACGTCCGCACCCGTACTCATCTTGCCAGACCCTGAACGCGACTACGTCATCAAAGCTGACGCCAGCGACCAGGCAGTGGGAGCAGTCTTGATGCAAGACTAGGGGAATGGCCTGCAACCAATTGCCTACCTCAGCAAAAAATTACATGGAGCAGAACTCAACTACCCGATACATGACAAGGAGGCCCTTGCTATCATCATCCCCTTTAAAACATGGAGATGTTATCTCGAAGGACGCAAGACGACAGTCTACACCGACCATTGCAGCCTAAAATATTTGAAGACGCAACCAAGCCTCTCCATGCGGCAGGTCCGGTGGATTGACTTCCTTGAGACACACTTCCACTACGACATCGAGTACAAGCCCGGCCACAAAAACAAAGTAGACGCGCTTAGCCGGCCTGCACATGTTGCCGTTATCCAAGTTGAAGGGATGAATCCACTCCTCAAGGGACTCTTCATACACGGGTATACCATCGACCCAGAAATTCCCTTGGCAGAAAAGCGACATCTGCTACAATGGGACAATGACATCGTGTACCGGAAAGGATCAACGAAAATCTGGGTACTTAATTACCCTCCATTGCGCCAGTTACTACTCAAAAAATACCACGACGTCCTGTACGCGAGGCAATTCGGTAGCAACAAGACGCTCATCGGTATCGTGAAACACTACTACTGGCCCCACATGGCAGATGACGTACAGAAATTCGTCACCTCGTGCACGACATGTCAGCGGATGAAGAGCAGCAAGCAGAAAAAGGCGGGTCGGCCGCAGCCTCTTCCTGTCCCAGAACAACCATGGCAAGTGGTCAGCCTAGACTTCATTGCCGGGCTACCAACTACCACAAGCGGTCATGACGCGATCCTTGTCGTCATTGACAAGTTCTCCAAAATGGGACACTTCATCCCGACACACACCGCAGCACGCACCGAGGAGACAGCACAACTCTTTGTTCGCTACATCATCTCACAACATGGCATTCCGACCACACTCATCTCCGACCGAGACCCTAAGTTCACCAGTAAATTCTGGAAAGAAATAATGTCTCTGCTTGGGACCAAACTTGCCATGTCATCCGCTTACCATCCGCAGACAGATGGAGAGACCGTGCGCCTCAACCAAATTGTGGAGCAACTCCTCCGCGCAGCCTGCAAGGATGACATCTCCAAATGGGACTTGCATTTGCCTGTCCTGGAGTTTGCCTACAACAATGCTACTCATGCCGCTACTGGACGGACGCCGTTCTTCCTCTGTTACGGACGCCACCCACTCACACCTCAACAGCCAACCATACCAGCCACAGTCCAACCCGCTCATGATTTCATTACGACCACGCACAAACTTTGGGATCGGACCCACAAGCGCCTTCTCGACATTCAGCAACGACAGAAGCGCCAAGCCGATCGCCACCGCACAGACCACACCATCACCGTGGGAGACCGAGTACTACTCGACACACGCAATCTTGACATCAGCCATCTCCCATCCAAACTGCGACCTCGCTTCTGCGAGCCTTTTCTCGTTGAAGCACAGGTCACTCCTGTTACCTTCCACTTACGCCTACCAGCTACCTGGAAGATTCACAACGCCTTCCATGTCCAACTCTTGAAGCCCTACCAAGATCCCAACACGGTCTTCTCTGGACGCCAACCGCCGCCGCCGCCACCTGTCCTCGTCCATGATGAACCCGAGTACGAGGTCGAGTCCGTGCTTGCTCACCGCCATCGACGGAATGGCACCGTGGAGCTTCTCATCCGTTGGAAGGGCTATGATCCTTTAGAGGATAGCTGTGTCTCTGAATCCGAGATGGATCACGCTCATCGTCCTCTTCGCGTCATGGTGGTGTTGTCTATTGGGTTAAAAGGGGGCGGCATGGGCAGCTTTATCTTGGCCACTGGTACGGTTGGTATGGCCCCGGCTCCTGCAAAGACTCTTGCCGCTGCTTCGGAGCGGGCGGCGGCCGTTGTCGCAGCTGCCGTGGCACGTGCTGCGGCATTCAGTTTCATCATCACGGCGCTCTTGCGACACTTCGCGTGTGATTTCGTCCCATACTATTTCGACACGTCCTGTGCTGGCGGCGTAGTCTCTTGCGCGTGGCGAAGTTCGGTAACTTCGACGTGAAGCTTCTTGTTGTCGTTTAACACAGCTTGCATGCGAGCGTCTGTGGCGGCAAATTTCTCCAACAACTCGTCGAACCGTGTTTGGTCCATGTGGTCCGTGTTTACCCATGCTCAGGTAAGAGCGCAAACACTATCGTAGTCGGGCGAATAAATTCGTCTAATTCGCGGCTGACCACTTTGCAGCTCAGTGAGCGAATCACTCTCTCCCCCCCTCGAAAAAAGTTTTCCGCCTACTGGAACGGGTAGGTCAGGAAAGTAGCTCTGAATAGCAGATGTTATGAGTGTTTAACCAGAGTAGCGCTGAATCGAATGTCGAGATTCAGGATAACAGATTGTGGTACAATGGAATGACGAAGCAAGATATAGGAACACCAGTGACCAGAGCAATCCTAGCCGCGTGATCGAACAAGTTCGAAGAAGGCATCCAAGGGCGCGGAGCGGTGTCGTGTGACGTCGAAGCTAGGCCGTTTGTCGGTGCCATGTAAGGTCGGTGTACGCGTTAGCGGTGTGGCGTGCTAAACAATGGAAAATTGCTTACATGTTTCCCTTGTGGGGAAAGTACATCGGCGCTCAGTATTAGGGGCCTCGATAACATGTACGGTCAGTCACAAGATATAAACAATCAGAATTAGCAAGTTCCCGACATTTTTCATCAGTCGGGTTCGACCATTAGTCAGACACTGCAGGAAAAAAGTTCCACGAATGGTCAGTAGAAATAACCCCCGCCCATCTGGGAATGTTTTCCCTCTCGCGCCAGCCCAATTTTGTCATCATTGTGGCTAGCGCGATATTTTTCCCGAGCTACAAGCGCAGTTCGAGCCAAAAAAGTGCAAAATACCCTAATTAAAGTTCATTTCTCTAGCTCCCTTAAGCGCCTACTCCCCTGCCGGATGTCTCCACCGATCTCCACCGCTCTCCACCGCACTCCCCCGCACTACACCGCACTCCACCACACTACACCACACTCTACCGCTCTCCACCGCACTCCACCGCACTCCACCACTCTTCACCGCACTCCACTGCTCACCACCGCACTCCACCGCACTACACCGCACTCCACCGCTCTTCACCACACTCCACCGCTCTCCACCGCTTCCTCCCCCTATCCTCCTCACTCTGTCAGCGATTGTCAGCAGCTGCAGCAGTGGCGATGACAGAGTCGCAGCTCCGTTTGGACGCAGAGGGTCGAGCGCTCGACTTTGAGGCGTGGCTCGTCGACCTTCGGCGTCACCTTACAGGTCAGCGCCAGGACAGTCACTCCCTTGCTGTTCATGTCGATGGCCTGCTTCCCCGCCCCCCTGCGCCTGCTGCCCTCCCTAATGCCCCCACCACTGCTGAGCGTGAGGCCTTTTCCGCTGCTGCGCTTGCTCATGCCATCTGGGACTCGCGCGACGCTGTCGCACAGCTTGCTATCAGCCCAGTGCTCCCGCTTTCTAAGCGTCCTCGCTTTACCACTGTAGCGAACGCTCAGGCCTTCTTAGATACTGTCATTGCGCACTATTCCACCTCCGCCACTGCCTCTGCTGGTCGCCTGATCCTTCCCATGCCGTTCTCTGATCTTGCGTCTTTCCTCACTGTCGCCGACTTTGCCACGCACCTCCGCGCGCTTGAGACGAGCTACCGCGCTGCTAGCACTGAGGCACAGCTCACTGCCTTCCCACCGCCATTTTGTGCTACCCTTTATCTTATCGCCACACACCTCACTGACCGCCTAGCCACAGCCCGCGACCACTTCCTTACTCAGCACCCGTGTGACCTCACTATTACCACCTTTGTCACTGCCCTGTGTAAGATAGAGACCCGCCAGCACAGTATCGCTCAGTCTAGCGGTACTGCGGCGGTGCCTATTTTTTAGGGCTGTGCTCCCTCCCAGTGCACTTACTTTGACGTCTTTTCTGCATTTGTTGAGACCGCTGCTGCGGCCTCAGCGCAGAAGCGTCCGGGTAAGGGTCGCCATCCCAAAGGGGGGCGTGGTGGGGGAAAGGGGGGTGGCGGTGGGGAGGGTGCCGGCAGTGAGGGCGGGGACGGTGGTTCAGACGAGGGGACCGGGACTGATACCCCGGAGCAGTCGCAGCAGCAGACGCAGCCTCAGCAGCAGACTCAGCAGTCGCAGCAGCCACAGCCGCCGAAGCAGTCGTCGCAGCAGCAGCAATCGCCGTGAAGACCCTCGCCGCCGCTGTGGACTGGCGACGCCAGCGACAGTGGTCGTGGGGGGGGCGGGCGCAGCTCGGTGTCGGGTGCCAGCTCAATCGCGGTCACCTGCCAGTACTAGCTTCAGACCGGTACTCGCTGCAGCACTGTCTGCCTCCGGCCCGACCACACCGCCGACCGCTGCTACCGCCGCCTGGATGACGTGTTCCGCCACCACTTCGGTCCTGCGTCGGACCCTCCGGATTGATACGCCCTGGCTCGCCGTCGTGTGCTGGTCTTTGAGCTTGACATGGATCAGATTAGGCATGCTATGTCTGTCATGTATGCTGATGACTCTAGTGTGATTAGACCCTATAACCTGGTGTTGCCTAGCATAGGTGTGTCCACTGTGTGTAGTCTAGGCTCCCTTGCTGCGTCGGGCATAGGAACGTCTGCCTTGTTTAGGCAATCTAGCCTAGGCTCCACACTAGCTCCTCCGCCAACTGCCGCTAGCGCTTCGCTCTCCTTCACGCTTGACTCTGGTGCGTCTACCTGCTTCTTCCGCGACCACACTTCCCTTGCACCGCTTGCCGCCCTTGCTGCCGTCGCACTTGCATACCCCTCCTCAGGTCTGGTAGTTGCACGTAGCTCCACCACCCTTCCCTGTCCAGCGGTCCCCTCGGGCTCTCTTACAGGCCTGCACATCCCCTTGTTCTCTAGGAACCTAGTTGGTGTCAGCTGTCTTCAGGACCTCGGCGTCATCACTACGTTCCCCGGACACAAGCGGTACGCGGCTAGTACTGAGACTGCCACTGGTGCTCCTCTGACCACGTTCCCCCGGGAACCTGTCTCCCGCGTGTTTATGCTTGACACTGCGTTCCCCCCGGTGCGGGCATCCCCCCAGGTGCGAGCATCCCCCCAGGTAGCCGTGGCTTGCTCGTGTCGGTCGCTCACTCACCCGTCACTTCAGTGGCACCACCGCCTAGGTCACCCTGCACTCCCGCGTCTGCGTCACATGTCCCTGCATGGTCTTGTCCTAGATCTCCCTGCATCGCTCCCTTCCCTCCCTCCCTCGCCTGCGCCACCGTGCACGCCCTGCGTCGAGGGTTGGCTGCACCGCGCTCCTCATTCCACCTCGCTTCGCCCTGCCACCGCGCCACTCTAGACCCTGCACCTGGACGTCTGGGGTCCAACCCCCTTCCCTGGGCCGCGTCGACAGCGCTACTTCTTGGTGCTCGTCAATGACTACACGCGCTACACCACGGTGTTTCCTCTGAAGCGGAAGGCTAACGTGCCAGCATTCTTATCCCATGGGTTGTAGCTGCGCGAGTCCGCCGAGGTCTCCCCGTGCTGTGTCTCCACTCCGACCGTGGCGGCGAGTTTGCCTCCGGTCGGCTTGGCCGGTTCTGTAGTGAGGAGGGCATCACCCCGTTGTACACCCTGCCGGACTCCCCGCAGCAGAATGCGGTCGGTGAGCGATGCATCGGCTTGGTCATGGATGTGGCTCGTACCGCCATGATTCATGCCGGTGCACCCCATTTTCTATGGCCGTTCGCTGTTCGCTACGCCGCTTACCCGATGAACATGTGGCCCCACTCCCAGCGGCCGCAAGTTTCACCGACCCTCCTCTAGACTGGGTCTCCTAGTGACACATCTGCGTTCTACATCTGGGGATGCCTCGCTGACGTTCTTGCCTCTGGCACGGAAAAGCTCACTGCCTGCACTGTCTCCTGTGTCTTCCTTGGTTCCCCCCTTAGCTCGTCTGACTGGTACTCTTACCACCCGCCATCTCACCGCTTCCTTCACTCGCATGGCGTCAGTTGAGACAAGTCTGTCTCCTTTTACCGTCGCTTTCTCCACCGAGGTCTCCCCGTTTTTGCACCCCTGTTTCTTGTTCCCACTACCCCGGTAGCGCATGCTCCCCTCCCTCCCCATCCTGCTCCGTCTGGTGTGTCTCACGTCACTCCCCTCCTGTCGGTTGTCCCAGTCGAGGAGTCGGCTGACTTTGGTGGCCCTGCGGCGCAGTTCTCGCCGCTTGCCTCTCCCACGGTGTCCCCTCCTCCGTCGTCGCAGTCCCCGCTGCAGCCGTCGTCGCAGTCCCCACTGCAGCCGTCGTCGCAGCCGCATCTGCCGCCGCAGCAGCAGCAGCCGTTTGTGGACTCTGGGGGTGCTGGAGTTGAGGAGGGTGCTAGTCCTGGGGTTCTTGTTGTAGCTTGTTCCTGCGGGCTTGGGGGTGGAACCAGTGTTGGAGAGGGTTCTCGCTCTGGGGGTGCTGGAGTGGAGTGTTCCAGAGGTAGCCGTAGTGCAGCTGGCAGTCCCGGTGTCGGCGTCAAGTAGCAGCAGCAGCAGTCGCCGCCGGTGTCCGCCCTTCGCCTGCTCGGCCTTCCTTCCCCTGACAACTCGCCTGCGCCTTTCCCACCGCCTCCTCTCCTTCCTGTCCACGGTCCTGTGTTTCCTCCGCCGGACTCGTCCCCGGCCCGTTTCCCACCTCGTCACCCTCCTGTTACTCCTCCTCTGTCTCCTGACCCGACGCCTCCGTCTCACGTCTAGTCTCGCCGTCCCTCTCATGCTCGTTCTGTCTCTCCTGTTCAGTGTTATCACCCTATGTTGCTTCGTTCCCACGCGTCTCGTCCTCCCCTCTTGCCTTCGCCCCCTTTGTCATCGCTCGTTGTCGCACCTCTCTCTCTATCTGACTACCTTCGTGCTGCTTGTCCTCTTGTTCCTCGGGTCCTTGCCTCCCTCGTTGCCGACGCGTCTATTCCTGTTTCGAGTCTTGATGCCCTTATCGCTGATGTCGCTGAATTCGCCTCTACCCGCCGCCTTGACTATGCCACCGCTCTGGTCTCTGACCCTGTCTGTCCTCCGTCCGTCGGGAGTGCTCTTACCCGTGGCAATGACAACCTAGAGGACAGACAGTTCGAGCTCGCTTTCCTGTCTGAGGCAGCTCCCCATCTCTGTTCCATGTTGCTAGTCCCTGAGGGTGACCCAGACGCCTTTGATATCCCGACCCCTCGCACTTACGCTGAGGCAAACTCGGGACCCTGGGCATCTCAGTGGATAGCTGCCATGGAGCAGGAGATGGCATCTTGGAGATCCACCTGCACCTACGTCGACGCAAATCCCCCACCTGGGGTGGATGTAGTCGATGGCCGGTGGCTCTTCAAGGTGAAGCGTCCTCCTGGAGAGCCGATTGTCTTCAACACGCGCTATGTGACTAGAGGCTTCAGTCAGCAAGAGGGGGTGGACTCCTTTCAGACCTTCGCCCTGACCCCGAAGATGACTACTCTTCGGGCGCTGCTTCACGTAGCAGCACAGCGTGACTACGAGCTCCACTCCCTCGATTTCTCCACTGCTTTTCTTCAGAGCAGCCTACACGAGCTGGTCTACTTGCGCCGTCCACAGGGCTTTACCGGTACCTTCCCTCTTGGGACCCACTGGCTCCTCCGGCGCCCGGTCTACGGCCTGCGATAGGCACCCCGTAAGTGGCATGACACTCTGCGTTCTACGCTAGCTGACCTGCTGTTCTTTCCGTCCGCTACAGACCCCTCGTTCTTCGTTTGTGCTGGTCAGACTCTTTTCTACATCCTTGTCTACGTAGACAACCTGATCTTCACTACTGCAGAGAGAGACGCACTGGCCTCCGTGAAGGGCGAGTTGCTGAGGAGATACACCTGCACTGACCTAGGAGAGCTGCGCTGCTACCTTGGCCTGCAGATCTCCGGGGACAGAGCAGCACGCACCACCACTCTCATACAGTCACAATTGGTGCGCCAGGTCCTTCAGCGGTTCGGTCTTCAGTTTTCCACCGCACAGACCACACCTCTGCCAGTAGATCACAGGTTCTCAGCTCCAGTTCCTGAGGATTCAATAGAGCCCAGTGGTCCTTACACAGAGCTGGTGGGTTGCCTCATGTACCTGATGACTTGCACTCGTCCAGATCTCGCATACCCTCTCAGCATCCTGAGTCGCTTTGTGGCCACATGCAGACACCGACCACAGCACTGGTCGGCTGCTAAGTGGGTTTTGCGTTATCTAGCAAGTACATCGAGTATGGGGCTAGTACTGGGAGGACGTAGGCCATTGGTCCTTTCTGGGCACACAGACGCTTCTTGGGCAGACGACGCTGAGACCCTCAGGTCCTCTCAAGGCTACTGCTTTAGCCTTGGTGCAGGTGCGGTCTCGTGGAGGTCTACTCGCTCGTCATCTGTTGCACAGTTCAGTTGCGGGGCTGAGATCTACGCTGGTGCCATGGCGGCACATGAGCTCCGCTGGCTGACTTTCTTGCTCAGAGACTTAGGTGAGCGGCCTAGCTCTGCCCCAGTCCTATATGCTGACAACCGGGCCATGGTCCTCCTATGTCAGGGGCCTCGACTAGAGGGCAGAGCGAAGCACATCCAGCTGCGGCACTTCCTCCTGCGCGAGCTGCAGCAACGCCGCCAGGCCCGCGTAGTACACTTGGCCTCCAATGCCAACACAGCTGATATCTTTACTGAGGCGCTTGCGCCTAAAGACCATCAGCGGCACTGTGTACATCTTGGTTTAGTTCCTGTAGACTCTCACTTGCCAGGACCCTGATTGTGTACTCCTTTTATGTTCTCTTGACTAGCCTTGTGGCTCCTGTCCCATTGGTCGGACTAGTAGTACCGCCCTGGGTTGCTCTTGTTTAGCTGGTCTTCTTGCTGACTGGTCTTCGGACCCTTGCCTCAGAGGCTGGACTAGTAGTGCCACCCTATGCTGTGTGCCGATTTCCAGGCACTGCACCTCATCTGGCCTAGGGGGTGTGTCAAACTTATTTGTATAGTTAATAAGCTAGATAGGTGCATGCTCTTAGAGGGTACAACCACTTGAACAAAGTCAACCTATATGCCTTATTCTAGTTCACTTTTTTCTACTCTGAGACTTTCCCCTAACAGCAGGCCTTCAGTGAACACTGGAAGCCAGACCCTGCAATGCAACAAAAGTCTTCTTAATCTTTCCCTACATTAACTCATGCCCTCTGATGTCCCTAGTCATAACAAATGCAGGCATAGGATAGGATAGCACCTACGGTTAGTCTCTACATCAGACCAAACACTAGCGTCCAAGGCCCAGCCAGCCACTCATCAACTCAGGCTCCTATGACTCTAGTGCCTTTCGGCTCTTCTTTCTCTTGGTTCTCTTCGTTTTCTTGGACCCATCCATGCCATATGTGCTGCCATCCTTTGACCCACCCCCTCCCCTGCCATGGCTACTCTCCTCACTCCCTGCCTCACCCCCTGCCTCACCCCCTGCCTCACCCCCTGCCTCACCCCCTGCCTCACCCCCTGCCTCACCCCCTGCCTCACCCCCTGCCTCACCCCCTGCCTCACCCCCTGCCTCACCCACTGCCTCACCTACTGCCTCACCACCTTGCACGTCCTGCTTCCCACCAGCCTGCACCAAACCTCCTCCTCGTCCCCCTCCTCCTGCTCCCCCCTCTGCCTCAGTACTACCAAGCCCTTCAATCCTCTCATTGGCCTTGCTGCTTTCACCCCTCGACTGACCGTCTACTGCCCCTTCCTCCTGATGCTCTTTCAAACCGGACACGTTCTCACCTCGCACGTCCGCACCCCCTGAGCTCCCTCTGCCATTCTCCTCTTGCTCCTTCTCTCCACTGTCCTCTCCTGTCTCCTCTGCTTTCTTCTTCTTCCTCCTTTTGGTCTTCGTCTTTGTCTTGGTATTCATCTTTGTCTTTGACTTTGCCTTGCCCAGAGACTCCTCTCGTTGGCTTTCTCCCCCTTCTCCCCTCTCTTTCTTCTCCGCCTCCCCACCTCCCATCGTTGATTCTGATTCTTCCTTCCGCTCCGCTTCGCCCTGCACGGACCCCCGCACATGCTCTTCCGACAAATCCACGACCCTCTCTGTCTCTTCACTCGTGCTCTCTTCACTCCCTCCATCCCTACCCCCCTGCTTCCCACTCAATCCATCCCCTTCCTTGTCTCTACCTGCCCCGTCTCCCCCCCCACCATCTGAGCCCGTTGCTGCTTGCGATGAGCTAGTGGCACCTGTACCGCCAGGGGGCGTTCTGGTGGAGCCTGCTTCACTTGCACCTCTCTCTGCCGCATCGGCATCTCTGGTACTGTCTTCGCTACTGCTGCCTTCGTTGCTGCTGCTGCTAGCAGGCTCTCCCTTCTCCAGTCCCTCTCCCCCAACCATCTCATCGCTCACCGCCCTCGAAGACTTGCTTGTCTTACTCTTCTTGCTCTTCTTACTCTTCTTCTTCGTAGACTTCTTCTTCTTGCTTTTCGCTGCCTTTCCACCCTCCCCATCACCTCCGTCCCCTCGACCCTCGCTCTCCCCAGCAGCAGCATCATCATCACCACCAGCAGCAGCTGACGCACCTCCAACCATGGAACCGCCCGGGGGCAGAGAAAGACCACTAGAAGCATCAGCAGCAGACGCAACAGACGCCAATGGCGCGTCCGCTGCAGGGTTGCCCGCACTCTCCTCAACCCCCTTCCCTCCCTCACTCTCAGCACCAGCAACGGCACTAGAAGTATCATTCCCTGGTATCATTCCCACTCCCCCTTCCCGGATATCATTCCCACTCCCCCCATCACTGTCAACCCCTTTGTGCTCTGCAGACGCAGGAGATCCCGAGGCACTGCCACTGGTATTGCTATGGAGGCTGCTGGGTGATCCAGCTGCTCCCACTGCAATGCCACCCGCCGACTCATCCCCTGCTTCACCTGCCCCTCCACCTCCTCCGTCTCCTGCCCCTGCCCCTGCGCCCCCTGCTCCTGCTGCTCCTGCTGCTGCTGCTGCTGCTGCTGCTGCCGCTGGTGCTTGTGGTGGTGGCTCCTTTGTGGCTTCATCCATCCTCCCTGCTTCGCCCCCTGTGAGCACCTCATTGCTTGCCGAATCCACCACTTCACGAATGCCCTTGCCGCCACCACTCACATCATCACCACTCTCCGACCCACTCCTCTTCGCTGTCTTCTCAGCCTCCAACCCCGCATCAGCCTCCTCTTCTCCTTTTCTTGTAACCGAATCGCCAGTTTCCCTTCTCTCCTCCGCCTCTTCCTCCTTCACCCTGGCACTAGCCGACTCTTTCTCCGGTACACTCTTATCTTCCACCTCTTCCCTGCCTACTGCCTTGGCTGGTGCATCATTTTCCCCTCCGCTATTCTTCCCCTCATCCTCCTTCCCCTCATCCTCCTTCCCCCATCCTCCTTCCCCCCATCCTCCTTCCCCCCATCCTCCTTCCCCCCATCCGTCTTCCTCTCATCTTCCTTCCCTGCACCCTCACTATTCTTTTCCATGTCCCCCCTGTCCTCACCCACAACCTCCTTCCCGCCCTCTTCAGCTTCTCCTTCTCTATCCCTTACCGCCCCTCCCATTCTCGCCTTTGCTTTTCCCCTCCTCTCCTCCTCCTCTCTGCCATGTGCCCCCCGCGCCCCTGCCACCATCTCCACTTGTGTGTCGGCCACAGCAGCCTGGTCTGCGTCCTCCACCACCCGGGGCTGCTCCGACACCCTCACTCGGCTGCGCTGCACGCCGAGCTGCTCCAGATCCTCCTCCCTCACCACCTCCTTCGCTCCTCCCTCCTCCTCTGCATCTCTCTCCTTCCCCTTCCCGTTCGCCTGATCTGTCCCTTCACTCTCTTCCTCGTTCACCTCACCACCTCCTCCTCCTCCTTCCTCAGTTTTCAGCACACCCTCGTTCCCACGTCCAACCAGGCCCTCCTCACCAGCCTTCTCCAATGCTGCTCCTTTCTCGGAATCAGCACCTTCACGCTGCGCTGTCTCACGCTTCGGCCTTGTATCGCCATCAGCCTGCTCTTGCACTGCCTGACTCAATCCTGCCTGCTGTCGTTCCTTGCCCTGCTCTTTCCCTTTTTCCTCCTCCTCCTCGTCAACCTCCTTGCCTTTGTTCCTTTCCTTGTGTTCCTCCGTGCCTTGTTCCTCGTCCACTTCCTCTCTGCCCTTTTCCTCATTTCCGTCCCTCTCCCCACCACTCTCCCTTCCCTCATTCCCTTTCCCCCCTACCTTCTCATCACCCTCATTACCCTCGTCCTCTCCTCCACCACTGCTCTTCCCCACCCTCATGCTCACTCTCTTATCCCCCCTCGTCTCCTCTGTTGCATCCTCATCCTTCACACCCTCTCCACTAGCCTTCTCTTCCGCCTCCCTTTCACCATCTCCTGCCTCATCCTCTCCCCTCCTCCCACTCCTCTCAGTGACTTCACTCGTCTTCTCCTCCTCCTCTTCCCCCCCACGTCCTCCCACCGTCTGTTTCCCCCGCGCCCCTGCCACCATCTCCACCTGCGTATCGGCCACAGCAGCCTGGTCTGCGTCTTCCACCACCCGGGGCTGCTCCGACACCCTCACTCGGCTGCGCTGCACGCCCAGCTGCTCCAGATCCTCCTCCCTCACCACCTCCTTCGCTCCTCCCTCCTCCACTCCTCCCTTCACCTTCAGCACTTCTTTCTCTTCCTCATCTGATTCTCCCCTCACTCGTTCCTTTGCGCTTGCCCTCTCACTGCCACCCTCCACCGGTTCGTCATTTTCCATTCCCCCTCCCTCGCTCTCCCCATGCCTGCTCCTTCCCTTCCCCCCACCTCGCTTCACGAATTGTTTACTTACAGCGGCATCACCATCATCATCCTCCCCTGCTGCATTGCGCCCTCCCCCGCTCTCTCCCTCGCTCTCCCCCTCGCTCTCTCCCTCGCTCTCTCCCTCACTCTCTACACCTTGCCCCTTCTCACTCACTAGCCCATTCCTCACTGCGCTATGCACACCACGCGCACGGCCACCTTGCGCCCCTTCTCCTTCCCCAGCACCCTCTTCTGCTTCTTCGTCTACCTTTCCCTTCCGATAGTTTTTATCCTCCCCATTCTCCTCTTCCTCCTCGTCCTTACGACTTCCTTTCCCCTTCATCACTGTTTCCTTCTCTTCTCCTCCCTCACTCTCCTCTCTCTCACTCTCCTGTGTTCCAGACACCTTCTTTCTCAGACTTCCCTCTCCTCGCACTTGCACTCCTTTCTTGCTGTCCTCCTCCTCCCCTGTTTCCTCACTTTCCTGTGCGTCGTCCTTTTCCCGTGTTTCCTCCTCTTCCTCTGATTCCTCCTCCTTTGCTCTTTTTGCAGACTTCTCTTCATCCTTCTCTCTCTCGTCCTCTTTCCCTCTTCCCTCCACTTTCTCTCTTTTCCGGCCTTCCCCACTTTCCTCCTCTTTCACACTTTCATCTTCTTCCCTTCCTTCCTTCTCTTTAGAATATTCCTCCCCAGCCTCATCCGCTTCCTCTCTCACTCTCTTCTCTTGCACTTTCCCTTCTCCCTTTCCTCTTCTCAGCATGCCCCTTCCTCTCCTCTCCCCATCATCCTGTCTCCCTACCTCCTCATCTCCCTCTTCCTCCACCTCCCCTTCCTCACCCCCTTGACTCTCCCTTCCCTTCCTTCGCTTACCCACACGCACACGTCCCTCCCCACTAGCACGCATGCCCCTCTCGCCACCTCTCTCCGTCCGTCTCTCCACTTCCCCTTCCTCGTCTCTCCTCTCATCCCCCTTCCGCTCCCCCTCACCTTCCCCCTCCCCCTCCGCCTCCTTCTCCCCCCCAGCATCTCGGATCATCTCGTCCATCTCGTCTAGCTGCTGCTCTAGGGCTGCTAAGTCCGTATCTCCAGCCCCAGACGCCCCTTTCCCTTTCTTTCTCACTCTTACCTTCCTCCCAGAGGTGCTACGCAACCCAACCCGTGTCTTTTTCTCTCTCACACCACCCTCTCTGTAGCTTCCTCCTCCCTCCTCTTCGCGCCGTACTTCCCTTCCTCCCTCTCCCTCCATTTCATTTCTCTCCTCTTCCCTCCGACTCACCCTTCTCTTCTTCTTCCTTGAACGCACAGACCCAATTTCTCCCTCGCCCCCCTCCTCCTCCTCCTCCTCCTCCTCCTCTTCCTCTTTGGCTCGACCAACTCGCTTTTCTCTCCCCCCACTCCCCTCCGCCGCTTCCCCTTCCTCCTCGTCCCCACCTTCTCCACTCCTACCGCCCCTTCCTTTCCTCTCTTCAGTCGCGCTCTGCTCAGCACCATAGTCCCTGCCATCCTCTTCCATCTCCCTCCTCCTCCCACTGCTTCCTTCCTCCTCCTCTTCACCTTCTAAAGCCCTCTTTCTCGTTGCCCGTTTGCCTCTCCTCTTGGTTCCACCTTCCTCGTCCTCACCCCCTGCTGAAGACTCAAATTCCTCACCAGCATCCCTCCCTAGCCTCTCTCCCTCCTCGCTCAATCCTTCCTCACCCACACCGCCTCTGCGCCTCCCCTTCCCGTCCACCTCCTCCTCACCCCGCTCCCCGTCCTCATCCCTCTCTTCCTCCCTTTCCTCCCCACCTCTCTTCCCTCTCGCCCTCGCACCAAAGCCCTCCTCGTGCTCTACTCTGCTCTCTTCCCCACCCTCTTCGCCACTCTCCTCCCCTTCTCCTCCCTCCCGGTCATCTTCCACCACCTCTTCCACCTCAGCAGCACCCCTGTGTCTAGCCTCTTCGTTCGCCATAGCCCGCCTCTCTTCCTCTTCCCGTCCATCCTCCTCCTTGACATCCCCCCCCTCTCTCCCGTCTCCCGTATCCCCATCATACATGTCACTCTCAACCTCCTCCACCACTCTCTTCTCCGCTTTTCTGCCTCCCCTCTCCGCACCTGTCTTCTTTCTTTTCATGCTCCTCTCGCCCCCTCCCATCCCCATTATTAGCTCATCCGCTTCTTCGACTCCTTGCATCTCTGAACCATTTCTTCCCCCCCCAAGCTCCTCTCCTTCCCCAGTGTCCCCATTGTCGCCCTCCCTTTCCTCCCCACTCTCGTCTCCGTCCTCACCTCTCCTTTCCGCAAAACCCTCACCTCTCTCCCCCTCCCCTTCCGCTCCCTCTTCACCCTTCCCACGTCTCCCCCCACTTTCTCTTCGTGCCTTCCTATCGTCCCCTTCTGCCCCCCCATACCCACCTTCCCCCTCTTCCCCTTGCTCATCCCCAACCTGCTCTTCGCTCTCCTCCCCGCTACCCCTCCTCCCTCCTCTTCCTCCTTCGTCCTCCCTCTCTCTCTCTTCCCCATCTCTCACTCTCGCCCCATCATCAACCCTCCCTCCTGTCTCCACGTCATCAGGCTCAGGTACGCCCTCCCCCACATCTCCCTCCGCTGAATCGCCCTCCCCCTCATCCCTCGCCACCTCTGACAGTCCCCTCACACTCTCCTTCGCCGCATCATCACCCTCTCCTCCCTCACTTTCTTCCTCACCTTGCCGCTCCCTGTCCCCACCCTCTCTCTCCCTATCTAGAACGTCCTCCACCATGCTCCTCTCTGCATCATCCCCATAGTCCCCCTTGTCCCCTTTCCCTCCCATCACATCCTCCCCTCCGCCTTCCTCCCCCCCCCCCTCCTCTCTCACTCGCTCCTCCCGCTCATCCTCGCCCGCTCCCCTCTCTCCTCTACCCGTCTCCCCATCCCCGCGCCTGTCATCCACTTCTCTTATCTCATCCACCCTCACCTCCCCCTCTGCCACCCCCCCTCCCTCCACCCCTCTCACTCTCACTTCCTCCCTCGTCTCAATCATCGACCCAGCCTGGCCAGCACCTTCATCCCCCCCCTTTGCTCCCCCCGCTCCCCCGCTCCCCCCGATCCCCCCCCATTCCGCCCCCTTCTCTTTGCCCCCCTCCTCGCATCCCGTCATCCCTTCCATACCCCTCCCTCTCATCCCCCTCCCTCTCATCCCCCTCCCTCCCAAGACCCCGGTTCCCAAGCCCTTCCCCCCCTACTGGCTCCGCCGAATCCCCTTCACTCGGCTCTGCCCGCCTCCCCCCACTCTCGTTCCCCGCGTCCCCTCCCCGCCCACTCTGAAGCTAGGATCCCCCCTCACCCCTCCTCCCGTGGTCTCTCCGCCCCCACCGTCCACCTTCTGCTCGCCTATTCTCGAGAGGCTGTTCTTCTCTGCTCCCTCCTGCTGCCCCAGCAGCAACCAGTACACGCCCCCAGCAAGGCCGATCACAAGCAGCGCCATACACGCCAGCGCGACCAACCGCCTCTTATTGCTGAAATACGTCAGGAAACCCCCTCTCGACGCGTCACTACCCCCACGCCCCCGTCCATCCATCCCCGCGCGCCCGCCCCCCGCCCCCCGCACTGATATGCCCCGTTCCGCCCTCCCCTTGGATAACCCCTCCGCGTCCGGTATGTCATCCCAGTCCGGCTCCCACCCCGCGCCCCCGTCATCCCACCCCCCAAACCCCTCATTCCCCCCGCCATGCTTCCCCTTCCCCGCGTTGCCCTGTGGTCCCGACCACCCCTTCCGCCCTGCCCCTCCCCCCAACCCCACTCCTATCCCGCCCCCGCCCCCGCTCAGCCTACCAGCTCCTCCGCCACTGCCCGCTTGGCCTCCGCGCCCCCCTAGCTGGAGTGGGCGCGCGGAGGAATCTGGGCTGCGGCGGGGGGGTGCGGGGAGAGGGTCCATCGGCGGAGAACTCCATGGAGTGGTGGATGTGGGGGAGGCGGAATCGGCGGAGGAAGAATGCCTTGGGGGGGAAGGGGCACAGGGTGAAGGAAGAGGGAACAGTCTCAGCAGGCCGAATGGGTGAGTGGGTGTAGAATGGTGAGATCAACAAAAATGTGGGTTGGCGGGGGGGGTTTGGGGGAAATCCAGATGCTGAGGAGAGATCAGAGCCCTGCGAGAGGTACGCGAGACGCACGACAGTCGCTCAGCGCTAGGGCGTTCTACCCGGCCGTTCGGCCTTAGTTTAGTTACAAGGTGAGATACAAAAACGACGGTTTTGCGACTGATAGGTGAATGTACCAAGCATGACTCCTGGAGACAGAGAGAGGCATTGACGTACTTGGCACGGCTGACGACCAGCTTGCTCTTCGGAGCTGGCTTCTTCGCCCCTCTGCGACCGCCGTCCATCGAGAAACGAGTTACGCCGTAACGGATCGGCCGAATTCAGGGCGAAGGCATAACCAGCAGCTCGGCCTGCGGCACCGTCGCGAATTGCGATCTCTCGAGAAGCTGTAGGCGAGCCCCTCACTGGACGATTGTCATCGACACGACCACATTGATATCACTGGCACGCGCAGTGCTCGCATTAGATCGTTCTCACACACTGAGCAGGCACGCGAGGCGGAGGGCAAACCATGTCGACCTTCTCGAACAACTTGGACGTGGTCGAATACAGGAGCTGGACTGGCAAGTACTTGAGAAGTGACGGAGGAGTAGTTTTGAGAAGTGCCAGGTGATCCCATCGAGGAAACGACTAAAAGCTACCCAAATCAAAAGTCGTTAGACAAACATCTACCCAAATCCAAAACAGTTACCGAATCCGCCTATTCATCATGTCTTTTTCTGTAAAGTTGTCATATGATGACACACTATTCACGAAGCCACTCAATTAACCCACACAAATGTTTGAGTTCAAGACAAAAACGGAAAATCGTTGGAAACGTCAGAATAGGATTGTTGGTCGCTAAAGGAAAATCAGAACTGGGTCTCAACGAAAAAAAACTAAAACCATTTGGAAACCCGAATGCCGTTCGGGATGGGTAAACCCTGAACTCACGGAGCTGCCCTACGGGTAATAGTATTTTTTGTCGCTGCCCAAAACACTGCTTCGTAATGTGGAAATCTATGCGATTTTGTAGTTACAGCGGATATGCCATTACGTTCTTGACATTTTTGTCCAGATCCTATCATATCGTCCATAATTCGGTAGGATCCAGCACGCTATACTCCGATCGTACGGAATACAACTATTATAGAGTGTACGGTCAACGTCGCAAAATGTCACGTCTGCCAATGGAATTTCTGACGAGGTTCCTTGTGATTTGAGAGTGGCTAGACAAAAGTCACAGATTATTTTCGCGAAATCCAATACAGCGGGTATGCTCTATGCTCCAAATCTGCGACTCGCATATATCGACTTAGTCGAATAGGGCCCGTACGGTAGGGGCAAAATGGACTAACGAGTGAATATGAGGGTCGGAGTGACTTGTCTGGTATGTTCTGTTCACAGAAGGGTGCCTTGTCCGATGCTGCGACATTCTGAGTTACCACGCGACACATAGGATTTCAAAACATGTGTCATTAAAAAGTGTCCAACACACACAACAAACAGTCTATGAACACCGAAACAGTCAAACCAACCATGAAAAACCCGAAATGACACATCAACACTTTCACAACTAGTGGACTTTCGCAAAATAAAACAACCACACATTTTAAACACGCTCCCTACAGCAAATGTCTGCACACTCCCGAGAGCAAGCGCAACACAAAACACACAACAGGCAGCGCAACAAAGTGCTCCCTCAGCGCATCCACTCAGCCGAGTCCACCCAGCCGTCCATAACGGCCGTCGCCTGCAGCACATGCTGCCGGTACTCTTGTGTAACAACACCTGGAGCACAGTTTAGGTCCAAACGAGGGGATGCGCGTTCAAGACGATCAATGACGGACGTGTCTCGAATGTCGAACAGAATGCGGAGGTCCCTCGGTAGGAGCCCGATGGACCGCACATAACCGAATAGCATCTCTGTCGCCATGCGGCTAAGATGCCAGCGATAGCGCGAATCATGAACGGGCTGCGCAATGGCCGATGCACGGAGATACCATGCGCCGCATGTGGGAGAGCCCAGCGTTTCCAAGGCAAGGGGATCCTCGCCACAAGGGTTGCATATCTCATCGTCGCTGCTGCATGTGACGAACTGGACCGCATCCATGCGGTCCTCGTCGCCCCATGGCAGCCGTGCCAAATTCTCAACGACTAGCGGGAACTCGTCGGGCAAGTTATGTTCCTGCTCAGCGGCTATGGTGCCGACCACGGGAGTCTCGCGAGTCAGCTGGCAGGGAGGATAAGCGTCCGCCACCAGCACTTTTGGACGGTCTCGGGCTCGATCAAGAACCATAAGTCCGACAGCCAGGTTATGACCAGCACCATATCGGGCTTGTACTGCAACAGCATTCCCTCGCTCTGAAACTCTTCCCATTCGCGGAACATGTTGAGGGTCTGGAACGTTCGGTACCGAGCCTTCAGTGTCGCGATCAGCCCATGGTCCAGTGGTTGCGTAAAGCAGGTACTATTTGGCGGGAGAAATACAAGACGAACGTTGCTGAGCGCGCGAGTTCAGAAGCCTAAGATGTCAGTCGATGTGGCGAGCGGAGACATGAGAGGTTGTGGCAGCTAGCGTTGTCCAGCAGGATGACGATGCTGCGGCCCTCGGCAAAACAGCAGGCGTTGATGTGCTCGATGTATTCTGTGAATAAATGCGGCGGACAAGAGGTGAAATATTGCAATTCGAACGTCGGGTTTACGAAATACGGTGGGCAAGAAAAGCAACAGCAACAACCATGCAATCACAGAATGCACACAGTAGGTTCAAAAGGGCGGAGACGGTAATCTTTCGGGCGCTTACCAGGCTAGTCATCCAGCCGGAACCATTGCTGCGCCACACGCACTTCGTCGCAGGATCGAATTTCTTTCGGGCGAAGCAGCGAGGGTTGGCGGTTTTGCTCACAATAAGGGGCTTGAACATCTGCGAGCCATCGGCGTTGCACATCAGCGTGACGGTTATGCGGTCCTTCCTGTTTTTGCCGCCACTCACAGGGCCGTTTGCGATAGTCATTTTCGGAATCTGGTTCCAAGCACATCCAGTCTTGTCATAGTTGAAGCAGTCGCGAGGCGCGACGGCGAGCAGAGTGAGCAGCTGCGGGCAAGTGGTCTTCGTCGTCATCACTGCGCCAAGGTCCTGGTCGTTAGCTTTGCCTTGCCAGTGCCGCCATTTGTATCCCATCCGCTTCAATGCTTTCTGCACCCACCCCACTCTGGCCTTAAATCCAACTGGCACGCTGGCGTCTGGTGCCATAATCCTGGCACGTTGTTCGATGACACGATGGTGATGGGCAGCCCACCCTTTGCCGCCCGGCCCAACCATGACTTCAGGCGCTGCTCAAGCAGTGGGTAGAAGGCAGAACGCAGACGTCGAGTGGCGGAGCTACCAGGCCCAAGAGCCTTCCACTTGTCCGCCTCCTTCAGGATTTTCCCCATGGTGCTGGGGTCGGGATAGATACCGTATCTGGTGAAACACCACCGCGCAATGTCGCCGAGTCAAAGGTGAGAATGTGCTTCAGCATGTCGGCAGATTCCGACCTTCATAGCAATCGTCAGCGATGTCCTCCTAAGTAACCTCATTGTGGCTAGCCGGTTGAGCCCGGCGATGAAGTTAGGTTGCTGATTCGAGGCTAATTTGGCGGACTGTAAATACGACCTCTGTCTGCCTCATCTGCCGAGGGGGTACGTAGGCATGCCCATGCTAGTGCGCATGCAAAATTGCCAGGTGGACAGGGGTACTAGCGGGCTGTCTGTGATTTTGTGTTCGCCCCCCCGGTCCATCGTGAGTACGTAGCATCGCCCTGGCTAGCGTGTATTGCCTGGGCAATACCAAACACAATTCATGGGGATTTTCCAAGCACGCACTCGCGGGTTGGTTGGCGACGCTCGCATACTAAAATCGCGCCCAATTCGGGTGGCGCACGTCGATGATCGGTGGCATTATGCGACTGTCGTGACTGGTCACTATGTTTATTGCCGTTTTTTTTGCGAAGTCTAACAGTAGATGTATACCGTACAGACAGGGTAGATCGTGGTGGATCGTATCGAATTCCGGACGTTAGAGTATTATATGGAGTACAATGTCATAGACCTAATGGCATATCTGCTGTACCACAATGTATCCTACTCAGTCGCAATATACTGGGGTCGCAATCCAGATGGCGACCCAACGACCAACTAAATATTGCTAGTTGGACAATCAGCAAGCTGTACGCAGGCACGTGTACTATGCAAACATTTCACCCATTTTATCTTACGATTATGGTCCTCTTCTAATCCTCGTGTCAAGAGCATTCGAGGCATTTCCCATTTTTTAGAACCAATCACGTAAATATTCATTCTTCCAACGTGACATGAACAGGTCCGCCCCGAATACGAAAACACGACCCTTGTCTCTCAATCACCATTAATAACTGCACAATTCGAAAATGATTTTCTCAAGGGGGTCTTTTTCGTTTTCATTAAACCGCTTAAAAGCGATCAAGTTTTCGTCCCATTTAGCCCGTTTCGTGTTCCTTGTTTTGAGCATGCGTTGATTGTGGGAATGTCAAGAACGAGGTGTGACTTTTTATTTCCGCGTGTTTTTGACCAGACGACAAATTCGTTGAGCATTTTTTAAGAGGCCACGTGACCCCTGACATGATACGCGTCGAAATTGCTGGTAACCTGGCCCAAGTGGTCAATACGCCAAGGTACCCATCGTGAACAAAACGAGTAAAACGGCCTACGCCATCCCACATAAAATCCCTCATACTACTTTATTATCCAGTTTACCCGTTGTGTACCGCCCCTATTCGTCGTACTCCATATTCGCGAGTCGCGGATTTGAAGCTAACGGAATACCTGCAGTATCTTTTAGTCTGTGTTGTGATTCTCGCCCTGGCAAACTGTATCAACGAGAAAAAGGAGAAATGACAGTTCGTCAACGTCTCGTGCCCGTCGTTTTTTGAACAACATGCTCGCAACGTTAGCGGGATCTGCAAGATTCGGGATTGTGTTAGGATTCTGGGTAATGTTTGTCTAACAACGTCTGATATGGGTAGATTTTAGTCGTTTCCTCGATCCCAGCGGTGGTGGAGATCTCGAGCGACGGGAGTGGGTGGACTGTGAAACGGATGGCGGGAAAATTACGCTCCATGGGGATCGCTGATCAGAACAGTTCTCTAAAAGGAAAAGATTAAACAATACACGCGATGATGGCACGGAATGTGCTTAACATCATAGGAACCAATTCCATCACGTTGCGTATTGAAACATTATAGGCCTTATCATATTGAATTAAATTTAGATGAATGTATATAGTATCTATTTCTGATATTAAATGTTATTTATTGCACTTAAAGTGCAATCATCCGCTATATTGTGCACTTAATGTGATTAGTGGGCATCTAAAAACTGACGTTGCTTAGAATCATGTTAATAACTTACCTGCACTAGAAGGTATTGTGCAAGATATACTGCTTGAAACGAGTTTGACATACTGATGACCCGATGTTACCGCCAGGAACTCAAGGGAGCCATCTAACTGGCCCACTCAAGGAATCGCTCATTCGGCGTTCGCGAAAGAATCGTCATCGTTGCGAAATCGCTTCAGCCACTTGAAAGACGCTTTTGTCTGGAGCAGAAAGTTGGTCCTTGCACAAGAGGCTCGTGGGGGGACGGGTGACAGGCAGTAGGACTGTAGGACGAGTCGGATTCCCCAGGAACAAAAGGTAATTCGAGTAATTCAACATGATACCAGAGGTAATTGTTTGTCACTCAATTGATTAGTCGAAATGCCGCGACTTCCGCCGCCGTTCAGAGCTTCAGAAGTAAGTGATAGGCTTTAGTGAAAACTTGAGACAGTAGCCAGGAGAGGTTTACGCAGTTACCAAAATCAAGCAGGTCTTCCTTCCCGACTGGACCACCTCCGCAATCCCGCCCTTGGTTTTGGCCCTGTTTTGCGTCCCGTTCGACCTGATTTCTCAAGGATGATGGGTGGCGCTCATATTTCCACCAAACGTCACCGTTTTGCTTCCAGCGAAACCGTCTTTTTAAGCTTTTCCGCCGTGTGCAACACCTTTGCAAGCCTTCTCGCCTCGTTCTATCAGGGCCGCTGTCCCAGCCCAGCCTGCCTCCCTCAACCACAGGCCCCTCTCCCCCCACTCCCCCCAACCCCTCTCCTTCCCCCTCACCTCATGCCGTACGTATCCGCTTCCGCTTACTCCCCTCCCCTCCCAACAATCTCACACCTCGCCCTGCCACCACCCACCCTTGAAAGCAGCACTTCACCATCCAGCCAGCCCAAGCATTCCTAACACTACCCTGTCTGGTCTGTAGGCCTTGCCGAAATCGTCAGAGCCCCATCCAAGGGGCCTGCGCTGGAGCAAAGCTGAGTTCACACTTGGCTTTCTCAGCCTACCGTCACCAGCCCTGGCTTCCTTAGCCATAACGGTGCGGGAAAAGGGTCTGCTGTCGCGTGGGGACTGGTAAGCAGTGCCGCTACGTTGGCTTGATCTTCTGCGAAATGCGTGCATTTTGCGTGCGATTTAGATCTGCCTTCGCTTATAGCTGGCGCCGAACGTGGCCCCTGCAAAGAGATGGACGAAGATTGTCTAAATGCGTTAGTTAACAGCACGTCTTTCCTGTTTCTTTGTTAGGTCGTTTCCCCGGGCCTACCCTCTCCGTTCCTGCATCCGCCTTCTTTATCCCCACTGGTGTCTTTTCCATGGCTTACCTATCCTGACTGCCTTCCCGTTTTACCGAACTGCACCGCTCCTCGCCACTGGCCATCGCCTGCTTCTTTCCTAACCGTAGCCAACAGTCGTTGATCTGTTATCTGACGTTCGCCCTGACACATCCGCTCGAGATTGTCTGAACCTCATTATCCTTTTCTTATCGATCTCTCATTGCCCTCTCCGCGCCGTAGCATCGGCATTGGCGTCTCGCTTCTGACCCTTTGCTAGCTGCGGGCCCACGGCGCGAGGAGCGGCAGCTGTAGCGGACGCGGCGCGGCGCCATGGAGAGCTATGGCGACGACGACTACGAGGACGCGCACGGATCAGACAGGTGCGGCACCCGAAGTTGCGCTGCTCGTTCGTTGCTGTGATTTTTGTCGTTGGTGTTGATGGCGTTGATGGCGTTGATGGCGTTGATGGCGTTGTTGTTGATGCTGTTCGTTGCGTGCATGTACACGCTTGACCGCTCCGCATGTACGTGTTTCAAGGCACCTCGAGATGCTGCTAAAGTCGTTCGCGCACGATTGCGCGTGGTGTGCATCGCAAGAAGGACTCACTAGCGATGTCCACTGGGAGATTATTTCACAAATACTCGGTCTCGCGTCTTCCCATCAGTCTCGCGTCTTTCTGTGACCACGTAGAAGCTCAGTTCTTCCCGCGACCCCCAGCCGCGGCTTCAAAATCATCTTTACCGCTTTGCCATCCGTTCTGCCCTCCCCATGCATTCCTCCCTCCCCCCCCTTCCCCCCCTTCCCCCCCGTCCCCCCATCGCGCCCTTCCCCACACCTGAAACTGCCGTCCCGTTCGTCTTCCCCCAGGCACTCCCGCCACACGCGCAGCAGCTACAGTGACTCCGAGCCCCCCTCGGCGCGCGGGCGCGGGTCTCACGGCGCGCGGTACGAGGAGGAGGAGGGGGATGGGGGGGAAGGGGACGAGGCGTATGAGGAGGAGAATGGGGAAGAGGGGTACGACGATGGGCGCAGCAGCCACAGGGACGGCGGAGATCCGCTCTTCCACTCCGCGGAGTTCCCCATGGGGGGAAACCCAGGTGCGGGGGGAGAGTTGCGGGAAGGGGAATGAGGCGGAAGATCAGGGGAAAGAGGGGTAGGGCGATAGAGGTTAAGGCAGGGAGAGGGAGGCACTGTACAATTACGTTACATCGAGTGTGATAGCGCTAGTATGTGATAGCGCTAGTACGTGATAGCGCCGTAGAGTAATGCGACAGAGTGAGCGATAGCGCTGAACAGACGTGCGGCTGCACTGAAGAGTCATACGATAGCACTATATTGTAGAGTGGTTCCTGTTTCACAAGTCGACTGACCTGGCACGTGTGCGCGCCTCCTTACGCACATTCGCCGCTGGTTGCGCGCGAAGCCGTGGAGACAAAGTTTGCGCCCTTCCTAAGTTGCTCAGCCACCCAGAACGCATCCAACCACTCTTGCTTTCCCGACGAATGGCGCCTTAGAGACGGCGGCAGGACGTGCGTCCACGTTGTCGCCCTGCGTCGCTCTGGCACATGCATTCGTTGCCCAACACCAACACCACTCTCCTTCCCCCTACCCCACCCCCCACCCCCCAACCCCCACCCAACAGCCCCCCCACCTCCCATCCCCCTGCGCGCGTGACGCCCGTTCCGCTGTCCCCGACCCTTCTCCTGCGCAAACCCCCCGTCTCCCTCCCCCACCGCCCCCGCTCTCTCCCCCCTCTCCCCCAGCGTCGGGCAGCGAGCGGGGCTCGCGCGCGAACTGGGACGCGTCCACAGAAGACTCGTACGACCGCCGCGACCGGCCGCGCGACGCTGACCGCGGCCACGATCGCGACGGCGACGGCGACGACGACGACGGCGACTACGGCGACCAGGGCTCCCCGCGGTCGCAGGCGAGCTACCGCTCGGGGTCGTACCGCGAGGGGGGCAGCCGCCAGCAGGCGCAGCGGCGCAGGGGGGGGCGGGATGACGACGAGGGGTACGGGGAGGAGGATGATGAGGAGTATTACGACGACGGGGACGAGGACTACGGGCGCACGGAGACGTACAAACGCGCGGGGTCGTTTTCGCGCACGGGGACGTTTTCGCGCACGATGACGTTCTTTGGGCGCAGCCTGACGCGCACCAACACCATGTCGAAGAACCTGTCAAGGAACCTCACGCGCAGCATCACGCGGCAGTACAAGTTCGAAACGGAAGAGGAAGGTGGGTGAGGGGAGGGAGGGGGGAGAGAGGGGAGGGGAGGGGAGGGTAGGGTAGGGGAGGGTAGGGAGGGGAGGGGAGGGGAGGGGAGGGGAGGGTAGGGGAGGGGAGGGGAGGGAAGGGAGGGGAGGGGAGGGGAGGGGAGGGTAGGAAGGGGAGGGGAGGGGCGGGGAGGTTGGTAAGAGGGGTGTGAGTGAGGGGAGCGGTGTGAGAAGAGTGTTGTTATTGCATGGCTGAGACGGGATGCGAGATGACGTGAGGCGAGGAGAAGGGGGGAGAGGGGACTCGAAGGGGGTTAGGTACGAGTGGCAGGGGATTGGCTTATAACCCGGCTTGCAACCCGACTTTCAGTCGTTTTACGAAGCGTTCTGAACAAGTTATTGCAGGCAAATGATTGCACAATGGATGTGGATTCCCGCTGGTGATCTCTTCCACGTATACAATAGGCTTTTCTATGCTCTCCCGCACTCTGGTACCTGCCCTGATGTGATGCTCACTCCTTCCCTTCTGTCGTCTCCCATTGTTCCCTTCTCCCCTCTTCCTCCCCTCTGCCCCTCACTCCTCCCCCCCTCTCCTCAACTCGTCCCCTTCTTCCATCCCCTCTCCCCCCTCCCTCTATCACCCCTTCCGCGCATCCCCTCCGCCACTCCTCCCGCCCCGCAGTGGAGGAGGCGGCGGCGGCGATGGAGGAGGCGCGGCGGCAGCGGCTGGAGAAGGGCGACGGGGCGCTGGAGGACGCGACGACCAAGGTGGTGGAGAGCACGTCCAAGCTCGCGCGCACCATGACCATGGCTGCCGCTGCGCCCGTCGTTGCTGTGCTCGAGAACGAGCAAGTGCAGGTGCGCGCTCGTTGCTGCTGCTTTTGTGGAAGGGGAGGGGGGGGGATGGGGGAACTGCATTGGGGGGACAGCATGGGGGGACGGAATGGGGGGACGGCATGGGGGCCCGGCATGGGGAGACGGCATGGGGGGGTGGAATGGGGGGACGGCATGGGGGGGCGGCATGGGGGGGCGGCATGGGGGGGCGGCATGGGGGGACGGCATGGGGGGACGGCATGGGGGGACGGCATGGGGGGGCGGCATGGGGAGGCGGCATGGGGGGCGGCATGGGGAACAAACGAAGTGCAGCTTGTCTGAAAACAAAGAGAAGAAGCGCATGGGGGAAACGATGGGAAGGGAACAGAAATGGTGAACCAGCGAATTGTGCATTTCTCGAAATGTATAAGGGGGTTAAGGGGGGCGGGAAGGAGGGGGGGGAGAGGGGGGGGTTTACACGTAGAGGGAGGATGGCGTTTGTAGGAGGAGACGGGCAGAGAGCCCCAGGTTTCAATTTGAGGACAGAGAGCCGCATTCCTCTCCTTCACACATCCTCCCGTAACGCCTCCACCTGCTCTTGCTGCCCTTTCCTTCCCCTCTCATCTCCCCACCCTCTTCTCATCACCTCTCTCCCCTACATCCCCCTTCCTTCCCCCTTTCTTCCTCCCACCATTTCGTTCTCCCCCCCCTCCCCCCCCCCCCCCCCGTCATCCCCCTCCCCCTGGTCCTTCCCCCCACTCTGCAGAAGCAACTCAATTTCTTCAAGGAGCGCGCACTCACCGTGGCCGTGGGCGTCAGGGTTTTGTAGAAAGGTTCCCTCACCCCCTCCCTCCCCTCCCTCACCTCGCCCTCCCTCCCTCCCCCCCCCTGGTCCTCCCCCCCCCTCTGCAGAAGCAACTCAATTTCTTCAAGGAGCGCGCGCTCACCATGGCAGTGGGCCGCCCCGACTGGCACCCCGAGCCCCCCAAGGTCCCCCTGCCCGCGGCCTGCAACTGCTGCTCGCTGCTGATCATCTTCCTCGTGCTGCTCCTCCCGGGCCTCCTCTTCTTCGACGTCACCCGTCAGCCCGTCATGAGCGTCTACGTGACTGCCATTGCCACGCCCGCGGGCCCCCAGATGCCGCCCTTGAACCTGCCACCGCTGGGGCAGGTGTGCAGCTCGGGGGGGTTTGGCGCACAGGCAGTGAACCCGGGCGTGAAGACGATTAATAGCACCTGGTGGAGCAATGCGCTGGCGGATGGCGCTCAGGTGAGGGGTTTGTGGGGGGAAGGGAATAGGAAGGGAGGGGAGAGGGGATTCGGAAGTGTGTGAGGGGCGGTTGGTTGAGGGGCGGGTTGGGTGGGGGGCCAGGGGGGTAAGTGAGATTGGTTGAAGGGCGCGGTTGGAAAGCCCTGCCTGACTTGGTGTTCCTGTTGACTGGACGTGCATGGAGTTTGTGGTTCTGCCCCGTGGCAGAGGCTTTATGCCCTCTCCCTGCTGTGCTAACTCTTTCTAACAGCCACCACCTGCTCACTTGCCTTCAACTCGCTCACGCCACTCGCGCCTCACTCCTCCCCTCCCTCCCTCCCTCCCTCTCATCCTCCCATCCTCCCATCCTCCCATCCTCCCATGATGTCCTCCCGCCCCCGTGCTGCCCCACCCACGCCTCCCGCTCACCCCCTCCCCTGCAGATCCAGCTGCAGTCGTACGGCAACCTGTGGGTGTCCCCACAGCCGCCCAATGGCCTGCTCAAGGGCGTTGTCAAGCAGATCCCAGGGACGCCCCCTCCCCCTTACACCACGCCCCCGGGCTCCCCCATAGTCGTCCTCCCTGAAGCGCCCGCCACCAGCAACACCCAGTCCCCTCCCCCTGGTCCCGCCTTCCCCCCGCCCTCCCCTCCCCCCATCGCTCCGCCCCCGCCCTATGTGCCGCCGCCGCTCTCCCCCCCACCAACCTTCCCCCCTCCCGCGCCCCCTTCCCCTCCTCCAGCGCCCTACGTCACCCCTCCCCCAGCCCCGCCTCCCCCCATTACTCCCCCATCGCCGCCCGCCCCTCCTGCCTCCCCCCCGCCCCCATCCCCGCCCTTGGCTCCCCCGCCCCCTTTCGTTCCCCCGCCTCCCCCTTCCCCGCCTCTCCCCCCTGGTGCCATCCCCGCGCCAACCCTCCCCCCTGGGGTGTACGCCCCCCCGCCTCGCAAGAACCTGCCACCATATATCCCTGGGATGACAGGAGCGATTAACATGGGTGAGAATGTGATTCTTGACATTAGCAAGGTGAATGCAGTGGTGGTGTACGGTGAGGATGACATGGGGCATGTTACCAGAGGCTCCTTTATAGCGAATTCCTTCTACGTGGATGTGATTGTAACGGGGAAAGGTCAGGAACGGGGCTCGTATGCAGCAGAGTTGTGGAATGAGGGGAACAAAACAGTGGAGTTTCAACCCGGCCCGGTTATCGACAGCCTCTTAAGCCGCCGCCGCTCCATCGGCGAACTCTCTTACCTAAAAGTGCTTAACGGGACGTTCCTGGGGGGGAATTCGGACAGCAAGTACGGGAGCACAGCCAAGCTCGCAGACAACACGACTAAGGACATAGGGGGTCTGCCTGTATGGGGTACAATCCTGGACGGGGTCCTCTACAACAACACGATTGAAATCACCAAGGACAACCGCCCACGATTTGGCTATGGCTACACCCCTCCCCCTACCGGCTCCTGGTTCGGAGGCGGCGGCCGCCGCAGGCTCCTCCAAGCAGCCGACCCTCCCCCGTCCCCTCCCCCCACTCCTGCTACCGGCGCTTCCAAGCCGAAGCCTGCTCCCCCTCCGCCAGGCGCCCCCGCCGCCTCTCCATCTGATAGCGGGGGCCCGTTTGGGGCGTATGGGCGCGGGCCGCTGGGGCTGAACACGAACACGGCCCCGGGCGTGAATGAGTTTTTCACGGTGGTGAGGGTGAACAAGACATCGTTCCGGCTGAAGGCGCCCAACGGGAACTGGCTGACTGTGAACAAGGACAGTGCGCTCGTGGCCACGGAGACTGGCAAGACGGCCGAAGGGATCTTCGCCGCAGAGATGGTGAGTGGTGGTGGATGGAGAGGGTGGGGGGCTGGGTGGCGGGAGGGACAGGGGGAGGGAGGGGGGGAGAGATGGGCGAGGGTGGGGGGAGAGATGGGGGGAGGTGCAGAGTGATGACGTTTGGCCTTGCTGTGTTTGCTGCTCCTTCCACCCTCTGGTTTACTCTCGCTTTGTGTCTTATCTCCCTGTCGCCCTTCCCTCTGCCCAAACCTTGTGTAAGTGACCCCCCTCCCCCCTTTCCCTCTCCCCCCACATGCCGCGAGTGCAGGTGGGGCAGCAGCAGATAGTCCTGCGCACGTATGACGGCGGGGTAGTGGGGTGGAGGAACGCGGACGCTGTGGGGCAGCTGCAGGTGCAGCGCAGCAAGAACGCATTCGACGCCATGGGCGGGGGGCCCCCCGGCGCGCAGTACACGTGGAACGTGCGGGAAGTCACGCAGGTGAGGGGCGAGGGGGCAGGAAGGGCGCAGAAAGGAATCTTTCTGTGCTGGAGCTGTGGACGACCCCCGACATGTATGATGTCAAACCCTGAATCCCCTAGCATGCCCTTCAACCCCTCCTATCATCCCCTCCCCTCCCGTCCCCTCTCCTCCTCTCCCCTCCCCTCCCCTCCCCTCCCCTCCCCTCCCCTCCCCTCCCCTCCCCTCCCCTCCCCTCCCCTCCCCTCCCCTCCCCTCCCCTCCTCTCTCCTCCCCTCCCTCTGGCAGGTGGCTCGCATCCGCGGCATGAACATGGGAGGGTGGCTGGTGCTGGAGCAGTGGATGACCCCCGACATGTATGATGGCGTGCCGGACCTCGTCGACGGCTGGGAGCTCAAGTTCAAGTCCGTGGCCAATGGGAAGTACCTCCGTGCCACCGTCACCGGCGACCACAAGGTGAGAATTCTCCTGCTGCTGCTGCTGCTGCAGGTGACTGTTCTAGAAATTTGTTGATTCTTGAGTGGCTGATGGGAAGTACCTCCGCACCACTGTCTGCGGCGACCACGAGGTGAGGATTTTCCTCCTCCTCCTCCTGCTGCTGCTGCAGGAGGTTATTGTAGAATTGTCGAAAGCTGCAGGAGCAATTGAGTGGCTGGGAGCTCAATATCAAGGCTGTGGCTAACGGGAAGTAACTCCCTCTCCCCCCCTTGTCTCCCCCCTTTCCTCTCATCCTCCCCCCACTCTCCGCCCCCCTCCCCCCCCTTTCAGCTGCGGTGCACGGGGGACGGCGGCAGCATAGACGGGGACCACTTTGTGATCCGCAGGGTGGACGGTGCAGGGGGCAAGGTGCAGGTGCGCCTGTGGAAGTCGGGGCTCTTCGTGCAGGCGCAGGGCGGCGGGGGCGGCGCTGTCATCACCCAGTTCGACATGCCCCGCGCTGACAGCAGTGACGTGTGGACCATGGAGGTGCGTGTGTTGGGCGTGGGGGGGGGAAGGAGAGGTGGGTGGGGGAGGGGGGAAGGATAGGCGCAGGGCAGTGGGGGGCGGCGCTGTCCTCACCCAGTTGACATGCCCCGTGCCGACAGCAGCGACGTGTGGACCATGGAGGTGCGTGTGTTGGGCGTGGGTTGTGGGGCGTGGGGTGGGGGAGGGGAGGTGGGTGGGGGAGGGGAGAAGGATAGGCGCAGGGCAACGGGGGGCAGCGCTGTCCTCACCCAGTTCGACATGTCCCGCGCCGACAGAAGCAACTTGTGGACCATGGAGGTAAGTGCCTTGGGGTGTGTGGCAGGTTTGTGTGGTGCGGGAGGGGGTTTGGGGGGGGGAGAGGACACGAGGGGGTGAGAGACCGGGAGGGGGGAGGGTGAGTAGAGAGAGAAGTTTGGGATTGGGGTTTGGAGATGGAGAGAAGGAGAGGTGTGGATGAGTGGGAAGCATGGAGCGGAGAGGAGGCGGTGGAGGGTGGGGAGGCAGAAGGGGAAGGGAAGGAATGAGGCCTTGGGGGTTTTGCTTGGGATGCACATGCATGCCAGTGGACGTGCCAAGCAGCACATGCAAGCAGTGTGATAGTAATTTCGTTTTGAATCGACTCAAAATGAGGCCTTGGGGGTTTTACTTGGGATGCATATGCATGCCAGTGCACGTGTCAAGAAGCACATGCAAGCAGCGCAAGGTGCAGCGATGCACCATCCCACCGCAACTGCGTTGCCCCTCTTGTAGCGTTAGCGTCTGCCTGCCCTTTTGACCCCAGAGCTCTCACTGTGTTTCTCCTCTCCCCTGTGGATTGTGCCTGCCCGATGTGCATGTGCCTCTGTGCATGCGTGCTTCATGTGTGTGTGTGTGTGTGTGTGTGTGTGTGTGTGTGTGTGTGTGTGTGTGTGTGTGTGTGTGTGTGTGTGTGTGTGTCTGTGTGTTCCTGTGTGTATCTATGTGTGTGTCTGTCTGCATGCATGCCTGTATGCGTACACTTGTCCATCCCCCTACAGGTGTCGTCGGACAGCAGCAAGGCGCAGTTCAGGGCCAACAACGGCATGTACCTCAACGTGCAGGGGGACGAGGTCGCTGCCTCCGCCTCCTCTGGCTCCTTCGACGGCTCCACCGCCTTCTACATCGACCGAGTGGGTACCCTGTCCATGTGGCCATGTGGGCATGTGGGCATGTGTGCATGTGTGCATGTGGGCATGTGGGCATGTGGGCATGTGTGCATGTGGGCATGTGGGCATGTGGGCATGTGTGCATGTGGGCATGTGGGCATGTGGGCATGTGTGCATGTGGGCATGTGGGCATGTGGGCATGTGTGCATGTGGGCATGTGGGCATGTGTGCATGTGGGCATGTGGGCATGTGGGCATGTGGGCATGTGTGCATGTGTGCATGTGGGCATGTGGGCATGTGTATCTCTGTTTGATCGTGTATTTGTGTCTGCATGGGTGTGTGCGCATACATGTGCCTTTGTGCATGGACGTCAGCATGTGCCCATGTGAGCAGGCACGTGTGCAGCACATATGCTTAGTGAATACACATGTACTCCCACCCCCTCACTCCGTCATCCTCTCCGCTTCCCCTAGTTCCCCCGTCCACCTTTTCTCACATGGTACAAGCCAAGTGGCAAGCAGCAGCTCATGTCTTGTTGCAACAGCAACACAAGGCTCCAACCACCCGCTCCAGGATCGCTGCCGTCTCACAAACCACCTTCCTCAATCCTCCACCCACCCACCCACCCACCCACCCCCCCTCCACCCCCCCCAACAGGTGACGTCGGTGCAGGGCGAGTGGCAGACGGCAGCGTACGCGCGCGACTCGGCGAACCGGCTGCAGGGGCACTGGAAGTCGTTCATCAGCGAGGACGACTGGCGGTACCTGGGCGAGCAGGGCATCAACACCGTGCGCATCCCCGTGGGCTACTGGATCATGCAGGGCAACGAGCCTGACTGGCCCTTTGTGCCGGGGACTGATGCTGTGCTCGATAGTGCATTCTCCATGGCAGGTACGAGGCGCATGAGGGGTGGGGTGGGGAGTGGGGGGGTTTGGGGAGGGGGGGCGGAGGTGGGTGGGGGAGGCGGCAGGGGTCAGTGTGTGTGTGCTCTATGGCATGTGCAATGTGGATATGTGGATGGTGCCGTGTGCTGATGGGATGTCTCGGTAGTGCTGCTGACCGTTGGAACAATGGAAGGGTGGGTGAACGGAGTGATGGAAGGGTGGGTGAAGAATGGAACGATGGATGGGCATGCAGCAAGGGAGAATACGTCTGAATGTCTCATGCAGTCTGTCTGGAGACAGCTGTGCCTAGGGACCTGCGGTGTTACCCGCCCTTGGGCTCCCCATCCCCCAGTGCCTTGCCTTGCCTTGCCTTATTATCAACCTCTCTCACACCCTCCTTTCCCACACCCCCCTTCCCACAACCTCCTTTCCCACACCCCCCTTCCCACACCCTCCTTTTCCACACCCTCCTTTCCCACACCCCCCTTTTCCACACCCTCCTTTCCCACACCCTCCTTTCCCACACCCTCCTTTCCCACACCCTCCTTTCCCACACCCTCGTTGCCCACACCCTCCTTTTCCACACCCTCCTTTCCCACACCCTCCTTTCCCACACCCTCGTTGCCCACACCCTCCCCCTCCCGTCCCTCTCCCGTCCCTCTCCCGTCCACCAGAGAAGTACTCTATCCGCATCTGGCTGTCAATGCACAGCGCCCCCGGCGGGCAGAACCACGGCAGTGAAAGCTCGTCGCGGGACGGAGCAGCGGACTGGCAGCGCTACGACGGCAACATCAACAAGACGCTCGACTGCATCGAGTGGCTCGCCAGCAGGTCAGTCAGGGCTAAAAAACACTCTGCCACCTCTTGTGCTGCTTGTAATGCAGTTTTTACAGCCAGGCGGTCACAGTAGGTAACCAACCCACCACAACAGGCAAATCCGACATACCACCTACTGGCATGCTCTTTCCCTCTCCTCTCCTCACTTCTCTCCTCCTCTCCTCCTCTCCCGCCCGCCCTTCCTCATCCGCCCCCCCCCAGGTACTCCAAGAGCCCAGCGCTGTTCAGCATCGGGCTTTGAGACGTCTCAATACCACGGCATAATAGTCGAGTACTGATTCGTCTCACTACTTACCTCATCCGTCCCCTCCCCCCCCCCCCCCTCCCCTCCCCAGGTACTCCAAGAGCCCAGCGCTGTTCGGCATCGGGCTGCTGAACGAGCCCAACACGGACATGGTACCGCTGGGGACGGGCGGCAGCCCCAGCGGGCGGCTGAAGCAGTACATGCTGGACGCGTACCACCTCGTGCGCAAGTACTCGCCCTGCGCGTTTGTTGGCATCTCGCCGCTGCTGGGGCAGCCCCCGGCCACCGACATGACTGGCTTCATGACCAATGCGCTGGAGGTGAGTGAGAGGAGGGGGGGGGGCGGGGGAGAGGGGGGGGGTGTGGGGCCGGTATTGGGAGGTGGGATGGGACAGGGGGCTAAGTGGTGTGTTTTTGGGAGAAGGATAAGGGTGGGGAGCGAGGGAGGGATGATGGGGATGGCCCGAGCAGGCGGCCGAAGCAGTACATGCTGGACGCTTACCACCTGGTGTGCAAGTCACCGTACGCCTTTGTCGGCGTCTCGCCCCTGCCGGGGCAACCGCCAGCCACAGGCATGGCTGGCTTCATGACCAATGCGCTGGAGGTGAGTGAAGGGGAGGGAGGGGGGGCGGGGTGTTGGGTTTGGAGGGGAGGGAGGGGGATTTTTTAGTCGACTCAATAGCGGGCAGCCCCCCGCTGCCGACGTGGCTAACTTCATCACCAATGTTCTGCAGGTCAGTGAGAGGAGGGAGGGGGGGCAGGGTGTTGGGGCAGGGAATGGGGGGGGGATGATTGGAAGGTGGGTGTGGGAGTGAGAGGGGTAAGTGAGTGGTGGGTGTGTGGAAGAGGGGGAAGGGGGGAGAGCAAGAGAGGGATGATGGGGGTGGAGCAGAGAGGTGGAAGGAGAAGTAGTAGGCATGGATTGGTGTTGTATTACTTTCACAATACACAGCATGACATGATACATGTAGCATAGTATCTTTCTCTTCCTTTCCCCCCATCCCCCAACCTTATACGCAGTCACTCCCTGACTGCGAGTGTTCCCAAACCCCATCCTCTCCCTGCCCCTCTTCCCCCTCTTCCCCCTCTTCCCCCCCTCGTTTCCCCCCCCCTCCTCCTCTTCCCCCTCTCCTCTCTCCCCCTCTTCTTCTCCCTCCTCGCCCCCGTCCGCACCTCCTCTACCCTCCATCCTCCCCCTTCCCCCCCACCACCACCCCCCCCTTGCCGTGACGCAGTTCAACAACGTGATGATAGACGTGCACTACTACAACGTGTTTGACCCGGACATCAACACCAACCCCAGCTTCCAGGCGCATGTCGACTATGTGCACAACCAGCGCGCCAACGAGCTCAAGGCGCTCTCCGAAGGCGACCGCACTGTCCTTGTCGGTACGTGCCCCGTGCTCCCTACACCCACCCGGCCCCCCACTCTCTCTCTCCCTGCTTCTATCCCTCTCTCTTGCTCACTCTTTCACTCTCGCTCTCTTTCCCTTGGCACGTCTCTCACCCTCCCCTAGTCCTAATCTCTATCTCCCACTGCCTATCCCCTGCCATCTCACCCTCTCCTGGCCCCCCCTCCCACCGCTCACCCGCTCTCATCAGCACCATCCTCTTCCATCTCAGCCTCACTTCCTCCCCAATACCGCACACAACCCATTCTCCCCCCCATCCTCGCCCTCCTCCCCCATCCTCCCACATCCTCCCCATCCCCCCCTCCCCCCATTTCCCCCCCTCCCCTCCCTCCCGTCCCCTCCCCCAGGTGAGTGGTCCCTGGCCCTGCCGGACTTTGTGGGGGCGAGTGAGGGGGACTACGGGGTGTTCAGCCAGGCGCAGCTGGAGGTGTACAACAACGCCACGGGCGGGTGGTTCTTCTGGTCCTTCAAGGTGGACGCCAACTCGCGCGGCGTGCCCAACTGGGCCATGGTCACCGCGCAGAACAAGGGCTGGCTCACATACTGAGGGGGTTGGGCGGAAAAGGGGGATGGGGGAGGGGGGGATGGCTACAACAAAGGCTTGACTGACTGATCGGACCTGACTGACAGTCTCCTGTGCTGTCTGTCTGCCTTTATGCCTGTCTCGCTTAGTATTTGGGACTACGGTGGGTGGGTAGCTGTTGATTGTTGACTTGTGGATGGGGGTGGTGGTTTCAGGCTGTGGAATGTGAGGTGATCGGTGGGTGGTATTTATTCTGGCTTCTTCTGGGTGTAATAATTGCAAGTTGGTATTGGCATATCACCTTGCTAGGTTTTGTCACTATTGTATGGGATGGGATGTCTGTGCTGACAGTGGTAGGAGAAATCACTAGCAGCGGGAAGTGGAGTCACTAACTGGCCGTTGTCAGGCACTTGTAGTGTAATACTATGGGGCCGAAGTTGGGGTCGGATCACCTCGCATAAATTTCAGATCCACATTTCTCGTAGGACGTATATATACATGCATTCCGTGCCACATTTTATCTCATTCGTATATTACCGAAGCACTGCTGTACCACATTTCCCACCCGCCACCTCACCCGCCTCTCCCGCCTCGCCTCACCCGCACCACGCCTCCCGCCACCACCAAATTCTCCCTCCCCTCGCCTGTTTTCCTCCCCCCCACGCCCCCTCGCCTCTTCTCCCCTCACCTGCTATCCCCCTCCCCTCCGCTCCCTTCCAAACCAATCTCCCTCGCAATCCAAACCACCCACCCACCCGTCCAACCAACCACCCCGTCCTTCCCAAACTTATCGGAAGCAACCGCGCCCACTCACTGGTAGACACTGAGCCCAAAAGTCCAAGAGTCTAAGAGTCCGCCCATTTTCCCCGTCCGTAGTGTCGAGGAGCAGCAGAGCAGACCCGTGTGTGACTTTGTTCCGTTCCGTTTCGGTCGGTCAAGTACCACCAATAGGTTCGGTTCGGTGGTCCGTCCCTCCCCTAAGTACCTCATTTGTTCTGTAGTACATTCGGTCCAGGCACTGCCGCAGCAGTCGACGGTTCTAGAATCTATTGTTTTGGCGCTTAGGTCAGCCTGTTTGCCTTGAACCATATCCCCGCTTTCCTCCCTCTCGTGTTTACTTTTAAGGCGTGGCAGTCAACCCACCTCTTTTCCTGATCTCTCTCGCTCTCTCCGTTCCTCCACCAACCGTTTACCGTTGTCCGTCGAGTCGACCCTAAAGACATCGCACCTCGCAGTCGCGCCGCTGCTGCTCTTCTCCTAAAAGCTCACTCTCGCGTCCGCCCTAACCGCCAACAACCTCCTCCTACCGCACCCAACCTCAACCACCCCGGCGCGCGCCCCTCCTCCCCCTCCCCGCTCCCTTACCGCCGCGCTCACTCGCCGGCGCGCCGTCCGCGCAAATGGCGGCGTATTACGCGGATCTAGACCGGCAGATCGAGCAACTGTGCGAGTGCAAGCCGCTGTCCGAGGTGGAGGTGAAGCAGCTCTGCGAGAAGGCGCGCGAGGTGTTTCTAGAGGAGTCCAACGTGCAGCCCGTGCGCTGCCCCGTCACCGTGTGCGGCGACATCCACGGCCAGTTCTATGACCTTATCGAGCTGTTCCGTATCGGCGGCCGCGCGCCGGATACTAACTACCTCTTCATGGGCGACTATGTCGGTACGTGCCGGTGGTTCCCGAGGCTTGCATATATTTTCTTTCTTTTTTTTAAACGTCTCGAAGATGGTAGTCTGTGTGTGCGAGAGTTAGAAACCGACTAGCGTTGGTTTTTCCGCTAGGTCCGAGTAGCAATTTGGTTTTTTTTTTTTTTTTGTTTAACACTTCTGGTGGATTTTAGGGTTTGGAATTGGCATTGCTCCGGTCGGTTGGTCGCACAAGGAAATAAGGGCTGGGAGGCGTTTGTCGTGGCGACCTGTTAATAACGGACAGTGCGGAGTGTAGGGGACGCTGAGTAACGACGGCGCGGGAGACGACTTTTGACTCGACTCAAAAGTCACCTTGTTTGTCGTGGCGACTTGTTAATACTGGACAGCGCGGAGCGTAGGGGACGTTGAGTTACGACGACGCGGGAGACGAGTGCGGTTGCTTGCGGGCCTTTTTTTTTTCTCGCCCCTGCCTTGCTCTTCATATTTTCTCGCTCCTCCCTGCCCTCTCCCCGCGTGCGCCCTCCACCTGCTCCCCCCTTCACCCCCCCCGCAGACCGCGGGTACTATTCGGTGGAGACGGTGACGCTGCTAGTGGCGCTGAAGGTGCGGTACCGCGACCGCATCACCATCTTGCGCGGCAACCACGAGAGCCGGCAGATCACTCAAGTGTACGTGCCGTGCGTGCGTGCGCCGCGTGTGCCGTGCGTGTGCTGTGCGTGTGCCGTACACGTGCTTGCTGCGTGCATGTCGGTCTTTTGTTTCTCTGCCCTTCACAACCTACTGCGACCTCGCCTGCTGTGTTGCCAATCCCCTCTTCCCCCCTCTCCTCCTCTTCCCCCCTCTCCAAGTACGCTTTTGAGTCGACTCAAAGGTTCAGCCGCCCCCCTTGCGCCTCCCCCCCCCCCCTTCTTCCCTCCCCCCCCCCAGATACGGGTTCTACGACGAGTGTCTGCGCAAGTACGGCAACGCCAACGTGTGGAAGGCGTTCACGGACCTCTTCGACTACCTGCCGCTCACCGCGCTCGTCGAAAGCGAGGTCAGCCAGTCACTGCTATGGTGCAGGGGGGAGGGAGGGTGAGGGGGGGAGGGGTGGATTTTGAGTCGCGGTAAACATTGCCGACGTGTAGATGGGCTTTACGGACCTCTTGGACTGCCTGCCGCTCACCGCGCTCGTGGAGAGCGAGGTCAGCCGGTGCTGCTGCGCAAGGGGTACGGAGGGTGGGTAGGGGGGGAGGGGGTGGAGGTGGAGATTTTGAGTCGGAGGGGCGTTAAGCATTGCCAACGTGTGGATGGGCTTTACGGGCCTCACCGACTACGTGTCGCTCACCGCGCTCGTTGAGGGCGATGTGCGGGCCTGCCTTGCGCTGCTCCGCTTGCCGCGCCATCCTGCGGTAGTAGCAGGCGCTGCGCTGCACAAGGGGAATACACGAACCCATTGGCCTGTCTCCCTTCCCGTGCTCCCTCGCCTTGCCTCTCCTCTCCCCATTCTCTCCTGATGTCCTCTCTCCTGCACTCTCCATCTCTCCTGCACTCTCCATCTCTCCTGCACTCTCCATCTTCCTCCCCCCCCCTCACCCCCCCATCAGATCTTCTGTCTGCACGGCGGGCTGTCGCCCTCGCTGGACACGCTGGACCACATTCGAGCGCTGGACCGCTGCCAAGAGGTGCGCCCACCATAGGATACGGGGAGATGTTGGCGATTGGGGTTGGAGGGGGGTATGCTAGCTGGTTGCGAGACAAAGGAAAAGGGGGGGTGAAGGAGCGGTGGGGAGGAGCGAGACGAGTAGTGGAGTCTGGGAAGCGGTTGCCTGCCAGTTCGGAGATGTGGCGGGTGACCAGCAACAGGTGTGTCCCCTGTGTCGTAGTAGGTATTCTCTCGCTCTCTCTCTCACCTACTCTCACTCACACTCCCCTTCTCTCCATCTCGTTCCTTTCCCCTTCCTGTTCTTCTCTCCCCCCCTTCTCTCCCTTCCCCCCCCCTCCGGGTGCCCCACAAGGGCCCCATGAGTGTCCTGCTGTGGTCGAACCCTGATGACCTCTCACTCCCCCCCCTCCCCCCCCAATTTTTCCCCTCCCCCCACAATTCCCCCTCACCCCTGCTGTCAATCCCCCACCAGGTGCCGCACGAGGGCCCCATGTGCGACCTGCTGTGGTCGGACCCGGACGACCGGTGCGGGTGGGGCATCTCGCCGCGCGGCGCGGGGTACACGTTCGGGCAGGACATCAGCGAGCAGTTCAACCAGAACAACGGGCTCAACCTCGTGGCGCGCGCGCACCAGCTCGTCATGGAGGGCTACAACTGGGCGCAGGTGCGCACCGAAAAGAGGGGAGAGGGGGGAGAGCGATGCGAGGGTGAGCGGTGGGGGGTGGTTGGGTGGGTGGGTGGGTGGGCGGGCGGGGGGGCGTGCGTGTGTGTGTGTGTGGGGGGGGGGGGGGGGGGTTAGGGTTGGATGATGGATTTCGGGCATCCACTTGGTTCAGACCAGTTGCTAGGAGATCATGCCTAAGCTTCCCTTTTCCTCTTTTGGATGCCTTTGCCTCCATCCCACGCCTCAACCCCTCCATCCCATTTCATGCGTACGCACACAAGCCTCCGCGTGCCCGACACCCCTTCCAGTCTTCTTCCCTTGCGCGTCCACTCTTCTTCCACTGCTGCCAGCCACTCCTCTGAGCCCTCTCCCAGTGGGACATCCCGACACCTCGGCCTCCACACCTCCTCTCTCCCCAATCCCCTCGCTGTCGCTCAACTTCCATCCCATGACACCCGATCCTCCTCTCAACCATTCCCTCCTCTTCCCCTCACCCCCCTCTCCCCTCTTCCACCGCTTTCCCCCCAGGACAAGAACGTGGTGACGATATTCAGCGCGCCCAACTACTGCTACCGGTGCGGCAACATGGCGGCCATCATGGAGGTGGACGAGGCCATGGACCGCTCCTTCCTGCAGTTCGAACCCGCGCCCCGCCAGGGCGAGCCCGATGTCGCTCGCAAGACGCCGGACTACTTCCTCTAACTTGCACTCGTGTTTTTGCAGGGGGGGTGGGGAGGTGTGTTGTTTGGGGAAAAGGGGGGGGGAGGGGGGGTTGGTAGGGATGGGGTTTTCGTGATACTAGTTGCCTGATTTCTGTTGTGTGGGGAATGTGTTATGATAGTGCTGTTTTTTAGCAGGCTCTTGTGCACTATCAAATCATTGGTATTGTGTAGATGAGCTCAAACAGTATTCAGTTTGTGCTTCTTTGTCATACTTGCGAATACCATAAATACTGTACTGTTCCATGACACCACTATATTGGTGAGAGACAAGTGGCATCCTAAAAAGAGGCAGTTCGCATGGGATGGGATGGGACTGTCAAACATAACTTATGCAGTTACTGTAGACTATATATGTTTGTGCCTTAGTGGGTACAGCTCACTAGTCTATATTGTCTTGTATCTCCCCATTCTAATCATTATTCATTCTGATATGGTATCATAATAGGTTAGGTCCCCCCCTAGCTCGCCCACGCTTCCGCCCCTAGGCCCTAGCCGCCGCCGTGACCCGCTCCTAGCCGGCCCCCTGGCCGTCGCGCCCGCCACTAGCTGGCCCCCTGGCCGTCGCGTCCGCCCCTAGCCGGCCTGTTAAAGTCTGAACTAGGAAGAACAGAGGAGGCCGCCATGAAATGGCGGCCAAGGGTTTAGCTAGGAGCTGGACGAGAGTGTCGAGAGAGAAGAGAGATAGACTAGAAGAGAATGAAGTACAAGAAGGGGGTTGTCCCCCCTACAGTAGGATGCAGTTAGTAGCATAACTACCAAGCCTACAATTATATAAAAATATAATTTGAACACACCCCCTAGGCTTGGTAGTGGCAAACCCACACAACCCACACACACACCCCCTAACCCCGGACACCCTCATTCTCGTGAGCAGCCGGGTATCGACCCCTCGTGCTAGGCTATGACACCCCCGGTCGAGAGGCAGCTGGCCGCATCTGGGCGGCCTCAATGACGACAGCGGCGGAGCTCGTGCTCAAGGCGGCTGTGTCGATGAGGACAGGCGGCGACTGCGGCGGCTGAGGGCTCTCGACGGTGTGGCACGGGCTGGCGACGACCGAGCCGAAGACAGCAGCTACGGCAGGAGCAGGAGGAGATGCAGGGGAGGGAGAGGTGGTGGGGCTGCTGTGGTGGGGCTGCAGCACTTCAGCGCGGCGCCATAGGCGCGGCGCTTACTGGAGGGAGGAGCAGGCGGGACGGGGCCCAGGAGGGGCGCGACTGGGCTAGGAGGCACGGCAGGGCCCAGGAGGGGCGCGACGTGGATAGGAGGCACGGCAGGGCCTAGGAGGGGCGCGACGGGGAGGTGGAACGGCGGAGCCGCCACGTCAGGGCGGCAAGCCCAGCACGGCTGCTCGACGTGGCAGCCATGCGACATGGCCGCCACAGCGGCACGGCAGGAGCGACGAACGCACGAGAACGCAGCGTTAAGCACGGAGGGGAGCAGGCCCAGGAAGGGCATCCCGCTCTCGATACCATGTTAAAGTCTGAACTAGGAAGAACAGAGGAGGCCACCATGAAATGGCGGCCAAGGGTTTAGCTAGGAGCTGGACGAGAGTGTCGAGAGAGAAGAGAGATAGACTAGAAGAGAATGAAGTACAAGAAGGGGGTTGTCCCCCCTACAGTAGGATGCAGTTAGTAGCATAACTACCAAGCCTACAATTATATAAAAATATAATTTGAACACGGCCCCCTGGCCGTCGCATCCGCCCCTAGCCGGCCCCCTGGCCGTCGCGCCTGCCCCTAGCTGGCCCCCTGGCCGTTCGCGCCCGCCCCTAGCTGGCCCCCTGGCCGTTCGCGCCCGCCCCTAGCTGGCCCCCCTGCCGTCGAGCCCCTCCTAGCCAGCGCCCTGGGTGTTTCGCGCCCGCTCCTAGCCGGCCCCCTGGCCGGTCGCGCCCGCTCCTAGCCGGCCCCCTGGCCGTTTGCGCCCGCCCTTGGCCGTTCGCACCCGCCCCTAGCCGGCCCCCTAGCCGTTCGCGCCTGCCCCTAGCTGGCCCCCTGGCCGTTCGCGCCCGCCCCTAGCCGACCCACTCGCCCTCGCGGTCGCCCCCAGCTGTCGTCGCGGCCGCCCCGAGCCGTCGCGGCTGCCTCTAGCCGCCGTCCCACGGCCGCCCCTCGCCGTCGCGGCCACCCCTAGCCGCCTTCGCTGCCGTCTCCAGCCGCCCTCCGGTCACTCCTGCCATCGCGGCCGCCCCTAGCCGCCGTCGCGGCTGTCCCTGGCCGCCGTTGCGGCCGTGTCCACTCGCCATCGCGGCCGCCTCTATTCGCCGTCGCGCCAACTCCTAGTCGGCCCCGCGAACCCCCCGGTACCGTACTGCACTGCTTTGCACCGCACTGTACCACACGATAACGCACAGCACCGCACTGCACCGCACTGCCTCGTACTGCATCGCACTGTACTGCTCTACGCTGCCCTCTATTGTCACTGGAGGTGCTTCGCTTTGACGCTGAGGGCCAGCCGATTGAGTTTGATGCGTGGCTTGCTGACCTCCGTCGCCACCTCACTGGTCAGCGGCAGGATGGTCACTCACTGTCTGTCCATCTTGACGGTACCCTCCCCTACCCTGAACCTTCCCGTTGCACTGACTCCTGACCCCTCGTCCGCTGAGCGTGAGTCCGCTGCGGCCGCTGCCCTTGCTCGCTCTGTCTGGCTGTCCCGTGACGCTGTCGCACAGCTTGCTATTAGCAATGCCCTCCCCCTGTCCGAGCAACCTCGCTTCAGGTCTATCACCACTGCCCAGGCTTTCCTAGATGCTGTTGTTCAGCGCTATTCCACCCCGCCTGCTGCCTCGGTAGGTCGCTTGATCCTCCCCATGCTCTTCCTTGACCTTGCGTCGTTCCCCACTATCGCCGACCTGGCCGCTCACCTGCGCACTATAGATGAGACTTGGCGTGCTGCCTGCACTGACACACAGCTTCTAGCCCACCAGCCGCCCCTCACCTCTACTCTCTACCTGCTAGCCACCCGCCTCCCTGACCGTCTTGCCACTGCCCATGACCACTTCCTTAGTGTCCACCCTGCAGACCGCACCCTCACTGACTTTGTTGACACCCTGTCCGCTATAGAGGCCCGCCACCGCTCTATCGCTCAGACCAGCGGTACTGTGCCGGTCCCTATCTTTCAGGGTTGCGCCCCCGCTCAGTGCACCTTCTCCGATGGTTCTGCTGCTGTGGCTGAGAGTGCCGCTGCAGCACAGGTCCGTCCGGGGAAGGGTCGCCGCCCCAAGGCTAGGCGTGGCGGCGGGGGTGGGGGTGCAGGTGTCGGTGGTGCTGGAGCTGTGTCTTTCGGCGGTGGTGCGAACGAGGGGACCCTGACAGGTGCAGCCGAGCAGCCGTCTCCCCAGCCGCCGGTGTTGCAGCCGGACCCGCGTCAACTGCAGCAGCCGCAGCAGCCGCAGCAGTCGCAGCACCCGCAGCAGTCGCAGCAGCAGAAGAGACGGGCGATAGGTCTACCGCCCGGGTGGCCTGGCGCTGGTGGTAGCGCTGGACGTGGTGGTGGTGCGCGTGGTGGGCTGCCGGGTGGTGGTTCGGGTGACGCGCGCTGTCAGTACCTGCTCCAGACCGGTCCTCGCCGTGGCTTCATTTGCGGTAAGATCAGTCACACCTCCGTCCGCTGTTTCCGTCGCCTCGACGACCTGTTTCGTCAGCGCTTCGGCCCGTCGCCCGAGCTCCCAGACTGGCACAGCTTGCTTCGTCGTAGGGTACAGATTTTTTATCTGGACATGGATGAGATTGTTACTGGTCTGCATATGATGTATGCTGATGACTCTAGTGTGCTTCCGTCTTATTACCCCTTGTTGCCTAGTGTAGGTGTGCCTTGCTTCGACTCCCCTGCTGCGTCAGGCGTAGGATCCCCTTCTTTGTTTAGCCTTGGTGCTTCTGTCGCTGCTTCGCCTACGGCCGCCACTGCCGCGCTCTCCTTCACCCTCGACTCTGGCGCTTCCCGGTGCTTCTTCCGCGACTCCATCACGTTGACGCCTCTTCCTGTCCCTGCCGCAGTCTCGCTTGCTGACCCCTCCTCTGGCCCTGTAGTCGCCCGCAGTTCCACCACCCTCCCTTGCCCGGCGGTTCCCTCGGGCTCGCTCACAGGTCTGCACATCCTCTCGTTCTCCAGGAACCAAGTTGGTGTCGGCTGCCTTCAGGACCTTGGCGTCACCACTACGTTCCCTGGACACGAGCGAAACGCTATCTGTACCGAGGCCGCCAGTAGTGCCCCCCTGTCCATGTTCCCACAGGACCCGGTGTTCACACTGGACACGATGACCCCCCCGGCTGAGACCCCCCCTCAGGTTGCTGCGTCTCCTCCGGTTGCTCCTCCTGTCGGTCTCTCACCCACCCGACCCTTCTCTGGCACCACCGCCTAGGTCACCCTGCACATGTCGATCTGCGTCACATGTCATAGCACGGTCTCGTCCTAAGCCTCCTCAGGTCGTTCCCCGAGTTTCCATCCTCCCCAGCCCCACCTTGCACGCCCTGTGTCGAGGGCCGGCTCCGCCGTGCCCCTCACTCCTCCTCGTTTCCCCCTACCGCAGCACTACTACAGACTCTGCACATGGACGTCTGGGGGCCGTGTCGAGAGCGCTACTTCCTAGTGCATGTCGACGACTACACACGCTACACCACTGTGTTCCCCCTGGAGGGGAAGGCCAACGTGCCTGACGTTCTTATTCCGTGGGTTGTCGCTGCGCGTGTCCGCCGCGGTCTCCCTGTTTTGCGCCTCCACTCCGACCGTGGTGGCGAGTTTGCCTCTGGTGTCCTTGGTCGTTTCTGTCGTGCCGAAGGGCATCACCCAGACGTTCACCTTGCCGTACTCCCCGCTGTAGATTGGGGTCGCTGAGCGACGCATCGGTTTGGTCATAGAGGTGGCTCGCACCTCCATGATCCATGCCAGTGCACCCCATTTTCTGTGGCCGTTCGCCGTTCGCTACGCCACTCACCAGCTTAACCTGTGGCCGCACCCCCAGCAGCCTCAGGTTTCGCCGACCCTTCTTTGGTCTGGGTCCCCTGGTGACGCGTCTTTGTTTCACGTCTGGGGTTGCCTTGCTCATGCTCTCACTGCCCGCACCCGTCCCTGTGTCTTCCTCGGCTTCCCCCTTGACGCGTCTGACTTGCACTTCTACCACCCGCCGTCTCACCGGTTCTTTCACTCCCGCGATGTCACCTTTGACGAGTCCGTCTCCTTCTTCTGTCGCTTCCCACACCGCGGTCCCCCTGTTACCCCCCCCCTGTTCCTGGTCACCCCTTCACCAGTCGTCGCCGCCCCTCCTCCTCCCCCTCCCCGTCCTGTCCCCTCTGGTGTGTCCCACGTCACCCCACTTCCGTGGGTTGTCCCGGTTGAGGAGTCTGCTGACTCTAGTGGTCCTGCAGCGCAGTCCTCACCGCCTGCCCCTTCTCAGGTGTCTCCTCCTCCGCCGCCTCCGCAGCCGCCGTCGCCACAGCTGTCGCAGCCGTCGTCACCGCCGCCGCCGCCGCCGCCGCAACCGTTGCCGCAGCAGTTCGTTGCCTCTGGGGGTGCTGGAGTTGGGGTGGGTACTAGTCCTGGGACTCCTACTGTGGCTTGTCCTGGCGGGCCTGGGGGTGGTACCGGCGCTCGAGGGGTTCTGAGCTCTGGGGGTGTTTCTTCTGGGAGTGCTGGCGTGGAGTGTTCTGGAGGTAGCCGCCAGGCAGCTTGCGGTCCCGGTGTCGGTGTCACACCGCCGCCGCAGCAGTCCCCGCCGGTGTCCGCTCTTCGCCTACTCGGCCTTCCATCCCTGACCCCGTACCTGTGCCTCCTCTTCCTCTTGTCTACGGCCATGTGTTCCCTCCTCCGGGCTCGTCTCCGGCCCGTTTCCCCCCTCGTTCCCCTCTTGTGTCCCCTCCTCTATCTCCTAACCCGACTCCTCCGTCTCACGTCTGGTCTCGCCGTCCCTCCCGTGCTCGACCTGTCTCCCCTGTCTCGCGCTCTCACCCTATGTTGCTTCGTTCCCACTCGTCTCGTCCTCCCCTTCTCTCGTCGCCCCCTCCGTCCTCCCTTGTCGTTGCTCCCCCCCCTCTGTCTAACTACCTGCGCGCCGCTCGTCCTCTTGTTCCTCGGGTCCTTGCCTCTCTCGTTACCGACCCGTCTGTTCCGGTTTTGAGTCTTGACGCCCTTGTTGCTGCGGTCACTGACTTCGCCTCTACCCGCCGCCTTGACTACGCCACCGCTCTGGCCTCTGACCTTGCCTGTCCTCCGTCTGTCGAGGGTGCTCCTGCCCTCGGCAGTGACATCCTGGAGGACCGCCAGTAGGAGCTTGCTTTCCTGTCCGAGGCTGCTCCCCACCTCTGCTCTATGCTTCTAGCCCCTGAGGGTGACCCCGACGCTTTCGACATCCCAACCCCTCGCACTTACGCTGAGGCGGTCTCGGGACGCTGGGCCTCTCAGTGGATAGCTGCCATGGAGCAGGAGATGGCATCTTGGAGATCCACCGTGTGCTGCTACACGTAGCAGCTCAGCGTGACTACGAGTTACACTCCCTCGATTTCTCCACTGCGTTTCTTCAGGGCAGTCTATACGAGCACGTCTACCTGCGCTGCCCTTAGGGCTTCACTGGTACCTTCCCTCCTGGGACCCAGTGGCTCCTGCGGCGCCCCGTCTACGGCCTGCGGTAGGCTCCCCGTGAGTGGCACGACACGCTGCGTGCTACGCTTGCTGACCTGCAGTTCTTTCCGTCCTCTGCAGACCCCTCGCTGGCCAGACCCCGTTCTACATCCTTGTTTACGTAGACGACCTAGTCTTCGCCACAGCAGACAGGGACGCACTGGCCTCCGTGAAGGCAGAGCTGCTGAAGAGACTCACCTGCTCTGACCTTGGACAACTGCGCCACCACCTTAGCTTGTCGATCTCTAGAGACAGAGCAGCGCGCGCCATCACTTTGACTCAGTCACACTTGGTGCGCCAGGTCCTTCAGAGGTTGAGCCTTCAGTTCTCCTCCGCACAGCCCACTTCTCTGCCTCTAGACCACGGGCTCTCCGCTTGAGTTCCTGAAGAGTTGGCAGAGCCCAGTGGTCCTTACGCAGAGCTGGTGGGTTGCCTCATGTACCTGATAACTTGCACTCGCCCAGATCTCGCATACCCTCTCAGCATCCTGGCTCGCTTTGTGGCTACAGGCAGACACCAACCTCAGCACTGGTCTGCCGCTAAGAGCGTTTTGCGTTATCTTGCAAGTACATCGGGCATGGGGTTAGTGCTAGGAGGACGTAGGCCAGTGGTCCTTACTGGACGCACAGACGCTTCTTGGGCAGACGATGCCGAGACCCTCAGGTCCTCACAGGGCTACTACTTCAGCCTTGGTTTAGGTGTCATCTTGTGGAGAGCTACCCGCTCCTCGTCTGTTGCCCAGTCCAGCTGTGAGGCCGAGATCTACGCCGGTGCCATGGCGGCACATGAGCTCCGTTGGCTGACCTTCCTGCTCACTGACTTAGGTGAGCGGCCTAGCTCTGCACCGGTCCTGTTCGCTGACAACAAGGCCATGATCCTCCTGTGTCAAGAGCCTCAACTTGAGGGTAGAGCGAAGCACATCTAGCTCCTGCATCAGCTTCAGCAGCGCCGTCAAGTGCGCGTAGTACACTTGGCCTCCGGTGCCAACACTGCTGATATCTTTACGAAGGCGCTTGGATCATCAACGGCACTGTGTACAGCTATGTCTTGTTCCTGTAGCCTCTCACTTGCTAGGGCCTTGACTTTGTACTCTCCTTAATATATATATATGTTACCCTGACTGGCCTTGTGGCCTCTCCCAGTGGCTGGACTAGTAGTGCCGTCCTGGTCTTGCTCTTGCCTTGTCTGTACTCCTTGTGACTGGTCTTTAGACCCTTGTCTCAGAGGCTGGACTAGTAGTGCCGCCCTGAGCTGCTTCTTCCCTTATTAGGCACTGCCCCTATATAGTCTAGGGGGTGTGTCAAACAGAACTTATGCAGTTACTGTAGACTATATATGTTTGTGCCTTAGTGGGTACAGCTCACTAGTCTATATTGCCGTGTATATCCCCATTCTAATCAGGGGGGGCGCGACGGGGCCGAGGAGGCGCGACGGGGACCAGCGGGCACGACGGGGCCCAAGGGGGCCGCGACGGGGCCTAACGGGCGCGACGGGGCCCAGGGGGGGCGCGACGGGGCCTAGAAGGCGCGACGGGGCCTAGGAAGCGCGAAGGGGCCCAGCGGGCGCGACGGGGCCTAGGAGGGGCGCGACGGGGCCGAACGGGCGCGACGGGGCCCAGAGGGGGGGGACGCGACGGGGCTTAGGAGGCGCGACGATGCCTAGGAGGCACGACGGGGCTCAGCGGGCTCGACGGGGCCCATGGGGGCGCGACGGGGCCTAGGAGGCGCAACGGGGCCCAGCGGGGGCGCGTTAGGGCCTAGGGGTCGCGACTGGACCCAGCGGGCGCGACGGGGCCTAGGGGGAGCGCGACGGGGCCTAGGAGGTGCGACGGGGCCCAGCGGGCACGACGGGGCCCAGGGGGGGCGCGACGGGGCCTAACGAGCGCGACGGGGCCCAGGGGGGGCGCGACGGGGCCTAGGGGGCGCGACGGGGCCTAGGAGGCGCGACGGGCGGAAGCGGTAGGCGGGGGGATCCTAACCTAAGCGTGATACCATGTTAACGTAGAAACGAATGATTACTAGAGGTGGAAACCTAGAACAAATACTAGTTGGTTGTACTCACTAGAAGCATACCTCAGTCTAGCCTATAACTTCTACATAGATAATATGTATAAGTTGACAGGACACCCCCATGGTGAAGAGCACTTGACAGTCTGCGCAGTGGTACCTTCAGAGAGGTTCCTGTGTGGGGTTGCGATTGGGACTGCTGCAGGATGGATTATCGCTGGGAAGGGGCACAGCCCACTGCCAAGATACACGCTGGGGTTGCCCTTGGTCCTCGGGGAAGGGTTACAGGTGCAGAGCCTGGGGGGTTATGGGCGCACTTACCCGCTACTTAACAAACCCCTCAACTCAGTGGTTAGTGACTGAGTTCTGATACCCACACCCACTCATTTCAGATGAAACTTTCAAGCGCACGCCCCTTTACCGACCCCCGAGTCCTCCTCTCTTCCTCCCTTGCCTGCCGACAGCAATCACACTCTAGAGGTATATACTATATGCATCCATTCCACTCGCCCCATTCATGCCCCACCACTCCCCTCTCCCTCCTAGGCTCCCGCCCTCACACAACACACAACCCCACACACCCACCCACCCAACACTAGAGTGGAGGCCGGAAAGTTGCTATTCCAGCATCAAGTGCGTGCACGCACACACACACGCACAATGTATCTACACTACAGCAACCACCCAACCAACCACCGTGCCATGGCAGCCGGCCGGCCTAGCACAGCCTCACCATTTCCCTCAACCTTTGTCCACTCTCAGCGGACCCCCCCTTGTAGCACACACTGTCTCTGCTCCACATTGAAATTGTCCTGAATCAGGTACTTTGTCCCATTCACGCCCACCAGATTCCACTGCCGCCCATTTCCGTCCCTCTGCACCGCAGAGTATCTCCACTCGCATAGATCCGCATTTTCTATCTGCTGGAATTTGGCCTCACCTGTGCCCTCTCCCCCCACCACCCACCCAGCCGTGGAATCCCCCCCTTGAAACGGATTCGTTACAAGCTCTGTCAGCTCATGCGCGAGTTTATCCACTACCGAATCCGCAGCCAGGTCCCCGTTGCTTCCAACAAATCCCTCGTCGTAGTACCTGTACGTACAGTTGAATGGGCACTGTTTTGTCGAATCGCCTACAAACGCGTACGCGAGCTTGGGTCCACCGTCTACAATAGTCGCGCTCGTGTGATACGCGCAGAAACCCTTGCAGAAGTCCGTCACGTGAACGTCCCCGCTCGTTAGAATCACATACGCCGCGCTGGGGTCTAGCGGGAGATGCTCTTTGTGACTCGCATCCAGCGCCCGTCGCAGGATCTGTCGCACATCCTCGTGCGACAAGGGGCTCAGAATCGACCCGAGCGGTGACAGCGAGTAGCTGTCCACGATTTCGCCCGCCAGTCGCAGCCTCGACGCGGCGCGTCGCCCGGCAACGTCAGAATAGTATCGCACGGTAATGTCCCACCATCCCGCAACAGTGGGCTCGAGAGACTTGGTATCTGCAGCATTATTTGCTGCACCCCCCCTACCCCTGTGTCTATTGCCGCCAACGCCGCTGTCTCTGTGACCACTACTAGCATTGCTCCGAGTGCTGCTGCTTCCCTGGCCGATGTCAACCTCCTGTCTCTCACTGGCTCTGCCGTTACCACTGCTCGTGCTGTTTCCGCCATTTCCGCCATCTCCGCTGTTTCCGCCATTCCCGCTGTTGCCGCTACCAGTGGGCGATTCCACTGCCCCCATGCTGCTGCTGCTACTGTCGCTGCCACTGCTGCTGCTCCCTTCCCCGCTCCCGCTGTCGCTGCTGCCACTGTTGCTGCTACCGCGGCTGGTGTACCCACCACCGTCGTACGCTTCGAGCGACGCCATGAAGCGTCGCACGATGCTCATCTGCGCGTGCGACCAGTCGCCGTACCACACCACGTACACGTTCAGCGCGTCAGGTTCCGCCATCATCCGCCCGCCCCAGTACCGCAGCAGCCGCCCCAGCCTCTCCGTGTCCTGCGCCGATAAATCCGCTTCCGCTTCCGCCTCGCCCCCCTCCGCCGCACCCGGGCCCGCTCCCTTCACCGCCACTTGCGGAAAGTTGGACATCGTAACACCAGTATTATCTGCACGCGCGCCGGTTGCGGCATCAGCGGATGCTACGGCGGATGCTGCGGCGGATGCTGCGGCAGCGTTCGCTAAGCGAGCTCTCTGATTCTTGGCAGTGGCACTATAGCGGATGGCCTCATGACCTGGGATAAATGCTCTATCACCGAGCCAGCCAATGTTGTCACGCGCGACTGCATCGCGACTCAGAGAATAGGAGCGCGCCTTGGTCTCTCCGTGATGACCGCGGTGGCGGTGCCGGTGGTTGCTCCGTTGTTGACTAGTATTCTCGGCACCTTGAAGCGCGGCGCAGAGGTGAGAGCACAGGAGAAGTGCGAGGAGAAGCAGCAGGGGTCGCTTAGTTGCCTCCATAGCCCGGGAATCCGCCGCGACGAGCCGTGCAAGGAAAAGAAAGGCCGAGAGGTTTCGGTCCAGTTGTTGCACGTAGTTTTCTGTGCAAGGAGCGCCTGTTGTAGTTCTCTTGTGCCATTATTTCTTCTCCTCTTCTAGGCACTCTCCGTAAGTCCTCCTCACCTTCCACTGACTGCAATTGAGTCGCGTGGAGTGGCTCTCTGCGCAAGTCGAGTCGCCTGTCTCCAGCAATCGCAGTACCTGCGGCTCGTTGAAGCGAATCGCTCAGGAAGATGTCAGTACGCGATACGCGTTATATGACTTCAACTCCTAAGGCTTCCCTTGCTAAATGGACAAATTCTTCTATTCCCATTTCAGTTCAATCACTTCTGATGCCCTCCCTCGGTTATAAAATTCACCTGCGATTGAAAATCTATAAGCCATCCAGCAGCTCACATTCCACTATAGGACTTGATGCTTGCGATGCGAGCTAGCTCCCCATCAAAGTCTTGTGGTGTCGAGGCGTCTAGCTCTCTATCAATGCGCTCAGCCATCCTATTGGTCTCTAGGCCTAGGAACTCATCCTTAATAACCATCAGCTCTGCCAGCACTCGACTCATTGAGGGGCGGGTCGCAGTGGGCATGGCAGTGCAGCTTATGGCAAGACGAGCCATTCGTAGTACCATGGTATCCGGTGCTTCTAAGTCAGGGTCCTTGAAGGCTGCCACGTTGCTAGATGCAACGAGAGGAGTCACCCAAGTCTTCAGGTTGACCTGGTCTGACTCTAAGTTGCAGATAGCCTTGCGTGCCGTGAGCACTGTCAGCATCACCACTCCAAAGCTGCGAAGAGATATGGCATCAAAGGAGATGAAGTGCATGAGCAGCGTATGCCAGATTGCCAATAAGCAATAGAAGAGGTTTCGGTTGATACAAAGTTCAATTAACACAAGTCATACCTGTGCACATCAGCCATGGGAGTGGCCTTTTGTGACTTGTAGTAGGCAGGGTCCACGTAGCCTGGTGTTCCCATCACTCGAGTGGCAGCCACAGAAGTACCCTCTCCATGCCTCACCAGCCCAAAGTCGGCCAACTTAGCCTGCCATGCATTTAGGTGTGCAGTCTGAACGTCAAATATTATCTTGCCAAAGAGCTTAAGACAGCTTGTGCATCTGCCAGGTTGATTCGATGCGTCCTCCATGCTCGAGTACCTTCATCTTGTCGTCGAGGAGGACGTTGGCGGGCTTGATGTCGCGATGCACCACCCCAAACTCGTGAAGATACTCGAGGCCACGAGCCATGCCTATGAGAATGTCCAGCCGCTGCCGGATCGTGAGAGGCTCTTTTGCGGCTGCAGGGATGGTGAACGAGCCATGGCCAAACGATCAGATGAGGTGGCTAGGTGAGGCGTTGAACCGTGCAAAAGGGGAGAGAGGGAGAGAAGAAGAGGGAGAGTGAGAGTAACAGGGGAGAGCGGGACGGAGAGGGGAAAAGAGAGAGTGCTCACAGGGTCCGATCCACTGCTCGAGGTCGCCGTTGGCCATGAACTCGTAGATGACGATCTGCTCCATCCTCTCAGTCACAGGACTGAAGTCCAGGCAGTACCCCACCAGCCGCACCAGGTTCGGGTGGCTCTTCGTCGCCATCTCGTTCACCTGCCATACGTGGTCGTGGTTGAAGAGAGCAGACAAGTCAGCAGCAGAGCTGCAAAACAGAAGCAAAGAAAGGATGAGACCTTGGGTCCTTCCCCCCCTCCCCTTCCTCCCTCCTTCCCCCTTCTCTAAAGCTGCCGCAAGCGCTTTCCCCCTCCCGAACTCAAGCATACCTCGCGTTTGAAGTCGTTAGTGAGGACCTTGGCGCGCTTCACCGCCCAGATGAGGGAGGGGTTGTGGGGGCAGTCGCCCTTGTACACATCCCCGAAGCTGCCCCCCCCGATGCGCCTGCTCTCCGCCCACTCGCTCGTCGCCTGCACCACCTCCGCCAGCGAGTACTGCGCGCACACCTGCACCGCCCCACCTCCTCCCCCCACACCTATTGCGCCCTTCCCCCCTGCAGCAGATGCCGCTGCGGTTGATACGGCCACTGCTGCTGTTGCTGCTGCTGCTGCTGCTGCTGCTGCTGGGGCTCCTGCAGGACGGAGTACAGGCTCCTTGGGCTGAAGGTGCGCGGCCGTGGATGGTGCACTTGGGGCTGAGTGTCCATACGCTGTTGCTGCTTTAAACGAGAATCTCCTTCTCCTTGGCCCTGGTGATTGTACTGACGGTGGGTAAATCAGCACAGGGCATGGCGCATGGTGCAGCAGGTGCTGGGACACACTCCCCCTCATTGCTTTCTGAAAGGGCGAGCACAGGGGGAGGAGCGAAGGTAAAGCGCAGCATGTGAGCATGGATCCGACTGTTAATTAGCAACAGCTTTCCCACTGGCCTCCTTCACCTCATTGTCTTACTGTGAGTGCCGTGCGCTCCCTCTCTCCGTCTCTCCCCACCATCATGTTGGAATTCATGAGGGAGAAAGACGTGTGAGAGAAATCAGGAATAGCGGACGGAGGGAGGGGAAACGAGGGAGGACAGGGAGGGAAGGAGGCAGGAGGGGAGGGGATGAGCTCTGTGAGGGATGGGAAGGAATAGAGGAGATAAAAAATTGCAGTGTCAGTTGGTGATTTTTGAGTCGACTCAAAAATCAGTGTCAGTTCAGAGAGGGCATCCGCTGGCGAGTGGCGCCACCGGGTTGACAGTTGCAGTCGGATCAAGCCTTGAGCATGACAAGTACTAGTGATAAGAAATGGCGGCACTAGGCTTTTGGGACTACTCGGCGGAACCAGCAGCATATAACAAAAAGCTTGAGACGGAATAAGGAAATCACGCACACGATACTCGCTGGAAGCGTGCCTCGTCTGCTGCACACACACTCAATCTCCCATCCTCACCCCCTCTTACCTCCCCTCCCCCCCACGGGAAAACGCACACACGCACACACGCATGCATGCACGCACACACACATGCAACCATGCATGCACGCAAACGCCCTCAGAGGAAACTGCATCACATGCTGTACACGCTCACACACACCTCATCCCTGTGCGCGCCTCACACTCACAGTGTGTATCTGCTCTCTCTATTTATTCTGAAGAACCAACTAATTTCCACCTGAAGTGGCCTGCGGCACCCACACAAAACACACTGTGCTCTATGACACAGAAGAAATTAACAGGCTGACTCGTACCGTAAGAGCGGTCTTGCCCTGGCTGCCGACGATGATGAAGTCGACAAAGTCCTCGCTGGCGCGGTTGCAGAGAACGTCCCTTGGGTCTCCCTCGCCCAGCATAGACTCCAACTGAATGCCCGGGTGAGCCGCCTTCACCTCCGCCGACGCGTCGTTCAAGAGCCTCTCAGCCCTGCATACAATGGCCCGCTCCGACCGCTGCAGGTCCGCGCTGGACGCTGAAGGGGAGGCAAGGAAAGAAGGGAAAAGGTGCTTGCAGCATGCCTCATGATTTTTCCAAGACGCATGCGACCTCATGATGGTTTGCACGTTCCACGTCGAGGCATGATTTTCGTAGCGCAAGAGATGATTGTGGCGATACACTTGCAAGCGAAAGCGGCGTGAGATGCAATCAATGACGCGGATGAACCACACAGGACTTGCCCACATCATCCGCATCAATTATGGATGCCAGGACTTGTCCACCAGGGAGAAGGTACTACTACCGTAGTGACTAGTAGTACCACTGGCAGGCTCAGGGATTTTGTCTAGCAACTGGCGGAGATTACCGTCAAACTTGGGCCTGACGAACATGATGATGACGTAGTCGGTCTTCGGATTGAAAACATTTTCTATCGAATAGCAGAGGGCCGACTTGCTTGCCTCGCCACTGTCTACTGCAAACAGAACGACACGCATCCATGTCGGACGGCTAGACTTTGTCGCCATCTCGGAATGCTAGCGGGGATGAACGCTGTGAGCTGAGAAAAACGAACAACTAAACTTTGATGACGTGCTTGAGCGCTCAAGTCATAAACCTCAGGGTTATGAAACTGTGAAAATGTAAAACTGTGAAACTGTGAAACTGTCGAGCCTGACGCTTCGGAGGGTGTTTTGCGAAATTGAAAAATAAAAAAGTCTGACACTTCGAAAGTGGCTGTTTCTAGGATCTTCAAGTTCAAGTAGCACGAGGTAGCTACTGGCCCCCACACACTGGTGTGATGCAGTTGGCGACTCCAAACCCAACTCGGTGCAGCCAGGAAACCAAGAAGCATCGGGTTGCCAGGATTCTAATATCGGATCAGCTAGCTGAGTGTGAGACGAAAACCGATGGCAGCGCTGTCAACTGGTGCTTGCTTACAAGGGCGATGCACTTCATTATGCAAGCGCAGAGCAAGAAGCAAAAATGTGGCAGTCTCGGGGAAGCTGACTGGACTGGGTGGAGAAAAGACGGAGACGTGGTTGCAATGTGCCAGCGAAGCGAGGGCTTTGGTAGAGGTGGGACCAGTTTAGCCGCAGTTGACTCGACGGGACTCGTCAGACAACCACCGGACGCACTGATCTCACCTAAGAGCTGCTTCGCTAATGGCACAAGGAGCTTGTTCACGGCAGGCGGGTACATTTCCGAGCAAGTTGTTTATGGAAGTACCTTTCACAAAACTCACTCACTCACTAGTAGCCAGTCCAAAATCAGTTTGGGTCATAAATAGCGTCTTCTCGCCCCTCCCCAACTTATCATGGTTTTGTTCCCACAGCCCCAACCCTTGCCCCTAACTTCGTCCCACAAACCATTCAAAACCTCCAACACTCCGACCACAACCATTCGCGGCATTCCATTCAGCCCCTACAAACCTTGTCATGTGGCTGCCACACCCTCACACCCCACTAACCGTTCCCTCCAACATCCCAAAATCCTCCAGGGCTCCCTAAACATTCCTTCCCCATCCTATCCCACATCATCATCTCCTCCCCACCACCTTCCTGCCAATGCTCTCCCAAACCAAACCCACTCATCCATCCCTCATTCCGACCTCCAGCACTGCTTCCCTACCTGCCGCATCCTTCCCTTTCATCCCCGCCCCCCCCCCCCCCCATCCTCTTATCCCCATCCACACAGCATGTCATCCGCCCTAGCAGCCTGCCTCCTCTCCTCACACACAGAGCACCCCTTGCAGATCGCCTTCGCCACCCGCATCCCCTTCAGGCACTGCTGCAGGCCCCTGTGCTGCTGCCACAGGTCGTCTAATAACGAGGACAAGTGCGACACAGTCTGCCTCTTCTGCATTTCCATATCCGCCATGTCCTCCCTAAGCCGCTCGTTCTCACATAAAATAGCATCAAGCGCAGGAGAGGAGGGGGGCGCGGAGGAGGAGTGAGGGGGGTGGAGGGAGAGGGGAGGTGAGGGGGAGGAGTGCTGTGAGGTAGCAGTGGGAAGGAAGGAGGCCGTAGTGCTCACACTTCCCAGGGTCATGCTAGAACTGCGGTCAGTGTGGCTAGTGCTGCTGCTGCTGGTCGTCGCGGCGGCGACGGTGGTGCTGACAGTAACGGCTGCAGCACCAATCAACACACAAACATCGGCAGTAGCACCATTAACCGCACTGTCATCACCAGCAGCATCACTACCATCATCACTGCCACCGCCAACACTCCTCCCAGTGTGACTGTCTTGCGACACCACATAGTTACCACTTGCAGCAGCGCCAGCAGCAGAAGCAGTCACGCCAGTGCTACCGTCCGTGCTCTCCAGGGGAGCATTCTGCTCATCTGCTGCTGCGCTACCACCACCTGCTGCCGCCGCTGGTGCTGCTGCTGCCCCTGCCTCCGCTGGCACCTCCTCTGACCCACCTTCAGACGCTGCCACATCCCCCGCCTGGTGCTGCGAGCCCACAGCAGTGGGGCTGGCCTCAGCGTCAGCGTCAACGTCAACGTCAGCTTCCGCTTCAGCCTCATCCTTGCTGAGCAGCTCCATCTACGCCTCCAGCTCCAGAATCCGCACCATCTCCAGATCAACGCCCACTCCTGCCACAGGATCATCGGCGGAACTACCGTATTCCCTCGGATTCATTACCCTAGGGAGGTAATAATAGTTCATGAAAATTCTGGGGTGGGTGGAATTTAAGGCAAAAAAAGTTATAGCACCATGGTTCTATGGAACGTGCATAAGTGTTCTTTTCTATTGCAAAACAGTTGTGCATGTTACACCACTTGGTTCTGTGCCACACATCAGCATCCCCTGTCCTCATTGCGTACCCTATGATGTGGCCCATCTGCTTGCCACATCGTCAACTACAGTTGAGGCCAAAACAGCCAATCAACGATTGTTGCAGGCCTCGTCCGTGCTGCCTCCAATCTGTGGGCGGCAGCGGAAGTTCGTTTTGGCAGGAGGGCGCGAGAATCGAGAACGAACAATTTGGATTTTCGAGGTCCGTTCGGACAGATTAGGGTTGACCACTGTAAATACTCGTGCCGCATTGACCACCAGGTCGTTTTCCCCACTCGCCCTCACGTTTTTATGCACGGTACAACAGTAGGAAAGAAAAAGGGGAAAGGAAGTATGCAGAATTGCAGGGCAAAACCTTTTGTTTCGTGTTGAAATAAAGATTCTAAGTGGCAGGGTGTGCTCAATTATTTTCGCGCCCAAAAGTAGGGTGTTATTGTCAACTTATACATCAGTTTGTATGTAGAAGTTATAGGCTAGATAGGCTTGTGTTCTTAGGGGGTACAACTCCAACCCTATATATCCTGTGTTCTCTCCTATTTCTAGTCTTTCTTCTATCCTAACTTGGTATCATAGTAGGTTAGGTCCGCCCACCTGCTTCCGCCCCTCGCCATAGCCTACCGCTCCGACGTAACATAGCCCTAGCGCTTCATCGGCCCCTAGCGTGCCAGCCGGCCCCTAGCGTCCCAGCCGGCCCCTAGAGAACCCGCAGGCCCCTCGCGCTACTCACCCACCCCTCACGTACCCGTCGCCCCCTAGCACGCCCGCCATCCGTCCGCCCCTCGCGTACCCGCCGGCCCCTAGCGCGCCCCCCCTTCCCCCCCCCCCCCCCACCGCGTGCTCGCAGGCCCCTAGCCGCCCCGTCACCCCGTTAGTGACCCGCCCGGCCACTCGCGTAGCCCGCCTGGCCCCTCGTGTGCCTCGCCTGCCCTTCGCGTGCTCGCCGGCCTCTCGCGCTCTCGCCCGGCCTCTCACGCACCCGCCCGGCCCCTCGCGCACCTCGCCGGCCCGTCGCGTGCCTGCCGACCCCTCGCGCCCCCGCCTGGCCCCTCGCGCGCCTCGTTGGCCCTTCGCGCTCGCCGGCCCTGTGCGCGCCCGCCGGCCCTTGGTGCGCCTTGCCGGCATGCTGTGCGCATCGGGCCCTGTACACCCTGCTCGGCCTTCCCGTCCGGTCTTCCCGCCGGAGAGTCCTGCCGCCGTGCCGCTGAGTACTTGTGCTGCTGTGCCGTCGTGTCGCTGTGCCACCGTGCCGCTATGCCGCTGTGGAGTTGTGGAGCTGAGACGCTGTGACTGAACGATGGCGGACACCGTCCTCCGCCTTGACACTAAGGGACACGCGATCGATTTCATTGTCTGGCTTGTCAATCTTCATCGGCACCTGACAGGTTAGTGCCAGGATGGGCACTCCCTTGCTGTGCATGTTGATGGCTTGCTTCCCCGGCCCCCCCGCGCCTGATCCCCACCCTACTGACCCCACCACTAATGAGCATGAGGCTTTCTCTGCCGCTGCCCTCGTTCGCGCTGTTTGGGATTCCCGCGATGCTGTAGCACAACTCGCCATTAGTCATGCTCATCCCCTGTCTGAGCGTCCGCGCTTCACTGCTGTTGCAAACGCCAAGGATTTCCTAGATCCAGTAGTTGCCCGCTACTCCACGCCTGCCGCCCTCTGCTAGCCGTCTGATCCTCCACATGCTGTTCTTAGATCTTGCCGCTTTTCCCACTGTCGCTGATCTAGCCACTCACCTCCGTGCACTAGAGACTAGCTACCGCGCTGCTAGCACTGCCGCCCAACTCACTGCCTTTCCCCCACCATTGTGCGCCACCCTGTACCTTATTGTCATGCGCCTGCCTGACCGCTTAGCCACTGCCCGCGACACCTTCCTTAGCCAGCACCCTGGTGACCTCACCCTGACCGTCTTTATCACTGCCTTGTCTTAGATAGAGACTCGCCAGCGCACTATCCCTCAGTCGAGCGGTGCTGCGGCAATCCCTATCTTTTAGGGCTGTGCTCCCTCCAAGTGCACATACGCTGACGTTTTCACCGCGATAGCTACGGCTGCCCATGCTGCTGCAGTCTCCCCGCAGCAGCGACGGCATCGAGGCCGTCGTGGCCCCAAGGGAAGGTGGTGGCACTGGTGGTGGTAGTAGTGGTGGCGGGGACAGTGGTTCTGACAACGGGGGTGGGGCTGGTGTCGAGGAGCAGCCCCAACAGCAGCAGTTCTAGCAGCAGCAGTAGCAGCAGCAATAGCAGACCTAGGCCCGCCTCCCGCAGGGCTGGCCAGGAGCCTCTGGAGGTGGTGGCCGCGGTGGCGGCCTGCGCAGCTCGGCGTCTACCGGCAGCCTAGGTGATGTCAGCTGCCAGTACCAGCTCCAAACCTGGCCCCTCCGCGGCACCGTGTGCCGCCGCCCGCACCCGACCGCCCACTGCTTCCGCCGCCTCGACGACCTCTTTCGTCGCCGCTTCGGCCCGACCCCAAACCTCCCTGACTGGCCTAGTATGTTGCGCCACGGTGTGCCTGTCTTTGACTTAGAGATGGATCATATTAGTTCTGCCTTGCATTCTCCGTATGCTGACGCTTCTATTGTGTCTGAATTTTAATACCGTGTGTTGTCTAGCCTAGGCTCCACAATCGCTCCTCTTTCGTATGCCGCTACTGCTTCGCTGTCCTTCACACTTGACTCCAGTGCGTCTGCCTGGTTCTTCCGCGACCACGCCACACTCACGCCGCTTGCCACGCCTGCCACTGTCGCCTTTGATGATCCCACATCTGGTCCTGTCGAAGTGCGTAGCTACCCTACCCTTCCCTGTCCAGCGTTCCCCTCAAGTTCAATTACAGGCCTGCACATCCCCTTGTTCTCCAGGAACTTAGTTGGTGCCGGCTGTCTTCACGACCTCGGCGTCACCACTACGTTTCTCTGGTCACGAGCGGTACGCTGTCTGTACCAAGGCCGCCTCAGGTTCCCCCCTTGCGACGTTCCTCCGAGACCCGGTGTCTGGCCTGTTTACGCTGGACACTGCTTCCCCTCCAGTTGGCGTGTCCTCCCCGAGCCCTGCGTCTATCCAGGTCGCTGCGGCTTGCTCGTGTCGGTCACTCACTCACCCGTCGCTTCTGTGGCACCACCGCTTAGGTCATCCTGCACTCCCACGTCTGCGTCACATGTCCCAGCACGGTCTCGTCCTCGGTCTCCCTGCGTCGCTTCCTACACTCCCTCCCTTGCCTGTGCCGCCATGCACGCCCTGCGTCGAGGGCCGGCTGCACCGTGCTCCTCACTCCTCGCTTTGTCCTGCCACAGCACCCCTTCAGACCTTGCACCTGGACGTTTGGAGACCAGCCCCCATCCCGGGACCCATCGCGAGCGCTACTTTCTCGTGCTCACCGACGACTACACGCGCTACTCCACGGTGTTCTCCTTGGAGCGGAAGGCCGACGCGCTTGATGTTCTTATCCCGTGGTTCATAGCTGCGCGTCTACACCGCGGTCTCCCTGTGTTGTGTCTCCACTCTGACAGTGGCATTGAGTTCGCCTCCGGTCGGCTTGGACAGTTTTGTGGTGCGGAGGGCATTACCCAGTCTTACACCCTACCGGACTCCCCGCAGCAGAATGGGGTCGCTGAGCGACGCATCGGTTTGGTCATGGAGGTGGCTCGTACCTCCATGATTCATGCCGGTGCACCCCATTTTCTGTGGTCGTTCGTAGCTCGCTACGCTGCTCACCAGCTTAACCTGTGGCCGCGCTCCAAGTGGCTGCACATTTCACCGATCCTTCTCTGGACTGGGTTCCCTAGTGATGCGTCTGCGTTCCACGTCTGGGGCGGCCTCGCTCACGTTCGTGCCACGGGCACAAACAAGCTTACTGCTCGCACCGTCTCCTGTGTCTTCCTCGGTTTCCCCCTTGACTCGTCTGACTGGCACTTTTACCACCCGCCATCTCAGCGCTTCCTTTACTCGCGTAACGTCACTTTTGGCGAGTCTGTCTTCTTCTACAACCGCTTTCCCCACCGAGGTCTCTCGGTTTCCCCGCCCTTGTTTCTGGTCCCCACTCCCCCGGTAGCTCCTGCTCCCTTACCTCCTCGTCCCGCTCCGTCTAGTGTGTCTCACGTCACTCCCCTCCTCAGCTGTCCCGGTCGAGGAGTCGGCTAACTCTGGTGGCCCCGTGGCGCAGTTCTCACTACTTGCCTCCCCCCCGGTGTCTCCTCCTCCGCTGTCGTAGGCGCCGCTGTCCTAGTCGCCGCTGCAGTAGCCGTTGTGGCAGCCGCCGCAGCAGCAGCCGACGCCGCCGCAGCAGCAGCAGCCGTTCGTGGACTATGGGGGTGCTGGCTTTGAGGAGGGTGCTAGTCTTGGGGTTCTTTTTGTGTCTTGTCTCGACGGGCCTGGGGGTGGTGCCAGTGCTGGAGAGGGTTCTCGTTCTAGGGGTGCTCGTTCTGTGGGTGTTGAAGTGGAGCTAGCGGTCCAGGTGTTGGCGTTGAGCAGCAGCATCAGCAGCAGTCTCCGCCGATGTCCGCCATTCGACTGCTCTGCCTTCCCTCCCCTGACTGCTCGCCTGCACCTCCCCCGCCCCCTCCTTGTCTTCCTGTCTACGGCCCTGTACTCCCTCCACCGAACTCGTCTCCGGCTCATCTTCCCCCTCGTTTCCCTCTTATGTCTTCTCCTCTCTCTCTTGACCAGATGCCTCCGTCTCACGTCTGATCTCGCTGTCCCTCTCGTGCTCGTCCTATCTCTCCTGTTCAGCATTCCCACCCTATGTTGCTTCGTTCCCACGCGTCTCGTCCTCCCCTCCTCCCGTCGCCTCCTTCGTCCTCGCTTGTCATCGCTCCGCCTCCTCTGTCTGAATACCTTCGTGCCGCTCGTCCTCTTGTTCCTTGGATCCTCGCCTCCCTCGTTACTGACCCGTCTTTTCCAGTGTCGAGTCTTGATGCTCTTGTCCCTGCTGTCGCTGACTTCGCCTCTACCCGCCACCTTGACTACGTCACCGTTCTGGTCTCTGACCCTGTCCATCCTCCCTCCGTTTGGGGTGCTCCTACCCTTGGCAATGACGTCATAGAGGACCGGCAGTATGAGCTTGCTTTCCTGCTTGAGGCTGCTCCCCATCTCTGTTCCATGCTGCTAATCCTTGAGGGTGACCCAGACGCCTTTGATATCCCGATCCCTCGCACTTACGCTGAGGCGAACTCGGGACCCTGGGCATCTCAGTGGATAGCTGCCATGGAGCAGGAGATGACATCTTGGAAATCCATTGACACCTACATCGACGCAATTCCCCCACCTGGGGTGAACGTAGTCCATGGTCGGTGACACTTCAAGGAGAAGCTCTAGAGAGCCGCCTGTGTTCAAGGCGCGCTACGTGGCTAGAGGCTTCAGTCAGCACGAGGGAATGGAATTCTTTCAGACTTTCGCCCCGACCCCGAAGATGACTACTCTTCGGGCGCTGCTATACGTAGCAGCACAGCGTGACTACGAGCGTCATTCCGTCGACTTCTCGACTGCTTTTCTTCAGGGCAGTCTACACAAGCAGGTCTATCTGCGCCGTCCGCAGGGCTTCACCAGTAACTTCCGTCCTGGGAGCTAGTGGCTCCTCCGGCGCCCGGTTTACGGCTTGCGGCAGGTGTCGCGCAAGTGGCACGACACACTGCGTGCCACGTTGGCTGACCTGCAGTTCTTCCCGTCGTCTGCAGGCCCTTCTCTCTTCGTTCTTTTTTGCCAGACCCCGTTCTACTTCCTAGTCTACGTAGACGACGTGGTCTTTGCTAGTGCAGACAGAGACGCACTGGACTCCGTGAAGGTCGAGCTGCTGAAATGACAAACCTGCACTGACCTAGAAGAGTTGCGTCACTACCTTGGCCGGCAGATCTCAAAGGACAGAGCAACGCGCACCATCACTCTCACGCAGTCACACTTGGCGCGTCAGGTCCTTCAGAGGTTCGGTCTTCAGTTCTCATCCGCACAACCCACACCTCTACCAGTAGACCACGAGCTCTCAGCTCCGGTTCCTGAGGAGTCAGCAGAGCCCAGTGGTCCTTACGTTGAGTTGGTGGGTTGCCTCATATACTTGATGACTTGCACTCGTCCAGATCTTGCATACCTTGTCAGCATCCTGGCTTGCTTTGTGACGCCAGGCAGATACCGACTACATCACAAGTCGGCCGCTAAGAGGGTTTTGCGTCATCTAGAAAGTACATTGGGCATGGGGCTAGTGCTGGGAGGACGCAGGCCAGTGGTCCTTACTGGGCACACAGACACTTCTTGGGCAGACGACGCTGAGACCCTCAGGTCCTCCCAGGGCTACTGTTTTAGCCTTGGTTCGGGTGCCATCTCGTGGAGGTCCACTCGCTCCTCGTTTGTTGCTCAATCTAGTTGTGAGGCTGAGATCTACGCCGGTGCCATGGCTACACAGGAGCTCCGCTGGCTGACCTTCTTGCTCACCGACTTAAGTGAGCGGCCTAGCTCTGCCCCGGTTCTGTACGCTGACAACAGGGCCATGATCCTTCTGTGTCAGGAGCCTCGACTTGAGGGCAGAGCGACGCACATCCAGCTACGGTACTTCCTCCTGCGCGAGCTACAGCAGCGTCGCCAGGCCCGCGTAGTACACTTGGCCTCCTATGCAATACATCTGATACCTTTACTAAGGCGCTTGCGCCTAAAGATTATCAGAGGCACTGTTTCCAGCGTGGTCTAGTTCCTGTAGCTACACACTTGCTAGGACCTTGATTGTGTACCTCTCTTTATATATACCTTTCTGACTGCCTCAGAGGTTGGACTAGTAGTGCTACCCTGAGCTTCGTGTTCCTTGCTCAGCACTGCCCCTTATCTAGCATAGGGGGTGTGTCAACATATACATCTGTTTGTATGTAGAAGTTTTAGGCTAGATAGGCTTGTGTTCTTTGGGGGTACAACTCCAACCTCATATCTCCCTTGTTCTTGTCAAAAGACTAGCTTAGCTAGGAAGCCATAGAATGGCACAAGGTTTAGCTAGGAGCTAGGAGGAGCCATGAGAATGGCGAGAGGTTTTAGGTGCTAGGAAAGTTGTGGAGAGAAAAGAGAGTTGGATTAGAAGAGAGGGGAGTACAAGGAGGGGTTTGTACCCCCTACAGAAAGGTTCAGTAACAACCTACCAAGCCTATATTAAATTATAACTTATATAATTTGAACACACCCCCTAGGCTTGGTAGTCACATGCCCACACACACCCACACCCCCTAACCTAGCACCCCCATTCCAGCCACAGTGACAGCGACTCTAGGTCGGTCGACCCACGGTGCGTGAGGCGGCGACGTCGACCGCAGGGGCTGCGGCGGCGACGGCAGCAGCGGCGGCAGTGTCGACAGCGGCGGCGGCGGCGGCGGCGTGCGGCTGCGTGGCCCCGACGCAAGCGGCGACAGCGGCGGCGGCTGCGGCTTCGACAACAGCGGCAGCGGCGGCGGCACCCGCACCTCTCGGTGACGTGGCCAGGCCCCGCGACGGTGGGACGGCCGGCGGGAGTCAGCCGTCGTCTGCGGAATGGAAGAGGGCACAGGGGAAGGAGGGGGGTGGGGGGGGGGGGGCGCCACAGGCTGACATGCGGGCGGCCGGTCTAGCGGCGCCACAAGCGTCACGCGGCCGGCTGCAGCCCGACGACGCCGTCATGGAGCGGCGTCGATGCCGCAGCGGGGCGTCGACGTTGCGACGGCAGCACGACGTCGCCGTTACGCCGACCGCGCGCTGTCGCGTAGACGCCGCGGCAGCGTGACGGCGCCGTCACGTCGCGACAGCATCTTGACGCGACGGCGGAGCTGCGGCACGACGGCGCGGCCACAGCAGCTGGACGCGGGCGCCATGGACGTCGACGGCGGCGCCGCGGCACGACGACGCGGCCACAGCAGCTTGACGCGGCCGCCATGGCAGCGCGAGATAGAGAGAGAAACGAGCACGCAGCGGAAACGCGAGGAGCAGGCCCACACGGAACGAACTGCTCTGATACCATGTCAAAAGACTAGCTTAGCTAGGAAGCCATAGAATGGCACAAGGTTTAGCTAGGAGCTAGGAGGAGCCATGAGAATGGCGAGAGGTTTTAGGTGCTAGGAAAGTTGTGGAGAGAAAAGAGAGTTGGATTAGAAGAGAGGGGAGTACAAGGAGGGGTTTGTACCCCCTACAGAAAGGTTCAGTAACAACCTACCAAGCCTATATTAAATTATAACTTATATAATTTGAACAGTTCTCTCCTATTTCTAGTCATTTTGTTATCCTAACAGTTATCTAGATCCAGCTTAATTAAACACCCATACCTGCTCAAGGTACCCGTGGGAGCTTAATCCCGGCGGGTACTGTATCCAGGGGAATACGGTAACACCACCAGCAGAACTAATACCACCCGATACGGTCACGTCAGCCGATAAGGAACTTTTTAGTAAAAAACTACAAGAAATGAAGTCATCGACAACATTACATTCCACTATGGGACTTCATGCTTGCAATGCGGGCTAGCTCCCCATCAAAGTCTTGCGGCATCGAGTCGTCTAGTTCTCTGTCAATGCGCTCTGCCATCCTGTTGGTCTCGACACCCAGAAACTCATCCTTGATGACCACCAGATCTGCCAGCACTCGGCTCATGGAGGGGCGGCACACAGTCGGCTAGGCAGTGCAACAAATGGTAAGGCGAGCCATTCTCAACACCATGCTATCAGGTGCTTCTAGGTGAGGGTCCTTGAATGCTGCCACGTTATTAGATGCGACGAGAGCAGCCGCCCACGTCTTGAGGTTGACCTGGTCTGACTCTATGTTGCAGATGGCTTTCCGTGCTGTTAGCACTGTCAGCATCACCACTCCAAAGCTGAGAGGGCATGGCGAAAGAAAATGGCAGTGATGGTGAGCAATTTAAGGTGATGCATAATAAGGAGGGATGAAACACCAGTAGGCAATTGAAACCTTGTCCACACCTGTGCACATCAGCTAAGGGAGTGGCCTTTTGTGACTTGTAGTAGGCTGGGTCCACGTAACCCGGGGTTCCCATCACTCGTGTGGCTCCTACTGTTGTGCCCTCCCCATGTCTCACCAATCCAAAATCAGCAACCTTAGCCTGCCACAGGAGTCAAGGGGAGGACCAAAGTATTATCATAATTGCAGAACGCACGTGTTGGATTGGCGAAAATCGTATGAATCTAACCTTCATTTTGTCATCAAGGAGGATGTTGGCAGGCTTGATGTCGCGATGCACAATGCCAAACTCATGAAGGTACTCCAAGCCACGGGCCACACCAATGAGAATCTCTAGCCGCTGCTGGATCGACAGGGGATGTGCCACGGCTGAGGGGGTGGCAAGAGAATGAGGTGGAGAGGCGACTTGAGGAGGCAGAGAAGTTGAACAAGGAATGGCGGGAACAGGAAGAGAGAAAGATAGAGTGGACAGGAAAAAGGGAGAGGTATACATATGCAAGCAACCAAAAGATAAACTCACAGGGTCCGATCCATCGCTCGAGGTCGTCATTGGGCATGAACTCGTAGATGACGATCTGCTCCATCCTCTCAGTCACAGGAATGAAGTCCAGGCAGTAGCCCACCAGCCGCACCAGGTTCGGGTGGTTCTTTGTCGCCATCTCGTTCACCTGCCATGCCCCGAGTCAGTTGACAGAAACGAATTAGGCTGTTTACCTACAGCACGGAGACCACAATAGGCTTACATAGTATCATGTGCCTTGACCAGCCTCTCTCCTCTCTCTCGCCTCACTCACCCCTTTTCTCAACTTTTAAGCCCTCCCCACCCCCGCTTCCCCCCTCCCACCCTGCTCCTCCCCCCCTGACCTCGCACTTGAAGTCGTTGGTGAGGATCTTGGCGCGCTTGACGGCCCAGATGAGGGAGGGGTTGTGGGGGCACTCGCCCTTGTACACATCCCCGAAGCTGCCCCCCCCAATGCGCCTGCTCTCTGCCCACTCGCTCGTCGCCCGCACCACCTCCGCCAGCGAGTACTGCGCGCACACCTGCCCCTGCATCCGCCTCTGCCCTTGCCCCTGCCTCTGCATCTGAATTGGCAACTGGCGCATGGCAGGACCTCTTGCTCCCACACCTGCCGCAGCTGCTGCGACTCCTCGAGCTGATGCAGGAACGGCTGGGGCTATTCTGGCTGCTAATCGGTGTTCTGTCGCCCCTCGTTGTTTGGAGCGGGCTGGATTTTGGAGTCTGTCTACAGGCCTCACAGCACGTGCAGCTGGCAGCACTGCTGCCTCCGCGCGTTGTTTCAATGGCTCTGCTGACTGCAAGTTGCAGTCGGAGAGAGGCTCGCCAGCAGCAGAAGATGTCCCTAGGGTGGCTGCTCCTGCTGCTCCTGCTACTCCTGCTGCTCTTGCTGCCATGGTCCTGCCGGCTCCCGTCTCTGCTCCTGCTGCTCCCGCGTCTGCAGCGCGTGCCGCGAAGGCCGCTCTTCCTCCCCCTGTCACATGTGCTGCTGCTATCTGACGCGTCATATTGTGGACTGCGGCTGGTTTCCCCAGCCCCAGCACCCGCCAATAGCGTGCCCCTGCACCACCTTCGGGCTTACTGCTACTACTAGTACCACTATTAGTAGGAGCGTTGCCGCCCCTCGCTGGCTTATCTACAGCTAGTAGCTGCGCCTCATTCTTGTGGCGGTCGTTCTTGGAACCGCCAGCGCCTGTTTCTGCATCGGAATTCCTACTACTCATAGTAGACCGCGCTGCGTTTACACCAAACGGGGCTAGAGTCTTCGCTTGCTCCCCTAAAGGTGGTACTGCTGCTGCCGTTGAGACCGGCGCTTCCACCGGCCTCGCTGCACGGCGGAGGCAGAAGAGCCGACCCCTTCCTTGGGTACTACTATTACTACTTCTAGTAGTTGTTTCAAAGCTCGTCATGTGATGATGATGTGACTCCGAGTCGTGCTTCTTCTGCGTGTCGCCACCCGAGTCCACTCCGAGACGGAGGTACTCGCCTCCCCCAGGCCCTCTGCGGCCCGTGCTACTGCTATTAGTACTTGAATTAGTACAAGTACATGTAGTGTGCGAGGTAGTAGCGCGATTCGCGGCCGAGGTGAGATTATCATGATCATCAGTCGCACATGCGGCGGCAGCAGCAGCCGCTCCAGGGTTCGTTGTACGCAGCTTGAACTGCCTGCCTCTATCATGATAATTCGACGGCTTCATCTCGGTCACGGTGGCTCAGAAGGCTACTGTGACGTGCGCTACACCAGCGATACTGAGGGGTACTTCTAACCGGATTACAAGGTATTATACGGTGCTATACGGACTTTTACTAGTCAGATAAAAGTGGTACTAGTAGAACTCTTCAACGACTTTCACTAAGGCCCGTGTCCGACGAACTCTTGAGGAGACTTGGTCACGTGAAACGGTGGACAGCGCGAGGGAGTCTGAGGTGAGGGTGTCAAAAGGATCATCTGACGGCGGCGTAACGCGAGAGGAACACGTATTGTCCAGCACGCCAGCACGAAACGAAACAAAATGCAACGAAACGAAACGAAACGATGTGGTATCTGGTTGCAACGCCGCTCACGCTTGCCCGTGGAGGTGGTTGAGTTCTCGCGAAGTCACGCTAACACGCGTCTGCATGCGGAGCAACAACGGGGGAGTTCAGGGCTGCTGCAAGCAAAGGGACAGGAAAAGCAAGGCAGGAGTCAGAATGCAGCAGGATGTGAGAGGAGGGTTGCTGGGGCGGTGTCCCGCGTGTACGTTTTTCGCTCAAAACCCTAAACCGTTTTAGATCGCTATGATTACTCTCTGAATCAAAACGAATCTCACCCAAACGCAATGAAACGTAAGCGCGGGACACGCCCTGACATGAAAGAATCGAGATGTGCCAGCAAGGACAATTTCTTCATCTCTCTGGTCCAGGGCTCTCGGTTCAAGGGTAAACATCCGGAATGTCAGGTACATTCCGGATGTTTTCACCTGGAATCCGGATTTTGAGGGTTTCGGTCTGGAAATCCTCCTGAATGATTCCGGACAATTTTGGGAGTCCACCTGAGCCATCCGCGTTCCGCGAAAATTTCTCCTGGCCATCCGAGTAGTCTGGAAAATCACCCGTGCCGGAATTGGAGGAGCAGTTGACCACCACCCCCCCCCCACCCCCCCCCCCCCCCCCCCCCGCCCCGCCCCGGCCCCATCTTTCGCGCCCTTGGCCGAATTCTCACGCTTCAGTGCCACGCAACGCAACGCAACGCAATCTTGGCAGTCAGACAGACCCACGTGACTCGTGGAAGGCGCAAAGTTCAAGGCAGTCAGACCAATCACAGACTGCCACTAACAAGCTGCACAACTACATGACAGAATGTGGCGCGCACTCTCATGCTGTGCCCTCTCAAACTCCGCTGCTCTGCCACAAATCTGACGCGAGAAAGCACACTTGGCGAATTCTGTAATTCATCCTTCCCTCCATCCCTCCCTGCTGCGGTTTGTCGCAACGCAACGCAATTCTAGTATGTCGCATCACACACACACACACACACACACACTTTGGCGAATTCTGCTCAGTCACGTTCATGACAAGCCATAACGGTAATTTGACGCAGCGCGATGCACCGTTGCATTTGATCGTGACGTGACCATATTTCGCCACGATGCCAGCCAACTTTGCGTTGCTCCCTGCTCAAACATGAGAGCGCGCATTGCCCTCACCGCTCTTTCAACACCCTTTCCCGCACGGTGCCTCAACGCGAGAAGTGGTTTGTTAGGCTATGTGCACTCTAACCTAGGCATGGGCAAGGTGGCTTTCAGCTTGAAAAGGCACAGCAAAGTCTCAAGTTAGCTAACTGTAGAGAGAAGGCAGCCTCCCATGGCTGACAACACCACCCCTGCAGCAGACCCCGTCGTTGTCCCCTTGCAGTTTGTCGCTGATGACCCCAAGGACATAGGCAGTGAAGAGCCCTCAGCTGAGCCAACAGTAGAGGTTATGTCTGATGATGATGAAGCAACTGAACCTCTCAACCTCACGGAGGGCGTTCTTGAGCCAGAATCTGCTAGTGAGGATGAAGCCGCTATTTCCCAGGTTGGTTCTAGAAGAAGGTCTCGTCAGACCATCCTTCCATTCGCACCTCCTCCTGAGCCTAGGCGCCGCCGCACCACTGTCCCTGAGCCCACGGAGGATGATGCTCCCGTTGATAACCAGGGCGACCCCATTCCCGCAGCAGAGAGACTCATTGCCCGCCGTTACCGCCGTGAATGGCGAGACCACTTTGAGTGGCTGCGCCTCGAATACCACAAACCTTCGCACCAGTATGGCTTGAAATGCACCATTTGCTTGGAGCATGGTGACGACGGGGGGCACACACGGTATGGCAGGAATGGTATCGGCGCTCGGGACTTCCAGAAGACTAGCATCCGCTCCCACCAGCGTTCACGTGGTCATCAGTTGGCTGTTTCACGGAAGAACACGGCAGATGGCACGGAGCGAAATCAGAGACGCATGACTCAGTACGCGGACTCCGACGCTGTGAAACGACACGTTGTTCGTTGTATCCATGCCGCTTGCTTTGTGTGCCGCAATGATGCACCGATCCTGCTGTATCCAACTCTTGTCCGCTTCTTGGTGGACGAGGGCATTCCTGACATGGCTGGCTCAGAATCCTACGGCCGCTACTTTTCCCAGTGAGTTGCTACTTTTTGTTGCACCCTTGTGTTGTTTTGCTAATGTAATGAGTGAAGCATGTCCTTGTTTGTTGTGCCATTTTTTTATCGTAAACTTAACATGCAGGTTTACACCTCTTGCATCTGATGTGTACATGGCAGGTATGCCATGAATGAGTTCACAACAGCGTTGGCACAGCATCTTCAGGACAAGCAATTGCGCTACATCAGGGAGAGTCCATGGTATGGGCTTTCTCTTGATGAATCCACGGACCGTGCGCACGGTAAACACATGATTGTTTACATGTCGTATGAGAGGGACCGACAGGTTGTCACACAGTTTCTCGCTTTGCTGTCAGTGGAGAGGGCAGATGCCGAGTCCCTCCTCACGGCTCTCACATCCTTCTTGGAGTCATGCAGCATCCCGCTAGACAAGCTGGTTGGGATCTCCACCGACGGGGCTTCGGTGATGACCGGACAGCAGGCGGGGCTGGTGGCACGCTTGCGACAGACCTGCCCATGGCTTGTTTCAACACATTGCATCGCCCACAGGTGACCGAAAGCTAATACTATACTTGCTGGAAATAGGAGCACTTAAATAGCCTTTCCACTTACAACCTATATGTATTTGAAAGTCATTGGAAGCCTCATTTAATGTCTCATTACATTGTTTTCTACACTTCACAGGGAGGCACTAGCTGCCAAGGATGCAGCATCCCGGATGCCTGACTTCAACCCGATCGACACACAAGTTGAAATTCTGGGAAGGTCTCATGTAAGGCGCCAGAATTTCCTCCGCTTGCAGCAGGAGATTCTCCGCACCCAGCTTGAGGTACAAGGAATGTACAACGTGCGGTGGCTATCCCGAGGAGAAGCCATCAACAGGTTTTGCGACGTGCTGCCCGCTCTTCTGTGGCTGTGGAACGAGGAGGATCACAGCCTTCTCGAAACAGGAAGCTCTTTCAAGTTCTTGTTTATGCTCTTCTTCATGGCAGACGTGCTTGTCATGCTGAACACCCTTAACCTGCACTTCCAGGAGAGGCAGGTGGGATGATTGCGGTTGTTTATGGTTTTTTTTTTTTTTCATTCTTCATTTCTTTAGCTAAACTTCTCCATAAATTCCATCCTCAGGTTGAAATCACGGGTGTCAAGCGCCGACTGGAGGATGTGTACATCCAGCTAGCACAACGCTACGTCGAGCCTAACAACCAGTTTGGCGCTGGTGTTAGCCCTCGGCTGTCCCCTTTCCTCTCCAAGCACGGTCCTGCAGAGTGTCGCGAGATGGTGATTGAGGGCTTTGCTGAAGATGGTTCGCCCACGACCTGCACCATCATCCTGCATAAGCGCTCAATTGGCGGCACCTATGGCACCGATCAAGCTTCATGCGAGAAGCTTTGTGCTGAGTATGCGAGACGGCTCATTGCAGCTCTCAACCGCCGCCTTGGTGACCTTCGCAACCTTGATGGGGCACGCTTTTTCCGCCCTCGTGAGTACCTGTCGAGGGCAGGAGAGCGAGAGACTTCATTCGACGTTTGGCTGCAGCAGCTAGCGGACTTGTTTCATGGCTGCCTCCCTGGTTAGTAATAAGTTAATAATGCATTTGTGGCTGACATGTTGTTTCACAACTTGCAATACTGAAACATTGAAGGTTGAGTTTTGCAGGATTCGATTTGCAAGAGGCAAGGATCGAGATCCGCTTCTTCACTGCAGTTTTGGAGAGGCGGTACATTGGCCAGAGTTTCCAGCAAAGCCTGGCCAATATGCTCGCCAACGAGGACTGGGGCGCGTACTACCCGAACATCATGAAGCTATGGCGCGCTGTCGCCGTGCTCCCACTAAGCACCGTCGAGTGTGAGCGGGGGTTTTCTAGGCAAAACATAATCAAGAGTTGGGATCGCACTTGTCTTTCTGACGTGCGCCTGGGGGACCTTATGGCTGTGAAGATGCTTGATTTCGATGTGGACTGGATGGAGGTGCATGCTGTTTTCATGTCACAGCGCAGGAGGAGGCCCGCTCTTGATGGTTTCAATGGGACAGCTGGGACTTCAAACGATGGCTGAGATTTAAGGCGGCGTAAAAATACTTGCGGCATCTGATTCTTGAAGCTCTAGCACGGCAATTTGTTCCTTCCTCCCTCTTAGCCCCCCTACGATCCCTCTGTTAGGCTGCACTTTTCTTGAACGTTCGTACGTAGGCATTTCTTTCGCCAGGACTTTCTGTAGTTTGCAGGCTAGCTAGAGTGAAGTGTCGAATGAGGCTTGGTGTGGTGGTGGTATGGTGTTGGTGGAGTAGCGGGCGGCAAGTGTGTCATGTCATGATTGTTTCAACTGCTGCGTGTGGATGTTTCAGTTTGGTCTGTTAGTTGGACTCACTTGCTCTTGCCTCTCCGGATTCGATACTCCCAAGTCCCTCAAGTATGTGACAATTCGGGTTGCCCAAAACTTGTTCTGATGTGCAGGGCGATCCGTAAAGACATTCTGGATTTCAGATTTGAACTTAGGCGTCATCCTGAAAAAAAGGGGATTTTCCCAAGGAATCCTGATTTTTCAAGGTCCTCAGGAGCGCGAATCCTGTTTCCTCCGGGTCTTCAAAAACGAAAAATTAGCCCTGCTCTGGTCCTCCAGATTTTGGTTTGGCGGCTGTTGACTCCAGCGGAACCCTTGAGACACCAGCAAACCACACTGAGCCTCGCCTATAGTATATCGCTACAGGTCGGGGAAGCAAATGTTAGGACCAAACATGTTCATATTTGCGAATCACATAAATAACATAGCACATGCATTCCAAGAATCCCTCAACAAGTATCCGACCATATAACCCTCCATCCACCCACGCTTCTGATCTCAATCCCACTTACCCATCCTCACTTCCACAGCCATCTCAAGTCCTCATGGACCCTCCCTCTTCCCCCAAGACCCTCTAACCCCCATTCGTCCCTCCTCACTTTCCCACACCTCACCCATACTCCACCAGCCATCCACCCCTCATCCTGTTCCCTCCCCCTCCTCTCGACTCTCCCTTCGCCACCTTCCTGCCAATTTATCCCTCGCCTAAACCTGCTCCGTTGATGACCTCCCCTCCACCCTTCAACCCTTCCTCCCTACCGGGCACATCCTTCCTCGGCAGCAGCCCCTTCATCCCCATCCACACAGCATGTCATCCGCCCTAGCAGCCTGCCGCCTCTCCTCACACACAGAGCACCCCTCACAGATCGCCTTCGCCGCTCGCATCCCTTTCAGGCACTGCTGCAGGCCCCTGTGCTGCTGCCACAGGTCGTCTAATAACGAGGACAAATGCGACACAGTCTGCCTCTTCTGCACTGCCATATCCGCCATGTCCTCCCTAAGCCGCTCGTTCTCGCATAAAATAGCATCAAGCGCAGGAGAGGAGGGGGGCGCGGATAAGGAGTGAGGGGGGTGGAGGGAGAGGGGAGGTGAGGGAGAGGAGTGCTGTGAGGTAGCAGGGACGGCAGGAGGGAGAGGTGGCATGGAGGAGTGAGTGCGGGATAAGACAGAGGAGGAAGCACAAGAGGCAGCGGTGGTGCTGCTGGTCGTGATGGTGGGGGCAGTGGGAAGGGAGGAGGCTGGAGTGCTCACACTGCCCGAGGTGATGCTAAAACTGCGGTCCGTGTGGCTAGTGCTGCTGCTGCTGCTGGTGGTGGTGGTCGTCGTGGTGGCAGTGGTGGTGCTGACAGTAACGGTGGCACCAATCAACCCACCAACATCGGCGGGAGCACAACTGGCCGCACTCTCATCATCACCAGCAGCATCATTACCAGCATCACTGCCAGCATCACTACCCCCACCGATGCTCCTCCTCCCAGTGTGACTGTCTGGCGACACCACATAGTTACCGCTTCCTGCCGCTTCAAGGGATATTCTCAGCTGAGTTGCCGCACGAGCAGCCGCCGTCCACATATCCGTCACAGTGGCAGGTCCACCTGGCAAGCCCGGATTCGCTGCAGGCGAGCAAGCACCAGCAAAGGACAAAGCGCCGTTAGCAGCGGTGGCCACGGCACTGTCCCTGGCGCCATTGCTGCCGCTGCTGCCCACACTGGTGCTCCAGCTCACGCCTCTGCCGGACAGTGCGAGTGGATACGGGCCTGGGGATGGTAGTGACGCAGCACCAGGGTGTGGCTCCAAGCCATCCCTGCACACACTGATAGACACACCAGCTTTCCCAGTGGCACGGCCAGAGATATCCACGCCAGCAGGAACAGTAGCGGCAGCAGAAGCAGCAGCAGCGGCAGCATTCTGCTCATCTGCTGCTGCGCTACCACTAACCGCTGCCGCCGCTGGTGCTGCTGCTGCTGCTGCTGCTGCTGCTGCTGCTGCTGCCTCAGCTGGCACCTCCTCTGCCCCACCTTCAGACGCTGCATCCCCCGCCTCGTGCTGCGCGCCCGCAGCAGTGGGGCTGGCCTCAGCGTCAGCTTCGGCTTCTGCCTCATCCTCGCTGAGCTGCAGCAGGCCCAGCAGCTCCCTCTGCGCCTCCAGCTCCAGAATCCGCACCATCTCCAGATCAACGCCCACTCCCGCCGCAGGATCATCGGTGGAACGAACACCACCCGATACAGTCACATCAGCCACAGGAACATGGGCCTCAAAAGCTCCAAAATCCGCCAGCGGTTGCCCGAATCCGCCTCCGTCTCCTCCACCATCAGTGACAGCAGCAGGAGACGCTGGAAGCGTGACTGTGAAAGCAGGGGGGGCAGGGGCACCGCCTGGGGCGCTGTGGCGTCGACCTGTCGCCTCCAGCAACCTTGCTGCCGCACCCTCCATCACCCAAGCACTACCATCACCCTCCATGGCAGCACTTTGAGTGGCGAGGAGGCCGGCCCCTCTTTGTGGGACCTCTAGGTCCCCCTCTGCGGTCATCCCTCCTAGTCCCACCACCCCGCGCCCTTCCTGTGACACCGTCTCCACTCCGCTATTCCCGCAAGCAACATGCGCACAGCTGTCACCACCACCACCTGCTGCTGTGTCGCCACACGCCTGCTGCGGCTGTGGCTGCTGCTGCTGCGATTGCTTTTGGTGTTGTTTGTAGTGAACCTGCAGTTGCCCAACGTCTGTCCCTGATATAAGCTGCTTCTGCAAGGTGATAAGAATCTCTCTCTCTCTCTCCACCTCCTCCCACGCTTTTCTTAGCCGCTCCCTCTCCCCCCTAATCTCCTCCTCCCATCCGCCCACCTGCTCCCCTTCCAAATCCCCCCCATCCCCACCTCCCCCCCATTCCTCCTCCCCCCCGTCCACCACGTCGCCCATCCCCAACCCCGTCGCCCCGTTTCCAACCGCCTTAGATGCCGCCGCGTCCGCCGTCGCGTCCGCCGCCACGTCCACCGCCGCCTCTTGCGCGGCGACGACGCGCTTGAGGCGCGCGACGTTGTCCTCGAGCGCGTGCAGGTCGCACTGCGACTCGCGCAGCAGCGCCTGCAGCTGGCGGTTCTCCTCGCGCAGCAGCGCCGCGTCCTCGTCAGCATCCACGTCAGAGTCCATCGCCAGGCCCATCCCCGCGCCCACCTGCTTCACCTCCGCCCACACCCCGCTGTCGCTCCGCCCCGCCTCCGCCAAACGGCAGGGGACTTCCGCGCAACCCGCGCCCCCCATGGCCCCCGCAACGTGCGAGGGTACTGCAGTCTTTCCGCTCCCTGCGCCTCCCGACGTGCGGTGCAGGCTGTCTTTCCCCCCTGCGAAACCCTCCAACGCATCCCCGGCTGCGACGCATCCCGTCGCATGCGCGACTGCGGCCGCTACTACCCCCCCTGGCTCAGCACGCGCGCTTCCTCCACGAGAGAGTTTGAGCGGGAGAGCGCCGCTCCCGTCCAGGCTGTCGCGGAGGGAGTTGCTGCTGAGTGTGCGCTGAATCGGGCCCGGGCTTGCGCTTCTCCCCCCTGCCAACCCGCTCCCGCCCATCACGCTTCCGCCCACCGCGCTTCCACCTATCTCCGCGCCCCACCAAGTCCCCGCCTTGACCGCCATTGCCCAAGCGCCGCCGGGCGGCTTCCACACCGCGAGCTGCCTCCGCAGCACCGCCGCTTCCGCCACCGCGCGGGAAACCACTCCGCGGAGCGTATCCTGCGCGCCTTCCGCCTCGCGGCGCTGCTCCTCCGCCACCCTGCGCTGCTCCTCCGCGAGCTCCTTCTCCCGCAGCAGCAGCAGCAGGCGCTGGTCCGCGCGGCGGCGCTGCCCCTGCAACGCGTCGTTCTCCGACCGCAACATGCGCACGTCCTTCTGCAGCGCTAGCAGCCCGGAGCGCAGCCATGCCGCCTCGAGCTTCAGACCGCTCACCTGGCGGTGCGCCACGCGGAGCACCTCCGCCACCTCGTCCTCGAAGATAGAGGCGGCGTCCGCCGCTGCGCGGGGAAGGGGGGGCGGGGAAAAGGGCGCGCAGGGCGGGAAGAGGGTGGATTTGTGCGTTTACTCTACGCTACAAGGAAAACAACGGAATAACGACGGGGGGGGGGGGGGGGAGAGGAGCAATGGAAGGCAGATTAGGCAGAACGTACGAGCACATCGATGCCGCAGACGAAGACTAGATCAGGGGGAAACCTGAACAAGCCAAACGGAAACAACGGAAAACACAACCAGCTAATTGACGAACGAGAAAGACGGAACAGGAGGGTCCCCCTACACAGACTCATTCGCTCTCTGTCACGCGGGAATACCTGTGGGGAAGCGGTCCGCCGTCTCCCCAACCCCCGGAAGAAGCAGATCCGAACCTTTAGAATATCCATCGACCACGGCTACTCGCTCCTCGTCAACGCCACAGCCTTCGTCCAGCTCCCAAATTAACGAGTCCTCTAGCGACGCCTCTTCCTCCCCATTCCCGTCCTTCCCGAACTTCCCGACCTTCCCGGGACCCGCGCCGGGACTCGCGCCGCTGTCACCTCCGATCGCCCTTCCCCCAGCGCAACCTGCGGCGCCGGGGTCCTTATCAGCGACGGGCGGGCGCGGCGGGGACAGGAGCGCGGAGGAGCCGATGGCTAAGAGGCCGTCGAGCGCGGAGTGCGCGGCGGTCTCGTCATCAGCCGTGAAAAGTCTCTCGATCTCCGCATCGAGCTCGTCTAACTCCTCCTCGAATTGCTGCTCCTCCCCCTCGGCTCGTTCCAGCTCATCCCCAAGAGCAGGGGACGCTGCGACCGCGGCTGTTGCCGTCATTGCTGGGCAGATCCCATCGTAACTCCACAAACGAGAAACCGCGATTAGAATAGGCCAACCTTGCTAATCGCCATGCGAAGTGCTGAGAGGGAGGATTTGAATGAGGGAAAGGAAGGGAGGGAGGAATGGAGGGACGGAGGCACATCGGCGGCAACATCCATGGAGATTGCGCATGTGGATGTTCCCGCGGGAGAGGTGTTTCGCGGGGACTGCGCATCTCCAGATTGCGTGGGTCCTGTATCGGGGAAACCGCGGGGCGGGGGGGCAGATGAACTGTGGGAAATGGGGAGGGGGAAAGAGGGAAAGGGGAAGAGGAGAGGGGGGCTGAGGGGGGAGGGGAGAATGCGAATTGCAGCGCGGGGCTCATGCTTGGAACTCCGCTTGACTTGACGGGAAGGATTGGATGGAGCCGCCTGCTTGCCAGCACCACCAAGAACCCGCCGCGCGATTGGGGCTTGGTCCCCTCATCAGCGGAAAAACCAACTGTTCATGGCTATGTATAGCGGGGCAGTTGGCTCGGCAGCATCACCGGCCCAGTTTCGCGAACGTCGTGTGCTGGGTAACTCCCAGAACAATGCTTCGGAACCACCCCACAATTCGTCGTCTGCCAATCATCGTACAACAATAATGGCAGTCATCCCCGTCAACAGGTGCGGGACAAACGACCGCCTGAATAGCCTTCAAAAGGGCGCACGAAAGCATCGCTCCCCTCATTGGACAGTTCAGTAACGGACGCAGATGGAGTGGCCGATGAGACTCGTCAAGAGCAGTGACAAATATATGACATTGTAGAACACAACAGAACGAATTACATAACTACACTCGGATTTCAAAAGAGAAAGCATTGAAGCAAATAAGATGCGAATGAACACTTGGTAGCACAAAAGGAAGTCTGAAAGAATTAATGCCTAGCTAGACACAAGTACATGTACATGCACCGGGGAGGGAAGGGACGGACTGGCATAACCACCACAACCCTCCCCTCCACCTGCAAACAACACCTGTCAGTGTGCAGCAATGTGAGAAGGTGAAGCGTAGCTGAGTGGCAGAGAAGACACTTAGCTGGAGAACTGTGCAACTGGACAAGGAACAAGAACTGCCTGCCGCTAATGTGTGCAAGTGCTCCCCTTAGGGGTGGCGGCATGGTGGGCAGCGGGGAGGGATCCACACTCTAGAGCACCCACGCTCAACAGCACCCACGCTCAAGAGCACCCACCCTCCAGAGCACCCACGCCCAAGAGAACCCACAGAAAAGAGAACCCACGCTGAAGAGCACCCATGCACAAGAGCACCCATGCTCAAGAGCACCCTCACTCAAGAGCACCCACTTCCAAAAGCACCCACGCCCTATATCACCCACGTTAAAGAGCACCCACGCTCAAGAGCACCCACGCTCAAGAACACCCCCTCTCAAGAGCACCCACGCTCCAGAGCGCCCATCCTCTAGAGCAACCATGCTCAAGAGCACCCACGCTCAAGAGCACCCACTCTCAAGAGCACCCACGCTCCAGAGCACCCACCCTCTAGAGCACCCACGCTCAAGAGCACCAACGCTCAAGAGCACCCACGCTCAAGAGAACCCACGCTCAAGACACCCACTCTCAAGAGCACCCACGCTCAACAGCACCCACGCTCAAGAGAACCCACGCTCAAGAGCACCCACGCTCAAGAGCACCCACGCTCAAGAGCACCCACGCTAAACAGCACCCACGCTCAAGAGCACCCACCCTCAAGAGCACCCACCCTCCAGAGCACCGCTCAAGAGAACCCACCCTCAAGAGCACCCACGCTCAAGGGCACCCACGCTCAAGAGCACCAACGCTCAAGAGCACCCACTCTCAAGAGCACCCACCCTCCAGAGCACCCACGCTCAAGGGCACCCACGCTCAAGGGCACCCACGCTCAAGGGCACCCACGCTCAAGGGCACCCACGCTCAAGAGCACCCACGCTCAAGAGCACCCACGCTCAAGAGCACCCAAGCTCAAGAGCACCAACGCTCAAGAGCACCAACCCTCCAGAGCATCCACCCTCCAGAGCACCCACCCTCCACAGCACCCACGCTCAAGGGCACCCACGCTCAAGGGCACCCACGCCCAAGGGCACCCACGCGCAAGGGCACCCACGCGCAAGGGCACCCACGCCCAAGGGCACCCACGCGCAAGGGCACCCACGCCCAAGGGCACCCACGCCCAAGGGCACCCACGCCCAAGCGCACCCACGCCCAAGAGCACCCACGCCCAAGAGCACCCACGCCCATGAGCACCCACGCCCAAGAGCACCCACAGAAAAGAGAACCCACCCTGAAGAGCACCTATGCACAAGAGCACCCACGCTCAAGAGCGCCCTCACTCAAGAGCACCTACAGTCAAGAGCACCCACGCTGAAGAGAACCCACGCTCAAGAGCACCCACACTCAAGAGCACCCATGCTCAAGAGCACCCACAGTCAACAGCACCCGCGCTCAAGAGCACCCAAGCTCAAGAGCACCCACTCAGGAGCACCCACGCCCAAGAGAACCACAGGCAAGAGAACCCACGCTGATGAGCACCCATGCACAAGAGCACCCACGCTCAAGGGCGCCCACCCTCCAGAGAGCCCACGTTCACGACCACCCACGCCCAAGAGCACCCAAGCTCAAGAGCACCCACGCTCAAGAGCATCTCCGCTCAAGCGCACCCACGTTTAAGAGCACCCACACTCAAGAGCACCCACGCTCAAGAGCACCCACAGTCAAGAGCACCTACGCCCAAGAGAACCCATGCTCTAGAACACCCACAGTCAAGAGCACCCACGCTCAAGAGCACCCACCTTCCAGAGCACCCACCCTCAAGACCACCCACAATCAAGAGCACCTACGCTCAAGAGCACCCACGCCCAAGAGCACCCACAGTCAAGAGCACCCGCACTCTAGAGCACCCACGCTCAAGACCACACATGCTCATGAGCACCCACACTCAAGAGCACCCACGCCCTAGAGCACCCACGCTCAAGAGTATTCATGCTCAAGAGAAACCACGCTCAAGAGCACCGACAGTCACGATCACCCGCGCTCAATAGCACCCACACTCAAGAGCACCCATCCTAAAAAGCACCCACGCTCAAGAGCACCCACACTTAGGAGCACGCCCAAGAGCACCCACGCCCGAGAGCACCCACGCCCGAGAGCACCCACACCCGATAGCACCCACGCTCGAGAGCACCCACACTCGAGAGCACCCACGCAACAGAGCACCCACGCTCGAGAGCACCCACGCGCCAGAGCACCCACGCCTGAGAGCACCCACGCCCGAGAGCACCCACGCCCGAGAGCACCCACGCCCCAGAGCACCCACGCCCGAGAGCACCCACGCCCCAGTGCACCCCCGCCCGAGAGCACCCACGCTCCAGAGCACCCCCGCTCAAGAGCACCCACGCTCAAGAGAACCCACACTCACGAGAACCCACGCTCAAGAGCCCCCACGCTCAAGAGCACCCACGCTCAAGAGCACCCACTCTCAAGAGTACCCACGCTCAAGAGGACATACGCTAAAGAGGAACCACTCTCAAGAGCACCCACGCTCAAGAGGACCCACGCTCAAGATCACCCACGCTCAAGAGCACCCACGCTCAAGAGCACCCACGCGCAAGAGCACCCACGCGCAAGAGCACCCATGCCCAAGAGCACCCACGCCCAAGTTTAAGGACGGCCTTGCCCTAGTAAGGGTAGTCGGGGCAGGTCATAGCTTCGTGATAGTCTCCTGGCTCGAAAATGACGGGCGCACTGGAGAAGACAAGAACCGGAGCGTCGGTCATGCTGAAGGCGACTGCTTGAGTGTTGGAGAAGAGGTGGAGGCGAAGAAATTCGCCATGGGAATCTTCGATGAGGAGGGGAGAGAAAGGAGGAGGAAAGGAGGGTGGTGTTGCAAGTCTGCTGCGCTGCTGATGGGGGAGGCTGCGAGACTGGGACTCTGATACTCGGCTGCACAGCTGCTTGACCGGGAGACTGGTGTTGCTGATCCTGACGCTGCGGGTACGACGATGGAGGCAGGTACTGGTGCGGCGGCGGGAGCTGGTGCGGCGGGTGCTAGAGCGTGGGACGTTGCCTAGGGGGATGAAGGGGCTAAGGGCGGACCAAAGAGGGGATCCATGGACCGAGTATGAGGGCGCTGGCGAAGGCCCAGAGGAGGAAACGCCTGGGGAGGTGGAGGAGGATGTGGGGGAGGAGGAGGTGAGAGGGGGGGGGGAGGAGAGGGGGGGAGGGGAGGAGAGGGAGGTGGGGAGAAGGGGGAGGAAGGAGTGGAAGCGGAGTGAGAGGGAGAGGTGGGGGGGCACCGGGTCAAGGATGTCACCTGAGGAGGACAAGGAGGGAACAGATTTGGGGGGAGGAGATGCTGGGGGTAGGGGAATAAGAGGGAGAGGGGGGATGAGGGGGGGGTGACAGTGTCAGAGGCGATGAGGGGGCGAGGGGGAATGGTGAGTGGTTTGGGTTAGGCAAGGGAAGTGTATTACGGGGAGGATTCGTCAAAGGCGGCATCCCGACTACGGATGAGGCGACCTAAAAGGGGGTGGAGGAATAGGTAGTCAGGGGAGGAGGTGTTGTGACTAAGAAAGACGCAGGGTAGACTCTTGGAAGAGAGCTTTCCCGCTGAGCGTGAGTAGTCGGCCGGTTGTATAAGAACATATGCTCTGGAACCCCAGACGCGTGGGGGGGAGATGTTGGGTTTTGTCGACGTCCATAGCTCGGTGGGGGTGGTGAAGGGGAGGATAGCATGGGGATATATGTTTGTGAGGAGGGAATAACCCCAAAGAGAAGGCAAGCAAGAGGTGTGAACGAGAAGACACGTGGCGGACTTTGTAACTTCTCGAACACGAGCCTCTGCCACGCCATCCTGCTGAGGGGAGTGAGGGAGGGTGTAAGTGTCGTGGATACCATGGGTTTAGAAATAGGAAGAGAGGTGGTGATTGAGGAATTCACCGCCGCCATCGGAATGGAAGCGGCGAACGAAGCGGCCAAAGTGGGTGCACGTCTGCTTGGCCCAGGCGATGATAAAGGCCGGTGCTTCGGCCTTCGTGCGAAGGAGGGAGACCGAGGTGTACCGGGAACGATTGTCCACCAAGACGAGGAGTTAGCGGTGCCCTTGATGGGTGGTGGAGGGGTTGGGGCCCCAGAGGTCCATGTGGACAAGATCCAGGAGATCTGGGGTGCATGAAGGGTGACTTTCATGAGGAAGTTGCTTGAGCTTGCTCTGGACACAGATGGTGCAGGCGGGGCCGGGGGAGGGAGGGAGTGGAGGGAGAGTGAGGGGAAGGCCATTAAGGAGCCCGGAGGCGACGACCTTGTGGAGGGTGGCAAAGTTGGGGTGACCTAGGTAGTGATGGAGGAGGATAGCAGGATGTGTAAGATCACGACAATGGCACTGAGATGGGGGGGAAGCAGGAGGGGCGGGAGGGGAGGTGAGGAGAGGTTGCGGAGGAAAGAGGGGAGGAGGGGGGGGAGGAGGAATGGTGGAGGCAGCGTGATAGGCTGACGGACAGGGAGTGTAAAGGGTGTACATGCGAGTGCGAGGGCACATGGGAACACGGCCGATGAAGTGACCCATGGCTGAGTGAAACATATCACAGTGGGTGGCGTGGCCGGGGTAGATTGTGGTGACCCCAGCCAGTTGAAGTGCACTTGGGAGATGAGGTTAGTGCGAAGGGAGGGGACATGGAAGCCAGTGACTGAAACTGAGGGGAAGAGGGGGAATGGAAGAGTGGAGGTGTGGCGAGAGGTGACCGAGAAAGTGGAATCGGCACCAATGATGGTGGAGGGGTTAGGGAGGGGGGTGAGGGTACCAGCGCCATGAAGGACAGTGACACTGGCGCCACTGTCAATGACAAGCTCAGTAGAATGAGGGGTGGGGTGAGACACGAGGTACTGGAATGAGGTCTCATTAATAGATTCGGGATACATAGGAGGAATAGCAGGAGAAGCATGGCTGACATGGTTTATAATGCCAGCAGAGGGAAATGGTGTAAATCCATGTGGTCCAGTTGAGGCATGCGCAGGTGTAGTGGGAGCGGAGAGGCCGGAGCTCCAGGAGAGGGAGGGTAGGGCTACTGCTGGGATTGCTAGGGCTGCTAAGACTGTTGCAGCTGCTGGAGGAGCTGCTGTGGATGTTGCTGCAGGGGCTGCTACGGCTGCTATGTCTGCTGTGGCTGCGGAGACGGAAGGAGGGGTGTGACCTACTGGAGGATCTAGGGAGAGAGGTGTTGTGCAAGGATGTGGTGGAGAGAGGTGGAGGAGGGCTGATAGGCGGGGAGGGTGCGAACATCAAAGGGAGTGGGAGGAGGTGTGATGGCAGACCAACGAGGGGGGGTGAGAGCTTTGAAGCATGTGGTGCTGGTGTGAGTGGTTGGAGGCATTGCTTACCCTTGTTAGAGCCGTTGCGGATGAGATACTGACAGGGGGAGAAACCGCCGGTGCTGTTGGATGCACTACTGCCCCCGCGTCCTCCACTGTGCCCCCCACTACGGCCAACGTCCAAGGGTTTAGGCCAGCACCACGTCCGTCTTTTGCCTGGGCAGCATGAGCCGTCGAGGGAGATTGACGGAGGAGCTCAACTTCAGTCTTCAGAATCCAAGCTGCTACCGTGGTAGAGTCGGGTGGAAAGTTGGCGTGGACTTCATTGAATGCGACTCGACAGGAGTTGTACATTGGCGTGAGGCCGTTGAGGAGGCGACAGACGATGAGGGAGTCGGGAAGAGGAGGGCAGCGATCAGCAAGGAGTCTGGCAGTGGTGAGGAGGCGATGCGTGAAGGAGAGGGCATTGGGGCAGGAATCGAGGTTGATGTCGAGGAAAGCGCGGTGGAACGCAAGGAGAGAGTTGGTGTCCTGGAGGTCGTAGGTGGCGCACAACTCTTTCCAAAACATGGGAGAGGAGGAGGGGGTGATTTCACGTTTGAGAAAGGAAGGAACGCATGCAGAAAGAATAGCGAGGCATTTGTGGATGGCGATAATCCAGGCAAAGCGACGACGACGGTACTCACGGAAGTCGTCGGCATACTTAGCCGTGGCCTCCTTGTGCTGCTGAAGCAGTGTGTTGGCAGAGGCGTAGGCGGCCTTTGCGGCGTCATAAGCATGCTGGAAGAGAGTGTATTCCGCCAAGTCCTTGTCAAAGTGGAGCTGCACGCGGGCCCAGCGATCAGGATCGTCGGTGTAGACCAGTGGATAGGGCTTGGTGGGGGCTGGTCCCGTGGGAGCGGGAGGTGCGGCTGGAGGTTCACGAGAGACATCGGCAGGGTGCGCTAGGGACTTCCCGGCGTTAGTGTCGAGGAGGATGTCGAGCAAGCAGTAGTCGTTGATGATCGCAGATCCAAGGACGTTGGTGAGGCTCTAGGAGAAGGTGGCCCAATTGACAGGGACGGCGTCGTCAATGAGCTCGAGGACGTCGAAAGTAGAGATGCAGACGGCAAGTGGTTGTGTGGCCATGGTGCGACTGCTGCTGCTGCTGCTACTGAAGAGGTGAGGGTGAGTGGGAGGGGGAGGTAAGAGGTGGCTGTTGGTGCTGGTGCTGGAGGTTGGGTGAGGAGGCGGCTGTTGCTGCTGAGGAGGGAAGAGGAGGGGGGGGGGGAGGGGGGAAGGGGAGGAGGAGGGGAGGAGGGGAAGAGGACGGGTGCGCAGAGCGCGACTCTTAAGACGCGAAGCCTTTGGAGGGCGCCGACGCGAAAGGCGACGGCCGGCGCGGATGGCGACGATCGGTCGCTGTGGGCATTTGCGTGCGGTGCGCGCCGGCACAGAGGTCAGCGGGCAAATCGGGCTTGTTAGGCACGGGCACCGGGACTGCACGGAGGGGGGAGGAGGCGACGGAGTGCGGCGTGGAAGGCGTGTCGAAATGTGGCGGGAGGGCCGTGTTGAGAAGCGGCCGGGTGCCGTGTCGAGATGCGGCAGGAGCGCCGCGCGAAAACGCAGCGACTCAGGGCGCGAGGAAGGGCGCTTAAGGGCGCGGGGAGGGGCGCATAAGGGCGCGGGAAGGAACGCTTATGGGCGCGGGGAGGGGCGCTTAAAGGCGCAAGGAGGGGTGCTTAAAGGCACGGAGAGGGGCGCTTAAGGGCGCGGGGAGGGGCGCTTAAGGGCCCGGGGAGGGGCGCTTAAAGGTGCGGAGAGGAGCGCTTAAGGGCGCAGGGAGGGGCGCGTAAAGGTGCGAGGAGGGGCGCTTGAGGGCGCGGGGAGGAGCGCGATGGGCGTGAGGTGGCTAGGGATCGAACGACGGAGAGGCGTGAGCCATAAGCTCTGAAACCATGTGAGAAATTGAAGTGATTATTGAATTAGAAAAAGAGGGGACATACATAGGTGAGGAGAAGGAGGAGGGGTTTGGTTGGGAGGTGGCCAAGATTATTGGCCATCCCAATAAGTTGGGTTGACCAACTTATGGGGGGGGTCCAATAATCCTAGCCAAGATTATTGGAGGGTCCAATAATCCTGGTTGGGATTATTGGGGGTCCAATAATTGGGAGCCCTAACCAATTTGGGAACCCAACCTCCAACTTGGGTGTATACAACCAAGTGAGGTGCTTATGAATACCTAAGACAATGAAACGATGTAGGCTAATAGAATGAGGATGGTATAACCTAACACCGTTCACCGGCTGACCCGTTGACCCGCTGACCCCTTCACCCGCTGACCCCTTCACCCGCTGACCCCTTCACCCGCTGACCCCTTCACCCGCTGACCCCTTCACCCGCTGACCCCTTCACCCGCTGACCCCTTCACCCGCTGACCCCTTCACCCGCTGACCCCTTCACCCGTTGACCCGTTCACCCGGAATGAGGAAGGTATAAGCTAACACCGTTCACCCGCTGACCCATTCGCCCGGAATGAGGAAGGTATAAGCTAACACCGTTCACCCGCTGACCCGTTCACCCGCTGACCGATTCACCCGCCAACGGATTCACCCGCCGACCGATTCATCCGCCGACCGATTCGCCCACGGACCCGTTCACCCGCTGACCTATTCACCCGGAATGAGGAAGGTATAAGCTAACACCGTTCACCCGCTGACCCATTCACCCACTGACCCGTTCACCCGCTCCCGTTCACCCGCTGACCCGTTCACACGCTGACCGATTCACCCGCTGACCGCTTTACCCGCTAACCCGTTCACCCGCCGACCCATTCACCTTCACCCGCTGACCCGTTGACCCGCTGACCCTTTCACCCGCTGACCCATTCACCCGCTGACCCGTTCACCCACTGACCGATTCACCCGCTGACCGATTCATCTGCTGACCGCTTCACCCGCTGACCTGTTCACCCGCCGACCCATTCACCTTCACCCGCTGACCCGTTGACCGGCTGACCCGTTAACCCGCTGACCCGTTGACCCACTGACCCTTTCACCCGCTGACCCATTCACCCGCTGACCCTTTCACCCGCTGACCCGTTCACCCGCTGACCAGTTCACCTGCTGACCGGGTCACCCGCTGACCGCTTCACCCGCTGACCGATTCACCCGCTGACCCATTCACCCATGCGAACTCAGCCAGGCACCAGCCCGGCAAGGCGATCATGGAGCGCCAATCATGCCACAAGAGTACATATGATGGCTTTTCATGCCTTGTCTCTGGACTAGACGTTGACTAGACCCGCTCACAAACGCCATGGAACCAGACGTGTAAGCATGCGACTCAACATGAGGTACCATGGCCATGTTTGTAATCTTACTTTGCCAAGTATAGTTTGTGCGCATGTTCTGTCCCTGATCTGTATCTTACTTACAACTGGTTTTCCTGGTTCAATCTCTCAAATGTGAAATCCAACAGATACAAGTTACAAAGGTACTTTGTCAAAGCACTGGAACTAGAGCCGGATCTGATGGCATTAGGTAGCGAGCTTTCTCAACACCTACATCTGTTTAAGAGTCGGAAAAAGTACACCTACACCTACATTGTGGGGAGGGATATAGAGGATGCAGGATGAAAAAGTGTGTAGCTCAGGGATGGAGTGAGGCGAGGGAAGGGGGAGGTGGAGTGGGGTGAGGGGTGGGTGTTAAAACCCCACAGCAAAGAGCAGATTGGGACTGCAGTACGTAGGTGGGGGAGAGGAGGACGGTTCGGAGGAGTTGCAGCAAGAACAGTAGCCTGATGACAGTGTGGAGGGTGGTCAACCGTTCAGTCCAGCTGGAAGGTGGAGTTATGGATCCGTCCAGTCCAGCTGTCACGGCAGCAATCAATGCCTTAACGCTACAGCCACGCCTTCCCACTAGTTCAGTGCCTTCTCACGCGCTGCTGCTTCTGCCTTCTCCCACGCCATCTGCACATCTCATTCAAACCACGCATGCATGCGAGCAATGCACACAGACACCACCACCACCAACACAATTCTCATTACGAGCACGAGCCTGCAACCTCATATGATGGAATGGGCCAAGACTAGCAGCGAATAAAAGGGAGTTTCTTCTACCTTCCAGTCCATATTACACCGCCCCTGCTTCCCCCTGTCCACGTCCCCCATCCCCCATCCCCCATCCCCCATCACACATCGCACATACCTTAGCCTGTTCCATCTTCGAGACGTGTTTCTTCAGAGTGTCGCCCAGCCCCACGCCTCCCCATGCGTCCTCCGCCCTGCCACCACCAGCCTTGCCCGCACTGCTGCTGCCCCTCACGCCACCCCCCCCGTTGCCCGCCTCGCCCACACACTCCCTCAGCGCACGTGCCTCCATCTGCTCCCGCTCCAGACTAGACATCTTCCTCACTGCTCCCTCTCCCAGCCCTGCGCCCTGCAGCTGCTGCTGCTGCTGCTTCTGCTCAGAATGCCCATTCTCCACCCCAGTATCATTACCACCACTCTCTCTGCTGCTGCTGTCGACACTCCCCTTCTCATTCTCGCCTTCATCCACCCCACCCTTCCCACTTCCGTCCGGTGTACCCTCAGCAGCAGTGTCACCCTCGGTACCACCGACCCCTCCCTTTCCTGCATCCCCCTGCGCCACTGGCTTCTTCAGCACATCAGCCAGCCCGCACCCACCCCACCCAGCATCCTCCACCGCACCACTCCCACCTCCTGCACGTGCACCCCCACTCTCTCCGTCCCCACCCTCTCCCGCACCTGCGCCTCTACCCCACGCGGCTGCCTCCTCCTTCGCCCTCTCCAGCCGGTGCTTGTGCTTCACCAGCATCTCCCCCAGCCCTGGCACCGACCCCTCCTCCACCCTCTCCCTCCTCCCTCCATTCTGCCTACTTCCTGCCCCACCCCCACGCCCCCCACTTGCTCCTACCGCACTGCTGCTGCCGCCCTGGGTCTCCCCCCACCGCTTCCTCTCCTCCTCCATCTCTCGCTCCAGCTTGCTCTTATGCTTCACCGCCAGCATACTGTCGAGCCCTGGCACCGACCCCACCTCCACCCTCTCCCTCCTCCCCACTCCTTTCCCGCTCGGCCCTCCCCTGCTTGTACTGTCCGCACCAGTTGACCCCCCAGCCTCTTTCACAGCAGCTGCCGCTTCCTCCTTCTCTCGCTGCAGCCTGTTCTTGCCTTTCACGAGCATAGACTCCAGGGAGGGGACAGAGCCCACCTCCACCCTCTCTCTCCTCCCCACTCTGCTCCCACCACCGCCACTGCCACCACCAGCACCAGGTGCAGCAGCACCCACACCTCCCCCTCGCGCCTTTCTCTCTGCCTCTCGTGCTGCAGCCAGCTCCCTTTCCATCCGGGGCACGTGCTTCGTGCCGCTGCCCAGCCCCTCGCCTCCCCACCCCACGTTCACTCCACTCACACTCTCCCCGCCCTTCTTCTCCGCCTTGGCCTTCCGCCTCTCCTCCTCCTCCCTCTTCCTCTCCTCTGCTGCGGCAGCCTTCTCCCTCTCCAGTCGTGACAGCTTCTTTACGAAAATGCTCCCAAGATCACCACTGCCGCCACTAGTCCCCGCTTCCGCCCCACTTGCTCCGCCACCTCCCGCCTCCTTAAGCTGCTCAGCACTCCGCTCCGCCTGTCCCCCTCGCCCCAATCCGCTCGCGGCCCCCGCTTGCGCCAACCCCGCGTCACCCGTTCCGCCAGGCTGGGAGAGCGCGGCGAGCGACTGGCGGCGGGAGGCGGAGGCGGAGAAGGACTGGCGGCGGCCGTTCCGCAGCCCCTGCAGCAGCCCGTTGACCATTCCGCGCGAGGCCACAATGGCGGCGAGCGCCGTGCGATGGCTGCGGTTGAGCGCAAGTACGCGCTCCGCGATCACCGCGGGAACGTCCATCTCGTCCTCCTTCCCCTCCGCCTCCCCCGCATCTTCCTCCCCGTGCGCTTCCGCTGCCGCTCCCGCTGCCCCTGCCCCTGCGACTGTCCCCCCTTCTTCCGCTGCCGCTTCTGCAGTCGGCCCTTCCGCTGCTACGCCCCGCTCTGCCGTTGCAGCTGCTGCCGCCATCATAGCGTCTTGTGCTTCCGAACTAGCCTCGGTCGCCTGTACTTCAGATATCACATGTTCCTGGGAACCCTTCCCGTGAGATTCCACTTCCCCCTTCCCTGAATTCAGACCCAGCTCGCCTGCCTCTCTCTCTACGACTTCTCCTTCCCCTTCTTCCGTACCCGTACCCATCTCCTCGCCTGACTCCTTTCCATTCTCTCCCGTTTCGCCTCCTTCGTCACCCTTCTCGGCCTCAACATGACTATGCTCCTGGCCCAACACCTCCCCTTTCCCTTCCTCCTTCTCCTTCTCCTTCTCCCCCTCCTTCTCCTCCTCCCTCTCCTCCTCCTCCCCCTCCTTCACCTCCCAGTCAACGAAGTCAACCATGCCATCCTCGGCTCGGATGTTCCCCACGCGGGACAGCGCTTTCATCACCGCCACCACCACCTCCTTCTCCACCGCCTGCGCCGTCGACACTGACGTCAGAATCACGTCGCGAGAGCTAGCCGCGCCGGCAAGCGCGGACGCCGCCATCAGCTCATCGTCCGCGGCGCTGGCAGCGGCGGCTGCTGCGGCGGCGGCGGCCGAGAAGGCCGAGCCCGAAGCGGCTGCGGCGGCGGCGGCGGCGGCAGCGGCTGCACGGGGACTGCCGCTTCGGCTCCTGCTGCTGGCAGCGGCGTGATCGAGAACAACGCCGAGCCTGGCGGCTTCCAGCACAGCCTCGTGCGCCTCCTCCTCCGCTTGCTGCGCCACCTCGAGCGCCGCGAAAGACGGGATGCTGCCGTCGGGGTGTTGGCGGAGAATGGGGTATTGGAGTTGGCACACAAGGACACAGAAAAGAACGAATGGTTTCTTAGTATTGGAGCATGGGAATAGAATGGCGATCGTACGAATGATCGAATTCAATCGAGTATAAGTAGAACGCAGGGGTGAGGGAGTAGAGTTACGAGCGGCAAAAACGGAAACAGGTAAGGCCTCCTACCCGGCTGCGTCGAGTATGCGGCACCACGAAGCTTCCACGAGCGCCACCTGGCGTCGCTGCGAGGCTCGCTTGGCCGCCATAGCCGCCTCCTGCTTCTCCCGCTCCAGCCGACCCAGCTTGCTGGGAATGAGCAGCTGCTCCAACGGCGGCTGCGGTCCCACCTCCTCCTGCCGTGACCAGACGACCATCAGTGGTCAGTGGGAGGATAGGAATGCAGGGGGGAGTGAGTCATTAGGGACGATAGGTTGCGAGATTCTGAAGCACTTAACAACTGGAAACCATTTCTCTCGCACGCAGCAGCTGCAAGGGAGGAGGACGACAAGACGCAGACGGGCGACGGGAATGACGTTCAGGGCACAAGAAGAACGCCCAGCGTAGATGGATTTACGATTTACGGACAAGGACGGCGAAGACCGACAAGGATGGCGAAGACGGACGAGGATGGCGAAGACGGACAAGGACAAGCTACTTGATCCTCGGTAGGGGGTTCGCACCTGCAGCTCGCGCAGTCTCCGCGTGAGGTACGGCTCGAGCTTCGTCCGCGGGAACCACGTCGGCTGCGGGGACGCCTGAGCCTGAGGACTCATTCTGCCGCGAGAAGGCTTGCCAATGCTCTGCCGTGTTGCGCTCTCGCGGTGAGACGGGTGGGAGACTGGCGGGCTTGCTACGACCGGGACGCGCATCGGCTTGATTGGTAAAGTGGCGGTGGAGGAGGAGGAGGAGGAGGAGGAGGAGGAGGAGGAGGGGTTGGATGGGAGCTCGCCGTTGCCTGCTATCCTAGTTGCGTCGTTACCCGATGGTGCCACGGGATCAGAGACTTGAGGTTCGGATGGGCCCTTCTCGGTGATGTCCTGGTGTTCGTCAATAGCCTTTTCGGCATTAGGATCCAACGGCTGTGTCATGGCGGCTTGTGCCATTACCGTATGGAATTTCTGGGGGAATGCAGTGGAGAACAACGCCTGAATCGCGAAAGCTTGAATGTGTCTGCGTCACTTCAGCTGCTTAGCTGCTTAGGGAGACACCGACTTTCAATCAATAGAAAACAAAGACTGATAACGACTCACTAGAGTGCCTCGACCGATAACGACTAGTTAGCCCAAACAGCATCTAGGAATAGAGGGAATCCTGATATTTTGGGAACAGGGACTCAAGCAAGTCCTCGGGATTTGTTTCCAGGAATCAAATTGGGGGAGTGAATTGGCTTGATGGCGCCTTGGGAATCGCTTTGGAGAAAGGAAATCTGAGTCCGAGACTCAGCAATTCAGGCACTCGCTCGCAGAACAGAAATCCAGACATTCGGGAATCCCTCCCCTCACTCCCTACTGGCTGGGTCTGGCATGTCAGTCGCTTCGCGCTAATTTCAGGGTACCGGCGGGAAGCTGGCCCCTGCCATCGATCGCCCTATCATCAGCCGCGATCTGACGAACCAGTGAAAGGTCTCTCTATAAGTTGGTACTCCGCACTTTCAAATAGCAGAGGCTAACAGGCACAAATAGTCAAGATTTAGTTGGTTCTTTTTCAATGTAGTTCACAGCATATTACACTACTAGGCAAAGTACCCACTTTCTAAGAACCTAACTTCATAACTTCATAGGCATAATCCTACCATTCCTCACAATTTACCCTGATTATGATATGCTGCATGATAACTAAAAGTTCCAATGTGGCATTGAATCTCTATTGACCCTTGGAAGAACCAGGCCCCAAGCTCACAGAAGCAACTGATGAGGTAACAGAAGAAACAGAAGACGCAACGCCTTTGAGCATTTTCAGAGCACCACCCCATGCAGATGTGCTGCGCTTGACAGCATCAGTTCCAGATGATGGGTACACCAGCACAGGGCATGGTGCATTGTGCAGCAGGTGCTGAGACACACTTCCCATCATTGCTTTCTGAAAGGGGGCACGTATGGGAGCGGAATTGCAGCATCATTAGCTTCATTGTCGAGCTGAGAAGATTAATTATATTCTTTGACCTCTTCTCGTTTTCATTTCCCGGTCCCTTGTTTTTCTCCTACAACCGTCACTCTCTTACGGTGCAGTTTTAAGCAGAGTTGACGAGAAAGGTGGAGAGGAGGGGACGAGCCGGGAGAAATGAAAGGACAGAGAAAAGGAGGCACGGAGCTGAACGACGAGAGTAAGGAAAGGAAGAGAAGGTGTCGAGTGCGAGGGGTAAAGATGCCGGTGACAGGGATACAGGAAGGGAGCAATGGTTGAGCAAGAGGTTGGAGCAGGGCCAGAAATGGCGTGTACGGAATGGAACCAGTAGGATGGCGCGATTGTGACGAGCAATTCCATTCGCCAAAAGTTTTTGTTCTCTCAATGTCGAAGCACGACACAACCCTTACACTTGCCGTTCCTCGAAAACCACGCCTGCCTTTCAAATGCCAGACGTAGACCCGGAGAACAGTAGCACGCGAGAGGCCGGGGACCAAACGCGGGACACACGTACGTGCACCGGCGAACACCCACAAGTAGGGACACAGATTTTAGTGAACAGGCTGTCTCGTACCGTAAGAGCAGTCTTGCCCTGGCTTCCGACGATGATGAAGTCGACAAAGTCCTCGCTGGCGCGGTTGCAGATAACGTCTCGCGGGTCTCCCTCGCCCAGCATAGACTCCACCTGAATGCCCGGGTGAGCCGCCTTCACCTCCGCCGACGCCTCGTCGAGTAAATCTCCTGCCTTGGCCGCAATGCTCGACTCGGACCGTTGAAATTCCGCGCTGGAAGCTGAAACGGGGGAAGGTAAGGAGCCAGAAACGTAGCTGACAGAATGAGTATGTCATAAGAATCGACAAAATGGACACCATGTCACAGAGAAATGTAGACATGCCAAGAGCAGCTCCTGACAAAGGAGAAATATGTTGTTCAAGGAACCTAAGGCCGCAATGTTTGAAATAAGCACGTAAGCATTTTCTCCTGGAAGTGACGAACGATAACTCAAGGGACAATCAAGGATAACGTGGATGAACCGCACATGGCTTCTCTACGTAAAAGTATTGCGATAAGAGAATTACCGTCAAACTTGGGCCTGACGAACATGATGATGACGTAGTCCGTCTTCGAATCGAAAATGTTGTCTATCGAGTAACTCATGGCTTTCTTGCTGGCCTCGCTACCGTCTACTGCGATCAGAATGACTCGCATCCATGTCGGACGGCTCGACTTTGTCGCCATCTCAAAATGCTAGGGGTGAACGGTGCTATTAGGTGACTAGAACAGACGAAGTGCTAGACCTCCCTCTCGAGTGGCTATTAGGAAACTGGTATAACAGTGGTGCCTTCAAACACAGTCCAGAAATACCAGTATGGCTTGGTTGCCTTCCTCTGGTCAAGAAGTGGCTTGGTTGCAAAGAGTGGCTTGCAAAACAAAGTGGGATTCCCAAGAAGATTTGGCCTTCAAGAGCTCAACGGATCTAATTTGAGCTGAAACCTCCCAAGGGCCCTTGCCCAGCTCTTCCAGCACACCCCCCCCCCCCCCCCCCAACCCAAGCGCCACACCACGCCACACCGCCGCCAGTCGTCAAGTCACTCTCCCTTCGCCTTATCTTCATCCGAACCGCGATTGACTCAGAGTGTGCAGTCGCAGGCAAGTCCTCGCAGGAAACACGAAAACCCCTAGAAACCCCTCGAATGCGATTGTGCTTGACGACTTTGTCCGACGCCTCAGCGTCGCATGATTGTTCGCTGCCGTCCGATGGAATTGAGCAGCGATGAAAGTTCGTGCCCACCACCTCACAAGGTGGCGGCGGTTCGTTCGTTTGCCGGATGGGCGGAAGGCGGAGGAGCTATCTTTGCTGACATGGTGCTTTGACGCCCAAGAAGACGTCAGAGATGACGGGGAGTGAATCGTTCGTGGATGAAGAATTTTGCAAGAGGATTCGCTATTGGCTAAAAAAAATGCAGTATAAGCGGCTGACCAACCAGCGCTCTGCAAAGACAACACATGGCACCTAAGCATCCATGTGGCAGCAGCTCAGGACACCGAAATAACACGCATGCCAACTGTTGGCGGCCATTATCGTTCGCACTCAAACTATGCCCCGAAAAGTATTCAGGCGTAATCCCTTTGACTTTTGTGACACTGTTACAGCAGAGCTTTGGCCTGGCTCGCCACCAACCCAACCACCCCTTCTCTGGTGATGCGACTGTGCTACAGCGGATATGCCATTAAGTCATTGACATTTTTGTCCAGATAATATCCTACCGTCCATAATTCGGTAGGATTCAACACCCTATACTCCGAACGTACGGAGTGCGGCTGTAGTGCGTTCGGTCAACGTCGCAAAGTGTCCCCGTCTGCCAATGAAATTTCTGCCGAGTTTCCTTGCAATTTGAGAGTGGCTGGACGAAAGTCACAGATTAATTTCGCGAAATCCAATACCGCCATGTATGCTACTCAGTCGCAATAAACTGGGGTCGCAATCGAGATGGCGACCCAACGACCAATTAAATATCGCCAGTTGGACAATCGGCAAGCTGTACGCAGGCACGTGTACTGTGCAAACACTTTCATCTAGTCTGTCTTAAGATGAAGGTCCTATTCTAATCCTCGTGTCAATAGCATTCGAGGCATTTTCTATTTTTTTAGAACCAATCATGCAAGTATTCAGGCTTCCCGCGTGACACGAACAGGTCCGTCCTGAATATGAAAACACGACCCTCTTTCTCTCAATCACCATTAACAACTGCACATTCCGAAAATGATTTTGTCAAGGGGGTCTTTTTTGCTTTCGTAAAAACGTGTGGTTGGTTAACGAAACCACTCAATAAAGTCTCAAAATTTTCGTTCCATTTAGCCCTTTCCGTGAGACCACGAAAAGGGGTTTCCTTATTATTTGTGTTGCGCGTTTTGAGCCTGCGCTGCTTGTGCAAAGGTCGAGAACGAGGTGTGACATTTTTTGTCCGCCTGTTTCTGACCAGACGACAAATTCGTTGAACGAATCTGATTTCGTCGCAAGTGGCGGAACTGCAGCATTCGTGCTGTTGACCCGCCAGCCAAGCATAGCACAGCCGCGTCACCAGGGAAGGGGTGGTTGGGGTGGTGACGAGCCAGGCCAAAGCTCTGCTGTAACAGTATCACAAAAGTCAAAAGGGATCACGCCTGAACAGCGTTCGGGGCATAATTTGAGTTTGAACGATATTGGCCGAGTACATTCAGAGCAGTGGGTAGGGGCAATTCAGGTGTCCATTCTCGAAATGCTGCTGGTACAGTAAGCGGTTTCCAGTGGTGAAATGCCAACCTGCTGGTGAAATGATGACGCACTAGTGACCTGTCCGCGAGCTGGGCTGTAATGGAAAATGAAATCAAAAAGACTAGGCTAGACTACGAAGTGATCTGTCGGGGCAGGGAAAACAAAACTAATACCCAGTGTGCACTGACAAAGAAATTGGGGGGCATCAACCCTAAACACGGGAACCGGTCCGCGAGGTTAGGGTTAACCCATCCAGATCGGCATGCGGGTTCGCTAAGGGTTTTATTTTTATGGTATTCCGTTTTCTCATAAAATTTCGTCCTAATAATCGTTAATACAAACGACAAAAATGAAGACACCTGAACCTGAATAGACTTTCTCTGTTGATGTTGACACTTACTATTGCAATCAAGACCTTGTTCATACATGCTCCTACAACAACCCCGTTGCAAGGGAAGTACTAAAGCAAATCACTTTGTCATATAACCACATACATTTCTAGGTTTAATGATGTGTCCGCAACTTCCAGATCTGTCCAAATGTTGGGTGAATTGAGAAGCGGGATTTGAACATATTATAATATCCAGCGATTTGATGCCTATAATCTAATGGCCATAATAGTTGACTAAAGTTATCTCAAACAGCCTAGCCTGCATAAGGATGCCCACATCAAAATGGTGGTCTGTAAGCGCTTTTGTTGCCAGTACAGCTGGTTGCACAACTTGGCAGAGCTGCAGCAGCAGACCAGCATCCATCCAAGCAGCCTTGTGGTTCCTTCCATCTCACCGTAGGAAGTTGACTTCGCGTTAGAACATCCATGGCTACCTTCCGTGCGCTGCGTACGGGGAGCAGAGGACGCGGACGAGGCTGGGCCGAGAGAGATGCGTCCCGCGTTGCCAACCCGTCCCTTGCGGGGGAGGGTGCTAGTGGTAACGTAGCGGCTGGGAGCTCGCTAGCGGCTGATACGGAGAAGCTTTATTTCGATAGCTACGCGAACCTGGGAATTCACCAGGAGATGATTCAGGTGGGCGTCAGATTATTGCCAGGGAGTTTGCCACTGGACAAGCGTGTACAGGCGTCGTGTATTGGCCATAGTCAAGCGATTGCGTCGCCATGGACACACTTGACAATTATTTTCGCGTTGAGACTACCTGTTTGAGCCTGAGATTCCAACGGCGTAATTCACACCGCTTCGTGCGCCGAGTTAAACCCCGAACCTCTGAACCCAAACCCTGCACCCTGATGCCACGCCTTGCTCTTTTCGCCTTCGTTCCTTCGTCTCCTGCATTCCGCGTGACAGTCAATATCTATGGCCATGATGATACTTGCATGCGCGCATGCTTTACCTGTGTGATCAAGGTGGAGCTGGATCTGACGTGGATCTGAGAGTATACTCTTTCTCCCTATCCGAGAGTCCCCGCATTTGACTCCTCCACCTCTCTCCCCCTTCTCTTACCCTACTCAACTCGTCTCCCCCTTCCTCCCCCTGTCTCCCCCCCCCTCATGCCCCCCAACCCCGCAACCCCCCGCCCGCGCAGGACGAGGAGCGCACGTGCGCGTACCGGGACGCGCTGATGCGGCACGCGGAGCGCATCCGCGGCAAGGTGGTGGTGGACGTGGGGTGCGGCACGGGCATCCTCAGCATCTTCGCCGCGCGGGCCGGCGCCCGGAAGGTGATCTCCGCGCAGGGGGGAGCGGGGGGGGTGCGCGCAGGGGGGAATGGGGAGGTGCGCGCAGGTGGGAGTGGGGAGGAGCACGCAGGGGGACGTAGGAAGGTGCGGGTAGGAGGGAGTGACTGAGAATAGGAAGGATGGGTAAAGGGAAAGAGGAAAGGATGGATGCAGAACGCATGGTGGTCATGGGCCGCGGGTTGATGTAGGCATGGCACAGGCACGCACGCACGCACGCAGGCGGACGGGCAGGCAGGGGCAGGCAGGCGGGCAGGTGGTTTGGCATGGCGGACTCTACCTGCTTCGCATGGCCAAACTCACACCACACATGCTTACCACTCTCTCTTCGTCTTTTCTCATGTGCCCTCTTCTTTCCCCTTCCCCGCTTTCTTCCGTCGCCCCCTCTCCGCCCCGGGCTCGCCCTCAGGTGTATGCCATTGACGCCAGCGACATCGCCATCCATGTACGCCATTCCCACCCACTATGCCTCATTCCCTTTCTCGCGCTTCTCGCCGCCTCCTTTCTCTTCCCCACGCACCGCCTTTCCCCCTCACGTCTATCGCCCATGTTCACTCCCTGTGCCCTCCTTTTCCCCTTCCTTTCGCCAACCTCCCTTCTCTCTCTCTCTCTCTCGCAACCACCCTCCCACCACCCCTCTCTGGCACTGTCTTCCCTCCTACCACTATCAGGCACAGCAGGTGGTGCAGGCCAATGGGCTGGCTGACGTCATCACAGTCCTTCATAAGAGAGTGGAGGTGAGAGGGGGGCCAGGGGCGGGGCCGGTAGGGGCGCGGAGCACCCAGTCGGTTCCTCTCAGTCGCTCCCTCCCTCATGCCAGCACGTATGCCTGCCTCTACTCCGCCCCCTCACTCTTCCTCCGTCTGCCTGGCTGTGTGTGACTCTATCAGGAGGTGGAGCTAGAGGAGAAGGCGGATGTGCTTGTATCGGAATGGATGGGGTACATGCTGCTCTACGAGGTAATTTTTTGCCGTCACATGAAACCATGCCCCCGTTACCACCACTTTTTTATACAAAAGGATTTTTTTACTGCAAGCAAATTTCTGCTACTTCAAATATTTCAAGCCACTGCCACGTAAAGCCATGGCGCCTAAGTGGTGCTCTATACGTCACGTGAATTAATGTTACCATTGCCCCGTTACCACCCTCGCCCTTGCTCCCTCCTTCCCTCCCTCCCTCCCTCTGTTTCCACCCCTATCCCTCTTGTGCTATTCTGTCACTTGTGTTCATCTTCATTCCTCTCCCGGCCCTACCTACCCCTCTCGTTCCACTTCCCCCACTCTCTCTCTCCCCTACCTCATTCTTCCTCCCTCCCTGCCCCTTACCCATCTCACTCAGACAATGCTGCCTGCTGTCATAACGGCTAGGGATCGCCTGTTGAAGCCAGGAGGCCTCATCCTGCCATCGCATGCCACCGTATGTACGTCACGCACCACCCCATGCCATGCCATGCCACCCGCCATACCATGCCATGCCATGCCATGCTATGTCATGTCATGCCTCTCTTTGCTGTATTAACATACTCTACCATGACCTCCGGTCGTTGCTACATCTCTAATCCCACCCCCATCTTGCAAAGCTGTTCATTTGGCGACTTCTCCCTATTCACAACCCGGACCTGCCTCCCACCCTTCCCCCATACGTCCGTGCCTGCTGTTGTGTTGTTCCCTGTGCGGTGCGGTGCGGTGCAGCTGTTCATTGCGCCTGTGTCGTGTGAAGACAGGTTCGAAGACGGCACGGCGTTCTGGCGCGATGTGCACGGCATAGACAGTGAGTCTCCAAGTGCTTAGTGACTCTACGCACAACATTCAGCACCGCACAACAACCCCCTGTTTTGCACCCCACCCACGCCACCCAACCCCCTGTTTTGCAACCCACTGCTCCGATCAGGAAAGGGATAGAGAGCATGTCATTCAGTACTGGGACCACGTTGGGTTAGGGGTCTCAGTGGATCCTATGCACTGAATGACAGTCAGGTGTTATTGGACAGCTCACCTGAATCGCCGTACCCATTGTGGTGATCGACTAAGAACAAGTTGTGCCCGTACACCTGAATCGTACACCTGAATTGTCGCCAGTACAACCGGTGTCTGAAGCCCGAAGCTCCGCCATTACATCCTCCTCTCTTCCACTTCTCCGCCTTGCCCTGTGCGCTGCTCTCCCCTCTCTTCCCCTTCGACTGCCCTCCTCTTGCTGCATCTCACTGCTCCTCCTCCCCCGCCCCCCTACCTCCCCGCACTTCCCCAACCCCACACCCCAGTGTCGGTGCTGGTGCCGCCGGCGAAGCGGTGCTACTTCTCGGACCCGTGTGTAGAGAGATGACTTGGAACTACGCTGCTCCCTCTGCCCCTTCCGTCCCTCCCACCTCTCCCTTCTCCCACCTCTCCTCTTCCCCCCCCAGTGTCCGCGTTGGTGCCCCTGGCGAAGCGGTGCTACTTCTCGGACCCGTGTGTGGAGAGCATCACTGCGGAGCACGTGCTGGGGGACCCCGCTGTGGTGAGACACCTGCATGCACAGGGTGCACGGGGTGCACGACGGGGTGCACGACGGGGTGCACGACGGGGTGCACGACGGGGTGCACGACGGGGTGCACGGGGTGCACAGGGGCAGTAACGGCAGCGAGGGCTGAGGGTTTCCATGGGATGAGTGGTGAGGGTTTACTGATTGATGCGACCTTCAGAGGGTTTACTCAAACGCGCAATTGTTCTGCTCTCCCTGCTGTGTGCGCACGCGTGCGCTTTTGTCTCTGCATGTGTTTCTCATTGTGTGTGTGTGTGTGTGTGTGTGTGTGTGTGTGTGTGTGTGTGTGTGTGTGTGTGTGTGCGTGTGTGTGTGTGTGCGTGTGCGTGTGCGTGTGCGTGTGGGTGTGCGTGTGCGTGTGTGTGTGTGTGTGTGTGTGTGTGCATTGCCATTCCTTCCATTGCGCATGTGTGTGCATGCATGCATGCATGGTTGTGGCGGGCGCCAACCAGGTGAAGCGCATAGACTGTGCGACGGTCACAGAGGAGGACCTGCAACTTGTTCAGGCTGATTTCTCCTCCAAGTCCATGATAGTGTGTGAGTGGGTGTTATTGTGCGAGTGCGTGGTGGTGTGTGAGTGGGTGGTAGTGTGTGAGTGCGTGGTGGTGTGTGAGTGGATGTGACTGATTGTTGTGCGTCCTTTTGACCGCGCATGTGTTCGTTGGAGTACTCTCAGGACTGACTTCCTCATTGCGTTGCCTCTCCTTTCTCTCTCCTTCCTCCCTACTTCCCTACCCCCGCCCCACCTCCCCCCCATCCCTTGTGTGAGCAGCGCCGCTCACCGGCTTTGCCTTCTGGTTCTCGGTGGAGTTCAACGACCATCCCACCACACTCCCTTCGCACAACCATGCTCAACCACCCGCCGCCTCTCCTGCTGCTGCCACTCCTGCTGCTGCTGTTACTGAGATTGACGGTGCTGCTGTGGCGGCAGCAGCGGCAGCGGCTGGGACGGCCGGGGCATGTGGGGTGGGTGGGGAAGGTGGGGCGGGTGAGACTGCAGATGCGATGGTGACGGACAGTGTGGTGCTCTCCACGGCACCGGAGGACCCGCCAACACATTGGATGCAGGTGCCAACCTTACCGAACTCTCCTCCCATGCCCCCTGACACCTATTTCCGCATCTCCTCATCTCTCCTCATCTCTCCTCATCTCTCCTCATCGCTCCTCATCTCTCCTCATCTCTCCTCATCTCTCCTCATCTCTCTCCCCCGTCCATTCCTCCCTCACACGGAACTCCCCCTTCTCTCGCCTGTGTGTGCTGCCGCCATCAGACAGTGCTCTATGTGGGAGAGATGTACCCCGTACACCAGGATGACGTCATCAGCGGCCATGTCTCCATTGCTCCCAATAAGGAGTGCAACCGCTTCCTCGATATTGATCTGTCTTACAAGTAAGCTCGCTCCCTCCCTCACTCACTCTCGTTTATCTCTCCCTCTCTCGCGCTCTCTCGTTCACTCGTATGCTTGCTCTCTGTTTCTCAGCCGAGCACTCTCCTATCCCCTTCTCTCCCCACTCTACCAAATAGTTTTACACAGCTTGCCATGCACAATAGTACTACTGTTTTAGTAGACAATGTTCTAAACCAGGCTCAACTCCCCCCATCCCGTCCTAGTATGTCCCTCATGCGATCTTCTCACCAAGTTACTGTGTGTCGTTGTGCCCTCATGCTCCAGAACTCCCACCACCACTGGTTCCAAGACCTTCATCATGCGCTGAATGGTACCAATTCGATCATCGAGGGACGTACATGTATCACACCCTTATTTTCACAAGAATTCCTATCAGCAATAAACTTATGAGAATGAATTGTGTCATAACTTCGCTTTGTGGCATCACAATGACGACTTATCTCGACATTTTTGTGTAAGAGTAGTTGCATTGCATTGCATTCAGCATAACAGTTTAGCATGAAAGTATAGGCTTGGCGTAACAGTTTCAGCTTCTGGAAAAGTCCTTTAGCGTGTTGGACGGATTTCCCGCGACAGAGAGCCCCAGTCTCTGAAACCTGAACAGAGCGCATGAGGGCACCAATTTCTACCCATCCACGCGGCATCATTAGAGTGGCCGCGCTATTATCAGCTGACAGAGTGTTGCAGGCGGCGCGCTAGCGAAAAGAAATCACATTTCACTTCACGGCCACTCGCGAAACCTCGCGCCTGCATGCGACGCCATCCTGCCCTCTCACACGCACTACCTTTCGTTCCGTCCATCACAGAGACCAGCCTGAGCCAGCTATGAGCGCGCCTCGATGAAACAAATTCGATGCGCGCCGCGGCTTCGGATTTCAGTTCTGCTCGTGTTCCGCCTCGTCATCAATCCCCTTGACGCACCGCCAACTGCAAGCAGGGCCATGGTTTCTTTTTGTCACCTGTCCTATCTGTGTAGGTACTGTTTCCCTCCATCATGATTCGAGATTCCATGCGGAAGCTAGGATCACAGGAATTCACCCCGTCTTAGCCGATTCCTCGGGTTCGCCACACTCTGCCAGATTTCTCCGTCTCCAGATCCGCATATCGTGGCAGCGCATGTTAGACCCTCCCGTATTCGCTGTTGTTGCGGAGCTATACCAAAATCACCTTAGGCATCACTCATGGGCCTCCTAATCTCCGAGTCAATGCTGCTGCGGAGCGCAGAGGACTGGCTCAACATGACCTTCGGAGTGCGCCCCGAGGATGTCGCCACATACCACCCGGTCTTTAAAGACGCGCTCCTCTCCTCCGTGCGCACGAAGCGCCGTTACACTGGTCTCCCCAGCCCGCCGCATTGCCCGGCGGACCAGACGCTCTGGCCTCTGCCCGCGTCGATTAACGTCGGATCGCAGCAGCCCCGAGCCGTGGGATTCGACTCCCACTCGTCGCGTCTCCAGGGAAAAGCGTCGCCTGACAAAGAATCGTCGAAAGCGTCGCAAGAAGAGGCAGCACTTGTGAAAACCCCCTTCGCGAGCCCGAAGGACCCCGGCAATCTCGATGCTGACGTGGACCCTTTCTCGCCGCTCACGCCGCCGTCTCCCCAAACCCCCACCTTCTCCCCGCCCGTCTCTTTCTTCTCCCCCAACCTCTCCGCTCCCTTCCGCCCGCTCCTCTTCTCCCCCTTCACCTGCGGCGCCTCCTCCCCGCCCATCTCCTCCCCCCCCTCCGCCTCCTCTTCCCGCAACCGCACTCCAAGCAACGGCGTTTTCGTTCAATCTCAATCCCAGTCCCAGTCCCAGTCCCCGAGTCTCCACCCCCGCGCCCTCCATCCCCCCGAGCCGCTTCTGCTCACCCCTCCGGTTCTCACGCCGCATGACGCGGGCGGTCCCGGCACAGCGGCGGCTGGGAGGCGCGCGGGGGGGGGGCGAACCTGGGGGGACATCTGGGGGGGAAGCGCGGGGGAAGGGGAGTCTACTGGATTTCTGTTCGGTGAGACCAAGGCCGTTGGTGGCAGCAATGGGCGGAAGTGGGGGAGGCCTGTCGGGCGGCTGCTGTTCGGCGATACGGGGGACGAGGACGAGACAGGGCGGAGGAGAGAGGAAGAGGCGAGGGAGCAAGACCTTGGGTCGGACCGGGGAGCAGAAATAGGAGAGGTGACTCAGGCGAAGCTAACGAGAGACGACTGCGCGTCGTCAGCGTCTTCCGCGCCCTCCTCCTCCTTCTCCTCCTCGCCGTCCTTCCCGTCGCGTTCAGCGGCAGCAGCAGCAAAAGCAGCAGCGGCGGTGGCAGCAAACGCAGCGAGCGGCCGGCCGGCGTTCGTGGGCGGACACGTGGCGGCGGCAGCTGATAGGTACCGCGTGCTGGCGGAGGAGACGGCTCGGCTGGAGGAGGAGTACGAGGTGGGGGAGCGGCTGGGCAGCGGGCACTTCGGGTGCGCGCGCGTGTGCCGGGAGAGGCGCACGGGGCGGCTGCTGGCGTGCAAGTCGATTGACAAGGCGAAGCTCCGATACTGGTACGGTTGGGTGGGGCTGGGGAGGGTTTGGAGTGGTTGGTGCGCCCAGCAGTCTGTGCCTGTACACCCAAGTATTCGTTTAAATCGTCGGTTTCGCTTGGGGCAGCAGCGATTGTTTGATCTGCGTGGTGACTGTAACGCTATGCAGTCGCTTCCCTGAGAAACCCACGTTCGACGGGACTCGCTCTCTGTGCGACATTACAAATGTGGCCCAAACTTGGGGTAGTTGGAACCAAATATGCGACTTTAATATGTGCTATTTAAACGAATACTCGGGTGTATAGACCTCCCGACGAAGGCCCGGTACGGGATTGGCTGCAATGAAAGGTCGAATCAATGGAAACACTTGCGACCCACACTCACACTTGCGTGTGAGCACTTAGGGAGTGAGCACTTGCGTGTGAGTGTGGGCCCACTTGCGTTCGCCTGGCCCCCTTGTGCCCCACAAACCAATCTTCCCCCACTTGCGCCCCTCCCCCCCTCCCCCACCCACCTCTCCCCTTCGCCTGGCCCCCTTGTTGGTAGCAGGGAGGACAGGGAGGACGTGCGGCGAGAAGTGGCCGTCATGTGCGTCGTGGGCGGGGGTGGCGGGGGGCCGACAGACGATGGGCGCAGGCGGAACGGCGGCGGAAAGGGCGACACTGGGGCGAAACGTGGTGGAGGAGACAAGTGCGCTGAGAGAGGGGAGGGAGCGGGGGATGGGGGAGCGGGGGGCGGGGAAGCGGGGGGCGGGTGCGTGCGGCTGCACGGCGTGGTGGAGGACGAGGTGGCGGTGCACCTGATCATGGACCTGTGCGCGGGGGGCGAACTGTTCGACGCCGTGGTGACGCGCGGTCGCCTCTCGGAAGACGAGGCCCGACATGTCATGGCGCAGGTGCGCGCGACCTCCTTGCGCGAAGTGCACCCCTCTTCTTTGATCCACTGGCACTGTCTCTCTCGCTGGCACTGTCTCTCTCACTGGTCCGCTCCCACGCCACCTCACGCCACCTCACGCCATTCCATCTCGTCGCATCCCTGTCGCCCCTCCTTCACTCGTCCCCTCACGTCTCCCCCATTCTCCCCTTCACCCCTCACACCCGTGTCCCCCGTGCTCCCCCTCTGCGTTCCCCCATCAGGTGGCAGCGGCGGTGCATCACTGCCATGAGCTGGGCGTGCTGCACCGCGACCTCAAGCCCGAAAACATCCTGCTCCAACTCGACCACCCATCTCCTAACCCCCCACCTGCTCCTGCTACCGCCCGTGGACCGCCCCTCCCCTCCCCCTCCCCCTCCTCCCCCGCCTCCTCCTCCTCCTCGTCCTCGTCGTTCTCCCCACCCACCTCTTTTACCTCGTCCGCCGCATCCGCCACTTCTGCCGCGTCCTTTCCCACCGCCAACCCTGCGCACGTCTCACCTACGGAACTGGAAGATACAAGTGGCAAGGAGGAGCAGGAGGAGGAGGCGCAGGCGCGGAAGTGCGCAACCCCCTTATCTTCCCCCTCACCCCCTCCCCCCACTCCCGCACCACCACCACCACCCTCCGCCGCCTCCCCTCTCCAGTCCCTCCTCTCCCCCGCAATCCGAGTAAAGCTCGCCGATTTCGGGCTGTCGGTGTTCCTGCCCCCCGGGCAACTAGTCAAGGGGCTAGCCGGCAGCCCCTACTATCTCGCCCCGGAGGTGCCCAGCGGGTGGTACGGCTTCCCCGCGGATATATGGAGCCTGGGCGTGGTGCTGTACCTGATGCTCTCCGGCCATGTGCCGTACTATGGCAAGACGGATGCGGAGATCCTGAGAGCCATTGAGGTGGGGTCGCTGGAAGGGGAGGAGGAGGGCGAGGAGGGGGAGAGGGGGGAGAGGGGGGATGGAGGGATGGGGGTAGACGAGGGAAAGAGGGAGAGGGAGAGGGGTGGCAAGGGGAGGGGTGAGGGGAGGGGCGAGAGGAAGGGTGTTTGGAGGAGGATGTGTGGGGAGGAGTGGGAGGGAGTGAGCGAGGATGCGAAGGAGCTGGTGGCGTGGATGCTGAGGAGGAGGCCGGAGGACAGACCCACCGCACAGCAGGTGGTCATGCACCCGTGGGTTAGAGGGGCGAGGGGGGGGAGCGGGGGGTGTGAGACGTACGATGGGAGGGATGAAGGCACCACTGGTGGGGAAGGGTTGAGTGGAGGGAGGGGCAGGGTGGAGCAGGGATGTGGGCAGCAACGCAGTGACAGCAGCGATGAAGGAGAGTGCCAGTGCGGCACCACTGTGAGCACTATTGCTGCAAGCACCGGTGCCACCAGCAGCAATGCCACCAACAGCAGCAACTGCAGCAGCAGTGGAGAAGTTGAGGATTGCAGAACTGCCTCAACAGGCGCCTCCTCTCCTCCTCTTCCTCCTCTTCCTCCTCCCCCCCATACTACTTCTACCAACACCTTCTATCCAGAGCCCACGACGCTTCTCTCCCTCCTCCGCTCCCCGTTCTCCTCTCCCCGCGATCCATTCTCCTTCCCCCAGTCACGCCCCCAGCCCTCCCCTGACCCAACAGCGGGTGCAGGCCTCACCACCAAGTCCAGGCTGTCGCCGTCCCCATTACAGGGCGATGCAATACAGGCATGCGTTGAGCCGCCCGTGCTACACGCCCTGTCAGAAGGCTTTGGTCCTGAGCCTTGGAAACAGACAAGTGGGGTGGCGAGCGGTGCAGTGGAAGGGAGAGGGGTGGAGTGGAGTGGAAACGCAGCCATGGTTCAAGACAAAGGGGCAGTGGTGGCAGGTAGAGGGGAGGTGGAGAGGCGAGGGGAGCAGCAGGAGTGGCACGAGGCAGGTAGGAGGGAGGACATATGGGAGAGAATTGAGCTGTCGGAAAGCGATGGCGATGGTGATGGTTTCAGGGCCAGCGGCAGTGAATCTGGCAGTGGCAGTGGCAGAGGCAGCGGCAGAGGGAGCGCAGCAGATGGAATGCAGGGCTGTGATGATGACACGGATGGGGGGCTTCCTTGCTCGCAGGTAGGGGGCAACAGTAGTTGTGAGTTGTGGGAGCAGCAACAGCAGCAGGGAGGCTGCACCAACATCAGCTGTGGCAGCAGGAGGAGGGGCAGTAAATGCTGTGCAGAGAGCTGCTCTTTTGTGTCTGGCGAAGTTGCAATGGTGGAGGGAGGAGCAGTGGAGGGGGGAGAAGTGGTGCAAGGGCGGATGAGTGCGGAGGGGATGAAGGAGAGGGACCTAGAGGGAGCAAGTGGGTCAGCCTGGTTGGATAGTTTGGCATCCGACATTGATCTGTGCTCCGGGCTGGAGCTTGTTGAAAGCTTTTATTTGCTGCTGTAGGACGTTTATGTGCATCGGCAGCTGCTTGGCTTTGTGACCTCTGTACTAAGAGGTTTAGCATAGACTGATTGTGTCAAGCATCACTTTGATATTCAAGCATAAAATGTGTTAGATATATGCACATAAAACACTATGCTTGTGGGGCTTTGGAAGGTGGTAGCCGGAACAATGGCATAGATGATGCTATGGTATTAGTTTGAGATCAATCCATAGAAGTGAGTGGAGCAATAGCATACAAGAAGATGCTACGGTGCACAATGGAAGACCACATGGAGAATTTCAGGGGGTTTCTGCAGAGTCATTGCATTCAGATTACCATGCACTTTCACGCAATGTTAGAGAGATTTCAAATTGAGTAAAGTAGTTTGTAGGATACATCATAAACATTTGTGATATTGCACCTTATTGGATAAATGTACTGTATGCGATTTTTTGAAAGAGTCAGGAGGCAGCGAAGTTGGCTACATTCAATTGATCGCGCACGAAGCAATCGTGATATTTGGCGGGAGAGAGGAGAACTGGTCCGAGACGCGGCAATCCCTTTGCCAGACCAGGATCAACTGAACCGCAACTCAGCTGCGCCTAACCTGATTACCTGGTAGTTTCTATCATGAATAGGCTGAGAGAACACCGTCGATTTCCTTATAATGCGACTAGCATGACGTCCTTGCCAGACAAAGCTCTAAAGTCCTCACCATCCTGCATGTCGTCAGCCGCTCTGAGCTGCTGACATGGCGAGCCCACCGGGCGAGGCGACGCCGTTTTTGCTGCAGCAAGGCTCGCCTGCTGCCGGATCCGCGGGTCTTGTCACGTCGCCTGGATACCGCACGTTTCAGGTGGGGGGTGGGGGGGGGGAGGAAGAGGTGCGGGGAGGGAGGGAAGGAGGGAAGCAGTGGAATCGGATATTAGTAACCCACAGAACCAATCCTTGCTGAGCTCGTGCTCGGTGCACAAGACCTTCTTCTCGGGTGGTTTTCTTCTCGGCCGAAGCAGTGCGGACTGTGTTTCCCATCCCGACCTGGCCAGTGCAGTGCCGTCCATCCTTAGCCGCATCCCTCCTCGTCGCCCTCTCGCTACCTTCTATGGATCAATCATACTGACTTTTCGTTGACTCGTTCCTCCCCGATCCCCGCCTGGATCATTCTTCCCGTCTGCCTCACTTTCTCGGACCATTCAATGCTCCCTGTCTTCGCTTCCTGTAATTGCTTCCTATCCCTATCCCCTGCCATCCAATCAGAGGCCGCCAAGTACAGCGGTGAGGCAGCTGTTCTCCACCACCACAACTGCCAGCGCCACCACCACCCCGACTGCTGCTCCCTCTGCCGCTCCCCCTGCTGCCCCCCCTGCTGGCCCCCCTGCTGCTCCTGCTGCTGCTCCCGCTGCCGGCCCCAGTGTTCCATCACCCACTGCAGCTGATGGCAGTGCTGCACCCAGTAGCAGCCACCAGCGCACCAGCAGAAACAATGCCACCCGCACCACGGCCACCAGCACAACCATCAGCAGCAGCACCCACGGCAGCAGCAGCAGGACAGTAGCTGCCAGTTCCAGCAGCAGCAGTAGCAGCAGGGGGGGGACCAGTGGCAGTATCATGAGCAGCCTTGCGGCCTTTCCGTCGAGTCTGGCTGTTGCTGCTGTCAGCACCTTCTCACCCTCACTCGCCACTGCGTTGTTTGGCGCTGGCAGAAGCAACTCCATTCTCCCCACACTCTCCTTCTCCCCCTCCTCCTTCCCCGCCTCCCCTACCCTTCTCCCTGCGGACCTCACTTCCATCCTTCCATCCCTATACGCCTCACTCAATGCCTCCTCTTCCTCCTCTTCCTCCTCTTCCTCCTCCTCCTCCTCGTCCTCGGCCACCTCCTCGCTCTCCCGTCATCCCTCTCTCGGCGTCCCCTCCACCTCTCGTCCCCCCACTGTCCCTCGTGCGCAGCCCCTGCACACGCTAGCCGGGGGCAGAAGGGCATACGCGTCAGCAGCTGCCCCTGTATCCGCACCACCAGCACCGTCATATGCTGCAGCAAGAGCGACAACGATAGAAGACTCAGCAGCAGCAAGAACAGCAACAGTAGCAGCAGCAGCCGCGCCGCCGTTCGCACTTGCTTCCTCGCCCCCGCAGGCATCAGAGCGCACACCTCTACTGTCGAGAGAGCGAGAGCGAGAGAGAGAACAGGAGCGATTTCAAGAGCAAGAGCAGCAGCAGCACGCGAGTGTGGATGGACAAGGCCGGGCTGGTCAGAGGAGGGGCGACGTGGGGCGTGTGGAGGGAAGGGTGGAGGAAGGAGATGCGATCAGCTCTCCATTTCTCCGTGCAGCACCTCAGAAGGTAGTGACTAAATGCCTATGCATGGGAATGATTGCCTTTTTAATATGGTATTGAGCCTATGTATGTGTGTGTATGCACGCGGGCATGTGTGTGCGTACCCATCTTGTGCGTTACTTGCCATGTGCATTCGCGTTTGAGCCACAGTGCCGTCAATGCACTGCTCTCCCCGCTCCTCCTCCTTCTGTCCCACCTCCATCAGCTTCCCTCTTTCCATGATTTTTTGCGTTTCATTTGCCTGATTCACCCCTCCCCTCTCCTCCCCTCCCCTCACCTCCATCACAGACCACTATCCATCTCTTCCTCCCCCATTCACCCTTCTCCCTCATTTCCCTCCTCCCCAGCCCACGGCATTGCTCCTCCGAATGATGTCACTCGTGAGTTCCCCTACCATCGTGAGTTGCCCTACCATCGTGAGTTCCCCTACCATCGTGAGTTGCCCTACCATCGTGAGTTGCCCTACCATCGTGAGTTGCCCTACCATCGTGAGTTGCCCTACCATTGTGAGTTGCCCTACCATCGTGAGTTGCCCTACCATCGTGAGTTGCCCTACCATCGTGAGTTGCCCTACCATCGTGAGTTGCCCTACCATCGTGAGTTGCCCTACCATCGTGAGTTGCCCTACCATCGTGAGTTCCCCTACCATCGTGAGTTGCCCTACCATCGTGAGTTGCCCTACCATCGTGAGTTGCCCTACCATCGTGAGTTGCCCTACCATTGTGAGTTGCCCTACCATTGTGAGTTGCCCTACCATCATGAGTTGCCCTACCATCGTGAGTTGCCCTACCATCATGAGTTGCCCTACCATCGTGAGTTGCCCTACCATCGTGAGTTGCCCTACCATCGTGAGTTGCCCTACCATCGTGAGTTGCCCTACCATCGTGAGTTTCCCTACCATCGTGAGTTGCCCTACCATCGTGAGTTGCCCTACCATCGTGAGTTGCCCTACCATCGTGAGTTGCCCTACCATCGTGAGTTGCCCTACCATCGTGAGTTGCCCTACCATCGTGAGTTGCCCTACCATCGTGAGTTGCCCTACCATCGTGAGTTGCCCTACCATCGTGAGTTGCCCTACCATCGTGATTTGCCCTACCATCGTGAGTTGCCTTACCATCGTGAGTTGCCCTACCATCGTGAGTTTCCCTACCATCGTGAGTTGCCCTACCATCGTGAGTTGCCCTACCATCGTGAGTTGCCCTACCATCGTGAGTTGCCCTACCATTGTGAGTTGCCCTACCATCGTGAGTTGCCCTACCATCGTGAGTTGCCCTACCATCGTGAGTTGCCCTACCATCGTGAGTTGCCCTACCATCGTGAGTTGCCCTACCATCGTGAGTTGCCCTACCATCGTGAGTTTCCCTACCATCGTGAGTTGCCCTACCATCGTGAGTTGCCCTACCATCGTGAGTTGCCATCCATCGTGAGTTGCCATCCATCGTGAGTTGTCACCCTACCTCTCCACCTTCTCTGCTTGTTCTCTTCTCATGTTCTTTCCTGCCAATCATCGTCCACAACATGTTAATTCCATGCCCGGTTCTCAACCCGCTTTATCCCTCCCTCCATTTAAGACCCTCACCTTCCCTCTCCCTCTCACCTTTCTAGCACCCCCTCGCTTTCTTCTCCCCCTCACCCATCCCCATACAGGCTCGAGAGGAGTGGCCGCTGCTCCTCGCTGCCTTGCTGCCTCTCCTCGTCTCCTCCCTCGCCACACTGGCTCTGGTGCGCTCACGAGTCATGCCTGCTCACACTTGAACCACCTTCTTATGGCTGTGCTGCTCTGCTACCGCACTCTCTCTTTCACGTCCGTCTCTGGCATTTGTCCCCCGTACTCCACTGCAATTGGTGTCCTGTGCAACTTGCTGCCACAGCGAATTATAGGCTCCCCCGTACCCTACCTGCTCTATCTCCTGCCTCGTCTGTTTCAGCACCCCTTCACTTCCCCCCTTCTGTACCCCCCGTCCCTCCCCCCCTCCCCCCCTGCTCGCCCCTCGCTGCCAGTCGCACTATGCGGGGCGGGTGGTGGCGCTGGTGAGTGGGGCGAGCAGGGGCAGCGAGGAGACATGGAGGGCGTTCCTGGCGCAGCTCACAGAGACCGTCTTCCTCATGGCCGCCTCCGTTGTGCTCGGGTACCATGCTCCGATGCTGCGCTGCCATGCTGCACTGAAGCCTGCTGTGGCACTCTGGCCTGCTCTGCTACTTGGTCTTACCAGTTCCTCCTCCCTCTCGTTTCCCCCTGGATCTCTACCTCTCATCTCTCACTTGGGCTTCGCACTCTCCCCCTCTGTCCCCACCTTGCCCTCGCTCCCATGCCTCTCATCTCCCACTTGGGCTTCAACATTTGACGCTTCCACCTCCCCATCCATTCGTCCTCTCCGAGCCGTTATGTGTCTTCCCCACTCTCCCCAATGTGCCCTGACGTGCCCCGATGGGTCCTGGTGTGTCCCGATGTGCCCCGATGTGCTCCCATATGCTCCCATATACCCCACCCGCATCCGTCTCTAGTGCGGTGGGCACCATGCTGCGTGCGTTTCTCTTCTCGTCCGCCAGTGAGCGAGTGGCAGCTCGCATCAAGACCAACCTCTTCCGATGCCTGCTCGCCCAGGTACTCCCAGGTACGGTGCTCCCAGGTATGGTGCTCCCAGGTATGGTGCTCCCAGGTATGGTGCTCCCAGGTATGGTGCTCCCAGGTATGGTGCTCCCAGGTATGGTACTCTCCGGTATGGCAGGTAAGATAAAGCAGGACAAGTTTAAGTAGATTGTAACTCGAATAAGAAATTACTTTTGGAAGGAGGTTCCCCATGCATTGCTCTTACTGCCTTAGCCATCTGGGATATTCTCCCTTCTCCAGCACCAGTCTGCCTTCTGATATCCTCCTCCCTCCTCCCCACCCCTTCCCCCCCGCTCCCGCCCCCTCTCCTCATGTTGTCATGTTGTCGCCGTGGAACCGTCCCCACGCCATACCCCATACGCCACCAGGACATGGCGTTGTACGACAGTGGGAGTGTGGGCGAGGTGGTGAGGCGCCTCACGGACGACACGGGGCTGCTGAAGGGGGCCCTCACCACGGGCTCATCAGAGGCGCTCAGATCGCTTGCCACCGCCGCCGCCGGGTTGCTGCTCATGGCAACCATATCGCCCACGCTCACAGGTGGGGGGGGGGAGACGGGGGAATTGGGAGAAGTGTTTGGTGTTTGGCGAATTGAGCATGGGCATGCTCTTGACTTGAGTGTGGGCGCTCACCATTCGCCATAATCCTTTGCCATAATCATTCGCCAAACCCAATTCGCTATAATCCTTCCCCCTCATCCTTGGGCATGATCAGTCGCCATATTCATTCTACACAAGCCCGCACGCGCAGGGGGGAAAACCTCAAGGGGGAAAGCGCTCTAGGAAATGTTCAAGCGCTGGTCAATCTTCTGAAGGCATCAACTTCAACAACAAATCAATGCCACAAAGGCCGCTGTAAAGGTCTTCCAAGAGGGGAAAAATTATTAATGGCTATACTTTTGATCATCGAATGTTCTAGTGGGTCAGAGAAAACCTTTAGAAGGGAAAGCTCCTGGGGTCAAATCTGTCATCGCCCACCGCCCGCCGCCCACCCCACTGGGGAGGATGATAAGGGTTTGAGGTCTGTGACGTCTATGGAATGGCACACAGCTACGGACTGCATGCTGCTACTTGTGAGGTTCCAAATGTTCTACCAACATGCTGGTGTTATTTCATGCCCACTCCTATTGTCTTCTCCCCACTTCATCCCTCCGTCTCTTCTCACCTCTCTGTCCCTATCCCTAGCCTAGCCACGCCATCATCCCACTCTCCTCTCTCCTCTGAACGAAACATCCCATCCTCTCACCCTTCCAGCACGATCTCACCCTCCCCCCCTTCCCCCCCAGCATTGGCACGTCTTGTGTTGCTGCCTGTGTCAGTTGCCATCTGCCGTTACAGCCACGCCATCAGAGCATCACAACACTCTCCTTGACTTGAGCCCTCCATCCCTCTCATCCTCCCATGCACCCCCACCACTCTCCCTCCTTCCATCCCCAGCGCTGACTCTCATCGTGCTTATCCCCGTGGCAGCCGCCATCCGCCACTACAGCAACGCCATCAGGGCTCTCTCGAGGGATGCTCAGGCTGCTGCTGCCAGCGCTGATGCCGTGGCAGAGGTCAGGCACGGGGGAGGGGAGTGTGGATAGAGAGGGGAGATGTGGAAAGGGGATGTTGTGAGGGAGAGGGAAACAAGGTGAGGGAAAGGATGGGGAGTAGCTATGGGGCTGGGAAAGCCGGTGTGAAGCAACGTGTGACACTGTGTGGAGAATGGTTGGCTTGACACAGAGTGAAGCAACGTGTGACACTGTGTGGAGAATAGTTGGCTTGACACAGAGTGAAGCAACGTGTGACACTGTGTGGAGAATGGTTGGCTTGACACAGAGTGAAGCAACGTTTGACACTGTGTGGAGAATGGTTGGCTTGACACAGAGTGAAGCAACGTGTGACACTGTGTGGAGAATGGTTGGCTTGACACAGAGTGAAGCAACGTGTGACACTGTGTGGAGAATGGTTGGCTTGAACACAGAGTGAAGCAACGTGTGACACTGTGTGGAGAATGGTTGGCTTGAACACAGAGTGAAGCAACGTGTGACACTGTGGAGAATGGTTGGCTTGACACAGAGTGAAGCAACGTGTGACACTGTGTGGAGAATTGTTGGCTTGACAAAGAGTGAAGCAACGTGTGACACTGTGTGGAGAATGATTGGCTTGACACAGAGTGAAGCAACGTGTGACACTGTGTGGAGAATGGTTGGCTTGACACAGAGTGAAGCAACGTGTGACACTGTGTGGAGAATGGTTGGCTTGACACAGAGTGAAGCAACGTGTGACACTGTGTGGAGAATGGTTGGCTTGACACCGAGTGAAGCAACGTGTGACACTGTGTGGAGAATGGTTGGCTTGACACCGAGTGAAGCAACGTGTGACACTGTGTGGAGAATGGTTGGCTTGACACAGAGTGAAGCAACGTGTGTGTGCGTTTTCAGCTTCTTCTGTAATGCGTTGGAGCACTTGTCGATTCTGATAAATCTATACCGAATTGTGGATCTGTATACGTGTGTGTGCATGTGTGCCCGTGTCTATACTGTACATGTGTGTTTGCATGTGTGTTTGTATGTGTGCGGTTGGGGTCCTGTCCGTCTTGTCCCACCCCCCCCCAGGAGGTGCTGCGTGGCATGCGCACGGTGCGCTGTTTCTCCCAGCAGGAGTCGGAGCACAACCGCTTTGCACTGCTCAGCAAGCACTGCATGCACATGGGGGTCACACTCGCGGTACCACACACCCACACCCACACCCACACCCACGTCTATTCCTAAACCCCTCACCCACCCAGAATTGCACCCCTTGCCTCCGCTCCTCGACCATTGCCCTGTCTGTCTCGTTGGTCTTGCTATGTCAGGCACACGTGCTACGTGTTGGCTTCTTGTCTAAACTTCTCGTGCTTTTTTGCCAAAAATCTTCTTGCTCTCCTTTCCTCCTGCTCCTCCCCACTCCTCCCCACTCCTCCCCACTCCTGCAGTTCCGAGTGGGGCTGTTATCAGGAGCAGTGTACGCGGGAGCAGGGCTGAGTGTGGTGGCCGTGTTTGCCTATGGGGCGTACCTCTCAGCCTCTGGCGCCATGGACCCGGGGGCTCTCTCCTCCTTCATACTCATCGCTATCACCGGTACTGCCGTGCCATGCCATGCCATGCCATGCCAGTGGCACCCGATGCCGTGACATTGATGCCATGCTGTGCCATGCCGTGCCATGCCGTGCCATGCCGTCCATGCCATGCCATGCCGTGCCATGCCGGGCCATGCCGTGCCATGCCGTGCCATGCCGTGCCATGCCGTGCCGTGCCATGCCGTGCCATGCCGTGCCATGCCATGCCGTGCCATGCCGTGCCATGCCATGCTGTGGCCAGCGTTGGTTGATCGTTGCTCCACTACCATCTGCAGGCCCCACCTACCTCGTCCTCCTCGTATTCCCCTTACCTCCGCTCCTCACCCCCATCCTCCCCACTCACTGTCCTCCCCCTCTCCTCCTCTCCTCCCCGTACCCGTGGCACCAGTGGGGTTTTCCCTGGCGAATCTGAGTGGCATCTACGGCACGATAGTGAGGGCCATGGGAGCAGCAGAGCGGGTGCTGCACATACTCGACATGCACCCAAGCATGCCGCCCCATGGCAACAGATGCCCGCCCATGTATGTCACCATCATTACCCCATGCCACCATGCCAGCATGAAGCATGCCGCCATGCCAGCATCACCCGTCCGCCACTGCTTCTTCCTGCCAACTCGCCCCTCCCAGCTTGCCTGCTTGTCCCCTTGTAACTCTCCTCAATTCGTCCCTCATTCTCACTCACTCACTCACTCACCCTCAGGAGCAGAGAGGGCACATGCCTGCTGTTTGAGGGGGTGTGGTTTGCATACCCATCGAGACCACAGCAGTGGGTCATCAAGGTGAGGGGAGCGGAGGGAGCAGAGAAGAGGGGAGAGGTAGGAGGGAAGGGCGAGTGATAGGGTGGCTGGATGAGTCAACCTGGATTGGAAGGCAACTCTTGGTGATTTCAGCGCTGTTGCATAGCGCACCAAGCAGGCAGTATCATATTGCGTTACTGTTGGCTTTGCTGGCTAGCACATCCCTTGCAATCTAGTATCTAGTATCTAGTATATCTAGTATACTTTCACCCAACTTCACCTCACATCGACGCGTTACAGAAGGTGATGCCTCCGCTTCCCGTTCTCTGGGCGCTGCCGTCTTTCTCACATTGACCTTCTCTTCTTCCTGCTTTGCCCACTGCCTTCTCTCCCCTCCCGCCTGCCCCTTATTTCATCCCAGAGTAAGCAAGTTGCGCTGCCATGGGGCGCCTCATGATTCGCATTCTCTCCCACTGCCTCCCACCCTCCTGCCTCCTGCCTCCCACCCTCGCCATCCCAGGGCGTCCAACTCGCACTGCCATGGAGCCATACACTGGCTCTCGTGGGGCCCAGTGGCGGGGGCAAGGTATGCAGCTGCTATGTGGAGGGGGCCCATGTGTGCCACTATGTGTGGATGGAGTGTAATCGGTTGTAGTAAGCAGTGGCATTTTCTTCTGGTAGCTTGAATGTTGAATGCTGCTCACATGTATGAGTGCTTTGTTGCTCTAGGGATTGAAGTGTGCGCTGCTTGCTCACACGTTCTGCACTCCTCCCCCCTCTCTTGCCCCCACTCTGTGCCTCCTCCCCCTCCTTCCCGTCCCGCTCTAGTCCACCCTACTGTCGCTAGCCCTTCGTCTGTACGACCCGTGTGCGGGGCGCATTCTGCTGGCGGGGGTGCCGCTGCCAGACATCGACAGCCACTACCTGCACGCCAAGGTACATCCCTGCCTGCACTCAAAGCTGACTGCCTTCAAGTGGTTTTTGCATCGACCAGAAGAGAAATCCAGCTCATTTCCACATCCGAGCCTCCACACCTCCAAAAGTGGTTTGTGCCCCCTTTTTGTTTTCCCCTTCCACCCCCTCCTCGCGCCAGGTGTCTCTGGTATTCCACTCCCTGTGAGCCGTCCACTGACCTCTATCTCCTCTCCTCACTCACTCTCTTCTCCCCCCCCCCCCTCTCTCCGTCTCTCCCCCCCCTTCCAGGTGTCGCTGTTATCCCAGGACCCCCTCCTGGTGAGCCGCTCAGTGGCGGCCAACATCAGCTACGGCATGGCCACCCCCGTGCCCCTGGCTGCCATCCACCGCGCTGCCATGCAGGCCAACGCCCATGACTTCATCACCGCCCTGCCACATGGGTAGGACTTCGGAGAGGGGGGGGGAGGAAGAGGGGGTGGGTGGGTGCGTGGGTGGTTGGGATTCGGCTGCTTTGCGCACATGACAACGCCCATGACTTCATCGCTGCCCGGCCGCTTGGGTAGGACTTTGGAGAGGGGGGGGAAGGACGAGGGGGTGGGCGAGGGCGTGGTTAGGTTGGGAAGAAGGAGAGGTAACTGCTGTGCGGCTATGCTCGTTGGCGTCCTTGTGCACCAGTCTGCAGTGTGCACCAGTGCCCTCCCTCCTCCCCACTTGTGCAGCCCCTCCCGCACACCCAACATCTCCCCACTTCTCCACGCCCCCCCGGTCCTGGCCAGGTATGACACGGAGGTAGGGGAGAGGGGCGTGCGATTGTCAGCGGGGCAGCGGCAGCGCATAGCCATAGCGCGGGCGATGCTACTAGACCCGCAGCTGCTCTTGCTGGACGAGGGCACCGCCGCGCTCGATGCTGACAGCGAGTACCTCGTGCAGGTGGGGTGTGCCGTAGCTTGTTAGAATCCCAAGAGACATAGCTCTGCCGTGCTCGATGCTGGGAGCAAGTACCCCATGCAGGTAGGTTGTGCTACGCTTTTAAGAATTCTAAGAGACATAGCACTGCCGCGCTCGATGCTGACAGCGAGTACCTCGTGCAGGTGGGTGAGTGGTACCCTGTGCTGCAGTGCATGGCGCATGCCGTATGGTCCATGTAGGGTTGTGCATCTGAGTCGACTCAAATGCAGGTGTTTACATGGTGCGTGTAGGAGTGTGCAGGGTCGACTCAAAAGCTGGTGTGGTGTTTACATGCCCCCCTAGCATGCAACCATGCCCCCCTACTACGCAGCCGTGCCCCCCTAGCATGCAACCTATGTTTTCCTCTCTCTCCCCCTCATCCTCACCTCCCCAGTCACCTGGTCTCTTCCACCGCCCAGCAGAGCCACAGTGTCCAGTTGAGCCCCTCTCAACAGCCCTCTCCCGTGCACCACCCTGACTCTTCGTGTGATCTCCCACCCCCCTTTTTAAGGTGACTTTTGAGTCGACTCAGAACTCCCCCGTGCACCACCCTGACTCTTCGTGTAATCTCCCACCCTCCTTTTCCACCCCACCATCCCCCTCCCCCTCCCCCCTCCCCCTCCCCCATCCACCCCCCCACCCCCCTGCCGCCTCCCCTCACCAGTCAGCCCTTGATGATCTGATGAAGGGGCGCACAGTGCTGGTGATAGCGCACCGCCTGACCACTGTGAAGGGAGCCAGCGCAGTGGCGGTGGTGGCGGGAGGCGAGGTGGCGGAGCAGGGTGCGCACGAGGCGCTGGTGGGCGCAGGGGGCATGTACGCCAGCCTCGTGCGCCGACAGCTGCAGTCCCAGGGCTCCCTCACGCTCAAGAGCGCTGCTGCCGCTGCTGCCGCTGCTGGTGGTGGTGCTGCTGGTGCTGCTGGTTCTGCTGGTGCTGCTGGTGCTTCTGGTGCTGCTGGTGCTGCTGGTGCTTCTAGTGCTGCTGGTTCTGCTGCCCGTAGTGCAGGCGGTTCTGGTGCTGCCGCTGCAGGGGCTGCTGCTGGGGGTACTGCTGTTGCTGGCACTGCTGCTGCTGGTGCTAACGGTCGTGCTGGCTTTGGTGGCGGCCCCGCTGGTGAGCCCTCTGGTGGTCCTGCCTGGCTGGACCTTCCTGCTTCAGGCTCCTCTGTTACGAGCGGCACTTGTCAGCTGACACGCAGGCAGGGAGTGAGAGGCAAGCAGGCAGGAGAGCGAGGGGAAGGGGGACGGGAAGGGGAAGGGGAAGGGGAAGGGGAATGGCAAGGGGACGGGCAAGGGCGAAGGGAAGGGGAATGGGAGGAGCAAACCTCTCCACGGGAAGAAGGGGGAGGTGTAGCCTCGGGTCCGTTGGCTGAGAGCCGTTCATGGCAGCACCTGCTGTCGCGGCAACAGTCCCTGCAGCGCCGCTACTCCACCGTGTCCACCGTCTCTCCTCGCGATCCGCCCACCCTCGCTCACACAGCCCTTGTGGTGTCGCCCCCCTCCCACACTCTTCCCTCCTCCTCCCTCACCATGCCCTTCCTTTCTCTCGCGGCCAATGCTAGTCCTCAACCTCCACCTGCCGCCTTCTCCTCCTACTTATCCTCCTCCTCCCCCCCCTCCTCTTCCTCCTACTCTCCCCCTCATGCCCCCCCAAGCCGTGCAAGCAGCACCATCGGCTCTGCTAGTTCAAGTAACCCTGCACCATCGCCAGCAAGGGCACCAGCAACCGTATCACCAGCACCAGCACCAGCACCAGCACCAGCGCCAGCGCCAGCACCAGCACCAGCACCGGCACCGGCACCGGCACCGGCACCGGCACCATCAGCATCATCAGCATCACCAGCACGGCTCTCCACCCTGCTGCAGTCAGACCAGCGACCTGGGACCTCTTTGGAAACACAAAGCCTGCCTGTTGTGGACTCTCAGACCGTCCCCATTACCTATCCATTCAACACCAACAGTCTTCTCACATCGCCTTCCTTCTGGTCCTCCACCTTCTCCCCCTCGTCTCCTCCCTCCGCTTGCCATGCCTCCTCCCGCTCCTCCTCCCCATTCGTGTCCTCATCTTCCCCCCCTTCGTCCTTCCCATCCTCGCACCTCCCCTATGGCATCTCTACTCTGCTCTCTTCAGGTCACGCACCTGGCCCTTTTGTCTCCTCCACTTCCTCCTCCTCCTCCTCCTCCATCTCATCTTCCATCTACCTCCCCTCCCTGTCGTTTCCGCATTCCTCTGCATCCTTTCTCCCTTCTTTTCTCCCTGCCTCCTCCCTCCCTGCTTCTACGCTCTCCCCCTCACCCCTTTTGTCATCTTCTGCCTCCTCTCCTTCCCATCCCACCGCTCTCCCCTCCTCGCACACCCCTTCTTGGTACGAACCACACGCCATCTACCGTACACACAGCATGTACAGCAAAAACAGCACAGACGGCACCCATAGTGCACATGGCATACGCACTACCCGTAGCACACCGCCTAGCGTATACAGCAGCCATGGCATGTACAGCAGCACCCTTACCCCACCTGCTGCACCTGCCACAGCTGCTGCCTCCCCTGAGGCACCAACAAGCAGCAGCAGCAGCAGAGATGCAGGTACCACTACCTCGGCTGCTGCTGCGTCCACTGCTGCTGCAACCGCTCCTTCCTCTGTGACTGCCGGGACTATTGCAGCCACACCCAGCAGCAACAGCAGCAGCAGCGGCACCGTCAGAACACCATCAGCACACGAGTTCCTCGCCACTACAGCAACCACTGCTACTCCGCCTCACTTCTCCTCCCCTGACCCCTCCCACTATTCTCCTTTGCGCTCCCCCCAACAAGCCAGACCACCTCCCCTCGCACACACAACAAGGGCTCCCTTGTCTCCTTCCTACCCCACCACCCCTTCCCGTCCCATCCCCTCTGCACCCACCACCTTTGCCATCCCCGCCCCTCCCAACATGCCTCCCACCCCCGCAGGCCCCACCTTCCCCTCCTCTCCTCCGAGCACCCCGCCCTCTCAAGCCCCCTATTCTCCCGTGCCCTCTGCTGTATGGGCTTCTCCCAGCGGATCCCCACTGCCTGCTGCTGCTGCTGCTGCTGCAGAGACGGGTGCAGGGGAGAGTGATGGGAGTGTGAGCAGCAGTCCGTATGCATGGAGGGGTGTGAGGGAGGAGTCTGTTGGCACAGTATCAGCAGGAGCAGCAGGAGCAGCACGGGCACCTGTTTTCAGCGGAAGCGGCTCAGTCACAAGCACCACTCCTGGCGATAATGGGGTTGGCCTGCCTGCTGCTCGTGCCAGTAGCGTCTCTATGGGCGCCAGAGGCAGCAACGGCAGGAGCAGCATGCACCTCAGCGATCATGAGGCACGACAGGCAGCGGCCCCACAACCAGTAGCACGAGCTGCAGGAGCAGCAGCAGCAGAAGAAGAAGCAGCTGCGGAAGGACACACCAGCATAGCACGAGCAGCATTGGATAGCAAGTGGGAAGATGGAGTGGGTGCTGTGGCAGTGTCAGCACAGCCATTCCGTGCAGCACTGGCAGCAACAGCAGCAGCAGCAGGGCCAAGTGAAGCAGGAGGAGGGGCAGGTGTAGAGGAGAAACTGAGGGAGTTTGGCAACACACATGTGCTCCTACAAGAGGGCTCAGTAGGGATGCTGTTACAGAGAGGAAGTGAAGGAGGGGCGAGAGGAAGTGAAGGAGGAGTGTCAACTGCTGGCAATATTGGTGCGACTGCCATCCCAGGTGTGACTTCGGCAGCTAGAAATGATGCAGTAGAGCAGGTAGTACTTGGGTCGCGGGCAGCAGTGCGGCAATGGGGTGCTAGTGGCATGCAACCAGAGGGCTCAGTTGCAGTTCTCGCTGGTACCCTCCCTATTGCCACAAAAGGAGCAGCAGCACCAACACCACCGGCAGCAGAAGCAGCAGCATCAGCAGGAGCTGCAGCTGCTGCAGCAGTGCCATTAGAAAGAGTACCAGCAGAAGGAGCTTCAACTGTGTCCCCTCCAGCGGCAGGCGCTGCAGATATGGGAATCTCTGCACGGGACGTCCTTTCAGACGGGTTGATTGTTGTCATGGAGGAAGCAGCAGATACTACCGGCAGCACTAACATAAGTAGGTGTGACTCTGGTTCACTAGATGATTCGTTGTAGGTACCATACGGTACTATTCCTCCCGCAACCAAGCGTCTTAGAGAGGCATAGCCTTTTCAAGCAACCAACATTTTCCATGAAGGCCAAGTGTCTCGTGTTGCAGCAGTACAGGATCTATTAAGAGTCCTCCTGGGCCCTGGCCCATGCCGTGCCATCTACCAGGACCTCATATCAAGATACCAGCACACTTATGGCTGGAGATTGAAACCATCCTTATGAGCAACGCACGGTAGTTAGTGGATCGTGGCTCATTGGCTAAGATAACCCGTTCCAAAAAGTGTCTTGCCCTAATTAAACTTTTCCAGTAATTCTTTGCCCTAATTTAACCCAACACACATACTGTCAAAACAAAAATGGGGGCAAAAAATGAGCACAACCTTGCCACAGCCCGCATCATGGTTTCAGCTGCACACCCAAGCTTCAACCTTTTGAGCTTCATGCTTGAGACTTCCACCCAGCTGTGACTGCTGCTGCTGCCTCCCCTTCTCCTGTAAAAACCCGAAACCCCTGCACCCATCCACTCCTCTGCACTTCCCCCCGCCCAAACCCGTTCCTTAGATCCGTCCACCTCCTATCTCCCTCCTCTCTCGCCTCTCTCACCGAGCTCCCCACCTACCAGAACCACCAGGGGTCCTTCCACGGAGGCACGTACTCCCCAGTGGGCTCCGTCAGTCTGAACGACTCAACGGTCGTCCGTAGCGCGTCCTCCAGCTGCGGCCACTCCGAGTCCACGGTCGACACCGTCAGGCAGTAGATGTACCCCTCGCGCTCCGCCGCCACCGATAAGGACCGCCGGAACACGTCCTTCGAGCGGCCGGTCAGCATAGTCGGCGACTTCTGGTTCACGTACTCGAACAGGTAGTACTTAATCGGCTGCGTCGCGCCGTCCGCGGTCCGGAGCTCCTCGTACGCGTCGCCCAGGATCGTCTCCTGCAGCCGTTGGATCGACGTCATGCGGGGCGACGTACGATCGGCCAGGATCGACCGAGCAACGTTCACGGCTGTCCAGCCTGAGGCCTTGCCGGCCTCGAGATCCGTCGCTGGCGGCGGCGGCGACGGGAGGAACGCCGGATTCGGCGGCGAGACGGAGACGGTGATGACGAGCGAGCGGATCGGGACGAGGCGCTCCGACACGATGCGCAGGCGCGCGTCGGGGGAGAGCGGCGCGGCGGAGGAGTAGCGCTCCGGCTTGCGCGTCTCGATCCAGACTATACTGCCCACAGGATCCGCGAGTTTCAACGGGTAGTCGTACGCGCACGCGTTGATCACGTCCTGCTGCGTGGAAAAGATTACGGATTGGGAATCGGCGGCTATGGCTGCTGCTGCTGCTTCTGCTGCTGCTGCAGAGAGCGGGGAGGCGAGCAGTTGGGCCCCGGCTTCCCCGCATGTTGTCGCGACCAGCCCAGCGAGGATCGCCGATCGCCGTGTGCATGACGCCGTCAGAACCTCCGAGGCCTCCGAGGTTTCCGCAATGGCTGGTTGGTTAGTCACGCTGCTTCCCTGGGGCGATTGGTCGGAGGAGGCTCGGATCGCCCGCGATGCGCGGCATGACGGCCGCGCGAACGCGTGTAGCTTTGCGCTTCCCGAGAGAGAGGCGGAACGGGACGGCGCAGAGCGCAGCCCGTGGTGGCGCGGGAGGGAGAGCGAGGCCGCCGAATGCAGCCCTACCATCGCTGTGGCCGCCATAGCGCGAAGGGGGGTGCCTGGGCAACTGACTAGGCCAGGAAGCGCATGGAGCTTCTGGGGAAGAAGTTCGTTTGCGGGGAACGAGAGGCAACAACGGGCACTCACGGGAGGATTCACTTGGGATTGGGAGGAGCACTCCACTGCGTGCTGCACCGCAAAACACTCCACTCAGCTCAGCAGTGATTTCCGAGGTGTGCTCCCCAGGGTGATGGATCCCGCCCACCCCAACGTGGCAGCGCGTGAGTGGGAGGATGGCCCCGGGGGAGGGGCGGAGCGGGGGGATGAGTTACGAGTGCGCAGGCGGAATCGTGAGGAGACTTGAGGATAATGCGCGGGATGATTCCAAGGGGCTTGCGCCGGTGGCTAGTCCGGGCTGCCCCTTCTAGAAGCTGTAGATGTAACGAATGGAATATTTTGGAAGAAAATGAATATGGTAACATGGACCTCAAACAAGAATTATACATAATATAATCAACGCCTCCTAAGCATATCCCACAATGAAGTACCATATGGTAATACACATACACTATCTAAAATGTATTTAACCCCTTCTATGGTAATGCTGGATTCCATCGAGGTGTTTCCTGACTAGCTGATGTGAAGGGGATGCGTAATCTATGCAAAGCCAACACCTATGACGACAGAAAAAACAATGCCTGTGCACTGTCAGCATCAGACACGTGGAGGCCACCAGCACGTGATAATAAGGATCCTGGTGCTTTCCACTCCAAGCATCCAACTCGGCACCGCCGGCATCTCAATCTCAAGGAAAAAACACTGTCTAGCTGACCAAGGGTGCGTCTTGCCCCAGAACGGCCTTGATCACATCAGGGCCTGTAAGGCAGGGAACTGAGTTGGCAGCTGCCCATTGGCGGGCAGAAGCAGCAGGGAGAGCACCGTAGTCATCACCGCTGTTGCTCAGCATGACACAGCCAACCTGGGCGTGGAAAGAAAAGGGCATGAAAATTGCGGTTCTGTGAATTATTAATGCGATGCGAATGCGTGTGTGCTTGGTCAACCAGTCACCCAGAGTGCAGGATCGACGTATTCAGATGGGTAAGGGCTGCCAACGGGGAGGCTGACGTGGGAGTTGGAGGACGGACTAAGGGACTGTGGGGCCTAGAACCAACATATTGCACTTGGCTGCCTTGCAGCAAAGCTACTCTACCTCTCAGCAGAGCATGCAGCCAACCATATCCTGACAAAAAATCCAAAACTTTGACAGAAGGGCAACCTAAAGGTATACTCCCGTTTCAAGATCCCTCTGCATCTCGCCCCCTCCCCCCCTCCCTCCGCCTCTCGCCCCACAGGGAGGCTCACCATGACGGGCGTGATCCCGGCGAGTTTCGCCAGGGCCACCGAGAGCTCCGTGTGCCCTTGCCTTGTGCGGAGTCCCCGGGGGTTCTCGATGCACAGGAAGATGTGCCCGGGCGTGTGGAACTCCTTCCCCAGCCGCCGCATTGCGTCCTCCCGCTCCGCTTCCCCCTCCCCTTCCGCCTTCCCCGCTTCCACGGAAGACTCCGCGCGCTCCCCGCGGATCTCCTCCCACAGCAGCGCCAGTCGCCGGCACGTGAGGCTGCGCTCCGAGTCCGGCGCGCCCGTGTGCGTGGAGCGGTGGTCCAGAGATAAGCCCACGGAGCAGGAGCCCTGGCACATGCCGTCCACCCCCTTCCCTAGGTATTTCAACACCGGGTACCCCTTATCACTCTTTCCGCTAACGCCATTACAACTCGCGGATCCGGTATCTGGTTCCGTAAGTGGAGCTTTCGGGAGGACAGCGGCTTCTAGGGCGGCGGAAATGTAGGGTATCCCGAACGTCTCCGCGACCTCGTGGCCTACGGCTATGTACAGCTCGCCGCCGGCGTCGACGCGCAGGCGGCGCAAGTCCGCGGGTTGGATAGCGGACGCGGGGAAGAAGAGATCCGTCTCCGCCTCGCGGCTCTCGTCGTCCAGAATCGCGACGCATTGCCCGGCTCGCAGCGCGTCCAGGGCTCGCTGGATCTGCTCTGACACCCCGCTCTCGGCGGTGGCAGCCATTGTAAGAAGGAGTGGTCCAGCTACGTAAGGGCGTAAACAAACGTCCAGGATCACCCAACGAAAGAAAGGTGGGGCAGAAGTGGGATACACCAAAACACCTAATTAGTAAGAAAGCTCAGCAGCACTAACTATCGTAGAGCCCAGATAAACCAGAAGTTCTGTTGGGAAGCGAGTCGCTCGACCGAAGATGGCGGCGATTTTGGCGAGGTGAGTTGACCTGCGTCTGCGAGAAGCATCCAGCCTTTGCAAAGCATCAACGCGGTGCGCACTGAAAAGGGCTAGATTTTGTTTCGTCGCACAGGGGCAGCTGCGGAAAATTGTTGCTTATGGCTGTTTGATTCCTTTCGCAGCCCTACACGAATGCCTTCGAAAAGTTTTGCTTCCATCAGGTCCAGCCCGCGGGGAGAAGCATTCTTCGAAATTCTATGGCTCGGCTGTGAATCGCGTGATGGATGAAAGTAGATTTCCCCCACCTCGCCAACCAATAGAGGCCCACAAACAAACCCAGTTGTTGCCAGCGCACACCAAGCACCCGTGGCATCCCCTAAGCTCAGAGATCTGGGTTTCACTATGGAATCACCCAAACTCAGGCTAATCAAGGGTACACCAACAATCCGTTGTTCAACATTCAGCTTGCTCATGAGTACCAACTTACAAAAAAAAAAAAAAAAAAAAAAAAAAAAAAAAAAAAAAAAAAGATCCTGGTCGCACAACAAAGCTCATGATAGGTCACGAAAGTTTGGCCAGAAATGTCACGGGAAAATAAAATCCGCAGGCAGCAGCACGACGAGATGGTGAGAAACACTAACCAAAAATAACCAGGTGACTTCATGAAACAAGAGGAGCATGCCCTTGAGATGATGACCCTCCTCAACTGGGCACAAGCAGCAACTGTCCGAGCCCCAGGTCGAGGAAGGAGAGTGTGTGTGTGGGAAGGGCAGCTGCTGAGCTGCTGAGCTGACTGCATCACAGCACACTACTCGTAGAGGTTGCAGCCAGGCAAGCCTGGCAGAGGGGCAGGGAGGTGGTGGTGTCAGGATTTGGGGCTTAAGGAAGGGCTGAATACTCCATACAGCATGATAAGTTCCAGTCCTGACCTCCCACATTCCTCACAGCACCTGCCAGCACCACACCCACCGTGCATCATCCCCCACAGCACCACAGTCTGAATCCCCCCCTCACATGCCTTTTAGTTGGGTTCTGAAACCCCCTCACATGCCTTATAGTTGGGTTCTGAAACCCCCTCACCCGACTCACCTCTATCGTTGGGGTCTGAACCCCCCTCACCAGCCACTCTCGTCTCCCCTCCCCCCCCTCTCCCCCTCCACCCAACTCTCATGCGTTCGGCCCTCTGAACTTCCATTTTCCACCTTAGGGGACTCAGGTTAAGGCAAACAAAAGGCAGAAGACGGAGGGGTCCTCTGTCCCTTAATTGCCCAAACCTGGAAATTCCAACCCCCCCGCTCCCCCCCTTCCCCTCGCTAGCCTTCCGACCCATGGGGGTTCCGACCCTCCTCCCCTGCCTTGCACTCAAGGTACAGTGGGGTTATCACCGCTACTCCACTGCCCCTCACTGCACTTACTCAGGGGAGTGAGGCCGTCATTGTCCTCTCCCTCGCCCTCACTTAACAATCTTCAGGGTTTCAGGCTCCCGTTCTCCTCTTTCTCTCCTCTCCCTCAACCTACTCTGATAATTGCAGCCGCTCTCCTTCGCCCATCAATCAACTCACCCTGGGGGTTTCAGGCCCCCATTCTACCCCCCTCTCTCTCAACTTACCCTTGTGGCTGCAGCACCGTTCCCTTGCCGCTCACAGATCTCAACGGAACACCAGTTAGGTGCCATGTTGTCAATACGTGGCAGCAGCTATGTAGTGACACCTGTGAAATTTAGTTTCGTAGAGTGCTTCAAAAACTCTTGTGGCTGCAGCACCGTTCCCTTCTCAACGACGCGGTTGCAGGTCCCCCTTTCTCCACTCCCTCAACTTACATCGGTGGTTGAAACCCCCTCCTAGAGCAGCTCCTCCCTTTGCCCTTCACTCAACTTACCCTGGGTTGGGGTTTCAGCCCCCTCCCTTTGGGGGCGGTCCTAGAGAGGCAGGGGAGGTCAGAGTCAGAGCTCTGGCGGTCAGAGGCAGGGCTCAGGTGGTAAGAGTCAGAGCACTGGCGGTAAGAGTCAGAGCTCTGGCGGTCAGAGTCAGAGCTCTGGCAGAAAGAGTCAGAGTTCTGGCAGTCAGAGTCAGAGCTCTGGCGGTCAGAATCAGGGCTCTGTGTTCTTTTCGGCTTACATCGTGTATGTTAAAAGTCTGTTTAAGTTTGCATTTGGTTCGCTTCTTTGGCTTGTTGGGGTCAGCTGGCTTCATGCGTACCTAATGTTATAGCTTGTGTGTTTGCTTTGGTTGAGGTTGACAAAGGGTCTTGGCATCACAGTATTGGCTTTGTAGGGCGCTGTGCGCACCTAATGTTTTGGCTTGGGCTAGTCTCCTTCTTCTGTGTGGTTTGACTCACCTCCATTGACAACGACAAGCGCTTGGCCATGCAGTGGGGTCCACCATGCGATCTCTGTCTCCAGCAGTGTCCAACATGCCATCTCCATCTCAGCCCCACTCCCACCTCCGCTTCGCCAGCTGCAGCACCTCACCTTGCTCTCCACCTCCACGTGCCCACCAGCAGCACCTCGCCTTGCTCGCCTTATTCTCCACCTCCGCTGCATCCACGCCCCCATTCCTCGGAGCACTGGTAGGAAGAAAGAAGCAATCAATTAAGCGCAATGAAATGAAGCGCGCCGAAAGACAAACGGAGGACGAGCCAGCAGTCACTGAGGTGCCTTAAAAGGCGAGCCGAAGAGCAGGAGCAGGAGCAGGAGCAGGGATCGGGTATGTGAGAGTGCTGCATCAAAGATAGCTGGAACGGCAAGATGGGAAGTGGAGGGAGAGGGGGACAAGAGGGAAGCGCAGTGCAAACCGGTGGTTGAGGATGTGCAGGAGGACACGGGGATGTGCAGGGAGGCATGGGAATCAGCAGGAGGGCTGGGGATGTGCGGTGCTGGCTCACAGGCGGTTGAGCAGCGAGAGGCTGCTGATCTGAGAGGGGATGGACCCTGCAATGATGTGCCCTGGAGGTCACTGTGAGACACGCGACAGCAAGGGGCGGGAGAGGGGGGCGGGAGGGGGATGGGGGGGGACTTTTGAGTCGACTCAAAAGTCACTGCGAGTATGTTGCCTCGGAAGTCACTGTGAGATAGGCGAGAGCAGGGGACGAGAGAGGGGGACGGGAGGGAGGGCATTCAGGCAGAGCAGTGGAACAAACGGATGTGTTTGATAGGTAGAGCCTCTTTGCGGGCACCCATAGTGTTGTACATGGTAGACCCCCCAATTATCCGATCCTCCGTAGACCTCTCATCATCATCCTGTACACGTGCTGCGATCGAACAACCCGCCAAACACCACTCACAGTTGAGTTAAGTTAGTGAGTTTGCCAACGGCCGAGGGGACGGAGCCGGTGCATGGGTGCATGGGGTGCATGGGGTGCATGGGTTGCATGAGGTGCATGGGGTGCATGGGGTGCATGGGTGCATGGGGTGCATGGTGTGCATGGGTGCATGGAGTGCATGGGGTGCATGGGGTGCATGGGTGCATGGGGTGCATGGGGTGCATGGGATGCATGGGGTGCATGGGGTGCATGGGGTGCATGGGGTGCATGGGGTGCATAGGGTGCATGGGGTGCATGGGGCGCATGAGGTGCATTGGGGGAGAGGAGGCGAGGGAGGAGGAGGAGAATATCACCATCAATCAGTCTTCTCCCATTCCTTGCGCGCTCCCTTGCTCCTTGCTGCTCCCGCCATTGCTGTCCAACCTGGAGAGGAACACAGCGACGAGAATGGCGCACAGCGAGAGTGGGCGGGGTGGCGGCAGAGGGAATCAGAGAAACACAGAGGGACTCTACCATTGGCTGGTCTTTTCCCCTTCTTCGTGTGATCCCCTGGTCTATGCTGCTGCCTCCATGCTGCTACCTCCATTGCTGCCCACACCTGGAAATGATGGATCGGGAAACAGTGACAAGGGAAGTCAGTGAGGGGGGGCAGCAGTAAAGGGACGATGCAAAGCGCAGATAGAAAAGAGACAAAACCGACTGAATGGGGAGAGAACGAGGGACAAAAAGGACTTACCAGGAGGCAAGGGCTCGATTGATTCGCCTTTCCTGTGGCCCCTTGGTGCCATTGCGGCAGTTGTCCCATGCCTGCGGAAGGATACACAGGGGAGGAGTCAGTGGTCAGAGAGGAGCCAGGGACGGTGTGAGAGGAGAGAAGGGGCGACAGGATGGAGCTGAATAGCGACCAAGGGAAAGCTAACAAGAAGTGACGGGGTTTCAGAGCTCTTACCACAAGACGCGGGCGTTTTTAAATCCACCCTCTCTGATTGCCCCTCCCATGCCACCACGCCATGCTGTCCTTGTCTGTAGAAAACATACAGGCGAGCAGGGGACAGAGAGGAAAGCAGGGAAGGGAGAACGTGATCAGGGAAAGAGCGAAAGAAGGAAACTGAATGAGAACGTCAGCAAGGTATTTACAACCAAATGATAAACACGGGGAACGAGTAGTGTATTGAGAACGATGTTGAGGAGGGACAAAGAAGGGGATGATAGGAAACCTACCACGAAGAGCTGGCTCATTCGATTTCTTGTTTCCCTTTCCTGTTGCCCCTCACAGCCACCACTGCAGTCAATGCCTGTACGAGAGGATGCAGGGAAGATAATGCGAGAAGAGAGAGGAGCGGTGGTGGTATGCCAGGGAGGAACAGGAGGCTTGACTGGGTAACATAACGAAAAGCGAGAGGGGTCTTACCAGCCCAAATTGCTGGTATTCCGTGAGCATTGTTGCTCCCTCTAGCCTCCTCTGCTCCCTCTGTTCACCTGAGGGGGCAACGGCGACAATTCCACGGAAGAGAAGGAGCACAGTGAGTGGGGAGGGAAGGAAGACGAGGGGGAAGGGGAATTGGAGTGGCACGACAGAATGTAGCGACATAGAGAGAACAAATAGACAAGGTCACTCACACGAGTGAGAGGGATCTTGCACGAGTGAGAGGGATATCATCTCACCTCATTGGGTCACTGCCCCCTCCTGTCTGCTGCTGCTGCTCCTGCGTCTCTCCCTGCTCCCGGTTCACCTGAGAAAGTGACAGAGACAGGGAGTGGGAGCGAAGGAAGAAGTGTTGACGAAAAGCAAGATGCGTGGTGGGGAAGGAAACAAGTGGCACGGCATTATAAAGCAAGGAGGGGAACGAAGGGTTTGGAGGCACGAGGGAACTTACCGAATGGGGTGTGGACGAAAACGAGAGGAGTAAGGCATCATTACCACCTTGTTTTGCTGCTCCCTCTGTATCCGCTTCTGCTCCCTCTGTATCCGCCTCCGCTCCCTCTGTATCCGCCTCCGCTCCCTCTGTATCCGCCTCTGCTGCCTCTGTATCCGCCTCTGCTCCCTCTGTATCCGCCTCTGCTCCCTCTGTATCCGCCTCTGCTCCCTCTGTATCCGCCTCTGCTCCCTCTGTATCCGCCTCTGCTCCCTCTGTATCCGCCTCTGCTCCCTCTGTATCCGCCTCTGCTCCCGTTCACCTGAACGGGAGTGTGGGGGCAGCTGGAAGGGAGGGGAAGGGGAGAGGAAGGGGAGGGGTAAGCAAGGGGCAGGGAGGGGCGAGGAGGCAGCAGAATGAGACACGGAGAGACATGTACCATCATGCCTGCTGCTCCACTCGTGAGGCACGGCACGGCTGTGTCATGCTTTTGAGGATTCTAAAGAACAAAACACAACAGAGGGAGCAAGAGAGAGTCACGTACCATCACACCGGCAGCTCATCTCCCTCCCGCTCCCAGTAGCTCGTCAGGGGCAAGGGGAAGGGGCTGGATTATTGGTCAGCAGGGCATGCGAAGGGCAGTCACACACAGCCCAGTGACCGCCTGCTGTGCGTCATCCCTCTGCGGCCCTCCCTGCACTCACGAGGCACACCACTAGGTTGGCAGGGCCGGTCCACAGGTGCAGGTGCTACATGGGAGGGACAGAAGGACGGTAGGCAGAGGGGGAGAGGGAAGGAACAAGTGAAAAAGAGAGGGAGCAGGAGTGGGCGTGGATGGGCGTGGATGGGCGTGGATGGGCGTGGATGGGCGTGGATGGGCTTGGATGGGCGTGGATGCGCTTGGATGGGCGTGGATGCGCTTGGATGGGCTTGGATGCGCTTGGATGGGCTTGGATGGGCTTGGATGGGCTTGGATGAGCTTGGATGGGCTTGGATGCGCTTGGATGGGCTTGGATGCGCTTGGATGGGTTGGATGGGCTTGGATGGGCTTGGATGGGCTTGGATGGGCTTGGATGGGCTTGGATGGGCTTGGATACGCTTGGATGGTCTTGGATGGGCTTGGATGGGCTTGGATGGGCTTGGATGGGCTTGGATGGGCGTGGATGGGCTTGGATGGGCTTGGATGGGCTTGGATGCGCTTGGATGGGCGTGGATGGGCTTCGACGGGCTTCGATGGGCTTGGATGCGCTTGGATGGGCTTGGATGGGCTTGGATGGGCGTGGATGGGCGTGGATGGGCGTGGATGGGCGTGGATGGGCGTGGATGGGCTTGGATGGGCGTGGATGCGCTTGGATGGGCGTGGATGCGCTTGGATGGGCTTGGATGCGCTTGGATGGGCTTGGATGGGCTTGGATGGGCTTGGATGGGCTTGGATGAGCTTGGATGGGCTTGGATGCGATTGGATGGGCTTGGATGGGCTTGGATGGGCTTGGATGGGCTTGGATGGGCTTGGATGGGCTTGGATGGGCTTGGATGCGCTTGGATGCGCTTGGATGCGCTTGGATGGGCTTGGATGGGCTTGGATGGGCTTGGATGGGCTTGGATGCGCTTGGATGGGCTTGGATGGGCTTGGATGGGCTTGGATGGGCTTAGATGGGCTTGGGTGGGCTTGGATGCGCTTGGATGGGCTTGGATGGGCTTGGATGGGCGTGGATGGGCTTGGATGGGCTTGGATGGGCTTGGATGCGCTTGGATGGGCTTGGATGGGCTTGGATGGGCTTGGATGGGCTTGGATGGGCTTGGATGCGCTTGGATGGGCTTGGATGGGCTTGGATGGGCTTGGATGGGCTTGGATTGGCGTGGATGGTCTTGGATGGGCTTGGATGGGCTTGGATGGGCTTGGATGGGCTTGGATGGGCTTGGATGGGCTTGGATGGGCATGGATGGGCTTGGATGGGCTTGGATTGGATGGGCTTGGATGGGCTTGGATGGGCTTGGATGGGCTTGGATGGGCTTGGATGGGCTTGGATGGGCTTGGATGGGCGTGGATGGGCTTGGATGGGCTTGGATGGGCTTGGATGGGCTTGGATGGGCTTGGATGGGCTTGGATGGGCGTGGATGGGCTTGGATGGGCTTGGATGGGCTTGGATGGGCTTGGATGGGCGTGGATGGGCTTGGATGGGCTTGGATGGGCTTGTATGGGCGTGGATGGGCTTGGATGGGCTTGGATTGGCGTGGATGGTCTTGGATGGGCTTGGATGGGCTTGGATGGGCTTGGATGGGCTTGGATGGGCTTGGATGGGCATGGATGGGCTTGGATGGGCTTGGATTGGATGGGCTTGGATGGGCGTGGATGTGCTTGGATGGGCGTGGATGGGCTTGGATGGGCTTGGATGGGCTTGGATGGGCATGGATGGGCTTGGATGGGCTTGGATTGGATGGGCGTGGATGGGCTTGGATGCGCTTGGATGGGATTGGATGGGCGTGGATGGGCTTGGATGGGCTTGGATGGGCTTGGATGGGCATGGATGGGCTTGGATGGGCTTGGATGCGCTTGGATGGGCTTGGATGGGCTTGGATGGGCGTGGATGGGCTTGGATGGGCTTGGATGGGCTTGGATGGGCTTGGATGGGCTTGGATGGGCTTGGATGGGCTTGGATCGTCGTGGATGGGCTTGGATGGGCTTGGATGGGCTTGGATGGGTGTGGATGGGCTTGGATGGGCGTGGATGGGCGTGGATGGGCTTGGATGGGCTTGGATGGGCTTGGATGGCTTTGATGGGCTTGGATGGGCGTGGATGGGCGTGGATGGGCTTGGATAGGCTTGGATGGGCTTGGATGGCTTTGATGGGCTTGGATGGGCGTGGATGGGCGTGGATGGGCTTGGATGGGCTTGGATGGGCTTGGATGGGCTTGGATGGGCTTGGATGGTCTTGCGCGAAATAATTTTATCCCCCCTGGTTGTGGCTGGATGGTTGGTCTTCAACAGTCGGACTTGCATTGCCGTTGTTGGAGTGTTGCAGGAGCGGATGAGGCGAGAGGGTCTGTTGGGAGCTGCAGGCCTCACCAGGGACCATACCACACCTCGCAGCCACCATGCTCACATCATGGCGCTTGCCTCTATCACCTGGGGAGGGTCCCGAGGTGAGAGCACTGGCAGCCAGAGGAGGAGGAGTGACGGGTGAGAGGAGGAGGAAAGCTGGAGGGGTGTGGAAGGGTCAATGCAGGGCGCTCCTCCTCCCAGTGGGTGCTCCACAAGTAGCACTCCCACCAGCCGCAACCCCTCCAGCTGCACTCCCAACAGCAGCACCCGCAAGCCTTCAGCGCGTGGGGGAGTGCAGTGGTCAGCAGGGCGAGCAGGGGACAGCCACACTGTTGTGGCTGCCTGCCGTGCGTCATCCCACTGCCCTCCCTCCCACTCCGTCTCTGCAGCGCACGCTCCCATGGGCCTGGTACAACGGAATGGTGAGGGGAAAAGAACACTTGGGGAAGTAGTTGCAAAAAGTTAGGTCAAGGCATGCCAAGCCAAATGAACATGCTAAAACTAAGGAAAAGATACGTGAATATAACGTGAAAGATTCAAAGAAACGGCTGTTTGCTAGAAGCAAAAGCGATAACGAGAATGCATCTTGTGTATGAAACACGGTGCAAAGCCCAACTGAAAGAGAAAGGGCGATGGTAGCGCACAGCACCAGGACATGGAGCTAGCACGCGAGGGGGACTAGGGAAGAGAGGGACGCGGGCATGAGGATGTATGCGTTTCTACCCCCTACAACTCTAGTATGAACCCTTCCGCCCCAGTGCCATGCGCTACCATCGCTATGCGCCAATCACCCCAAAATGAACTTCTCCTGATGGTTGGGGCCCCACTCTTCTCCTTTGCAGGACGCTGCTTGCACTCTCTGCTGCTCTGTTGCCGTTGGGCCTGGGACAAGGGAATGGGTTGGGGAGAGATGCACGAAACCGAACGCATGAAGGAAGTGCGAGCAAGCAGGCGAGGAAGTGCACCATGTGAAACGGGGTACGGGGTACAAAAAGAGGAAAGGCAATTGAGCATAACCCATGGCATCTCGGCATGGGAGGGGTTGGGAGCTTCGTGGGAGGCGCAGCGCAAGGAGCACGGCACCAGGGCAGCGAGCTAGCAAGCAAGGGGGACTAGGTAAGAGAGGGACGCGGGCATGAGGATGAATGCGTTTCTAACCCCCTGCAACTCTAGCATGAGCCCTACTGCCCCAGTGCCACGGGCTACCATCGCCACACACCAGTACTATCTCACTCAAATCTTACCCCCTCCCATGCGAAAGTGTCACGGGCCATCGTAAGCAGGCAAAGATAAGTGAAAAGGACGAGGAGCGGGGTTGGGAAGTGCACTTAGCTGCACGGGTGACAGTTGCGAGCGCCAGCAGCAGCAGAGGTAGGTTGCTCCAGCACCAGCCACACCATCTGCTTCACTCCAGCCGCAGCCGCGCCAGCACCTCCCGCACCAGCAGTCACCGTGCGCCACTGGTGGCTGTCGTCCTTCGCCTTTACACCCCATGTCGCGTGACTGGCGCGTCCTCCGAGCACGTACTCGCGCGTTCGACGAGCACGTTCGCCCTTGGTCCTTCGAGCACGTTCGCCCTTCGCCTTCGCCATTCGTCGCCGTCTCGCTGATGACCATCATTAGTCGCCGTCTTGCGAATGACCGTTACAAGTCGCCGTTTCGCGAGTGACCGTCACGAGCCGCCGCCTTGCGAATGACCGTCGAAAGACGCCGTTTCCAATCACCGAAACAAGTCGCCGTTCCTCTAGTTACCGGGAGAAGTCGCGTCGCCGTCTCGCAAGTGACCGTCAGAAGCCGCTGTCTCGCTAACGATCGTCCGAAATCGCCGTCTCGCGAGTGACCGTTGAAGCCGCCGTCTCGCTGATGACCGTCAATAGTCGCCAGGTTGGGAACGATCGTCTGGAGTCGCCGTCTTGCGAGTGACCGTCAGAAGTTGCCATTTGGCGAATGACCGGCAGAACCCGCCATCCAGCTAATGACAGTCAGATATCGTCGTCTCGCGAGTGGCCGTCCGATTTCGCAGTCTCACGCCTGATTGTCAGAAGTCTCCGTCTCGTGAGCGACCGCCAAACGACGCCGTTTCCAACCAACATCGTCGCCGTTTCGCAAACTAATGACCAGGAAGCCACCGTTCTGAGAATGCCCGTCAGAAGCACGTTCCGCTTATCACCTTCAGAAATCGAAGTTTCGAGAATGGCTGTTAGAAGTCGCCGTCTCCCTAAACCGTCAGAAGTCACCGTTTCGCGAATGACCGTGATAAGTCGCCGTCTCGCAAGTAATCGTCGTTAGAAGCCGCCAGCCAGATCGCCGGTGAGATCGCGAGCGTTGCCGTCGCCGCCGTCGTCTGCACCTTGGCCGTGACCAGGGACCAATCCCGCAATCTTGGTCGCATGAAAGCCAAACCGTCCGGTGACTCGCTTTAGAAGGAAAGCGGGAGACGAATCTACGAGAAATCTCGCTACAACCAACCATCTGGTGCCACGACCAACCATCTCGATAAGTCGTCCGTCACGGTCTTAAGATTGCTCGAAACGAGGCCGCTCGAAACGACTAGAGTAGCGCTGCTCCAGCTCACTAGAATATTCCTACTCCACATGCCTGGAAATGAGTTGCGCCGGACTACAGAATATTAACTCCAAACTTCGAAGGGACTAGAATAGACTCTCGAAATGTATCGACTACAGCTGTTCGGAGTGACTATATAGGATTGTTCGGAAGATCTTGCACCAGTCAGTGATGGTATGGCGGGCTACAAAATCCATGGTTTCCTCGAAAACCGTCGCGGCCATCACCCTCAGAAAACGCCGTTGCAATAGTCACCGTCAGGAAACGCCGCCGAATAAGTATGATGATAGCGCTGCTCTAGAAGCTCTACATGTCTAGAGTAGAGATGCTCCGTATGACCTGAGCAGATATGAAGATATAGATGAAAATTTAAGACTTAGAGCGGGAATAGCGTTTGGATAAGGTTACTGATCGGTGAGGGAATCGCAGACGTCAGCCATGGATTTCGAGGAAACGAGCTGAGCCGTAGGAGTCCGTCAGAGTGGAAGAGAGCTGCTCCGAAATAAAGATGTGAAGATATACTAGACGTAAAATTAGAGCTAAAAAAAATCCAACTGAGATTAGTGGTTGATGATGGCACGTCAGGCGACAGCCATGGACTCTGAGGTAACGAGCCTGAAGTCGTAGAGTCTCTGCACGAATAGCTCTATCTACTGGTGGTGAGGAGGAAGGTATTCAGGAAAGCTTGAGAAAGGAATTCAGGAAATGATAAGGGAGCCAGTGCAGCCAGGAGCAGTTAGTAGAACGAGAGAGATTCAGAGTGGTGGAACGAGATCCAGTAGGTTACAGAGTGAGAAAAGCCACAGGCAAGGGATTCCGTGAATCTCCCACAGCGCGGAAGCCGCAGCCTGGGCGTTTGCGCGCGACCGCCTCCGAGAAGTTTACGAACCTGACAGCAATATGATTGGCGGAATGAGTCTTGCGGACAGCAATACCACCACATGTCCAGCATCTAAGCGTGGTAAATGCTCTTCATCTCGATCGGACAGCTGAGAACATCCCGATGGGAACTTCTGAACACAATGATGCGTGGACCTCCTACCTGATGAGGCGAAAATATACGTCGGTTGAGTCACCCGCCGCAACGTTGTATCGAAACTTGCGACGTTGAGGGTTGAACAATTCCCCCAACATACACTTGGACACTTCTAGCAAAACAAAATATCATGCTATGATTCTGCTGGGAGTGCAGCTGGGGGAGTGCGGCTGGCGGGAGCGCGTGCTGCAGCCATGACACATTGAACTTGGCCTTGTAGCGAATGTGAATAAGCCCTTGCCTATCATTTCTACATCATTTTCGCAGTTATATATTTTTAGAATTAATTTACAACTGTATTTTCCCAATGCTGATTTTTGCATGGCAACATACATGTAAATCACAAGATAACGTACGTCAATTTCTATTTTACTCGATTAGTTCACTTCTTGCAGTAAATCACCCACCCAGCTCGGTGAATCACAAAGCGTGTGGTCGGAAGTACAGTTCATTGCACGAAGCAAGACTCGGGCTGCCGCCAGCGCCACTAGGTACTGTAGTGCCTGCCAGTGTGCCACGAGGCAGGCACAATCGCACCTCTACAGACTCCAGTCCAGCCAGACCAGAGTCCAGAGACCCAGGCAGTCGAGTTGAGACAAAATTGTTTGGAGGGAACCCAGAGAAGCACTCTGATGAACTCCAAGAGGTTCTGCTGTGAGTGAGGAGGTCGCCGCATCCAGATTGTGGCTTCGTCTCCAGGCGGGCCTCGCGTAATCCGCCACGTGTCTCACTGCTAAAATCTCCGCTGATCGCACTGCCTCACAAGTTTGATCAAAATTCGCGTTTTTGCGACGCGCCTTTGCGCCATCGGAGCCTCGTTCACGCGACATTTTTTAAGGCGATCGCCTTTCCGGCTGTTTTACGATTGTCTGAGCTCCTTCCGTTCAGGCGTTCTCTCCGCTGTCCCCCTTAGTCGTCATTCTCGTCAGCTGAGGACTTCGAGGACCAATCATCTTGAAATTGGTTCGAAATGCGGTACCCGCCCCAAGCAGCGCGCGATTCCCATCGTCGCTAGTATGATAAATACCTCTTTATCGGTTTATATCGGCGCAGCGCGTTGCAGTCTCCGTCATCCGGCACTTCAAGCCAAGGACTAATCCACCATCCGCATCGTCTGTGCATTCTAAGTATTCTCACACAGCACGGCCTCTCAAGGCCGCCGTACACCGCTAGGGCTTCCACCACCCCGCCCCGCTCGCCCGTCCACCCTCCCGCCATCCGACCGTCCACCTCCCATCCATCCGACCGTCCGTCCGCGCATCAACCCCCAGCGCGCGTCCCCCGCGCGAAGATGGCGGAGTCGAGCAGCAGTGGCGGTGGCAGCGAGTGGCAGCGCGCGCAGCAGGGCGTGCGCGTGAGCGTGGACCTGGTGGCGGCGGCGCAGCAGCAGCTGCGCCTGCTGCACGCCGTCGACTGCTGCGCGGGGCTCTACTCCGGCCCCGCCGTGCGCCGCGCCATCCGCAGGCGAGTTGGGGGGAGTGGGGGGGTTGGGAGGGGGAAATTGGGGGGGAGAAGGGGGGAGGTGGGGGGAAAGGGGAAGGAACGAGACGGAATGTGGGGAAGAAATGGAGGGTGAACAGGGAGGTGGACGCGGGGGGGGCGGGGAGGGGTGGACTGTGGAGGAGTGGGGGAGAGGCATTGGAGGGTTGTGGGTAACTTTCTTCGATCGAGGTCTGGTCTGGTCTGGTCTGGTCTGGTCTGGTCTGGTTCATGCTGTTGTGCGTCGCCTCCTCTACCCCCTGTAATCCCCCCCTCCCTCTCCTTCACTCTCCCCCCCTCCATCACTCTATCTGCCCTCCTCCCTCGCCCCCTTCCCCCTCTCCCGCATGGGTCCAGATACGAGCGCTGCTGGCTCCCACTCCTGGACGAGCTGCAAGGGGGAAGGCAGTTAGCAGGGGCAAGCAGCAGCAGCAATAGCAATAGGAGTGGAGAGGCGGAGCTGCCGTCGTTTCTCGTGCCGCCGCTAGACGTGCACTGGATATGGCTCTGCCATCGACTCGCCCCTGTACGTTCTCCGGCCTTCGATTCGCAGTGCCGAAATTGTGCTGCTGCTGCTGCTGCTGCTGCTGGAGGGTGATGTTGCATTGGCTGTCAACAACTGTATAAAGATCAATTTTTCATCCATATTTCCTTCCTCCGTTCTCCCACCCCTCAGCCTCCCCCTCCCCCCCAAAAAGAATACATCTATCCCTCATCGCTGCCCCCTCTCTCTCCTCCCCCCAGGACGCCTATGCGCGTGACTGCACAGCAATGTTCTCTAGGGTCCTCAACTGCCCTCTCCCTCTCCTCGACCCCTCCGCCGCCGCCGCCTCGTCCTCCTTCTCGTCCTCCTTCTCCTCCACCACCCCCTCCTCCCTACACTCCCCCCACTCTCCCTCCACACTCTCCCCCTCCTCCTCTTCCGCGCACTCGCACCCGTTCCTCCTGCCGTCGGACCAGCAGCAGATGGAAGCAGTGGCTGTGAGTCGCCGCATTTGGAACGAGCGGTGGCCTGGGGACCCCTACGACCTGCATTTCTTCCAGAAGAGCGGCAATGCTGCTGCCGGCGCTGCTGCGTCGCTGGCCTCACTGCACCTCCCGCCCAGCCTGCTCGGATCCTCTAGCTTCCGCTCCTTGGCTTCCCCACCCCTCCCTGCTTCTCCTGGTGCTGCTGCGGGCCCTGGTGGTTCAGAGAGCAGGGGGGACGACGAAGCGGCGAGAGCAGAGACAGCGTCAGTGCAGGAGAGGATTTCGTACGATCTGGAAGCAGCGGTGGCGCGGCAGGCGCAGTTTTTCCACCAGATAGCGCGGCCACACATGCAGGACGCCAAGTACCTGCTGGGAGCTGTGGAGCGCTACAAGGCATTCCTCTGGCTCGCCAAACACAAGCTCCCTGCTGCTCACGACAACGCTGCTGCTGCTGCTGCTGGTGCTGCGGACGCTTCTTCTGCTGGTGGTGGTGGTGGCAGTGGTGCGAGCGGCATGTTTGTCCCTGCTCTGGACATTGACTTTGTGTGGCACGCGCACCAAGTGAGAGGGGTGGCTCTTCAACTGGGACGAGCTCGGGATCAAGAGAAGCAGCAGCCTTGTGCTGAGCTGAAGAGCACATTGCCGAAGCATTGTGTCCCGGGGAAGGGTAGTGTCCCGGGGAAGGGCAGTGTCCCGGGGAGGCATAGTGCCCCGGGGAAGCGTAGTGTCCGTGCAGTGTCCCATGGAGCATAGTGTCCCGGGGAAGGGTAGTGTCCCGGGGAAGGGTAGTGTCCCGGGGAAGCGTAGTGTCTCAGGGAAGCGTTGTGTCCCGGGGAATATAGTGTCCCGAGGAAGCATAGTGTCCCAGGGAATATAGGCGTAGTGTCCCGGGGAAGCATCATGTCTGCATTTCTCTCCGCCTCTCCCTCTCACTGCTACCTTCACCTTGTGATCTCTACAACTCATGCGTCTCCCCTCCACCCCCGCACCTGTTTCTCTTTTTCCCCCCCTCGCAGCTCGCTCCTCTGGCCTATGCCCATGACTGCAACGCCCTTCTTGGCCGCCTGCTCTCCCACCATGACTCCCTCCCAGACCACCATGAGCCACCCACCACATCCGACACCCCCCCCTCCTCCTCATCCCTCTCTTCCGCCCTCCAATCCACAGCCGCCACGTGGCTGCAATTCTACGGCCGTCCCTACGCACGAGCAGGCACCATCCGGAAAGACCCCCCTCCTCCTCCATTCCCGTTCCCCCCTCCCCTGAAATCCAAATCCGTGGGAGGAGGAGGAGGAGCGGGAGGGAGCGGGTCGGGAAGCATAGCAAGTGGGGCGAGCAGCGGGCCGGGGAGCCTCATCCCCTCAGGAAGCAGCTCCCGAGGCACGTCCAAGATAACCTCTCCTGTATCCTCGCCAGGAGCATCCCCCATACAAGACATGCGGGGCGACCTGCGTGGGGGCATCCCCCCCCGGCACGTGTTTGACGCGTGCCTCTCCCTTCTTTCCGTCTCCTCCCTCCCTTCATCCCTCAAAGGCGACCTCTCTCTCCAAATCTCCTCCCTCTCTGCCTGCCCCTCCCTCCGCCTCCGCTCCCTCAAACTCCCACTTCCTCTCTCCTCCTCCCCCTCCCCCTCCTCCTCCTCCCCGTCCGCGTCCACCCCCGCTCTCCCCCCAAACGAGCACCCGTGGCCCAACAACCCCACGTGGTGGTTAACCCTAGATGCAGAGACCAAGGGCGTGGTGCTGCAATTGTTTCTGGAGCCCCCCAAGGGGCGGCTGTCGGGCATAGCGGGCATGGCGGGGATGACGGGCGCGCACAAGGCGAGGAGTCTGGGCGAGGCCACGGTGCTGTGGGGGGACGTGTTTGCTGCCAGGGACCTCACGTGGCACGGGACAGTGGCTCTGGCGTTGGGGGCTGCAGGGAGTGGGAAGGTGAGGGGGGCGGGTGAGGCTTTTGGGTAAGGGGCTAGGTGGAGGAAGGGAGGAAGAGGTGGGGCGATGTGTTTGCGGCTAGCTACCTCACGTGGCGTGGGACACTGGCTCTGGCGTTGGGGGCTGCAGGCAGTGGGAAGGTGAGGCGGGCAGGTGGGGTGGTGAGGCTGTTGAGTGGAGAGGCTATTGAGTAAGGGGATCGGTGGTGGAGTGGAGTGGAGTGGAGTGGAGTGGAGTGGAGTGCGTAAGGGGACATGCGGATGAGGAAGGGGGCTGGATGAGTGTGTGTGGGAAAAGTAGTGCTGTTTTGTCGTAGGTATCCTCTGTTTGACAGTACACATTCGCCTTTGATTCGACTGTCATGCTCGGCGCGTCCTCTCTCACACATTTGTTGTGCATCTCTGTTGCACATTTGTCTCACATATTCATGCCTGCATCTCTGTTGTGTATTCATGCCTGCATTTTGTTGTCTTCTCATCCTTCCCTCGAAAGGTTCCTCTGACCATCCCCATGCACACTTTGATATGTTTTTTAAAGAATTTCTCAAAAACCTTTCGCATATGTTGTGCATTCATGTGTGCATGTTGTTTGTCTTCTCATCCTCCTCTCACAGGGTGCCCCTGACCATCCCCACGTGCGCATTCATGTCACCGTCACACCGCCTCAGGTAAGCGTCTTCTCCCTTCCCCTCTCTCCCCCCCTTCCCCCCCCCTCTCCTCCCCTTCTCCCCGCACACTCCTCCCCAGCCTCCCCTGCCTCATTTTCCAGCACCAGTCCATCCCGTGTCTCCTTCTCTCCCTCCGCCTCGTCCTTGGATTCTTTCTCACTCCCTCCACCCATCCGATGCTTCCACTTCCTTCCTGCCCTTCTCTCTCCATCCCGCCTCCCCTGGTTGGTACGGTACCCCAGCCGGCCCCTACGCTTCTACTGCTGCACCCGGCAGGCAGTGGGCACAGACGACAGCAAAGTGCACTGCTCTGTATTCTGTACCTGATGCCATCCCACTCCAACCCAACCCAACCCCAATGCGGCACTGCCCTTGCCTTTCCTCTCCTCTCTCCGCCCTGTTCTTTCTCTCTGTCCAGCCGGCCCCTGCGCTGCTGCTGCTGCACCCAGCAGTGGGCACGGACGACAGCGGGCTGCAGCTGACAGCAGCGGCAGTGGCGGCGCTGAAGCAGCAGCAGGAGGGGCGGTGGATGGCGCGCACCGTGCTGGACCACACTCTCGCCGAGCGCTTCGTGCTGCGCATCCGGTGAGAGTGAACGGTTTTTTTTTTCCTAAGGGGCCTCGAAAATCACTGTGCTCGAGAGACCGCACCCTCGGTGAACGGTTTGTTCTGCGCATCCGTGAGTGGGCGAAGACGTTTGGACGTTTGGACCGGCGCAAGTCCAAACGTCTTCGCCCACTGTTTGTTCTGCGCATCCGGCGGGGCACACACGGAGGGCAGGAGGGGTTTGGGGGGCAGGTGGTTTCAAGAGGACTGTTCTGGCCGTTCTATCCATTCACAGAGGGCGCGTCAGAGGGGAGAGAGTGACACAATGAAGTTGCAATCAACCTGAATAGCTCACCCCGCATGCCATTGCTCCCCTCGCTTCCCCTCCCCTCCCCTCTCCTCCCCTCTCTCCTCCCCTCCCTTCCCCTCCCTTCCGTCCAGGGTGGCCAAGGGGCACGGGTCACAGCAGGTGGAGGTACCAGCGGAGTCCAAGCGAGTGCTGCTGCATCGGGGAGGCTGGTCGCCCTCTCCTAAGGTTAAGGGCGGGCTCGTCGCTGCTGGTGCGCCCTCCAGCATTGGCATCGCATCTGCAGTGCATCCTCCTCCCCTGCATCTGTCTCTGTTTCGCGACGCACCATGTTGGGAAACACAGATGGAACGCGTGCTGTTACTGACCCATCCGTGTCCTACCACCTCCCTCTTCTGACAGACATCCGTGTCTTTCGCGGTCTGAGCTTCACTTCACAAGTTGCCGTCCCGTCTACCATCACTCCATCTCTTGCTCCCCCTACCTCTCTCGCCGGTCTTCTCTCTCATCACTCTCCACCCCCATCGCTTCGCCTCCCCTCTTGCCCTCTGCGTGCAGGCGAGCGTGTGGACGAGGTGTGTCAGCTCAAGTCACACCATATGGCGTCTCAGCGCACCTGGATGGCCTACTCCGGCTGGACGCTCCAAGTCACCCTGCGCCATCCCCACCTCCCCTCCTCCTCCTCCCTCCCCTCCACCGTCTCCTTCCCCTCCTCTTCCTCCCTTTCCTCCTCCTCCTCCTCCTCCTCCGCCTCTTCGTCCTTGCCCTTTCCCGGCCTTAGATTCCAAGTAGCCAAGATGCCAGGCCCACCGGTAAGTTCGTTGACAGGCCGTGAAAGCCACCAGGGGGGTGTGTGTTTGCGCAGTACACCTGGGGGTTGTCCGTGCTTCACCTGGTTATTTTCTTCACCTGCCAGTCTACTGCGTTTTCCCGGCAACCTCTCTCTATCTGCAGTTCTTCCTTCCCTGTGCTCATCCCTCTTCCTCCCACACACTCCTCCTCCCCCTCCCCTCCCTCCCATCCCCTCTGCCCACAACCTTTCCCCTTTTTATCCCTCCAGATGGCACTTGCTCCCGGCCGCCGGCTCGCCTACTATCGCTCTCCCTCCTCCCTCTCCTCCCTCCCCTCCTCCTCCTCCGCCTCCGCGCTCCTGCGCTCGTCCAGCACCGCTGCAGCAGCAGCAGCGGCAGCGCATGGCAGCAGGGGGAGGGCCAGAGCGGACGGGGCGTGCATGGGGGGCGAGGGGGAGGATGGGGAGGACGCAGAGGGCGAGGAGGCGGGGTATGTGACGGTGGTGCGGTATCCAGAGGACTGCCCTGGGGGCGTAGCCACCGCGCTCTTTAACTGGCGCACAGGGGGGATAGAGGTAGGCGGTTGAGTTAGCAGAGTGTAGGTGCTGTGTGTGTGTGCTTGTAGAGTGAGGAGAGGGTTAGTGTGAGGATGTGCAATGTGATGGCTGATCATGATAGAGACCACAGCCCTGCAACCACGTAAACCCACAACCCCATACTGGATAAGCCAGTCCCTTTGGCATTTTTGGCCACATCCCTCCCCTCCTCCTTTCCCTTCTCTCTCGTCCCCCATCCATCTTCCCCCCCCCCACCCCAGGTGCAGCCGCACGAGCGGTTGGATGTGGTGGTGCTGATGGCGGTGGCCGTGGCACAGTCATGGCACGACCTGCACCTTGCTGCCAGCACTTCTGCTGTTGCCAAGAAGAAAGCTGCCACTCCTGTTAAGAGCACGCCCTCTAAGATCACGCCGTCCAAGCTGCCGCGGCACGCTGCCTCTGTGGGCAAGGATGACCGATGGGGTACGCTGGGGGGGTGGGCTGCTGGGGTGTGAATGGGCATAGTCAAAGGCGGGTGTGCTAGTGTGTGAGAGGAGGGGATAGGGGGGGGCGCGGAGGAGGTTTGGTGCGTGTGCATGTGCGAGTAAATGATTAGAAAGGGGGAGGGAGGGGGGAGGGGGGCGGGGGGGGGGAGAGGAGTGGGGAAGGAACATGAAGAGACTGAGAGGTGTTCGGGTGCATGACTGTCTATTGTAATGCATGCAAATGTCACATGCCCACCGTCCTCATCCCATTCCCCTCTCTATCCAATCCCAGGTTCGGTGGTTGTTAATCCCTCTCCCGCCGGCGCCATGTCAGCGGACCCGCCTCTCTACGATTGGTTCATGTCACGCATGCTGATGTGGCACGACTCGCCGCTCTATAATGCTAGTGATGTAGGTGGCTCCTGTGCTGCGCTTCTCGGGGGCAGTGCGTGTGGAGCAATGTGAGTAAGTACACTAGTTTCGCGTGGATGGGACTGTCTAGTTTAGATGGAGATGCAGAAGATTGGACGTCACTGGTTGGTATAATAAAAAGTACCTATGTGTTGAGATATTACTCCGGACGTAATGTAAAATGGACGCACTGTAATATTATCGGAACCAGATTCAGACTAATGTATTTGCCACCCACGGCGATCCCGAGGAGAATCCTGCGGTGCATGTCTTGGTGGAAGTCCCATCTTATCTCTCCGTGAATTGTGATTGCTGGCTGATGTGACATGAAGTGATCCCTCTCTCTTTCACGCCGCCACATGAATGGAATGCTGGCGGTCGCGCCCTGGGAGGTGTGAGGGAAGCGCGCCAAGCCTAGCGTCGTATGCCGATCATTTCCTTCCTCCTCCGTGTCTGTCAGGGAGGTGTCTCCGAAAGGTTAGTCCGAAAAACTCTCCGGAAGGCTCTCCGGCACAGGACCGATAGTGCGCCGTTTCTGTTTTCCGCCCTGTGCCATTCCAGCACCTGCAGCACGAGATGACTTTTGAGTCGACTCAAAAGTCATCTCGCAGCACTCGCATGAGCTGATCGCGCAGCCGAGACACGCGTTACCCCGCGGCTGACGGAGTCTGTTTAGAGGAAATCGGCGCGGGAGGGGGACGAGAAGGCTGCGCAGAAGAGATGGCCGGCGGAAAGAGGAAAGGCGGAAAAGCCGCCAAATCCGCGGCTCAGGCGGAAGCGAAGAAGCAGCAGGAGCAGCAGGAGAAGCAGCAGCGGCAGCAGGAGGAGAAGGAGACGGAGCGCGTGGCGGACTCGTTAGACCCTGACGTGGCGGCGGCGCTCGCGGCGCTTATGGTTCCTATAGACTCGCCGCTCGCGCGCTGCGTGGTCCGCGACGACCGGCGCGAATTGCGGCGCGTTATCCGGCAGTCGCTGGAGGCGCTAGAACTAGCAGAGATTTTAGTAGTGGAGGTGGGGGAGGAGGACGAGGGAGAGAGGGATGAGAAGGAGGAGGAGGAGGAGGAGGGTGCTAGGGAGTGGAGAGAGGTGGAGATGGCTCATAGTGGATGGGTGGGGAAGGACGGGAAGGGGGGGAAGGGCGAAAAGGGGAAGGGGAAGGGCAAGGGGAAAGGAGTTAAAGGGACGGGGAAGGGGAAGGGCGAGAAAGGGAGAGGGGATAAGGGTGCAGGGGAGGGGGAGGGAGCGGAGGAGAAGCGGGCGGAGAGGGCGGAGAGAGAGTTGATGTTGGAGCGCGTTGGGGAGGTGGTGCGCCAGGCGCTGGCGTGCGCTTGTGTCTGCGACGCCGTGGAGTGCTGCCAGGCTGTCATCGCCTTGACGCCTGCTGACGTGGAGCCCGGTCACGTGAGTCTGTCTGTCTGTCTGTCAGTCTGTCCCCCTTGAAAGCACTGGACGGGATGGGTTGATACATGCGTGCATGCATGCATGCAGGCAGGCAGGCAGGCAGGCAGGAAGGATTGCATGTGCGCATGGGAGGGTGCGTGCACGCAAGTGGGAATGGAAGCATGGGTGGGCCTGCTGGTCCAAGCATGAAGGTCCAAGTATCTGCTCGTCTCGCCATGCCTTCTCCTCCTCAGATACTCCCTTCTCCCCTTCTCCCCTTCTCCCCCATCCCTGTGATCTCCTCTTCCCCCACCTTTTCCTGACTGCCTCGCTGGGCCCCCCCTCTCCCGCCCTCTTCCCCTCTGTGCGCCGCAGCCGTGCTGGGCGGTGCAGGCGGACGAGGCGGTGGCGCGCTCACCGCACTGCGCGCGCCACGTCGCGGCGCTCACAGCGCTGCACATGGCCGCCAGATTCCACCGGTGAGCGCACCGGCACGGGCACGGGCATGCGTGCTGGCTGCTGCATGGCGGGGCATGTGCATGGATGCATGGTGGGGCATGTGCATGGATGCATGGTGGGGCATGTGCATGGATGCATGGTGGGGCATGTCCATGGATGCATGGCGGGGCATATGCATGGATGCATGGTTGCATGGCGGGGCATATGCATGGATGCATGGACGCACTCTACTTCACCAAGCCCACTCCCTTCCGAACCTAAACCTCTCACCTTGACTCTGGAACGCCGCGGAGGGAGATCAGGCCGGAACAGCCCCCCTCCCTATCCAATCACCGCACCTCTTGTTCTCCTCCCTTCCCCCCCACCATCCGTGCAGTGCGCGGTGTATATCCGCGCTGCTGGCAGCGGGTGCGGACGCGAGTCTGCCTGCCGGGCCGCTGGGGCTCACAGCGCTGGAGGAAGCACTGCTGTCCAAGAAGCTGCACGTGCGTGCTGGGGTGATGGGGTGCTGGGGTGATGGGGTGGGGGGGTGGCGGGGGTGGTGGGGGTGGTGGGACTGGTGGGGGTGGTGTGGGTGGTGGGAGTGGTGACGTAGTGGGCAGGCAGGCTCTCCCACATGTAGCATTTTGCCTGGACATTTGGCCGCACTCCTACTTGGGCTGCTGTTTCGTTCTTCAGGTATTGTACTGCTCTCTTGTCGTCTGCCTATTCCCATCTTCTCTTCTCCTCTCCTCTCCTCTCCCCCCATCCTCCCCCCCTGGTGCAGTTGGACTGGGGACCACAGACAGCCCCGCTGCGAGTGGTGAACACGCTCAGGCACGAGCGCAACCTCGACACCGTACAAATGCTGCACCAGGTAGGTACCGACGCACAGCTCTATTCTGTCATGGGGCTGCATTCCGTTCTCGCTCGCTGCTGGTCCCGCTGCTGCTGCTGCTGCTGCTTTGTAGATGCACCTGCAGTGCTGCCACTTCCCTAGCACGCATGATGTCTACTACAGAAGCTTTACCCGCCTCCTACCTCCTTCCCCCCCTTAAACCCCTCACCCCCCCTCCCCTCCCCTCTGCAGCACGCCTCTGACGGCCTCCGTGTGTCCTTCACCCTCGCCGGGTGCTTCCGCCTGGTGCCGCTGGTCGTGAGTCGACTCAAAAGCAACCCTCCCCAATCCTTCCCCCCCCAACCTCGCAGCACGCCTCTGACGGCCTCCGCGTGGCCTTCACTCTTGCCGGGTGCTTCCGCCTGGTGCCGCTCGTGGCGCTGCTCCTGTCGGGGGGCTCACCCCTCCTCAACACCACGGTGGCCCCCTTGCACCACCCGTGGCTGGGCGCCGCCTCCCTGGGCGGCTGCGAGTGGATGCACGGCCACCCGTCCCTCACCATGCTGGATGTCATTCTCGCCAACCTCCTTGACCTCTCCCGGGTGCCCTTGTCTCGGCCCAGCATGGCTCACAGCCAGCATCACAGCCACAACCACAACCACCACCAACACCAACACTACCACCAGCATCACCAGCATCACCAGAACCATCACCATAACCATCCTGATGGAGATGACGACGACGACGATACGTTCTGGGATGCACGCGAGGATGGGGACGGAGCAGCCTCCTCCCCGGCGTCATCCACTGCCGGCGACAGGACTGATAGGAGCGAGCGCAGCAGGAGGGTGCGGCTGTCAAAGCGCACCACGTGGCTGGCGGCGATAGGGCTGATGGTGGTGGAGCCGTGGCAGGAGGTGCTGATCGGCGAGCAGGAGAAGGAGCAGCAGGAGCGCGACCAGCAGCAGCTCAAGCTGCTGCTGCAGCCGTCGCAGGAGGGCGACAGGCATGGGAGCGGCGTGGACGAGACCAAGGGAGGGAAGACGAAAGGGAAGCGAGGGGCGGAGGCAGCGGCCACAGCAGGAGGAGGGGGAGGAGGTGAGTTGGGGGGAGGGGGAGGAGGGGAAGATGGAGGAGGCAGGAACCAATCAGAGGTCCGGTTGAGCGAGTTGAGGATGAGGGGACTGAAGGTGCTGGAGGCGTTGCTTCTCTTCAACCCGCCTCTGTCCGGCCACGGGCCCAGCGTGCACCAGGTGCCGCTGGCGCGTGCTGCGGCAGGGAACGACGGCATGGTGGTGGGGCTGCTGCTGGACGCAGGCGCTGCTGTGGCGGACAGCGATGGTGATGGCAACACTGCGCTGCACTGGGTGCTCCGACAGGTGCCGCGGGGTGGGGATAGGTGGGGTTTGGGGGGTGTGACAAGTGGGGTTGTGGGGGGGGGGGGGGGGAGATGCAAGGAGGACAGTGAGGTAGCTGGGGTTAGATAAGTGCTTGCTGCAGCATGATCTTTCGGTTTGGGCCATCAACTCAACCCCCTCCCTTTCGCCCCCTCCCCCTACTTTCCCTTCGTTCAAATCCCTTGGCCATGTCCCCTCGAAAAACCTCCTCCTATAATCCTGGCCTCCCTGCTTCCTTCCTCGCCATCCATCGATCTCAGGCCACCCCTTGGAACGGGCGGCCAGTGAACACAGCAATACTGCAGCGGCTGATATCAGCGGGGGCGAGTGTGCTGGCAGGCAACCACGTGGGGGCGACCCCCGTGCACACAGCAGCGGGGCACGGGCACTCGGAGGCGCTGCAGGTACTGCTGGGGAGGGAGGCCGCTGCCGCTAACGTGGTCACGGACAGGCGCGAGACGCCACTGCACTACGCTGCTCGGGTGAGAGATGTGGGGGGTGGTGGGGGTTGGTGGGGGTAGCGTGTGTGGGGGGGGGGGGGGGCGCACGGGAGGGGATGGCGTGATTGGTAGACCAGGCGTGTGGTTTGAGAGCCAATGAGCAGTCACCGTGCTGGTTGCTTGTGCTATGAGGCACGTCGGCATGGGGTTGTGTTTGGTTTAGATCGATCGAGCCAACTGCCAGCCAGCTACTGCACTGCCTGCTGCGCTCAGTGCACCCTGTTTCAAAACCATCCCTCGAATTACTCACACACACACACAACCCTTGCCTGGTGTATTTTGAGTCGACTCAAAATACATCTGGACAACCCTTGCCTGCCCTGAACGCGTACGCACCCCCCTTCACCTGCTTTTGAGTGGACTCAAAAGCCCCCTGCTTCCCCCTCTTCCCCTGTCACCAGCACAACCACGTGGCATGTGCGGCCGTGCTGCTGTCCTTCGGCGCGTCAAACAGCGTGGAGAACGCCGGAGGGTGGCGGCCAGGCCAGCTCACCTCGTCCACGGAGCTGCGGCAGATGCTGGGGGAGACAGGCCCCCCCATGGCGGGGGGGGATGGGCAGGATTCCTCTTCTGGCGGGGATCGTCCGTGGGATGCGTCTGCAGCTGGTGCTGGTGGTGGGGTTGGTGGGGGTGGTGGTGGGTCTGGGCCTGCTGCCCCCCCTTGGGCTGACTCGCTGCATCAGCTGCGGCTGGGGTGGAAGGAGACGGAGCAGCAGCGGCAGAAGCAGCAGAAGCAGCAGCAGCAGCAGGAGCAGCAGCAGCAGCAGCAACAGCAGCAGAAGCAGCAGCAGCAGCAGAAGGCGGGATTTGACCCCAAGTACAAGTACAAGACGCAGATGTGCCGGCGGTGGGTGCAGATGGGCAATTGCAGCCTAGGCGCGCACTGCACGTTCGCCCACGGGAAGAAGGAGCTCCAGGAGGCGAAACCCCCTCCCAAGGAGTTTAAAGAGGCGAAGCCAGGCAAGGAAGTCAAGAGGGAGAAGCCAGCGAGTAGAGGGGCGGCAGGATGGGACAGTGCTGTTGCTGGTGCTGCTCCTGGCTGGGATGTTGCTGCTGGGTGGGATGCTGCTGCTGCTCCTGGTGCTGCTGGTGCTGGTGCTGGTGTTGGTTGGGAATCTTCTGCTGCGTCTGGTGGTGGGGAGAGCAGGGAGAGTGCCAGCTTCGTGCCGTGGGAGAGCAGCTCGAGTGGGTGGGGGGGCAGTGAGAGGGGGGGCGCAGCAGCAGAGGCAGCGTCGTGGGAGTGGGGCGACCAGTCAGAGGACGCCAGGAGCACCGGCGCTGCCAGCTGGGGGGGTGGCAGCAACAGCAGTGGCAGCATGAGTGCAGCTGCTCGCGGTGGTGGGGGTGGCGGTGCTGCCAATGGTGGTTTTTCTGGTGGGGTGGCAGCAGCACGAGGAAAGAAGTCACTTGCACTGACAGAAGATCCTGCCTTCATCCCCTAGTGAGCCCACCTTTGCCCTTTCTGCGTAGCTCTTGCTTCTCGCTTCTCATGTCTCGCTCCTCACGTCTCGCTCCCCCTCCTCTGTGCCCTCCTCCGCGTGGTGGACACTGCAGTGCTGCACGCGCCCGAACCAGCACGCATAGACCCACTCCCCTTCCCCCCTCTCCCCCCCCCCAAATCCCCGAAGCAAGATATTCGTGGGGGGGCTGCCCTACGACGTGACTTCAGACGACTTAGCAGAGCACTTTGAGTCGCCGTACGGTGGCGTGGTGGACGCCTGTGTTGCTGTGGTCAATGCCGAACCCAGCTGTTGGTGATTTTTTAGTCGACTCAAAAATGAACCCAGCTGTTGTTTACCCACTCCCCCTTCTCCCCCCTCCCCATCCCCATCGCCATCCCCATCCCCATCTTCTTATCCCTGCAGCAAGATATTCGTGGGCGGGCTGCCCTACGATGTGACGTCAGACGACCTAGCAGAGCACTTCGAGACGGTGTACGGGGGCGTGGTGGACGCCGCAGTGCTGCAGGCGTCCGACCCGGCGGCCTCGGAGCCGGGGGCGATGCGGTCGCGGGGGTTTGGGTTCGTGGTGCTGGAGTCAAGGGAGATCGTGGCGTGGCTGCTGCAGAAACACTTCGTGCCGCTGGGGGGCCGCATGGTCGAGGTGAGGAGGGATGGGGAGGTGAGGAGGGATGGGGGGAGGGGAGGATGCATGGCTGAGTAGCACTGGTGAAGCCAGTTTCTTGTTTGAAGATAAGCCTGCTCTTCAGCCTTATCTGCCTAGACTTTTTCTCCCCCGTCCCATTCTCGAATCGCAGTGCCTGTGCGTCCTTGATCCCCCCCCCCGGTGACCCCCTTTGATGCGTGTGTCTCCCCTTTGATGCTGTGAGACGTTTCCACAGATAAGGACTGCTTCCATGCGCGGCGCTGTGCCTGCCTCTAATGCTGCCGCCCCTCCTGCTGCCACTCACAGCACCACCACCGAAAGCACTGCCAAGGCACCAAAGCCCAAGGCTCATCCGTCCCCGCACCCCTCCGCGCACGCTTCCCCCCATCCCTCCACGCACGCTTCCCCTCACCCCTCGCCCCATCCTTCCCCCCACGCCTCCCCACATCCCTCCTCCCACCCCTCACCCCACCCTTCTCCCGGTCATAAGCAGAAGCGCCTACCCCCGCAGCCTTCCCCCGACCTTCCCTCCAACTCCTCTTTCTCCTCCAGTGCCTCACCCCCCAACCCATCTGCCCCTCTCAATCCGGACCATCAACCCCATCAACCTTATCAACCCCATCAACCTTATCAACCCCATCAACCTTATCAACCCCATCAACCTTATCAACCCCATCAACCCCATCAACCCAATCAACCCCATCAACCCCATCAGCCCCATCAGCCCCATCAGCCCGATCAACCCCATCAGCCCCATCAAACCCATCAGCCCCATCAACCCCATCAGCCCCATGAGCCCCACAATGCCACAGCTCAGGCCCAGCCCCCCCCCCGATTCCCTTCTGCCACTGCTGGGGACTCGTACCAAGGCTCCACACAGACGCACCCAGACTCCTGGGGCAGCAGCACTGCTGCTGCTCCCGGCACCCCCAGCGCTGCTGCTCCTGTTGCCGCAGTGCATTTCAAGGCGCATGGGAAAGCGGTGGCATCAGCAGCGCACGGGGAGGAGGTGCTGTCGGTGGGTGAAGTGGAAGCAGCGATGCGGCAGACGGCACAGGAGGAGGCACGGAGTGGGATGGGGGCGTGGGGAGTGCAGCAGCTGCAGGCCCAACAGCTCCTTCAGCTGCAGCAACAGCGGGTGCAGGAGGAGCAGGTGCAGCAGCAGCAACAGCAACACCAGCAACACCTGCAGCAGCAGCAGCAGCAGCAGCAGAAGCAGCAGCAGCAGCAGCAGCAGCAACGGCAACAGCAGCTGCAGCAGCAGCACCACCACCACCATCACCAGCACCACCTGCAACAGCAGCAGCAGCAGACTCAGCCTTTCGAATCACAGTGGCAGCAACAGCAACAGCAGTTGCTGCAGCAGCAGCACGACCTACAACAACAGCTGCTAGCCCTCCAGCAGCAGATCCTCCTAAGCCAGCAACACCTCGCCACACCCCCTCCCTCCCACCCCTCCACTTCTTTCCCCACCCCCTCTCCCACCACCACTCTGCTCCCCACGCTGCTACCATCGTCAACACCTACCGCGCACAGAGCAGCACAACTGCCATCCTCTGCCTCCGTCTTCCCAGGGGCTCACTTGCCCATCCCTGGGCTTGGGCTTGCCACAGCACACGCATTCACCCCGCCAGGCTTCTCGTTACCTGCAGCAGTGTCTGCACGCGCACCCGCGCATGTGCTGGCAGCAGCAGCAGGCCCCTTGGCAGGGGCAACACAGCCAGCAGCTGCGGGTAACGAGAGGAGAGAACCAGCAGCCATGGGTATGAGAGGTGGTGAACCAGCAGGGGAGGCGGGAGGCGAGGAGGAGGAGGAGCTAGCTTGCCTGTTGTCCATGCTGAACGCTACTGGCTGAAGGACCTGCCAGCCGGACGGACGAAGAGCAGTACCCGGTGTTGGTGGCACTGCAACACCATGTGGTTGGTTGGGCAGACGCCCAATGGCCTTTGGTAGATGATCACTGAATGGGCTTAGTTTCTGGTATCGTAGTTCCTACCACCGGGCTCGGTGTGAGGTTCTGCTTCACAGAATCATATGCTTGGCTGTCGCTCCTTCTCTAGCGCCACAGTTGTGCTGTTGTCCCTTGGCTAGTGTGCACAATCATGACAAAGAAGAGAAGAGTTATCTAATCCAGGTCATGCAACAATGCTGAGTGTACAGCGCACAATTCACATGCCGCAATGCACGCCAGAAGTGCAGTTTCGTTGACATATATCCTCTGCAGTGGGTACATTCTCACCCAAACACGCAGTTGACATGCATTGTGGTGGCATCTCGACTCGAGGGGGACAGTACGCAGCATACCAAGCTCTGCATCCATTGAAATTCCAACGGTATTTGTCTGCACTGCACTGCCAACCACCTCAACCTCGACTGCCATTCGATTCAACCAAGTCCAATACCCATCCCCCCTCTTGATCTCATAATACCTGTCCCGCCCGAGCATTGTGCTCCGCAGCTCGCATGTTCTGGGGTAGAGTCACCCCCAGCCCATTCCAACCACCACCCCGAACCCCCCCCCAGCCGCATTCCAGAGGTCAGTCATCCATACATGCACCATCGCCCGCTCCTGCATCAACCAGCCCCTAGATGTGCCACATCTGCCCACTACACCTGACCGCCACCCGCATCACCCTTGCCCCACTGGCTGCTGCAGCTGCAGGTTGGCGATGGCGTCTGGCCTCAAGTCCACACTCTGCTTGTGAGGCGCCTAAGGAAATCACCATGCCGACGTCTACAGCTGGCGGCTACAGCTGCAGGTTGGCGATGGCCTCGGGCCGGAAGTCCACTCTCTGCCCAAGCACCCTCTTCACCTCCGCGGGACTCAGCCGCCACGTCATGGGCCCTGCATTATCCCCCCAATAATCCAAGATCTCCGCCACCTTCTCAAGATTCAGCACCGTCGCGATCTGCGTGAGCCTTGCAAACTTATCCCGCACGGACCGCGATGTCAACGCCGACAGGTGCCCCACGAGGGTTCTCACCTCTCTGTCCAGCTGCAGCCCCCCCAGCTGGTTGAACCGCTTCTGTGCCACCGCCGCCTCGACCCGCCGTGCTACCATGTCCGTGACGAGCCCCACCAGCCCGTCATGATTGGCGGCTGTCAGCAGCGGCTGCAGTGGGGCGAGGCACGCCTCGAGCGCGAGCAGCAAGCGCTGCACCCAGGGGTCAGTGGCTTCCCTCTCCTCGTACTCCGCCTCGGAAAGCTCATAGGAGATGGAGGAGGCGAGGAGGTCGAGGACAGGGCGCAGGCGTGGGGCGATGCCATTGGCAAGCTGCTCCAGGCCCGTGGCCGCCACCTGGCGGAAGACAGCGCTGGTCTCGCCTAGGTCGGCAAGAATGGGCTTCAACCGCTCCCTGTCCGCTGGCGTGGGGAACACCTGGTGGGCGGGAGGCAGGAACGGGTAGGGGTTGGGGGAGGGGGTAATGGGGCGTACTTGACGGGAGAGTGAGCAGGAGGCATCCACAGCGCTGGAATGGGCTGGGATGGGGCCTGCATCTGCTGCCAGGCCAACAATGATATAGGGGATCTGCAGGCGCAGCAAGGGATGAGGAATGAGCGCAAGTCGGGAGGGGTGGGAGGGAGGGGGGAGGGGAGGGAGTGCGTGCTGCTGTGTGGGTAGCTGGGAGCAGCATGCTGTGAATTTCCTCATGCTGAACGCCCCCGGATCTCTTTTTGGCGGATAGAATCCTTTCGCGAGCGCCGCAGCCAGGAGTTCCACACACCTGTCACGCTCACATCCGCCCCTGGAGCTTACCAAGCAGCGCCAGGAACCAGAGCAGCGCATGTGCGCTTGGCTTTGCAACTGCCCCACCCTCACCCTCACCCTCACCCTCACCCTCACCCTCACCTTCACTCCCACCCCCACCCCCACCCTCACCTAATCTTAGCCAATGGAGAGAGGACACTGGGATGGCAGCACAAGCTGGCCTTGACTCCACCACAGGTCAACAAATTGAGGAACCAGGATCAGCGCTCCACGAACACGCACACACAAGAGCACACAACATCACATACACGCACAACATCATCAATGGCTAGCCTGCCCCTTCCATCCCATTCTGCAAGCCCCACCCCACTCACCTCCAGGCTGTGTTTCCCCTCACCTCGAGGCTGTACTCCTCCGCCTCCTGCTTCAGCTTCATCGCATACTCCGCGCTCACATCCGCATTGTTCAGCGCCAGCGCCAGCGTAGCTTCCGACCCGCCACCTCCTCCGCCCATCCCCCCCGCGCCTCCCCCTCCCCCGCCGCCACCCACCCCGCCCGCCCCCCCACCGACTCCTCCCGCCACTCCCGCCACCCCGCCCGCGCCTGCCGCCGCGCTTGCCGCCACAGAGGCCAGCAGCCGCGCCGCGAGGTTGGGCTCTCTTAATCTCCTCTGCAGCGCGTCGCGGAGGTCCGCGCGAAGGACGGCGGCAGTGGCGGCTAGCACGGCGGCGGCGGCGGGGAGGAACGACGTGGCGACGGCGCGGCGCGTGCCGTTCTGGAGAATAAAGAACACGTCGTCGACCATAGAGGAGGTGAACGAGTCGGGAACGGGCTCGTCTATCCTAACCGCCTTTCCAACGTTCTCCACCATAAAATACTCCTCTAAAGTCACATAGAACCCCATCACGTCTACTAGGATCTTCCCGAACGCGCCGCCGCCCACACCACTCCCCCCGCCTCCGCCGCCACCTCCGCCGGTTCCGCTGGGCGCGGCGAAGCTAGCGAAGGTGGTGAGGGTGCGCGGGGAGACGCCTGCGCCGGCGGCTTCCGCGTCTCTGAGCTTCGCGGCGATGAACCGCGCGTACTCGTGGCTGCGCTGGGACAGCAGCAGCGCCTCTTCTAGACACGCCTCCACCTCTTGCGGGTTCGGCCCTACCACTGACCCGTCCGACGCACCCATCGCTGCCGCTGCCCTGAATCCCGTTCCGTGCCCGCCGCCGCCCGTGCTGCCGAGTGTGTACCCTGCCGCGGCGGCGGCCGCCGCTGCTTCTTTCGCGAGGCGGGGCAGGCGGCGGTGCTCGACGTACTTGCGGAGAATGGCGGCGGATCGCGCGTCGCACTCCGCTTGCAGCTCTTTAATCGCCGCCACCACGCCGTCCTCGCCGGCGACCGCTTTAAGGAGCTCCTCGTTGCTCTCTACAGCGAGCGCCACGTCACGGAGCAGCGCCGTCAGCGCCTCCGCGAAATCCGCCTGCTGGGAGACGGCAAGCATAGCGGCCGCTGCGCCGCCGCCGCCGGCGTTGCTGGCGACAACATCTAGGGACGAAAGCAGCGCCGCGAATTGCTCGCGCGCGCGCACCGCCACGACCTTGCGGAGGTACCCCACGAGCGCGCGCAAGCCTTCCGCCTGCAGCCCGAGCGGGGGGAACAGGCGCACGAAACGCTCCACCCCCGCCTGGTCCATTTCGTCCGCCGCCGCCGCGAAGCGCTTGCGGATAACCCCTTCGAGCTTGACCTTTGACTCCACGAGCTGTCTCCGCTGCTCCCGCGCCGTCTCCGCCGCCTGCGAATCCATCGCATGCGGCGAAACCGCCGCCGCCGCTTGCGGAGGGGCCTGCCCGAGCAGCGCCGCCGCCGCCGCCGCCGCATCCGCCGCGGCGATCGGCGAGCGCGGCGTGGTGGGATGGAGTAACTCCTCGTCAAGCTGCAGAAAGGTCTCTATGAACCGCGCCGCCGCCTCGTAGTCCGACGCCTCGAGCGCGTTCCGCGCGCCGGTGATGCAGTTGCTGCGGTCCACGATCGCGTCGATCCGCGCTATGGTGATCGCGACGCGGGACTGCGCCGCGTCGCGCTCCCGGACGCTCCCGCTGACCCGTGAGGCGAGCTGGCTGGTTCCCGACACCGACGCGAGAACGGCGTCAGCGTCTGTACGGACTAATTCAAGGACGTCGGCTGCCGCTTTATGCAGGCCTAGAAGGCGCCGCTCCAGCCCGCCTCTCGCGGCGAGAAGCGCGGCGAGCTCGTTGTCGATGTCACGCTCCCTCGCCACCGTCTCGTGCAGCAGCCGCGTCATGGCGCCGATGTCCGTCAGCGACCGGATCTCCGCGAGCGACGGCGCAGCGGCAGACGCGGCGGCGGATGCGGACGCGGAAGTCGGGGTGGTGGCGGATGCAGCGGTGCCGTTGGGGAGTTGGGATTGGGAGCCGCTAGCGGTTGGAGTTAACGGACCAGCCGCCATGGCCGGCACTCACGACGGGGAATAGGTCAGAGGTTAGAACAAATCGGTCAGCCGCGAAAGTAACGCTCCCCAGCTGACCTGCTGAATGCGGGCCGAGTACTCTACTAAAAGAAGCCGGTAATCGTAAGCTACATGCGAAGCACAGACCCTGGTACTGCTACCAATGGAGGATCGCCTACTGGGCCAAGGGCCGTGGACCACCTTGGCTGGTTAGATCTCCCGATCATCGTGATCGACGGCGTAGATCAATCAAGCCGCATGGCCTCGAGATTACGGTAAAAACTTAGCTCGTGACGAGGTGTCCGGACCAGAATTTGGAACGCTTCAGCCTAGCCTGATCTGACGGCCCGGGATCAGGATACACAGATGAAGTACTTTTACACGTTCCTGTGGGACCGCGTCGTGGTGGTAGAGAGGAGGCGATTAGTTCCGAGCCGAGGAATGCGGGAGAATGGGCCAAGCACGCAGATCATGCAAATGCGGAATTCAGGTCTAGGAATCTATGGCTGCTGTTCTGATGGGATCCATCCGTGCACACCCAATACGCTGTTTGCCTCGCCACACACTCCCAAGATTCCGCAACGGTAATCCCAAGAGTTCGAACAATCTACACTCTTTCAAACTACATATATTTCTGTCCATTGGTCAAAGCACGTACTCAACTCAGGCCATGCCCTCCAAATCGCAATTTTGTGTTGCATGGCTGGCTGGCAGCCCAACACAATTGGTACCGCCAGTTTGCCTCCTCCTTCCCCTGCTCTTCCCAATTCACAACGCAGTCGTCCAAATGCGTCGATCTTGCATAGACCAGCCAAAAGCTCTTGCCTTGCCTTGCTGTTGAGTATTTTCACAAGCACATCTTACATACCATATGTTACCGTATGTCTGTGGCCATATGTTTATCGTAAATCAGCTGAAAACTGGCCAAGGAGAGTCTTGAGTATGAAACAAAAAGATCCAACCAGCAAGGGCCTTAGATGAGCCCACCCAATGCAAAGCAAAGTGTGAGGCTGTTCTTAAAGGAGCATTGCAGGGTCCTTCTTCTGCAGATGGATCTTATCAATGCCTTCCAGCACCTCAGGAGAGAGATCAATCTCAAACGCATCTGAACAGGCACGAAGGAGGGTTGGAAGCACGGTTGAGAGCACAGTAGGGTAATCCGCCCCTTCCTCTTACACAGCATGCTCGCGCGCACGCACGCACGCTCTCATGCACGCACGCACGCTCTCACGCACGCACACACGCACTCACGTACACACACGCTCAGAAAAGCAGCAGGAACTCACCACCAAAGATGCACCGAGCAAAACCAAGACAAACACAAAACCAACCACCCGCCAAGTCCCCCCCCCTCCCCTTCTCCCCACGGCACAGGCACTGACCGAGGTTCTCCTTGAGCTGCTCCAGATTAGTGGCGCCAAAGATGGTGGACGTCACGTACCACCGCGACTTGCACCACGCCAGCGCTAGCTGCGCCGGGGATATGCCTGCTCACAGGGAAGAGAAGAGAGGGGGGGATAGGCGGATGTGAGGAGGAAAGGGGGATGGGGGATGGTGAGGAGAGGGGGATGGGCGTGGAGGGGGCAACATGGAGGCCGGAGTGATTGAGGAGGAGATGAGGGTGGTTCATTGATGGATGGATGTGCCGGCAGTAGAGGAAGCTGTGGCCACCAGGCTGTGCAAGGCCGCGGATCGGACGCGTAGAGATGGAAGAGGCAGCGCGAGGAAGAGCGGGATGAGGGATGTGGGATGAGGGATGGAAGAGGGAATATGCGAGTGAAACCCAGCCTGGCTTAGTTGCTGGTGCATGCGCCCTCGCCTTGCTCGCCCCTCTCCCCTTATTCACCAACCCCTCTCCCATCTCACCAAGCCCTCTCCCATCTCACCAACGCTCTCCGCATAGTCGGTGTAGATCTGCGTGGCGTCAGCCATGGCCCCCGTGGTGAAGCGCTCCTGGTACTGCTCAAACAGAGAGAAGCGCGCTCCCTCCGGCCGCTTGCCCCCGTTGTACTTGCCCGACAGCATTCCTGCTCAATCGTGGGAAGGGGGGAGGAAGGGGGGGATGGGAACAGGGAGAGAAGGACGGTGGACAGGTTGAGTGATGGTGAATTCTGGAAAATTCTACTCATACTCGTCTCACTAGAGCACCTTCGTCTCACTACGGCACGCTCGTCTCACTAGTGCACGCTTGCCTCACGAGGGCACGCTCGCCTCACTAGGGCACCCTCTCCTCACTAGGGCACGCTCGTCTCACTAGGGCATGCTCGTCTCACTAAGGCCCGCTCGTCCCACTAGTGCACGCTCGTCTGACTAAAGCGTGCTCGTCTCACTAGGGCATGCTCGTCTCACTAGGGCACGCTCGTCTCACTAGGGCACGCTCGTCTCACTAGGGCATGCTCGTCTCACTAAGGCACGCTCGTCCCACTAGTGCACGCTCGTCTGACTAAAGCGTGCTCGTCTCACTAGGGCATGCTCGTCTCACTAGGGCACGCTCGTCTCACTAGGGCGCGCTCCTCTCACTGGGGCCCGGTCGTCTCACAAGGGCACGCTTGTCTCACTAGGGCATGCTCGTCTCACTAGGGCATGTTCGTCTCACTAGGGCATGTTCGTCTCACTAGGGCACCGTCGTCTCACTAGGGCACCGTCGTCTCACTAGGGCACCGTCGTCTCACTAGGGCACCGTCGTCTCACTAGGGCACCGTCGTCTCACTAGGGCACCGTCGTCTCACTAGGGCACCGTCGTCTCACTAGGGCACCGTCGTCTCACTAGGGCACCGTCGTCTCACTAGGGCACCGTCGTCTCACTAGGGCACCGTCGTCTCACTAGGGCACCGTCGTCTCACTAGGGCACCGTCGTCTCACTAGGGCACCGTCGTCTCACTAGGGCACCGTCGTCTCACTAGGGCACCGTCGTCTCACTAGGGCACCGTCGTCTCACTAGGGCACCGTCGTCTCACTAGGGCACCGTCGTCTCACTAGGGCACCGTCGTCTCACTAGGGCACCGTCGTCTCACTAGGGCACCGTCGTCTCACTAGGGCACCGTCGTCTCACTAGGGCACCGTCGTCTCACTAGGGCACCGTCGTCTCACTAGGGCACCGTCGTCTCACTAGGGCACCGTCGTCTCACTAGGGCACCGTCGTCTCACTAGGGCACCGTCGTCTCACTAGGGCACCGTCGTCTCACTAGGGCACCGTCGTCTCACTAGGGCACCGTCGTCTCACTAGGGCACCGTCGTCTCACTAGGGCACCGTCGTCTCACTAGGGCACCGTCGTCTCACTAGGGCACCGTCGTCTCACTAGGGCACCGTCGTCTCACTAGGGCACGCTCATCTCACTAGGGCATGCTCGTCTCACTATGGCACGCTCGTCCCACTAGCGCACGCTGCTCTAACAAGAGCATGCTCGTCTCACTAGTGCACACTCGTTTCACTAGCACACGCTCGTCTCACTAGGGCTCGCTCATCTCACCAAAGGCACGCTCGTCTCACTAGGGCATGCTCGTCTCACTAAGGGCACGCTCGTCCCACTAGGGCACGCTCGTCTCACTAGGGCGCGCTCGTCTCACTAGAACGCGCTCGTCTCACTAGAACGCGCTCGTCTCACTAGGGCACTCTCGTCTCACTAGGGAGCGCTCATCTCACTGGGGCACGCTCATCTCACTCAGGCGTGCTCGACTCACTAGGGCACTCTCGTCCCTCTAGGCCACGCTCGTCTAACTAGGACACGCTCGTCTCACTAGAGCGCGGCCGTCTCACTAGAGCACGCCCGCCGCACTTGAGCGCTCCCGCCACACTAGAGCGCGCCCGTCGCACTAGAGGCCGCTCGTCTCACTAGGGCACGCTCATCTCACTAGAGCGCTCCCGTCTCACTAGAGCGCGCGCGTCTCACTAGAGCGTGCACGTGTCACTAGAGTGCGGCCGTCTCACTCACAAGAGCATGCTCGCCGCACTAGAGCGTGCTCGTCTCACTAGAGGCCGCTCGTCTCACTAAAGCATGTCCGTCTCATTAGAGTGCTTTTGTCTCACTGGACAAGCTGCCATAATTACTGTTACTGTGGCGTCAGCAGCTCGTTTTCGCACACACAAGCGAGAGAACTTGCCCCAACAGACCAGAACCGATGCTGCTGCGTGTCTCTCACGCCCCGCACACACTCACCACCGCCCATGGGGCTCCAGGGCAGCAGCCCGATGTTGTAGTTGCTGGGCGCGCAGGCCTCAGCAAGCTCGGTCTCGAAGGAGCGGTGCACGACGGAGAAGCTGTTCTGGATCGACACTGGCGGCGGCACGCCCAGCCGCCGCGCCGCGTGCACGTACTCGCACACGCCGAACGTGGTCTCGTTGCTCAGCCCGTAGTGCCGGATCTTGCCCTCTGAGGCAGCGGGGGGGGGGGGAGGGGGTGGTGGGGATGGATGGGTACTCCTTCTCTGGCCGGGACTGCGCTCTCACTCACCCCACAGCCCTTCATTACCAGTCGCCCCCGGCAAACCTTCCCCCCCCTCTCTCCCCCCCGTCTCACCCTTGATGAGTTCCGCCATGGCGGCCACGGTCTCCTCGATGGGGATGGACGGGTACTCCTTCTCTGGCCGGTACTGCGTCACACCAAACTTGGGCACGTAGCGATCAGGCCTGGCGGGGGAAGGGGAGAAGGTGGGGGGGGGGGAGGGAGAACGCGGGGTCGAGTGGGATGAGATGGGTTGACGTGGGGTTGGTTGGGATGAGTTGGGGTGGGAATAGGATCTAGAAGGGTGTGTGGTATGGTGGAAGGTAGATCTGGTAGAGTTCAATGTTGTCGGTCTTCTGCAGGTGCTAGAGGCTCGATAGGGACAGACGGAGAGACAGAGCGACAGAGAGGGACAGAGAGAGACGCACCGACACACAAACAGCAAGACCGATCCACTGGAGCAAGCCCCTCACCAGTGGATCTGGTACAGGTCCATGTCGCCAGTCTGCTGCATGCGTTTGAGATTCGATACGGACCGACGGAGGGAGAGAGAGTGAGACGGAGAGTTCTTGCGTAACTGCCTAACTTCTACTCAGGTACTCAGGTTCCTAACTGCCATACCTCCCAAGGACCGCTTGGGAGATACACAGCAAGACAGACAGCAAGACAGCTCCAGTGGATGAAGCCCCCCCTCACCAGTGGATCTGATACAGGTCGATGTAGTCGGTCTGCAGGCGTCGCAGGCTGGCAGCACACGCCTTGCGGATGCTGGCCCTGTCCAGGCGGCAGTCCGCCAGCTCGAGGCTGCGCGGCTCCTCCCTGTTGCCCGGGGTGTAGCTCCCCGGGTTGTACCCTGCCACCTGGGCCGCACAGATGGGGAGAGGGGAGAGGGGAGAGGGGAGAGGGGAGAGGACAGAGGGGAGAGGGGAGAGGGGAGAGGGACAGGGGACAGGGGACAGGGGAGAGAGCAAACATTGGGGACGGGGAGGGGGAGAGGGGAGGGGGGAGGGGGGGAGGGAGGGAGAAGTTTTGAGACGTCTCAATACTCCCTGCCGCCCAGAGTGTGGTGTGGCTCCCGAGATTGTACCCTGCCACCTGGGAAGCAGATGTAGGGGGGAGGGGAGACCAGAGAGGGATGGGGACGAGAGAGGGAGTCAGGAATGCGGATGGATGGGTGCAAGTGGGAGAGCGATGGCAGTCAGCGGGAGCAGCTTTGACAGCCACCGATGCATGCGCAACCAACCGCCTACACCTTACATACCCATCACATCACCCCAAACACAAAAAGCTTGAGACTTCAGAACTCCCTCCCTCCAGATTGTCCAAGTCAAGCCCTCAGTGGTGTGAGCATGGCGTAATTTCTGCCACCAGAGGACCAGCCTAATCTAGTGTCCATGGTACCAACCAACCTTGGTCGCGTCGCCAAAGTTAAGCCCTTGGCGGAGCGTTCCTTGTTCTTGAGAGCCACGTGCCACCCTGTAAAATCTCTTGACTCGAGCCGACTCAAAAGGTACCTTGGTGGCGACGACGATGGAGGAGCGGTCCTTGTTCTTGAGCCACGTGCCTAGGATCTCCTCCGTTCGCCCCGCTGTCTCGCTGGTGGGGAGGGGCGTGCGGAGGGAGGGGGGGAAGATGGGGCGCGAGGGGAAGGAAGGGGAGGGAGGGGAGAGTGAAGAGGATGAGAGAACATTGGGGGATTCGGGGTTCAGGGTTGAGGGCTTGTTGAAATAAGAGGTGCGTGCTCCATACTCCGTTCTCTATACTCCATGCTTCATGCTTCATGCATCATGCATCGTGGATCATGCATCATGCATCATGCATCATGCATCATGCATCATGCATCATGGATCATGGATCATGGATCATGGGTCATGCATCATGTATCATGGATCATGGATCATGGATCATGCATAAAAATGGATCATGCATCCCGCGTCATACATCATGGGCCATGCATCATACATCATGGATCATGGATCATGGATCATGGATCATGGATCATGGATCATGGATCATGGATCATGGATCATGGATCATGGATCATGGATCATGGATCATGGATCATGCATCATGGATCATGCATCATGGATCATGCGTCTCGCATTTTGCTCGATGGCAATTCTCCATCCACCCTGTAGTCGTGCGCTGCAACCGCACACGACACGCGCTCTGGTCTTGTCTCGTACTTCAGCACCGCGAGCACGGGCACCTGGACTAGGTGTAGCGTGGCGAACAATGCACACATAAGCTCACATAGATCCGGCACTTAAACCAACCAGCACTCCCACCAGTCTCACCTGCGCATGGGCACAGGGTACACCTCAGCGGCATCCACGAAGTTAACTCCGCGCGACACGGCGTAGTCCAGCAGCGCGTGGCCCTCCGCCTCCGAGTTCTGCTGCCCGAACGTCATCAGCCCGTAGCACGCCTGCGTGGAGGTGAGGGGCCAGGGAGCGGGAGGGGTTCCGAGACGAGTCACAGGGGGAGGGTGAGAGGTCAGGGAGAGGGAGGGGGAGCGAGAATTGTGGTAGGGTAAGGAAGGAAGAGGGACGTGAAACGCGGTGAGGCGAGGCACAGCAGCTTCAGCATTCAAGCAAGGCGACGTCGTTCATAGGAAGCGTTGGAGCCGACACGCGAGGCGAGGCGAGGCGATGCCTGTGAGAGAGCGAACATCCTGATCCGAGGCTAAGTCAAGCACATCGCGAGTGGATGGCGAAAATGCCAGTGGTAACCAAGCGAGGCGACATCGCGGACTGTGTCCCGAACGACCCACCTGGGAAACGGACAGATCCGAGCTGCCCAGCGTAACTCGCTTCATGTTGCCGATCGACGTCGGAGGAGCGGCTGACGCTGACGCTGACGACGATGCTGACGCTGCGGAGACTGATCGTGACGGGGAGGAGGAGGTCGATGCTGAGAATGCTGGCGTCGCGGCGACAGTTGTTCTTCGCCTGCTACACGCTGGAATGCCGCTGGATGCTCGGCGCGCAACGCGTGCTGCGGTAGCGGCGCGTGCGTGGAGCAACGTGGCGCGCGCACAGGGCTGTGGGAGGACGAGAACCGGCATGGATGGTGCGGAGGTGGTGGTGAGGGGGGAAGAGGAGAGGAGGTGATCAGGTGAGTGGAGAGATATTAGGGCCAGGGGGGGGTTAGCAAAATACTCTCTACCCGTAGCAAACACCAGGGCCCGGTTCGCTGGGGCCTTGTTCCCTGCTAGTACCAGCCAGGGATTTTTCGCCGCAACTGGGACATTAGGTTGGGTTTAGGCTCGCGCAACCAAGTCGAGGCTCGTTTTGAGGGAACCAGCCAGCGAGGTATGGGTCGAACCAGAGGACCTCGTTCGGGCGAACGTGCCACAGTTCCCTTCCCTCTTTCTGTTCCCTAGGTGAGATTAAAGCCCGACCAGCAGGTTGCAACTCCATTTTCTCAAGATGCTGCAACTTGAGGACCTGTAACCCACTCAACCTGCAGCAGCAATTGACGATAATCAAAGACCTCAAACTCTCTGCCTTGACAAACTTAGTAGGTTTGCATCCCTGCCAAGTATCGAGGTAAAGAAACATAGAGTTTGCATGAAATGTAATCACCCTTTTCGAGTTTGAATTTCGGGTAGTTTCGTGCGAGCGAAAAAAATGTTTTGATTGCGCAAATGCGGAATCGCCGAGAGAATAAGTTGGACTTTGGTTCTGTTTCCAACTTGCCCTAACAAATCAAACAAAATGGTTGTTTGCGCGAAAACGTAGGCATGAAAACGCCCTTGCAATATGGCAGAGAGGCAGAGGAGAATCCCCTGCCAGTCGACAGGGCTCAAACCTGACACCTCTGCCAGGTTTCATAGGCCCCTGGGGCTCCCGCGGTATTGAGAAACTGGACAAATGCAAAGTTTGGCAAAAACATTTCGCCCCCTATCTATCTCGTCAGCCAATCGCAATCTGCCAGCCCACCTACCTCAACAGTGCCAATGTGCAACCTGCCAGTCAGGCTTTAAGTGAGCACGAGGGAACGTAACTACAGCATTTGCGCCCGAACGATGTCCTCTGGTTCGACCCATACCTCGCTGGCTGGTTCCCTCAAAACAAGCCTCAACTTGGTTACACGAGCCTAAACCCAACCTAACGTCCCAGTTGCGGCAAAGAATCCTTTGATGGAACTAGCAAGGAACAAGGCCCTAGAACACTAGACCCTGATACCCTCCTCAACCCACGTAAATCCAAGGGGTGTTATGCAAACCCAAGCTCGGAAGAGCCAATAGGCAACCAAAGTCAAGGTGTTAAAAGTGTTCCCTCCGCATTTTGGAACACCTCAAATCCGTTGCGCCAGTTTCCTCGTCAGCGTATGGAAACTGCGCGTGGCCCTTTCATGCTACTGTTTCTCGTTGACATTACGATGCCAACGTTCACGTGGCAGATTAGTCCTGATTTATCCTAGGTTAGTTTTCCATCAGCTACAGTGACTTCTGTTTCGCCTGCATGTCCCTTATTTGTTCAGAGGGATGGCTGGGCTAGCGAACGGGGCCCAGCTTTTGTGACTGGGTTCGTTCCGAGGGACGGCTGGGCTGGCGAACAGGGCCCAGCTTTTGTGACTGGGTTTTTTCGTAGGGACGGCTGGGCTGGCGAACGGGGCCCAGCTTTTGTGACTGGGTAATACCGAGGGGGTCTGATGGGGCGTGTTGTTCAGCTGTGGTTCTGTGGGGATGGAAAGAGACAACTGTGCTCAGCCTGCTCCACGTAGCAATTTCGAACCAAACATCCGAACAGGTTCGTGACGAAGGACGGGAAACTCAGTGACATCCATTGTAAGTGACATCGGGAAGTTCAGTGAAATTCCTTGTCCGTGGGGAAGTATTGGGGGGGTGGGGGAGTGGGGTTTCAGGAATTGCACCAAAACTGAAATGAGAGGTGTAAGTGTGGGAGTGTGAGTGCGACTCGGGTCTTGGGCTACGTGTCCAGGAACGAGTGGCTTGCCCCATTTTGGGGTGCTGCAAAGCGCCTCGCTGTCGGTGCCAAACAAACTCTCCGACACGTGGCTTCTGCTCTGCACACCCCAGGAATGTGGACAAGGGGAGACCACACCATCCTCCTATGCAGCGGTTCGTTCACCCTCCACTAAAGTGTGTTTGTTGTAGTATGGGTGTAGTCAAGTACAGTGCAGAGGGTAACTTGTACTGTACTTGAATCGCATTTCACTCAATGTAGCCTTATTTCAACGTTGATTCTGGTCTCCTCTGTCGGCCTTGCATGCTTGACCTCTGGTGAACGCCCACACCGACAGCCGAGATGTTGGAGGACATCTGTCCTTGCATGCGGTTGCTGCTCTTATTCCGCAGATGACGCCGAGCCTTCCTGCCATGACGCATCAGCCAGCTGGCGGGCACCAGCTCGCGCTTCAGAGCAAGTTTGCTGCTGCTCTTTGGCAGATTAGGAGGCATCACCACCATGAGCCCGTTTCCCAATGTCGGCCACGCTCCTGCGTGAGAAAGCGTAGTCGCGTAGTCCTCTTTCGTGTTGGCCCAGACTGGTTGTGTGGGAAAGCGACTACATCGACCTGTTGGACTTGTTCCATTGACTGGGCCTTCGTAACTCATCTTCGGGATTTAACACCTGCCGATTCCTGCTCAGGGTAGTTGGTCTCTTTTTTAAGGCACTCTGGCATTTAGTTTCCACAACTTTGGGTCGAAAATCCGAACCTCTCTCGTATTATGGATAGGATGGGTCGATCCGAGAGAGCAATAGACATTTGCTCAGTATTGTGTGCCATCCTTCTGCCGCCAGTGGGCGTATTCTTGAAACGAGAGTGCCAGATTGAGTTCTGGATATGCGTGCTCTTGACGCTGCTTGGATACATACCAGGAATTATCTACGCGGTGTTCGTCATCCTCAAGGTGCGTGGTTGGGTGTGCACACAAATCGTCTCTCGTCTGGCGTCTCTTTGAAACGTGCCATCCTGACCGTTGTACTATGCGTCGTGTGCAGTATGACTAGACCACAGCAGGTCAGCCTGCCTGTGCAACACAACAAGGTGAATGGCTGCTACTCGCTAAAGGGGTCAAAGAGATCAAGGGACGACGTGGAAACTGGGGAATGTTTGTCTTTGTGCTGCTTAGAGGCGTATGGCAGTCCACCATGTTTTCTTTGTGTGCAGAGGTGTTCGCTCCGCCCTCGTGGATATTTTTCAGGGCTTACATCTTGTAGCTCTGTATCCGTAATCAGGTAGTGTATTCAGATGTAGTAGCATATCATCAGTTGAGAGTGGCCTTTATACTGACGAGGATTTATTTTTGCCGTAGAACAGACACAGAAATACTGTGACACGTCATTCCAGCTGCAGGGTGGGAACTGAACCAGGTTGGATGCTGCACAGCGATGCAGCACGTGCTCTGACGGGGATTCTGGAGGTGTTCTTGCTCTGCTGTAGAGACCTAACGAATGAACGCACTCGGAGCTTTCCACGTCAATTGACGGCCCTGCCCCTGGTTCATCCCCCTCCCATTCGCGGATAAGGGCGAACGCGATCAACCAGAGATGCTGCTTTTCTGTCAATGCTGTAACCAGGAAAAAAAATTGCACGAATGTTTTTCCTCGGGGCAGAGCTGGCCCAGTCCCTCACAGAAGGCATGAGGCTGTCAAACTCGACTGCCGCGACATGATGTGCGTTTCAACTGCCCCGATAGAAATTTCAGCAATGCCAATAAGAAAGGAGCTGTGCTGCGCTGGCTGGTGGAAGGGCAAGGGAAAAGAAACGCTTTCTGTTCTGCAGTTTGGCGGCGGGGCACGTTCCGTTTTCTTCACCCCCAACCAACCAACCAACTGACCCCCTTCCCCTGGCACCGCACTCTGACCTCCCCACTTTCGAGTTTACAGTGACTGGAAAATCCACAGTTTACAGAAGGCAGGCGCCCTTTTCCTCGAGTGACAACAAATCCCACATTTGGCCACACTCTACCACGACATTCTAGAAACGAATTCTGCACCGAGGACGTTCACTCTGCTCAGCACGCTTGCACGCTGACCAAAGAGTATTTCACCAGGCAGACGAGACGTGCATTCCCCCCATGGCGAGCAACGACGTTGAGGCGGAGGCGCCGCGGAAGGTGCTGGTGGCGATCGACGAGGGGAAGATCACGGAGCAGATGCTGGAGTTCGCCATGTCGCAGCTCATGCGCAAGGACCGGGACCGACTCGTCATCCTCAACGTGCGCCACGCGCAGCCATGTACGATCTCCGTCCATCGCGCTGATCTTAGCACCTTCTCAGCCGTTTTTCGCCGGTTCTATCAGCCAGCATTGCTACTAGCAACAATGTTATTCCCTGCTGCAGTTCTGTCGCTCCTGCGGTGCTATTCCCTCCCGCCAACATTGAACTTATGCGGCATTTCTGTTGGTGCTTAACCGCTTTCCTAACTACTCACAAGAGTCCTGTCCTGCCTCCTCTCCGCCGCTTCCCCGCCCCCTCCCCCCCGCAGTTCCCGGCACGGAGCGCGTGTTTTCGTCGGCGCACGAGGCGAACCTGTGGGAGCGGCGGGCGCGCGAGCAGAGCCGGCAACTGCTGGCGGATCTCGAGGCCAAGGCGCACAAGGCGGGCGTCGCGTCCGTGTCGCTCGTCTCCACCGACGGCGACCCCAGGTGCGTGAGCGTGAGCGGAACACGGAGTGGTGTGGAGTGTACGTACCGACACGTGTCGGATAACGACTCTAAACGCACGTGATTTCCGATGCCTAATACAGTCGCACTGCTATGCGGACGCATTGCAACGCCGGAAACTCCCTCGTTGCTGGAAGCCTGCGATGTCAGGGCGCCAATTTTTTTTGGGTGCCCATGCGCTGATCAGCCGACTTGCCTGCGCAATTCTACCATAAATGCAGCAGTAGAGAATATCCCAAATGCCTCTCTCTCGTCACATACGCTCATCGGATCCGTCATCCGTCATTGGCTCATCGCTCCCGCCTCGCTCCAATCCAGAAAACAGATCCGCACGTTCAGAGGACGAAGTATGCGTCCGTGCATCCCGTGCATGCTCGGATCCGCACCAACTCCTGTCCCACTTGTACTTGTGCTTGCCGCTGTCTGTGTGCCGTGCCTGCGTGCCGTGCCTGTGCGGCATGGGTGCGCAGGGAGAAGATCGTGCACGTGGCAAAGGAGAGCCATGCGGATCTGGTGGTGGTGGGCAACCGCAAGGGGGGCGCGGTGAGCCGGCTGAAGCACATGATGGGCAGCGTCTCCGACTACTGCGCGCACCACAGCCCCTGCCCCGTCCTCATCTTCCGACAAACCTGCCCCTGACCTCGCCCTACCGACAATCAATGAATCACCTGTGCCTCCATGTGCCTGCACCGCTAGAGTATAACTGTATTCCCCCTCCACCCTCATTCCCTCACCACCCTTATTCCTCCTCCTCCTCTTCCTCTTCCTCGGCAGCATGGGTACTGTACATGGCATCAAGCCAAGCATTTCTTTTGATGCAGCAGACTATCCTCCACCCCACATCTCGTGGGACGTGAAAGCATGCCGTTTTGCCATGTGAGTACAAGTGCAGTCGTCCCTTACCGTATTTGTATGTAGAGCTTATGATATACCATATATATATATATGCGTGTGTTCAGTATAAAGAGCTTAGCAACACTGTTGTTTGGAAGAGTAACACTTCATGACATTCCATTGCTTGCAATCAGAATATATCACATTCTAGACCGGGTGAAGCACCACTATAGCACATATCCTGGTGTACTCTGTACAGCATAGCAGCCCTCCGTGTACAACATGGAGCTCCGTGATGGCATGGCAAACTCTACATGTAGCCCCAAGTTGGCATGGCAGCTACTAGTGCCTACTACTGCTGTAAGGCACCCATCCACACAGCATCCCCTTCATGTATCCCCCACACGTGTTTTCTCACACCTTTTCCTTCCTACCGTCTACTTCCACATGTATCCGCCCCATGATTCCTCCTCATCCCCTCACCCCCTCACTGACAAGGCAGCTCCCCAACAGAACAGCTGCTCTCTTTACACCTAGATTCAGCAGACTACACCCCTTACTGGTACAGTACAGACCGCAACATTGCAGCTTACAGTGTATCCCCCTCCACTGGGTCAGCCAGCGAATGCAGCAGCAGCCAGTTGCACCGGAGGTACACAGGCTCCCACCAGTGAGTAATGAGTCTATTTTTGAGTCGACTCAAAAATAGACTCATTAACCCCCCAATACTCCAACGACAGCCGGTGCACCCACGGCAACCGCCCCACGGCAACGTCACCCATTGCTGGAATAGTTCGCTGAGTTACAGCTTACAGTGTATCCCCCTCCACCGGGTCAGCCAGGGACTGCAGCAGCAGCCAGTTGCACCGCAGGTACACGGGCTCCCACCAGTACTCCAATAATAGCCGGTGCACCCACGGCAACCGCTCTAGAAACTTTTCTGGCTTGCCCGGACTCGCCCACCTGGAGGGAAGGCATTGGGGATGGGGAGATGGGAAGAGGACAGGTGGTTGCTCTGGGGGGGGGGAGGGTAATTGCACTGGCACTGGAAGAGACAACAGCAGGCAAGGGTAGCACGGATGCACACGAGGCATTGGAAAGGAGTGTTGACAAGAGAAAGAACACACCGACAACCCACCCAGTTCCCCTGTCCACCCCATCCCCATTCAGCCAGCACAAAGTATGGCGCGGCAGCGCACCTCTCGAGGCCATGGAAGATCCATGGCAGGCGTGCGGACGCAAGGAAGAAACCCACGTGGCTTTCCGCCTCTATCAGAATGCCCTCCGCCTCCGTCGGCATGAACGCATGCCGCACACGCGCTGGTGCCCAGCCAAGAGGAGAGGGGGGGGGGGGGGGTGTAAGTTTGCTCAAACGTGCCTCAGTCGGTAGAATGCTGTGTGCTGGTGCCGGAGGCGAAGGGAAGCAGGGAGAGAGGAGAGGGGGAAGGCTCCGAGTTGACTCTAAGGAGCCTCTTTGGGTGTGACTGAGTGCATGCTGCACGCGCATTGGTCCATGTGCGTGCGGCGGAGGAGTGGGGGAAGGCAAAAGAGAGGTTGAGTCACCATAATGCACTCACCTCCCCACCATACTTCAAGTCTACCCTGTACACCCTTCCTATCTGAATTGTTTCTACCAGCTCTATCCACTCCCTTCACTGTATGCTTCTTGCTTCCCTTCCCCTACCACACCCCCCCCCCCCCCCTTTCATCCCCCTCCCCTTCCCAGCTACGCCCCCCCCCCTCACCTGGGAAGAAGTCCATTTCGGCGTCGAATTGGCGGTGGAAGATGCGCGACAGCTGAGTCAGCTTCTGCCGCAGCACCTCTGAGAGAGGGGGGGAGTGAGGGCGGGGGGGGAAGAAGAGGGAGGGAGTGAGCGGGGGGAGAGGAAGAGGGAGGGAGGGCCGGGGTGAGGGGGTGAGGGAGGAAGGGTGGGTTAAGGGGGGGGGGGGGGGGGGGGGGGGAGGGGGGGTCTGAGGTGTGTAAGTGGGAGCAGAGGGGAGAGGGAGGAGAAACTGCATTTGACTGTGCATGTGTTCGTGTGTGTGAGTGTGTGAGTGTTGTTAAACCGGCTCAGGTGCGTGCGAGGGCCAGGATGAAATGAGGGGAGTGAAGGAAGGTGAAGGGTGCACGGCACAGACCCCACCCTCCCCCCTTCATTTTTCCCTTCACGCTCCCCTCTCGCCACTCCCCACTCCCCCACCCTCCCCCCCGTGTGCCTGCATGCCAGTCACTTTCACCGCTACTGGAACCCCCCTTCGCCCCACCTTCCTCTCAAGCGGCCACCCACGTACAAGCCACATTGGGTCGGTCACCCATTCAATCTTCTTTGTCAAAGGCAGACCACACGTCTTGTCATCCTCCCCATGAGCTCTACGTTTGAGTCAACTCTAAACCGCCCTCGTCTCGGCTCTTGAGTGGGCTCTAAACCCACCAGCGACGTTGGGTCGGTCGTCCATCTGCGCTCTGTCGAAGGTGGCGCGCATGTCCTTGACCTCGTCCATCAGCTCTATCGCCTGGAATAAGGGCGCCGACACCTCGTTCGGGGCAGGCTCTGAGGGGGACCGGCGGGCGGAGGGGAGGGGACGGGCGGGGGACTTTTGAGTCGACTCAAAAGGCTCTGAGGGGGACGGGCGGGGGAGGATTTTTGAGTCGACTCAAAAATCGACTCATTACACTCTGAGGGGGACGGGCGGGGGAGGGGAGGGAAGGGAGGGAAGGGAGGGGAGAGAAGAGGGGGGAGGACGCGGAAGGGAGAGGGGGATGCGGAAGGGATGGGAGACAGAGGAGGGTCCGTCCGTGTAGTTGCTGCAGCTTGGACCTGCGGGGCACTAAGACTACAATTGCGCACCTTGGAAGTTCACCTTGGAATTGGCTTGCACTCAGGAGTCAGACCTTGGATCAATCACATAGCGACCTTACATCCATCACACGGTGAGGAGAGCGCAGCACACCTTTGATGCGCTCTGTGAGTGCGGGCAGGAGCAGCTTGTCCCGGTGCTCCAGATGCGACCGCACCAGTGGGTAGAAGCAGCCATCGAACCACGAATAGAAGATCGCCACCTGGCACAGATCGACGTGTCATGATGGGAGTGGCTGTTGAATTGACACTCAGGTGGGGTATCCTAGAGAGTGAGATTGTGCTTCATTCCTACTCTGCTTCCCATGCCATTCGCCCCTCATTCCCCCCTTACTCTTCCATCCATACCCTCTCCTCGTCGTCCCCGTGCACTCCTCTCCCCTTCGCGTCAACCACTGCACATAACCTTCCCTCCACTCCCCTTGCTCCACTCCTCCTCCCAGGCATCTCCCCTCCCCACCACTACCCTCCCTGCTCTCCCCACAGCAGGCGCGCGCGCCGTTATTTCGGCGCGTCAAGTCAAGCATCGAGGTGAGCTGACCTTGGAGGGTTCGCCGTTAAAGTTGGGTTCCGCCAGGTGCCGCTCCATCTCCTCCAGGTCCCACTTTATCGGCTCCTGACCCTGCCGCCCACGCCAATGGCGTGCCGTGCCATGACACGCCACGCCATATCACGCCATGCCACGCCAAGCCACGCCATGCCATCGACACAAGGTAACACGCAGTGAGTGGGCGGCATTGGCGCACGCATTGACTTGAGCACGGCAGGCACAGAAGTGGCAGGGCTGACTGCGCTGATCAGAACGGCAAGCCCAAGAATGCGCTCAGGGCGGGATTGCGGAGCAAGGAAATGGGGCAAGAGGGAGAAGGGGTTTGGAAACGGCAGGGGGGAGGGAGGGAGGGAGGGAGGGAGGGAGGGAGGGAGGGAGGGAGGGAGGGAGGGAGGGAGGGAGGGAGGGAGGGAGGGAGGGAGGGAGGGAGGGAGGGAGGGAGGGAGGGAGGGAGGGGGGGAGGGGGGAGGGAGGGGGGGAGGGGGGGAGGGAGGGGGGGAGGGAGGGAGGGAGGGAGGGAGGGAGGGAGGGAGGGAGGGAGGGAGGGAGGGAGGGAGGGAGGGAGGGAGGGGGAGGGGGGGGAGGGGGGAGGGGGGAGGGAGGGGGGGAGGGAGGGAGGGAGGGAGGGAGGGAGGGAGGGAGGGAGGGAGGGAGGGAGGGAGGGAGGGAGGGAGGGAGGGAGGGAGGGTGGGTGGGAGGGAGGGAGGGAGGGAGGGAGGGAGGGAGGGAGGGAGGGAGGGAGGGAGGGAGGGCGGGAGGGCGGGAGGGAGGGTGGGTGGGAGGGAGGGAGGGAGGGAGGGAGGGAGGGAGGGAGGGAGGGAGGGCGGGAGGGCGGGAGGGAGGGCGGGAGGGAGTCAGGGCGGAGGGAGGGCGGGAGGGCGGACGTGGAAGGGAGCGACGCACCATGAGAAAGAGCTCGTCCGCCCAGTCATCTGCGACGCAGCGTGCGACGGAGGAGCCATGCGACACACGCGAGGGAGGAGAAGGCGGGAAGTGGAATCAAGGCAGGGAAGAATAGATTTGAGATTGGCAGAGGAGAAGACAGAGTAACGGAATAACAGCTGGGGGGGAGAAGAGGGCAAAGACTCTGACAAGCGGGGCAGAAAGTAATGCTAGCAGGAAAGATTAAGTGAGCTAAGAGACCGGATGGTGGATAAGAGAGACAGGGGAAAACGCTCGAGAAAGGAGAGAAGGGCGACACAACCCCATGGGCTGAACATGGGGCCCTGAAAAATAATTCGTAAGCATTAACAATTCCGTAAAAAAATAAGATCGTGCAGTCGCAGCCAGAACAGGAAGGGTGTGCGACAGGAGCGTTTCGGGCTTCGTACAGTGCTGGACGGTGAGCAGTCGCTCGACGGATGACGATATCGCCATCAGCCAGCCAGCTGTCGCATGAACTCCCTGCCACTTGTTAGAGTCGCACACGGCTGTCGCCGGCGAGAAAGCTGATTCTGCTCTGAGTCGCGTTCTTCGGGTCGCTAAGCTATTCAACCTAAAATACGACGTGACGGCGCCGGGTAGCGGAGGCTCTTGACGGACTAGAATGCCGGGCTAATGAGGAGAAACAGCAATGAAAGCAGACGAGCTCGAACTATTTCAATTAGCACAAACACGCTTAGTCTAGCGCCACTGAAAGCAATTCCCAAGCATGCACAGCAGATTGGTGGGCAAAATTGATGGACGCAAGAAATACACTCGGCTCAGAGAGCACTGTGATACTAAGGGCGTGTCCCCCGCGTATGTTTGTCGCTCAAAACTCTACCCAACCGTTACAGGTAGCGATAATCACTTTTAAAATCGCAAAACATCTTACCCGACAAGAATCAAACGTACACGCCCTAACTTCTGTATTTCCTTCTGTGTCGCTCTCACCTACCTAGAAAATGCTGCATAAGAAAGGCAGAGAGCAGGGAGAGGATGTACGCGTTATTGTGGGCTTGTGGGCCTTGGGGGAGGGCTAGAACTTCTGGTTTGGAGATGAGGTGAGGGTGGAGTGTACAGAGACACATCGACGAACCAATCAGAATCCAGAATGCATTGCAGGTACGGGTGATGCTGTACTGTTTTGGCTTGTGCCCCTGCTGCAGCGGGATGTGCCTCGCCTGAATGTGTCACCATCGCATCAGCTCCAGGGGCATCCACGTCAACAAGGCTGTGGCTCGCTATAAAAATAGCTTGTAACATAATATTATACATGTGTCACGGACATTTTTTCTTTAATCGTTGGAAGGTACTACATATGAACTACATGGCACATACAGCCGAAGCAAATATTTGTGTGTAAATGGAGCATGGCGTACTACGGCCACACTACCATGCGATGATGAGGGCGTCACACTGCACAACCTGCCTGTGCTTGTCAGAGGCATGTGTGTGACCAGCCATGCATCCATGTGTAATGGACGAAAAAATCCTGGAGCTGCAGGCCGCCCTCAGCAGTATATGAATCCCGCGGTATGCTCAATGGTTGTATAGGTAGCAGCATGCTTGATGAGTGCAGCAGCGAACTCCAGCAGGCACCCCCCCTTCTCCCCCCCCCTCATCACAGCAGCCATCCACCCCACTACCGGATGTGAGAGCGCAGCAAAGAGCACCTAGCAGATGCAACACCATCATCGGCACATGCTACAGCTCCCCCTCCCCCGCCAACCCGCCTCTCACATCCCTTGCCTCCCCCCTTTCCTCCCTTTCTCTTATCCCCATCCGGATCCCCAAACGCATTCCAGAACCGCAGGGTTTCATCTGCTGCTGCTGACACCACCGTGTAGCCATCCGGGCTCTGATGGGGGAGGGAGGGGGGAGGGGGGGGACAGGGTGATGTGAACGGGGAAAAGACGAGGGGAGAATATAATACCGTTAGCCTGGATGGAATGGAAACTAGTCGGAATTTGGAGAGTGTGCAGCTAGCTGATGAGAGTGCAGACCATGGGGACAGGGTAGTGGTAACCTGCCTGGGCGACGTGGGCGAGCAGTGAGCAGTGAGTACCTGGGCGAGGTGCAGCACGCGGGCGGTGTGGCCGGTGAACTCAGCGAGCTTGGCCATGGAGGGGTAGCGCCACAGGCACAGCTGGTTCAGGCTGTACCCGTGTGACGACAGGATCTCCCTCTCGTGCCGACTCCACTCCAGCGCACACACCTGCCAGCGGGGGTCAACAACGGGGGCGCACACAAGAGCGCAGAGGATACTTGAGTCAGTGGGGCGAGTGGTGGGGAGGGACGATGTAGAGTGAGGGATGAGGGGTTTGGGGGTGGGGAAGGGGGGGGGAAGCAGGGGAGGGGAGGGGGAGAGTAGACAGAGAAGGATGCAGAGGGAAAGGAGGTGGAGAGTGAGGGACAGGCAAGGTAGCATGGCAGTGGACTGTGGGAAAGAGAGAAGAGGGGGGGGGGAAGGGGGAGGGTAGGGGAGAGCAGCATGGGTGGAGGGGAGATGGCTTTGGGTTTAGGCTCACAATCCAGCTCATCTCATGGGCGGAGGGGGGGAGGGGGGAGGAAGGGGGGGGGGGCTGTCACCTGCGAGTGTGTGTCGATGGAGTGCATGAGCACGCCCGTCTGTGTGTTCCAGAACTTGATGCAGCGGTCTGCGGTGCCGCCCCCTGACGCCAGCAGGTGGCTCTGGAAGGGGCACCACGCCAGGGCCTTCACCGCCGCCTGGTGCGCCGTCAGCCGATGCAGGTAGCGCGCTGGGGGTGGGGGGGGGGAGGCAGGAGGGAGCAAGAGAGAGCAGGCGGGTGGGCATGAGAGGCCAGGGGGGAGCAGGAGGGAGCAGGAGGGACGGAAGAGGCGTGAGACGATGTGCGTGGAAGAGGGGAGAGTTGAGGGAAATGCAGCGGGGAGACGGGTGCGAATGTGGGAAAAAGGGAGCGCGGATGGCGAGGAAGGCGCGGGGTAATTGGCACTATGCGACAGGCGGCAAGCAAGATGGCACAATGTGAAAGGGTGCCGCATGGCGGCATGGCGGCATGGCAGCATGGCGGCATGGCGGCATGGCGGCATGGCGGCATGGCGGCATGGCAGCATGATGGCATGGTGAGCAAGAGGTTGCGCGCGTACCATGGTTGGGGGACAATCTCCGCCTGTGGGCGGAGAGGGACGAGGATGGGCGGGAGGGGGAAGTGGAGGGGGAGGAGGAGAGAGATGGAGGGGGGGGCGAGGAGGAGGTGGCAAGATGCAAGAACGAACGGCCCGCCGAGCCATCACCGTCACCACCACTTGCATCAGCAGCAGCAGCAGAAGCAGAGCCAGCCGCAGCGGCAGGCGCACTGGCATGGGACGGTGGGGGTACGAGCACGGGGGATGGCGCGAAGGAGAGAGAGGAGTGGGGGGAGGCGAAGGGAGAGGAGAAGGGCGAGGGGGAGGAGGCGAGGAGAGAGGCGAGAGATGAGGCCGAAGGGAGAGAGGAGGAGAGGGAGGAGGTGAGTGACGCGATGAGCGATGAGGCGGTGAAGGGGGAGGAAGAGGCGGAGGAAGAGGCGGAGGAAGAGGCGAGCAGCGGAGGCAGCGGGGAGGAGGAGGAGGCGGAGAGAGAGGAGAGCGAGGAGGAGAGGGATGAGTGGAAGGACGAGTGTCCCGAGGCGAAGGCGGAGGAGGAGGAGGGGTGGGAGGAGAAGGAGGAGGAGGAGAGGGAGGAGGAGGAGGAGGAGGAGATGGCGGCGTTGTCCCAGATGTAGAGCAGGTTGTCGTTGCCACCGCTCGCTAGGTGCTGCCCCGACGGCGACCACTTGAGCCCGCACACCTCCTGCTCGTGCGCGCGCAGCGCGCTCACCACATGGTCGCGCACGCGCACTGCCGCGCGCGCATGGACGGGCGGGTGGGGCAAGGCGGAGAGGGGAGGGGATGGGGAACGAGGTGGGGGTGAAGGAATGCGGAGAGGAGAACGGATGGAAGGGAAAGGAAGGAAGTGCGCGCAACCAGGAAAGCACTCCGCCCTTCGAGACACTCGATGCGTCACTCCAAGAGATCCCATGAAGCAACATCCCTTCGAGACAGCTCCATGGCTCACCGTCGTGGTTGAGAATGCTGCTGTCGCGGCTCCCGGACGACAGCATGTGTCCGTTCCACGCGAGGCTGCCCACCCGCGCGCGGTGGCCCTGCAGCCGCCGCACCTGCCGCAGCCGGCTCGCGTCCCAGATCTGCAGCTCGCTACTATTCAGCCCCACCGCTAAGTGCCGCCCGTCCTTGGCCCACGCGACGCTCGTCACGTAGTCGTCGGGCCCGTCCGCGTGCACCAGCTGGTGGATGTCGCCGGACGTCGCAGACCAGAGGTACACCGTGGTGCCCAGCGCCACGGCGATCTGGTTCTGCGACGACCAGTCCAGCAGGTTTAAGTAGTAGTCGTCGACTATTTCGGGCGCATCGAGAATGCGCTCCGAGGCCTGAGAATGGGGGGTGAGGAGGGACGAGGCGAGACGAGGAGGGGAGGAGGCGAGGAAAGGGTTGGGACGACGCGGGATGGGACAGAACGGAGAATCACTTGACGGCCCTTTTTGAGGCGCCTCCAATAGTGACGGCTCTCGGATCAGCCGCCACTCACCAGCGATATTAATCTCGTTTTGAGTCGACTCAGCGATGCTAAATTGCTCACTCTCGGATCAGCCGCCACTCACCAGCGATATTTGCCGTAGTCTCCTCGCGGGCGCGCTGAAGGGCGACTCGGGGAGCAGCACGGGGCCCAGAAGTGGAAGATTCGTCGCGCGTTCCGAGAGCAAGCTGCTGCTGCTTCCGCCGCCCGAATCCGAACTGTAGAACGCAAAGATCTTTCCGCCAACGGGGGAGGAGTCCTCGTCCGCGCCTCCTCCGCCTCCGCATCCGCCAACAGCCCTGCCGCTTGCGCTTCTGCACACACTCCCTCCGTCACCTCCCCCGCCTCTACCAGTGCCCCCCGGGCCCTTGATCCGCTGAGACGGGCTCTTCCCCAGACTAGGCGACAAAAAACTCTCTGCTAGTTTCTTCTTATAGTTCTCCTTAAGCGGCGACACAACGGGCGAAGCCGCCGCGGAAGGCGACTGCTGCTGCTGCTGCTGATGCTGCGGCGGCGGCGGAGTGAACTGCTCCTGCTGCCCCTGCTGCTGGTGCTGCAAGCGCGGCTCGCCGACGAGGTGAAAGTGCGCGACGCCCAGGTCCATGGCGCCGCGGTTCGGGATGAAACGATCCCCGCCGCGGGACTTGGCCGGGGCGGACTGATGGGTCGGCGGAAAGGGCGCGGGGGGGGGGTGGGGGTGGGGTGGGGAAGGGGGAAGGGGCGGGAAGGAAGGGGGAAGAGCGAGAGGGGGAGCGGGGGTGTCGGGGAAGGGGAAGTGGAGAGGACGAAAGGGAAGGGAATGTTGGTTGATTACTGGCGCGACTGGCGCGACTGGCGCGACTGGCGCGACTGGCGCGACTGGCGCGACTGGCGCGACTGGCGCGACTGGCGCGACTGGCGCGGTGGTGTTGTGTGATCAAGGCATGATCATACCTTAGCTCACGCACGTCCAAACGAGCACGTGAGATCGAGCACACATAGCACACACGATCGGGCAGGCACGGGTCGCTCAGATAGCCCTCTCAGAGGAAGGGGGATCGAGAGATTTACTCTAGGCGTGTGCCGCAGCGGCGAGCGACGCTTGGACGGCGACGGGGACGCGAACAGCTGCTCCTCGGACGACGGCGTCGCAAGACTCGCCTGCGACGTCGTCGCCTCGTCGCCTGCTCGTCGCTTCCACAGCGCGCTGTCTCCTGGCGATCGCATTCCAGCACCCGCATCGGCAGCGCGACCGTATTCTGAGATTCCAGGCATGGCAATGGGCGCACCACCATTGCCGCCGCCATCACCGCCGCCATAGCCCCCTGGCAATACTTGCTCGGGAAAATAGGCGCTCTGTGAAGTGGGGAAGATGGGGAAATCCGTCGCTGTCAACGCTGCTGCGCCACCTACAGCCATAATTCTGCTTCCCGCTCCCGCCGACTACCCAGCTTCGTTTCGCGTTGTGACTAGCGGCGTGCTAAGGGCGATGCCGTGACGGGAGAAGGGGCGGGAGTATTGCGGTAAAGTGTGGAGGACGAACGGACGCAGTTAACTAGTCTGTCCAGGTGACATCTCGTAAACCCGACGCGAGCAAACCATCGATTTGCGAATTGCTGATTGCTTGCCTCGGCATGCGATTTTAACTTAGAAAGCTATGAGGATCAGCAAGAGAGAAGAGGATCAGCAGGGCTCCGCAACTAAGTAAGCCTAAGCCCACGCCTTTCGGCCTGTAGGTGTGGCAATCCCGCACGAAAGAAGACCCCACATAATTGACATACAGCCGGCTAAGATCCTCGGACGATTGAGTCAAAGCAGCGTCGCACGGGGACGCGGCAGACGGAAGCCACAAGGTGGATGTGTTCCTGGCGCTGGCAGTAAGAGATGCGCCAACTGTGTGCGTGCTCTGCTACGAAGTGGAAAGAAATGGAACCGTTCATGTGACGCTCGTTATCCAGCCAGCTGCTGCCGAAATGCCGCAGGGAAATTCGTGCGACGAAATGAGCACGCAGCGATCGCCAACACATGTTGGGTTGGACTGGATGTCCTCCATCTAGCATTTCCTGCTTTGCTAGCATTTGTGTCGACGGCAGCGGAGCGCCATCAGCATTTCGCCAATTCCGTTTCGCAAGGGCAAGCCATGCAGCACGGATCACCACGAATGGGTGTGTGGGGTTCTCGAGGCCTGCCCCAGTCAGTGACGCACGCGTCAATATTCAGCGACATGCGGCTTGGGGGAGCACCACAACCGAGGCAGAATGGTTGACGGTCAGTAACGGGGTCCGGTCTGTTTGTCCAGAATACCCCGATGCATAAGCATAAGCATAAGGCAGGGATGGAGTTCCGTTCTAGTATCGGTTGCGACAGGCGTATATTTTCCTTGTAGCATTAACACCTGCTTTTACAGATAATTAGCTCATGGTTTCCAGACTTGATGCCCCACTGCAAATTCGGGACTAATCACATCGATTCTCCAATGCGCGGGGGTGACCAGGTCGATGCGCGGAAAGAGCGAGTCGCGGCTCGCAATGTTGTATCGCACATTTCCGAGCCTTTGCCAAAAGGCCTTGGCGGGAAGGGAGGGCCAGGGGGGTCACCCTCTCCTCTCCGATTTTGGATGTCCACCTCAATTCGTTTCCATACACAGCGGAATCATGTCAATATGTACATACATTCCTATTAACGGTATGTGCTGCTTACTATATATGTGTCCACTATGTTTTCACATTTCTTTACCAGATAATCATGAAATATACATTTGATATTAACGGTTTAGTTGTTTTTTATGACATATGATCAAACTATTATAATTTTATGCATCGTTTGGTGCAAAAGAATCACTAGATCATCTGTTATAAATTATGACTCCGAGTATAGCGCAGTATACTATAAGGGAAAAAAATATCAGAGTTTTGATAGAAATGAGGCCTAGGCAATATATAGGGCGATTGACCAGGGTTGAATGTCGAGGGTTGGACCAATCAAGGGCTCAGTAGTCCCGACCCGAGTGTAAGGAAAATTCCTTTTTCCTTACTGGGCTCGACTACAGCATGAAAGCCATCGACTCTATGAAGTTCAGCCTCGGCCACTTTCTTCGGTCCCGAACCACTTCGCGAACCCAAACCTCAACGCACTGCGCTTCCGTGGCTTTCGCAAACCGAATCGCCCCAACCTGTTCGCGTCGTTCTCAGCTAGCTCTGTTCGTGCCTATAAATGCATAGGCCTTCATTTGTATCGACACTCTTGAATCACGACTTCTTTATTACACTACCTGTTATTACTCTAATGAATTCAAAACAGTTGGTATCAGAGCCCCGTTCCTGCCCACTTAGTCTTCCGTAGAGTAGTCCGTTTGTACACTGACGGAAAATACTGTCCGGATGTTTGGCACTAATTAAGGTTTTTGGGCTTTCCGATCACGGTACATAAAGTCTTAATGTTTAATGGTGGTACACTTTGGGAGGGGCACATAGTGGATGCGTTCACAGCACTTAAGTCCATAGTAGTACATTGGATCTAACATAGTGCCAAAAGTTATACAAGGGGGTCATGCGGACAGTTTTTTCCCGGGACAAAGCGCAAACTTCCGAACAGGTTTCTAGTACCTAGTACACCGACCCTTAGCCTTGATCACCACCCGCACCCTCCTAGGCATGTTATCTACGAGGTTAGTGCAAACCGTTGGAGAGATCTTCTCGCACTCTTCTTGGACCCTCCCTTTTGCATAAGGGGGTGAGCACTAGGAAAATTCGAAGGATTTGAGCGTCTGCAAGAGTTTTGTGCACGATTTCTGTTTGAATGTTATGTATGAGGCTAGCCACACTGGGTTATGACCAAAGATGCCATTAGCCAATTGGTTCCATCTTATCGATCGCTACGTGGGAGGACTCAAGCCGGAGATTCAAAAAAAAATTGTCCTACGAGCCCCGACGACCTTCAACGAGATTGTTCGCATGGCAGATGCGCTGGACGCGTAACGTGGACTCGCGAGGGCGGGTTTCCGAGAGGGAAATCGCTTTCGAGTCCAGCCACAACACACATCAATCAACGGCGTGGACGTGTTTGCAGCCCGAGTATTTTCGGGGACCTGCTTCCACTGCAACCAGCCGGGTCACATGGTGAGGGACTGCTCGCAGCTGAAGAAGAACTTACCTAACGACAAGAAGTAGTTGGGAAATGGAGATCGTCAGTAGCAGATGGGCCACCTACTGACTTCACTGCGTCGCCCAAACGCCACCACCCCCACCAGGTTATAGTGCCGATTTGGGCTATCGACCATTCCTGGCTGAATAAGGGGGGTGAACCGATTGATCACCCTGTGCTGGTCGAAGGGAGAGCTGGCGACACCCGCATAAAAATATTCGTTGATGACGGGGCGAGCCACAGTTTGATGGATGTGACAGAGGCGAAAAAAATACGACAGCAACTGGAACACTGCATGCCGGAGATCGACGCGCGATTGGTCGACGGAACCCCACTGGCAATTTGAGAGCGAGTACCTCACGTGCGAGTTACATGTAGCGAAAATTTTACCTTCACAACGAAGATGCTGGCGACGACGCTGGACGGCTGCGACATGTTGCTGGGATGCGATTGGCTGCGCGAATACAACCCGAGTATCGACTGGCGGACGCGTGCCTGTCGCATTAAATGGAATGGCGAGTGGCGACGACTTCCGAAACGGAGCAGTCAAGACTCCGCGACCTCGACAGTCAGCGCGGTTACCATCAAGTGAGCGATGATCCGCGACGCACAATTGTACGCCGTCCGATGGATCACATCCACGGCAGTCGACGCACCGGCCGACATCGACAAACTCTGCGCAGCTGTCCCCGGCGGCTTGGCGGCATTGATCTGCGGGCACGCCGATATTTTTCGAGACGACCTACAGCTAGGTTTGCCACATGAGCGAGCCCACGACCACAAAATCGAGTTGGAGCCTGGCGCGCAGCCGACTGTTCGTACGCAATGCAGGCTGACTCAGCCAGAGCTGGATGAACTTTGACGCCAGCTAGACTACCTGCTCGAGAAAGGCTTTGTTCGAACCAGTACATCACCGTTTGCAGCTCCGATCCTGTTCACCCCAAAGAAAGACGGCGGTCTACGAATGTGCATCGACTACCGCGCGTTGAACCGGGTTACCATCTAATCCCGCTATCCTATCCCGCGTGCCGACGAACTCATCGACCAACTTCGTGGGGCACAGTTATTCTCGAAAATTGACATGCGAGGCGGTTACGATAAAATCCGCGTCAATGAAGCTGACTGCTACAAGACGACTTTCCGAACTCGCTACGGGAGTTACGAGTACACGGTTATGCCTTTTGGCTTAACAAACGCGCCTTTGACGTTCCAGTTGACCATGAACGAAATTTTTCGGCCGCTGCTGGATAAATGTGTCATTGTGTACCTCGACGATATCCTAATCTTCAGTACTACCCGGGAGCAGCATTTGAAGGATTTGGAAGCAGTCTTCTCTCTCCTGCAGCAGCATCGGCTCATCACTAGGGGTTCTAAGTGCGAGTTCCTGAAACAAGAATTGGAGTTTCTGGGCCACGTTATCTCCATCGACGGTGTTAAAACCGACCCGAAGAAAATCGCGACCATCCAAGACTGGAAGCCGTCGGCTCATCTCCGCGAACTTCAGAGTTTCCTGGGGTCTGTGAATTACGTTCGCCGGTTAATTCCCAACATGGCGGGGGTAACTTCCCCTCTCACGGATTTGCTGAAGAAAGGCAAGTTTTATGAGTTGGGGGGAGAGCAACAGGCTGCGTTTGACCAACTCAAACTTTTCCTAACAACACCTATGGTTCTTCGCATTGCAGATCCTTACCGTCCGTTCGATCTCATCACCGACACTAGCGACCTGGCTGTTTGCGTGGTACTGTTACAAGACTTCGGCGAAGGACTTCAACCCATCGCCTATGAGTCACGAAAGCTGAATCCGACCGAGCGAAATTATCCTGTCCACGACAAGGAGTTACTCGCCATCGTCCACGCTTTCAAAGTGTGGCGCTGCTACCTGACGGTCGTTGACGGGACAGTTCGAACAGACCACAAATCGCTACAGTTCATCCGCGCCCAACCGACACTCAATCCCCAACAGATTCGCTGGCTCGATTATCTCGAGTCGAATATCCACTACATAGTCACCTACAAACGGGGGGCCAGCAACATCGCCGACGCACTAATCCGCCCTTCAGTCCATACGGCCGCAGTCCTAATCACCCACACTTATCCGTTGCTAACTGGTCTATTCACCTACGGATAGAGTACCGACCCATTCTTCACCACTAACAACCATCCCCAACTGACGGTCAAGCAGGGGGCCTATTACCTAAAATTTGGTACCAATCGGATTTGGGTTCCTGCCTACCGTACCCTACGCGAGCTACTTATACAAGAGGCACACGACTCGAATTTCTCAGATCACTACGACATCGACAAAACTGACAAATTACTGAGCCGTAATAATTACTGACCGGACTTGTCGACAGACGTGTAGCAGTACGTCACCTCCTGCGCGACGTGTCAACGCATGAAGTCATCACGACTTCGACCTGCGAGATTACTGCAGCCGCTCGAGCCACCCAGCCGACCCTGGCAAAAGGTGACGATGGATTTCGTCACTGGTATGCCAGCTGGCCCACGCGGTAACGACGCGTTTCTCGTCGTCGTTGACCGGTTGACCAAGATGGCCCACTTCGTCGCCTGCAAGACGACAATCACTGCCGAGCAAACAGCGAAGCTGTTCCTCATGAACATCGTGCGGCTACACGGCATCCCTTCGGCAATCATCAGCGACCGCGACCCTCAGTTCACGTCCAACTTCTGGACAAAAACCTGGCAGCAGTACGGCACACGTTTGCATCTGTCCACGGCATACCACCCGCAATCGGATTGTCAGACCGAGCGCACAAACCAGACGATGGAGCAGCTGATTCGCACGACGTGCACAGACCCGGCCCAGTGGGAAGATTCTCTTCCCCTGATCGAGTTTGCGTGTAACAACGCCCCATCAGCCACGACTTCTCAGTCCCCGTTCTTCCATAATTACGGGATAGACCCGACAACTCTTCTATCGCCATCGATAGAAAATCCGGAACTACGGTCGCAACAATTCGTCGAAAATCTCTGACAGTCTCAGCAAAAAGCGGCTGATGCCATCCTCAAAGCCAACCAACGGGCTAAGCAGCAAGCTGACCGACGACGGCGTGACTTAACTCTTGCCCCTGCGCAATTGGTCCTACTCAACACCACAAATTTGGGGGTTCCCCTCCCAAATAAACTACGATCACGATTTTGCGGGCCTTTCCGCATCATTCGCATGGTGACACGTGTCACCGCCCAACTGCAACTGCCGAACGACTGGCGAATTCAAGATTCATTCCACGCCAGCCTTCTGCGACCGTTCGTCCCGAGTACGACTAATCTCGACCGTCAACACATCAATCCTACGGTCAACCATGTACCCGAACAGACGATCGAGCCCTCGAAGATTCTCGCTCATCGCGTACGCGGCTATCGAGATACAACAGCCGTCAATTTCCTTGTACGATGGGTCGATCGCACGACCGACGACGATCTTTGGGTCCCCGCAGCTATGCTCGGCGAACACAAAGTCGTTCGGGACTATTTACACCGACGACATGTCCCGGATGTGGGTAACCTCATCCCGGAAGGGGGGGTGGTGTAAGGAAAATTCTTTTTTCCTCATTGAGCTCGACTACAGCGCGTACGCCCTCGTCTCTCGGAAGTTTAGCCTCAGCCACTTTTTTCGGTCCCGAACCATTTTGCGAACCTAAACCTCGACGAGTAGCGCCTCCGTGGCTTTCGCCAACCGAATCTCCCCACCCTGTTCGCGTGGTTCTTGGCTAGTAACTATAAATGCATAGGCCTTCATTTGTATCGACACTCTTGAATCACGACTACTTTATTACACCACCTGTTATTACTCAAAATTAATTCATAACACAGTAGGTGACGGTGTCAAAATGGGCTCGGGGCGACTCGGGGTGAGGTTGGGGCCGTCGAGGTCGACGCGTGACTTGAGGGCCGAGCCTGCGGACCCGAACTGTTCGTGTGTACTCACTTTTGCGAGCCCCAGTAAGGAATCTGCATTCCTTACATATGGCTATGTTATATTTTGCTACCGTAACATGCTTAGCTTGGAGTAGTTGTACAAACACCTTGAACAAATCAATATCGATCTGTTTCAGGTCTGGCCGAGGTGTGATTGCTAAGGACCAGCTCACTGTGCCGTACCCCACGAAGCAGCTTCGACTCAGCGAGATTGAGGCTGCGATCAAGCCACATCAGCAAAGATATCATGGCTGCAGTCTTGGGAAAGCTGCCTGCCTTCACAACCAAGAATCCTGCAGCATCCCGTCCCGTGCATCCCATGATGCACAGCTAAGGACAGGACCTTTGTTTCAACTGTACTGTAGCGGTTTATTAGCGTTTGGAAACACTGGTTGGGTACAGTACAGCCGTCACACCAGCTCTAGTGCTCTTTGTTACTCGTCTGCCATTGGGAGTTCGCGGTCTACATTCTGATTAAAAGTGTATGTACAAATCCAGCCTTTCAGGGGAACATCAAAACCTCGCCGGCTGGTTTCAAGTACAGAACTCCTTCGGTTACACCTGTCCCCCTCGATTGTCTCACCGGGAACAGTTCAGATTGCAATCCCACCTACTAGGTTCTCAGCATGACTTGCGTGGACGCTGAGCCTGATTGGCTGTAGTCTTAACGATAGCAAACAGTCAAGTATTCGACAATGGTGAGAATCAGAGCCCGGAGGTCGCACATGCAAATTACCAAGTGGACGAAACAGACTCTGTAACTGAATGACAGTATTTACTGTTGGATTTCCCCTTCAATATCCCGTTTGCCCGGGTTTGAGCGTTTTCCCGCTTGCAGAATCGAGTCGCGTTTTAAAACCGTAAAACCCAATAGGAGAAATGGTGTAAATGCCTTTATCCCGTTTTTGCTCAGTCAAAGGATCGTCATTTTAGCTCACTCTCCATAAGAGCACTTCGAATCGTACACTCAACAGAGTGCTTGCGTTCCGTGTGTAGCGTAAAACGCCAAGTTTTCGCGATTTGCGAAGGACGAGAGGACCAGAAATGATGAACCGACTGTTCAAGCGAAGCCAAATGCACTCATTGTACACGTCATACGGCCCGTCCCCGCACCAATCAGTCACCTCGAAAAGAAACCCACTGCCTCTTCATTTTACTGTATCCTTGGCGACTGTTCAACACTTTACGCGTTACCGCGTCCAACACAATCTGACTCGGGTACTGTGCAAAGCTCACATGCCTTGTGCACTGAACTGTATTGTCCTGGCTTTTGCGTAAGCGATCTGTGGAATGAAAACGACTGCCGCTGGCTCCACTGCATTGCTTGGCGCAACATCAAGTTGCCGTCACTCACTGCCCAGGAAATTGGAGGAGCGCGCGCGACAAGCGGAAAGTGGTCGCTACACTCCACCCACCGACACCTGCGCATTGGGCAGAGCGACACGGCGCGGCAGCATCCCCCATGACCAGTCAGTTTCAATTCACACCACCCGCCGCGATTGTTCCTTCCAAATCGATCTTCGCAAACCGCGTCGCAGCCCCCCTTGGTCCAAATGCCACCAGATTTCTTCATCCCACCCCAGCCCTCACTCGGCTAGCTACACATCTAGCCAGATGCATCCGCTCCCCCCCATACTGTACTTCTCCCCCCCACAGCTGCTCCGTTCCATTCCATCCCATCCCAACCCGCTCTTGCTCGCTTTCGCGACGCCTACTCAGGCTGCTCGCTGTGTCAATTCCATCGCGTTACAGTACCTCCTACGTCTGAGCTCACACGCGTTCTTTATCCCCGTGAAACACTCTCCGCCGCACCGCATCCCCTCGCAGTCTTCTTGACTGAGTTATACTCTGCCGCTGTGCCCGTTCCGACACTCTGCCATCGACCCGCGCCATCATCCACGGAAGCCATCCTTCTTAAACTCAGAAAGCGCAGCTTTCCGAAATCATATACCACTAGCGCCTTCACCACCCCCGAGAAGCTCCCAGGCGCCAAACAAACTCCCATCCCCTACTTTTCCTCGTCCTCTAACTCTCTCGCCGTTGAATCATCATCCCACGATCCGTGATAAACGCCTCGCTGCCTCTCCGCGTCTCCGCATTCCGCCATGGCCTTCTCGTCGGTCGTCGTCTTTCTCCCCGACGACTCGCTCCAGCTGTTCGACCAGCCCGGGGATCTCACCGCGGCGGCGCTCCTCCGCGAGTACCCCGCGCACCAGCTTCAGCTGCACGTCGGCGCGCGCCGCGTCGTCGTCCCCGCGGACAAGGTCCTCGAGCCGGGCAGCACCTACCACGTCGTCTCCGCGAGTAGCGCCGGCGCCGCTGGAGGCGCTCCCGCCGAGGGAAAGAGTCTCCGCCCGCGAACGCCGGTGGATTTCCCCGTCAGAGGCGCCGCCGGAAGCGGCGTCAGTAGCAGCGCCGGCTCGGATGGCTGCGCTATCCCACCTGTACGAGACGGCAAGGACGCCGTTGTCGCCGGCGACAACGCGGAGGGGGAGGGGGAGGACGCGGTGCCGCCGCTTCGCGCAAGTCGCGGCGGTGGTTCCGCCGGCGACGACGACGGCGCGCGGGCGGGGATGGCGGCGACGGCGGCGGCGATGATGCTAACTGGGAGTGCGGGAGGGGCGGGTGTGACGCAACGAGATGGGTTCCTGCGACTCATGGCGGAGGTAAGCTACGTTCAAGGCGCAACAACCCCTTCCCCCCCTTCCCCCCCGCCGCTTCCCCTTTTTGTACATTCCGCTTTGGGGGGGTCAGAGATGGCACTATTCTTTGGGAAAAAAACAGAAAGAATAGCAGTGCAATGAAAGGAATCCCAGCCCTCACCATGTCGAGAAATGACCCCCCTCTCGCACACTCCATCCATCTCGCAATCACCTTACACCCCTGCCCTTCTTGGCCACTCCCCCCCACTCCCCACTTCCCCCCCTTTCCCACAATCACCTTGTCAGATCCACGACGGTGGCGACGGAGCCGCCGAGCTGGATCTAGGCCCTCCTGTCGTCCGCTCCAACCGCAAATCCCGGAGCAGCCAGCAGCCGCTGGGAGACAGCAGCCGAAGCGGAAGAGAGGGAACCCAGCCTCTTGACGCAACAGGGGACGGCGCGGAGAGCTCTGGGGAAGACGACGACGACAGGGCAGATAGCGACAGCCCGCGCCGGCCGAGGATCTCCGAGGATTTTATCTCGGTGCCAAATACGTGCATGACGGATCCGGACATGTCGGGCGGGGAGAAGAAGCGCACGCTGGCGGCTGAGCTGGCGGACATGTCGACCACCATGACCAACGTGATGGTGCAATCGCGCATGCTGCGAGGGAACGTGGTTTAAGGGGCGCAGGGAAGGGATGGCTTCCTGAAATTTACTTAAAAGTCACCTCTGAGCTGGCAGACCTGTCGACCACCATGACCAACGTGATGGTGCGGTCGCGCATTCTGGGGGGGGGGGCGTGGTTTAGGGGGCGCAGGGAGGGCGTGACGAATACAGGGGATGGCGCTGCACGTGAGGGAAAACGCACAATGGTTTGGATGGACGGCACACAAGATCAAGGGTTTTGAACTGCGTTATATAATGGGACTGTAGCGCATTGTATGTAGTTGATCATCCTCCCATATGTACTAAGGGTGACCTGTAGCTCACTCTCTCTCTCCCTCGCTCTGCAATTGCAGTTCTTACCGTGTACGATTTTGATGTGCAGTGCTCCGTAGGAGCATTTTACGTACGTAGGTTGCCTGCATGGTGGCAAACGCTCTACTTGTGCAGTTTTCACTTTTCGCATGCACAGAGAACCTTGGCAAATCCTGGAGATATTTGTGTCGAGTGACCCGCTGAGTTACCCTTGAAAAGATCCTCGGAGAAGGGCCACAGGTACAGAGCCTGGGGGGCTATGTGCGCACTTACCCGCTACTCAACAAGCCCCTTTTATCAGAATAATTGAATAATTGGTAAAGTGAGAGTACACACAAATATATCTAAGTTTTGTATCCTCTAAGAGGTGACTCTATACAGTCTATACAAACATGACAAATACACATGTTTGACACACCCCCTAGACTGCATAGGGGAATACCCTAAACAAGCAGCTCAGGGCGGCACTACTAGTCCAACCTCTGAGACAAGGGTCTGAGCGACCGGTCAGAAGGAGTACAGACAAGGCAAGCACAAGAGCAGGGCGGCACTACTAGTCCAGCCACTGGGAGAGGACACAAGTCCAGTCTGAGTATACATATAAAGGACAGTACAAAGTCAAGGTCCTAGCAAGTGAGAGGCTACAGGAACTAGACCAAGCTGTACACAGTGCCGCTGATGATCTTTAGGCGCAAGCGCCTTCGTAAAGATATCAGCCGTGTTGGCACCTGAGGCCAAGTGTACTACGCGAGCCTGACGTCGCTGCTGTAGCTCACGCAGGAGGAAGTACCGCAGCTGAATGTGCTTCGCTCTGCCCTCGAGTCGAGGCTCCTGACACAGGAGGATCATGGCCCTGTTGTCAGCGAACAGGACCGGGGCAGAGCTAGGCCGCTCACCTAAGTCAGTGAGCAAGAAGGTCAGCCAGCGGAGCTCCTGTGCCGCCATGGCACCGGCGTAGATCTCAGCCTCACAGCTGGACTGTGCAACAGACGAGGAGCGAGTAGCTCTCCACGAGACGGCACCTGAGCCAAGGCTGAAGCAGTAGCCCTGGGTAGACCGGAGTGTCTCAGCGTCGTCTGCCCACGAAGCGTCTGTGTGCCCAGTAAGGACCGCTGGCCTGCGTCCTCCTAGCACTAACCCCATGCCCGATGTACTAGCAAGATAATGCAGAACCCTCTTAGCGGCAGACCAGTGCTGCGGTCGGTGTCTGCCTGTGGCCACAAAGCGAGCCAGGATGCTGAGAGGGTATGCGAGATCTGGGCGAGTGCAAGTCATCAGGTACATGAGGCAACCCACCAACTCTGCGTAGGGGCCGCTGGGCTCTACCAACTCCTCAGGCACTGGAGCGGAGAGCCTGTGGTCTACAGGCAGAGGGGTGGGCTGTGCAGAGGAGAACTGAAGGCTGAACCTCTGAAGGACCTGGCGCACCAAGTGTGACTAAGTCAGGGTGATGGTGCGCGCAGCTCTGTCCCTGGAGATCTGCAAGCCAAGGTAACGGCGCAGTTCTCCAAGGTCAGTGCAGGTGTGTCTCTTCAGCAGCTCTGCCTTCACGGAGGCCAGCGCGTCCCTGTCTGCTGTGGCAAAGACCAGGTCGTCGACGTAAACGAGGATGTAGAACGGAGTCTGGCCAGCACGAACGAAGAGTGAAGGGTCTGCAGAAGACGGAAAGAACTGCAGGTCAGCAAGCGTAGCACGCAGAGTGTCGTGCCACTCACGGGGAGCCTGGCGCAAGCCGTAGACGGGGCGCCGCAGGAGCCACTGGGTCCCAGAAGGGAAGGTGCCAGTAAAGCCCGGAGGACGGCGCAGGTAGACCTGCTCGTGTAGGCTGCCCTGAAGGAAGGCAGTGGAGAAGTCTAGGGAGTGAAGCTCGTAGTCACGCTGAGCAGCTAGGTGTAACAGAACCCGAAGAGTAGTCATCTTCGGGGTCGGAGCGAAAGTCTGGAAGAAGTCCACCCCCTCGCGCTGACTGAAGCCTCTAGCCACATAGCGCGCCTTGAAGACAGGCGGCTCTCCAGGAGGGCGCTTCACCTTGAAGAGCCAGCGGCCATCGACTACGTTCACCCCAGGTGGGGGAACTGCGTCGACGAAGGTGCCGGTGGATCTCCAAGATGCCATCTCCTGCTCCATGGCAGCTATCCACTGCGAGGCCCAGGGTCCCGAAGTCGCCTCAGCGTAAGTGCGAGGGGTCGGGATGTCGAAAGCGTCTGGGTCACCCTCAGGGACTAGCAGCATGGAACAGAGATGGGGAGCAGCCTCGGAGAGGAAAGCAAGCTCGAACTGGCGGTCCTCCAGGACGTCACTGCCAAGGGCAGGAGCACCCCCGACAGACGGAGGACAGGCAGGGTCAGAGACCAGAGCGGTGGCGTAGTCAAGGCGGCGGGTAGAGGCGAAGTCAGCGACAGCAGCGACAAGAGCGTCAAGGCACGAGACTGGAACAGACGGGTCGGTAACGAGAGAGGCAAGGACCCGAGGAACGAGAGGACGAGCGGCACGAAGGTAGTCGGACAGCGGGGGGGGCGCAACAACAAGGGAGGACGGAGGAGGTGACGGCAGAAGGGGAGGACGAGACGCGTGTGAACGAAGCAACATAGGGTGGGAGCGCAGGACAGGCGAGGCAGGACGAGCACGGGAGGGACGGTGAGACCAGACGTGCGATGGAGGAGTCGGGTCAGGAGACAGGGGAGGGGACACAGGAGGGGAACGAGGGGGGAGACGGGCTGGGGACGAGTCCGGCGGAGGGAAAACAGGGCCGTAGACAGGAAGAGGAGGAGACGGTCGGGGAGGAACCGACGCAGGGTCGGGGGACGGAAGGCCGAGCAGGCGAAGGGCGGACACCGGCGGGGACTGCTGCTGCGGCGGCACAACGGCGACACCTGGACCGCAAGCTGCTCCTCGGCTACCACCGGCACTCTCCACACCCGCACCCCCAGAGGGACCACCCTCAAGGCGACCGGAACGAGCACCCCCAGAGGCAGCGAACAGGGGCTGCGACGGCGGCGGCGGCGGCGGCGGCGGCGACGGCGACGGCTGCAGTGACGGCAGGGACGGCGGAGGAGGGGACTGGGGAGGGGACACCTGGGGAGGGGCGGCCGGCGAGGACTGCACCGGAGGGCCACCAGAGTCAGAAGACTCCTCAACCGGGTCCACGGACGAAAGGGGGGTGACATGGGAGACACCAGAGGGGGCGGGACGGGGAGGAGGAGGAGGAGGGGCAGGGACTACCGGGGAAGGGGTGACCAGGAACAAGGGGGGGGTAACCGGGGGACCACGGTGGGGGAAGCGGCGGTAGTAGGAGACGGACTCGTCAAAGGTGACGTCACGAGAGTGAAAGAAGCGGTGAGACGGCGGGTGGTAAAAGTGCCAGTCGGACGCGTCAAGGGGAAAACCGAGGAAGACGCAGGGAAGGGTGCGGGCAGTGAGCTTGTCCGTGCCGGAGGCACGGACGTGAGCAAGGCAGCCCCAGACGTGGAACGCAGACGCGTCACCAGGAGACCCAGTCCACAGACGGGTCGGCGAAACCTGCGGCTGCTGAGGGTGCGGCCACAGGTTAAGCTGGTGAGAAGCATAGCGCACAGCGAACGGCCACAGAAAATGGGGTGCACCGGCATGGATCATGGAGGTGCGAGCGACCTCCATGACCAAGCCGATGCGTCGCTCAGCGACCCCATTCTGCTGTGGGGAGTCCGGTAGGGTGAACGTCTGGGTGATGCCCTCCGCACGACAAAAGCGACCAAGGACACCTGAGGCAAACTCGCCACCACGGTCTGAGTGAAGACGCAAGACAGGGAGACCGCGGTGGACACGCGCAGAGACAAGCCAGGGGATGAGGGCGCCAGGCACGTCGGCCTTGCGCTCCAGGGGAAAGACTGTGGTGTAACGAGTGAAATCGTCAACAAGCACAAGGAAGTAGCGCTCGCGACGCGGCCCAGGGACGGGGGCGGGGCCCCAGACGTCCAGGTGCAGGGTCTGCAGCGGCGCGGCGGTAGGGGGGAACGAGGAGGAGTGAGGGGCACGGCGAAGCCGACCCTCGACACAAGGCGTGCAAGGTGGAGCTGGGGAGGAGGGAAACGCGGGGAGTGAACCTGGGAGACCAAGGACAAGACCGTGCTGGGACATGTGACGCAGACGCGGGAGCGCAGGGTGACCTAGGCGGTGGTGCCACAGGAGGGTCGGGTGAGTGAGGGAGCGACAGGAGCAGGCAGCAGCAACCTGGGTAGACACAGCCACCTGAGGGGGCGCTCCAGCCGGGGGGGGCACGGTGTCCAGAGTGAACAGGCCGGACACCGGGTCCCGGGGGAACGTGGACAGGGGGGCACCAGTGGCGGCCTCGGTACAGACAGCATACCGCTCGTGACCAGGGAACGTAGTGGTGACGCCAAGGTCCTGGAGGCAGCCGACACCAACTAGGTTCCTGGAGAACGAGGGGATATGCAGACCTGTAAGAGAGCCCGAAGGAACCGCCGGACAGGGAAGGGTGGTGGAACTGGGGGCGACTACCGGGCCGCCGGAGGGGTCAGCAAGAGAAACGGCAGCAGGAACAGGAAGCGGCGTCAGGGTGGTGGAGTCGCGGAAGAAACACCGAGAGGCGCCAGAGTCCAAGGTGAAGGAAAGCGAAGCCGAGGGGTCTGGCGACGGAACGACGGCAGAAGCACCAAGACTACACAAAGCAGAGGATCCTACGCCTGACGCAGCAGGGGAGGCTAAGCTAGGCACACCTACACTAGGCAACAGTGAGTAATAAGTCGGAAGCACACTAGAGTCATCAGCATACATCACATGCAGAGCAGAAACAATGGCATCCATGTCCATATCAAAGATCTGAATCTTACGACTAAGCAAACTGTGCCAGTCCGGGAGGTCTGGCGACGGGCCGAAACGCTGACGAAAGAGGTCGTCCAGGCGACGAAAGCAGCGGGGAGTGGAGTGACCGATCTTACCGCAAACGAAACCGCGGCGAGGACCGGTCTGGATCTGGTACTGACAACGTCCGCCGGCAGAGCCACCACGCGGCACACCACCACGCGCCCGTCCACCGCCAGCGCCGGGCCACCCTGGCGGGAGAACACTCGTCTGCCGCGTCTGCGACGGCTGCTGCGGCTGCTGCGAAGGCTGCGACGGGGCCGGGCGGCTGCGACGGGGCCGGGCGAGCGCGACGGGCCGGGCAGGGTGCGACGGCGCCGGGCGGGCGCGACGGGGCCGGGCGGCGGCGACGGGGTCGGGCGGGCGCGACGGCGCCGGGCGGGCACAACGGGGCCGGGCGGCGGCGACGGGTACGACGCGGCCGAGGAGGGGCGCTACGGGGCCTGGGAGGGGCGCGACGGGGCCTGGGAGGGGCGCGACGGGGCCCAGGAGGGGCGCTACAGGGCCCAAGGAGGGCGCGGCGGGGCCCAGGAGGGGCGCTACGGGGCCCAGGAGGGGCGCGACGGGGCCCAGGAGGAGCGCTACGGAGCCCAGGAGGGGCGCGAAAGAGCCCAGGAGGGGCGCTACGAGGCCTGGGAGGAGCGCGACGGGGCCCAGGAGGGGCGCTAGGGGGCCTGGGAGGAGCGCGACGGGGCCTGGGAGGGGCGCGACGGGGCCTGGGATGGCGTTACAGGGCCCAGGAGGGGCGCTACGAAGCCCAGGAGGGGGCGCGACGAGGCCCAGGAGGGGCGCTACGGGGCCCAGGAGGGGCGCGACGGGGCGCTACGGGGCCTGGGAGGAGCGCGACGGGGCCCAGGAGGGGCGCTAGGGGGCCTGGGAGGAGCGCGACGGGGCCTGGGAGGAGCGCGACGGGGCCCAGGAGGGGCGCTAGGGGGCATGAGCGGAAGCGGTAGGTGGGGGGGGGGGATCCTACCTACGCGTGATACCATATCAGAATAATTGAATAATTGGTAAAGTGAGAGTACACACAAATATATCTAAGTTTTGTATCCTCTAAGAGGTGACTCTATACAGTCTATACAAACATGACAAATACACATGTTTGACACCTTTAACCCAGTGGTTAGTGACTGGGTGATTGACATGGTATCTGAGCCAAAGATCTTGGGTTCTAGTCCTAGTGCCAGCTCTTCAGAGGCGCTTATGCCTTCCACCTATCCTAGCGAGGGGGGGTGTCGAGTGACCCGGTAGGTTACCCTTGAAAAGATCCTCGGAGAAGGGCCACATGTGTAGAGCCTGGGGGGCTATGGGCGCACTTACCTGCTATTTCAACAAGCCCTTTTTGTCAAACATGTGTATTTGTCATGTTTGTATAGACTGTATAGGGTAGCCTCCAGGCCCCTAGATATCAGCCTTTTTACGCTGATTCAGCCTTTTTTCAGACTTTTTTTTTGTACCAAGGCTGAACTGAAAGACTGTTTATTATACGTAAGGCTGTCAATTTCAGACTTTTTTTTATAGCCTAGTCTGATGTTTTCAGCCTTTTTTCTAGAGTGTAGGCTGAGGTTTCAGCGCACTCCCTGGGGGGAAGGCTGAAACCGAGTATATTGTGTTCCGAGGGCCCCCCGCGATTACCGCTAAGTGACAGGTTTACCCCCGTCAATCACGCCGCGTGGCTGCAATGTTGGGCTGTCGGCGTGACATCTGACGCGGATTCCCCTCCACCGTTGCTAGCACACTAGCGACTGCGCATTGTGATTGGGTGTTAGGCAAATTTCAGCTAAGTAAACCAATCGCCAGAGCTTTTTGTGACTCAGCTGCATAATCGCTGGTACAGCAGTGCAGAAAAGATGCTCCCCCGGAGCGCACACCTGAAGATTCCAGAAGGGGGTACCCCCGCGAACGTTGCATGGGCAGCAGCAGAACCGCACCGCGTTCTTGAAGGGGTCGTCTGCTCCAGCGTGTTCTCCATCGCTTGGAAGTAGGGTTGCCTTGGCCCGCAGTGTCATTTCTTCCTCGACGCCTGTTAGTAATGGTTTAGGACCCTGATTCCGCTCCTCTCGTCATGGCGGAATCGGGTGGAGACAACGACGTAGGCGACGACGATGCCTGGCAGGTCGCCGACGAGCGCGAAATGCGCACGGGGCTAGACCTGTTACTGTCGTCCCTCGGTAGTATTCCGTTAGCACCGCCGCTTCCAACACATCTCGATGAACCGAGTTCCAGCCGCCCTCCTTCTTCGCCAGAAGCACGTCGTATCGTGCGACCAGCAAGCCCATTCTTATCCTCATCTCCCACTCGTCCAGCTTCTGTACTAGATTCAGTAGCGTCGCCGACTGCTGCGAAGCCCACCCCTCGGACTGGCCGTTATCGACAGATACGACTGTCTTTTGCACCTCCGGCGAAAGATTGCGAGCCTGCCGCTTCGGACTCCGACGACGACGAGGAAGAGGAAGAGGTGCCGTCTGCTGGTCGGAAGAGGCTGACGTCAGAAGAAACATATGCCGACGCGTTGGACCGCTTCCAATCCCGCTGGTCTAAGGCCTATCCATGGCTGCTCATCACAAAAACTGACAGCGGCCTGCCCGCTTTCAAGTGCTCTGTGTGCACCGAACATGCAGGTCTCAAGGGGAAAACTGGCAGGAGCGGGCACGGAGCAACCGACGTGCAGGTCCAAGCGTTCAAGAAGCACGCTGCGACTACTCGACATGAGCTCGCGGTGGCCAAGCAAATCGACTTGCTGCAGATGGCGACCAACCAACAACGCATCGACCAACACCCGCTCGCTCAAGACCTGGAGCTGCTTCACGTGTCTTTATTGCTCGACGTGCTCTACTTTTGCAGCCGCTGCAACGAGCCGATGGAGACGTGGATTCGTCTCACGCGATACCTGGCGGAACGGAAGTACCGCGGCTTTCCAGAGCAAGGCTACGGAACGTACTACAACTCGTAAGTCTCCGACCGTGTTTAGTTTTTATCTACATTCGCGACTTTTTCACGTCCTTATCTCTCTTTTCGTGATACTATGGCAGGTATGGCTTCGGCCAGTTCACACAAGCCCTCGCGACATGGCTCCAGACCACTCAGCTCGAACACCTCCTGGCCAGCCCCTACATCGGCCTCAGTCTCGATGAGAGCACCGACCGCTGTCGTGGCAAACACATGATTGTGTTTGCCACCTTCATTCGGGAGAACCGTCAAGTGACGGAACTCCTTGCGCTTCTCACAGTTGACAGGGCTGACGCTGCCTCGTTGCTCTCGCTGTTGTTGTCCCACATCCAGGCTATTGGTGTGGATCTACGCCGAATCTCCGGCATCAGTACTGACGGCGCTGCCGTCATGCTCGGGAAGACGCGTGGCCTTGTCGCTCGACTGAGAGTGCTTGTCCCACACCTCGTGTCATGCCACTGCATCGCCCATCGGTAAGTGTTATTGAGGAGTTTCCCGCTTTCGTATACCCGCGAGACGTGTTTTAACACATTCGTTTTGTACTTGCAGGGAGGCGCTGGCGGCCAAGGATGCCGCGGAAGAGATGAAGAGTTTCGGCATCGTCGACGACTTCATCAAAGAGATTGCAGAGTTCCTCGGTCGTTCTGGACCCTGGCATCAACGCTTCAAGGACTTGCAGCAGATGTTCAACGACACCAACCTGGAAGTGCAGGGGATCCACGCCATCCGATGGCTCTCTCGCGGTGAGGCAATCCTACGTCTTTTGGATGTGCTACCAGCTGTGCTGGTCATGGTCACGGAGCTGAGGAACTCGAAGTTTTTGGCTATTGTTCGGAGCTATCGTTTCTGGTTCTTTTTACACTTTCTGGCTGATGTTCTTGAGCAGCTCAACATCCTCAACAAGGTGTTCCAGCAGCGGGAGGTGCGTCTTTCTCAAGCACGTGCATATGCTTATCTTGTTATCCTGTCTCTTATTTCCCCACCCACCTTTGCCCCGTGAACACCTCTCCTCGCAGCTGGACTACGCGACCGTCGCCAGCCAGATCGCGCAGACTACCGGGTTGCTGGAGAGCCGGTATGTCGACTGCGGCGACGACTTTGGCGGTACTGAGATGTCGCGGCTCGGCCAGTTCCTCACCCGTCACGGCCCGAACGGTACTCCAGAAGTCACCGTTGACGGAGTTGCATCTGATGGCCGTCCCGTCCGCATCACCGTAAGTCTCCATTTTGAAGAGATCGACGGCTACCCCGGGGAGGGAACACACGAGGCCTGTGTCGACGACTGCACGGCCTTTGCTGAGAGGCTGGTGAAGGGCTTGGACGAGCGTCTTGGGGACCTGGAACAGCTCGCGGGATGTCGCCTCTTCTCTGCTGACACCTGGCCGCCAAACTGGGAGCGCTCCGCCAGGCAGAAGCAGTGCCTGGAGTGGTTTGACCTGCTGGTGCAGCTATACAAAGCGGAGGATAGCGAAGAGATTCTGCCAGGTGCTGTCCACCGTCTGAGTTGCTTTGTTTTCCGTCTCCCTTTTTACGCATGTTGAGATTCCTTGGAATATCTTATCTTTCAAACCTTTCCCCGCTCGTCTTTCCCGCCCCCTCCAGGCATTAACAAGAGGAGGGCGGCCAAGGAGATTCGCCACTTCGCTCCCATGTCCGCACGGCTGACCACCGTCGACCGCAAGTTCTATGCCGGCCTCACCGCTGTGCTCAAGACCAGCGACTGGAAGATCCACTACCCCAATCTTGTGGGGTTGTGGGTGGCGGTGGCCGTGCTGCCTCTCAGCACTGTCGAGTGCGAGCGTGGCTTCTCCCGCCAGAACCTGATCAAGAGCTGGCAGCGTGGCAGCCTCAAGGATGCCCGGCTTAGCGATCTCATGGTGATGTCTATGCTAGATTATACCCCGGATTACCCCGCTGTAGTAGAGATCTGGAGGGCGTACAAGAAGAGGAAACCCCATTCCACCTGTCGGCCCCGTCCCCAGAGAAGGAAGGGGAAGGAGAAGGTGGATGATGATGATTGTAGTGACCCCATGGATGATGGGGGGAAAGTAGATGCTTATGTAGACGTCGAAGATGAAATGTAATGACTGTCATTAATGAAAGTGGCTTCGTAAAGTTTCAGTGTTTTTTTTTTAACCAAGGCTGAAGATTCAGCGAAACTTTTTTAGTCAAGGCTGTAACATTCAGCCTTTTTTCCCGGGGGGGAGCTGAGAAATCAGCCTAAGTATGGGGGGCAAGGATGATAAATCAGCGTGCCTAAAAACGAATCTTGGGGCCTGGTAGCCTCTTAGAGGGTACAACACTTAGGTATATCTGTGTGTACCAGGGCTGATTTTATCAGACTATTTTAGTCTGATTGTCTGAAATTTCAGACCTATTTTTTTGCCGATCCTGATTTTTCAGACTTGCCATTTTCTGAATGCTGAACCCTTCAGACTTATATGTTTTTGAATCCTGAGAATCTCAGACTTCGCAGTTTGCGGATACTGAGTTTTCAGAGCGCAGCGCGTACGGACCCTAAGACACACATACTAGTACTGCACCTCCCTGCCCTCACCCAAAAATTTCGTCTAAGTCCCCAAGGGCCAGAGTCAAGTCCTCTCACACACACCCCGCCCCGCAACCTAAAAAATCCGGCTAAGTCCTAGCAGCCAGAGATAGTTCCCCCCAGCACATTTCTTCCCTACTCGCCTCGCAGCCCCAGAAATTCGACCAAGTCCCCACAGACAGACACATCCCTCCCACACCTCTTGCGACCCTAAAATTTCGGCTAAGTTCCCACAGCAAGAAATATCCCTCCCTCAGCTCCCGCAACCCGGAAAAATCGACTAAGTCCCTTGCAGCCATAAAAAAAATCCTCCCACAAACCCCCGCAACCCGCAATCCTGCTTATTACCCGACTTTTGTGAAGTTCCTAAAAGGGGTAACAAGAAAATCATTCATCTGGATGGCGATTTTTTTATTTTGTTTTTTCTGATTTCTCAGACGATGTGAAACTAACTCTGAAAAAACACACTCTCCACGGCTCAATTGAGGGAGTGTTGTTTTCCAACACGACACTTTCAGGTAACTTCGTGTCATTGCTGATTTTACAGTCAAAATTGCCAGTCAATCACAATTTTGATACAAAGTGTTGTGACGGTGTATCGTGTACGAACAGGCCCTGAGGGGGAGAATTCGAAAAGGAGGGGAGGGGGAATCGAGTTCGAGGGGAAAGGGGGAGGGAATCAAAACCGAGGGAAGGGGTGAAGCGAAATGGAGGGGAGGGGGGGGGGGGGGGGGGGAAGGGAGGGGGGAACGAAACGGAGGGGAGGGGGGAAGCGAAACGGAGGGGGAGGGGGGGGTGGGGGGGGGGGGGGGGGGGGTGGGTTCGAAAATTGAGGGGGAGGGGAGAGGATCGCGCCCCGGTTGATCGATCTTGCACGTTTATCCCTTGCAACCATCGAATGGTTAAAAAACGTCGAAACGATCGCAATCGATCGTGACCGTCACATTTTTATAGAATTTCAGTTGACCAAACGGGTAGCTGTCGAGAATTTCGCCTAATAGAAACGACTGTTATTAGAATGCGGAATTTACTCTTAGTCGAATGCAACTTAAAAAAAAAACTGAAATCCTCTCTCCTAGTTGCCAAATCGGTTTTTTTTAACACGCCCTAATGAAAAGGCAATTTTTTGCTAGGAAACTCTGATGAATCCACGTAAATTTTCTTGACGAAAAGCTGATGAATCATGGTACCCTAAAACCAGTCGTGGGGCCTGGTGTGAACACTGGAAATATAAGATTTCGACTTGGGCGCAGGACTCTGAGTCGACATTCTGAACCCTGAGTATTTCAGACTCGTTGACTTTTGGACACTGAGATTTCAGAGTAGCGAAATTTCGAAAAATGGCCCTTCAGACTCGGGAATTTTTTGGGGGGGCAAAATCAGAGTGCCTTTTTTTGAAACGTCAGCCCTGGTGTGTACCCTCTCTCTAACATTATTCACTTCTTCAATTTCTGATATGGTATCACGCGTAGGTAGGATCCCCCCCCCCCCACCTACCGCTTCCGCTCGCCCCCCCCTAGCCCCGTCGCGACCCCCCCCTAGCCCCGTCGCGCCCCTTCCTGGGACCCGTCGCGCCCCTCCCTGGGCCCCGTCGCGCCCCTCTCAGGCCCCGTAGTGCCCCTCCTGGGCCCCGTCGCGCCCCTCCCAGGCCCCGTAGCGCCCCTCCTGGGTCCCGTCGCACCCCTCCCAGGCCCCGTACCGCCCCTCATGGGCCCCGTCGCGCCCCTCCCAGGCCCCGTAGCGCCCCTCTTGGGCCCCGTCGCGCTCCTCCTAGGCCCCGTAACGCCCCTCCTGGGCCTCGTCGCACCCGTCCTGGGCTCCGTAGCGCCCCTCCTGGGCCCCGTCGCGCCCCTCCCAGGCCCCGTCGCGCCCCTCCTGGGCCCCGTAGCGCCCCTCCTGGGCCCCGTCGCGCCCCTCCCAGGCCCCGTAGCGCCCCTCCTGGGCCCCGTCGCGCCCTTCCTGGGCCCTGTAGCGCCCCTCCTGGGCCCCGTCGCGCCCCTCGCAGGCCCCGTTGCGCCCCTCCTGTGCTCCGTAGCGCCCCTCCTGGGCCCCGTCGCGCCCCTCCTGGGCCCCGTAGCGCCCCTCCTGGGTCCCGTCGCGCCCCTCCTGGGCCCCTGCAGCGCCCCTCCTGGGCCCCCCGTCGCGCGCGCCCGGCCCCGTCGCACCAGCCCGGCCCCGTCGCACCAGCCCGGCCCCGTCCTGCTCGCCCGGCCCCGTCCTGCTCGCCCGGCCCCGTCGCACCCGCCCGGCCTCGTCGCACCCTGCCCGGCCCCGTCGCAGCCGCCCGGCCCCGTCGCACCAGCCCGGCCCCGTCGCGCCCGCCCGGCCCCGTCGCACCGGCCCGGCCCTGTCGCCCCCGCCCGGCCTCGTCGCCCCTGCCCGGCCCCGTCGCGCTCGCCCGGCCCCGTCGCCCCGGCCCGGCCCTGTCGCACCAGCCCAGCCCCGTCGCGCCCGCCCGGCCCCGTCGTCCTCGCCCGGCCCGGTCGCACCTGCCCGGCCCCGCTGCCCCGTCCCCGTCCTCCTCACTGGTACGGTTCCCCCCCACCCCGCCCTGCACTGCCCTGCACCGTACCGCCACGCACCACACTGTACTGTCTTACACCGCACTGCACCGCGCTGCACCGCACTGTACCGCACTGTACTGCACTGCACCGCACTGCACCGCACTGTACCGCACTGCACCGCACTGCACCGCACTGTCCCGCACTGCACAGCACTGCACTGCCCTGCACCGCACTGGACTGTTCCTGATGGCGGCGGAGCTTCGCTTCGACGCTGAAGGTCAGCCCTTAGAGTTCGAGGCGTGGCTTGCCGACCTCCGCCGCCAACTCACTGGCCAGCGGCAGGATGGTGAACCGCTTTCCGCACACCTTGACTGTACGCTCCCCTGCCCAGACCCCCCTGCTATTCTGCCCGCTGACCCCACACCCACTGAGCGTGAGTCTACTGCTGCCACTGCCCGTGCGCGCTCTGTCTGGCTTTCTCGCGATGCTGTCGCGCAGCATGCCATTAGCAACGCCCTCCCCCCGTCCGAGCGTCCTCGCTTTAGGTCCCTCGCTACTGCTCAGGCATACTTAGATGCTGTCATCAAGCGCTATTCCACCCCTCCGGCTGCTTCGGTGGGTCGCCTGATCCTCCCGCTGCTATTTCCTGACCTTGCGTCTTTCCCCACTGTCTCTGACCTCGCTGCCCACCTGCGCTCGATAGAGGAGACCTGGCGCGCCGCCTGCACTGACGCACAGCTTAGAGCCCACCAGCCGCCCATTACCTCTACCCTCTACCTGCTTGCCACCCGCCTCCCTGACCGCCTTGCTGTCGCCCGCGACCGCTTCCTTAGCCTTCACCCCGCCGACCTCACCCTCACTGACTTTGTAGACACCCTGACTGTGATAGAGACCCGTCACCGCTCCATCGCCCAGGCGAGCGGTGTCGTGCCTGTCCCTATCTTTCAGGGCTGTGCCCCCGCCCAGTGTACCTTCTCCGACGGCTCTGTCGCAGTGGCTGAGACTGCTGCTGCAGCGCAGTTTCGTTCGGAGAAGGGCCGCCGCCCCAAGGTTGGGCGCGGCGGAGGCGGAGGCGGGGGTGCGGGAGGGGGTAGTGGTGGGGTCGGGTCGTCTGGTGCTGGAGCGGACGAGGGGACCCTGCCCAGTCCAGCTGAGCCGCCGCCCCTGTAGTTGCAGTAGCCGCAGCAGTCGCCGCAGTCGCAGCCGCCGCAGCCGTCGCAGACGCGGCAGACGAGTGTCCTCCCGCCCGGGTGGCCCGGCGCTGGCGGTGGCCGGGCGCGTGGTGGTGTGTCGAGTGGTAGCTCTGGCGGCGGGCGCTGTCAGTACCAGATCCAGACTGGTCCTCGCCGCGGCTTCGTTTGCGGTAAGATCGGTCACTCCACTCCCCGCTGTTTTCGTTGCCTGGACGACCTCTTTCGTCAGCGCTTCGGCCCGTCGCCAGACCTCCCGGACTGGCACAGTTTGCTTAGTCGTAAGATTCAGATCTTTGATATGGACATGGATGCCATTGTTTCTGCTCCGCATGTGATGTATGCTGATGACTCTAGTGTGCTTCCCGCTTATTACTCACTGGTGCCTAGTGTAGGTGTGCGTAGTGTACCCTCCCCTGCTGCGTCAGGCGTAGGATCCTCTGCTTTGTGTAGTCTTGGTGCTTCCGCCGTCGTTCCGTCGCCAGACGCCTCTGCTTCGCTTTCCTTCACCCTGGACTCTAGCGCTTCTCGGTGTTTCTTCCGCGACTCCACCACCCTGACGCCGCTTCCTGTCCCTGCTGCCGTTTCTCTCGCTGACCCCTCTGGCGGTCCGGTAGTCGCCCGCAGTTCCACCACCCTTCCCTGTCCGGCGGTTCCTTCGGGCTCTCTTACAGGTCTGCATATCCCCTCGTTCTCCAGGAACCTAGTTGGTGTCGGCTGCCTCCAGGACCTTGGCGTCACCACTACGTTCCCTGATCACGAGCGGTATGCTGTCTGTACCGAGGCCGCCACTGGTGCCCCCCTGTCCACGTTCCCCCGGGACCCGGTGTCCGGCCTGTTCACTCTGGACACCGTGACCCCCCCGGCTGGAGCGCTCACCCACGTTGCTGCCGCCTGCTCCTGTCGGTCCCTCACTCACCCGACCCTCCTTTGGCACCACCGCCTAGGTCACCCTGCGCTCCCGCGTCTGCGTCACATGTCCCAGCACGGTCTTGTCCTTGGTCTCCCAGGTTCTCTCCCTGCGTTTCCCTCCTCCCCAGCCCCACCTTGCACGCCTTGTGTCGAGGGTCGGCTTCGCCGTGCCCCTCACTCCTCCTCGTTTCCCCCTACCGCCGCGCCGTTGCAGACCCTGCACCTGGACGTCTGGGGCCCCGCCCCTGTCCCTAGGCCGCGTCGAGAGCGCTACTTCCTAGTGCTTGTCGACGACTTCACTCGCTACACCACCGTCTTTCCTCTGGAGCGCAAGGCCGACGTGCTTGGCGCTCTCATCCCCTGGCTTGTCTCTGCGCGTGTCCACCGCAGTCTCCATGTCTTGCGTCTTCACTCAGACCGTGGTGGCGAGTTTGCCTCAGGTGTCCTTGGTCGCTTTTGTCGTGCGGAGGGCATCACCCAGACGTTCACCCTACCGGACTCCCCACAACAGAATGGGGTCGCTGAGCGACGCATCGGTTTGGTCATGGAGGTGGCTTCACCTCCATGATCCATGCCGGTGCACCCCATTTTCTGTGGCCGTTCGCTGTGCGCTACGCTTCTGACCAGCTTAACTTGTGGCCGCACCCTCAGCAGCCGCAGGTTTCGCCGACCCGTCTTTGGACTGGGTCTCCTGGTGACGCGTCTGCGTTCCACGTCTGGGGCTGCCTTGCTCACGTCCGTGCCTCCGGCACAGACAAGCTCACTGCCCGCACCCTTCCCTGCGTCTTCCTCGGTTTTCCCCTTGACGCGTCCGACTGGCACTTTTACCACCCGCCGTCTCACCGCTTCTTTCATTCTCGTGACGTCACCTTTGACGAGTCCGTCTCCTACTACCGTCGCTTCCCCCACCGTGGTCCCCCGGTTACTCCCCCCCTGTTCCTGGTCCCTCCTTCCCCGGTAGTCCCTGTCCCTCCTCCTCCTCCTCCCCGTCCCGCCCCCTCTGGTGTGTCCCACGTCACCCCCCTCCGTCGGTGGATCCGGTTGAGGAGTCTTCTGACTCTGGTGGCCCTCCCGTGCAGTCCTCGCAGCCGCCCCTCCCCTGGCGTCCCCTCCCCAGTCCCCTCCTCCACCGCTTCTGCCGCCGCTGCAGCCGTCGTTGCCGCCCCGCCGCCGCCGCTGCCGTCGCAGCACCCGTTCGCTGCCTCTGGGGGTGCTCGTCCCGGTAGCCCTGGGGGTGGTCCCTCTGGGGGTGCTGGTGTGGAGAGTGTCGGGGGTTGCCGAGGAGCAGCTCGCGGTCCCGGTGTCGCCGTTGTGCCGCCGCAGCAGCAGTCCCCGCCGGTGTCAGCCCTTCGCCTGCTCGGCCTGCCGTCCCCCGACCCTGCGTCGTTCCTCTCCCCCCCCCCCCCCCCCCCCCCCCCCCCCCCCCTGCGTCTTCCTCTCCTGACCCGACTCCTCCGTCGCACGTCTGGTCTCACCGTCCCTCCCGTGCTCGTCCTGCCTCGCCTGTCTGTGCTCCCACCCTATGTTGCTTCGTTCCCACGCGTCTCGTCCTCCCCTTCTGCCGTCGCCTCCTCCTTCCTCCCTTGTTGTTGCACCCCCCCCGCTGTCTGACTACCTTCGTGCCGCTCGTCCTCTTGTTCCTCGCGTCCTTGCCTCTCTCGTTACCGACCCGTCTGTTCCGGCCTCGTGCCTTGACGCCCTTGTCGCTGCTCTCGCTGACTTCGCCTCTTCCCGCCGCCTTGACTACGCCTCCACTCTGGTCTCTGACCCTGCCTGTCCTCCGTCTGTCGGGGGTGCTCCTGCCCTTGGCAGTGACGTCTTGGAGGACCGCCAGTTCGAGCTTGCCTTCCTCTCCGAGGCTGCTCCCCATCTCTGTTCCATGCTGTTAGTCCCTGAGGGTGACCCAGACGCTTTTGACATCCCGACCCCTCGCACTTACGCTGAGGCGACCTCGGGACCCTGGGCCTCGCAGTGGATAGCTGCCATGGAGCAGGAGATGGCATCTTGGAGATCCACCGGCACCTTCGTCGACGCAGTTCCCCCGCCTGGGGTGAACGTAGTCGATGGCCGCTGGCTCTTCAAGGTGAAGCGCCCTCCTGGAGAGCCGCCTGTGTTCAAGGCGCGCTACGTGGCTAGAGGCTTCAGTCAGCGCGAGGGGGTGGACTTCTTCCAGACCTTCGCTCCGACCCCGAAGATGACTACTCTTCGGGTTCTGTTACACCTAGCTGCTCAGCGTGACTACGAGCTTCACTCCCTCGACTTCTCCACTGCCTTCCTTCAGGGCAGCCTACACGAGCAGGTCTACCTACGTCGCCCTCCGGGCTTTACTGGCACCTTCCCTCCTGGGACCCAGTGGCTCCTGCGACGCCCCGTCTACGGCCTGCGCCAGGCTCCCCGTGAGTGGCACGACACTCTCCGTGCTACGCTTGCTGACCTGCAGTTCTTTCCGTCTTCCGCAGACCCTTCCCTCTTCGTTCGTGCTGGCCAGACTCCGTTCTACATCCTTGTTTACGTCGACGACCTGGTCTTTGCCACAGCAGACAGGGACGCACTGGCCTCCGTGAAGGCAGAGCTGCTGAAGAGACACACCTGCACTGACCTTGGAGAACTGCGCCGTTACCTTGGCTTGCAGATCTCCAGGGACAGAGCTGCGCGCACCATCACCCTGACTCAGTCACACTTGGTGCGCCAGGTCCTTCAGAGGTTCAGCCTTCAGTTCTCCTCTGCACAGCCCACCCCTCTGCTTGTAGACCACAGGCTCTCCGCTCCAGTGTCTGAGGAGTTGGTAGAGCCCAGCGGCCCCTACGCAGAGCTGGTGGGTTGCCTCATGTACCTGATGACTTGCACTCGCCCAGATCTCGCATACCCTCTCAGCATCCTGGCTCGTTTTGTGGCCACAGGCAGACACCGACCGCAGCACTGGTCTGCCGCTAAGAGGGTTCTGCGTTATCTTGCTAGTACATCGGGCATGGGGTTAGTGCTAGGAGGACGCAGGCCAGTGGTCCTTACTGGACACACAGACGCTTCGTGGGCAGACGACGCTGAGACACTCAGGTCTACCCAGGGCTACTGCTTCAGCCTTGGCTCAGGTGCCGTCTCGTGGAGAGCTACTCGCTCCTCGTCTGTGGCGCAGTCCAGCTGTGAGGCTGAGATCTACGCTGGTGCCATGGCGGCACAGGAGCTCCGCTGGCTGACCTTCTTGCTCACTGACTTAGGTGAGCGGCCTAGCTCGCCCCGGTCCTGTTCGCTGACAACAGGGCCATGATCCTCCTGTGTCAAGAGCCTCGACTCGAGGGCAGAGCGAAGCACATCCAGCTGCGGTACTTCCTTCTGCGTGAGCTACAGCAGCGACGTCAGGCTCGCGTAGTACACTTGGCCTCCGGTGCCAACACGGCTGATATCTTTACGAAGGCGCTTGCGCCTAAAGATCATCAGCGGCACTGTGTACAGCTTGGTCTAGTTCCTGTAGCCTCTCACTTGCTAGGACCTTGACTTTGTACTGTCCTTTATATGTATACTCAGACTAGACTTGTGTCCTCTCCCAGTGGCTGGACTAGTAGTGCCGCCCTGCTCTTGTTCTTGCCTTGTCTGTACTCCTTCTGACTGGTCTCTCAGACCCTTGTCTCAGAGGTTGGACTAGTAGTGCCGCCCTGAGCTGCTTGTTTAGGACATTCCCCTATGCAGTCTAGGGGGTGTGTCAAACATGTGTATTTGTCATGTTTGTATAGACTGTATAGGGTAGCCTCTTAGAGGGTACAACACTTAGGTATATCTGTGTGTACCCTCTCTCTAACAATGATCCACTTCTTCAAATTCTGACAATATTATCATCGGCTCCCTCGTCGTCAGACAGGGATGGATTGTCGACCATCCTTGGAGCATCATCCTCCGCATCAGCCCACCCCTCCCCCTCATACTCTGGCACCTCCCCCTCCCCCTTTTCTTCCCCAGTCATCTCGACTGCCTCCCCCTCAACCTCCAGCTCCTTCCCCTTGCGCTTGTGTTCCGCAGATGCGAAGACAACAGTTCGTGCAGGGCGTCTCAGCTTCAGACGCCAGGTCGTGAGGGCTTTACTCCAGTCGATGTCATACTGCAAAAGTGAGATGGCCATGAGCTTGGACAGGCACGCATTGCAAAGGGAGCCACGAACCCAAGATTTAATAACGTTCTGCCTAGAGAAGGCCCTCTCGCACTCGACTGTTGACAGAGGCAACACGGCGCAAGCCTGCCATAGGCGCATCAGATTCGGCTAGCGCCTGTCACGGAATGAAAACATCGGTGCACGAAAGGCACAAAAGGGATTGCGATGTGTTTAGGTGGATTACGTACACGGTTTACAAGGTGGTCAACAAAGGGAGCAAAGCTCAGAATCACAACTGGAGTGGAAGGCAGCATAGCTCAGCAAACACAAGTAGAGCGGAAGGCAGTAAAGCGTAAACACGAGAACCATGGCCACGTTGCGCACGCTGTCTTGGCCACTTCGCTGTCACCCACAGCTTCGTCGGCGACATCTTCCGCAGATCATGCATACGATGTTGTACGTTGCTCATGGTCTCCTTCGCGCGTTTCTGGCATAGCAGGGCGCACTCCGAGTAGCTGCTCCCATACTGGTGCTTGTCGAGATGCCACTTGTGCATCTTGTACGTGTGGGTGACCGGGTTCCCCTCCTTGTCGACGCCGCGCACCTTCACATGCTTAGACCCCCTCGCGCTCATACACTGTTAGGAATGCCGACAGCCAAGTGTTTTCAGCACCGGCACCGAAAACCTCCCCACACTCCGCATAACGGTGCCGCAGATCCCCCAGCGTCTCGTCGATGTCCGTTGACACCTCGGTCACGTCGACCTGCAGTTTGGGGTGGGGGACACACAGTGACAGAGAACCAGAGGAATTTAATACAAATAGAGGAGGAGAACACCACCATCGCAGCCTTGAAAAGGATATGCTCATACTCACAGCAGCACAATCGCAGCACCCAACACCTTACATAGGCGCCGGATGGCCTCACCCCTAGACAGCCATCGAACTTGATGGATGCCTTGCACCTCCAAGTTTGTGCTGTGAATCGCGCGCTGGAGGTACTTGAAGCGTCCGCTCCAGATGGTCGACCGACCGAGAAGGTCCAGAAGGGTGCGAGTAACCTTATCAACCATGTCGAGGTCTGGACATGAAGCGACATCATCCTTCACAGCTAGGGCTTCCCTGCAGGTATACACAAGGACGTTAGTTAGTGCACAGACACAATCCCGAGAACGAAGCTGTGCACAATAGTATCACAAACCTGTGGGCGATGCAGTGGGAGGAAACAAGGTGCAGGATGATGTCACATAGGTGCGCGACAAGGTCGTTGCTACGACCAACCATCACTGACGCTCCGTCAGTGCTGTTGTCGACGATGCATTGAAGATCGATGCCGGACGACTCCGGGTGCAGTAGGAGAATGGACATCTGAGAAGCTGCATCGCACTTGTCCACGGTTAGCAGAGCGAGGAATTCCGTAATGACTCGACGCAGACGCATGAAGGTGATGTAGACAATCAGGTGCTTCCCTCGTGTGCTGTTGGTGCTCTCATCACATGAGATGCCGAGGTAGGGTGTAAGAGTACGACCCCGTTACACCACTTGGCCTTTTCCCTATTTCCTTTTCCTTCCATTTCTCTTTTTACCGCATCTCATTTGGTTTCCTATTCTTCCTTTTCCATCAACCTTTGGTTTATCCTGCTATTATAATTATATCACCGACCAGGCTTGGGATGTACTGGTGCGCTATATCTAGCGTAATCCTGCCGTAATCCCTTAAAGCCAATAGCCTCGCGTGGCTATACGCAGGGTGATTCTTTCTTCTAGAAGGGTCTATTCCCTTAGGATCAGATAAACCTGGTTACCTGATGTACTTTGGAAGTATAAAAGCGCCTTGTACTGATCGATAGTGCAACCTTTCCTCGTCACATTCGATCCTGTAACACTTGGTATCAGAGCTTTCTCACTCGACCGCGCTCAGCTAAGCAGCAGCAGCGGGGATCCTGCCTCGAAAAACCGCCGGGGGCGACCAATTCGACGCCGATTCTGGTAAGCACCAGCTCCGCGATTTTCGAATTACCCCCTCCGTGCGTGTTTTGAAAAGGATGGCAACCTTCGACAACGCCGAGGTTACCCAACAGCTCTTCGCGCGCATCGCAGACCTTCAGGAGGAAATGCGAGCGGATCGCGAAGCGTGGCGAAACCAGTTCGAGCGAGTAACTCGACTCGCCGGAGCGCAGCACGAGACGACAACGGCGACGACGCAGCAGTCGCAGCAGTTTCTCGAGGCTCCGAAACCGCGCCCACCTAAGACGTTCGATCCGAGCGATCGAAACTCCGACGCCCGCAGATGGATCGCCGGGATGGAGATCTACTTCGCAGCCATCGGATGGAGCTCGCCAGTCTGGGACGGACAACGTGTACGACTCGCGGCGACACTGATGCGAGGGCCGGCACTCGAGTGGATTGGCGGTAACAGTACTTTCATCCACGGTGAAGCCACGTGGCAGCAGTTCCGCACCGACCTGCTGAAACGCTTCGAGCCGATAAATTCCAGTTTCCTTGCCCGGGAAAAAATTCATCGACACCGACAGTTCGGGAGTGTAGCGCAGTACACGCAGCAGATGGAGGAATTTTATAACCGCATTCCCGACCTGATCGAAGGGGAAAAAGTACAATCGTACCTCGCCGGGCTGAAGACCGAAGTCAAACGACAAGTCGCAGCGTCAAACTACGCGAGCTACAGTGACGTCGTTTCGGCAGCGGAGCGCTTCGACATTGTCACAGGATCGAATGTGTCGAGGAAAGGTTGCACTATCGATCAGTACAAGGCGCTTTTATACTTCCAAAGTACATCAGGTAACCAGGTTTATCTTATCTTAAAGGAATAGACCCTTCTAGAAGATAGAATCACCCTGTGTATAGCCACGCGAGGCTATTGGCTTTAAGGGATTACGGCAGGATTACGCTAGATATAGCGCCCAGTACATCCCAAGCCTGGTCGGTGATATAACTATAATAGCAGGATAAACCAAAGGTTAATGGAAAAGGGAGAATAGGAAACCAAATGAGATGAGATAAAAAGAGAAATGAAAATAGGAAGGAAGTAGAAAAAAGGCCAAGTGGTGTAACGGGGTCGTACTCTCACACTTCCCCCCCTCAAAGCTGGGTGGTAGAAGTAACACCCTGCTTGACAAGGTAGTCATGCAGAGGGCGACGGGCGTTACCCATGTCGGACTCAGGGACCCAGCTGTCCTCAGAAGGATCATAACCCTTCCAACGGATGAGAAGCTCCATGGTGCCATTCCGACGTCGGCGGTGTGCTAGCACGGACTCGACCTCGTACTCGGGTTCATTGTGGACGAGGACGGGCGGCGGCGGCGGCGGTTGGCGTCCGACGAAGATCGTGTTCGGATCCCGGTAGGGCTTCAGAAGCTGGACATGGAAGGCGTTGTGAATCTTCCAGGTAGCTGGCAGGCGTAAGCGGAAGGTAACAGGAGTGACCTGTGCTTCAATGAGAAAAGGCCCGCAGAAGCGAGGTCGAAGTTTAGATGGGAGGTGGCTGATGTCTAGGTTGCGGGTGTCAAGAAGCACGTGGTCTCCCACCGTGATGGTGTGGTCGTTGCGAAGGCGATCGGCCTGGCGTTTTTGTTGCTGTTGAATTTCGAGGAGGCGCTTATGGGTCCGATCCCAAAGCTGATGCATGGTTGTGATGAAATCATGTGCAGGTTGTACCGTAGCGGATGTTGTCGGTTTCTGTGGTGTGAGTGGGTGGCGTCCGTAGCAGAGGAAGAACGGCGTCTGTCCAGTAGCGGCATGCGTAGCATTGTTGTAAGCAAACTCTAGTACGGGCAGGTGCAAGTCCCATTTGGAGATGTCGTCCTTGCAGGCTGCTCGGAGGAGTTGCTCAACAATTTGGTTGAGGCGCTCGGTCTGGCCGTCTGTCTGCGGATGGTATGCGGATGACATGGCGAGTTTGGTCCCGCGAAGAGACATAAGTTCCTTCCAGAACTTGCTGGTGAACTTGGGGTCTCGGTCGGAAATGAGTGTGGTTGGGATGCCATGCTGTGAGATGATATGACGAACGAAGAGCTGTGCTGCCTCCTCGGTGCGTGCCGTCGTGTGTGTCGGGATGAAGTGTCCCATTTTGGAGAATTTGTCGATGACGACAAGGACTGCGTCATGACTGCTGGCGGTGGGTGGTAACCCGGTGATGAAGTCTAGGCTCACCACTTGCCATGGCTGTTCTGGGACAGGAAGAGGCTGCAGTAGTCCCGCCTTTTTCTGCTTGCTGCTCTTCATCCGCTGACATGTATCACACGAGGTGACGAATTTCTGGACGTCGTCTGCCATATGGGGCCAGTAGTAGTGTTTGGCGATACCGGTGAGCGTCTTGTTGCTACCGAAGTGTCCGGCGTACAGGACGTCGTGGTATTCTTCGAGTAGTAACTGGCGCAAAGGAGGGTAATTGGGTACCCAGATTTTTGTTGATCCTTTCCGGTACGCGATGTCACTGTCCCACTGTAGCAGATGTCGTTTTTCTACCAAGGGAATTTCGGGGTCGATGGCGTACCCGTGTGTGTCTTCAAGTATTTCAGGCTACACTGACCACTGCAGCCTGAAATACTTGAAGACACAACCCAATCTTTCCAGGCGGCAGGTCCGGTGGATCGACTTCCTCGAGACACACTTCCACTACGACATCGTGTACAAGCCCGGTCACAAAAACAAAGCAGACGCTCTTAGCCAGCCTGCACACGTTGCCGCCATTAAGATTGAAGGGATGAATCCACTACTGAAGGGACTCTTCACACACGGGTACGCCACCGACCCCGAAATTTCCTTGGCAGAAAAGCGACATCTGCTACAGTGGGACAACGACATCGCGTACCGGAAAGGATCAACAAAAATCTGGGTACCCAATTACCCTCCTTTGCGCCAGTTACTACTCGAAGAATACCACGACGTCCTATACGCCGGACACTTCGGTAGCAACAAGACACTCACCGGTATCGCCAAACACTACTACTGGCCCCATATGGCAGACGACGTCCAGAAATTCGTCACCTCGTGTGATACATGTCAGCGGATGAAGAGCAGCAAGCAGAAAAAGGCGAGACTACTGCAGCCTCTTCCTGTCCCAGAACAGCCATGGCAAGTGGTGAGCCTAGACTTCATCACCGGGTTACCACCCACCGCCAGTAGTCATGACGCAGTCCTTGTCGTCATCGACAAATTCTCCAAAATGGGACACTTCATTCCGACGCACACGACGGCACGCACCGAGGAGACAGCACAGCTCTTCGTTCGTCACATCATCTCACAGCATGGCATCCCAACCACACTCATTTCTGACCGAGACCCCAAGTTCACCAGCAAGTTCTGGAAGGAACTTATGTCTCTTCTCGGGACCAAACTCGCCATGTCATCCGCATACCATCCGCAGACAGACGGCCAGACCGAGCGCCTCAACCAAATTGTTGAGCAACTCCTCCGAGCAGCCTGCAAGGACGACATCTCCAAATGGGACTTGCACCTGCCCGTACTAGAGTTTGCTTACAACAATGCTACGCATGCCGCTACTGGACAGACGCCGTTCTTCCTCTGCTACGGACGCCACCCACTCACACCACAGAAACCAACAACATCCGCTACGGTACAACCTGCACATGATTTCATCACAACCATGCATCAGCTTTGGGATCGGACCCATAAGCGCCTCCTCGACATTCAACAGCAACAAAAGCGCCAGGCCGATCGCCATCGCAACGACCACACCATCACGGTGGGAGACCAGGTGCTTCTTGACACCCGCAACCTGGACATCAGCCACCTCCCATCTAAACTTCGACCTCGCTTCTGCGGGCCTTTTCTCATTGAAGCACAGGTCACTCCTGTTACCTTCCGCTTACGCCTGCCAGCTACCTGGAAGATTCACAACGCCTTCCATGTCCAGCTTCTGAAGCCCTACCGGGATCCGAACACGATCTTCGTCGGACGCCAACCGCCGCCGCCGCCGCCGCCCGTCCTCGTCCACAATGACCCCGAGTACGAGGTCGAGTCCGTGCTAGCACACCGCCGACGTCGGAATGGCACCGTGGAGCTTCTCATCCGTTGGAAGGGTTATGATCCTTCTGAGGACAGCTGGGTCCCTGAGTCCGACATGGGTAACGCCTGTCGCCCTCTGCATGACTACCTTGTCAAGCAGGGTGTTACGTCTACCACCCAGCTTTGAGGGGGGGAAGTGTGAGAGTACGACCCCGTTACACCACTTGGCCTTTTCCCTATTTCCTTTTCCTTCCATTTCTCTTTTTGCCGCATCTCATTTGGTTTCCTATTCTTCCTTTTCCATCAACCTTTGGTTTATCCTGCTATTATAATTATATCACCGACCAGGCTTGGGATGTACTGGTGCGCTATATCTAGCGTAATCCTGCCGTAATCCCTTAAAGCCAATAGCCTCGCGTGGCTATACACAGGGTGATTCTATCTTCTAGAAGGGTCTATTCCCTTAGGATCAGATAAACCTGGTTACCTGATGTACTTTGGAAGTATAAAAGCGCCTTGTACTGATCGATAGTGCAACCTTTCCTCGACACATTCGATCCTGTGACATAGGGTGAGCTCTTGATGTGCTCCATCTGAGTTGCCAGCAAATGTGTTGACAGACAGTTGACCATCTGCTGGAACCCGTACCTGCAGAGGCATGATGACGGACAGTTACTCGTTTGAATACGTTTCATTATGTGACGTCAACATATGGGAAACAACAAAAATTCAACAGACGCTGAGCGATAACATCGTAACCTCACCTGGTCAGATACACTGTGGACGACTGTAGAGGAATGTCAGGCGTGTCTTGCTCTGCCATGAAACGGAGCAGCCGTGGAAACATGGCGATAGGAGCATTGTTCTTGCAAAGAAATTCGACGCACCGCAAGATACGGATGACGCGACGAACCTGGACATCTTCGGTGACAAAACTCGTTATCTTCTGCTGCTTGTCGTCGATGTCTTCTTGTATCTCCAACTGTCGGCGAACCGCGTCTTCATGGACCGTAGAGTGTTCATGGATGCGCATCGTTTGGGTCTGCAGATCTCGCCCACCTTCGCCTGGGCTCGAGTACTTCGTCGTCTCCTTCCCGAAATCTCGGCAAACACTGCACTTAAGGGTGGGGTACCCATCCTTAGTACGAGTAAGTATCAGCCACGGGAAGTAGCGAAGCCAATCATTCTTGTACTTAGCTACAGCGATCAGGTACTTGTGCTCGATAATCTCCTTGGTACTTAACTTCGGTGGCGGTGGTTCATCAGGGCGGGTGATAGGGGGAGGTGAGCGCGGTGGTGAAGGGGGGCGAATCTGGCCAGCAAGGTTAATCCGCTGTTGCGTGTACTTTGTCGTGCGCTGTTTCTTCGCCGAAGACACAGTAGACGCGCACAGAACGCTGTACGGAACGGTTGATGCAATGGCGCAGTCGACAGGATCTTTTACAAGGCCTCTGCTAGAAGATGCTACAGCTGGTGGGAGAATGTAATGAACGGAGGCAGGACTACATGGCAACAGTAGCTCGACGCGCGGTGGTTTGTCGACTGCGGCTGGGGCGACCGATGGGGGAGGAACAAGTGCGGCGACGTGCCACAAGAAATCTAAGCCTCTTCTCAGCGCTACAGTAGGCTCCTGCGGACCCCAGGGATGTCGGTTTCAGGGTCTGTATGCGCTGCACTCTGGAAACTCAGTACTGGCTTAGCGACAGGTCTGAATTGTTCAGGATCCCCAAAAAACTTACTTTGAATCAATCAGGACTAGGAAAATGGGTTATCTGGAAATTCAGGTTTGCACATTACACCGGCCTAAGATTTCAGAGTAAATAGTATAATAAAGTCACCCCTGATGTGTACACGTGTAAAATAAAATGCATAAGTCAATCATAAGGAAATGTAAGGAAACGGTATTCCCTTATCACGGGTTTTAGTCAGTAAGGCATACACTACTCGAACGGGGTTGCCGCACAGCTCTGCCACGAAATTCAATCGCGGCCCCAAATGTGGCCTCCTGACGAGCTGCATGCATTGTTGCCCGCCTTGATGTTGCATGCCTAGATCTGGGCGCTTCGCGCAAATTTACGAACCACATGTCGCAGCTCCGCCGAGCCACGACCGTATGCTCTATACTAGCTATATCCATGCTCCCTGCTATTTAATGTTGCCTCATTTTTATTGTTTCCTTGTCAATCAACCCTTTGATACACGCTCTTTGCTCTTCATTACATCTAGCCATTATAGCCAACGATCCTCAGCCTTACACTCTAGTTCCGCTGCAATACCGACACTTAGGGAGGTTGGCTCCCTGTGCTTGCTCCATATCAGCTTTCCTGGTAATATTCACTTATAATTTCCTAAAACTATGAGTGTGTTCGCAGTGCCAGCATGCTGAAAGCCGTGTAAAACTTCCGCGAAATTGTGGATCCGTCAGCATCTACCGCCATGACTCATGAAGAAAGGGCGGCAGCACTTGAAAAGTCCGTCTTACTCACGAGTTGTACCAGTAGGAGTTGGCTCGTCTGCGAGCTGAACGGCCCAAGATGAATCTGAGATATCTGCACTTCAGAGCCAACTGCCGCAGACACAACACTACACGACCGCACCAACGACAAATCAAGTACAGCACGAGCAAGTAACCCAACAGCGTTCCGAAACACCTGGCGACAATTAGCGACCACATGCGGCTTCGTCCAAGGGTTCGACGAACAACCCGCCACCGGCTATTGGACAAGCGGAAATAGGCGAAAGGACGAACGCAAATCTGCTGCCCCCAATTACCTCTCTAACTGGTCTGCAATCTGCCAACATGACCACGGCACCAGGAATACTCAAAACGCAGAGGCCGCCCACTTTCGACCTGAGCCAGCGTGGCAGTTTGTCCGCCAGCGGGTGGATTTTTCATATGAATGTTTTTTACGGCTGCAACCTCGTCAGCGACGACGCGCAGAAAATTCGATACGCCATGTTGCTCCTACATGGACCGGCTATGGACTGGTGGCAGCAGATAATTCAGCCGCAGAAGCCGGACACGATGTCGCGCGTAGTCGAACGGTTTCGCACAACCAATTACTGGGCAGGAATTTATTGCGAAGTGGACGAGTACATCACGTGGCAATCGTGGTGTGCGGGAATTTGTCGCCGCTTCGAACACGTCAATGCAAGTAGTCAAGCGCGCGACCACCTTTGCACATGGCGCCAACTAGGATCGGTCCAGGACTACACTAGCAGCTTCAATAATTTATGCGACCAGGTCGGCTACATTCACGCTGACGAGAAAATCGACAGATACATCGGGGGATTTCGACCGGATCTGCGCAGAGAAATACAGATCAGGGAATTTACAGATTTGATAGAGGCACAGAGGGTTGCGAAGCGGCTGGATTTGTTCTTCAAGCCAAGGGCAGGTTCCAATGACGGAAGTCGCACACGGGGACCAATCGAGCATGCCACTGTATGCGCTGTTACAACAGCGAACTCAGCAGTTACACCCTTCAAGGATCGCTATTTTGGGTGTAACAGGCTGGGACAGTGCAAGTCAGAATGCCCAAAGGAACGGAAGAAGCGGAATCAGGGGCAAGGGAGTTCCAGGGACCAGGGAAATGCTTAGTATCAGTAGTTAACGGGCCTGCTACTGATGGAACCTGCTCGCCCGTGACCGATAACCCTCATCGAGTACTGGTACCGATCCACGCAATCGACCAAGCTTGGCTAAATAAGGGGGGTGCAGCGGCAGATTACTCCATTTATTTATAGGGTAGGGTTCAAGGGGAAAAAATAAATAAATAAATCTTCGTAAACGCGAAAGCCAGGCACAGCCTGATCAACCTTGCTACGACAAAAAAAATGAAGTTACCCTTAGATAGGTGACTACTGGAGATTGAGGCCTAGTCGATGGGATCCCACTACACCTTAGGGTTACCCGATTCCGCGCGCCGACGAACTCATCGACCAACTTCGCAAAGCTCGCTTCTTCTCGAAAATAGATTTACGAGGGGTTTACCATCAGATTTGCGTAGTCGCAACTGACTGTCACAAAACTGCATCTCGTACTAGGTACGGGAGTTTTTAGTATGTAGTTATGCCCTTCGGTCTAACGAACGCCCCGACAACTTTTCAGATGACCATGGACCAGATCTTCAGTTCGCTTGTAGATAAGTGTGTTATTGTCTACCTAGACAATATACTGATCTACAGCGAGACCCGGGAGCAACACTTAAAGGACCTCAAAGCCGTTTTCACGCTACTGCAGGAGCATCCGCTGCTCTCGAAGGGGTTTAAGTGCGAATTTGGGACACGTTATTTCCACTAAGGGCGTCGAAGTTTACCCGTACAAAATCGAGACAGTGCAAGCGTGGCTACCGCCTAAGAACCTGCAGGAGCTTCAAAGCCTTTTAGGGTTCGTCAACTATGTTCGGAGATTTATCCGAATATGGCGGGGGTAACTCCACCGTTAACTGTCATGTTGCGGAAAGGGACTGGGTATAGGTGGGGGGAGAAAGAGCAAGCTGCCTTCTCCGCCCTCAAAACTTTTTTTTGCTCAGCCCCTATCCGTTGTATCGCCGATCCTCACCGCCCATTCGAAGTAATCACAGACGCCAGCGACATCGCCATCGGAGCAGTGTTGTTACAAGACTTCAGCGAAGGACTGCAACCAATCGCGTACGAGTCACGAAAGCTGCACCCACTCGAGCGAAATTATCCGATACACGACAAGGAGATGATCGCGATCGTGCACGCTTTCAAGATGCGGCGATGCTACCTGACGGGCGCGGACGCGACAGTAAGGACATACCACCGAAGTCTATAGTACATCCGCACACAACCACTACTCAATCCACGACAGGTTCAGTGGTTAGATTTCATGGAGTCCAACATCTAGGAAATTCAAATCGCGGCCCCAAATGTGGCTTCTTGACGAGTCGTATAAATTGTTGCTCGCCTTGCTGTTGCATGCCTAGGTTTGGGCGCTTCGCGACAATTTACAAACCACACGGCGCAATTCTGCCGAGCCACGACTGTGTGCTCTAGGCTAGCTATATCCATGCTCCCTGCTGTTTGATGTTGCCTAAGTTGTATTGTTTCCTCTTTGCGCTTCATTATAGGAAAAGAATAACTTAGGCACTTGGACATCAGCCTCGTTATAGGATGCATAAAAAAAGAAAGGGATTGACCGCCGGATTTCGCGGGATTTCTCTGCCATCCTTGGCCATTCGCTAAACAAAGCGCTCGGAGTTACCTTTTCGTTGTGGGAGTGGGAGCCCAACAGTTGGTCAGACGAACAGTCACGACACGCGGGGCGAAGATCCACGAAACGAAGAGTCACAGACAGAGGGCAGATGTGTTTGGTGAAGTGATCAAGGAACTTTATTCGTTTTGAGCTGCCCTCTAAAGCAGAGTGAAAATGTTGTGGGTATTTTCACTGTGCTGTACTTGAGAGCTCACGCATTTTAATGCCACTCGGAAGTATGTTGTTGAACCCAAGGTTCAAGTTTCTTTTTCCTCAGAATGGGAAAAACTTGATGAAAACCACTCGAAAGGCTTGCGTTTCGAGGGTGAATTCTCCCTATCTCCAGGTTTCCGCTTCAAAAGCTCCTTCGATCCTGGCTCGCCTTATCCACACACGTTTGATGCTAGCGTATCTGTGGCCTGTAAATTGCCTCTAGCTTGATTCTGATGGTTCTGCTGTGCGTTCCTGTTGAAACACAGCAGGGTTTGCTGCATTTTAGGTAGTAGGGCGTCTCCGCTGGTCGAAAAATCGTCACTCAAGCTCATGGCCTTGCGATTCGCATACAGCATAAGGATCGTGACTCGTGAGTTTAGTGAGAGAGACAGAGTGATATGGAGGAGGTGGAGCTGATAGACTTTTGAGTCAACTCAAAAGTACTCAGGACTCAAAAGGACTCAAAAGGAATCGAAAGTCTCCTCCTGAGGTCAGCGACAGAGGCGCAGCGCCATGGAGCAGGTGGAGCTTATTTCCTACATAGGTCTCGTGAAAGGCGGTGCGATTGTAGCGGAGTATGGCAGGGAAGCCGACGTCTTTCGAGAGCCTATCTGTGACGCGATTTCCGCGATTCCCGCTCACGTCTCTCAGTTCTCTCTGGTACGTGGCCTGGTTTTGAGGAATCAAAACGCCTCCTGGTTTTCCCTGGTGCGTGGTTTGGAGCCTTAGAGGCGTCCTCAACGGTTAACCTACTTGGCGTTCGTAGGCGTATATCTTCGGTCGAGACGACGGCAGAGGGGACCGCTGATTTATTCATGTATTTGTGCTTGTAGCTTTAGGGCGTGTCCCAAGAGTACGTCTCCCTCACACCTCGTACAGGTCCAATGCGATGTCCAAAGGTTTGAAACGGTGAAGCAGAAAACCGTTGTCAATTGTCTTGCACCATACAAAACCGCATACGATTTCTGTGGGACGTACTCTTGGGACACGCCCTTATCAAAATGACGTCGTATGATCATTCTCCGCATCAGGTTATGGCCGTCCCTCTTAATAGTTACTTCGGAATAGTTCTACCTGTACTTATGCGTGTTTGACATCGAAAACATCTGCCATCTCCCTTAGTTCTGTCAGATCCCCCTCCCCCATCTCCTTCATTTTCATCATTTTTCTGTCAACTTCTACTCTTCGTCAACTTCCACTCGTCCGTCAACTTTCACTCTTCCGTTCCACTCTTCCATCAACTTCCCCTGTTCCGTCAACTTCCCTCCGACACAGGGCCACGGGAGCATCTTGGTTGTGCTCCAGCGATGGTCGTCCGGCCTCGTCTGCTTCCTCATTGGTTACCACCCGTTCGCGAAAGACCAGGCTTGTTCGCTGCTCGCCATCCTGCACAACGTTCTCGGCAAGGAAATCCTATCATCAAGCAGCGGCGATGCTAGTAGCGACATCCCCGCTATTACCAGCCTCGTTAGCACCGAAGAAGTCTTTTCCGGTTTAGCGGAAAGCTCGGAAGATGGAGACGCTGAAACCGGGATCGTGTCAGCCGCTTCGTGGTCGCGTGCCACGTCATCGTCGCGTGCCACGTCAGACACGACCGTTGGCGACAGCGACGCGCTTAAAGACGTCCATAATAAAACCATCCTAAAAGACATACCGAGCGACATTGTCGAAGCCATCAGCCAATCAATGGCGTCCATGTCAGCGCGGTATCGCGGCGTGGCGGGCCATGGGTTACCCTCCTTGGACCCCTATCCCGACGCGCCCGACGCGTACTTAACTAGCGTTCAGGAGCCGCCGCCTTTGCCGGCGAGTGAGGGGGATAGCAGTAGTGAGGAGGAGGATGAAGCGGCGGGAGTGGCGAGAAGGAGGAGGGAGAGGGAGAGACGGAAGGAGGAGAGGGAGAGGAGAGAAAAGAAGTGGGAGGAGAGTAAGGGGAAGGGGCAGGAGGGGGGGGCGGAGGAGGGGAGGGGGGATGAGGAAAGCGGGGAAGGGGGTAGCGGAAAAGCGGAGGGGGTCGCCGTTGAGGGAGCGGGAGTTGGGGCGGAAGGAAGAGACGGGGGGAAAGGAGGGGAAGGAGGAGAAAGAGAAGGAGGAGGGGTAATGCTGGTAGGAGATGCAGCAGGGGCACGGACGGCAGCAGCAGCAGCAGACAGCGCATTAGAAAATTCTCCAGGAAAACTGTGCGAGCGAGGTGAGGAAAGGGAGTGTGGGGAGGAAGGAGAGGGAGGAGGGGGAGGAGGGGGAGGAGAGGAACAATCTCAGGCTCGGTCTCCCAGGTCTCAGCCAGGTGGCAGGGAACTCCCGGTCCTGACCCCGAACCTCCCGCCGTGGCTCGGTAGCCCGCTGCTGGCCGGGGCAGCGGGAGGTTCGGCGGCGGCGGCGGAGTGCGCGTCCCCCGACATTGATCGGTGGCGAGAGACGCGGAGAAAGGAGAAGCAGCGGGAGACGCAACGGTCGGCGGGGAGGCTGATGGGGAGGGCAGACGCGGGGGTGAGTGAGGGAGGGAGTGTGAGGATGGGTGAGGAGGAAGGGAAGGAGAAGGGCTGGGATCAAGAGCGTGAGCAGGGTAAGGTGCAGGGGCAGTGGGAGGGGAGCGAGACAACGCAGCTGCAGCAGCACGGAGAGCAGCAGCAGCAGCAGCAGCAGCAGCAGCAGCAGCAGCAGCAGCAGGAGCAGGAGCAGGGGCAGGGGCAGGGGCAGGGGCAGGGGGGGGAAGGCGCGGAGCTTGGTCCTTCGGGTTCGTTCTCATACTCGGAAGGGGAGAAGCAGCAGCGCGAGCAGCAGCAAGAGCAGCAGAGGCATGGGCGGCAGAGCAGTGACGGCGATCTGCAGGTGGAGATACTGGGAAGCAGCGACGCACTGGGAGGAGAACAGCTAGAGCTTCAGCCACAGCAGCAGCAGCAGCAGCAGCAGCAGCATTCTAGCATCTGGAGCCGCTTTTCCGGCCGCGCCCCTTCCCCCTCCCGCATGCTCCGCCGCGCCCTCACCCCCCCACGCTCCTCCCGCACTCCCCCCCGCTCCTCTCCCACTCCCCCCCGCTCCTCCCCCCCGCCCCCCCACTCCACCACCCCCCCCCGCTCCCACACTCCCCCTGCCTCTCCGCCCCGCTCCCAGACCCTTACCTTCCCCCTAACGGCCCCAAGGTCCCCCGTTCATCCGGTTTCCGCGGGGAAGGGGGCGCAGGGGGAAGGGGGGAAAGCAGGGTGGCGCAGGAGGCGGGGGAGTGAAGGGGGGGGCGGAAGTGGGGGGTGGGGGGAGGGTCTGGGCGGGGAGGGGGGAGGTGTGAGCGGGCGGAGCAGCAACAGCAGCGCTGGTGGTGGCGCTAATGCTGCGGCTCCTGCTGGCGCTGCTGCTGGTGCCGGTTCTTCTGATGCTGCTGCTGCTGCCGCCGCTGCTGACGCTGATACTGCTGCTGCGTTGGGCAATCCAAGCCATGCCATGAGCCGCAGCAGCAGCACGGATGGAGTCACAACTCGTTCCTCTACCACCAGCAACCGCAACAGCAGCACCACCACCATCACTGGCAGCAGCAGCAGCAGCAGCAGCGGCAACGGGAGCACGAAGTTGGCTCGGTTCATGCGCTGGTTTCCTAAGAAGTCCAACTCCACCTCCATGATGCCGCTAGACGCGTCCATGACGCTAGACGCGTCCATGCCGCAAGGCTCTACTTCAACCATGCCGTCCGACCCCTCGCACGCGTCCCCTCGTTCTCTTGACCCCCATGGTGCTCCTAGCCCTCGTGCTTTCGGCAGCCTGCCTACTGATGGCTCACCCGCAGCTGAGGCAGCTGCCGCGGCTGCGCCTGCAGCGGCAGCGGCAGGGATAGCAGCGGCTGCAGTGGCTGTGGTAGCGGCTGTAGCGGCTGCCCCTTCCAGCCACACCGCAGCTACAGTCTCTGATCATACAGCCAATCAGGTCCATCCACGTGACGCTTTGATGTCGCCACGTCAGCAACGAGGCAAGGACGACTACCCAGCCCCGCCTCCGTCCGAACCTGAGTCCGAGCCGGTTTCCGAGCCTCCGTCCGAGCCACCCTCGGAGCACCCTTCCGAGCCTGTTTCCGAGCCTGCTATGGGGTCTGGTAGGGAGGAGAAGGAGTACCAGCCACGGATTCCTAAGTGTGACAGTACTGATGGCAGAAGAGGAGTGCTGGTGACTATAAAGGGCCCTTCGTTTCCAGTGTTCTGCACCAGTGGGGATAGCGTGGAGTCTCCTGATGACACCTCAGCTGTTATCATTGATGATTTGGCAACAGCTCGGGGGAATTCTGGTCCGTCGGATGGCTTGGGAGCAGCAGGGAGGGCTCGGAGGCGGTTCGGCGGCTTCCGAAGCGCGTCTACCACTGGTGGTTCGGCATCGGGAGGGGGAGGGGAGCAGCGGGAGTATAAAACGTTGAAGGAGCATCTATTTGAAATCAATAAAGGGCAGCATAAAGAGACACGCAATAAGGAGGACAAGGAGCAAAAGGAGAAAAGGGAGAAGGATAAAAAGGAGGAGAAAAGCCAGAAACAAAATCGAGAAAAAAAGGTCTTAGGTCTAGGTCTAGGTTTGGGACTTGGCCTCCCCTCACTTTCCCCCTCTCCCTCCCTCTCCCCTTCCACCCCCTCGGACCCCTCTTCTCTATCACAACCCACCTCTGACTCGCGCCTCCCACTCACCCCGCCCACATGCTCCCCCGCGCACTCACCCATCTCACACTCCTCCCCTCTCTCCTCTTCAGCCATCCCCCCCGGCCGACACAGCCACCTTGGCATCAGCACCAGCAGCACCAGCACCACCAGCTATAGCCCTCACAGTGGTACCAGAGTATCCCGTTCCGGGTCAGGCTCGGAGCCAGGTCTGGGGTCAGGTTCGGGGTCAGGTTCGGGGGCGGGTTCGTTCCGGTTCCTCAATCATTCGATAGGCGCGGCACAGAGGGCGCACCGGTTGGCTGCTCACTCTATCCGCATCATTGGGCCAAAGAGGCTGGCCACTGCTGTGGCCAAGCAGCGGGAGCAGCAGCAGCCACAGCAGCAGCAGCAGGAGGAGGGGGAAAAAGGAGGGGAGCAGCAGCAGCAGCAGCAAAAGCAAACGCACAAGCGCGTATATAGTCTGAATGCAGGTGGAAACACCAAGGATTTGGGGCAGGATGGAGAGAGTGCAGATGTCGGGGAGGAGGTGAGTAGAGGAGGACAAGGAGAGGAGGGAGGAGGGGAAAGCAGAGAGGTGGGAGGGGGAGGTGAGGGAGAAGTGACAGATGCAGGGGTGGCGGCAGTGACCAGAGCAACTACTGCTGCTGCAGCAGCAGAAGGAGCAGCAGCAGCAGCAGCAGCAGCAGAAGTATCAACAGAACCAGCAGCACCAGCAGCACCAGCAGCACCAGCAGCACCAGCACCAGCAGCACCAGCACCAGCACCAGCAGCACCAGCACCAGCAGCACCAGCAGCAGGAGTATCAGCAGGAGCTCCAGCACGCACAAGAAAAGGGCCACCAAAGTCTGCTCCTCTAATCCTACCACTTGACCCTACTGAAGGGCCAGACTCAACTCCTCGCCTCCCTTCCCTCCCAACCACCCCAGCCCAACAAACACACTCAACCTCCCCTTCACCTTCCACCCCCGCTCCCGCCCATTCTCACACAGCACCGCAAGAACACCCGCCCCCCTCTCCCTCCCCCTCACAGAAGCCCCCCTCCCCCTCTCTTTCCCCCTCACCCTCCCCCTCGCCACGCTCCCGCAAGGGGTCAGGGCCGGTGCAAACAACAGTAGAGGCGTGGGCTTGGCTGTTTGGCCGGGCTGTGTCTGCAGGGGGGCTGGTGGGGGGAGGCAGGCTGGGGAAGAAACAGGGGGGGCGGAAGGGGGGTGTTGCAGAGGAGGGAGAAGAAGGGGTGGGGGGGGGATTGGTGAAGGGTGGGGAGGAGAGAGGGGAGAAAGAGGTGCAGAGGGGTGGAGATGGAGGGGAGACAGGAGTTCAAGCAGGGTTGGAGCGTGGGAGAGAGTGTGAGGCAGAAGGTGTGGGTGGTGCTGTGAAGGATGGGATGAGGGGTGAAGATGATCTGGTGTTGGGGGGGGGGCAGGGGAATGAAGCTGGGGAGAAAGGTGGTGGAGTGGGGGAACCAGGCATGGGTGCTACACCATCCGCTGCTGACGCAGTCACAGGTCAGCTTGCCTAGACATTCCGTTGTCCCACCCCAAGGGCTGGCTTCGCTTTGCGATTCGGCTTTGCGTCCCCCCAGTTGCGGTGTTCCTTCTCGCCAACACTTTTTCCGCTCGATATTTCCGCACCCCCTTTTTTCTCGCATACAAAATTCCCCTATTGATCTACCCCGCCCTGGAGCTGAGATCTAGATGCGGGATGGGTTGTCTTGCTGAGTGTGAGCTTGTAGCTTTCTAGAATCACTGTTGACATTAGGGGAACAAATCGTTTGGGTAATCTGCATCCTGACCTCTTATGCAGTAGGTGTGCCTTTTCAAGTGTGTGCTAATATAATTCTGGGTTGTTTGTAGGCTGAGAATCGCAACTTGTGATTAAGGCCCGCGGTTAAATCAGGTTTGAGTTTGATGATGGAGGAAGGCTGTTGAGGTCGTGTTTACTGATGTAGTAGTTATTTACACGATTCCGAGGGAGCCTCGTCCTACAAGCACACCTGCCCCAAACGAGTCCCCTTGCAACCCTCCAATACATTTCTAGAAGTGCTATCCTCTCCCCGCAAGTGCCGCTGGACCCACGGGTGGCTCAGCACCTTCGCTGCCGACGGTCGGCGCACGGGGTCTTTCTGGAGCATACACCTTATCAGCGTCTTCGCTTCTGCGGACACTCCATCCCACGAACTGCCGGGGAAACTAACTGGCGCGTGCACGACGGAATCGAAGATCTCTTGGTTCGAGTTTCCCCAAAACGGCGGGCGACCGCTAAGCATGACGAAGAGGATGACTCCCAAGGACCAGACATCCGCGGTATAACCATACGCTCCGGTAAGGACTTCGGGAGCGACGTATAACGGGGATCCTGCTGCGCCGCGTGCTACTTCGTGCGATTGAAGCTCGATCGCGAGCCCGAAATCCGCGATTCTGACAGCGAGGAAGTCAGCGTCACCCTCGTTACAATCAGCTTCGTTACAAGCCCCGGTTTCGCTAGGGAATACAGAACCATTTGAAAGATTCTCCATGCTTAGGAGAATATTCTCTGGCTTCAAATCGCGATGCAGCACGCCGCGCGAGTGGCAGAACGCGACACCAGATGCGAGCTGCCAGAGAACCAGCGCCGCCTCTTCCTCCGTCAACGAGCCGCGATGCGCGATCAGGCCGAAGAGCTCGCCCGCGTCGCACAAATCCATGACCAGGTGCACCGAATCTGCGTCCTCGAAAACTCCGCGCAGTTGCACCACGCCCGGATGCCCCGCGGCCTTCTGCATCGTCCGAACCTCGCGTCGAAGCTTGTCCCGCGCGTCTTCGGTCGAGAGGTGCCGCTTCGAAATGGATTTGCATGCGAAAGGTAACCTGGTTTCACGGTGCGCGCAGCGGCGAACTGTGCCGAATTGGCCTGAGCCGAGAACCTCGCAGTCGATATCGAAAAAATCGCCAATCTGGTGTACGGACGGCCCGAAAACATTGTCGCTGATGGTGTTGCGCTCATCGCGCTCCCTGCGGTCGAGAGGGATCGCCGCGGCGGATGGGGAGGAGCAATCGCTTGCGCAAGCGCGGGCGCAGTCGCTGGGGGAACCGCGCACGCGCTGGAGCTTTTCTGAGCGGAAGCTTGCCGAGCCGTCAGACTCCGAGACGGAGTCGGAACCGACGGCTTGGATTTTCCTCTTGCTTCCTGACCAGGTGCTGTGCGATCGGGAGAGCTCTAAGCAGACTGACACAGTCGAGTTGCACGCGGAGTCTGACGCAGACAAACCCATGGCGGCGTCTATCGCAAGTACGACGTAGTCTACTACTAGCAGTACAAGTGTTCACTGAGCCCGGCGGTCTGGGTGTTTGCTTTGCTGACGCTACGTACTTCTTCCGCTGGATTCGCAGCTGACAAGGGGAATGCAGAAGCTGTTGGTAGCTGTTGGTCGAAGTGACAGTTACGGCGGTAATTAAATACTTCAGCTGTAGAGGCAGTAGAGGGTATAGCTGCCTGAGGGCGAACCGAGGGTGGAGTGGAGGGAGGGCCGCTTTAGGGTGAGCAGGCACTGGGACCCGCAGGGAGGATTAGCAGGGACGGCTGACAGGGAGAATGTGTTACAGCATCTGTTTCATTACAAATGCTGCGAGAAGAATCTATTTCGTGAATTTGTTCGAGGCCAAAGGATCACCGCCAAATTGGAGCTGATTTGGGCGCGATTCGCTGTTGTGCCTGCTTGGGCCGAGTTTTGGTTGACATCAAACCTGCTCTGCTTCGGTTCATTCGTATCAGCCACTGCGGAAGTAAACCGATCTAAACCGATTTCGAGACCCTAGCAGCCATCTTAACAAGGAGCCGAAGTCGGGCAATCTGGCTGTAGTGCGGATGCAGAAATCAGCAGAGAGGAGATTCTGTGCAGGGCGTTACCTGGATTCCCTGCTTGTTAAGGGTGGTTTCCGTCCAAAAAGTGCAAATATCTGAGCAGGCAAGATGCCTCTCACCCTTGCAGCTCAGCTAAAAGTTGCAGCCACGCCATATCTGCCTTCAGGATCAATGGCACCTCCTCGCTATTGCAAGGTGCCATTTTTCACGTCCCCTTAAAATGCACCGCACTTCCCGAATTTTTTTCGAAATGGCTATGAGATTGTGGAAGCTCGTCCTGCCCCACACCCCTCCTACCCCGACTTTTCCACCCATCACCCTGTTTAACCAGCTGCCCGGGGGCACCCTGAAATGCCATTGTGGGTGGCACACAACGAATGGATTGGCCTGATGCTGTGACTCGATATCAACGGCACGCATCACTCCCCCTACCCTATTTCAGATTGCAGACCAGAAAGTGAAGCTATGGGCAGAAGTTGGGATGAGCAGATTTTATCAGACACCATGCACAGCAACTTCAACAAGGTTTGCGCATCGCGAAGGGAACAGTGCAGGCGTAATGCAGTGCAGTAGTGTTCCAAACACCTCCATACATGAGAAAGATCCGCAATGGGTGGGTGGTGTTTTTGCGTTTATGTAATGTACTTATGAATTATAACTCAGAATTCAATAAGGGAAAAGTGATTAGAGTTACGATAGAAATGAGGCCTAGGCAATATATAGGGCGATTGACCAGGGTTGAATGTCGAGGGTTGGACCAGTGAAGGGCTCGATAGTTCCGAGTGTGTAGGGTCAAAATTCTCAGAACTGAATAATGAATGATGAGAACATGTGTATAAGTAAATATATCTAAGGGTTGTACCCTCTAAGAGGTGACCCTATACAGTCTATACAAAAATTACAGATTACACATGTTTGACACACCCCCTAGACTGCATAGGGGCAGTTCCTGAACAAGTAGCTCAGGGCGGCACTACTAGTCCAGCCTCAGAGACAAGGGTCTAAATGTCAAACATGTGTAGTTTTCATGTTTGTATAGACTGTATAGGGTCACCTTCTAGAGAGTACAACACTTAGGTATATGTTTGTGTACTCTCTATCTCAAATCATTCAATTCTCTTTTGTTATGGTATCACGCGTAGGTAGGATCCCCCCCCCCCCTCTAACGCTTCCGCTCGCCCCCTAGCTGGGCCCCGTCGTGCTCCTAGCCCCGTCGCGACCGTCCCTAGCCCCGTCGCGCCCCTTTCCCTAGACCCGTCGCGCCCCTCCCTGGGCCCTGTCGCGCCCCTCCCTGGGCCCCGTACCGCCCCTCCTGGGCCCCCCGTCGTGCTCCTAGCCCCGTCGCGACCGTCCCTAGGCCCGTCGCGCCCCTTCCTGGGCCTCGTCGCGCCCCTCCTGGGCCCCCCCCCCCCCCCATTGCGCCCCTCCTAGGCCCGTAGTGCCCCTCCTGGGCCCGTAGCGCCCCTCCTGGGCCCCCCATTGCGCCCCTCCTGGGCCTCGCCGCGCCCCTCCTGGGCCCCCATTGCGCCCCTCCTGGGCCCGTAGCGCCCCTCCTGGGCCTGTTGCGCCCCTCCTGGGCCCTGCCGCGCTCCTCCTTGGGCCCCGTATCCACCCTCCTGGGCCCCGTCGCGCCCCTCCTGGGCCCCCCTTCGCGCCCCTCCAGGGCCCCTGTCGTGCCCCTCCTGGGCCCCGTCGAGCCCCTCCTGGGCCCCGTCGCCCCTGCTCGGCCCCGTCGCCCCTGCTCGGCCCCGTCGCCCCTGCTCGGCCCCGTCGCCCCAGCTCGGCCCTGTCGCGGCCTCTCGGCCCCGTGGCGCCCGCCCGGCCCCTGTCGCAGCTGCCCGGCCCCTGTCGCCCCTGCCCGGCCCCGTCACGCCCGCCCGGCCCCGTCACCCCCGCCCGGCCCTGCTGTGTCCTGCCCGGCCCCGTCGCTGCCGCCCGGCCTTGTCACTGCCGCCCGGCCCCGTCGCAGCCGTCCGGCCCCGTCGCAGCCGCCCGGCCCCGTCGCAGCCGCCCGGCCTCGTCGCTGCCGCCCGGCCCCGTCGCAGCCGCCTGGCCCCTCGTCGCGCCTGCCCGGCCCCGTCGCGCCTGCCCGGCCTCGTCGTGCCTGCCCGGCCCTGTCGCGCCTGCCCGGCTCCGTCGCGCCGGCCCCGGCCCTCCATACTTCCTGGTACTGTCCCCCGTTCCCCGCACCACTTTGCACCCTCCTGCACTTTCCTGCCCCGCCTTGCACCGCATTGCACCTCACTGAACCGCACTGACCGCACTGCACCGCACTGGACCGCACTGCACCGCACTGCATCGCACTGCACCGCACTGGACCGCACTGCACCGCACTGCATCGCACTGCACCGCACTGCACCGCCCTGCACCGCACTGCACAGCACTACACCGCACTCCACTGTCCTCCACTGCCCCTCATGGCTGCTGAGCTTCGTTTTGATGCTGAGGGTCAGCCTCTGGAGTTCGAGGCGTGGTTGGCTGACCTTCGCCGCCACCTCACTGGTCAGCGGCAGGACGGCCACCCGCTTTCTGCACACCTAGACGGTATGCTCCCCTGCCCTGACCCCCCTGCTGTGCTGCCCGCTGATCCCACGCCCGCTGAGCGCGAGTCCACTGCCGCCGCTGCCCTTGCCCGCTCTGTATGGCTTTCCCGCGATGCCCTTGCTCAGCTCGCCATTAGCAATGCCCTCCCCCCCCTTGAGCGCCCTCGCTTTAGAACCATTACTACCGCCCAGGCCTACCTCGATGCTGTCATCAAGCGCTATTCTACCCCTCCTGCTGTCTCAGTGGATCGCCTGATCCTCCCCCTGCTCTTTCCTGACCTGGCGTCTTTCCCCACTGTCTCTGACCTCGCTGCCCACCTGCGCTCGATAGATGAGGCCTGGCGCGCTGCCTGCACTGATGCACAGCTTAGAGTCCACCAGCCTCCCATGACCTCTACCCTCTACCTCCTTGCCACCCGCCTCCCTGACCGCCTTGCCGCCGCCCGCGACCAGTTCCTTAGCATCCACCCTGCTGCTCTCACCCTCACCGACTTTGTTGACACCCTGACTGCCATAGAGACTCGTCACCGCTCCATAGCCCAGGCGAGCGGTACAGTACCGGTCCCTATCTTTCAGGGTTGTGCCCCCGCTCAGTGTACCTTCTCCGACGGCTCTGTCGCTGTGGCTGAGACTGCTGCTGCAGTGCAGTCCCGCTCGGGGAAGGGCCGCCGCCCCAAGGTTGGGAGCGGCGGAGGCGGCGGGGGTGCGGGTGGGGGTAGTGGTGGAGGCGGGTCGTCCGGTGCCGGTGCGGACGTGGGGACCCTGCCCGGTCCAGCTGCCCCGCTGCCTCCACCGTTGCAGCAGCCGCAGCAGCAGCAGTCGCCGCAGCCGCAGCCTCCGCAGCAGCCGCCGCAGACGAGGCCGGCGAGTGCTCTCCCGCCTGGGTGGCCTGGAGCTGGTGGTGGTCGTGCGCGTGGTGGTGCACCGGGTGGTGGTTCTGGAGGCGGGCCCTGTCAGTACCAGATCCAGACCGGTCCTCGCCGCGGCTTCGTTTGCGGTAAGATCGGTCATTCCACTCCTCGCTGTTTTCGTCGTCTGGACGACCTGTTCCGCCAGCGCTTTGGCCCGGCGCCCGACCTCCCGGACTGGCACAGCTTGCTTAGGCGTAGCATTCGGATTTTTGACTTGGACATGGATGCCATTGTAGCAGCCTTGCATGTGATGTATGCCGATGACTCTAGTGTGCTTCCCTCTTATTACCCCGTGTTGCCTAGTGTAGCTGTGCCTAGCGTAGACTACCCTGCTGCATCAGGCGTAGGATCTCCTGCTTTGCTTAGCCTCGGTGCTTCCACCGCTTCACTGTCGCCCCGCGCGACTGCTGCGCTTTCCTTCATCTTGGACTCTGGCGCCTCCCGGTGTTTCTTCCGCGACTCCACGACGCTGACGCCGCTGCCTGTTCCCGCTGCAGTTACTCTTGCTGACCCCTCCGGTGGTCCCGTCGTTGCCCGCAGTTCCACCTCCCTTCCCTGTCCGGCGTTTCCTTCAGGTTCGCTCACCGGTCTGCATATCCCCTCGTTCTCCAGGAACCTAGTTGGTGTCGGCTGCCTCCAGGACCTTGGCGTCACCACTACGTTCCCTGGTCACGAGCGGTATGCTGTCTGTACCGAGGCCGCCACTGGTGCCCCCCTTACCACTTTCCCCCGGGACCCGGTGTCCGGCCTGTTCACACTTGACACCGCGACGTCCCCGGCTGGGTCTTCCCCCCAGGTAGCTGCGTCCACCCAGGTTGCTGCTGCGTGCTCCTGTCGGTCCCTCACTCATCCGACTCTCCTTTGGCACCACCGCCTTGGTCACCCTGCACTCCCGCGTCTGCGTCACATGTCCCAGCACGGTCTCGTCCTTGGTCTCCCCGGTTCGTTCCCTGAGTTTCCCTCCTCCCCCGCCCCCCCGTGCACGCCTTGTGTCGAGGGCCGGCTCCGCCGTGCCCCTCACTCCTCCTCTTTTCCCCCTACCACCGCACCTCAGCAGACTCTGCACATGGACGTCTGGGGCCCAGCCCCGCTCCATGGGCCGCGTCGCGAGCGCTTCTTCCTCGTGCTTGTCGACGACTTCACACGTTACACCACCGTCTTTCCCCTGGAGCGGAAGGCCGACGTGCCTGACGTTCTCATCCCCTGGCTTGTCTCTGCTCGTCTCCACCGCGGTCTCCCTGCCTTGCGCCTCCACTCCGACCGGGGTGGCGAGTTCGCCTCAGGTGTCCTTGGTCGCTTCTGTCGTGCGGAGGGCATCACCCAGACGTTTACCCTGCCGGACTCCCCGCAGCAGAATGGGGTCGCTGAGCGACGCATCGGTTTGGTCATGGAGGTGGCTCGCACCTCCATGATCCACGCCGGTGCACCCCATTTTCTGTGGCCGTTCGCCGTGCGCTACGCCGCTCACCAGCTTAACCTGTGGCCGCACCCCCAGCGGCCGCAGGTTTCGCCGACCCTTCTGTGGACCGGGTCCCCTGGTGACGCGTCTGCGTTCCACGTCTGGGGCTGCCTTGCTCACGTTCGTGCCTCTGGCACGGACAAGCTCACTGCCCGCACCCTCCCCTGCGTCTTCCTCGGTTTCCCCCTTGACGCGTCCGACTGGCACTTCTACCACCCGCCGTCTCACCGTTTCTTTCACTCTCGCGACGTCACCTTTGACGAGTCCGTCTCCTTCTACCGCCGCTTTCCCCACCGTGGTCCCCCGGTTACTCCCCCCCTGTTCCTGGTTCCTCCCTCCCTGGTGGCCCCTGCCCCTCCCCCCCCCCGCCCCCCCGTCCGGCCCCCTCTGGTGTGTCTCACGTCACCCCCCTCCCGTCGGTCGTTCCGGTCGACGAGTCTTCTGACTTTGGTAGTCCTTTGGCGCAGTCCTCGCCGTCTGTCCCTCCCCCGGTGTCTCCTCCTCCACCGCCTCCGCAGCCGCCGTCGCCGCGGCTACTGCTGCCGTCGTCTCCACCGCCGCCGCTGTTGCAGCCGTCGTCTCCGCCGCCGCCGCCGCTGTCGTCGCTGCCGCCGTTTGTGGACTCTGGGGGTGCTGGCGTTGAGGTGGGTACTAGTCCCGGGGCTCCAGTCGTGGCTTGTCCCGGCGGGCCTGGGGGTGGTACCGGTGCTGGTGGGGTTTCGGGCTCTGGGGGTGTCCCTTCTGGGGGTGCAGGTGTGGGCGGTTCGGGTGGTAGCCGTCGCGCAGCTTGTGGCTCTGGTGTTGGTGTTGTGTCGCCGCAGCAGCAGTCCCCGCCGGTGTCCGCCCTCCGTCTGCTCGGCCTTCCGTCCCCTGACCCTGCGCCTGTTCCTCTCCGGCCGTCTCCCCCTCTTCCCGTCTACGGCCCCGTGTTCCCTCCGCCGGACTCGTCCCCGGCTCGTTTTCCCCCTCGTTCCCCACCCGTGTCCCCTCCTCTGTCTCCTGACCCGACGCCGCCCTCTCACGTCTGGTCTCGCCGCCCCTCCCGTGCTCGTCCTGTCTCCCCCGTCCCGCGCACTCACCCTATGTTGCTCCGCTCCCACGCGTCTCGTCCTCCCCTCCTCCCGTCTCCTCCTCCGTCTTCTCTTGTCGTTGTGTCTCCTCCTCTGTCTGACTACTTTCGTGCCGCTCGTCCTCTTGTTCCTCGGGTCCTTGCCTCTCTCGTTACCGACCCGTCTGTTCCAGTGTCGAGTCTTGACGCCCTCGTCGCTGCGGTTGCTGACTTCGCCTCTACCCGCCGCCTTGACTACGCTTCCGCTCTGGTCTCTGACCCTGCCTGTCCTCCGTCCGTCGGGGGTGCTCCTGCCCTCGGCAGTGACGTCCTGGAGGACCGCCAGTTTGAGCTTGCTTTCCTGTCCGAGGCTGCTCCCCATCTCTGTTCCATGCTGCTAGTCCCTGAGGGTGACCCTGACGCTTTTGACATCCCGACCCCTCGTACTTACGCTGAGGCGGTTTCGGGACCCTGGGCCTCTCAGTGGATAGCTGCCATGGAGCAGGAGATGGCATCTTGGAGATCCACCGGCACCTTCGTCGACGCAGTTCCCCCACCTGGGGTGAACGTGGTCGATGGCCGTTGGCTCTTCAAGGTGAAGCGCCCTCCTGGAGAGCCGCCTGTGTTCAAGGCGCGTTACGTGGCTAGAGGCTTCAGTCAGCGCGAGGGGGTGGACTTCTTTCAGACTTTCGCTCCTACCCCGAAGATGACTACTCTTCGGGTTCTGCTACACGTAGCGGCTCAGCGTGACTACGAGCTTCACTCCCTCGACTTCTCCACTGCCTTTCTTCAGGGCAGCCTTCACGAGCAGGTCTACCTGCGTCGTCCTCAGGGCTTTACTGGCACCTTCCCCCCTGGGACCCAGTGGCTTCTGCGGCGCCCAGTCTACGGCCTGTGCCAGGCGCCTCGTGAGTGGCACGACACGCTGCGTGCTACCCTTGCTGACCTGCAGTTCTTTCCGTCCTCTGCAGACCCCTCGCTCTTCGTTCGTGCTGGCTCGACTCCGTTCTACATCCTCGTCTACGTAGACGACCTGGTCTTTGCCACTGCTGACAGGGACGCACTGGCCTCCGTGAAGGCAGAGCTGCTGAAGAGACACACCTGCACTGACCTTGGAGAGCTGCGCCGTTACCTTGGCTTGCAGATCTCCAGGGACAGAGCCGCGCGCACCATCACCCTGACTCAGTCACACTTGGTGCGCCAGGTCCTTCAGAGGTTCGGCCTTCAGTTTTCCTCCGCACAGCCCACCCCTCTTCCTCTGGACCACAGACTCTCCGCTCCAGTTCCTGAGGAGTCGGTAGATCCCAGTGGTCCTTACGCTGAGCTAGTGGGTTGCCTCATGTACCTGATGACTTGCACTCGCCCAGATCTTGCATACCCTCTCAGCATCCTGGCTCGTTTCGTGGCCACAGGCAGACACCGACCTCAGCACTGGTCTGCCGCTAAGAGGGTTTTGCGTTATCTTGCAAGTACATCGGGCATGGGGTTAGTGCTAGGAGGACGTGGGCCAGTGGTCCTTACTGGACACACAGACGCTTCTTGGGCAGACGACGCCGAGACGCTCAGGTCTTCCCAGGGCTACTGCTTTAGCCTTGGCTCAGGTGCTGTCTCGTGGAGAGCTACCCGCTCCTCGTCTGTTGCCCAGTCCAGCTGTGAGGCTGAGATCTACGCCGGTGCCATGGCGGCACAGGAGCTCCGCTGGCTGACCTTCTTGCTCACTGACTTAGGTGAGCGGCCTAGCTCTGCCCCGGTCTTGTACGCTGACAACAGGGCCATGATTCTCCTGTGTCAGGAGCCTCGACTCGAGGGCAGAGCGAAGCACATCCAGCTGCGGTACTTCCTCCTGCGCGAGCTACAGCAGCGTCGCCAGGCTCGCGTAGTACACTTGGCCTCCGGTGCCAATACAGCTGATATCTTTACGAAGGCGCTTGCGCCTAAAGATCATCAGCGGCACTGTTTACAGCTTGGTCTGGTTCCTGTAGTCTCTCACTTACTCGGGCCTTGACTTTGTACTGTCGTATATATATATGTATACACTCAGACTGGACTTGTGTCCTCTCACAGTGGTTGGACTAGTAGTACGCAGCGTGTCGTGCTACTGACGAGGAGCCTGACGCAGGCCGTAGACGGGGCGCCGGAGGAGCCACTGGGTCCTAGGAGGGAAGGTACAAGTGAAGCTCTGAGAGCGACACAGGTAGACCTGCTCATGTAGACTGCCCTGAAGAAACGCAGTGGAGAAGTCGAGGGAGTGAAGCTCGTAGTCACGCTGCGCTGCTACGTGTAGTAGCACCCGAAGAGTAGTCATCTTCGGGGTCGGAGCGAAGGTCTGGAAGAAGTCCACCCCCTCACGCTGACTGAAGCGTCTAGCCACGTAGCGCGCCTTGAATACAGGCGGCTCTCCAGGAGGGCGCTTCACCTTGAAGAGCCAGCGGCCATCGACTACGTTCACCCCAGGTGGGGGAACTGCGTCAACGTAGGTGCCGGTGGATCTCCAAGATGCCATCTCCTGCTCCATGGCAGCTATCCACTGAGAGGCCCAAGGTCCCGAAACCGCCTCAGCGTAGGTGCGAGGGGTCGGGTTGTCGAAAGCGTCTGGGTCACCCTCAGGGACTAGCAGCATGGAACAGAGATGGTGAGCAGCCTCGGACAGGAAAGTAAGCTCGTACTGGCGGTCCTCCAGAACGTCACTGCCGAGGGCAGGAGCACCCCCGACAGACGGAGGACAGGCAGGGTCGGAGACCAGAGCAGTGGTGTAGTCAAGGCTTTTGGTAGAGGCAAAGTCAGCGACCGCAACGACAAGAGCGTCAAGACGCGAAACCGGAACGGACGGTTCGGTAACGAGAGAGGCAAGGACCCGAGGAACAAGAGGACGTGCGGCACGAAGGTAGTCAGACAGAGGAGGAGGCGCAATAGCTAGCGAGCACGAAGGAGGCGACGGTAGGAGGGGAGGGCGAGACACGTGGGAACAGAGCAGCATAGGGTGAGAGCGCGTGACAGGGGAGACAGGACGAGCGCGGTAGGGATGGCGAGACCAGACGTGAGACAGAGGCGTCGGGTCAAGAGACAGAGGAGGGGACACAGGGGGGGAACGAGGGGAAGACAAGCCGAAGACGAGTCTGGCGGAGGAAACACAGGGCCGTAGACAGGAAGTGGAGGGGAGGGCAGGAGAGAAACAGACGCAGGGTCAGGAGACGGAAGGCCGAGCAGACGAAGGGCGGACACCGGCGGAGACTACGGCTGCGGCGGCACAAAACCGACACCAGGGCCGCAGGATGCACCTCGGCTACCTCAAGAACCCTCCACTCCTCCACCCCCATAAGGAACACCCCCAGAGCTTGAAACCCCGCCAGCACCAGTACCACCCCCAGGCCCGCCGGGACAAGCCACGACAGGAGCCCCGGGACTAGTACCTACCCCAACGCCACCACCCTCAGAGTCAACGAACTCCTGCTGCGACGACGGCGGCGGCGGCAGCTACAACGACGGCTGCGGCGGCGGCGTCGTAGACGACGGCTGCGACAGCAGAGGCGACGACGGCTGCGAAGGCGGTGGAGGAGGAGACACCTGGGGAGGGGCAGACAGCGACGGATGCGCCGCAGGACCACGAGAGTCAGAAGACTCCTCGACCGGGACAACCGACGGGAGGGGGGTGACGTGGGACACACCACAGGGGGCAGGACGGGAAGGGGGAGGGGGAGGGGCAGGGAGTACCGGGGAGGGAGTGACCAGAAACAGGGGGGAGTAACCGGGGGACCTTGGTAAAGGAAGCGGCGGTAGAAGCAGACAGACTCGTCAAAGGTGACGTCACGGGAGTGAAAGAACCGGTGGGACGGCGGGTGGTAGAAGTGCCAGTCTGACGCGTCAAGGGGAAAACCGAGGAAGACACAGGGAAGGGTGCGGGCAGTGAGCTTGTCCATGCCAGAGGCACGAACGTGAGCAAGGCAGCTCCAGACGTGGAATGCAGATGCGTTACCAGGAGACCCAGACCAAAAGAGGGTCGTCGAAACCTGCGGCTGCTGAGGGTGCGGTCAGAGGTTAAGCTGGTGAGCAGCTTAGCGCACGGCAAACGGCCACAGAAAATGGGGTACACCGGCATGAATCATGGAGGTGTGAGCCACCTCCATGACCAAACCGATGCGTCGCTCAGCGACCCCATTCTGCTGCGGGGATTCCAGCAAGGTGAACGTCTGGGTGATGCCGTTCGCACGACAGAACTGACCAAGGACACCGGAGGCAAACTTGCCACCACGGTCGGAGTGAAGACGCAAAACAGGGAGACCGCGGTGGACACGCGCAGCAACAAGCCAGGGGATGAGAGCGTCAGGGACGTCGGCCTTCCGCTCTAGGGGAAAGACTGTGGTGTAGCGCGTGTAGTCATCGACAAGCACTAGGAAGTAGCGCTCGCGATGCGGCCCATGGACGGGGGCGGGGCCCCAAACGTCCATGTGCAGCGTCTGCAGCGGCGCGGCGGTAGGGGGAAAAGAGGAGGAGTGAGGGGCACGGCGGAGCCGACCCTCGACACAGGGCGTGCACGGTGGGGCGGGGGAGGAGGGAAACTCGGGGAACGACCCGGGGAGACCAGGGACGAGACCGTGCTGGGACATGTGACGCAAACGCGAGAGCGCAGGGTGACCTAGGCGGTGGTGCCACAGGAGAGTCGGGTGAGTGAGGGGCCGACAGGAGCAGGCAGCAGCAACCTGGGTAGACACAGCCACGTGGGGGGGCGCCCCAGTCGGGGGGGTCACGGTGTCCAGGGTGAACAGTCTGGACACTGGGTCCCGGGGGAACGTGGTAAGGGGGGCACCAGTGGCGGCCTCGGTACAGACAGCATACCGCTCGTGACCAGGGAACGTAGTGGTGACGCCAAGGTCCTGGAGGCAGCCGACACCAACTAGGTTGCTGGAGAACGAGGGGATATGCAGACCTGTGAGAGAGCCCGAGGGAACCGCCGGACAAGGAAGGGTGGTGGAATTGCGGGCAACTACCGGACCGCCGGAGGGGTCAGCAAGAGAAACTGCAGCAGGAACAGGAAGCGGCGTCAGCGTAGTGGAGTCACGGAAGAAACACTGGGAAGCGCCAGAGTCCAAGGTGAAGGAAACTCTGTCATCCATGTCCATGTCAAAAATCTGAACTCTACGACTAAGCAAGCTGTGCCAGTCCGGGAGGTCAAGGGACGGGCCGAATCGCTGACGAAACAGGTCGTCCAGGCGACAAAAACAGCGGGCAGTAGTGTGACCGATCTTACCGCAAACGAAGCCGCGGCGAGGACCGGTCTGAAGCTGGTACTGACAACGCACGCCTCCCGCACCGCCACCCGGCACACCACCACAAGCACGACCACCACCAGCGCCAGGCCACCCGGGCGGGAGACCACTCGCCCGCCTCGTCTGCTGCGGCTGCTGGGACGGCTGCTCGGCTGCACCTGGCAGGGTCCCCTCGTCCGCGCCACCACCAGGCGACCCGACTCCACCACCACCTCCACCTACACCCCCACCCCCTCCGCCGCGCCCAATCTTGTAACGGCGGCCCTTCCCCGGACGGAAGTGCGCTGCAGCAGCGGTCTCAGCCATAGCAGCAGAACCATCAGAGAAGGTGCACTGAGCAGGGGCACAACCCTGAAAGATAGGGACCATCACAGCACCGCTCGCCTGGGCGATAGAGCGGTGGTGGGTCTCTATAGTGGTCAGGGTGTCTACAAAGTCAGTGAGGGTGAGGTCACCGGGGTGGACGCTAAGGAAGCGGTCACGGGCAGTGGCAAGGCGGTCAGGAAGGCAGGTGGCAAGCAGGTAGAGGGCAGAGGTAAGGGGCGGCTGGTGGGCTCTAAGCTGTGCGTCAGTGCAGGCAGCGCGCCAGGTCTCTTCTATCGTGCGCAGGTGAGCAGCCAGGTCAGCGACCGTGGGGAAAGACGCTAGGTCAGGGAAGAGGAGAGGGAGGATCAGGCGACCCACCGAGGCAGCAGACGGGGTGGAGTAGCGCTGGATAACTGCATCTAAGAAGGCCTGGGCAGTGGTGATAGACCTAAAGTGAGGGCGCTCAGACAGGGGAAGGGCTTGGCTGATAGCTAATTGTGCGACAACGTCACGCGAAAGATAGACAGAGCGAGCAAGGGCAGCGGCCGCAGCGGACTCACGCTCAGCAGACGTGGGGTCAGCGGGCAGCGCAGCAGGGGGGTCTGGGCAGGGGAGCGTACCATCGAGGTGAACCGATAGTGAGTGGCCATCCTGCCACTGGCCAATGAGGTGGCGGCGGAGGTCGGCGAGCCACGCCTCGAACTCCGGCGGCTGGCCTTCAGCGTCGAAGCGAAGCTCCCCTGCCATCAGGAACAAGGCAGTGCGGTGCAGCGCAGTGCAGTGTGGAGCAGTGTGGTACAGTGTTGTGCAGTGCGGTACAATACGGAGCAGTGCGGTACAGTGCGGTGCAGCGCGATTCAATGCGGTGCAATGTGATGCAGAACCGTACCAGGGAAGGTGCAGGGCGGTGGCGGGCACGAAGAGCGGGCCGCATACAAGGTAGTGGCAGAAACATGCCGGCGAGGAACGGGCGCATGGGGCCGGCGTAATCGGGGTCGCGGGGGCCGGTAGGACGGGCGCAGGGCCGGCTGAGACGGGCGCGGAGGCCGGCAGGACGGGCGCGGGGGCAAGTAGGACGGGCGCTGGGCCAGCTAGGACGGGCGTGGGGCCGGCTAGGACGGGCGCGGGGCCGGCTAGGACAGGCGCGGGGGCTGGCTCGGATGGGCGCGGGGGCCGGTGGGACGGGAGCGGGGGCCAGTAGGACGGGCGCGGGGCCGGCTAGGACGGGCACAGGGGCCGGTAGGACGGGCGCGAGGGCCGGCTAGGACAGGCGCGGGGGCCGGCTAGGACGGGCGCGGGGGCTGGTAGGACGGGAGCGGAGGGCAGTAGGACGGGTGCTGGGGGCACGGCTAGGACGGGCGCACAGGCGCGGCAAGGACGGCTGGGGTTCGGGGTGACTCGGGATGAGGTTGGGGTTAGAGGTTAGCGTGTACTCTACTCGCTGTGGCGAGCCCCTGTAAGGAATGGTAATTCTTTACACTCTCCCACCTTCTAAAGGAAAGCACTCCCTTTATGGAGGCCGAACAGTCATTAAAAGCAATCCCTGATGTGACCGTAAGACTTGAGCCATGTGACGAGGGTAATGATTATGCCGGCCTGACGAGGTCTTAAGTGTCAACTTATACATACATTTGCATGTAGAAGTTATAGGCTAGAATAGGCATGTGTTCTTAGAGAGTACAAACCAAACCCTATATCTCCCTTGTTCCCTCTTCTAATCGTTGCGTTATTCTAACATGGAATCACGCTAGGTTAGGTCCCCCTCCCCGCCTACGCTTCCGTCCCTAGCCTTAGCCCTAGCCTTAGACCGTGCCCTAGCCCGGCCCCGTCACGCCGCGCAGGCCCAGTCACGCCGCGCCGGCCCCGTCACGCCACGCCAGTCCCGTCACGCTGTGCCGCCCCGGCCCGCCGCGCCAGCCCCGCTGCACCGCGCCTGCCCCGTCACACCGCGCCGGCCCCGTTCCGCAGCGCCGGCCCCGTCACGCCATGCCGCCCCGTCCCGCCGCGCCGGCCCCGCTATGCCGCGTCGGCTCCATCATGCCGTGCCGGCCCCGTCACGCCGTGCCGGCCCCTTCCGACACCGCCGGCCCCATCCCGGCGCACCGTCCCCATCACGCCGCGCCGCGCCATGCCGTCGAGCCGCTGCGCCGCCGAGCCGGGCAGCGCCACACTGCTGCACCGCCGAGCCGCCGAGCTGCCGAGCCGTCAAGTAGCCGCGCCACCGCATCGTCGTGCCGTTGAGCCGCCGAGCCGCCGAGTCGCCGAGTAGCAGAGCCGCCGCGTCGCGGAGTTGCCGAGTCGTCGAGCCGCCGAGCTGCTAAGCCGCCCCGACCTGCCGGCCTTGGTTCCCCCTTCTGTGCTGGCTCTCCAGCCGGCCGTCTCCACCGCTGCTCTCCACTGCCCTCTCTTCCCCCTCCCCTAGCAGCGGTCAGCTGCTGCAGCCGAGGCGATGGCGGACGCTGTGCTCCGCCTGGACGCGGAGGGTCGGGCGATCGGTTTTGAGGCGTGGCTCGCCGACCTCCGCCGCTCGTTGAGGGGACAACGCCGGGATGGCCAGTCTCTGGCTGTTCACGTCGACGGTAAGATCCCCTGCCCCGACCCGCCTACTGCCCTCTCTGAAGCCCCCACGCCCGCTGAGCGTTAGGCCTTTGTAGCTGCTGAACTCGCTCGCTCCGTTTGGGAGTCGCGTGACGCAGTTGTGCAGCTTGCTATCAGTCGCGCCCTCCTTCTGTCTGAGCGCCCCCGCTATCAGGCCGTAGAGACTGCGTTGACGTACTTAGATGCTGTTATTGCATGCTATTCTACTCCCTCCTCTGCCTCTGCCGGTCGTCTCCTCCTCCCCCTGCTCTTCCCAGACCTTACATCTTTTCCCACAGTCGCTGATCTCGCCACTCACGTGCGCGCACTAGAGACTAGCTACCGCGCTGCTAGCACTGACCCTCAGCTTCTTGTACTGCCTCCCCCCCTCGGCGCTAACCTCTACTTCCTTGCTGCACGCCTTTTTGACCGCCTAGCCACTGCCCGCGACCACTTCCTTGCCCTCCACCCTGCTGACCTCATCCTCACAGACTTTGTCACTACCCTGACCGCGATAGAGACTCGCCAGTGCACTATTGCTCAGTCGAGCGATACTGCAGCAGACCCAATCTTCCAGGGCTGTGCTCTCTCCCAGTGCACTTACTCTGACGCCTTTGCCGCTGTTGCTGAGACGGCCCCTGCTGCTGAGACCGCTCTGGCGGCCTCAGCGCAGTTGCGTCAGGGTAGGGGACACCGAGCCCAGGCGGGGCGTGGCAGCAGGAGGGGTGGCGGGGGTGGCGAGGGTGGCGAAGGTGGTGGAGGGGACGGTGGTGCAGACAAGGGGACCAGTGCTGGTGCCCCGGAGTAGCAGCCTCATCAGCAGCAGCAGCAGCAGCAGCAGCAACCGCAGCAGCCTTAGCAGCAGCAGCCGTTGCAGCAGCAGAAGCAGTCGCCGTGGGCCCCCCCACCGCCGTGGTGGCGCAGCTCGGTATCGGGTGGCGGCTCCAGTGTGGTCACCTGCCAGTACCAGCTTTACTCTGGCCCCCGCCGTGGAACCGTCTGTGACCGCCCCGGTCACACCGCTGTACGCTGCTATCGCCGCCTCGATGACCTCTTCCGTCTCCGCTTCGGCCCCACGGCGGAACCCCCTGACTGGTACAGCCTGGTGCGTCGTCGTGTGCCTGTCTTTGAGATGGACATGGATCATATTAGGTACAGCGACGGAAAGTATTGTCCACATGTTTGTGACTTAGAGGAATTTTGCCATTTTAGGGGGTCATGGACATTAAGACTTAATCTTCTGGTGTGCCTAGTGTATGTAGGTTGGGGTAAGGCTCCACGCCCATGCCTTACATCACACAAGTATAATGATGTTTACAAAAAATACTAGAAAATAACAATCTTGGTACATGTGGACAATTATTGCCAGGCGCAAGCAGCAAGTTACATCAACCCCAAACTAGTACCTAATCCACCGCCCTTTCGCCTTAGACACCGCCCTCACCCTCCTGGGCATGCTTTCCACCAGGTGGGTGCACACATCCGCCGGGATCTTCTCCCATTTCTCCTGCACCCGCTCCCAAAGGTCCAGCATACCAGTGGGAGGCTTATAAGGCTTGGCCAACTGCCTCTTGAGATGAGCCCATAAATGCTCCATTGGGTTGAGGTCAGGTGAGGAAGACAGCCACTCTAGCACCCCTGAATCTTACTCTCAAAGCCACTCCTGTACGATACGCGACTTGTGCTTCGGGTCGATGTCGTGCTGGAAGATAGTTTTTGAGGGTGTAAGCTGGTAAAGCTCAATCGTACAGTTGAGATCGTCCTGCAGTATACTCAGCGAGAGCAGTCCGTCCACCCTACCTTATGTTTTGCTCATGAAACCCGCTCCCTTTTACGACATGCAGTCGTAAATTATCAAGCAACCGCCCCCGTGTTTGACGGTCTGCTTGATTTGGTGTCTTTGGAGGGCAGTCCCTTCGTGTACGCAGGCGTATGAGAGTCAGTCGGATGCAAGACGACCGATCATGGTCTCATCCGCACAGATAACTCGCTTCTAGTCGTCAACCGTCCAGTCTGCGTGGGCACGAGCCCATTCCAGCATATCGCGTATGTTTTTCCGAGAGTGTCGCGGTTTCTTGGGATGCTTGATTGCGACAAGTCGGCTCCCATTCAAAGCGTTACGCAATGTCTTAGGATGCAACGTGATGCCGTGCTGCTTCTCAACGATTTTCGCCACGTGAGCGGAGATTTCTGCCTCCTCGAGGGTAATCAACCGAACTATGCCGCGGCGAACTCTCTCTGTCACTAAGCGAGGGCGACCGGCTGAGGGCATCGTAGGATGCACGTCATCGCGGCTAGACTCTACAATCGCCTTGATTGGCCAAACGCTTCCCTATGGCTAGCTGTTTAGCGATTCAACGATTGCTCTACCCCCTCCGCAACAAGGGAATGATCTATGCGTAGAGCGCCTCATCTAACGGTTTCATGACGGCCTAATCATCGCAGCGGTCCTAGCCTATCTCCTGACTACTCGATAGTCGCGAGGGCAAGTAAGAAGAAATAGCAAGGTTAGGAAATAGATCTACTACGCTGCTTGGCCTAAACTGTCCGGATGCACCCACGCAGACGAAATCTCGTCCTCGGTAAAAAATCGACCCCTATAAAACTGAAACCAGCATCCGTCACATACAGTACAGTACTACTTTACATCCAACCCCGAAATTTGATTCGTAACTAAACAAAGAAGGCACCAAACCAGTACGAGAAATGTTTTAAGGCAATTATCCGGGCAATACTTTCCGTCGCTGTATGCTTTGTATGCCATGTATGCTGATGACTCTAGTGTGACTCGACCCTATTCCCCCGTGTTTCCTAGCGTAGGTGTGTCGCTATGTACAGTCTAGGTTCCCCTGCTGTGTCAGGCGTAGGACCCCCTGCCTTCTCTAGCCTAGGCTCCACGCTAGCCCCTCCGCCGGTGGGCGCCATTACTTCGCTCTCCTTCACTCTTGACTCTAGAGCGTCCGCCTGCTTCTTCCGTGACCACACTTCGCTCACGCCTCTTGCCACCCCTGCCGCTTTCGCGCTTGCTGACCCCTCCTCAGGTCCGGTAGTTGCCCGTAGCTCCACCACCCTTCCCTGTACAGCAGTCCCCTCGGGTTTTCTTACAGGCGAGCACATCCCCTCGTTCTCCAGGAACCTAGTTGGTGTCGGGTGTTTTCAGGACCTCGGCATCACCACTACGTTCCCTGGTCACGAGCGGTACGCGGTCTGTACCGAGGCCGCCACTGGTGCTCCTCTTACCACGTTCCTACGGGACCCTGTATCTGGCCTATTTACGCTTGACACTGCGTCCCCCCCGGTGAGGGCGTCCCCTCAGGTATTTGCGACGACCCAGGTTGCTGCGACTTGCTCGTGCCAGTCGCTTACTCACCTCTCACTGCTGTGGCACAACCGCCTAGGCCACCCCGCACTCCCGCGTCTGCGTCACATGTCCCATCACAGTCTTGACTTTGGTCTCCCTACGTCGCTCCCTGCCCTCCCTCCCTCGCCTGCTTTGCCGTGCATGCCTTGTGTCAAGGGCCGGCTGTGCCGTGCTCCTCACTCCTCCTCTCTTCCCCCTACCACTGTGCCACTCCAGACCCTGCACCTGGACGTCTTGGGCCCAACCCTTGTCCCTGGGCCGCGTCCCGAGGGCTACTTTCTAGTGCTTGTCGACGACTATACGTGCTACACCACGGTGTTTCCCCTAGAGCGGAAGGCCGATGTGCGTAGCGTTCTTATCTCGTGGGTCGTAGTTGCGCGAGTCCACCACGGCCTCCCTGTGCTGCGTCTCCACTCCGACCATGGCGACAAGTTCGCCAGTTCTGTCGTGCGGAGGGCATCACCCAGTCGAACACCCTGCCGAACACTCCGCAGCAGAATAGGGTTGCTGAGCGACGCATCTGTTTGGTCATGGAGGTGGCTCGTACCTCTATGATCCACGCCAGTGCACCCCATTTTCTGTGGCCGTTCGCTGTTCGCTACGCCGCTCACCAGCTTAACCTCTGGCCGCACTCCCAGCGGCCACAGGTTTTGCCGACCCTTATCTCGACCAGGTTCCCTGGTGACGCGTCTGCGTTCCACGCATGGGGCTGCCTTGCTCACGTTCGTGCCTCTGGCACGGACAAGCTCACTGCCCGCACTGTTCCTTTGTCTTCTTTCGCTTCCCCCTAGACGCGTCTGACTTGCACTTTTACCACCCGCCGTCTCACCGCTTTTTTCACTCGCGTGACGTCACTTTTGATGAGTTTATCTCCTTCTACCACCGCTTTCCCCACCGCAGTCTCCCAGTTTCCCCACTCCCACTCCCCTGGTAGCCCCTACTCCTCGCACTCCCCGTCCCGCCCTGTCTGGTGTGTCTCACGCCACTCCCATCCCTTTGGTTGTCCCGGTCGAGGAGTCGGCTGACTCTGGTGGCCCCGCGACATTGTTCTCGCCGCCAGTCTCCGCCCCGGTGTCTCCTCCACCACCATTGCCGCAGCAGCAGCTATCGCATCCGTCCCCGCCATCGGAGTCACAGCAGCAGCCGCAGTCGCCACCGCTGCAGCAGCAGCCGCCGCAGGGGTCCGCCAACTCTGGGGGTGCGGGTGTTGTGCAGGGTGCTAGTCTAAGGGTTACTGTCCTGGCCTGTCCCGGCGAGGGTTCTCAGCTCTGGGCCTGCAGGGTGGCACCAGTGCTCGGGAGGGTTCTCGTTTTGGGGGTGCTGGTCCTGGGGGTGGTAGTCCAGGGGTCGGCATCGATGGTGGAGGGGTTTTCTCGTCCTGAGGGTGTTGGTGTGAAGAGTCCTGGAGGCAGCTGTTGTGCAGCTGGAGGTTTTGGTGTTAGCTTGGAACAGCAGCTGCAGCAACCTTCGCCGCCGGTGTCCGCCCTTCGCCTCCTCGGTCTTCCCTCCCCTGACAATCCACCGGCGCATCCCCTGCAGCTGCCTCCCCCGCCTATCTACGGCCCTGTTTTTCCACTGCCGGACTCGTCTCCAGCTCGTTTCCCCCCTCTTTCTCCTCCTGTGTCTCCTCCAGTGACTCCAGACTCCACGCCTGCGTCCCACTTCTGGTCTCGCCGTCCCTCTCGTGCCCATCCTGTCTCTCCTGTTCAGTGCTCTCACCCTATGTTGCTCCGTTCCCACGCATCTCCTTCTCCCCTCCATCGGTCGCCTACTCCGTCCTCGCTTATTGTTGCTTCTCCTCCTTTGTCTGACTTCCTTCAAGCCGCTAGTCCTCTCGTTCCTCGGGTCCTTGCCTCCCTCATTTACCAAACCGTCAGTTCCTGTATCCAGTCTTGACGCTCTTGTCGTTGCTGTCGCTAACTTCGCCTCTACCCGCCGCCTTGACTACGCTACCGCTCGGGTCTCTGACCCTGCCTGACCTCCGTCCGTTGGGGGTGCATCTGCCCTTGGCAGAGATGGCCCTTGGCAGTGACGTCCTAGAGGACACGCAATTCGAGCTTGCTTTCCTTCCAAGGCTGCTCCCCATCTCTACTCCATGCTGGTAGTCCCTAAGGGTGACCCTGATGCCTTTGACATCTCGACCCCTCGCACTTACGCTGAGGCGACCTCAGGACTTTGGGCCTCTCAGTGGATAGCTGCCATGGAGCAGGAGATGGCATCATAGAGATCCACTGGCACCTACTGTACGTCAACGCAGTTCCCCCACCTGGGGTGAACGTAGTCGATGGCCGCTGGCTCTTCAAGGTGAAGCCCCCCCCTGGAGAGCCACCTGTGTTCAAGGCACGCTACGTGGCTAGAGGCTTCAGTCAGTGTGAGGGGGTGGGCTACTTTCATACCTTCGCCCCGACCCCGAAGATGACTACTCTTCGGGCGCTGCTACACGTAGCAACATAGCGGGACTACGAGTTACACTCCCTCGACTTCTCCATTGCGTTTCTTCAGGGCAGCCTACACGAGCAAGTCTACCTGCACGTCCTCAGTGCTTTACTAGTATCTTCCCTCCTGGGACCCAGTGGCTCCTTCAACGCCTAGTCTACGGCCTACGACAAGCACCCTGTAAGTGGCACGACACGCTGCGTGCAAAGCTAGCTGACATGCAGTTCTTTTCGTACTCTGCAGACCCCTCGCTCTTCATTCGTGCTGGCCAGACTCTGTTCTACATCATTGTCTATAAAGACGACGTGGTCTTCGCTACAGTAGACAGAGACGCGCTGGCCTCCGTGAAGGCTGAGCTGCTGAGGAGACACACCTGCACTGACCTAGGAGAGCTGCGTCGCTACCTTGGCTTGCAGATCTCCAGGGACAGAGCAGCGCGCACCATCACTCTCACACAGTCACACTTGGTGCGCCACGTCCTTCAGAGGTTCGGTCTTCAGTTCTCCTCCACACAGCCCACACCTCTGCCAGTAGATCACAGGCTCTCAGCTCCAGTTCCTGAGGAGTCAGTTGAGCCCAGTTGTCACAAGATCGAATGTGTCGAGGAAAGGTTGCACTATCGATCAGTACAAGGCGCTTTTATACCTCCAAAGTACATCAGGTAACCAGGTGTATCTTATCTCAAGGGAATAGACCCTTCTAGAAAATAGAATCACCCTGCGTATAGCCACGCAAGGCTATTGGCTTAAAGGGATTACGGAAGGATTACGCTAGGTATTGCGCACCAGTACATCCCGAGCTTGGTCGGTGATATAATGATAATAACAGGATAAACCAAAGGATAATGGAAAATGAAGAATAGAAAACCAAATGAGATGAGATAAAAAGAGAAATGGAATGGAAAGGAAATAGGGAAAGGGACCAGGGGTGTAACGGGGTCGTACTCTCACACTTCCCCCCCTCATAGCTGGGTGGTAGAAGTAACACCCTGCTTGACAAGGTAGTCATGCAGAGGACGACGGGCGTTACCCATTTCGGACTCAGGTACCCAGCTGACCTCAGAAGGATCACAACCCTTCCAACAAATGAGAAGCTCCACGGTGCCATTCTGACGACGGCGGTGTGCCAGCACGGACTCGACCTCGTACTCGGGTTCATTCTGGACGAGGACGGGCGGCGGCGGCGGCGGTTGGCGTCCGACGAAGATCGTGTTCGGATCCCGATAGGGCTTCAAGAGCTGGACATGGAAGGCATTGTGAATCTTCCAGGCAGCTGGCAGGCGTAAGCGGAAGGTAACAGGAGTGACCTGTGCTTCAACGAGAAAAGGCCCGCAGAAGCGAGGTCGCAGTTTGGATGGGAGATGGCTGATGTCAAGATTGCGTGTGTCGAGTAGGACTCGATCTCCCACGGTGATGGTGTGGTCTGTGCGGTGGCGATCGGCCTGGCGCTTCTGTTGCTGCTGGATGTCGATGAGGCTCTTGTGGGTCCGATCCCAAAGCTGATGCATGGTTGTGATGAATTCGTGTGCCGGTTGGACTGTTTCTGATGTTGTCGATTTCTGTGGTGTGAGTGGGTGGCGTCCGTAACAGAAGAAGAACGGCGTCTGACCCGTAGCGGCGTGAGTGGCATTGTTGTAGGCAAACTCCAGAATCGGCAGATGCAAGTCCCATTTGGAGATGTCATCCTTGCAGGCTGCGCGGAGGAGTTGCTCCACAATTTGGTTGAGGCGCTCGGTCTGTCCATCTGTCTGCAGATGGTAGGCGGATGACATGGCGAGTTTGGTCCCGAGCAGAAACATCAGTTCTTTCCAGAATTTACTGGTGAACTTAGGGTCTCTGTCGGAGATGAGTGTGGTCGGAATGACATGTTGTGAGATGATGTAGCGAACAAAGAGTTGTGCCGTCTCCTCGGTGTGTGCTGTCGTGTGTGTCGGGATGAAGTGTCCCATTTTGCAGAACTTGTCAATGACGACGAGGATCGCGTCATGACCGCTTGTGGTAGTTGGTAGCTCGGTGATGAAGTCTAGGCTGACCACTTGCCATGGCTGTTCTGGGACAGGAAGAGGCTGTAGTAGACCTGCCTTTTTCTGTTTGCTGCTCTTCATCCGTTGACATGTAGTGCACGAGGTGACGAATTTCTGTACGTCATCTGCCATGTGGGGCCAAAAGTAGTGTTTGGCGATACCGGTGAGCGTCTTGTTGCTACGGAAGTGTCCTGCGTACAGGACGTCGTGGTATTCTTCGAGTAGTAACTGGCGCAATGGAGGGTAATGAGGTACCCAGATCTTTGTTGATCCTTTCCGGTAGGCGATGTCATTGTCCCACTGTAGCAGATGTCGCTTTTCTGCCAAGGGAATTTCGGGGTCGATGGTGTACCCGTGTGTGAAGAGTCCCTTGAGTAGTGGATTCATCCCTTCAACTTGGATAGCGGCAACGTGTGCAGGCCGACTAAGCGCATCGGCTTTGTTTTTATGTCCACGGCTTGTACACGATGTCGTAGTGATAGTGCGTCTCGAGGAAGTCGATCCACCGAACCTGTCACCTGGAGAGGCTTGGTTGCGTCTTCAAATATTTTAGGCTGCAATGGTCGGTGTAGACTATTGTCTTGCGTCCTTCGAGATAGCATCTCCACATTTTGAAGGCGATGATGATAGCTAGGGCCTCCTTGTCGTGTATCGGGTAATTGAGTTCTGCCCCGTGTAGTTTCTTGCTGAGATAGGCAATTGGTTGCAGTCCATTCCCCTAGTCTTGCATTAAGACTGCTCCCACTGCCTGGTTGCTGGCGTCAGCTTCGATGACGTAGTCGCGTTCGGGGTCTGGCAAGATGAGTACTGGTGCGGACGTGAGTGCTTGTTTCAGCTGCTCCACGGCTTCCTGGTGTTTCGGCTCCCATTTATAGGGCGTGTTCTTCTTCAGCAGATTCGTGAGTGGCGCGGCAATTTTCGCATATTGCGGCACGAACATGTTGTAGTAGTTAGCGAAGCCAATGAACTGCTGTAACTCCTTCACGTTCTCGGGTGTCTTCCACGTACGCACGGCTTTGATTTTCTTGGGGTCGACGTGAACTCCTTGAGCGCTTACGATATGTCCGAGGAATTGGATTTTCTCGAGGGCAAAGTCGCTCTTGAATAGTTTGACGTAGAAGCGTTCTCGTCGAAGAATCTCGAAGACGCGTCGTAAGTGTTCGACGTGTTGTTGCATGTCGCGCGAGTAGACGAGAATGTCGTCCAAGTACACCACCACGCATTCGTCCAAGAATGGGCATAGGATATGGTTCATTTCTGCTTGGAACATTGCAGGTGCGTTGGTGAGTCCGAACGGCATCACCAGATACTCGTACGATTCGTAACGAGTTCGGAAAGCTGTTTTGTGTTAGGAATCGTCCGCCATCCTTATCTGCCAGTATCCGAACCGCAGATCTAGTTTTGAAAATACCGTGGCTCCCCGAAGCTGGTCGAGCAGATCATCGATTTGTGGAATCGAGTACTTGTTCTTGATGGTCTGCTTGTTGAGAGCTCGGTAGTCGATGCACATGCGCAGGCTTCCGTCCGGTTTCAGTGTGAAGAGTACTAGGGCACCGTATGGTGAAATGGATGGTCGGATGCATCCTTTGGCGAGGAGATACTCGATTTGTTTTTTCATGTCGGCTAGCTCTGTGGGGCTGAGCCGATATGGTGCTCGGAAGGTCGGCTTCGAACCTGGTTCCTCCACGATCTCGTGTTGGTGCGTTCGGTATGGCGGTAGTTCGTCCGGTTGGTCGTCGGGGAGAATGTCTTGGACGTTCATGGCGAACCTGGCGAGTGTCTCTGTTGGTCGCCATGAACGTCTCAGTTGCTATCGCTGGACGTCCTTCTCGAATCTGGCAAGTGTCTCCACTGGGATATCTCCTGTATCGTCCCAGTTGGGTAGCTGGACTCTCCTTCCTTTGTTGTAGATGCTTGCGGTGCGGTTCACCCAGTTGATCTCGGGGTTGAATCGTTTTAGGAATTCTCGCCCGAAGATCAGATCAAGCCCTTTGATGTTGGTGATGGGGAGTGCAGGTTTCCAGCGCAGTGGCCCGATTTGTAGGTGTAGCACTGTTTCGCCGTATACTGGTAACTTGCTGCCGTCCACCATCGTTGCAGAGAATCCTGAAGGCTTGTACTCTTCCCGAAGTCGGTCGATGGTTGCCTTGTTGCATACAGTGTGTCGAGGAAAGGTTGCACTATCGATCAGTACAAGGCGCTTTTATACTTCCAAAGTACATCAGGTAACCAGGTTTATCTTATCCCAAGGGAATAGACCCTTCTAGAAAATAGAATCACCCTGCGTATAGCCACGCGAGGCTATTGGCTTTAAGGGATTACGGCAGGATTACGCTAGGTATAGCGCACCAGTACATCCCTAGCCTGGTCGGTGATATAATGATAATAACAGGATAAACCAAAGGATAATGGAAAATGAAGAATAGGAAACCAAATGAGATGAGATAAAAAGAGAAATGGAATGGAAAGGAAATAGGGAAAGGGACCAGTGGTGTAACGGGGTCGTACTCTCACACCAGTGGTCCTTACGCAGAGCTGGTGGGTTGCCTCATGTACTTGATGACTTGCACTCGTCCAGATCTCGCATACCCTCTCATCATCCTGGCTCGCTTTGTGGCAACAGGCAAACACCAACCACCGCACTAGTCGGCCGCTAAGAGGGTTTTGCGTTATTTAGCAAGTACATCGGGCATGGGGTTAGTGCAGGAAGGACGCAAACAAGTGGTCCTTACTGAGCACACAGACGCTTCTTGGGCAGGCGACACTGAGACCCTCAGGTCCTCCCAGGGCTACTGCTTTAGCCTTGGTTCGGTTGCCATCTCTTGATCTTCGGGTGCACAGGAGCTTCGCTGGTTGACGTTCTTGGTCACCGACTTAGGTGAGCAGCCTAATTCTGCCCCGGCCTTGTACGCTGACAACAGGGCCATGATCCTCCTGTGTCAGGAGCCTTGGCTTGAGGGCAGAGCGAACCACATCCAGCTGCGGTACTTCCTCCTGCGCGAGCTACAGCAGCGCTTCCAAACTCGCATAGTAAACTTGGCCTCCGGTACCAATACAGCTGATATCTTTACTAAGGCGCTTGCGTTTAAAGATCATCAGCGGCAGTGTTTGCAGCTTGGTCTAGTTCCTGTAGGCTCTCTGTTGCTATGATCTTGATTGTGTACTCCTCATCATGTGTATCTTTCAGACTGGCCTTGTGGCTTCTGTTCCAGTGGCCAGGCAAGTAGTACCGCCCTGGTTTGCTCTTGTCTTGTTTGTACTCTTGCTGACTGGTCTTTGGACCCCTGTCTCAGAGGTTGGACTAGTATTGCCACCCTGAGCTGTGTGCTTCTTGCTCCGCACTACCTCTTATCTAGCCTAGGGGGTGAGTCAACATATACATACATTTGCATGTAGAAGTTATAGGCTAGAATAGGTGTGTGTTCTTAGAGAGTACAAACCAAACCCTTTATCTCCCTTGTTCCCTCTTCCTTCTCATCATTGAGGTCGAACCGAGATCGATGGTCAAAAAGCGTCGAAACGATCGCTTTTAGTCTCAGCCGTCGAAGATGGTCGAATTCTTCTGCTTACCAAACAGGCTAGGGTAAATACTCCAGCGGAAGACTGTGAGCAATGAAACAGTCAAGTGATCGATTGATGATGGCGCGTGGCAGATGAATATCTGGAAATGGTGACTGTCGAATGACGTGATGGTCGATGAAATGAAGAACCCCCTCATCAAACGCGATGTCGTTCGTGTCACATGTGAGAGCACGCATCCGTGTCCCACGAAAGTCAGCGAACTCCATCAATGAAGTGACGAAATCAGGCGCGGAAGAGTAACGTTGACGAATGTTGCTCGAAAATGGATGATGGAACACACCAGAAGGGCCAGACAAAAAATTGCAGCACAGCTGCACTTCTCCCCTCCCCTCTAAGAAGAAACAACTCCCAACTTCCAAGGTTAAAAACTCCAGGAAACTCAATGCTCCATGGTAGTCGAAATAATCCCACACTGTTGCATAACATTCTTATACTCAGGTGCGAAGATGCCGTTGAAGAACCCCAACGATGATACTCCGAAATCCGCTCCAAGTAAATATTGGCGTGAGCGTGAGCCGTTTCGAAGGTCTTGAAATTCCGCAACTACTACTCCAGAAGACTCCCACACGAACTCAAAAAATCATCAAAAGTCAAACACTGCTTGCGAGCTAGCCCCAACACAGCTCCAACAATACTGCTGCCAAATTTTCTGTAAATCCAATTCTGCTGTTTTTTATTTGGATGGCGAGGCGGGGTCGTGTTCACACTGTCAGGCGAATCAAGCGAATTAATGATGGAGGCGGTAGCAGGTGGTGGCGAGAGGCTGACGACGATGACGCTGGAGAGTAATCGATACGAATCCCGCTCCCTTGAAAAACCCCGAACGGAAGCCAGGGTTGAATAACACCAGCTGCATAAGCTTATTTGTCCGTACACGCTGAAATATCCGGGAAGAGACGAAACAACTACTACTCTCCCTCCGCTCCATGTGTCAACTTATTCACATATTTGTATGTAGAAGCTATAGGCTAGATAGGTTTGTGTTCTTAGGGGGTACAACTCCAACCCTATACTGTATCTCCCTTGTTCTCTCTTGTTTCTAGTTGTTATCATATTCTAGCATGGTATCATGAGTAGGTTAGGTCCGCCCACCCGCTTCCGCCCCTCGCCCTAGCCTACCGTCCCGACGGCCCCTAGCGCCTCCGCCGGCCCCTAGCGTAGCCGCCGGCCCCTAGCGTACCACCTGCCCCTAGCGTACCGCCTGCCCCTCGTGCACCCGCCGGCCCCTAGCGTACTGCCGGCCCCTCGCGCGCCGCGCTGGGCTCCCCGCGTACCCCGCCGGCCCCTAGCCCGCCATTCCGGCCCCTTAGCGCCCGCCGGCCCCATGCGCCTAGCTGGCCCCTCGTGCCTAGCTGGCCCCTCCAGCGCTCGCCAGCCCCTCGCGCCCAACCGGCCCCTTAACGCCTCGCCGGCCCCTCGCGCCTAACCGGCCCCTCGCGCCTAACCGGCCCCTCGCGCCTAGCCGGTCCCTCGTGCCTAGCCGGCCCCTCGCGAGCTCACCGGCCCCTCGCGCGTAGCCTGCCCCTCGTGCCTAGCCGGCCCCTCACGCCTAGCCGGCCACTCGTGCCTAGCCGGCCCCTCGCGCCTAGCCGGCCCCTCCTGCACCTCGCCGGCCCTTCGCGCGCCACCGGCCCTAGACGCCCCGCCAGCTCCTCGAGCGCCCACTGGCCCTCACGCGCCACTTGGCCCTAGCGCTGTCGGCCCTTTGCGCCCTTCTGGCTCTGCGCGCCTTAGGCCCTCCTCGGCCTCCCGCCCGGTCTTCCGCCGGCGAGCCCTGCCACCACGCCGCTGTGCCACCATGCCGCTGATTACCTGTGCCGCTGTGCTGCCGTGTCCCTGTGCCGCTGTGCCGGCGTGACGCTGTGCCACCGTAACGCTGTGCTGCCGTGGACCTGTGCCGCTGAGGTTGCATGATGGCAGACGCCGTACTTCGCCTGGACGCGGAGGGGCACGCGATCGACTTCGCCGCCTGGCTTGCCCATCTTTGCCGGCACCTGACAAGTCAGTGCTAGGATGGGCACTCCATGGCTATGCATGTTGATGGCTTACTTTCCCGCCCCCCGGCGCCTAGTCCCCTCCTTGCTAATCCCACCACTGCTGAGAGTGAGGCATTTTCTGCTGCTGCGCTCGCTCGCGCTGTCTAGGATTCTCGCGATGCTGTAGCGCAGCTTGCCATTAGTCACGCGCTTCCCCTGTCTTAGCGTCCACGCTTCACTGTTGCCGCAAACGCCAAGGACTTCCTAGATGCAGTAGTAGCGCACTACTCCACCCTTGCCTCCGCCTCCGCTGGCCGCTTGATCCTCCCCATGCTATTCCCGGATCTTTTCGCTTTCCCCACTGTCGCTGACCTCGCCACTCACCTCCGTGCACTAGAGACTACCTACCACGCTGCTAGCACGGCCGCCGAGCTCACTGCCTTCCCCCCGCCGTTCTGCGCTACCTTGTACCTTATTGCTATGCGCCTGCCTGACCGCTTAGCCACTGCCCGCGACCACTTTCTTAGCCTGCACCCTGGCGACCTCACCCTAGGATGTGATTTATCTCTGCTTGGAAAGTTGCCGGTGCGTTGGTGAGTCCAAACGGCATCACCAGATACTCGTACGATCCGTACCGAGTTCGGAAGGCCGCTTTCTGAACGGAATTGTCCGCCATTCTTATCTGCCAGTATCCGGATCGCAGATCTAGTTTTGAAAATACCGTGGCTCCCCGAAGCTAGTCGAGCAGATCATCGATTCATGGAATCGGGTACTTGTTCTTGATGGTCGGCTTGTTGAGAGCTCGGTAGTCGATGCACATGCGCAGGCTACCGTCCGGTTTCGGTGTGAAGAGTACTGGGGCACCGTATGGTGAAGTGGATGGTCGGATGAGTCCTTTGGCGAGGAGATACTCGATCTGCTTCTTCATGTCGGCTAGCTCTATGGGGCTGAGCCGATATGGTGCTCGGAAGGTCGGCTTTGAACCTGGTTCCTCCACGATCTCATGTTGGTGCGTTCGGTATGGCGGTAGCTCGTCCGGGAGGTCGTCAGGGAGAATGTCTTGTAACTCCTTCAGTAATTCCTTGATTTTTCCTGGAGGTTCCGAGGTCTTCTCTCCGTCGGTTTCCACCTCTGTTGCTATCGCCAGGAATTTGGTGTTGGTTCACTTGATGTCCTTCTCGAATCTGGCGAGTGTCTCCACTGGGATATCTCCGGTATCGTCCCAGTTGGGTAGCTAGACTCTCCTTCCTTTATTGTAGATGCTTGCGGTGCGGTTTACCCAGTTGATCTCGGGGCTGAATCGTTTTAGGAAGTCTCACCCGAAGATCAGGTCAAGCCCTTTTATGTTGGTGATGGGGAGTGCAGGTTTCCAGCGCAGTGGCCCGATTTGTAGGTGTAGCACTGCTTCGCCGTGTACTGGTAACTTGCTGCCATCCACCATCGTTGCAGAAAACGCTGATGGCTTGTGCACTTCCCGAAGTCGGTCGATGGTTGCCTTGTTGCATACAGTGTGCGATGCTCTGCTGTCCACGAGTGCTTGGAGGCGTCGTCCTTTGCAGATGACCTCGAGCACGAGGGGCAGGCGTTGCTCGGAGTACCCAAAGATGGTTTCATTGATTGGGTCATTGGGTACATCCCAATATTCGTTGCTTCCTAAACCTGAGCTGGCAGCTGGCCGAGGCTGCTTGGAGAAAGGCTCTTCTCCTGGGCCCGGAGTTTCCGTGACGACTGTTTGTGTCGTTGACGAAGTTGCCGAGTTGGATGCATCCGAAGAAGGAGTTCAGGGGTTTTTGTAGCTTCTTGTAGACCCCCAGCTTCCTTTTGAGCTGCTTCAGCTCCAGCGACGTCTTCCCTGGGGAGCGGGTAGTCGCTGTGGGCTGGTGTCGAGAGAGGACGTTGACTCCGTGGAAAGGTCGGCTTCTTTCCACACTCCTTAATTTGGTCCCCAAGTTCTCCGGTATTGGTATGATCTCCACAATTTTCTGCTTCTTCTGGAGTCCCTCCCGTAATTTCTCCAAGGCTCTAGCCCCTCGAGAATTACAAGTTTTCATTAAAGCATCTTTATATGATAGCTTTAACGAATCCTTATAATTTCTTGGGTCTTCAAGGAGTTTCCCCATCTCGGCAGAGTCCTTTTTCGTGGGGTGGAGATTTTTCCCCATCATTTTCTCCTGTTTCCCTCGAATCAGCTGTGTCGAAGTTGATTTTTCCGGAAGTCCGCGGCCGCTTTCGGATCTTTTATTTTTCCCCAGCTGGATCCGCAATTACTGGCGAGTCTCGTTTTTTGGCTTCTGATTGGCCGAATGATTTCCGCCACTGTTGCGTGCCCGATACTCTACGCGTGCGGCTTTCATTTTGTTGCAGTCGAAGATTCGATGACCCGGCACCCCGCAAAAATCACACGTGAAGTTGGCGTTTTTCAGACGTGGCCGCCCTTCGAACATGTCGACTTCCATCGAGTCGGCGAACGTGGGGTGAGCCAAGCGGTCGCCCTGTCGCGTACTGCCGACGTGCGTCCGTCGTGTCCCGGCGTTGACCATGTCGATGAAGGTGCTGTTACCGCCGATCCACTCGAGTGCCGGTCCTCGCATCAGCGTCGCTGCGAGTCATACGCGTTGTCCGTCCCAGACTGGCGAGCTCCATCCGACGGTGGTCCATCTGCGGACGTCAGATTTTCGATCGCTCGGATCGAACGGCTCAGGTGGGCACGGTTTCGGAGCCTCGAGAAACTGCTGCGACTGCTGCGTCGTCGCCGTTCGTGTTGCGCTCCGGCGAGTCGAGTTACTCGCTCGAACTCGTTTCGCCACGCTTCGCGATCCGCTCGCATCTCCTCCTGAAGAGCTGCGATGCTCGCGAAGAGCTGCTGGGTAACTTCGGCGTTGTCGAAGTTGGCCATCCTGTTCAAAACACGCGCGACAGGGGGGGGGGGGGGGGGGGTAATTCGAAAAATCGCGGAGCTGGTGCTTACCAGAATCGGCGTCGAATTGGTCGCCCCCGGCGGTTTTTCGATGCAGGTTTTCCCGCTGCTGCTGCTTTGTTGAGCGTTGCCGAGTGAGAAAAGCTCTGATTACCAAGTGTCACATGATCGAATGAGTCGAGGAAAGGTTGCACTATCGATCAGTACAAGTCACTTTTATACTTCCAAAGTACATCAGGTAACCAAGTTTATCTTATCCCAAGGGAATAGACCCTTCTAGAAAATAGAATCACCCTGTGTATAGCCGCGCGAGGCTATTGGCTTTAAGGGATTACGGCACGATTACGCTAGATATAGCACACCAGTACATCCCGGGCCTGGTCGGTAATAGAATGAGAATAACAGGATAAACCAAAGGATAATGGAAAATGAAGAATAGGAAACCAAATGAGATGAGATAAAAAGAGAAATGGAATGGAAAGAAAATAGCAAAAGGAACCAGTGGTGTAACGGGGTCGTACTCTTACAGCTACTGTCAACGAGTCTGTCTCCTTTTACAACTGCTTTCCCCACCGAGGTCTCTCGGTTTCCCCTCCCCTGTTCCTGGTTCCAACTGCCCCGGTAGCCCCTGCTCCGTCCGGTGTGTCTAACGTCACTCCCCTCCTGTCGGTTGTCCCGGTCGAGGAGTCGACTGACTCTGGTGGCCCTACAGCGCCGTTCTTGCCGCCTGCCTCTCCCCCGGTGTCTCCTCCTCTGCCGTCGCAGTTGCCGCCGCAGCCGTCGTCGCAGCCGTAACAGCAGCAGCCGCCGCCGCTGCCGCCATAACAGCAGCCGTTCGTGGACTCTGGGGGTGCTGGCGTTGAGGAGGGTGCTAGTCCTAGGGTTCCTGTCTTGGCTTATCCCGGCAGGCCTAGGGGTGGCTCCGGTGCTGGAGAGAGTTCTCGCTCTGGGGGTGCACGTTCTGGGGGTACTAGAGTGGAGTGTTCCGGAGGTAGCCGTGGTGCAGCTGGCGGTCCAGGTGTCGGCGTCGAGCAGCAACAGCAGCAGTCGCCACCGATGTCTGCCCTTCACCTGCTCGGCCTCCCCTCCCCTGACCGCTCGCCTGCGCCTCCCCCGCCGCCTCCTGCCCTTCTTGTCTACGGCTCTGTGTTCCCTGCATCGGACTCATCTCCGGCTCATCTTCCCCCTCGTTCCCCTCTTGTGTTTCCTCCTCTGTCTCCTGACCAGACGCCATCGTCTCACGCCTGGTCTCACCGTCCCTCTCGTGCTCGTCCTGTCTCTCCTATTTAGCGGTCTCACCCTAGGATGCTTTGTTCCCACGCGTCTCGTCCTCCCCTCCTGCCTTCGCCTCCTCCATCATCGCTCGCTGTCACGCCTCCCCCTCTGTCTGACTACCTTCGTGCTGCTTGTCCTCTTGTTTGTCGGGTCCTTGCCTCCCTTGTTACCGACCCTTCCTTTCCTGTCTCAAGACTTGATGCTCTTGTCGTAGCTGTCGCTGACTTCGTCTCTACCCGCCGCCTTGATTACGCCACCGCTCTGGTATCTGACCCTGTCTGTCCTCCGTCCGTCGGGGGTACTCCTACCCTTGGCAGTGACGTTTTATAGGACAGGCCATATGAGCTTGCTTTCCTATCTGAGGCTGCTCCCCATCTCTGTTCCATGCTGCTAGTCCCTAAGGGTGACCCAGACGCCCTTGACATCCTGACCCCTCGCACTGACGCTGAGGCGACCTCGGGACCTTGGGCCTCTCAGTGGATAGCTGCCATGGAGGCGGAGATGGCACCTTGGAGATCCACCGGCACCTACGTCGACGCAGTTCCCCCACCTGGGGTGAACATATTCGATGGTTGTAGATGCACTTGATGGATCCAATATACTGTAGTTCGTAGGAACTTCGAGATTGAATTGCAGCAGTGCGCTTTGCGGAAGCGATTGATTGGTCGATAAACTCTGTCAGAGTGACTGGAACTTAACAGAATTGGTTATAGCAAAGAGATACAGGGCTCATATAATGATACAACTGCAACTTAACAGAATTGGTTATAGCAAAGAGATACAGGGCTCATATAATGATACAAGAGAATGCGAAGCGTTTAATTAAGATGCACTTAGCAAGGGTACATTCCCTCAAGGTTTTAGATCCGGCTCGGGTAACAGTACACGACTCGAGCAACTGCCCGTGCTGTATTATAGGATCAGTTATGTGTCATTGCTATCACGACGGACCCTTAAACTTCTGTCTGTTCAGTTGTCGGTCAGCGGTCAACGACCGTTGCACTTCGTGGTTCGTCATAAGGTCAAACCCAACAAGGGGGGTTACTGCTCGAGTGTCACTTTTAGGAATGTACAGTGGCGGAAACAATTGTCCGTATGCTTTGCATTCATTTGGGTTTTTTAGGCTTTAAGACCACTATACATTCAGCCTTAATGTTTAACGGAGGTACGATATGGGAGGGGCACATATTCGATGTGTTCATAGTACAAATATCCATTATAGTACATTTGATCTAACTCATATCCCTAAAGATTTACACAGGGTACATCCGGAAAAATAGTTTCAAGCAGAGAGAGCAAACTTCAAAAGTGTGTTTCTAGTTTCTAGCCCACCGACCTTTGGCCTTGATCATCGCACACACCCTCCTAGCCGTGCTGTCGATGAGGCTAAAGCAAACCAAGGCATGGATCTTCTCTCATTCTTTCTGGACCAGGTCTTAAAGCTCTAGCATTCCAGAGAAAGGTCTTTTATGCTTGGCCAGCTCCCATTTCAGGTAAGCCCAAAGGTTGAAGCTTGATGAGGAAGAATGGCACTCCAGGGCTACATACTGATGTTCTCCAAGTCATTCTCGCACTAAGCATAACAAATTCTTCGGGTCATTGTCCGCACCGAAATGACCTCAGAGGGGAAAATGCTATAGAAATGGAGGGTCAATTCGAGTTCATCATGCAAAAAGCCCTCATACAAGGGTCTCTCCATGCATCTGTCAATCTTGCATATGAACCCTTCCCCCGCACATGTTACACATCCCCACACCATCACCGATCCTTGTCCCCATGGTTTACCGTCTATTTGATTTGGTGATGCTGCAGGGTTGTGCCTTCACGAATCCAGGCAAACGTGCGGCCATTGGAGCTGAAGCATTTGATGTTGGTCCCACTTGACCAAATCACATGCTTTCAAACACTAATTGTCCACTTAGCATGCGAATCCACGAATTGCAGTCGGCCCCTGATATTTTTCCAGAACAGTCATGGCTTTTACGACTGCTGCACCGTGACTAGACCTGCGAACCCTAGTGTGTTTTCAATGGTGCAAGGATGCGCAGTGAACCGTGCAACGTTACCCTCATTTTCGCGGTGTCTACGCTAGATTTCGCCGCTCTATTCGTGATTTTACCCTACAATGGTACGACAAAGACTATCCGTGATAAGATGGGGCTGACCGGCTAATTGCATCTTTGGCCACACCTCAGCATGGCTAGTCCCAAAGATACCATTCAATCCAAAATCGTCCACAATACTCTTGCATACGCCCAATTTTTTCACGATTTTCCTAGTGCTCACCCACTTATGCAAATTAGTGGTTCCAGGAAGAGTGCAAGAAGTTCCCTGCCGAGGTTTGTACTAACCTCGTAGGTGACATGCCTAGGAGGGTGCGGGTGGTGATCAAGGCCAAAGGTTGGTGGGCTATGTACTAGAAACAGAGTTCTGAAGTTTGCTCTCTCTGCTTGGAAATATTTGTCCGAATGTACCCTTAATTAATCTTCTAGGATATCACTTAGATCCAATGTACTATTTTGGATTTTCGTTCTCTAAACACATCCACTATGTGCCCCTCCCAAATCGTACTATGATTAAACATTAAGGCTTAATGTGTAGTGGTCTTAAAGCCTAAAAACCCAAATTAATGCAAAACATACGGACAATTGTTTCCGCCACTGTAAGTATTTCCTTATCGTAACACTCCCCTTCATTGCTGAAGGTACTTGAGCTTGGCACGCTTGGAGATTCCACAAAGCTCGGCGTAGGGCAGGTACTGTTGCCGTGGCAGCACCTTGGTGAGGAAGTCAGATGCCATGCCACCAATGAGACAGTACGTCAGATCCACTTTCCCTTTGTCGATTTTGTCCTTGACGAAGAAGTATCGCATTGCTGAACTTCGCTACTCGCAGCAGTTCTTGGAGGTAGATACCTTCACGAATGGCGGAGTTTGCTGCGATGTACTCTGCTGCAGCCGAGGAGAGAGCAACCAACTCCTGCTTCTGTGAGTTCCAGGAGATGGTTCCAGTACGTTCCAGTCATAAGAGGAACCCTGTGTGAGAGCGGCGGTTAGAGGGGTCTGCCGCGTGGTCTGCGTTGACGTAGCCAACGAGTTGGAATGTGGGTGAGGTGATGGTGGAGTAGGTGAGGCCGATGTGAGGACTCAAAATGAAGTATAGGAGAGCTCGCTCTAGGTCTAGGAGGTTCTCCCCTTCAGGGTAGAGCAAAGTAGAGCAGGTCGTCGACGTAGACGGTGAGGAGCTACATTTTGGGGTCATGAGGGAGCTGGAGGAAACCGATGTCCAACATGATGCCATGTAGATGTTGCTGCCAGAGGCGTGGGGCCTGCTTGACCCCGTACAGGAACTTTTGGAGCTGGCAGACGAGCGGATTCCCTTCGCCATTGGTGTGAGCTTGCCTGACGAAGATCAGGGCATCAACGTTTGCGTATAGGAATGCATTATTGACGTCAATCTGTTGGAGGTCGAGGTGCCAGCATGCGACGATGGCGAGAAGATGCGCACGGAGGTGTGTCGACTGACGGGTGTGAAGGTGAGGTCGAAGTCGTGGTCGTAATATTGATCGTAGCCTCGCACGGCCCATTGTGCCTTGTAGCGCTCGATGTTTCGTGTGCGTCCGTCTTGACGCGGTGGAACCATTTTCGGATGGAATCTTCCTCCCCTTCAGAGTTGCGCGGTCCACTAAGACCCAGGTGTATCGGGAGCGAAGTGCAGCCAGTTTCGCGTCACAAAGGGCCTTGCGGCATTCAGTGCGTTGTGGTCCGGTGAGAGCGTGACGAAGTGTTTTTGGATCGATCACGGAGGGGCTCTTGTGAACCTGATGTTGCTTCACGGTGAGTCCTTCTCAGAAGAGGATGTCCCTGGAGAGTATGACGTTGGAGTTTTCCAGGTCCAAGACTATCCACGCTTGGTATTCGTAAGAGATCCCGAGGTGCACGTCCTAGCGAGCTCGCCTTTCGAACTTCCCGGTGGTAGCCTGATGAGGTCGATAATGGACCATGCAGCTCCCGACTCGCAGCATGGTGGTGTTGCCTGGTTTTCCTATCCGAACTAGGAAGGGAGATTAATTCCCTTCATTGGTGGTGGTGGACAAAAGGTTGTGTAGCCGTACTGCATGGTGCATTGCGTAAGGCTAGTAGTCTGTTGGTAGTCCGGATTGGATCATCATTGCTCTCACTTTGGTCCGTTCAGCGATACCTTGCTGTCGGTGAGTGTAGGGATGGGAGAGCTTGTACTCGATCCCGAGTGTTACAGGATCGAATGAGGTTTGCTCAATGTTCCACTATCAATCAGTACAAGGTGCTTTTATACTTCCATAGTACATCAGGTAACCATGTTTATCCTATCCAAAGCGAATAGACCCTTCTAGAAATAGAATCACTCTACGTATAGCCACGCGAGGCTATTGGCTTTTAGGGATTACGGCAAGATTACGCTAGATATAGCGCGCCAGTACATCCCGAGCCTGGTCGGTGATATAATCATAATAAGAGGATAATGAAAGGACAATGGAAAAGGAGGAATAGGAAACCAAATGAGATGAGATAAAAGACCAAATAAATCAAAATAAAAAGAGGAATGAAATATAGAGAAAATATGAAAAGGGTAAATTGGTGTAACGGTGTCGTACTCTCACACCGAGTTCTTGAAGGTGAGTCTGTAGCTCTTCGCTCTGGAACTCTCGAGCTCCATCCGTCGGCCTGTACTTGAGTTTTCTTCCAAACTAGCACTTAGTGAGAGCGATCCAGGGTCGGAAGATGTTGAGAACTCCCCCTCTGTTTTGGGCGTTGACTGCCCAGACATAATTGGTGGCATCATTAATCAAGTTCAGAGTGTACTGCTCCCCAAGTCCTGCTTGTGTGAGGACTAGGTAGCCGCTGTAGACTTTGTCCAGCTGTGCATAGCGAGTTGGGCAGTGTGGGAGATATGGAAATGGGTTATGTGTGAGGGCGGCTTTGGGGCAAAGTGTGCAGGAGTGAGAAGCTTGGCTGGCTTCCAGTTCGCGTCCATCAGAGTCTATGAGTGCTCCAAGGGCGAATGCATTGGTTCTGAGTGACTTGTTGAGGGTGACCCTTGAAGGGTGGCCAAGCCGCTGCTGCCAGATGTCCCTGGAGGCACGGTGTCCTCGGGTGCACTGATAGCGCTGGCGAAAGACATCCGGCAGAGGTGTCGGTTGTTTGTCTATGAGTGCAGGGGCTGTGATGGCGAGGGTGAGGAACTCTTGATCGATGAGGTCCATGAGGATCTCTCTGGCTCAAGGAGAACCATCTAGTCCAGCTGCGCTCTTGTCTAGTTCTTCAGGAGCAGTTATTGGGCGAGGAAGGCAAGGCTTTGGAGGACCTTCAATGGTTTCGGTCTCGTGGAGGTAAACTTCGTCTTCAGGACCGACTGGGGTTGATGACAGTGAGGTTGAGGTTGGGATGATGCATGATACTAGTGCCAGAGGAGTGGGTTCTCATCAGAGGGGACTTCGTTGTATTCAGCCCAGGTTCCGGGAGCTTGGGGAGGGTGACCAAGATAAACATATGCGCCTAGTGTGGTTTTCCCTCATTCCTCTTCATTGTCCTCAACCTCATGACCGCCATACTAGGCATCGTGGTTGAGTCACCACCGTCTAGTGGCTGGGTAGGTAGGCATCCCTAGGGTGTGCTCGTGGCTCGTATTGGGCCTCCTCCCTAGGTCCCTTCGCCTGTGCTTGGAGGATAGCCCAACCCCCCGAGTTCTCTGTAGGGGGGTGCACCATTCTCGACTCTAGGTTCAACCAGAGGTGGGGGTTCTGGCTATTTTGCTTCTGTTTCCGCTCCCTCTACTACTCCCTTAGCTATTGCTGCTGCTGTTGCCTCTGCTACTTCTGCCTATGCTGCTGCTGCCTCTACTGCTTCTGCTTTTGCTGCTGCTGCTTCTCGTGCTGCTGATGCTATGATCATGGCCGCCTCTGCTGCTTCGGCTGCCTCTAGTGACGTTGGTCCAGTTTTGGCGGCGATGGTCTTGAGAGAGTGTGCCCAGACGTCCATGTTGGATGCGAGTTTTGCAGCCAGGTCCGCTGCTTCTCGTGGTGTGGGCTCTCTCCAGTTGGGGTTAAAGACCATATGACTGGTCAATTCCTAAGGGTTTGCTCATCCAGTGTTGTTGAGGGATCTTGGTCCCACATAGACTAGAACGTTGTCCAAGCGTTCTCTAGCCATGGGAGACGGGTCCACAGTTCCTTGAGGTGGAACGATGGTGACGAGCGAGTTCTGAAACGGTCATGCCGACTTCAGGGGTGAGGGTGGACTCTGTTTCTTCCTCGTCGAGGGTATCGGGTCCAGTTCCAGCAGGTGGAGGCTGTTGGCGTTCGACAGGTATGGCAGATACCATCAGGTCTAGGATCGTCGGGGTTATGGGCGCATGTGGTGAGTGGTTTATGGGCGATCGTCGGGGTGAGTCCAACCCTTCTCGTCCTTCCATGCAAAGTTGATGGGGACGAAGTCGATCAGATCGTGGCTGTCCCCGCTACAATTGGGGATGTCGAAGTTTAGGATCTAGACTCCGTCGACGGCTACTGCCTTCACGATGTACCGAAGCGGGTTCTCGGGTTGGTTGGGTAATCTTGGTTTTTGATGGTGCAACATGAGGTTTCTTGTTTGAGGTTCGGTGCTGACTTTGATGCCGCATGACATGAGCTGGGCCGATGAGAGTAGGTTGTAGTAGAGATTCGGAATGATAAGCACGTCGTTCAGCATGATGGGGATCAAGGAGTTGTGAGCCTGTAGGACAACGATCCCTTGGTGCTTGGCCACTTGGGGATGAAGTCAATAAGATCTTAGCTGTCACCGCAACAGCTGTCCAGGTACCCGGTGTTGTGTTTGACTCTGTTGTTGCAAGAGATCAGCGCGATCCTTGGAGTAAGGAAGTAGGGCCTGTTTGAGTCATGTAACGGGTGGTCCTTGGGGAAGGAGTCCCAGTATTGCCTGTCGCCTCCGAATATAGCATCAGGAATGTAGGGTGTAGGCTCTAGCAGAGGAATGGGGAGATTCCATTCTTGCTCTTCCTCTCAGACGTAGTCTCCGTTCTTGTCGTAAGGATTGTTGTAGTCCTAGGCCCTTACGGTCAGGGAGACGTCGCCTTGACTTGGTCGTAGCGGCGGTACACGAGGGCATCGATTCGCTCGCCGTGTGGGAGCTAGTGTTCTCATCCCCAGGAAGACCTGGCGATGGGTTGGTTGACCATGCGTGCATGGCTAAGTCGAACGCGGGACCGGTCGATGGTCCGAGTGGGATAGGCGACTGGTTTGACGTGGGTCATGTGGGGAAGGTTCGATAGGTCTCCTTTAATGGGAGTGCATCCAATGACTTCCACTTGAGTTAGGTGTGCAAGATGGTCTTGCGCTGCTTCCCGTTCAGTTGGCAGCACTATGTAGACTGTCCGAAGGTTTTGCAGTGTTTTCAAAAGTAACGGCGACTACGTGAGTCAAGGCGAGGCTCCTTTTGTCCCAAGTAGAGGGCTAGCCTTACATTGCGCGGAGCTCTCTCTTTGTAGAGATCCATGTCCTGCTGCTCTGCCAGCAGCATCGCATAAAGAGTCGCTTCAAAGATTTTGCCATATTGGCGTAGTAGAGCCTTACATGGTCGCCATTCAGGGGTAAGTCGAGCGAACACGATCGTCATGAACATGTCTATAGTGATCATGTTCACGAGTTTGATTATCTGGTCATGGATTCTTTGGCAACGGTTGATGTACGTGTTGGCCTTCTCTCAAAAGACCATTTTAACTTCCAGTAGCTGCCCAAGGAGTCAGCTCGTACAGGTTTGTTACGTACAGCAAAGAGTCTCGCGCCGGAACGGCGCGTCTTTTGAACAATAGATTCCGTCAAAGGACGCTGTACGCCATGAGGGATTCGTTGTAGTATCGTTGTTTTGCGTCTTCGGTGTCGATCGTTGATCTGGAGTAACATCCATCGAAGTAGCAGAAGATTTGTGCGCTCTGCAGGAGAAGCTCGAACTCGTAACTCCAAGTGTAGAAATCACGAACGTTGAAGACTGAGCTTGTCTTGACTTTCGAGACGGCGAAGAACTTCGATTGTGCTGTCAGCAGGGCTTCGTCACTTAATCGTGTGCTTGCATGTGGTTGTGTGTTGGAAGCGTCAAAGTTGATGAAGCCAGGAGTGGAGTCCTTGTCTGCACGAGGTTGGCCGCGTTTCGGTGGTTTGGCGAGCGGTGCTCGAGCCGTCGATCTTGAGAGATGGAAGTCCATCTTCAAGAGTTGTCATTCGTTAGAGCAATTTTTTGAGGAGTCCTGTCGGGACGGATGTCGTTGCCGTTGGATTCGGAGTGTTTGCAAGTGCTTCGGGAGGAGGGCTTCCTTACCCTCGTGATCCTAAGCCTAGGGCCATTCTGTGGCGGGAGCGAGTCACTGGCGCCACGATATTTGAATTTAAAACTGATCAACCGTGTTATGCGTATAATACATCAACTCCGTTTACCATGAAGTGATCCTATATAGTCCGTAGGATCTTCATGATTGAACTGCAGTAGTGCGCTTTGCGGAAACGATTGATCGGTTGATGAACTCTGTCATAGTGAATGTAACCTTACAGAATATATCATAGCCAAGAGATACAGGGCTCATATTGTGATACAAGAGAAAGCGACGGGTCTAACTAAGATTCGATCAGCAGGGGTACATTGGTTAAATTATATATTATATATCTATAATTGTAGGCTTGGTAGGTGTTACTGGATCCTAATGTAGAGGGTACAACCTAGTTCTTGTACCTCTCTCTCTTGCCTAGTGAAACCTCCTCTCTCTCGACATTTTTGCTACCACCTAAACCTCTCGCCATTCATGGCTTCTCTTCCTAGCTAGATTAGTTTTTGACATGGTTTCAGAGCAGGCGGTCCGCCCTACTGGGCCGCCTCCTCAGGCTTCCGCCGCGTACCCTCCCCCCTCTCGTTCTTCCACCGCGTACCCCCCCCCCCGCCACCCCCCCCCCCCGCCACACCCCCCCCCCCCCCCTCTCGTTACTTCCGCGCTGGCGTGGCGGCCGTGTCGTGCTGCCATGGCGGCTTTGTCATGCTGCCGTGGCAGCCTCAACATGGCAGCTTCGTCGTGTCGCCGTGCCGCCGTCGTCGCGTCAGCGCACGGGCGGCAGTGGGTCACGCACTGGTCCCAGCAGACCCAGCTCGCCGCGTCAGTCCCAGTTCGTAGCATCGGTCCCAGCTCGCCACACCAGCTAGCTCCGCCCCGCCGCAGCTCAAGGATGCCTAGCGCCTTCCTTCCCTGTAGTCACCTCTGCTGCAGGGTATGGGGGTGCTAGGCTTAGAGGTGTTGCATATGGGGTGGGCTTGTGACTACCAAGCCTAGGGGGCGTGTTAAATTATATATTATATATCTATAATTGTAGGCTTGGTAGGTGTTACTGGATGCTACCGTAGAGGGTACAACTCAGTTCTTGTCCCTCTCTCTCTTGCCTAGTGAAACCTCATCTCTTTCGACATTTTTGCTACCACCTAAACCTCTCGCCATGCATGGCGTCTCTTCCTAGCTAGATTAGTTTTTGACAATATTCCCTTCAGATTTCATATCCGGCTCGGGTAACCGTACACAACTCAGGTAACTGCCCATGTTGTATTACAGGGCCAGTTATGTATCGTTGCTGTCGCAATGAACCCTTGAACTTCTGTCTGTTCAGTTGTCAGTTAACGGTCAACGACTGTTGCACTTGTGGTTCGTCATAAGGCCGAACTCGACAAGGGGGGTTACTGCTCGAGTGTCACTTTCAGGAATGTAAGCATTTCCTTATCATAACATATGCAACTGCTGGGATGTGAGGACAACCCAATCGTTGTTGGTAGAGTTGGTGTTCTTCGACAATACGCCTTGTAGATGCCCTTCAGGGATCCGACGAAAAGGGTGTTGTAATGTATATACGAGTGATGCCAAATTTCTTTGTGGGAGTTTCAGCGTACTTGGTGGTCAGGAGAAAAAATATTTCGGGGTAAAATAAGGAAGGCATCGAATGCTTAGCATGGAGGACATTTTTTTAGTGATTGTGAATGGAGTAAGATATACTGTATTAGCATCGTAAGCACTTTATTATAGTTGCTCTTTCGTCTATTTTGTTTCCTGTTTCCAGTTACGACAATCTGAACGGCACCTCGCGTGACACTCATACTGGTGTACTTACTGTACTGTACTCATCCCTCCGTCGTTATGATGTCAAATCCAATCAGTCATCTCGTGAGGCATTCACGTGGATTCGACTGCTGGATCCATCGTCTGATGCAAGCTTGCTGTAGCCGCCAGGTAGGCAAGCAGGTGACCTTAATCTGCTGGATGACGTAAACAACGGACAGCTTCATGTTTGGTCTTTGGAAGCATCATCATCAGTTGGCCCTGAAAAAGAGCCAGCCGCACGACAGAACCGAACCCACACAGCTGTGGGGCATGATTTCTACCCACGTGAAATTCGCCGACCGAGGGCTTGCACGCTGCATTGTGGACATCGTGCACGTCGATTTCACTCCGTGAAATGATGGCTCATTGAACGAGAATTCCATCCATACGTAATGTACACCCTTTCTTCTCTATGGTTTCGCCTCGAACAGTCCAAATTGCAATTTCACCTACCAGGTCTCAGCATGACTCGCGTTGACACTGAACCTGATTGGCTGCAGTCTGAACGAGAACGAACTACCAAGTTGTATTTCGACAATTGTGAGTTTCAGAGCTGGAAAGTCGCGCAGGCAACCAATCTGTTGCATGAGCGAGGTTTTGTAACCAAGTGTCATTGCTTACTGTGGGATTTTCCCTTCAAAGTCATGTTTGCCCGTGTTTTACAATTTCCTGCTTACAGGCTCGAAACGTGTGCGAAAATCGAGGAACTAAATATGAGAACAGGTGTACATATGGAGCAGGAGGGATTGACAACAGGCATTGCCCCTTGCTGCTGTGAAGAGCCCAAAGCCAAACCTGGACCATGTGATTTCGTGTTTTTGGTGAGGGACCAGAACAGCTTTCTACATTAACTTGCACGGTGAAGAGATTTACGCTTCGGTTCTTTGGCATCAAATCGACAGATGTCAGGCTCTTGTGCCCGAATTTGAAAAATTGGAAACCCTGGTCAGGAGTCACCCAGCCAAGTCAGGTAGCGTGTCGCGACGCGGCTGACAAGCAGGTCTCCTTTCAGGTGGATTTAGGGCATCTGTGGCCCCATTTCATGCAATCTGGTTGAGTCTGCTGCTGCTTGGTTGTCATTCGATCTCCCCCGTCAGTTTCAGCTGTCACATGGGCAAACGTGTGCTGGTGATGATGACATCTTGCCCAAAATCAGCTACAGTCGACTACTGTAGGCTGCCTGTCTGCTGGGGGATGATGCCGCAGCTGCATCGTAGTGCAAGTGGGAAGACTAGATACGTACGGTTAAGTTGTGTAAGAAAGGTTAAAGCTCGGTTAGAATAGGTGATTGTTAAAGTCCGATCGAGGGGGGGATCGGGGCGGATGTTGCAGGGGGGGGGGATGCTGCAGTAGGGGGAGATTTGGAGATTCGCGAGAATTACGCGCTTGCACGAAATTTCTTTCCGCCACCTCTCACCCACCCAGCCAACCACCCACCCAATCTCCTATTGATCCCACGATTGCAACCCCTCATGCCCGTTTCGGTTTCTCGTTGCACAAACCCAACCGAGCACAAACAAACTGTCTCCTACCCAGACCGATCGAAACCGAACTCAACGCTGAAGTCTGGCCAAATGGTCCCAAAGCACCACCATCGCACCCACTTTCCAAAACCGACTTGGTTCGTCGCCTATATAAAGGAGGCCCACTCTCACACGTCATTTAACCCAACAGTTCCTAACATCCTTTATTCGTCCAGTCCCTCAGCTTAGCTAGCAGCAACCCCTCACTCCACTGACATTCCCGAATTAAGCTCAAACACATTCCCCATGGAGCCGTCTACGAGTGACGTTCAGGCCCCGCGCTCACACACCCTCCGCGCGCACAGCAAGCGGAAAGCCGAGTCGACCGACGCATCCGCAACCGAGGGCCCGTCGGCGAAGCACTCCTGCCCGAGCCGCTTCTCGACAACCTTTAACGTCTTCGACATCCCCACAGGGCCCCTTCTCGACCACTTTACGCTAGAACCCACCGTCCTGGGCGCCGGCCAATACGGCACCGTCCGTCAGTGCGCCGATAAGTTAACCGGCCAGCGTTTTGCTTGCAAGACGATCCAGAAGAGCCGTTTGGTAACGGAGGCGGCTCGGGCGGAGGTCCGACGCGAGGTCGCTCTCATGTCCCGCGTCGCGGGCCACCCAGGCGTGGTGGGCCTGCGAGCCGTTTTCGAAGACGACAAAGAGGTGCATCTAGTGATGGATCTGTGCGAGGGCGGCGAGCTATTCGACGAAGTCGTGCGGTTCGGGCGACTATCGGAACGTGACGCGGCGCTGATCTTCCGGCAACTGGCCTCCGGTGTCGCGTTCTGCCACTCGCGCGGCGTGCTGCATCGCGATCTTAAACCCGAGAACATCCTCCTCCACAGATCAGCCCCTTCCGGCGCCGTCCCCGCATCTCCCGCCGCAACTTCCGCTCTCGCCGCCCCCGAGTCCCTGGAATCCCGCGGTCTGACCGCCAAGCTCGCAGATTTCGGCCTTTCGATCGCGTTAGACAACGGGCGCGTGGGTTACGGTACAGCGGGGTCGCCCTTTTACATGGCTCCCGAGGTGCTCACTGGCGAGTACGAATACGCCGCGGACGTGTGGTCACTAGGCGTGATCCTCTACATTATGCTCTGCGGCCGCCCGCCGTTCTGGGGGAAAACCGACGCGGCGGTGTACGACGCGATCCTGCGCGGGAAATTGGACTTTTCGGGGGCCGCGTGGACGGGAGTGTCGGTTGAAGCGCGCAGCCTGATTCGCTGCATGCTCCAAAGCGATCCGAGGCGGCGGCCGACGGCGGTGAAGGTGCTGAGCCACCCGTGGGTGCTGCTGCACCTGTACGGTATCCGCGCTGTAAGGACCTCCGCTGCTGGTGGAGAGGACTCCCTGGAAGCGAGCGCGGGTGTTGCGCCTGCTGTCGCGGTCACTGGAGCGGCGGCTGCTGCTGTTGCTGCTGTTTCGTCCCAGCGCGCCGCTGTGTGCTAACAATGCCACGAGTTTACGATTAGAAACGGAGTCCGCCCCCCGTCGTGGCGCCTCCGAATATGCGTTCTTGCGAGGCGCAAATAACTACTACCGCCCCTGATAGCAAGGGGTTAAATTTGGTTTGACCTGCATTGTTTCTAAAGATGCCTGTACAAAGATTCCTCCATATTCTCAATGGATGATAAATTTCTGGACTAATGTTTGCGTTTCATTTCACCTTGGGTTCTATGCACGTAAAAGTGTACCACTCGCTCACTATTCAAGGGCCAACTATCCTCGTTATCAGTCCCTTCCATCCAACTGCTACCCCCACCCAACCCAATCCTTATCTTTTCTCACACACGTCCCTTCGACACGAGTACTCCGCGCTACGGAAACGAGTCCTCCTCACCTCAGATCAATCCCGTCTAACCTCTTGGCAGGCGGTACAGTCGATCAGTGCGCTAGTCAATCGACGAGCGGGCGAGCAACCAACGTCTCAGCACAGTCGCAGCAAGTCCACGTCGCCAGCATCTATCCCGCTAGTGTCTTTTCCGCCACTGGCTTCCGCCACTGGCTTCCGCCACCGCCTTCCGCCATCGCCTTCCGCCACTCAGCCCGATTCGTTTGTTCCCCCAATCGCGTCAACGTCTGTCGAACCTGCTCCCGCACCGGCGCCCCGCCGCCGGCGGAGCCGAACCGCAGGATGCGCGTCGCCAACCCTAACGCGCAGGCGGGCTCGACTGTTGAACTCGATCGCGCCGGAAGAGACCGGAGTGGCGGAACAAACCCAAGCGGCGGAGCGGACCGGAGCGGCGGAAGCGCTGCTTGCGGTGCAAGGGGGGACGCGGGGGATGTGCGCGGAGGTGGCGGAGATGGCGGAAGCGCGGATCAAACGAACGGGGGAAACGGGGAGGGGAAGGATGGCAGAAGGGCGGAGCGGAATGAAGGGGGAGGCGCCACACCAGCTGATCCCCCACATCGTGTTCGGTTCATGCAGCTGCAGAAGTTTCTGAGAAGCTGTGACGAGTCTGACTACAGCGCTCTCACTGCTTGTACGTGCCCATGCGAGTCTACTGCTTGCACTGCTCTCACTGCTCTCACTGCTCTCACTGCTCTCATTGCTCTCACTGCTCTCACTGCTCTCACTGCTCTCACTGCTCTCACTGCTCTCACTGCTCTCACTGCTCTCACTGCTCTCATTGCGTCTAGAGCGCAAGTGACTGTCCTGCCTTGCCTGCGAGTCGCTTGCGCATGTGAGTGCTTTGCCGTTCCGTGCCCGTGCGCCATGCCTGAGCAAGTGAGGCAAGTGAGCAAGATCGCGTTCCCGAAGTTTGGACAACATCAAAGTTTGGACACCACGTCAGCTCCTGATGACGTGTCATGATGTGGCAGCACGTGCTCAGACAAGAGGGACCGACCAACCGGCCACGGTCCTTGCGAGAGGGGCCCACAACGTGCTGCGACATAGGGCGAGCCTTGTAGACCTCAAGGTTGGGAGCGCGTACTTCTTGCACCTGCCCATGAGATCTTTCGTGTCCCCAATCACGGTACATGTCGGTCCCCGGAACATAAAATTTGCCCAAGTGGCGCGAAACACGCTGGGGTTTGGCGTGGCAGGGTGGGGCTCGTTGCATCGCGGGCTGTTCTGACCTTTTCCAACCAGGACCTTGAACATTTCCGACTTGACTCAAAGCAATGTCGTTGCCATTTTACTGGCTGCGGAAAACGCTCGACCTCCGGCCATCAATTCGTCTGTTTCATGCAACGTCACGTCAGCATGTCGGTGTGGCGAAACCACCATTGGTGACGTCAGACACCAAGCACTTTTTGCTATTGTCCTGTCCAAACTTCGCAGGAACGCCATCCAAGTGAGTGTTCTGCCTTTCCTAGGAGTCAAACCCTCCAGTTGCCCTTCTGTTCAGTCGCCACCCCTTATGACATCACCCCGTGTCAGCATGGGACCGCAGTGCACACACACCATCGCACAATTCCTATTCCTCTCCTTCCTTCCCCATTCCCCTCCCCTCCCCCCTTCCCCATTCCCCTCCCCTTCCCACATCTCCCTCCCCCATCCTTCCATCTCTTCTGTCCATGTCAGCACGGGATCGCAACAATGCACCACTATATACCCCCCCCCCCCCCCCCCCCCCCCCCCTCTTCCTCCCACCCCCACCCACCTTCCCCCCCCTTTCCGTCGTTTCTTATTTTTCTCCCCCCTCACAACCCCCCCACACATATATCCCGTGCGTCCAGCGCGTCTGTCCATGTCAGCGTGGGACTGCAGCCAGTTCGCCACCCTCACAACCCCCTCCCTTCCCCTTCCCCTTCGCTCCCACGCACGCATTTGCGGCCCCTGCCCATGCAGCTCTCCTTGCCATGTCAGCATGGGACCGCAGCCAGTTCGCCGCCCACACGGAGAAGAGAGCGCTGCAGTTGGGGGTGGAGGAAGGTGGGGGGAGAGAGAGAGAGAGAGAGAGAGAGAGAGAGAGAGAGAGAGAGAGAGAGAGAGAGAGAGAGAGAGAGAGAGAGAGAGATAGAGAGAGAGAGAGAGAGAGAGAGAGAGAGAGAGAGAGAGAGAGAGAGAGAGAGAGAGAGAGTGGGAGAGGGCAGGGGGCAGGGGTTGGGACATGAAGGAAGGCGAGGGGGTGCAAGAGGGGTGGTAGGGGTGCATGGGGGAGAGAGTGGAAGCTGAGCAGTTTGCTGCCCACAGGGGGAAGAGAGGGCTGCAGTTGGGGTGGAGGAAGGTGGGGAGCGAGAGAGGGAGAGGGAAAGTGAGAGTGGGAGTGCGAGTGCGAAATGGGGAAGGGGGAAATGGGAATGGGGGCAAAGGGCAAAGGCGGCAGGGTGTAAGGGGTGGGGCATGAAGGAAGGTGAGAGAGGGGGGAAGGGGCCTTGTAGCCGGGGATGTGCGGAAGGTGAGATCCCCCTTCAAGTGGGTGGGTGACTCTTGAGCTGGCTCAAGAGTGGGGCGAAGGGAGCCTTGTGGCTGGTAGAGGAGTAAGGCTAGAGAGCCCCCTAATTAGGGGCTGGAGGTAGGTGAGGAGAGGAAGAGGTGATTTTGCAGGGTGTTTTTGAGAATTCTCAAAAACACCCTAATATGAGGAAGAGATGCGCGATGGTATGGGGAAGGGCGACAAGGCTTTGATGGTAGGGAGACAGAGAAAGCGAAGCGGAAGGGAGATGGGTCGGGGGCAGGAGTTGGGGGAAGCTTGAGGGGGATAAAAGTGGAGCGAGTTGCCTGGTATCTTTTGAGTCGACTCAAAAGTCGACTCAAGTTCTCATGGTATTGACCCAAGTTCTCCCTCACTCTCTCTCTCCTCCCCCCTCCCCCCCCCCCCCCCTCCCGCTCTCCTGCCTGGTCGCCTGCCCGTTCGCCTGCCCGGCACCAGCTCTTGAAATGAAGCGAGTGAAGCGGCTCAACGTGCTTGGGATGCGACGCCAGGCAACCAGCCACCAAGGCACACAGGGTCCAAGCATACAAGCACAACCCCTAGAGTCACACCCACTACCACCACACGGGCACTCACAAGCGCTAGAGTCACACCAGCTTGTGTCACATTCTCAAGCACAGGTGCAGCCGCCTCAGGGGAAGCAGTCGCAGTTACAGTGACAGCCAGAGTCACATGGAAATTAACTATCACAACCTGTACAGTCACAGTCAGCAATATTAAAAGGCTAGCTTAGCTAGGAAGCTAGAAAATGCATGAGGTTTAGCTAGGAGCCATGGAGTGGTATGAGGTTTAGGAAGGAGAAAAGTTGAGGAGAAAAAAAGGGTTGGAATAGAAAAAGAGAGGCATACAAGGAGGGGATTGTACCCTCTACAATTCGGTAACCTACCAAGGCTAACAATTGAATAACTCAATATATAAGTTTAACATACCCCTTAGCTTGGTAGTCACAAGTTCACACACACCCCTACACCACCTAACCTAGCACCTCCATTCCCATCAGCCACAACGACTCCAACAGGGCCCACAAGGCCTTGGAGATGGCGACGGCGGCAGTCCCGGCCGCGGCGACAGTGACGGCGACGACGGGCGTGCGGCGGCAAAAGGCCTGCGGCGACGACAGCGGCGACGGCGACGGCTTCGGCTTACGACGACGGTGAGTGCAGCGGCCCCCGCCCTTCCGACGGCGTGTCCAAACTCCGCGACAGGGGGACGACCGGCGAGAGTCAGGCGGCGGCTGTGGCGAAGAGGAGGGGACAGAGGAAAGGGGGAAGGGCGGGGCTTCGGTGTCAACTTATACATATTATCTATGTAGAAGTTATAGGCTAGACTGAGGTATGCTTCTAGTGAGTACAACCAACTAGTATTTGTTCTAGGTTTCCACCTCTAGTAATCATTCGTTTCTACGTTAACATGGTATCACGCTTAGGTTAGGATCCCCCCGCCTACCGCTTCCGCCCGTCGCGCCTCCTAGGCCCCGTCGCGCCCCCTAGGCCCCGTCGCGCCCCCCCTGGGCCCCGTCGCGCTCGTTAGGCCCCGTCGCGCCCCCCCTGGGCCCCGTCGTGCCCGCTGGGCCCCGTCGCGCCTCCTAGGCCCCGTCGCGCTCCCCCTGGGCCCCGTCGCGCCTGGTGGGCCCCGTCGCGACCCCTAGGCCCTAACGCGCCCCCGCTGGGCCCCGTTGCGCCTCCTAGGCCCCGTCGCGCCCCCCATGGGCCCCGTCGAGCCCGCTGAGCCCCGTCGTGCCTCCTAGGCATCGTCGCGCCTCCTAAGCCCCGTCGCGTCCCCCCCCCTCTGGGCCCCGTCGCGCCCGTTCGGCCCCGTCGCGCCCCTCCTAGGCCCTGTCGTGCCCGCTGGGCCCCGTCGCGCCTCCTAGGCCCCGTCGCGCCCCCTCTGGGCACCGTCGCGCCCGCTGGGCCCCTTCGCGCTTCCTAGGCCCCGTCGCGCCTGCTAGGACCCGTCGCGCCCCCCCTGGGCCCCGTCGCGCCCGTTAGGCCCCGTCGCGGCCCCCCTGGGCCCCGTCGTGCCCGCTGGTCCCCGTCGCGCCTCCTCGGCCCCGTCGCGCCCCCCCTGGGCCCCGTCGTGCCCGCTGGGCCCCGTCGCGCCCCTTAGGCCTCGTCGCGCCCGCTGGCCCCTGTCGCGCCTGCTGTTAGCGCTCGCCTGCCTGGCCTCCTAGTGCCGCTCGGCCTCCTCCTAGTGCCGCCCGGCCCCTTCCTAGCGCCGCCCGGCCTCTCCTCAGCGCTGCCCGGCCCCTCCTCGTGCCCGACCGGCCCCAGCAGCACCAGCCTGGCCCCTCCCAGCACCAGCCCGGCCCCAGAGCACCTGCCCGCCTCCCCTGCTCGGCCTGCCGTGTCCTCTCGGGCCCTGTGTCTTCTGCTCGCCTGCGCTGGGACGCCTAGCTGCTGCCCTACTGGAGAGTGCTGCCGCCGTGTCCCCGCGCCGCTGTGCTCCTGTGCCGCTGAGGAGCTGTGCTGCTGTGCCGCTGTGTCGCTGAGGAGCTGTGCCGCTGACCCTGCACGATGGCTGACTTTGTGCTCCGCCTGGACGCTGAGGGCCACGCGGTTGACTTCGCCGCCTGGCTCTCCGATCTCCGCCGCCAGCTTACAGGTCAGCGCCAGGATGGCCACTCTCTGGTTGTCCATGCTGATGGCTTGCTCCCCCGTCCCCCTGCACCTACTCCCCTCCCTGCTGACCCCTCCTCTGATGACCGTGAGGCTTTCTCTACTGCTGCGCTGGCCTGTGCGGTCTGGGACTCACGCGATGCAGTAGCTCAGGTTGCTATTAGTCACGCCCTCCCTGTGTCTGAGCGCTCGCGTTTTGCTACTGTTGAAACGGCCAAAGCTTATTTAGACGCCGTTATTGCTCGCTATTCCACCCCTGCCTCCGCTTCTGCTGGCCGCTTGCTCTTTCCGATGCTGTTCCCAGACCTGGCTGCCTTCCCTACTGTCGCAGACTTTGCCACTCATTTGCGTGCCCTAGAGACTCGCTATCGCACTGCCAGCACTGCTGCCCAGCTCACTGCGCTCCCCCCTCCTTTCTGCATGACGCTCTATTTTATCGCTATGCGCCTGCCAGACCGCCTCGCTAGTGCTCGCGACCACTTTCTTAGCCAGCACCCGGGTGACCTCACCCTGACCGCCTTTGTCGACACCCTCACTGAGATCGAGACTCGCCAGCGCACTATCGCTCAGTCGAGCGGTGCGCCGGCAGTCTCTATCTTTCACGGCTGTGCCCCATCCCAGTGCACGTTCACTGACGTTTCGGCTGCGGTCGCCACGGCGACCCATCTTACCGAGACGGCTGCTGCTGTCCACCCGCAGCAGCGCTCGCGTCGCGGTGGCCGTGGCCGCCAGGGAGGTAGGGGTGGTGACGCAGGTGGTAGTGGTCGTGGTGGTGGTGACGGTAGTCCGCCTGAGGGGACTACCACCGGTGGGCAGGAGCAGCAGCCCCAGCAGCAGCAGGACCAGCCCCAGCCGCAGCCGCCGTCCCAGCAGCACCCGCCGCAGCCGTGGGCTCGTCTCCCGCCTGGTTGGCCCGGCACCTCCGGAGGCGGTGGCCGTGGTGGCGGCCCGCGCAGCTTGGCGTCTACCAGCGGCTCCAGTGCTGTGACCTGCCAGTACCAGCTTCAGACCGGGCCTCTCCGCGGCACTCTGTGCCGCCGCCCGCACCCGACCGCCCGCTGTTTCCGCCGCCTCGACGATCTTTTTCGTCGTCGCTTTGGCCCGGCCCCGGACCTCCCTGACTGGCACAGCCTACTCCGCCAGGGCGTGCCGATCTTTGAGTTAGACATGGATCAGATAGGTGCTGCTTTGCATGCTTTGTATGCTGACGCTTCTAGTGTTGCTGGATCTTACTACCCTGTGTACTCTAGTTTAGGTGTTTCACCCTTGTGTAGCGTAGCTTCCCCTGCTGCGACAGGCGTAGGACTGCCTAGGTTGCCTAGTCTAGTCGCTGCACCGGCTCCGTCCCCGGCCTCCGCCACTGCGTCGCTGTCCTTCACTCTCGACTCTGGTGCTTCTGCCTGCTTCTTCCGCGACCGTTCCACGCTCACGCCGCTTGCTGCACCTGCTGTTGTCTCTCTCGCTGACCCCTCTGCGGGTCCGGTCGTCGCGCGCAGTTCTACGTCCCTTCCTTGTCCGGCAGTTCCCTCGGGCTCCCTTACTGGCCTCCACGTTCCCTCGTTCTCGAGGAACCTGGTTGGTGTCGGGTGTCTCTAGGACCTCGGCGTCACCACCACGTTCCCCGGGCACGAGCGGTTCGCTGTCTGTTCTGAGGCTGTCTCAGGTTCCCCCCTTGCGACGTTCCCCCGGGACCCGGTGTCCGGTCTGTTTACCCTACACACCGCTTCCCCCCCGGTTGGTGCGTCCTCCCAGGTCGCTGCAGCTTGCTCGTGTCGGTCCCTCACTCACCCCTCCCTTCTCTGGCACCACCGCTTAGGTCACCCTGCTCTCCCGCGTCTGCGTCACATGTCCCAGCACGGTCTTGTCTTAGGTCTCCCCGCGTCGCTCCCTGCCCTTCCTCCCTCGACTGCGCCACCGTGCACGCCTTGCGTCGAGGGTCGGCTCCGCCGTGCTCCTCACTCCTCCTCGCTGCGTCCTGCTACTGCCCCCCTTCAGACCCTGCACTTGGACGTTTGGGGCCCTGCCCCCGTCCCCGGACCGCGCGGTGAGCGCTACTTCCTTGTGCTCGTCGACGACTACACGCGCTACACCACGGTGTTTCCCCTGGAGCGGAAGGCCGACGTGCCCGACGTTCTTCTCCCGTGGGTTGTGGCTGCGCGTCTCCACCGCGGTCTCCCCGTGTTGTGTCTCCACTCCGACCGTGGCGGCGAGTTCGCCTCTGGTCGGCTTGGACAGTTCTGTCGTGCGGAGGGCATCACCCAGTCGTACACGTTGCCGGACTCGCCACAGCAGAATGGGGTTGCTGAGCGCCGCATCGGCTTGGTCATGGAGGTCGCCCGTACCTCCATGATCCATGCCGATGCCCCCCATTTTCTGTGGCCGTTCGCTGTTCGCTACGCGGCTCACCAGCTTAACCTGTGGCCACGCTCCCAGCGGCCGCAGGTTTCGCCGACCCTCCTTTGGACCGGGTCCCCCGGTGACGCGTCTGCGTTCCACGTCTGGGGCTGCCTTGCTCACGTTCGTGCCTCTGGCACGGACAAGCTCACTGCCCGCACTGTCCCCTGTGTCTTCCTCGGTTTCCCCCTGGACTCGTCTGACTGGCTTTTCTACCACCCGCCGTCTCACCGCTTCCTCCACTCTCGTGACGTCACCTTTGACGAGTCCGTCTCCTTCTACCGCCGCTTCCCTCACCGAGGTCTCCCAGTTGCCCCCCCCCTTTTCCTTGCTCCCTCTCCCCCGGTAGCCCCTGCCCCTCTCCCGCCTCGTCCTGCCCCGTCTGGTGTCTCCCACGTCACTCCCCTACCGTCGGTTGTCCCCGTTGAGGAGTCTGCTGACTCTGGTGGTACCCCCGGTCCGTCCTTGCAGCGTCCCCCTTCCCCGGTGCCTCCGCCCCCACTGTCGCAGTCGCCGACCCCGCTGCCGCCGCCGTCGCCGTCGCCGCCGCAGCCGTCGCCGCTGTCGTCGCCGCCGCCGCCGCTGTCGCTGCCGCCGCTGTCGCCGCCGCCGCAGCAGTTGCCGCCACTGCCGCCGCTGCTCTCGGCCCCTGGGGGTGCTGGTGTGGAGGAGGGTGTTCGTCCTGCGGCTTCTGGGGGTGCCGCTGGTGTTGGAGGGGGTTCTCGCTCTGGGGGTGCTGGTTCTGGGGGTGCTGCTGTTGAGTGTTCTGCCGACGGTCGTTCTGCCTCTGCTGGTCCGAGAGTTCCGGCCCAGCCGTCGTCGCCGCCGCAGCAGCCGTCGCCGCCGGTTTCCGCTCTCCGCGTGCTCGGCCTTCCCTCCCCGGACCGCGCGCCGGTGTCTCCCCCACCGCCTCCTGACCTTCCTGTCTACGGTCCTGTGTTCCCGCCGCCAGACTCGTCTCCGGCCCGTCTTCCTCCTCGTTCCCCTCCTGTGTCTCCTCCGCTGTCCCCTGACCCTACCCCTCCGTCTCACGTTTGGGCTCGCCGTCCCTCCCGTGCTCGTCCCGTCTCTCCTGTCCTGCCCACCCACCCTATGTTGCTCCGTTCCCACTCGTCTCGTCCTCCCCTCCTCCCGTCCCCTCCTCCCTCGTCCCTTGCTGTTGCACCTCCTCCGTTCTCTGACTACCTCCGTGCTGCTCGTCCCCTTGTCCCTCGGGTCCTTGCCTCTCTTGTTACCGACCCTGCTGTTCCTGTCTCGCGCCTTGACGCGCTTGTCGCTGCTGTCGCTGACTTCGCCTCTACCCGCCGCCTTGACTACGCTACCGCTCTGGTCTCTGACCCTGCCCGTCCTCTGTCCGTCGGGGGTGCTCCTGCCCTTGGCAGTGACGTCCTAGAGGACAGGCAGTACGAGCTGGCTTTCCTTTCCGAGGCTGCTCCCCATCTCTGCTCCATGCTGTTAGTCCCTGAGGGTGACCCAGACGCCTTCGACATCCCGACCCCTCGCACCTACGCTGAGGCCACCTCGGGACCTTGGGCCTCTCAGTGGATAGCTGCCATGGAGCAGGAGATGGCATCTTGGAGATCCACCGGCACTTACGTCGACGCAGTTCCCCCGCCTGGGGTGAACGTAGTCGATGGTCGGTGGCTCTTCAAGGTGAAGCGCCCCCCTGGAGAGCCGCCTGTCTTCAAGGCGCGCTACGTGGCCAGAGGTTTCAGTCAGCGCGAGGGGGTTGACTTCTTCCAGACCTTCGCCCCGACCCCGAAGATGACCACTCTTCGGGCGCTGCTACACGTAGCAGCACAGCGTGACTACGAGCTTCACTCCCTCGACTTCTCTACTGCCTTTCTTCAGGGCAGCCTACACGAGCAGGTCTACCTGCGCCGACCACAGGGCTTCACTGGTACCTTCCCTCCTGGGACCCAGTGGCTTCTCAGGCGCCCGGTCTACGGCCTGCGTCAGGCTCCCCGCGAGTGGCACGACACGCTACGTGCCACGTTAGCAGACCTGCAGTTCTTTCCGTCCTCTGCTGACCCTTCACTGTTTGTGCGTTCCGGCCAGACTCCGTTCTACATCCTTGTCTACGTAGACGACCTGGTCTTCGCTACTCCTGACAGGGACGCACTGGCCTCTGTGAAGGCTGAGCTGCTGAAGAGACACACCTGCACTGACCTTGGAGAGCTGCGTCGCTATCTTGGCCTGCAGATCTCTAGGGACAGAGCAGCACGCACCATCACTCTGACCCAGTCACACTTGGTGCGTCAGGTCCTTCAGAGGTTCGGTCTTCAGTTCTCCTCTGCACAGCCCACACCTCTACCCGTAGACCATGGGCTCTCTGCTCCCGTTCCTGAGGAGCCAGTAGAGCCCAGTGGCCCCTACGCAGAGCTGGTGGGTTGCCTCATGTACCTGATGACTTGCACTCGCCCAGATCTCGCATACCCTCTCAGCATCCTGGCTCGCTTTGTGGCTCCAGGCAGACACCGACCTCAGCACTGGTCTGCCGCTAAGAGGGTTTTGCGTTATCTTGCTAGTACATCAGGCATGGGGTTAGTGCTAGGAGGACGCAGGCCAGTGGTCCTTACTGGGCACACAGACGCTTCTTGGGCAGACGACGCTGAGACGCTCAGGTCGTCGCAGGGCTACTGTTTCAGCCTTGGTTCGGGTGCTATCTCTTGGAGATCCACTCGCTCGTCGTCTGTGGCTCAGTCTAGCTGTGAGGCTGAGATCTACGCTGGTGCCATGGCGGCACAGGAGCTCCGCTGGCTGACCTTCTTGCTCACAGACTTAGGTGAGCGGCCTAGCTCTGCCCCGGTCCTGTACGCTGACAACAGGGCCATGATACTCCTGTGTCAGGAGCCTCGGCTTGAGGGCAGAGCGAAGCATATCCAGCTGCGGTACTTCCTCCTGCGCGAGCTACAGCAGCGCCGCCAGGCCCGCGTAGTTCACTTGGCCTCAGGTGCCAACACAGCTGATATCTTTACTAAGGCGCTTGCGCCTAAAGATCATCAGCGGCACTGTGTACAGCTTGGTCTTGTTCCTGTAGCTGCTCCCCTGTTAGGATCCTGATTGTGTACTCTCTATTATATATGCTTGTCAGACTGGCCTTGTGGCCTTACCTCCAGTGGCTGGACTAGTAGTGCCACCCTGGCTTGCTTCAGTTTTGGTTGTATTCTTGCTGACTGGTCTCCAGACCCCTGCCTCAGTGGTTGGACTAGTAGTGCCGCCCTGAGCTGTTTGCTTCTTGTTTAGTTTCACCCCTTGTCTAGCCTAGGGGGTGTGTCAACTTATACATATTATCTATGTAGAAGTTATAGGCTAGACTGAGGTATGCTTCTAGTGAGTACAACCAACTAGTATTTGTTCTAGGTTTCCACCTCTAGTAATCATTCGTTTCTACGTTAACATTCGGATCTTCAACGTGGCGCCACAGGCGTCGCGCGGCCGGTTGCAGCTCGACGCCGCCGTCACAGAGCGGCGTCGACGCTACGACGGCAGCACGGCGGCCTGACGCCACGGCAGCGTCGAGACGGCAGCGGCACGACGCGGCCAGCGGCATCACGACGCCGCCACTGCAGCACAACGCGGTTGCATGGCCGCGCGAGCGAACGAGGGCAAGGAGTACGCGGCGGAAGCGTGAGGAGGCGGTCCAGCACGGAGGAACTCCTGCTCTGATACCATATTAAAATGCTAGCTTAACTAGGAAGCTAGGAAAGGCATGAGGTTTAGCTAAGAGGAGCCATGGAGTGGCGTGAGGTTTAGGAAGGAGAAAAGTTGAGGAGAGAAAAGGGGTTGGAATAGAAAGAGAGAGGCATACAAGGAGGGGATTGTACCCTCTACAATTAAGTTCGGTAACCTACCAAGCCTAACAATTATATAACTCAATATATAATTTTAACAAGCAATGCTTCACCAGTCCCGACTCCCGACCACTCTCCAGCACCAGACCACCTGTAATTGAGAGCCCTACCGTCACAGCAGTCAGGGCAGCTGCAAATGTAGAAAGTTAAGCAACTAACCATTGAATCTTCATGAACCACAAGTATGAAATGTTTTTCTTTGTGGAAGGTTTGCTTGCCACGCAGCAGATGTGGTATGCGTCGGCTTTTGATGCGGCTCAATATATTCCAGCTAGTAATTCATGAGCAGTTTGCTACAAACGTGTGTAACAAGAAGTTCTCGTGATGAATATCGCGTAGCGAATTATTGTGTGTACTGAATTTAAGCATTACATCCTGATATAGATGTAGACAAATGTGGTTCATTTCAGTCTGAGGCGACCGTCATCTGAGTCCCCTGTTAGCGAGTATTCTCCGTTTGGACGGAGATAGTGCCAAACAGGTGCTATGCGAAATGTCGACGAAGCTTTTACGAGGCTTCGCGTCTACGAATTCTGTTTCAACGTGGCTCGGCGATAAGTTTGACGAATTCTGCACGTGGTGCACACTGAATGGTGGATTTCCTCTCTGACCGCCGCCAAATCGGCGCGCCTCCATCGGCACTGCCTGTATTTGACTCAAGTCGACGCGCAAAACGACAAATGCTTGCCTTGCCTTCATTCACGCGCTTCGGAAACGCCAATCAGCTCTACTGCTGGACGGAAGCGCACTGCCAGCCAGAATACCCCCTGTCCTCCAATTGGCGGCCGAAATGGGAATCCCGAGGTGTCATCTGCCGCGCATGGCGGCACTTCTGTTCTCGTGACCGCAACTCGTGAGTCGTGACGTGTGGGGTTTTGCTTGTGAGAGCACGCTAAGCATATTCCCATCAACCAGGGCTGGGCTGGAAGGCTCATGTTGTATAGAACCACAGGATTAGTCTTCAATAAGCAATCCTCGCTTCGACTTCCGCGACATCACTCTAGCACTCTACGTTAACCTTCGTACCTTTGCCTTCTCTAGTTTCTCCGCTGTTCTGTGTTTGCTCGACGATCCACCTGACAGTTTGTATCGCATCGCGCCCTACATCAGAACTGGATCGCCTTCCTCTATTCCTCCATAGAACAGAGTCTTGTCACGGCGCGTTCGGAAAATGGCCACCGAAACTCTTTCCTTTTTTCCTGCCGCGGACCTTCCGAAGGTGGGAGCAGCCTCAGCCGCGTCAGCGTGCGGGTCAGGTGTTGGCATGGGTCCGCAGCGCAGATGCATCATACGAGACCGATGTGACAATAGCGATGTCTTGGCTTACATTAAAGCGCTAACCGGATCCATCGGCAGCAGTCGCCTTTTCGGACTGAACATGAGCTTCGAAGGGTTAAAGCCCAATCGCCCGACCATCGGCGACTGCTACCGCTTCGGACGAGAACTCGGGCGAGGCCACTTCGGCGTCGTGCGAACGTGTTTGGAGAAGACGACGGGAGAGCAGCTCGCATGCAAGACTATACTCAAGGACAAGATACAGGTATCGAATCATTCTTGCTCTAATCACGAGTACTTACTCTGTTTCTTACGTGTGGTTCGACTTCCCTCCGAGATTAAGTGATTAATGTTTTTTTTTTTTTTTTTTTTTTTTTTCCGCAGAAAGAAGAAGACCTGAGGGAGTTCGCGGCCGAGATGACGACAATGATTCGTCTGCACGGGACGCCCGGGTTGGTGCAGCTGCGGGAGATTTTCGACGACGACGCGGCGGTGCACATGGTGATGGAGCTCTGCCAAGGCGGAGACTACTTCGACCACATCGCGCGGAAGAAGCGACTCTCTGAAGGCGAAGCGGCTCATCTCTTCAGGTAGTGAGATCCGCACGCAAGACTTATGGTGCATGATTTCTAAGCCTCCAACTTTTACGTTTGGGCATCCGGGTTAAGGCTTTGATTAACGACATGAACTTATCGTGTTTTTTCCTGCAGGCAAGTGGTGGTGTCCGTCAACGCCATGCATGCTAAAGGCTTCGCCCATCGCGACCTAAAGCCGGAGAACATCCTTATCATGAAACCCGCGTCACACTCAAACGAGGACGTCGAGGCGAAGATCGCAGACTTCGGCCTGGCGATCGCCGTGACGGAGGGGAAGGGAATGAAAGGGATCGTCGGGAGTCCGTTTTACATGGCGCCTGAAGTTATCAAGGGTAAACCCTACGGCCTCGAAGTCGACGTGTGGAGCCTCGGAGTTATCCTCTACACCAGCCTTGCAGGTATGCCCGTCGACGATTTTCAAATTTGAAATTAAACAGTAACTATACTCTTGACATTTTCTCTTTATGCTTTTTATAAATATTATTATTAACGGGTTTCTCGTCCTTCATCTTGATTCTCTTCCAGGCGTCCTTCCGTTTTGGGGAAAGGGTCACCAAGCCGTCTTCACCGCCATCTGCCGCGCTCAGCCGGACTTCGACCGCAATCCCTGGCCGTTGATCTCCACCGAGGCGAAGCATCTCATCCGTCGCATGCTGACGCTCGACCCGACGAAACGGATACGAGCGTGCGACATCCTGGAGCATCCGTGGATGAAATCCGCCCACGCGAACGGGGCTCCGCGACGTCGCACCAGCCTTCTGCGAAAAGTGTTCGGCGACATATCAGTCCAGTGGCCAGCGAGCTTGATCCCGGGTATCTCCGGGCTTGGAAGTGTCACGCCTGCTCCACCTGCTGCTAGCCCTAACGCTCCTGGTACGAAACCCGACGACAACGACGGTAGCTCCGACCCAGGCCGCCCTACCCCTGACGCGGTTATTCCGCAAACGCCGCTGGCTAAGGTTGCTGCGTCGGGCAACGCCGCGGCGGAGATAAGTAAGGAAACGTCACCTCGCGACGAGAGCTCGTCGGAGCGACGAAAGACGGTTCCTGTGATGATTCCGGCTCCAGCGAACGGCGCAGCGGCCGTACGCGCGCTCAAGCCCGTTCTGAACATGTCGAGGGCGAACGGGGTCACGACAGCGGGTGTCGCGCGTTTCACGCAGAAGGTTCAATGCGTTGGTGCTGAGAATCATCCGCCAGAAGGGCAGGAGGGGGTTTCGGGTGAGTCACGTTCTTCGGCTCAGGTCTGCCCGGCTGGAGATATATTTGTTGGAAATAACGCAAATTGCGTTTTTCGCAGCAGTGATTCGAGCAGCAAGTGCAGCGACTCAACAATCTGCAGTAACGGAAGTGGCGAGATTGGCGAGTTTATCAGCAACGACAGTAACTCGAGTCAGCCTTCGCCCAGGGCCCTGCGTTCGCGAAGATCTGGAGCAACAAAACAGCGGGAAAATGGTCGCAGCAGCCATAACGGTCAGGACAACCGTCAGATCCCGAACCAGCACCAACTAGCTCACTCCATCGCGCACCCGTTCCCGGGCCTCTACGCTTGTCCCAACTCGCCTAGTTTCACCCCCTCGCCGTCCGCAGTCGCCGCCGCGAATGGCGGTCATCAGCTGGGACCCTTCGCCTCTGGCGCTGGATTCTGCTGGCCCGCAGGGTTTTTTAGTCCGCCGGGTAAAGCCCGCGGTTCCATGTGCCTGCCAGATCAGCAGTACCAGCAGCCATCGCCGGCGTCCCCGCGTTTCCCGCCGCAGATGGGATTCCCCGAGCTGCAGCCGCTGCCGCCGCCGCTCCACTCCGCCTTAGTTGCGGAGTCGTCGCCATCGTCGACGCTACCAGTGCCGATGCCGATTTCGTCGCACGGTTTCGTGACGCCTGTGTCTTCGCTGACCGACGCGGCGGACCCAGATCCGGCGCATCTGGTGTGGGTGTCTTCTATTTCAGACGGCGTCCCCGATTCCCCGTCCCAGACTTCCTCGGTCGCCACCCTCCCGTCCGTGCCTGAAGCGTCGGAAGCGCTGCCTGGCTTAGTCGACGCTGGTGCGGAGTCTGTCGCGTCGCTTTCAGTGCTGGAAGGCGACGAGCTTCTGGCTGCATGGGGTCAGCAGGATGCTGGCGCTGGCGCTGGCGCTGGTGCTGGTGCTGGTGCTGGTGCTGGTGCTGGTGCTGATGCTGCTTCTCACAGCGATGTCGTCGACGGATCGGCTGCAGATCCGGTGTCGGAAATGGCAGCAGATGCGATCTCGGACATGGCTGGAGATGCGATATCCGAGATGGGAACGGGAACGCTCGAAGACCTGCTGGCCGCCGCCCTAGCGTTTGACTGCCCGTCCAGCAGCTCGTCTAGTTCTCTCTCTTCCCCGTCCTCCTCCTCCTCCTCGTCTGAGTTCAGCCTGGGCAGCAGCGTGCTCTCGTGGTCTGGCTTCAACCCGCCCTCCGCGCTCGCTCCTGGTGTGGCTGCGGATGGTGCGGGCGCGCTCTGCGCGCTCCCCGCGCTCCCCTCCCCTGCGCCGCTGCCCGCTGCCCCCGCGTGGCCGCCCAACGGAGGGGTGGCGCCTCTGCGGCATGAGGTGTCCCTTGACCCGCAGGGGACGCCGGTAGTGGAGGACGCGAGTATGGGCAGTCCAAGTCCGCCTGCTGCTGGCTCTTTTGCCACTCCTGTTGCTGGTGCATCTTTCACCGCTGCCGCTAGTCCCCACGGTCGTAGCCCAGAGTCGGTTTTGGACGGGGTTGGAGCTTCGCCAGAGAGCCGTTTACCTGTTGTAGCAGGTATAGCTTCAACTGTTGCCGGTGTTTCTGCTGCTGCTGCTCTTCCTCCGCCTCCTCTTCCTTCTGCATCCCAGTGTCTGCCCATTCGTGGTGCTGCTTCTGCTGGCGCTGATGGTGCAGTAGCCAGGGGTGGAGAAGGGTGGAAGGTGCAGGCAGCTGGGTGTAACCCTGGTCCAGCGCGGTTTGCAGGGCCTCTAGGGCTTGGAGGGAGCTCTGCTGCTGGTGCGGTGGCTCTGGCCATCAGCAGGAAGCAGATGAGGTGAAGGGGCTATTGGGGGTGGAGTGAGCTGCTGGTTGGGAGAGGAAGACCACTGTTTGGGTGAGGAGTAGCTTGCATTGCAGCTCGCCTTTTGGAGGGTAGTTACTAGTAAGTAGCTAGGTTTAAGTTATTATGCCTGTAGCAGGAGGCAAGGAGAAGCAGTCAACAGGCCTCTGGATAGGATTAGAAGTACTCGTTCTCGTAAGGGTACTCGCTTGCTGCCACTTTTTCTGTAAGGGTATATTTTAAAGCTACTTTGTAATATAAAGGTCCTAAATATTAGTACTTTTTCAGAGAGTAGAAAAGTTGACTAGAATGAGGCATATAGCTTGATTTTGTTCAAGTGTTGTACCCTCTACTCTCAGAGCATGCACCTATCTAGCCTATTAACATATACAAATATGTTTGACACACCCCCTTCGCGAGATGAGGGGCAATGCCTAGAAATCGACACACAGCTCAAGGTGGCACTACTAGTCCAGCCTCAGAGGCAAGGGTTCGAAGACCAGTCAGCAAGAGTACAAGCTAAACTAGAGCAACACAGGGCGGTACTGTTAAAATATATTTTGTTATATAATTGGTAGGCTTGTCAAACATGTTTATCTACAATGTTTGTATAGACTGTATAGGGTCATCTCTTAGAGAGTACAACCCTTAGATATATGTCCTTGTACAATTCTTTCTAGTCAATCATTATTCAGTTTTCCTTTGAGATGGTATCACCCGTAGGTTGGTTCCCCTCCACCTACCGCTTCCGCCTGTGCCTCCTAGGCCCCGCCACCCCCCCCGTTCCTCCTAGGCCCCGTCGCGCCCCCCTGGGCCCCACCGCGCTGCCTAGGCCACGTCGCGCCCCCCTGGGCCCCATCGCGCTGCCTAGGCCCCGTCGCGCCCCCCCTGGGCCCCATCGCGCTGCCTAGGCCCCGTCGCGCCCCTCCTGGGCCCCTTCGTGCCCCGTAGGCCCCGTCGCGCCCCCCTGGGCCCCATCGTGCCTCCTAGGCCTCGTCGCGCCCCCCTGGGCTCCATCGCGCCTCCTAGGCCCCGTCGCGCCCCCCTGGGCCCCATCGCGCTGCCTAGGCCCCGTCGCGCCCCTCCTGGGCCCCCTTCGTGCCCCGTAGGTCCCGTCGCGCCCCCCCTGGGCCCCATCGTGCCTCCTAGACCCCGTCGCGTCCCACTGGGCCCCATCGCGCTGCCTGGGCCCCGTCGCGCCCCTCCTGGGCTCCTGTAGCGCTTCCTCGCCCGTCGCGCCCCCCCCCCCTGGGCCCCTGCAACGCCTTCTAGCCCGTCACGCCCCTCCTGGGCCCCTCGTGCCTCCTCGAGCCCGTCGCACCTGCCTGGCCCCGTTGTGCCTGCCTGGCCCCGTCGAGCCTGCCTGGCCCTCGCCGCGTTGCCTGGCCCCGTCGCGCCTGCCTGGCCCGGCCGTGTCTCCTGGCCCCGTCGCGCCTGCCTGGCACTGCCGCACCTGCCTGGCCCCGCCGTGCTACTTGGCACTGCCGCGCCTGCCTGGCCCCGTCGCGCCTGCCTGGCCCCGTCGCGCCTGCCTGGCCCCGCTGCGTCTCCTGGCCCCGCCGCGCTGCCTGGCCCCGTCGAGCTTGCCTGGCCCTGCCGCATCTGCCTGGCACTGCCGCGCCTGCCTGGCCCCGTCGCGCCTGCCTGGCCCCATCGCGCCTGCCTGGCCCCGTCGCGCCTGCCTGGCCCCGTCGCGCCTGCCTGGCCCCGCCGCGTCTCCTGGCCCCGCCGCGCTGCCTGGCCCCGTCGGGCCTGCCTGGCCCCATCTCGTCTCCTGGCCCCGCCGCGCTGCCGGGCCCCGTCGCGCCTGCCTGGCCCTGCCGCGCCTCCTGGCCCCGCCGCCCCTGCCTGGCCCCGCCGCGCATGCCCGGCCCTGCCGCCCCTCCTGGCTCTGCCGCACCTCCCGTGCCTCACCCGCCGTGCCTGACCGGCCGGCGCCACTTCGTACCTGCTCGCACGTGGTGGGGCGCCGTTTTGCGGCCGCCGTGTTGGAGGGCGCTGCCGTCCTGTTCCTGCGGAGCTGTGCCGCTGACCCTGCACGATGGCTGACTTCGTGCTCCGACTGGACGCCGAGGGCCACGCGGTTGACTTCGCCGCCTGGCTCTCTGACCTCCGCCGCCACCTTACAGGTCAGCGTCAGGATGGCCACTCTTTGGTTGTCCATGTCGATGGTTTGCTCCCCCGCCCCCCTGCGCCCGTTCCCCTCCCTGCTGACCCCTCCTCTGATGCCCGTGAGACCTTCTCTACTGCTGCACTTGCCTGTGCTGTCTGGGACTCCCGCGATGCGGTCGCTCATGTTGCTATTAGCCACGCCCTCCCTGTGTCTGAACGCTCGCGTTTTGCTACCATTGCGACGGCCAAAGCCTACTTAGACGCAGTCATTGCCCGCTATTCCACACCCGCGTCTGCCTCTGCTGGCCGCTTGCTTTTCCCGATGCTCTTCCCAGACCTTGCAGCCTTCCCTACCGTCGCAGACTTTGCCGCTCACCTGCGTGCCCTAGAGACCCGCTATCGCACTGCCAGCACTGCTGCACAGCTCACTGTGCTCCCCCCTCCTTTCCGCATGACGCTCTATTTCATCGCCATGCGCCTGCCGGACCGCCTCGCTAGTGCCCGCGATCACTTCCTTAGCCAGCACCCGGCTGACCTCACCCTCACTGCCTTTGTCGACACCCTCACCGAGATCGAGACTTGCCGGCGCACTATCGCTCAGTCGACCGGTGCGCCGGCAGTCTCTATCTTTCACGGCTGTACCCCCTCCCAGTGCACGTTCACTGACGTTTCGGTTGCGGTCGCCACGGTGCCCCCTCCCACCGAGACGGCTGCTGCGGTCCACCCGCAGCAGCGCTCGCGCCGCAGTGGCCATGGTCGCCAGGGAGGTCGGGGTGGTGGCGCAGGTGGTGGTGGTGGTGTTAGTGGTAGTGACGGTAGTCCGCCTGCTGGGACTACCACTAGTCGGCAGGAGCAGCAGCCCCCGCCGCAGCAGGAGCAGCCCGAGCCACCGCCGCCGTCCCAGCAGCAGCCGTTGCCCCAGCAGCAGCCGCCGCAGCAGTGGGCTCGTCTCCCGCCTGGTTGGCCTGGCACCGGTGGAGGTGGTGGCCGTGGTGGCGGCCCGCGCAGCTCGGCGTCTACCAGCGGCTCCGGTGCTGTGACCTGCCAGTACCAGCTTCAGACCAGGCCTCTTCGCAGCACTCTGTGTCGCCGCCCGCACCCGACTGCCCGCTTTTGCGCCGCCTTGACGATCTTTTTCGTCGTCGCTTTGGCCCGGCTCCGGACCTCCCTGACTGGCACAATGTCCTCCGCCAGGGTGTGCCGATCTTTGAGTTAGACATGGATCAGATAGGTGCTGCTTTGCATGCTTTGTATTCTGATGCTGCTAGTGTTGCTGGATCTTATTATCCTGTGTTCTCCAGCTTAGGTGTTGCACCCTTGTGTAGCATAGCTTCCCCTGCTGCGTCAGGCGTAGGACTGCCTAGTTTGCCTAGCCCAGTCTCTGCACCGGCCCCGTTCCTGGCCTCCGCCACTGCATCGCTGTCGTTCACTCTCGACTCTGGTGCTTCTGCCTGCTTCTTCCGCGACCGCTCCGCGCTCACGCCCCTTGCTACACCTGCTGTTGTCTCTCTCGCTGACCCCTCTGCGGGTCCTGTTGTTGCTCGCAGTTCTACGTCCCTTCCCTGTCCAGCAGTTCCCTCGGGCTCCCTTACAGGCCTCCACGTTCCCTCGTTCTCGAGGAACCTGGTTGGTGTCGGCTGTCTCCAGGACCTCGGCGTCACCACCACGTTCCCCGGGCACGAGCGGTTCGCTGTCTGTTCTGAGGCTGTCTCAGGTTCCCCTCTTGCGACGTTCCCCCGGGACCCGGTGTCCGGTCTGTTTACCCTCGACACCGCTTCCCCCCCGGTTGGTGCGTCCTCCCAGGTCGCTGCAGCTTGCTCGTATCGTTCCCTCACGTACCCGTCCCTTCTCTGGCACCACCGTTTAGGTCACCCTTCTCTCCCTCGTCTGCGTCACATGTCCCAGCACGGTCTTGTCTTAGGTCTCCCCGCGTCGCTCCTTGCCCTTCCTCCCTCGACTGCGCCACCGTGCACGCCTTGCATCGAGGGCCGCCTCCGCCGTGCTCCTCACTCCTCCTCGCTGCGCCCTGCGACTACCCCCCTCCAGACACTGCACCTGGACGTCTGGGGCCCTGCCCCCGTCCCCGGACCGCGCGGTGAGCGCTATTTCCTTGTGCTCGTCGATGATTACACGCGCTACACAACGGTGTTTCCCCTGGAGCGGAAGGCCAACGTGCCCGACGTTCTTCTACCGTGGGTTGTGGCTGCACGTCTTCGCTGCAGTCTCCTCGTGTTGTGTCTCCACTCTGACCGTGGCGGCGAGTTCGCCTCTGGTCGGCTTGGACAGTTCTGTCGTGCGGAGGGCATCACCCAGACGTACACCTTGCCGGACTCGCCACAGCAGAATGGGGTTGCTGAGCGCCGCATTGGCTTAGTCATGGAGGTTGCTCGTACCTCCATGATTCATGCTGATGCCCCCCATTTTCTGTGGCCGTTCGCTGTTCGCTACGCTGCTCACCAGCTTAACTTGTGGCCACGCTCTCAGCGGCCACAGGTTTCGCCGACCCTCCTCTGGACAGGGTCCCCTGGTGACGCGTCTGCGTTCCACGTCTGGGGCTGTCTTGCTCACGTTCGTGCCTTTGGCACGGACAAGCTCACTGCCCGCACGGTCCCCTGTGTCTTCCTTGGTTTCCCCCTCGACTCGTCTGACTGGCTGTTCTACCACCCGCAGTCTCACCGCTTCCTCCACTCTCGTGACGTCACCTTTGACGAGTCTGTCTCCTTCTACCGTCGCTTCCCTCACCGAGGTCTCCCGGTTGCCCCGCCCCTGTTCCTTGCTCCCTCTCCCCCGGTAGCCCCTGCGCCTCCCCCGCCTCGCCCTGCCCTGTCTGGTGTCTCTCACGTCACTCCCCTCCCGTCGGTTGTCCCCGTTGAGGAGTCCGCTGACTCTGGTGGTACACCTGGCCCGTCCGTGCCGTATCCCCCTCCCCCGGTTCCTTCGCCTCCACGGTCGCAGTCGCCCCCTCTGACGCAGCCGCTGCCGCTGTCGCCGCCGCCGCCGTCGTCGCTGCTGTTGCCGCCGCCGTCGTCGCTACCGTCGTCGCTGCCGCCGCCGCTCTTGGCCCCTGCGGCTGCTCGCGTGGAGGAGGGTGTTCGTCCTGCAGCTTCTGGGGGTGCCGCTGGTGTTGGAGGAGGTCCTCGCTCTGGGGGTTTGGTTCTGGGGGTGCTGCTGTTGAGGGTTCCGCCACCGGTCGTCCTCCCTCTACCGGTCCGAGCGTTCCGGCACAGTCGCCGCCGGTCTCCGCTCTCCGCCTGCTTGGCCTTCCCTCCCCTGACCGCTCCCCGGTGTCTTCCCCGTCGTCTGCTGACCTTCCTGTCTACGGTCCTGTGTTCCCGCCGCCGGACTCGTCTCCGGCCCGGCTTCCTCCTCGTTCTCCTCCTGTGTCCCCTCCACTGTCTCCTGACCCTACACCTCCGTCGCACGTTTGGTCTCGCCGTCCCTCCCGTGCTCGTCCCGTCTCTCCTGTCCTGTGCTCCCACCCTATATTGCTCCGTTCCCACTCGTCTCGTCCTCCCCTCCTCCCGTCACCTCCTCCCTCGTCCCTTGCTGTTTCGCCTCCTCCGTTCTCTGACTACCTCCGTGCCGCTCGTCCCCTTGTCCCTCGGGTTCTTGCCTCTCTTGTTACCGACCCTGCTGTTCCTGTCTCTCGCCTTGACGCGCTTGTCGCTACTGTCGCTGACTTCGCCTCTACCCGCCGCCTTGACTACGCTACTGCTCTGGTCTCTGACCCTGCCCGTCCTCCGTCCGTCGGGGGTGCACCTGCCCTTGGCAGTGACGTTCTAGAGGACAGGCAGTACGAGCTTGCTTTCCTTTCCGAGGCCGCTCCCCATCTCTTCTCCATGCTCCTAGTCCCAGAGGGTGACCCAGACGCCTTCGACATCCCGACCCCTCGCACCTACGCTGAGGCCACTTCGGGACCCTGGGCCTCTCAGTGGATAGCTGCCATGGAGCAGGAGATGGCATCTTGGAGGTCCACCGGCACTTACGTCGACGCAGTTCCCCCCATGGGGTGAACGTAGTCGATGGTCGGTGGCTCTTCAAGGTGAAGCGCCCCCCAGGAGAGCCGCCTGTCTTCAAGGCGCGCTACGTGGCCAGAGGCTTCAGTCAGCGCAAGGGGGTGGACTTCTTCCAGACCTTCGCCCCAGTCACCGAAGATGACCACTCTTCGGGCACTGCTACACGAAGTAGCACAGCGCGACTACGAGCTTCACTCCCTCGACTTCTCTACTGCCTTTCTTCAGGGCAGCCTACACGAGCAGGTCTACCTGCGCCGACCACAGGGCTTCGCTGGTACCTTCCCCCCTGGGACCCAGTGGCTTCTCAGGCGCCCGGTCTACGGCTTGCGTCAGGCTCCCCGCGAGTGGCACGACACGCTACGTGCCACGCTAGCAGACCTGCAGTTCTTTCCGTCGTCCTCTGACCCCTCGCTTTTTGTGCGGTCCGGCCAGACTCCGTTCTACATCCTTGTTTACGTAGACGACCTGGTTTTTGCTACTGCTGACAGGGACGCACTGGCCTCAGTGAAGGCCGAGCTGCTGAAGAGACACACCTGCACTGACCTTGGAGAGCTGCGTCGCTATCTTGGCCTGCAGATCTCTAGGGACAGAGCAGCACGCACCATCACTCTGACACAGTCACACTTGGTGCGTCAGGTCCTTCAGAGGTTCAGCCTTCAGTTCTCCTCTGCACAGCCCACACCTCTACCACTCCCGTTCTTGAGGAGCCAGTAGAGCCCAGCGGCCCCTACGCAGAGCTGGTGGGTTGCCTCATGTACCTGATGACTTGCACTCGCCCAGATCTCGCATACCCTCTCAGCATCCTAGCTCGCTTTGTGGCCACTGGCAGACACCGACCACAGCACTGGTCGGCCGCTAAGACGGTTTTGCGATATCTAGCAACTACATCCGGCATGGGGTTAGTGTTAGGAGGACGCAGGCCAGTGGTCCTCACTGGGCACACAGACGCTTCTTGGGCAGACGACTCTGAGACACTCAGGTCGTCGCAGGGCTACTGCTTTAGCCTTGGTTCGGGTGCTATCTCTTGGAGATCCACTCGCTCGTCGTCTGTTGCTCAGTCCAGCTGTGAGGCTGAGATCTACGCTAGTGCCATGGCGGCACAGGAGCTCCGCTAGCTGACCTTCTTGCTCACTGACTTAGGTGAGCGGCCTAGCTCTGCCCCGGTCTTGTACGCTGACAACAGGGCCATGATCCTCCTGTGTTAGGAGCCTCGGCTTGAGGGCAGAGCGAATCACATTCAGCTGCGGTACTTTCTCCTGCGCGAGCTACAGCAGCGCCGCCAGGCCCGCGTAGTTCACTTGGCCTCTGGTGCCAACACAGCTGATATCTTTACGAAGGCGCTTGCGCCTAAACATCATCAGAGGCACTGTGTTCAGCTGGGTCTAGTTCCTGTAGCCTCTCACTTGCTAGGACCTTGACCTTGTACTATTCTATATATGTCTGCATATGTACTCAGACTGGACTTGTGTCCTCTCCCAGTGGCTGGACTAGTAGTGCCGCCCTGGTCTTGTTCTTGTCTTGTCTGTACTCCTTTTGACTGGTCTTTAGACCCTTGTCTCAGAGGCTGGACTAGTAGTGCCGCCCTGAGCTGCTTGTTCAGAACCTGCCCCTATGCAGTCTAGGGGGTGTGTCAAACATGTTTATCTACAATGTTTGTATAGACTGTATAGGGTCATCTCTTAGAGAGTACAACCCTTAGATATATGTCCTTGTACAATTCTTTCTAGTCAATCATTATTCAGTTTTCCTTTGAGAGGCTTGGTAGGTGTTACTGAAACCTACTGTAGAGGGTATTGTCAACTTATACATATATTATAATGTAGAAGTTATAGGCTAGATAGGGTATGTTCTTAGTGGGTACAACCCAAATGCTATATCTCCCCTATTCTCCCTTTTTCTATTCATTCATTCTAGTCTTAACATGGTATCACGAGTAGGTAGGTCCACCCACCCGCTTCCGCCCCGTGCCGCTGTTAAATTATATATGTTAGTATATAATTGTAGGCTTGGTAGTGGTTACTGAACATTATTGTAAAGGGTAAGACACCCCTCCTTGTATCCCTCTCTCTTCGTTTCTAGTTCTCTTTTCTCTCACCAACTTTCCTACCCTAAAATCTCACGCCATTTCCATGGCTCCTCCTCCTACCTAGATCCTAGTTTTAAGACATGGTATTAGAGCCGGTTCCCTTCCCGGGCCTGCTCCCCTCGCTTCCGCCGCGCACTCCCTCCCTGTCATGCCGCGCTGGCCCCGTCACGTCGCGCTGGCCCCGTCACGCCGCGCTGGCCCCGTCAATCCGCGCAGGCCCCGTCGCGTCGCACGGGCCACGCTTCCGCCCAGTACCCGTCCTTACTTCGCCGCCGTCGCGGCCTTCCGTTTGCCTGCCGCCGTGGCACATTTTCTGAGATGCCGCGGCGGCCTCTGCGTGCTGTCGTCTCAGCGTCGACAAGAAGCCGCGGCCCCGACGCCGCGCTGTGGTGGCGTCGTAGTGGTGCCGTGGCTGTGCCGTCAGCCTGTTGCCGTCGCGCACCACCTGCGTCGCTGCTGGATTTGCAGCCCGCCCGCCCGCCAGTAAGCGCCGCGCCAGCAATGGCGCCGCGCTGAAGATCCGATGCCCCGCCCCTTCGGCTTTTCCTCTGTCCCCTCCTCTTCGCCACCGCCGCCGCCTGACTCTCGCCGATCGTCCCCCTGTCATGGAGTTTGGACACGCCGCTGGAAGGGCGGGGCCCGCTGCCGTTACTGCCGTCGTAAGCTGAAGCCGTCGCCGTCGCCGCTGCCGTCGCCGCAGGCCTGTTGCCGCCGCACGCACGTCGTTGCCGTCGCTGTCGCCGCTGCCGGGACGGCCGCCATCCCCATCTCTAGGGCCTTGGGGTTGGCCCTTCTTGAGTCATCGTGGCTGATGGGAGTGGGGGTGCTAGGTTAGGGGATGTGGGGGTGTGTGGGTCCTTCTACTACCAAGCCTAAGGGGTGTGTTAAATTGTATATGTTAGTATATAATTGTAGGCTTGGTAGTGGTTACTGAACATTACTGTAGAGGGTACAACACCCCTCCTTGTATCCCTCTCTCTTCTTTTCTAGTTCTCTTTTCTCTCACCAACTTTCCTACCCTAAAACCTCACGCCATTTCCATGGCTCCTCCTCCTACCTAGATCCTAGTTTTAAGACAGCCGCCACCTACCGGACCCTCGCGCCCCTAGCTGGCCCCGCGTGCCCCTACGGCCCCGTCGCGCCCCTAGCAGGCCCCGTCGTGCCCTTACGGCCCCATCGCGCCCCTACGGCCACGTCGCGCCCCTACGGCCCCGTCGCGCCCCTACGGCCCCGTCACGCCCCTAGCAGGCCCCGTCGCGCCCCTACGGCCCCGTCGCTCCCCTACGGACCCATCACGCCCCTAGCAGGCCCTTTCGCGCCCCTACGGCCTCGTCGCGCCCCTATGGCCCCTCGCGATCCTAGCCGGCCCCGTCGTGCCCCTAGCTAGCCCCGTCGCAACCCTACGGCCCAGTCGCGCCCCTACGGCCCTGTCGCGCCCCTGCGGCCCCGTCGCGCCCCTACCGGCCTCATCACGCCCCTATGGCCCCTCACGATCCTAGCCGGCCCCATCGCGCCCCTAGCTAGCCCCGTCGCAACACTACGGCCCCGTCGCGCCCCTACGGCCCCGTCGCGCCCCTGCGGCCCCGACGCGCCCCTACCGGCCCCGTGCGCCCCTAGCCGGCACCGCGCGCCACTACGGCCCCTCGCGCCCCTAGCCGGCCCCGCCGCGCCCCGACCGGTCCCTCGCGCCCCTAATCGACCCCTCGCGCCCCTACGGCCCCTCGTGCTCCTACCGGCCCCCCCGCGTCCCTAGCAGGCCCCACGCACCCTTGCCGGCCCCGCTCGCCCTAGCCGGCTCCCTGCGCCCTAGCCGGCCTCGTCGCCTATGCCGCCGTGTCCCCGAGCCGCCGTGCCGCCGAGCCGCCGTGCAGCCGAGCCATCGTGCCGTCGTGTCCCCGCGCCGCCGAGCCGCCGTGCTGCCGAGCGACCATGCTGCCGAACCGCTACGCCGCCGTGCCGCCGTGTCCTCGAGCCGCCGCGCCGCCGATCCGCCGAGTCGCTGCGCCGCTGAGCCGCTGTGCCACTGTCACACTGTGCGATGGCTGACGCCGTTCTTCGTTTGGACACTGAGGGGAACGCGATCGACTTTGCCGCCTGGCTCGTCGACCTCCGACGGCACCTGACAGGTCAGCACCAGAATGGGCACTCCCTGGCTATGCATGTTGATGGTTTGCTCCCCCTGGTCGCCCCTGCTCCCCTCCCTTCCCGTCTTGCTCCGGCTGGTGTGTCTCACGTCACTCCCCTCCCGTCGGTTGTCCCGGTCAAGGAGTCGGCTGACTCCGATGACCCCGCGGCGTAGTTTGCGCTGCCTGTTTCTCCCCTGGTGTCTCCTCCTCCCTCGTCACAGTCGCCGCCGCAGCCACTGCCGTCATCGCCACCGCAGCCGCCGCCGTCACCGCCGCCGCAGCCGCAGCCGTCGTCGCTGCCGCAGCCGTTCGTGGACTCTGGGGGTGCTAGAGTTGGAGAGGGTGCTAGTCTTGGGGCTCCTATCGTGGCTTGTCCCGGCGGGCTCGGGGGTGGCACCGGCGCTGGAGACGTTTCTCGTTCTGGGGGTGCTGGCGTGGAGTGTACGGGAGGTAGCAGTGTTGCAACGGGTGGTCCAGGTGTCGGCGTTCAGCAGCAGTAGTTGCCGACAGTGTCCGCCCTTCGCCTGCTCGGCCTTCCCTCCCCTGACCGCTCTTCTACGCCTCCCTCGCCGTCTCCCCCCCTTCTTGTTCACGGTCCTGTGTTTCCTCCTCCGGACTCGTCTCCGGCTCGTTTCCCCTCTCGTTGCCCTCTTGTTACTCCTCCTCTGTCTCCTGACCCGACGCCTCCGTCTCACGTCTGCTCTTGCCGTCCCTCTCGTGCTCGTCATGTCTCTCCTGTTCAACGTTCTCACCCTATTTTGCTTCCTTCCCACGCGTCTCGTCCTCCCCATTTGCCTTCGCCTCCTACGTCGTCGCTCACTGTCACGCCTCCCCCTATGTCTGACTACATTCATGCTGCTCGTCCTCTTGTTCCTCGGGCCCTTGCCTCCCTCGTTACCGACCCGTCTGTTCCTGTCTCCAGTCTTGACGCTTTTGTCGCTGCTGTCGCTGACTTAGCCTCTACTCGCCGCCTTGACTTCACTACCGCTCTGGTCTCTGACCCTGTTAGTCCTCCGTCCGTGGGGGGTGCTCCTGCCCTCGGAAGTGACGTCTTGTAGGACCGGCATTACGAGCTTGCTTTCCTGTCAGTGGCTGCTCCCCATCTCTGTTCTATGCTGCTAGTCCCTGAGGGTGACCCCGACGCCTTTGACATACCGACCCCTCGCACTTACGCTCAGGCGACCTCGGGACCGTGTGCCTCTCAGTGGATATCTGCCATGGAGCAGGAGATGGCATCTTGGAGGGCTACCGGCACCTACGTTGACACAGTTCCCCCATCTGGGGTGAACGTAGTCGATGTCCGGTGGCTCTTCGAGGTGAAGCGCCCCCCTGGAGAGCCGCCTGTGGTCAAGGTGCATTACGTGGCTAGAGGCTTCAGTCAGCGTGAGGGGGTGGACTTCTTTCAGACCTTCGCCCCGACCCCGAAGATGACTACTCTTCGGGCGCAGCTACACGTAGCAGCACATCGTGACTACGAGCTTCACTCCCTCGAATTTCCACTGCTATCCTTCAAGGCAGCCTACACGAGCAGGTCTACCTGCGCCGCCCTCAGGGCTTCACCGGTACTTTCCCTCCTGGGACCCAGTGTCTCCTCCAGCGCCCCGTCTACGGCTTGCGACAGGCGCCTCATGAGTGGCACGACATGCTGCGTGCCACGCTAGTTGACCTGCATTTCTTTCCGTCCACTGCTGACCCTTCGCTCTTCGTTCATGCTGGCCAGACTCCGTTCTACATCCTGGTCTATGTAGACAACCTGGTCTTTGCTACAGCAGACAGAGACCCGCTGGCCTCCGTGAAGGCTGAGCTGCTGAAGAGACACACCAGCACTGACCTGGGAGAGCTGCGCCACTACCTTGGCCTGCAGATCTCCAGGGACAGAGCAGCGCGCACCATCACTCTCACATACTGTAGTCACACTTGGTGCGCCAGGTCCTTCAGAGGTTCGGTCTTTAGATCTCCTCTGCACAGCCCACACCCCTGCCGGTAGACCACAGGCTCTCAACTCCAGTTCCCGAGGAGTCAACAGAGCCCAGTGGACCTTACCCAGAGCTGGTGGGTTGCCTCATGTACCTGATGGCTTGCACTCGCCCAAATCTCGCATACCCTCTCAGCATCCCGGCCCGCTTTGTGGCCACAGGCAGACACCGACCACAGCACTGGTCGACAGCTAAGAGGGTTTTGCGTTATCTTGCAAGTACATCGGGCGTGGGGCTAGTGCTGGGAGGACGCACGCCAGTGGTCCTTACTGGGCACACAGACGCTTCTTGGGCAGACGACGCTGAGACCCTCCGGTCCTCCCAGGGCTACTGCTTCAGCCTTGGTTCTGGTGCCATCTCGTGGAGGTCCACTCGCTCCTCGTCTGTTGCCCACTCTAGCAGTGAGGCTGAGATCTACGCCGGTGCCATGGCGGCACAGGAGCTCCACTGGCTGACCTTCTTGCTTGCCGACTTAGGTGAGCGGCCTAGCTCAGCCCCGGTTCTGTACGCTGATAACAGGGCCATGATCCTCCTATGTCAGGAGCCTCAACTCGAGGGCAGAGCAAAGCACATCCTGCTGTGGTACTTCCTTCTGCGCGAGCTACAGCAGCGTCGTCAAGCCCGCGTAGTACACTTGCCAACACAACTGATACCTTTACTAAGGCGCTTCCGCCTAGAGATCATTAGCGGCACTGCTTGCAGTTAGGTCTAGTCCCTGTTGACTCTCACTTGCTAGGCCCTTGATTAAGTACTCCTTCCTATTTATGCCTTGCAGACTGGCCTTGTGGCTTTTCCTCCAGTGGTTGGACTAGTAGTGCCGCCCTTGTTTGCTTTGTCTTGCTTGTACGCTTGCTGACTGGTCTTAGGGCCCCTGCCTCAGAGGTTGGACTAGTAGTGCCACCCTGAGCTGCGTGTTTCTTGCTCAGCACTACCCCTTATCTAGCCTAGGGGGTGTGTCAACTTATACATATATTGTTATGTAGAGGTTATGGGCTAGATAGGGTATGTTCTTAGTGGGTACAACCTAAACGCTATATCTCCTCTATTCTCCCTTCTTCTATTCATTCTTTCTAGTCTTAACAGGTACAACCCCCCTCCTTGTATCCCTCTCTCTTCTATTCTCGACCTCTTTTCTCTCGTCAACTTTCTCCAAGCTAAAACCCTCACGCCATTTTCATGGCTTCCTACCGTTCCTAGCTACCTAGTCCTTGTGACAGGTACTACTACCGTATTCCCCCGGATATACGCGCCTAGGTGCGTTTAGGGATTATAGTCTCAAAATGGGGGGTGGGTTTATTAAAAAAAAATGATAAGGCATAGTGCGTCTAAAAAGGTTCTATTGGAAAATACAAAAACATGAAAATGTAGCTCAAACAATTTAAACTCATGAAGATGTGCTCCCAAACGCGAATACCCCAAACAACCCCTCGAAAATCTCCCGACACTAGATAGACTAGCCAACCAAGCAGGATCCCTGCACTTTGTTAGGGAGCAGGCAAGACAGGTCGATCGTGGCCGTCCATTCCTGACGATCGCACGGCAGCAAAGCAATGTTGATCACAATTCGCGAGAGGAAGTGGCGAGAGGATGGATTCTGTGTGATGAAACGAAATCTCAACCCGAATGTCAACTCGAATTTGTGGTCAACCCAGTTAGCGCAAGATACTTGCGGTGAAAAAGAGGGGGTGCGTGTAGGGATTTGATCCTAGGCAGAGGGTGTTAAATTATATATTTTGTTATATAATTGGTATGCTTGGTAGGTATTATTGAAACCTACTATAGAGGGTACAACCCCCCTCCTTGTATGCCTCTCTCTTCTATTCTCACCCTCTTTTCTCTCGTCAACTTTCTCCTTGCTAAACCCTCACGCCATTTCATGGCTTCCTAGCTACCTAGCTCTTGTGATAGGGTAACAGAGCAGGTTGCCCTTCCCGGGCATGCTCCCTACGCTTCTGCCATGGCGGCCGCGTCGTGCTGCTGTGGCAGCATCGTCGTGCCGCTGGCCGTGTCGTGCCGCGGCCGTCTCGATGCGCTGCTGTGGCGTCGCGCTGTCGTGGCGTCGACGTCCAGCCGTGGCGCCGTCGTCGACGTCCAGCCGCGGCGACGCTACGGCGCCGTCGTACTGGCGTCGCAGCATCGACGTCCTGCCGTGGCATCGACGCCGCACTATGGCGGCGTCGTAATGATGCCGTGGCGGCGTCGTCGGGCTGCAGCCGGCCGCGCAACTCCTGTGGCGCCGCTCGACTTGACGCCCGCACGCTAGCCACGGGCGTGATGCTGGACCTCGCCCCCCCCCCCCCCCCCCCCCCCCCCCCCCTCCTTCCCATTCGTCCCCTCTTTCTTGCCACAGCCGACGACTGCCTCGTGAGGGCCTTCCCCATACCCGATGAGATTGGCCATGCCACCGAGAGGGCGGGGGGCGCTGTAATCGCCTCTGACGTTGAAGCCGCCGCCGCTGTTGCCGCTGGCCTGCTGCCCCGCACGCCGCCGCCGCCGTCGCTCTCGTTACTGCCGCTGCTGCCGCCATTGCCATCTCCCTAGCCGTGGGTGTTGACCGATTCCGGAGTCATCGCGGCTGCTGCTTGGAATGGGAGGGCTACAGTGGCGGATTAAATTGTCCACATGTTTTGCCTTTTTTGGCATTTTTATGAGTGCAGAGGCGTATACATTAAGCCTTAATGTACGGTGTGCATTAACGCTGAGAAGTTCAGTTAGAGCAGTCACTCCAGTGTTCAAACACCAAAGTAGTACCACACATGGTCCTTAAACTCCTAAGCATAGCATGGGAGAACATGTGGACAATTTGTACCGGAAAATGGTATCACACTAGATTCTAGGAAAACTAGTACCTAGTCCAGCGTCCCTTTGCCCGAATCACTGCCTTGATCCTCCTCGGCAGGCTGTCGATCAGGTTTGCACACACCTCCGGCGGTATCTTGTCCCATTCCTCCTGCACCCTCTCCCACAGCTCCAGCATTCCCCTTGGCGGCTTTTCGTACTTCCCCAGCTGCCTTTTCAAGTATGCCCACAGGTGCTCAATTGGGTTAAGGTCCGGGGAGCACGACGGCCATTCCAGCACCGCGTACTCCTGCTCCCCAAGCCAGTCTTGGACCAGACGACACCTGTGCTTGGGATCATTGTCGTGCTGGAAAATGACCTCTGAGGGGGAAAGCTTGAAAAAATCGATGGTCTGTTTGAGCTCATCTTGCAAGATGCTGCGATACAGCGGCCCATCCATCCTGCCATCTATCTTGCACATGAACCCCGCCCCCTCATACGTCATGCAACCCCACACCATCACAGAACCGCCCCCATGCTTAACTGTCTGTTGGACTTGGTGGCTCCGAAGGCTGGTGCCCTCGCGAATCCAGGCGTACGCACGTCCGTCGGAGCAGTAGCGGTTAATCTTCGTCTCGTCAGACCAAATCACCCGCTTCCAGTCCTCCAGCGTCCAGTCGGCATGCGCCCGCGCGAAGTCGAGACGATCGCGGATGTTTTTCGGTGAGAGCCTGGGTTTCTTGGGCTGATGCACGGCGATCAGCCCCGCGGATCGTAAAGAGTTGCGGACCGTCTTCGAGTCTACGGCGAGATCGTGCTTCTCCAACAACATCTTGGCCGCGTCTGAAGAGCTTTTCGCCTCGCCGCTAGTAATCGCACGTATAACTCCGCGCTGGAGACGGGTTGTGATTAAGCGGGGGCGGCCGGCCGAAGGCATCGTAGGTCGCACCTCCTCGCGACTAGTCTCCTCAGCGAGTTTCATACCGTAATCGTGCACGGTGCTCTTGCCTATGCCAAGAAGTTTCCCTATTTTCCTAGTCGAATGCCCCGCACGCAACATGCTTCTGATCCTCGCGCGCTTCTTCTCATTTAACGGCTTCATAGCGATGCGGTCGTAGGCTCGCTTCCGGACTAACAACTAAGCTAGGAACTGGTGCGCGTGACGATGTACACACTGAGCGACGGGGGAAAATAGATCTACTCTTCCGCTCGGTAGGAAATGTCCACATCGACAGTCGAGTAGTAAATTTCAACCCCACTTTCCGTTAGTGTCACAATCGCGCCAAGCAAGAAACGGATGAAGCAGAACTCAAAAACCGAGTAACAGAATGGAAAAAAACGGGTGTTACTATTTTCGAAACATGTGTTGCATAACGATACGTTTCAAAGTGTTAAACATCCGGGCAATTTAATCCGCCACTGTAGGTTAGGGGGTGTGGGTGTGTGTGGGTTCTTCTACTACCAAGCCCAGGGGGTGTGTTAAATTATATATTTTGTTATATAATTGGTAGGCTTGGTAGGTATGATTGAAACCTACTGTAGAGGGTACAACCCCCCTCTTTGTATGCCTCTCTCTTCTATTCTCAACCTCTTTTCTCTCGTCAACTTTCTCCTAGCTAAACCCTCACGCCATTTCATGGCTTCCTAGCTACCTAGCTCTTGTGACAGAGGGTAGGTGCGTATAGATGGCACGCCTGATATGGCACCCCTCCAGATATATGCACCATGGTGCGTTTTAGCCGGCGGTGCGTATATCCGGGGGAATACGGTAGTCCAGCCACAGCAGGGTCTCAGATATCAGACGAAATCGGTCTGATGGTCTGATAATCAGACCTGTTTTTTCTCATTCATCTGATTTCTTTACGGGCTAAATTAATTCGTCTGATTGTCCAGGTATGCCATAAGATTTCGTCTGAAAGTACAAACTAGGTGTAGACTTTCGTATGAGAATTCAAAAGCACGGATTTTTTCGTCTGATACATTCCTCGCCTCCAGGGTCTCAGATATCAGACAAAATCGGCCTGATGGTCTGAAAATCAGACCTGTTTTTTTCCTTTCATCTAATTTTTTTACGGGCTAAATGAATTTGTCTGATCGTCCAGATAAGCCATAAGGTTCCGTCTGAAAGTTCAGACCAGGTGTAGATTTTCGTCTTAGAAATCAGATAACGCGTATTTTTTCGTCTAAGACTCCCGGGCATTCCTCTTCATCCCCCCATCCCTCCCCCCTCCCCCACCCCCCACAACCGAGATTTTTTTGGCTAAGTCCTCGACTGCCAGATACATTCCCCCCACACCCCTAGAATACCAAGTTTTTCCGGCTAAGTGCCCCACACAAGAGATATTCCTCCACACACCCCTCGCAACAACAGTTTTTCGGTGAAGTCTCCCACACCAGAGTCATTCATCAACACACCACACCAACCCAAAAAAATCGGCGAAGTCCTAAACTGCAAGATACATTCCCCCACACACCCCTCGCAGCCCGGTTTTTCCGGCGAAGTCCCTGCTACCCTGCTTCCACACTGTTTTTTCTGCTTCGTCGCTTGACTAGACTCGGGGCGGGGTGGAAGGAACCCTGAAATTGCTGGGAAAATAGAGGGGGCTGCCTGCACGTGACACATCACGCCACCTGCGAGTGTTCCTGCCAGAATCCGAAGGCGTGTGTCTTACAGTTCCGGAACTCAGCAAGTTCTGAAACTAGGTCTGGTTACACATTTCGCAGCACATTTCGACAGGGCCTCGCAAGCTCCTCCCCAGGCAAAATCTTCGCCAGTTCCGGAACTAGTTCCGGAACTTCTAGACGCGGAACCGTAAGACAAACACCTTTAGAGCATTTTCCTACGGCCTCTGCACAGGCCTGCCTATTCCTAGACTCGCACGCTTCAGTGCCATGCAATTACTCTTGCGCTCTTCTGCGTGGTTCAGACTGACGAGGTTCAGGGTATGTTTAAACGTCTTCGCAGGCACACCTTTTCCAGAGATGCGCGGGTCTTTACAGTTCGGTTATGACTCAAGCAGAATCAAAGCAGTTGAGAATGTGATAATCAAACGAAGTGAGCTTGACAAGAAAACCTTTGAGCACGCTCTCAGGCGAGAACCGAGTCTGGGAATTGGGTAGCCTGGGATGAGGTTCGTAAGAAAACGCTCTTAGTAGGAAACGTACAAATCAAGGTCGAAATTACGAGGGACGTATATTCTTGCGCAAAGTTTTCGTATGAATTTTAAGACCAGTGTAAAAGTTTCATCTTAAATCTCAGACTCCTTGAATTTTTTCCTCTGATGGTCATACTAAACTTTGAAACCCCGTCTGATTCTCAGACGGCCCTTAATCCTAGCTAAAACCCTGCTCGTCTCTCCAACGGCCCCCCCACCCTCCCCCCCCCCCCCCCCCTCTCTGTTACGCACAACCAAGAGTTTTTCCGGCCAAGTCCCCGAGTGCCAGATACATTCCTCCCACACCCTAATACAACCTCTTGTTTTGATTCTTTGCTAGTTTTTCCGGCATAGTCCTCCATTCAAGAGAAATTCCTCCACATACCCCTCGCAACAATAAAAATTCGGCGAAGTCCCTCACACCGGACACATTGCTCTACACACCACGCACAACCCCGAAAAATTGGCTAAGACCCTTTTTGCAAGATACATTCCCCTACACACCCCTCAAGCCATGTTTTTCCGATGAAGTCCCTCATAGCTAGACCATGAAATTTTGGCTCAAGACCCTCCCACACCCTCCCCCTCGTATACCTGCAATGGCGGTGCATGTGAGGGTTGCTTGTGCGTGACACGTCATGTTACGTGCGAGTCTCTCATCACCAAACAGAGCAAGGCCCTGGTACTGTAGGCAGATACAGTGCGCAGGCCCTGGTCTCTCTCCCCAGGCTCGCGCGCTACAGTGCGGTAAAATTTCTACGCAAAACGGTTCAATGCGGTTCCGTGTGGTCTGAGACAGGGTTGTGACTGTCAACGTTCAGGCCATGTTTTCAACATTCTTCTTAGGCACGCCTTTTTTAGGCAGGCGCGCATCTGTATAGTTCAATTTCTACGCGAGCAGATTCGAAGCAGCTGAGAATTGTGATACTAAAACTATTTTAGCTTGACAAGGAACCTTCGAACGCGCTCGTAGACGGGTCCACGTCTGGAAAGACGTTCGTAGGAACAGGCTCTCAGCAGGAAATCAGGAAACGGAAAAATTGGTGTCTAAATTGCAAGTGGCGAAGTTTCTTGCAGCAATTTTTTCGTCCGAATGTTCAGACATGCGTTAAAAAATCGTCTGAAATCTCAGACTCCTTGAAATTTTCCGTCATATGGTCAGACGAAACTTTGGAACCCCGTCTGATTTTCATACAGCCTAAAATCCTAGCTGAAACCCTGAGCCACAGGGACAGAAGCCACAAGGCCAGTCAAGAGAATATAAAAGGAGTACACAATCAAGGTCCTAGCAAGTGCAAAGCTACAGGATCAAGCTCTACACAGTGTCGCTGATGATCTTCAGGCGCAAGCGCCTTCGTAAAGATATCAGCTGTGTTGGCACCTGAGGCCAAGTGTACTATGCGGGCCTCGCGGCGCTGCTGCAGCTCGCGCAGGAGGAAGTACCGCAGCTGGATGTGCTTCGCTCTGCCCTCAATTCAAGGCTCCTGACACAGGAGGATCATGGCCCAGTTGTCAGCGTACATGACTGTGTCAAACATATTTGTACAGTGACGAAAGCAATTGTCTGGATGTTCTGAATTAACTAGGGTTTTTGGGCTTTCCGACCACTGTACATAAAGTCTTAATGTTTAATTATGGCACGCTTTGGGAGGGGCACATAGTGGATGTGCTCACAATGCCTAAATCCACAATAGTACACAGGAGCTAACTTAGTGCCAAAAGATATTCAAAGAGTACATCCGGACAACTATTTCCCAGGACAAAGAGCAATTTCCGAATAGCGTTTCTAGTACCTAGTCCATCGACCATCAGCAGTTGCAGCTATGGCGATGGCGGAGTCACAGCTCCGTCTGGACGCAGAGGGTCGGGCACTCGACTTTGAGGCGTGGCTCGTCGACCTTCAGCGCCACCTTACAGGTCAGCGCAAGGACGGTCACTCCCTGGTTGTTCATGTCGATGGCCTGCTTCCCTGCCCCCCTGCCCCTGCTGCCCTCCCTGATGCCCCCACCACTGCTGAGCGTGACCCCTTTTCCGCTGCTGCGCTTGATCGTGCCGTCTGAGACTCGCGCGACGCTGTCGCCCAGCTTGCTATCAGCCTTGCGCTCCTGCTGCCTGAGTGTCCTTCCTTTACCGTTGTAGAGAATGCTCAGGCCTTCTTAGATGCTGTCATTGCACGCTATTCCACCCCCGCTACTGCCTCTGCTGGATGCCCGATCCCCCCCATGTTGTTCCCTGATCTTGCGTCCTTCCCCACTGTCGCCGACTTTGCCACGCACCTCCGTGCGCTTGAGACAAGCTACCACGCTGCTAGCACTGAGGCACAGCTCACTGCCTTCCCACCGCCGTGCGCTGCCCTTTATCTCATCACCACGCGCCTCCCTGATTGCCAAGCCACCGCCCGCGACCACTTCCTTAGTCAGCACCTGGACGACCTCACTCTTACCGCCTTTGTCACAGCCCTGTCTCAGTATCGCTCAGACCCGGCAGCGCAGTATCGCTCAGTCTCGCAGTACTGTGGTGATGCCTATCTTTCAGAGCTGTGCTCCCTCCCAGTGCACTTACTCTGACGTCTCTGCTGCTGTTGCTGAGACCGGTGCTGCGACCTCAGCGCAGAAGCGTCCGGGTAAGGGTTGTCCCCCCAGAGGGGGGGCGTGGTGGGGGGAAGAGGGGTGTCCGTGGGGAGGGTGGTGGCGGTGAGGGCTGGGACGGTGGTTCTAACAAGGGGACCGGCCACACTTCCCTTACACCCGACACCGAGCGCAAGGGAAGTGTGGCCGGTCTACTTGACTCCGGTGCGTCTACCTGCTTCTTTCGCGACCACACTTCCCGTACGCCACTTGTTGCCCGTGCCGTCATCGCCCTTGCAGACCCCTCATCAAGTCTGGTAGTTGCCCGTCGCTCCACCAACCTTCCCTGTCCGGCGGCCCCCTCGGGCACTCTTACAGGCCTGCACATCGGCTCGTTCTCTAGGAACCTAGTTGGTGTCGGCTGTCTTTAGGACCTCGGCGTCACCACTACGTTCCCTGGCCACGAGCAGTACGCTGTCTGTACCAAGGTCGCCTCAGGTACCCCCCTTGCGACGATCCCTCGGAAAACTGTGTCTGGACTGTTTACGCTGGACACTGTGTCCCCCCCGGTGAGGGCGTCCCCCCAGGTACGTAGCAGCGGCTTACTCGTGTTGGTCGCTCACTCACCTATCGCTGCTGTGCCACCACCGCCTAGGTCACCCTGCACTCCCGCGCATGCGTTACATGTCCCACCACGGTCTTGTCCTAGGTCTCTTTACGTCGCTCCCTTCCCTCCCTCCCTTGCCTGCGCCGCCGTGCACGCCCTGCGTCAAGGGCCAGCTGCGCCGTGCACCTCACGCATCCTCGCTTCGCCCTGCCACCGCGCCACTCCATACCCTGCACCTGGACGTCTTGGGTCCAGCCCCCGTCCCTGGGCCGAGTCGAGAGCACTACTTCCTGGTGCTTGTCGACGACTACATGCGCTACACCACGGTGTTTCCCCTGGAGCGGAAGGCCGACGTGCCTGGCGTTCTTATAATGTGGGTCGTAGCTTCGCGAGTGCATCGAGGTCTCCCCGTGCTGTGTCTCCACTCAGACCGTGGAAGCGAGTTTGCCTACGGTCGGCTTGGACGGTTCTGTCGTGGGGAGGGCATCACCCAGTCGTACACCCTGCCGGACTCCCCACAGCAGAATGCGGTCACTGAGCGATGCATCGCCTTGGTCATGGAGGTGGCTCGTATCTCCATGACTTATGCCGGTGCACCCCATTTTCTGTGGCCATTCGCTGTTCACTACGCCGCTCACAAGCTGAACCTGTGGCCCCACACTCAGTGGCCGCAGATTTCCCCGACCCTCCTCTGGACAGGGTCTCCTGGAGACGTATCTGCGTTACACGTCTGGGGATGCCTTGCTCACTTTCGTGCCTCTGGCACGGACAAGCTCACTGCCAGCACTGTCCCCTGTGTCTTCCTTGGTTTCCCCCTTGACTCGTCTGACTGGCACTTTTACCACGCGTCGTCTCACCGCTTCCTTCACTCGCGTCACGCCACTTTTGACGAGCATGTCTTCTTTTCCCCTCGCTTTCCCCACCGAGGTCTCCCGGTTTCCCCACCCGTGTTTCTAGTTCCCATTCCCCCGGTAGCCCCTGCTCCCCTTCCTCCATGTCTTGCTCCGTCTGGTGTGTCTCACGTCATTCCCGTCCCGTCAATTGTTCCGGTCGAGGAGCCGGCTGACTCTGGTGGCCCCGCAGTACAAATCTTGCCGCCTGCCTCTCCCCCAGTGTCCCCTCCTCCGTCGTCGCACTCACCGCCGCAACTGTCATCGAAGCCACAGCAGCAGCCACCGCCGTCGCAACAGCAGCAGCCGTTCGTGGACTCTGGTGGTGCTGGCGTTGAGGAAGGTGCTAGTCCTGGGGTTCCTGTTGTGGCTTGTCCTGGCAGGCTCGGGGGTGGCACTGGTGCTGGAGAGGGTTCGCGCACTAGGGGTGCTTGCTCTGGGGGTCCTGGAGTGTTCCAGAGGTAGCCATGGTGCAGGTGGTGGTCTAGGTTTCGGCATCGAGCAGCAGCAGTAGCAGTCGTCGCCTGTGTCCGCCCTTCGCCTGCTCGGCCTTCCCTCCTCTAACCATTTGCCTGTGCCTCCCCCGCCGCCTCCTCCCCTTCGTGTCCACGGTCCGGTTTCTCCGGCCCGTTTCCCTCTTCGTTTCCCCCTGTGTCTCCTCCTCGATCTCCTGACCCGACGCCTCCGTCTCACGTCTGGTCTCGCCGCCCCTCTCGTGCTCGTCATGTCTCTCATGTTCCGCATTCTCACACTATGTTGTTTCGTTCCCACGTATCTCGTCCTCCCCTCCTCCTGTCTCCTCCTTCGTCGTCGCTCTCTGTCGCGCCTCCCCCTCTGTCTGACTACCTTCGTGCTGTGCGTCCACTTGTTCCTCGCGTCATTGCCTCCCTCGTTACCGACCCGTCTGTTCCTATCTCGAGTCTTGACGCTCTTGTCGCTGCTGTCGCTGACTTCACCTCTACCTGCCGCCTTGACTACACCACAGCTCTGGTCTCTGCACCTGCCTGCCTTCCGTCCGTCGGAGGTGCTCCTGCCCTTGGCAATGATGTCCTAGAGGACAGGCAGTACGAGCTTGCTTTCCTATCCGAGGCTGCTCCCCATCTCTGTTCCATGCTGCTAGATCCTGAGGGTGACCTAGAAGCCTTTGACATCCCGACCCCTCGCACTTACGCTGAGGCGACCTTGGGCCCATGGGCCTCTCAGTGGATAGCTGCCATGGAGCAAGAGATGGAATCTTGGAGATCCACCGGCACCTACGTCGACACAGTTCCCCCACCTGGGGTGAACAAGGAAATCAGACCAGTTTGGTTCCCACTACCCTTACGTAAGCGAAAAAAGTTAAATGCATATCGCTTAGGAGGATGTTGATGGAATTTGGGCTACATGAAGCACCCAAGTTTGCATATGCTAGCCGCGGCTCGCTGCTTCCGTCGCTCGCTGCTTCCACCGCCTCGACGACCTCTTCCGTCTCCGCTTCGGCCTTGCGCCGGACCTTCCCGACTGGCCCAGTCTGGTGCGTCGCCATGTACCTACCAATGAGTTGGATATGGATCAGATTTGCATTGCTTTGCATGCCATGTATGCTGATGACTCGAGTGTGACCGGATCTTATTACCCTATGTTGCCTAGTATAGGTGTGCCCCCTGTGTGTAGTCTAGGCTCCCCTGCTACGTCAGGCATAGGACCCCCTACTTTGTTTAGCCTAGGCTCCACACTAGCCCCTCCGCCGGCTGACGCTACCGCTTCCCTCTCTTTCACGTTAGAATATGGAGCGTCTGCCAGCTTCTTCCGCGACCACATTGCGCTCATGCCGCTTGCCGCCTCTACCGCTGTCGCACTTGCTGGCCCCTCCTCAGGTCTGGTAGTTGCCCGTAGCTCCACCACCCTCCCTCGGGCTCTTTTACAGGCCTGCACATCCCCTCTTTCTCCAGGAACCTAGTTGGTTTCGGCTGTCTTCAGGACCTCGGCGTCACCACTACGTTCCCCGCACACGAGTAGTACACGGTCTGTATCGAGGCCGCCACTGATGCTCCTCTCACCACGTTCCCCCGGGACCCGATGTCTGGCATGTTTACGCTTGATACCGCGTCCCCCCCTATGAGGGCGTCCCCCCAGGTGCCTGCGTCTACCCAGGTCGCTGCGGCTTGTTCGTGTCAGTTGCTAACTCACCCGTCGTTCTGTGGCACGACCACCTAGGTCACCCCGCACTCCCGCGTCTGCGCCATATGTCCCACCACGGTCTTGTCGTAGGTCTCTCTGTGTCGCTTCCTGCTCTCCCTCCCTCACCTGGGCCGCCGTGCACGCCCTGCATCGAGGGCTGGCTGCGCCGTGCTCCTCACTCCTCCTCGTTTACCCCTACCTTTGCGCCACTTCAGACAATGCACCTGGACGTCTGGGGCCCAGTCCCCCTCCCCCTTTTCCCCTGCATCCCAAATTCCTCGCCACAGCCGACGCCTGACTCATGAGGGTCTTCCCCAGTGTCGCGGAGCTTGGCCACGCCGCCGAGAGGGCGGGGGCCGCTGCAGTCGCCTCTGATGTCGAAGCCGCTGCCTCCGCTGCTATAGCCGCTGGCTTGTTGCCGCCGCACGCCTTCGCCGCCGCTGCTGTTGTCACTACCGCCGTTGCCGCCGTTGCCATCTCACGGGCCCCGGGGATTGGCCGTGCCGGAGTAGTCGTGGCTGCTGTTGGGAATGGGGGTGCTAGGTTAGGGGGTGTGGGTGTGTGTGGGTTCTTCTACTACCAAGCCTAGGGGGTGTGTTAAATTATATCTTCGTTATATAATTGGTAGGCTTGGTAGGTATTACTGAAATGTACTGTAGAGGGTACAACCCCCTCCTTGTATCCCTCTCTCTTCTAGTCACTCTCTCTTTTCTCTCGTAACTTTCTCCTAGCTAAACCCTCTCGCCATTTCCATGGCTTCCTACCGTTCCTAGCTACCTAGCTCTCGTATCATCAACATGAGTTTTTTACTTGCTGGACTTCGAAGTTTGTGTAAGACGACGGTTGTTCACTTGTTATATTGTCATTACATGATGCGTTAGACACATTAGAGCAGTTCTAAACTATTTGTGATGTGTATGTTGGGAGCTCTCTATTGGTAATTAGGTTGGGCATCTAGTAATTGCACCATTGCATTCTTGCAACAAAGTGTTAAGCAAACTAACCTTCCGAGCCGACACACAAGCAATCTCAAACGGGTACTGGATGAGGGGCTGCCTGTCCACCAATCCAGAGCTCGCCACTTGGCGGCTGCGGATCCACTGGTCATCCTCGAGAACTTCCCCAGCATGCGGGAAACGGAGCGGAAGTGAATCCCCGCCAGTCCCAGCTTTGAGCTGGGGCAGCGGAACAGTGCGGAGAATGCTGTTCAGTCCCCACCAGTCCCACCCTCGCGTTTTTCCCGGCCTGGTCGCGCGGATGTTCCCCCCTTCCCCCCTCCACCCCCTCCCCCGCTCCACCTGCTCCACCCGCCCCACCCGCTCCTGCTTTTTCCTCCCCTCCTGTGTTGTGACTGGAAAAGCAATCTAATCATTTCTAGTGAGTTTCAAATCAGTGTTTTTCCTCAAAGCGGATTCCATCTCGCGTGCACTCATCTGTTCTTGTTTCTTTGAAAGCAGTCGTTTGTCGTGGTCTAGTCGCGCTGCTATAGTATCATACCGATATCCTTATTACTTTGCCGTCGTGGCGCCATCAAGGTGGAAATAAGGATCCCTAAGAGTAAATTCTTCGCTATTGGTGCCAGGATTAGGGTTTGCACGGTAACCTTGTTGAGACGCTGTAGAACGCCCGTAGACCTTCGTCCGTATCGGTTCTGTGCGGTTCTGCGCGATCCTGGGCGAAACTGTCTGTTTCTCGTTTTGGAGCCTCGCCTCGCGACGGCTCCGATATGAGAAAACCCGCATTATGATTCATGGCAAGGTTAGCGAGCCACGCTTCAGAGAAAGCGGAAGGTCGTTCCGGAAGGACTGCTGGATCGCCATGCGGTGCGGAGGAGGACGGCGAGGCCGGCGGGGAACTTCTTAAACCGGCGGAGATTCCGAAAGAAGCGGATGTCAGCAACAGCAACCAATCGGATAGCTCGAGACGAACGGACCTTGTCGAGCAGGCGGACGAGCAGTCCGAGGCTTTGAAGCGGGCATCCGCGTTAGGAGGAGAAAGCCGTCGCCTTGACGGTTCTGGTGACGCGACGAAGCAGGATTCGGGGAAGGGAGACGAACGGCCGAAGGAATCTGCGAAGAAGAAGCGGGTACGTCAGCTTGCTTAGCCAATGATAATTTCTTTCGTGAAAACGTTTCCGTCGCGAGGGGGGGTGGGGGTATTTTTGCGAAGCTATTGTTGCTGCTGGGACGCTTTCCCGAGCTAGTTTGTTGTCCTGGTAAGGAGATTTCCTTTTCAAAGACAAATACGTAGTCGTCTAGTTCATTTACTCTCACTTCCGTCCCATTTCCCTCGTCTCCCCTACCTCTCTCGTCTTCCTTCCCTCTCACCTTCCCTCTCTCCTTCCCTGTCTCCCCTCTCTCCTTCCCTCTCTCCTTCCCTCTCTCCTTCCCTCTCTCCTTCCCTCTCTCCTTCCCTGTCTCCCCTCTCTCCTTCCCTCTCTCCTTCTCTCTCTCCGTCTCTCTCTCCTTCCCTCTCTCCTTCCCTCTCTCCTTCCCTCGCGCCCCACTTCCTTCCCCGTATCTCTTTTACCCCCGTCCTCCCTCCGCGCATGCTTACCCCCTCGCTCCGCCCCCGTTCCGCATCCTCCCCGCATTCCCTTTCCCCAACCCGCCCTCTTTCCCCCTTTTCTCCTCTTTCCCCCTTTTCTCCTCTTTCCCCCTTTTTTCCCCTTTCCCCCTTTTCGCCTCTTTCCCGTCCCGACCTCCCCCCCCTTCTCCCTCCCCCCCCTCCCATCCCCTTCCCATACATACCTGTGTCGTCTGGTGCATTGTCGTTGCATCTCAGCCGTCCAACAAGACAGCGAAGCTCAAGCAGAGCAAGTTGGATGCTCGAAGGGAGCAATTTCTCGCGCAGGGTGAGTTGATAAGAGCAAGGTGAGATGTGAGTGGATAAGTCCAAGGAGAGATGGGAGTGGATAAGAGCAGACCTCGAGAAACTAGACAGGAGGACTGTAACGAGTGCTGAGCGAAGCGAGAGTGCAAGTCGATTGGGGCGGGGCCGGAGCACATGGGGTGAGGTGACTTTTGAGTCGACTCAAAAGTCACCGGAGCACATTTTTGAGGCGCCTCAAAAATCGCCTCAAAAATCGACTCAAAAATTGAGTCGACTCAAAAGGCACCGGAGCACATGGGGTGAAGCGGGTGTGTGAAAAGCACCCCCCTTGGTCCTCTCCCCCACCCCCCCCCCCCTCCCCCCCCCCTCCCCCCTCCCCGCCCCCCCCTCCCGCTCTCTCTTTCTTTTCCCTCCATCCTTCCGTTTTCCTTGCTGACCTTTTCTCGTGGCCCTCCGTCCACCCATCCTGTTTCCCTGCCCTCGTTCCGTTTCCTTGTCTCGGGTAGTCTGTTTTTGAGGCGCCTCAAAAATCGTTTCCTTGTCTCGGGTAGCCGGTTTGTAGCTGTGTCTTTCGTCCCCCTCACCTTAGCAGTTGGCTTGGCTCGTCGTGTGCTTTTCTTTTCTCGCTTCTTTTATTCCTTCTGCATCTGAATTGCCCTTCAAACTTTGGGTTACCTTCCAGTGTCTGGGTTTCGCTTTAGCATCTGGGTTTTCCTTCCGCATCTGAAATTGCCCTTCAGCCTTTGGGTTACCCTTCACCATCTCGGTCACCTTTCAGCGTCTCCGTTGCCTCAACTATCTTGTATCCTCTTACCTTCCCGCTTCCCACAGTTGCTGCCTTTTGAGTCGACTCAAAAGTCACCTATCTTGTATCCTCTTGCCTTCCCGCTCGCCACAGTTGCTGCTGCTGCCGTTGCCAAGACTGCATCCCCGAAAGCTCAAGGTGCCAAGCAAACTCCCAAGGGCTCCCTTGACGGGAGCCACACTGACAAAAAAGGTGCCCGTGTGACAGTAGAGGGATCTGGTGTGATTATAGAGGACACCCGTTCCGATTCTCGAGATTCGCTATTCCTCCCCAGTGGCACTGCGCCTGAGAGTGACAGAGCAGAGCGTGACAGAAGCGAGAGCGCCGCTGCGGCTGAGGCTGCCAGTTTGAAACCCGGGGCTGGAGTTTCAGGGCCAGCAGGGGAGACAGGGAGAGCGAAGGACACAGAGCATGGCCAAACGGTTAGTGAGCACATACCCAGTGGTACTGCAGAAAGTAGCGTTCCGCTTGCCAATGGGAACTTGGGAATTGAGGCTCAAAGAGAGGCGGAAAGGAAGGAAGACGGAGGGGAGGGAGGGAACGCAGGAGGGGCTGGGGAGGACGATGAGAAGCAGTGGTGGGAGGACTCGGATGATGATGCGGGTGATGCAGGGGAGGTTGAGGAGGGGAAGGTTGATACGAGGGAGGGCGCTACTGCAACAAGTGATAGCGATAGAGAGGCAGCAGGGAAGTTGATACAGGGAGAGAAGTCAAAAGAGGGCGAGAAGTCAAAAGAGGGCGAGAAGTCGAGAGCGGGTGAGGAGACACGGCGAAAGGAGGAGGAGACACGGCGAAAGGAGGAGGAGAAAGAGGCTGGTGAGAAGTCAGGGCAGACCTTATATGAGGGACGAGGGGGTGGCGGAGAAATTCCTCTTACGGGCAAGGGAGTTGCGGAAGCAGCAGCGACGGGGGCTCTGACGAAGGGAGATGAGGCCGGGGAGGCTGTTACTGGCTCCCTCACACACAGGAGTAGCATCAGCAGCAGTAATAAGCCGGCTGCTGGGGGTGAAGCGGAATCAGCAGCGGTGGTCGATGGTTCGCCGGCTGGTAGTGGGACGGCTGGTAGTGCGACGGCTGGTAGTGGGTCTGCTGCTGCTGGGGTGAAGGTGGGTGGGAAGAAGGGGAAGAAGGGGAGGGAGGGGAGGGAGGGGAGGGAGGGGAAGGAGGCAGGGGAGGTGCATGAGAGAAACGCAGGAGCGAGGCAGAGAAGGAAGGAGCCTGGGCGGGGCCGAGTAGAGGGGGATTTTGGAGCTGGGAGCCGTGAGGTGCCTGGTAACGGCAGTACCAGCAGCAGCTGTGATGCTGCGAGAAATTGTGAGTGCGGCAGCAAGGGCAACGGCAAAGGCATTGGCAGGGGGGGTGGAGGGAGCAAGGAGGGGGAGGAGCGGCAGTTGGAAGAGGGGAAAGGGAAGGAGGAGAGGGAGAAGAGCGAGGAGAGGGAGAAGAGCGAGAAGAGTGAGAAGAGCGAGAAGAGTGAGAGGAATGCGAGGCGGAAAAGGAACGGAGTGGTCAATGGAACACGGGGGATTGGTGGCTGTGACATTGTCTCTGGGAAGGTTGTTGAGCTCTATGTGAAAGGGAGGGAGAAGAAGGGCGAGAGTGGGGAGGGGAAGGAAAAAAATATATGTGAGAGTGGTGAGGGGAAAGACGAGATGGGATGCGAAGAAGGTGGAAAGGGTGGGGAGAATGGTGAGAGCCGAGACCTGCTGATAATGCTGAAAGAGGGAGCAGCAGGGGCGGACTGCCGCATGAACGGGTGGCATGCACATGGGGAGGGGAACGAGGGCGGTCTGGACAGTAACGGGGAGGACAATAAGGAGGATGAGAATGATCAGAAGCAGCAGCAGGGTGAGGAGGAGAGTGGTGATGAGGAGGACGATTGGGAAGCTGCAGCTGATGCCATTTGCCAGGAGGTGAAAGAGGAGCATATTGTGGACGGGGGAGGGGAGGGGTTGGACGGAGGGCAGGGAGGGGAGGGGGAGAAGGGTGTTGCAGCGACACACCTGTATGGCTCACGTATACCTAGAGACCCGAGTTCTGCTGTTACTCTTAGCAGTGCCAACTGCACCAGCAGTAGCGGCTACGGCGGTCGCAACGGTTGGGGGAGTTACGGTGGCCAGGGGGGTTTGCATTGGGAGGGGGGGTTGAGACCTGGGGTCAGGATGAGCGGGCAAATAGCGGATCGGCAAATGATGGCTGGACCAATGATGAATGGACCAATGGTGAACGGACCAATGATGAACGGCCACCACGCGTCCCATGCAAGACTCACCTTTCATTCGGACTCCCCTGGGTCGTCTTACTTCCCTCCTCGTGGCACGGCCCCTCCATTCACCTCCTCCTCCTCCTCCTCCTCTTTCTCCTCTTCTTCCTCCGCCCGTGTCTCCGATTCCCAAGTCACCCCTCTCTCGTCTTCCTCCTTCCCTTCCTCCTCCACTGCCAGTCTCAGACCAAACAGCTCTCTCCCCTCCCCCCCTTCCTCCTCCGCCTCCTCTTCCGCCTCTGCCTTCTCACTCACCCTGGGAGGTTCCCAGAGCATTGATTTCTGCAATGGGGCCAAGATAAGCGGCGGGGGCTTGAGGCCCGAGTACACCTACAACGCAGCAGGCATGGGGGGCCGAGCTCAAAGCGGGGGCATGGGGGGACGCGCTCCTTTCCGCTGCCCTGCTGCGGCCTCTGCTGCCGCTGCTAGCGACCGGGGCTGGCGCACTGACGAGCCCAATCTTCTTGATTTGAGGCACCTCAAAGTTTCCTCTGCATCTGCTGCACCAGCTGCTGCTGCTGGTGCTGGTTCCTCGTCTGCTGCTGCTGGTGCTTCCGCTGCTGCTTCTGCAGTGTCTACTGCTGCTAGTGAGCGTGCGTGGCGGCCGGATGACTCGTCTCGCCCCCCTTCCCTGCCTCCCCCGGTTGCCCTTCTCTCCGCCTCCTCCCCTTCCTCTTCCCCTTCCGCCTCGTCCTTCTCTTGCTCTTTCTCGTCCCTGCACTATCAAAGCCAGCAGCAGCAGGACTTCCCTCTTGCTCCCAGCTTTGCACACATGGGCGGTGACAGCAGTGGCACGTGGAACTCCCACCACCGCTCCTCCTCCTCTTTCTCCACCTCCTCCTCCCCTTCAGTCTGGACTCTTGCCAGTTTCATCCGCTCCTCCCATGACGCCTTCCCCACATCCACCTCCTCCTTCCCACCATCCAGCGAACCGTCATCATCAGCAACAGCAGAAGCAGCAGGAGCAGCAGCAGCAGCAGCAGCCACGCAGCTCTGTCCAATCTGTGCTGAAGAGCTTGACAATACGGACTCTTCCTTCCTGCCCTGCTCCTGCGGCTTCCGCCTCTGCCTCTTCTGCCACCATCGGATAGCTTCGGACGACGGCCGCTGCCCTGGCTGCCGCCAAGCCTACAGCCCCGACGTTGCTGCTAAACTCTCCCGCTCGCCCAACCTAAAACTCCGCTCGTAGCCTCGCAGTTCTCTCCAGTTTTGAAAAATTGAACGATCTGTTGGATACTTTTTACCATGGCAGCAGCAGCAGCAGGAGCAGCAGCAGCATCAGGTGGGAGAGCAAGAGTGGATGTGCATGGGTAGCTTCAATTTTGTTCGGCTGTTTGTTACCATATTCCCAAATGGTATGCGTCCGAGAGTCCAGTATCGTACACACATTAGCTATTGCCACGCTTCCTTATCTTGCAGAGCTGGTTTCCTTATTTTTAGCCAGTTGCTCTGCACGCTGTTGTTTATTCCTGTTGGTGTTTCTTCAACGTTGCCTCTTTATTGTCTGCCCGTTTACACTGTATGCTTCTCTACAAAACTGTAGTAGTAGTTTTTCTGTAGCCTTATATCAATGACGACAAGAATGTTGGATTGAATGGCGTCTGGCAGATCACAGGCGTGAACAGACAATTGCCTGGACCGCCCAAACCTGCAGCGACGCGCTGCGGAGGGAAATGTACACCTTTGAAGCAGGTACGGAAACTATATGTTGCAGGTACTGTACGGTAAGCTGCCCTATAGTAGGTTCCGAGGAACTGAATGAAGGCCAAATAGAGGGCAAATCATGCCTCAGAAAATATTATAATGGTTACTGGGCAAAATGTTCGTTTCATATGGCAAGCAGTGGCTAAGTTTCTAGAACGAGCTTGTCAAATCAAAGCAATGCAGATTTACACCAAATCACACCCTACAAAACTGTGAGTGCACCTTTGCACCAGTCACACAAAGAGACAGCGCCTAAGACACGACGCAGAGGGAATTTCTACCATCCTTGCTACGCCTCCATTCAACACCAAGTGAGCAGAGGAAACTGAACCAGAGATTGCAGAACTAGAAGCGGCAGACGCCGACGCAATCCCAACAGCAGACCCAACAGACCCAGAGCTCTCATCAGCCAGGCTGCAAAAGCCCGATCCAAACCCGTGCACAAGCCCATGCTGCTGCTGCTGCTGTGGCCCGGAGGCGGGTGAAGGCTCCATGGGTTTGAGCATATAAGAAACGAGGTTTGACTGAGGAGGTTCAGCTGCTCGAGATGAGAAGCATGAACCAGTTGCTCCTGACAGGTGAGACTTGCCCACTCGTGCTGTTCGGCAGCACCTTGCCACTGCTCCTGCGGCTCCCCCTGCTCCCGCTGCTCCTGCTGCTGCAGATGCTCCTGCCGCTGCTGCAGGTGCAGCAGGTGCTGAAATCGGGCAGGGAGACGGGCTGGGCTCTGCGCTGGGGAGGGCTGGCGCGAGCACAGGGGTTGCATCCGGTGTGATGGGCGCCAACGCAGGGACGGAAGGAGCCACGCCTGCGCCGGTCGGCAGCAGTGCAGCGCTCGAAGTGGGGACGATGGAGGACGAGGAGGAGGATAGGGACGCGCAGGCTGATGCGAAGGAGGAGGAAGTGGAGACGTCGTTCGCCTGCAGATGAGTAGCAGCAGCAGCAGCAGCAGCAGGAGGTGCCGTGGGAGCAGCAGCGACAGGAACAGCGGCTGGTGGGAGCTGGAACTCTCCGGAAGTGGGCGGGGTGGGTGCAGTGGCGAGCAGAGGAGTGGGGTGGGTGAGAGTGGGCGGAGCGAGGGTGCTTGAAGGTGTGAGGGGCTTTCGAGCCGTGGAGGGTGCGATGGGTTTGCGAGCGAGCGCCAAGCAGGGGGAAATGGGATCCAAGTCGGAGCGGGCAGGCGAGGGAGCGGAGGCGCCACGAGAGGGGGTGGAGAGATTGGGCAGCCACAGCAGCCGCTTGGGAGCCAGCCGTTTCTGCTGCTGGTGCTGATGCTGCTGGTGCTGCTGGTGCGGATGGTGCTGGTGCTGGTGATGGTGCTGGTGCTGCGGCTGTTGGTGCATCGGTTCGTCTTGCTCCACTGGGCAGAGCTGGAACGTCCGGAACAGTTGTGTTGGGCGTGACTGCTGCTGCTGCTGCTGCTGTGGCTGCGGCTGTGGTTGCTGAGCTGAGAAGAGTGGCTGCTGTGCCTGACTCTGCGTTTGCGGTTGCTGCTGCTGCTGCTGTAGCTCCACCTGTTGCTGGCACCGTAGTGGCGAAGCGTGGTAGCCAAGAGGCGCACTCCCCGCGAGAACAGCCGACCACGGCGATCCCACCACCGGTGACTGCGCAACCCACTGACTCGCCGCAGGCGACTGCGCAACCCACTGCCCCCAAGGGGACGGCGCAACCCACTGCCCCGCAGCAGGTGATGGCGCAACTGACGGGGCGGCGAAGGGGGAAGGAGACCCTGCCACCCGCATCGCCGCGATTCTTCCCAGAATCGGCGTCACACCAACCGCCGGGGACAGGAGTGGCGTCACCGCTGGCGTCATCGCTGGCGTCATCATGGCCATCGGGGGGGACAGGAGCGCGGCGGCCACGTTCGTCGATCCGCACGTGCGCACAGGCGTCCCCGCAAGTTCCGCAACAGGCCATGCGCGCGGTCGGAGGGGCGACGCGAACCCGCCGCTCATCATTGCGCCGCCGGCGCCCATCCCCGGGCCGTTCACCGGGAAAGTTCCCGGTCGTCCGTTCGGGAACACTTTCCGCCGTACGATGCGCCCGCCGCGCGTGTGCACGAGAACCCACGGATGCGCGAGGAGCTTGAACGCGGGCGGGCGGCGCGCGGGGTCTTTAACTAGCAGGCAGCGGACGAACGCCTTGGCTTCCGCCGACACCGTCCGCCACGCGGGCGCGGAGAAATCCGGCTCGTCGGTGCAGATCGAGCGCATGATCTGCGCGTCGTCCTTCCCGCCGAAAGGCGGCGCGCCGCAGAGGAGGATGTACAGCACGACTCCCAGCGACCACACGTCCGCTGCGAAGTCGTAGGCGCTAGAAACAACCTCGGGAGCCATGTATAGCGGAGACCCCGCGATTCCGGAAGCCTTTTCGCCCTTGGCGAGGAAAATCGCGAGTCCGAAATCCGCGAGCTTCACGGTGACTGCCTCTCGCGGCGTCGCGACGCCCTCGGGAGCTGCAAGGGTGGAATCCGTCCCGGAAACTGCGCCGGAATTCCCACCAGAGTAAGCGCCGGACGACGCGGCGGAGAGAAGGATGTTCTCGGGCTTGAGATCCCGATGCATGACGCCCTGCGAGTGGCAGTACGCGACGGCCGACACGAGCTGCTTAAACACCTTCGCGGCCTCCTTTTCCGGGAACCTTCCTTGCCGCTCCACGGCTTCGTACAGCTCCCCCGCGTCGCAGTAGTCCATGACGAGATGCATGGACTCCGAATCCTCGTGAACGGATTGTAACTGTACGATGCTGTCGTGGCCCGACACGCGTTTCATAGCCGCGATCTCGCGTTTCATCTCCGTCTCGCCGAACTTGGAGCTGTTCTTGGAAATGCTCTTGCAAGCGAACGTTCTCCGAGTTACCAGGTCCTCCACGGCCCAAACCTGGCCGAAATGGCCCTGGCCGATCATCCGCTTCTTCGCATAACGCTCGTGCAGCGGAACGGCTGACGTCAGCGACGATGGTGCCGCTGCTGGAGCTGGTGCTGTCGCTGGTGGTGGTGCGAGGATGGGAGAGGAAGCGGGTTTCGATGGAGTGGAAAGCAGACGGAGGTCCGGGAATTCCGGAACGGAGACGTTTCGTTTGTGGCGGTTGGCGGAGTAGGGAGAGGGAGCGAAGGTGACGAAGTCGGAGAAATCATCGCGAGCCATGGCGGGTGGAAGCTGAGGTGATTGGAATCCTCGTGGCTGAAAGCACTCGCGAGCCACGGACAAACCGTCGCGCTCTGCTTGCTCGCAGCCGTTCCTGGCGGTCATGGTCGACGAAAGCACTCTCTTCTCGACTCGAAAGAATAGTCTCTAACTCGGAATATTAGGTAGATGAAGTCGCGGGAATGAGGATTTGTCACAAGCTGAGATGGTTCGTCTTGAAAAGGAGGGAGAGATTCCTCAATAAGATATTTGGAACGAGGCTAGCATGATGGAGCACTCCATGAGGGAGGAATTCGCAGGACGAAGCACGCTCAAGGGAACCGCTGGCTGAAAGAAAGCGAGGTCAACACAGGAGAAGCACAGCTGGAGCGTCGGGTGTGGTGGGTACTGTAACTTCTAGAGCCTAGTTGTACAAATGCCAGAGACTTACTGGAGCCCGGTGGTTCAAATATTCGATATTTTCAGGCTTCAGCTGACCGACTGAAACCACCTCGATAACTGCTCGCCCTGCGTTGCCTTGCGTGGCGTTGTGTCTGCTGAAGGGGTGGGGGGAAGGGGGTCCTGATGGGGGTTGGGGAGTTTTGATGCGGAAGGTTTAGCGGGGAGAATTGCAGTTTTCCGCTCAATCTTCCGGTATGGCGGTGACCAGCTGGGGCGAGGTTGGTGAGGTGGGGCGGAACGGGGCAAATAATTCCACTGCGAGGTTCTGGTTCATGTGATGGCCAAACTGACGTTCGCATGGCCTTCAGCTTCGCTATGCACCAATCTCGAAGAAACCGAAGGCCATGCGAATGTGGCAGTGCCCATGGAGTGCATGGCGAATGCGCCAGAGCGCAGAGAGTTTTGCGGAGCGGAGGTGCAGCGAGCGGGAACCAGGGTTCTGTTCGAGCGCGCATACGAAACAGGCTGCGCAGGCGGTGCCGTGGGCGCTTTGCAACTGTTCGGGGCGAGGGGTTCCAACTTCCAATCAACCTCGGCATTCTGGGGTATGCAGTGGGAGACCAATCCGCGCATCAGTGTTGATATGAGCGAGCAGAGAGCATCCGCACGCACGTATGAACTGACCCGCCTCCTGAAGAGTCAGTTCATTGGGATCTGGGGACTGCGCGCAGGTGAAGATCGGGGGGCGGGGAGGAGGAGAGGGAAGGACGAAGAAGTGGAAGTTGCGGGATTGGTGGGCCCTGAGTCCCGACTCCCGACTCCCGAGTCTCTCGAAGCCCCTCTGGCCCTGCCCCCTGGTGCGCATGTGGGACATTTCCGGAGATTGGTTGGCTGACGCAGGTAGGTTTGAGACCCTGGCTGGAGTCGCGTGTGCAAATTGGCTGCGCTCAGTCGAAAGGCGCAAACTCATTGGCTGAGATGTTAGGGGTGCGAGGGAACCAGGAAACAATCCCTAGACTAGTCAGCAAGTTCAAAATGGCAGAGGACCCCCCTACTTGGCGGGGACCATTTGAGCACCAAAACTTTCCCGCCAGAAATCGAGTCAGACAGGACCTCCTGTGGATTCAAATGACCAGCCAGCTTCAGCCGAGGTTCTGGCTCACGGTGTGTTACCCAATGGCGAAACCATGCCTTCCCACAAGCTCTCACCAGGTCACTCATGCTCAGCAGCACCATCTGCGCGTATGCTCGTGCGGGGGGAAGTCGGGGGGGGGGGGGGGAATGGAAGTGGGGGAGAAGCCTGATCTGACGCGACGGGTCTGCTCCAATTCGAGGGCCTCCAAGCATCTTGCGGTCGGCGTGATGGCTCCAGGTCGTCTCCCAGCGCTACGGCTTTCTCTCATCCAGCTACCCCGAAACCTGGGGAATTGGATAAATGATGGACTGTACTATGGTATCTGTAAAAATATACAGAAACCCCGTCTCGGAAGTCCGTGGAAACTCCGAGCTGGGTAGCTGAAAATAAGTTCAGTCAGACTAATTTTTAACTGGGAATCCCAGAGATCTTGTTGGTCTGGGAGGAAAGGTATTTTAGACTTTCTAGAAATGCACAGAACACATCTAGAAATTAGACAACCGCAACCACTTTGAATAGTTTGCCATCCGAAAAACTACCCATTGAGTGAAAAGTATTGCAAGACCCACACCTGCGCCGCCAGCCACCGTAGGGAGGCGAAGCACGTATCCCTCCAGCCTTTCAGGAGAGAATGCGGAAGATATTTCATATGGAGACAAAAATCTGACAGGCAGAGAAAAATCACGGGGATTCTGGAAAAGTTGTCTCTACGGCAATTCGTTGATTGTACTGAATTCCATCATGCGCTTCACATGGGTTTCCTTGGATATGTCGGGGATAAGCCAATCGGGGTGAACTGTCTGACAAGTGAAACAATCTCCCGGATTTGCAGCTGAAAAAGGTACATCGGTGCTGTATTGTCTTGACTCCTTGCTGCTGACGTGAGTTTGACTTGTGAATCCAATATCCCTTGGCAAATTGTATACTCGATGGTGTACGCTCTGGTTCATGCTAAAGAGCAATCATATTGTGCGAAACCGTGATACTTTGACGCAAAAAAATGACGTGCATGCATCATATATGATGGCTCCTTCGCTCTATGAGGACTCTTTGCTTTAAATTTCCTTTGTCAAAGTGCTGACATGTAACCACCTGCAGTTCGTAGACAGGTGCAAAATGAAATACGCCCTAGGCTGTACGATGAAGGCAGAAACAAAACCGTGAGCGGTTCCTGCCGATCTGCCGTTTCCGTTAGCTTACTTGTTGGTTGCCCGTTTCTAAGTTTGCCCCCCTCCGTCTGTGTGTCGTTTGCGCATTTCATTGTCAGACTTGGCGAGGCCACTGGGGTTCGAATTGTAGCTTTACCAGGCGTTTCCTAGGTCGAGGTGCGAAAGTCATGGCGATTCGCGTTTCAGCGAGAGGTCAGCCTCACTTTCAGAATCAGCCCATCAACGCCTTTCGAAGCTTGACAGGTCCCAGCAATGACAGGATGCCATTCCACATCCACATCGCTCGATGCGGCCTGTGAACCCTGATCCGGACTGATGAAATACGCCCTAAATAAGTCGGGGCGTGTTTGTTGAGCATCCGAAACGCATAAGACAAGCATGGTTTGAATCGAACACATAACGGCAGGAACGGCAGAGCTGAACCATGCATGGCTCTTTCATAACAGACATCCATCCATCCAAACCCCAAGAAAACTGTAGTCCCTGAGGGCGTGGTGCATCGGCTCCAAATGCGTCCGGACTAACCCTGTGACTACGTTTGCCAAAATTCGCGACATGTCGCAAGGCACATGCAAGAAGATGGACGGTCAGGGCGTCCGAACTTCGTCCGGTCAGGTCCGGACGCCCACGTCCGGATTACTGAGAGCAGGTTAGGCACAGTGCATCAAGCTGGCTGGACAACATCAACGAAAAACCCTGGAGTTCGCGGGGCATTCACGAAACCCAACAGGGTCAGCGCACGTCACATCATGCAAACAAAACCCACAAATTCCTACACTTTCGCTTTGCGAAACTGTTCTTGGCTTACAGTGCTCCGCAAATTTCGCCAGCGTCGCTGCTTGACCCGCTAGTCCGAACCAATAAAGTTACAGGTCGCGGTCCGAGCACCTTTTGTGGTACACCTTTGACGTCGGTGTGATCCGGACGTTTGCGAAAACCCCGCCCGGATTTCTGTCCGAATTTTTTGGCTTTCGGAACGGCTGCACCACGCCCTCATGCGGTGATGTGTGGTGCGGCACGCTGGGAAGTGTTTTCCGTGCTTGAACCGTACAAAACGTACAGCAGACAACTCTTTTTGGACAGCCCTCAATCTCAACCACCACTGCGAAGACTTCAAGTCACACGAGCGGCACCGCACCGACCGACCAGTGTTCCTCACTCCCTCGTTCCCGTTTCTGCTCTATCCGCTGCTTGTGCTCGAGAGGAGATGCGCCCTCTTCAGACGAATTAGGGTGGAACCTCGAAGTGCTCAGAAATAATAGCGAAGCCTAGCAATAGCAACAGCACAACGCGTAGCGCTCCCGTCTATCAGTCAGGGTCGTACAGTACACGCAATCGCGCCGCATCGGCTCTCTCTCAGCGGCTAGTGGAGTGACAGTGCAGTAGACACGACCCTCAGCGCGTAGTTAGACTCCTCGCCATGTTGCTTTTCCGGGAGCTCATTATTTGTGCGATTCAATTATGCGATTTACTGTTGTTAAAGAAGTCCGCTAATCGCACATAGGGACACCATTCCCGACGCGCATTCCCTACACGCACTCCCGATAGCTCAGGTCCCACTGCTCGCGCGTTCAACGTCAACATGGAAACTGGCCGACACATTTAGTCTCCACGGATGGACGAATCTGCGTTTGAGATTTTTGAGTCGACTCAAAAATCACCGACGAATCTGCGTTTGATTCGACTAAAAAACGACAACATGGATACTGGCGAAGAGATTTAGTCTCCACGGATAGACGAATTCAGATATTTACTTACGACGCGACTTGCGACGCCTAATTATTATCGGCTCGGAAATGGCCGACGCTCAATATCGCCTTAGTGAGCTGTTCTTTTGACGAAGCTTTCGTAGTCGTCCTCGCCTTCGTCGCCTTCCTGGTTTCGTTTCGCCGTCGCAGTCGTCGTCGCCGTCGCCATATCCGGCGTCACTAGCAAGATCGTATTTGTTTACAACCCATAGGCAAACGGCCACGTTTGAGCTCAGCGGCGGCGGCAGGGTTGAGGGTGTACCTCCGAGCAGCACCCATATGCTTGCATTTGAGAATGCAGGGGCAGCGTCGAAGCTTGCTTCACGAAGCACGTAGCAGGAGGTAGTAGCCGTGGTGTTTATCGTCCGTTACTCCGGTTCTTTCACAACTCGGGTACCTCCTTTTAACGGGGATACCAAGTTTACGACCATGAGGAAAAGCGAATCATACCATGGACCGGCTCTCCGCGAGTCCCACCCCTTACGCCACGTGTCCCTCCCCTCACGCCGCCACGTGTCCCTCGCCTTCCTCGGTCCTTTCCACCTCCCCCTCCTCCTCCTGCCCCTCCTCCACTCTCTCCTCCCCTCATCGCCGTTCACCAGCCCACTGATGGTAGCCGGTACGTTACTTTTGAGTCGACTCAAAACCCTCCTCCACTCTCTCCTCCACTCTCTCCTCCACTCTCTCCTCCACTCTCTCCTCCCCTCATGGCCGTTCACCAGCCCACTGATGGTAGCCGGTACGCTACCTCTCACCACCGAAGCCGGTACAGCTGGCTCCTCTTCCCTTGGCGCTTAGGTGTTCCCTGGATGTTGAAATTGTGTGTATGTATGCTGTTTGCGTGCTGCTCGTGTGTAATACGGGTGTCCTGTGCGCTTACTGAGTGCGTGACAGCTCTTAGTCCGTCTCTCCTTACCTGTTCCCTCCCCCCCCACCCCCCCTCCCTCCCCTCTTCCCTCCGTCCGCCCCGCTGCTGCGCGGCACAGCGGCTGCTTGCCCCGCGAGCATCCCCACAGTCTATGCCAACCCCAGCGGATCCCAATCCGCATGCTGCGGCTCACAAGACAACCCCTGTGGTACGTTTTTCCGGCTAGCGCAGTGTAGCCTCTAGTCTCTCTACTCAGTGAGCAGTTGACAGTGGGCCTCTGGGCCGTCTCTAAGAGCAACCGTGTCTGCTTGGTGCGGGCCCCAAACCAGCCCCTCTGGTCGCTGTCAGTGTGAGATCAAGGCAACGAAGGCTGGTGTGTTGTGCTTGAGTCGACTCAAGTATTTGTCAGATGCGGGTTCCAAACCAACCCCTATTGTGCTTGAGCCGACTCATATGCGGGCCCCAAACCAACCCCTATGGTCGTTATCAAGTCATTATCAAGTCAAGGCAATGCAGGCTGGTGTGTTGTGTTGAGTCAAGTAAGAGCCTTGTGGGCGAGGGACACCATTGGCTCGTGATGGGCCCACGCCCCACAAGCATTCCCACTGTCTCCACCCACGGCCTTCTCTGGCGGTGGCTGTCGGCTGCCAACGAGTTCCCTGCGTTTTGTGTCGAGCCATGTTAATAGCTTTGAATCTGCCACTTTTTCCGTTTCCCCGTTCGTCGAATCCACATCCTTTTCTGTCTACCCGTTCTGCCGTTTCGCTTCCCCATCGCTCTCCACCCGTGCAGGCTCACTGGAAGCAGCACTTGCCAGGTTTGCTTCCTCCTCTCACCCCACTGCTTTGCACCCCACTGCTTCACACGCACCACGTCCGTCCACGTCCGTCCACGTCCGTCCACGCCCGTCTTTTGAGTCGACTCAAATGCCCGTCCATGCCCGTCCATGCCCGTCCATGCCCGTCCATGCCCGTCCATGCCCTTCCATGCCCTTCCATGCCTGTCCATGCCCGTCCATGCCCGTCCATGCCCTTCCATGCCCGTCCATGCCCTTCCTTTCACATTTGAGCTCCAGTCGATCGTTCATTCCAATGTTGAGAATTCTGGTCGCTCACCCATATAGGATCCAATTTGAGTTGGTTCTTGAGAATTCTCGAAAACCAGTCCATCCATCCATCTACTCGCCCCGCCCAATCCCTTTTGATCACCTGCCCAATATTGTTCTATCTTCGGCCCAGATTTTTTTTCAAATTGCAGCTTGTTTGACAAAGTTGCCCCTCTCTCATATCCATCCTCGCCGCGTTTACTCTTACCGTTCTCGCCCTCTCCTCTCTCACCATCACGGGACGTATTTTTAGGCTCCTAGAAAATCGACTCGCTTTTTAGTCGACGCTCATGTCATTTTCCCTTACCGCTCTTACCCTTCCACCTCTCCCCAGCATGTTTCGCCACTCTCTGTTCTCCTTTCCAACTTGTCAGGATTCTCTTAGCCTCCCCTCCCTCCCTTACCAACCCCCTTTCCCCCCTCTCTGCAGAGCTGCTGACAACGCTACAATCACACTCGCTTCAGGCACATACACTCGCACCACTCCCCTCCCCCCCAACTCCACCACACCCCCCACCACCACCACGACCACCATCACCTCTCTTCCCCCTCCCTCCGCCCCCATCCTCCTCCCTCCCCTCCTCTCCCTCACCATCCTAGGCCCGCCCCCCCCCTCCCCTCCTGCTATCCTTAACTGCAATGGCGGGCCTTGTATCATTGCCTCATGCCAGCACAGCAGCAGCAGCAGCAGCAGCAGCAGTAACGGCAGCGACGGCGGCAGTGGTAGTGGTGGTAGTTGGTGTGGGCAGCAGCAGCCGGTGCTGGTGGTGGCGCATTTGAGTGTGGTGAATGGGGTGACCGCAGGGAGTGGAGGATGCCTGCTGATTGATGGATACAATGCGGTGCTTAGGTAAGTAAGTGCGGTGCTTAGGTAATTGCGTGCTTAGGTAAGTAAGTGCGGTGCTTAGGTAAGTGCGGTGCCCTGGTGAGTGCATTGTTTAGGTGAGTACTGCGCCAAAGAAAGTCCTGGTGCTTGAGTTTTGGCATGGTGCACATTTTCCTCCTCGCCTCTTTATTTGTCAAAATTCTGTGCACTGCTTTCTTCTCCCTTCCCACTCTCTCCTCCCCTCCCCTCTCTCCTCCAATCCCCTACAGCCACGTGTCCTTCTCTAACTGCACGTCAACAGGCCCCAGTGGCGGTGCAATAGCTGTTCTAGGAGCTGCTACAGCTGCTGCTACAGCCACTGCCACAGTCGCCGCTACAGCTGGTGCTACAGCCACCGCTACAGCTGCTGCTACAACTGTCGTTGCTACAGCCCTAACCGTCAGCAACAGCAGGGTGCGGGGCGGGGGCAGCGGCGGGGGCATGTACGTGGGGGAAGGGTCCAGTGTGGCTTTAAAGGGGGCGAGATTCGAAGGGTGTTACACTGAGATGGAGGAGGGGGTGGTAGGGGGGCCTGGGGGGGCCATGGCTGTGTTTTCTGCAGTGAACGTGACAATTGAAGATTCGAGCTTCAAGGGGTGCACGGTGAGGGGTGCACGGTGAGGGGTTGAGCGTCAAGGTGTGTGCAGCAAGGGATTGGGCTTCAAGCACTGTAAAGGCGGGGGTGGCAGGGAGTATGGGGGGTGCATGGCTGCATTTTTAGCTGCGAATGTGACGATTGAAGATTCGTGCTTCACGGGATGCAAGGCGAGGGGTGCACGGTGAGGGGTTGTGTTTCACGGGGTGTAAGATTCGAGCTTCACTGGCCTCTCAGTCTTCCCCCACGCCCAGTCTTCCCCAACGCCCAGTCTCGGCCTCTCTCAGTCCCTTGCTCCCAGCGCCCTCCCTTGTTTTATGTATCCTCGCTCCCTCCCCCACACCCCAGGCCGTGTCAGGAGGGGGTTTGAGCGAGTTGCACTCGTCTACCACCATCGCCAGCACCACCTTCACAGCCTGTGCTGCCCCGCCCCGCCCCGCCTGATTCCATGCACTCGCCCTTCCCCCCGTTCCCCAGGCAGGGCCTGCCAGGAGGGGGTTTGAGACGACTTTTGAGGCGCCTCAAAAACCGCCCCGCCTGATTCCATGCACTCTCCCTTCCCCCCGTTCCCCAGGCAGTGCCTGCCAGGAGGGGGTTTGAGTGAGTTCCACTCGTCTACCACCATTACCAGCACCACCTTCACAGCCTGCACCGCCAGCCAAGGCTCTGGCTTCACTGTCTTCCCCGTGGCTCTCGCCCTTGCTTCAATCCCCCCCTCCTTGTTGTATGCCCCATCCCTTGTCGCATGCACCCTCCCCATCCCTCCCCCTCCGCGCCTCAGGCCGTTTCAGGAGGGGCTTTGAGCGAGTTCAGCTCGTCTACCACCATCGCCAGCACCACCTTCACTGCCTGCACCGCCAACCAAAGGACCACCGACCTCACTGTCTGTCCCCACAGGGGCCATCGCCTCTCTTGCTCTCGCCCTTGCTTCAATGCCCCCTCCCCTTGCGCCATGCTCCCGCCCTTCCCCCCAATCCCCACCCCAGGCCGTGTCAGGGGGGGGTTTGAGCGAGTTCAACTCATCTACCACCATCGCCAACACCACCTTCACAGCCTGCACCGCCAGCCAAGGCTCCGACTTCACAGTTTTCCCCCGCGGGGGGGGCGCCCTCTTCAATGCCTCCCTCTACATGCACATCCGCGACAGCCACTTCTCCCGCTGCTCCTCCTCCTCCACTGGGGGCGCCATCAGCGTGCAGATGGCGGTGGCGCCCCTTATAGTCACGGGGTCGGTGTTTGAGGAGAATGAGGCGCTCATACAAGGCGGGTGCCTCGAGCTCATCATGCTGCCAGGCATCTCCCAGGTGTGTTTTGGTGTGTGTGTTTTGGGGGGGGCGGTGGGTGGGCGTATGTGAGTTCATGTTTTGGGGACAGTCGCCCCCCTCACAGACACCGGCTCCGTGTTTGAGGAGAATGAGGCGCTCATACAAGGTGGGTGCATCGAGCTCATCATGCTGCCAGGCATCTCCCAGGTGTGTGTGTGTGTGTGCGGAGGAGGGGGGGGGGGGGGGGGGGGGAGGGTTTTGGGGGGGGAAAGGGGGGTATGCGTGCATGCGTGCGTTTCCGAGGTACGCTGTTTTGTTCTCTCGCTCTTGTGTTTTTGGAAACGACACACCCCTCTCTTCTCCCTGCTCTCTGCTCGCTGCTCTCTGCTCACTGCTCTCTGCTCGCCCCCCCACTCTCATTCCCCCCACACCAAATCATTGACTGCCATTTCACCAACAACGTGTGTAATGAGTCGACTCAAAAATCGACTCATTACACACGACTAAAAAATCGACTCATTACACACCAGATCATTGACTGCCGTTTCATCAACAACGTGGTGACCAACGTGCCGTCCTTTGCAGGGGGAGTGGTGTCCTACAGAGCGGCCATCACAGCGCACAGCAGCCACTTCCACGGCAACGTCGCCTCAACCACCCCGGCTGGCGCCAGCAGGCAGCGCACAACCCTGCTCCTCCTCTTCACCCATTCGCCTTCTCTCCAACTCCCCTTTCCCACGGATCCCCTTCTTCCCCACTCCCGCTCCCCCCAACCTCCCATTCCCCCCACTCCCATCCCCCCGAACACACCAGATCCTGGACTGCCGCTTCATCAACAACGTAGTAACCAACGTGCCGTCCTTTGCAGCGGGAGTGGTGGCGTACAGCGCAGCCATCACAGTGCACAACAGCCATTTTGAGGGCAACGTCGCCTCGCCCACCCCGGCTGGCGCGGGCAGTGCGTCGGCCACGTACCTCTCGCAGGGCGCAGCTGTGATGGTGTTTTCGTACATGGACCCCCTGATCCCCATCACCATCACGGACTCAGTCTTCAAGAACAACTCGGTGGGTGGGCCTGTGTTGAGCTAGTCCCCTAAACACGGTGGAGGCAGTGCGTTGGCCTCGAACCTGTCTATCGAAGGGCGCTATGCTGATGGTGTTTTCGTACATGGACCCGCTGATCCCCATCACCATCACGGACTCGGCCTTCAAGAACAACACGGTCAGATGAGATGATGTTGCACATGGCGCACCCCCTGAGAGCACATGCTGGCAGTGCCTCGGCCAGCCAGCCACGAACCTGTCGCAGGGCGCAGCTGTGATGTTCTCATATACATGGACCCGCTAATCCCTATTACCATCACGGACTCGGTCTGGGCCTCGCACCTCTGGCAAGGAGCAGCGCTGATGGTGTGTTCGCTCACGGACCCCTTGTTTCCCATTACCAGTACTCATGCAATCCCCACCCATCAGGCCGGCCAAGCGGGGGCAGTGTTTCTGGATTCCGGCAAAGCGACTATAACGAATTGCTCCTTTATTGAGAATGGCGACTACGAGAATGCCCAGATTGGTGGCGCCAGTGAGTTGCACTCAGTCCCCTTCTCACACCCCCTCTCATTCCCATGCGCACACACTCTCTCTTCCATACACACTCTCTCCCATTCACACTCTCTCTCCTCTCCAATAAGCTCTCTCTCCCATACACTCTCTCTCCCATACACTCTCTCTCCCATACACTCTCTCTCCCATAAACTCGCTCTCCCACACACTCTCTCCCATACACTCTCTCTCCCATACACTCTCTCTCCCATACACTCTCTCTCCCATAAACTCGCTCTCCCACACACTCTCTCCCATACACTCTCTCTCCCATACGCTCTCCCTCCCATGCATGCAATCTCCTTTATTGAGAATGGCATTAACGGGAATGCCAAGCTTGGCGGTGGCAGTGTGTGGGGTACTGCTGCAATTCATTAAGTCATTATAGCTGGTCAGGTTATTGCCGTTGCCACTGCTCGTATTCCCTACGTGAAAACACTCAGTAAAATAACACTCTCCATCCGCTTATGCGAAAGCTGAAATTAATGTCCGGGGCTACAATTTGCGGTCAAGAAATAGTTCTGGCTGTTACCCGGGGAGTTGTGCTGGTTCTGGAAGGTACAACTTGATTACGTTCGAGCAAACTGTTGCGGAATCTCTACTTGGAAAGATAATGTGGTTGGACGTGGATGCCCGAGATTGCGGAAATCCACTCGCAGAGACGACTTACGTTGCTGAAATCTATAAACACTACAGAAGCACGGCAACAGCAACACCAACCTGAGACTGACATCCTTGTTCCTGTAGTGTCAGTAGATTTCAGCTACGTAAGTTGTCTCTGCAAGTGGATTTCAGCAATCTTGGGCATCCACCTCCAACCACGGTATCTTTCCTGCCAGAGGCTTAGCAATAAATCGCTCCCATCCCCCTCCCTTCGGTATCCCAACTGCACATTCCACGGCAACAGGGCGGCCAGCTAAGCGGGAGCGCTGCACTTGATGTACTTCGTGTCCTACAACCCCCTCCCCCATCCACTTTCCCCCCACTCCCCATCCCCCTCATAGTGGTGTCCCGCACCATCACTGCCATCACCAACTGCACATTCCACGGCAACAGGGCGGCGGGCGAGGCGGGGGCCCTGCACTTCATGCCGTATAGCCCGCTGTCCATCGCCAACTGCACCTTCACCAACAACTCCGTGCTCGCCTCTCAAGGGGGCGCCATCAACATCTACCCCGTGAGTGGCTTCAGTCTTGCAAGTCCCCCTTCCCTGTGAGCCCCCTTCCCTGTGAGCCCCCTTCCCTGTGAGCCTCCTACCCTGTGAGCCCCCTGCCCTGTGAGCCCCCTTCCCTGTGAGTCTCTTGATTCCTGCCTTGACTTTTATTATATTCTCCTCCTAAGAATCTTCACGTTGTTTGGTGCTACACGTCCGTGGACTCCATGGGACCTTTTGCGTATGTGTTCAACGAACACTGGCTGGTCCGTTCCGCTGCACATTCACCAGCAATGGCGTGGAGTGGGCCTATGTCACCCACCCTCTCGTGTGACCATTCTTTCCATCCCTTTTGAGCCGACTCATAAGTCATTCAGCAGCAATGGCGTGGGCCTATGTCGCCCACGCACTCGTGTGACCATTATTTCCATCCCTGTCTCGCTTGCCCCCTTGCCCCCTTGCCCCCTTTGCCCCTTTTCGGCTTTCCTCTTCCCCCCGTCTGCGTTGAATGAATGCTGGCTGGTCCGTTGCACATTCAGCAGCAATGGACTGGAGCGGGCCTATGTCACCCACTCGTGTGACCATTCTTCCCATCCCCCTTGCCCCCTTTCCCTCTTTCCCCTTCCCCCCCCCTTTCCCCTTCTCCCCCTCTTTCCCCTTCTCCCTCTCTTTCCCCTTCTCCCCCCCCATCCCAGGGCGTATTCCCAGTGCACATATCTGGGAGCCGATTTGAGAACAACACGGCGGGCTTATCTCGGGGAGGCGCCATCTACAGCGAGAGCATGGAGCTGCACGTTGCTGATGTGGTCTTCCAGGGGAACCAAGCTGGGCTACAGGGAGGGGCTGTGACGGGTAAGGGCAGGGAGCACGGGGGTAGGGTAGGAGACACGGCTTGCGCTGTTGGGTTGTGCCATCTGCAGCCAGGGCACTGAGCTGCACATTAGTTTTGAGGCGCCTCAAAACTTGGGTTGTGCCATCTGCAGCCAGGGCACTGAGCTGCACATTGCTGATGTGGTGTTTGAGGGGAACTTTTGAGTCGACTCATAAGGGGAACCAAGCTGGGCTGCAGGGAGGGGCCGTGACGGGTAAGGGCAGGGAGCACGGGGGTAGGGTAGGAGACACGGCTTGTGACTTCTGAGTCGACTCAAAAGTCATCTCGGGGTTAGGGTAGGGGGCATGGCTTGTTCTGCTGGGACTCCGGGAGGTGCCATCTACAGCGAGGGCACTAAGCTGCACATTGCTGGTGCATTCTTTTAGGCGAATAAAGCTGGGCTGCAAGGAGGGGCCTTGGCGGGTAAAGGTGGTGCCAGCCAGCCAGGTAAGGCTGGTTACAGGTACCCTCAGGGACAGGGTTGGTGGGGTGGTTATATTTGCTACCTGTCCCATCTACAGCGAGGCCATGGGGGGGTACAAGGTACAACTACACATTACTGATGCAGTCTTTAAGGGGAACGAAACAGGCTTGCTTGCAGGGAGGGGCCGTGACAGGTAGGGGCAGATTTTTGAGGCGCCTCAAAAATAGACTCCTCACTCGTGACAGGTAGGGGCAGGGAACACACACAGCGGTGAGAGACATGGCTTGACCCCTCCCTTCTTCTCAATCCTCCAACCTTCAAGGCACTTCATATCCCCTCCATACCATTTCCACCCGCCCCCCCCGTTTCCCCCCCACATCCCTTTCCGCCCCACCCTCATTAGTCTATGGAGCTGAGTCCGAGGGCAAGCCTGCCACTGCGACCTTCACCAGATGCACCTTTCAGGGCAACCGGGCGGCGCTAGGGGGAGGCGCTATCTACTCGGGGCTGAGCGTGCGCATGCGCTTGACGGGCAGCCGCATAGAAGAGAACCACAGCCAGGGCACGGGAGGGGGTGTTCTGGTGCAGGAGTTCTCTAGAGTGACCATGGCGGACTGTGACTGCATGGGGAACAGGTGAGAGGAGATGTGGATGCACGCATGGGGAAGAGTTAGAGGGGGGTTGTGGGCATGCAAATGGCGGCTGCCGCATAGAAGAGAACTACAGCCAGGGCACGGGAGGGGGTGTTTTGGTGCAGGAGTTCACTTGGGTCACTATGGCGGACTGTGACTGTACAGGGAACAGTAGGTGAGGCAGATTGGGCTGCATGGGGGGGGGGTGGCATCTAGTCTCAAGATGGGGGGAGGGGCTATCTTCTCGGGGCTGAGCGTGCGCATGCGCTCTGTGGGCAGCCGCATAGAGGAGAACCACAGTGCCGGCACGGGAGGGGAAGTGCTTGTGCAAGAATTCTCGTTAGTCACCATGGCGGACTGTGACTGTATGAGGAACAAACAGGTGAGAGGGAGGAGCTCTCTGCTGTTGGTTGGGTTGGGGGGTGTTGGTGCCGTGCCCCCCTCGCAAGCCACCCTGGTGTTTCGTAGAGAGTTGAGAAAAGTCAAGCCATCCACCCTGCCTTCCCGCCCCTCCCCTTACCCCTGTCCTGTCTCCTCCCTACAGGGCATCCACGGGAGGAGGCTGCCTCTCCCTCCTCGCCAATGCCACGGCTCTCCTCTCCTCCTCTCGCCTCCTCCTCAACCGCGCCACCAGCGAGGGCGGCGCTGCCAGGGTCAGCGGAGCAGCCACGCTCTCCCTGCTCTCCTGCAACGTCTCCCAGAATGCTGCCCCCTGGGGGGGTGCCGTGTGGGTGGAAATGGGAGCGAGGATCCGAGCGGAAAACCAGACGGTGTTTTCTGGTAACCGCGCGGATTATATGGGGGGCGTGGTGTACGCGACTCACGTCTCGGATGTGACTATAAAGGGGAGTAGCTTTAGGGGGAACTACGCGCTGCATGGGGGGGCGATCGCGGCCGAAGCAGAATCAAATCTCACGGTGGTGGATTCGGCGTTTTCTGAGAATGCAGTGTCAGCGGTGCTGCTGCAGGGGCTGGCAGATGCGACCTTCACCAGATGTACCTTCACCCAGAACCGGAACCCCTCCGGGACAGGTGGTGCGCTGCGATTGGCCGACGGGGTCGTTGCCATTGTGCAGGCGAGTAGGTTCGAGGGGAATGTGGCTGAGCTGGGCGGAGGCCTGGCAGCAGATGGGCAGGCTCGGCTGGACCTAACCTCAGGTTCGGTATTCACGGGAAATGTGGCACAAGTAGGGGCGGGAGCCGCGTTTGTGGGAACCGCAATAGTGAATGTATCAGGGTGTGCTTTTAAGGGGAACAACGCGAGTGTGGCGGGAGGGGGGGTGGCAGTGCTAGAGCAAGCATCTGGGGGGGTGGGGGGGAGCGAGTTCAGTGGGAATTATGCCGTGGTGGGCGGAGCTGGAATGTACGTGCTGCGCTCGCCACTCAGAGCAGACGGGGCAGCTGGGGAGGCAGCGGGAGCAGCGGGTGCAGGCACTGCTGGAGCGAGTGGCTCAGGTGGAAACTCAGGTGGAAATTCAGGAGCAGGCCGCCAGCTGCAGCAGCAGCAGCAGCAGCAGCAGCAGCAGGGGCGGCTGGTGGTGCGGCAGCTGAGCTTTGAGGGCAACAGGGCGCTGTACCTGCAGGCGGCGGCCTTCTTTGAGGCTACCACGGACCGCCAGATGCGGTCGCGCTGTGAGGGGTGCGAGTTCAGAGGGGCGGGGGACACCCAGGGCACCATGCCCGCTGCCTTCTTCCTCAAGTGAGTCCACCTCTTGCGTGCATGTGCATGCACGTGTGCGTGTGTGTGTGCATGCGCGTGCGTGTGTGCATGCATGTGCATGTGTGAGTGCGTGTGCATGTGCGTGTGTGCGTGCGTGTGTGTCATAAACCCTGAGTAATGCTAGATGCGAGAGGAGAATCATCCGTGGTGCACCCCCTGGGCGAGGGAAGAGGGGCTGCATGTGTGCGTGCTGGATGCACTCAGCCAGAGCCCCACATGTTCATCTCTCCCTGCTTGCTTCCCCACTCCCCCCCCTCTCCCCCCTCTTCCCCCCTCTCCCTCCTCTCTCCCCTCTGCCCCCACCGCCCCCTCTGCCCCCTCTGCCCCCTCTGCCCCCTCTCCCCCCTCTCCCCTCTCCCCCCCCTCCCCCCTCTGCCCCCCCTCTCCCCTCTCCCCCCCCTCCCCCCTCTGCCCCCCTCCCCCACTGCCCCCCTCCCCCCTCTGCCCCCCTCCCCCCTCTGCCCCCCATCCCCCCTCTTCCCCTTCTCCCCCGTCTCTCCCCCGGCGCCAATCTCTCCCACGTGGCCAGGAGGGGAAGAGGATTCAACTTTCAAGTGTGGTGGACGCCAGGGGGGAGGCGTTCGTAGAGCAGGCAGCGCTGAGGGCGCTAATCGAGGGCCCACAGGTGCACGTGCTGGCCGCGCTCTCAACTGGAGCGCGGCTTAGGACGGCTCGTCCGTGGCTGCTGCTCCCTTGGCTGCTGCTCCACTGGCTGCTAGTCTCTTGCGCTGCATCCCTGCCTCAGCCTCTTCCTTCCCTCCTCTTCCCCCCCCCCCCCTCCTTCTTCCCCCCAGGTGGCCTGGGAGGGAGGAGGACTCGAGCATGGCGAACGCGAGGGGGGAGACCTTTGTGGTGCAGGCGGCGGTGGTGGGGGCGCACATAGAGGGGCTGCAGGTGCATGTGTTGGAGTCGCTGGATGCACTCAACCAGAGCCTCAAATGTACCCTTCCCCCTCTCCCTTCCTCCCCCAATCCCCTCGGTTTCTTTCAGGTGGCCGGGGCGAGATGAGGATTCAAGTGCAGTCAATGCGAGAGGGAAAACCTTTGTGGTGCAGGCGGCGGTGGGGGCGCACATAGAGCGCCTGCAGGTGCACGTGCTGGACACACTCAACCAGAGCCTCACATGTATACCCCTCCCTGGCTGCTTCCCTCCTATCCCCTCCTCTCTGCCAGGTGGCCCGGGAGGGAGGAGGATTCAAGCATGGCGAACGCGAGGGGGGAAACCTTTGTGGTGCAGGCAGCGGTGGGGTTGTACATAGAGGGCCTCCAGGTGCATGTGGTGAACAAACTCAACCAGAGCATGTCCTGGCCTGTATATCCTGGTCCCTCCCTACCCCCCTCCCCTTCCCTCTGCTTTCCTTCAGGTCGCTGCTGGGACGAGAAGAGGATTCAAATGTGGTGAACGCCAGGGGGGAAACATTCGTAGTCCAAGCAGCAGTCGGAGCGCACATAGAGGGCCTGCAGTTGCACGTGCTGCACCCCCTCAACCAGAGCCCAAAGCATATAACCCCTCCCTGCCTTCTTCCCCCCTCTCAGGTGGCCCGGGAGGGAGGAGGACTCGAGCATGGTGAACTCGAGAGGGGAGACCTTTGTGGTGCAGGCGGCGGTGGGGGCGCACATAGAGGGGCTGCAAGTGCACGTGCTGGACGCACTCAACCAGAGCGTGGCGCAGGACGGCACGTCCGTGGCTGCTGTGTCGCCGGATAGCAGGATCAGTGGGGACCTGAGGGGCACAGCTGTCAATGGGGTCATCACCATTCCGTCCATTGGGATTCAGGTGCGAGAGCAGTGTGCAGCATTGAAGAGAAGAGCTGTGTTTGAAGAGAAGATAAGGCCGGACACTGGAGTTTTGAGACGTCTTCACCACGCACGTCCATGGCTGCCTGCTGTGTTGCTTGCATGCTGTGAGGAAGGCAAGCAACACAGCAGCAGTACTCAAACATGCTCATGCTGTTCGCCTTTCTCTTCTCTTGCCCTTGCTTCCCTTTCCTTCCCCTTCCCTCACCTTCCTTACACTCCCATCCTCTCACATCCCCTTTCCCATCCTCTCCCATCCCCTTTCCCTATCTCAGGTTACACCAGAGGAGGCGCAATCCTTTGAAGTCACGGTCACCCTCTCATCCCCTGCCAACGCTTTTCCATCTGTCACCCGCGCGTTCAACATCTCCTTCTGCTCCTCTGGCCAGTTCTTGAATGCCACGTCCCTCACCTGCCAGGACTGCTTAGTCGGCCACTGGTGAGTTGAAGAGTGGGTGCTGTGCTGCCAAGTTTGCTGCCAAGCTGTGGTCCTCCTCCTCCTCCTCCTCCCCCTCCCCCCGCCTTCAACATCTCCTTCTACTCCTCGGGCCAGTTGTTGAATGCCACGTCCCTCACTCAAGGGGGGACAGGAATGTTCCCCTTGAATGCCAGGACTGCCTTGCGGGGCACTGGTGAGTTCCCTCCATGTTTTCACATGCAATGGTGGATGCACCACCACCACCTCCTCCTCCTCCTCCTCCTCCTCCTCCTCCTCCTCCTCCTCCTCCTCCTCCTCCTCCTCCTCCTCCTCCTCCTCCTCCTCCTCCTCCTCCTCCTCCTCCTCCTCCTCCTCCTCCTCCTCCTCCTCCTCCTCCTCCTCCTCCTCCTCCTCCTCCTCCTCTGCTTCCCCCTCCCTTCCCTCCCCCTTTCCATTTACCCCCCGCCCCCCCTTCTTCTTCCCACCCACCCATGCAGGTGCGAGGCTGGGTAACCCATGCAGGTGCGAGGCTGGGTAACCGATGCAGCCGTGTCCAGGCGGCCTCTTCTCCTTCTACCCGCGTGTAGCCAGCCCATCGGAGTGCATCCCGTGCGACGACAACAACCTCGAGTGTGCCAATGGCACGCTCACTGTGGGGCCTGCCAGAGCTGGCTGGACCTGCAGTCGCTCAACGCCTCTTCTCCCCCTCAATGCCTCTTTCTCATCTTGTTCTTCTCCTGTCGATGCCCCCCCTCCTGCCCCCTCCCCCCCCAATGCAGGTGCGAGGCTGGGCAGCCTATGCAGCCGTGTCCAGGCGGCCTCTTCTCCTTCTACCCGCGTGCAGCCAGCCCATCAGAGTGCATCCCGTGTGACGACGACAACCTCGAGTGCACCGACGGCACGCTCACCGTCGCCTACCAGAGCTGGCTGGACCTGCAGTCGCTAAACAACACCCCGACTACATATAGCTGTCTGGTGGCGGACGGGTGTGTGGGGTACGAGTACAACGAGCAGTGGGGGCAGACGACTAGTCAAGGCGTGATGATCCAGTGCCAGCAGGGCTACGACGAGAGCATCCCGTGAGTATTATTACTGACTGAAGCCTAGGGTGCATTTCGTGTGTAGAGGGAAGGACAGGCACGTGCGCAGGGTGTGTCGATGGTTAATTAATTCCTAGGGCTCCTGCAGTGCACTCAGTGCATCTTTCCTTCTACTACCCCACCTCTCTTTCTCCTCTACTCTACCCCCTCTTATTTTCTCTTCTTCCCTCTCAGCACGTGCGCAGGATGTGTCGACGGCTACTTCCTAGTGCTGCAGCAGTGCACTCAGTGCAGCAGCACTCTAACAAGGGTACGTACCTTAACTCTCAAGGCCCTTTCTTATTTGGGTAAACACACTCCCCCTCACTCTCATTTGATCCATGCAACTTTCTCAAAAGATTCTGCCCTCTGTATATGATTCTGCGTTCAAGAACCAAGGGCGCCATAAGTCGTACGTAATCTGCACAAAAGATTTCGAGCCAGCCGGCACGCGGCTCAGGAAAGGGGGGGGTTTGCAGACGATCAGCTAAACAACGTGGACCATCCCCTGGCCCGGACTAGAGGCCCCAAACCCCGTGGCCCCAATCAAGAGGCCACACAAGCCCCCCTGACGAGCCGAGCCGGGGATCCTGAGGACCCAGCTCGAGGCGAGCCGAGCTGGTTCGACAGGCGAGCCGGCTCGGCTCGACCCCAAACGAGCCGAGCCGAGCCAGGCGCCGCTCGTGCCCATTTCTACTTGGCCCTCGTATGCGCAGCGCAGGTGCTCCCTTTCCTCATCCTGCTCATCCTGGTCATCCTCATCATGGGCATGAACGTGCTGGCCTACACCTTCACTTCAGCAGCATGGACATGCTCGTCCATGGGGTGCCACGTGCTCCATGTGCTCGTCCATGGGGTGCCACGTGCTCCATGTGCTCGTCCATGGGGTGCCACGTGCTCCATGTGCACGTTCAGCAGCATTGACATCTTCCTCAACGAGCTCCAGCTGCTCCTCGTCAGCGCTATGCTCTCTCCCTTCCCAGTCCCTTCCCTCTCCACCCCTTCCCTCTCCCCCCCCCCCTCCCTCCCTCCCCTGCCCCACACACGCGCATGCAGGTGTTTCCCCTCCTGCTCATCCTGGTGATCCTGGCGTGGGTGGGGATGAACGTGCTGGCCGACACCTTCAGCAGCATGGACATCTTCCTCAACGAGCTGCAGCTGCTCGTTATGATCGCCTCCTTCAACCTCAACTACCCCGACCGCTGGGTGCAGACCCTAGTCAAGATCTACAACTTTGCGGTCTTCGATCCGGTACGTGGCAGTAATAATTGGTCCACTGTGGTGCTCTTGGGTTGTGTGTGTGCGGTGCTCGTCATGATCGCCTCCTTCAACCTCAACTACCCCGACCGCAGGATGCAGACGACTACTTCGCCGTGTTCGACCAGTAGGTGCTACGTGGTGAAATGCGGTGCTGTGCGGTGCTCATTGTGGTGATTTCTGGTGGTGTAGTTTGACGGGGTGTGTTTGGGAGCTGCAGCTGCTCGTCATGATCACCTCCTTCAACCTCAACCACCCCGACCGCTGGGTGCAGACCCTGGTCAAGATCTACAACTTTGCGGAGTTCGATCCGGTACGTAGCGGTAATAATTGGTCCAGTGCGGTCCTGTGCAGTGCTCTTGGGTTGTGTGTGCAATGCTTGTTATGACCGTATCCTTCAACCTCAACTGCCCGGACTGCTAGGTACAAAATCTTGTCAAGATCTACTACTTCGCCGTTTTTGACCCGGTGGGTGGTGGTAACATGTGATCCAGTGCGGTACAGTGCTCTTGGGTTGTGTGTGAGCGGTGCTCTTTATGATCGCCCCCTTCATCCTCAAACTAACCAGACCGCTTGGTGCAGACCCTCGCTGTCAATGTCTACAACTTTGCTGTTTTTTTACGTGGTAGGTGGCAGTAATGTGTGATGGGATGGGATGCATGCAGTGCGGTGCTGTGTGGTGCGGTGCTGTGTGTAAGGTGTAGCTGTGATTCCTCAATTACCCCGACCGCTGGGTGCTAATGCCCGTCAAGGTTTACAACTGCACGGCGTTCGATCCGGTCAGGTGCAGTGCGGTGCTACTGGGCGGCCCCACTGTGCATGTTCACCTATTCCTTCTCAGCCAAGGTCGTCCTCCAAGTGAATTCGCAAAATCAGCACTCACCTATTCTACCCCTTTTCCCCTCCCCTCTCCCCTCACCTCTCCCCCTTCTCTTTTACAAACCCCACCCCCCCCCCCCCACCCCCACCCAACAGGACGCCATCGGTCCACAGTGCATCTTCAACTACACCTTCACCTCCAAGTTCTACCTCCCCTTCCCCCTCCCCTCTTTCCCTGTCCTTCTTTCCCCCCCACCAACCCCACCAACAGGACGCCATAGGCCCGCAGTGCATCTTCAACTACACCTTCACCTCCAAGTTCTACCTGGGGATCTTCATCCCCGTTATAGGCCTCTTCGTTTACGCGCTGCTGTACGCGCGCCACCGCTGGTGGGGCGGCACCACATGGTCCCACATTTACTCGTGGCGCCAGGGGCCCAACCCCCAGGCGAGGCTGATGCGGTCCGTCACCAGGCGGAGGGCTTATAACGAGTATGAGAACTCGATCGTGCACGCGTCGCTCAAGTGGCTGGACCTGTGCTATGTGTCGGTGATGGTCCGCGTGCTGTCTGTTTATAAGGTGAGTCCTGCTACCATCAGTCAGTGTAAATGTTAACTAGCTGTCATGCTTCGCTGGTGGGGCGGCACCACGTGGTCGCACATCTACTCCTGGCGCCAGGGGCCCAACCCCCTGGCGAGGCTGATGCTGTCCGTGACGAGGCGGAGGCCTTATAACGAGTACGAGAACTCGATTGTACACGCGTCGCTCTAGTGGCTGGACCTGTGCTACGTGTCGGTGATGGTCCGAGTTCTCTTGGTGTACATGGTGAGCAGCAAGTGCCATTTGCCATGGTTGAAATGGTACGTGCGTCATCACAACGTGTCGGTGATGGTCCGAGTGCTTTCTGTGTACAAGGTGAGTCCTGCTACCACCATGGCTCACACCTTCAGTCAGTGCTGAGTGCCTGGCTGATGAGCTAGCATTGGTCTGTTGAGCGCTGCTTTTGAGGCGCCTAAAATATGTTGAGTGCGGCACTCATCAGATCGTCAGCCAGCCAGGGAGGCTGATGAGTCAACAGCCAGGGAGGCTGATGAGTCAACAGCCAGGGAGGCTGATGAGTCAACAGCCAGGGAGGCTGATGAGTCAACAGCCAGGGAGGCTGATGAGTCAACAGCCAGGGAGGCTGATGAGTCAACAGCCAGGGAGGCTGATGAGTCAACATTGATCTGTTGAGTGCTGCTCTGCCTGCCTGGACCTATGCTGCATGTCCGTGATGCTCCGCGTGCTCTTGGTGTACAAGGTGAGCTGCAAGAATGCGCCATTTTCCATGGTTGAAGTGCTACATGTGCTGCGTGTGTTACCACAGCCTGTCAGTGATGCTCCACGTGCTCTCAGCGCATAAGGTGAGTCCGACTACCGGCTATGGCACTTGTGCGTGCAGTCGGTGTTGAAGGTAATCACGGCTGGAGTGGGGTCACATTAATGTTAGCCGTTATGGTCCGTGGACATGTGCTGTTGGTCCATGTGGACATGTGCTGTTGGTCCATGTGGACATGTGCTGTTGGTCCATGTGGACATGTGCTGTTGGTCCATGTGGACATGTGCTGTTGGTCCATGTGGACATGTGCTGTTGGTCCATGTGGACATGTGCTGTTGGTCCATGTGGACATGTGCTGTTGGTCCATGTGGACATGTGCTGTTGGTCCATGTGGACATGTGCTGTTGGTCCATGTGGACATGTGCTGTTGGTCCATGTGGACATGTGCTGTTGGTCCATGTGGACATGTGCTGTTGGTCCATGTGGACATGTGCTGTTGGTCATGTGGACATGTGCTGTTGGTCCATGTGGACATGTGCTGTTGGTCCATGTGGACATGTGCTGTTGGTCCATGTGGACATGTGCTGTTGGTCCATGTGGACATGTGCTGTTGGTCCATGTGGACATGTGCTGTTGGTCCATGTGGACATGTGCTGTTGGTCCATGTGGACATGTGCTGTTGGTCCATGTGGACATGTGCTGTTGGTCCATGTGGACATGTGCTGTTGGTCCATGTGGACATGTGCTGTTGGTCCATGTGGACATGTGCTGTTGGTCCATGTGGACATGTGCTGTTGGTCATGTGGACATGTGCTGTTGGTCATGTGGACATGTGCTGTTGGTCCATGTGGACATGTGCTGGTTGGGGTGGGTCCATGTGGACATGTGCTGTTGGTCCATGTGGACATGTGCTGTTGGTCCATGTGGACATGTGCTGTTGGTCCATGTGGACATGTGCTGTTGGTCATGTGGACATGTGCTGTTGGTCATGTGGACATGTGCTGTTGGTCCATGTGGACATGTGCTGTTGGTCCATGTGGACATGTGCTGTTGGTCATGTGGACATGTGCTGTTGGTCATGTGGACATGTGCTGTTGGTCCATGTGGACATGTGCTGTTGGTCCATGTGGACATGTGCTGTTGGTCCATGTGGACATGTGCTGTTGGTCCATGTGGACATGTGCTGTTGGTCATGTGGACATGTGCTGTTGGTCATGTGGACATGTGCTGTTGGTCCATGTGGACATGTGCTGTTGGTCATGTGCCTGGACATGTGCTGTTGGTCATGTGGACATGTGCTGTTGTCATGTAGACATGTGCTGTTGGTCATGTGGACATGTGCTGTTGGTCATGTGGACATGTGCTGTTGGTCCATGTGGACATGTGCTGTTGGTCCATGTGGACATGTGCTGTTGGTCCATGTGGACATGTGCTGTTGGTCCATGTGGACATGTGCTGTTGGTCCATGTGGACATGTGCTGTTGGTCATGTGGACATGTGCTGTTGGTCCATGTGGACATGTGCTGTTGGTCATGTGGACATGTGCTGTTGGTCCATGTGGACATGTGCTGTTGGTCCATGTGGACATGTGCTGTTGGTCATGTGGACATGTGCTGTTGGTCCATGTGGACATGTGCTGTTGGTCCATGTGGACATGTGCTGTTGGTCCATGTGGACATGTGCTGTTGGTCCATGTGGACATGTGCTGTTGGTCATGTGGACATGTGCTGTTGGTCCATGTGGACATGTGCTGTTGGTCCATGTGGACATGTGCTGTTGGTCATGTGGACATGTGCTGTTGGTCATGTAGACATGTGCTGTTGGTCATGTGGACATGTGCTGTTGGTCATGTGGACATGTGCTGTTGGTCCATGTGGACATGTGCTGTTGGTCCATGTGGACATGTGCTGTTGGTCCATGTGGACATGTGCTGTTGGTCCATGTGGACATGTGCTGTTGGTCATGTGGACATGTGCTGTTGGTCCATGTGGACATGTGCTGTTGGTCATGTGGACATGTGCTGTTGGTCCATGTGGACATGTGCTGTTGGTCATGTGGACATGTGCTGTTGGTCATGTGGACATGTGCTGTTGGTCCATGTGGACATGTGCTGTTTGGTCCATGTGGACATGTGCTGTTGGTCCATGTGGACATGTGCTGTTGGTCCATGTGGACATGTGCTGTTGGTCCATGTGGACATGTGCTGTTGGTCCATGTGGACATGTGCTGTTGGTCCATGTGGACATGTGCTGTTGGTCCATGTGGACATGTGCTGTTGGTCCATGTGGACATGTGCTGTTGGTCATGTGGACATGTGCTGTTGGTCATGTAGACATGTGCTGTTGGTCATGTGGACATGTGCTGTTGGTCATGTGGACATGTGCTGTTGGTCCATGTGGACATGTGCTGTTGGTCCATGTGGACATGTGCTGTTGGTCCATGTGGACATGTGCTGTTGGTCCATGTGGACATGTGCTGTTGGTCATGTGGACATGTGCTGTTGGTCCATGTGGACATGTGCTGTTGGTCCATGTGGACATGTGCTGTTGGTCATGTGGACATGTGCTGTTGGTCATGTGGACATGTGCTGTTGGTCCATGTGGACATGTGCTGTTGGTCCATGTGGACATGTGCTGTTGGTCCATGTGGACATGTGCTGTTGGTCCATGTGGACATGTGCTGTTGGTCATGTGGACATGTGCTGTTGGTCCATGTGGACATGTGCTGTTGGTCCATGTGGACATGTGCTGTTGGTCATGTGGACATGTGCTGTTGGTCCATGTGGACATGTGCTGTTGGTCCATGTGGACATGTGCTGCTGTTGGTCCATGTGGACATGTGCTGTTGGTCATGTGGACATGTGCTGTTGGTCATGTGGACATGTGCTGTTGGTCCATGTGGACATGTGCTGTTGGTCCATGTGGACATGTGCTGTTGGTCCATGTGGACATGTGCTGTTGGTCCATGTGGACATGTGCTGTTGGTCATGTGGACATGTGCTGTTGGTCCATGTGGACATGTGCTGTTGGTCCATGTGGACATGTGCTGTTGGTCATGTGGACATGTGCTGTTGGTCCATGTGGACATGTGCTGTTGGTCATGTGGACATGTGCTGTTGGTCATGTAGACATGTGCTGTTGGTCATGTGGACATGTGCTGTTGGTCATGTGGACATGTGCTGTTGGTCCATGTGGACATGTGCTGTTGGTCCATGTGGACATGTGCTGTTGGTCCATGTGGACATGTGCTGTTGGTCCATGTGGACATGTGCTGTTGGTCATGTGGACATGTGCTGTTGGTCCATGTGGACATGTGCTGTTGGTCATGTGGACATGTGCTGTTGGTCCATGTGGACATGTGCTGTTGGTCATGTGGACATGTGCTGTTGGTCATGTGGACATGTGCTGTTGGTCCATGTGGACATGTGCTGTTGGTCCATGTGGACATGTGCTGTTGGTCCATGTGGACATGTGCTGTTGGTCCATGTGGACATGTGCTGTTGGTCATGTGGACATGTGCTGTTGGTCCATGTGGACATGTGCTGTTGGTCCATGTGGACATGTGCTGTTGGTCCATGTGGACATGTGCTGTTGGTCCATGTGGACATGTGCTGTTGGTCCATGTGGACATGTGCTGTTGGTCCATGTGGACATGTGCTGTTGGTCCATGTGGACATGTGCTGTTGGTCCATGTGGACATGTGCTGTTGGTCCATGTGGACATGTGCTGTTGGTCATGTGGACATGTGCTGTTGGTCATGTAGACATGTGCTGTTGGTCATGTGGACATGTGCTGTTGGTCATGTGGACATTGCTGTTGGTCATGTGACATGTGCTGTTGGTCCATGTGGACATGTGCTGTTGGTCCATGTGGACATGTGCTGTTGGTCCATGTGGACATGTGCTGTTGGTCATGTGGACATGTGCTGTTGGTCCATGTGGACATGTGCTGTTGGTCCATGTGGACATGTGCTGTTGGTCATGTGGACATGTGCTGTTGGTCATGTGGACATGTGCTGTTGGTCCATGTGGACATGTGCTGTTGGTCCATGTGGACATGTGCTGTTGGTCCATGTGGACATGTGCTGTTGGTCCATGTGGACATGTGCTGTTGGTCCATGTGGACATGTGCTGTTGGTCCATGTGGACATGTGCTGTTGGTCCATGTGGACATGTGCTGTTGGTCCATGTGGACATGTGCTGTTGGTCCATGTGGGACATGTGCTGTTGGTTCCATGTGGACAATGTGTCTGTTGTGGTCCATGTGGACATGTGCTGTTGGTCCATGTGGACATGTGCTGTTGGTCCATGTGGACATGTGCTGTTGGTCCATGTGGACATGTGCTGTTGGTCCATGTGGACATGTGCTGTTGGTCCATGTGGACATGTGCTGTTGGTCCATGTGGACATGTGCTGTTGGTCCATGTGGACATGTGCTGTTGGTCCATGTGGACATGTGCTGTTGGTCCATGTGGACATGTGCTGTTGGTCCATGTGGACATGTGCTGTGTTGGTCCCATGTGGACATGTGCTGTTGGTCCATGTGGACATGTGCTGGTTGGTCCATGTGGACATGTGCTGTTGGTCCATGTGGACATGTGCTGTTGGTCCATGTGGACATGTGCTGTTGGTCCATGTGGACATGTGCTGTTGGTCCATGTGGACATGTGCTGTTGGTCCATGTGGACATGTGCTGTTTGGTCCATGTGGACATGTGCTGTTGGTCCATGTGGACATGTGCTGTTGGTCCATGTGGACATGTGCTGTTGGTCCATGTGGACATGTGCTGTTGGTCCATGTGGACATGTGCTGTTGGTCATGTGGACATGTGCTGTTGGTCATGTGGACATGTGCTGTTGGTCCATGTGGACATGTGCTGTTGGTCCATGTGGACATGTGCTGTTGGTCATGTGGACATGTGCTGTTGGTCATGTGGACATGTGCTGTTGGTCATGTGGACATGTGCTGTTGGTCATGTGGACATGTGCTGTTGGTCATGTGGACATGTGCTGTTGGTCCATGTTGATGCTTCTGAGTCGACTCTAATGCACATTCATTGTCCATGTGGTCAAGTAAGGTCCCATGTGTTTCCTTACTCTCCCCCCCCCCCCCCCCCCACTTCCCCCCTCCTCCCCCCCTCTCCCCCCCCACCCTCCTCTCTCCATTCAATGACGATAGGAGGCGAGGTGCTTATAGTCCGTCCTCCCCTCTCTCCTCCCCCTCCCCCCGCCCTCAACACCCGTGCCTCCAGTCAATGACCATAGGAGGCGAGGTGCTGATGGCAGCGGCGCCGCAGATCGCATGGTTCTCGCCCACCCACGTGGGCATGTTCTCTGTCTCTCTCATCGTCTCCCTCGTCTACCTGCTGGGTTTGCCCCTCTTCTTCGCCTACGTGCTGCTGGACGCCCATGCCTCCGACGCCCTCTCTTCTAACCTATTCAAGCAACGATTCGGCTGGCTCACCGAGCGATACAAAAGGAACTTCTGGTGGTGAGTCAGTGGACGCTCGCACTTATACTCTCCCTTATTATCTCCCTCGTAGTCTTCTCGGCGCCCATGCCTCCGACGCCCTCTCTTCTAACCTATTCGAGCAGCGAGTCGGTCGGGTGGCTCACAGACTGATAAACCCGCCGAAATAATTCTCTTTTGAGGCGCCTCAAATATTGTTTGATACACCCGTCGTTTTTTTCTCGGCTGCTCCTGACTGTGTGTCTCTCCCATTGGTCTCACCTCTCGTCCCACGGTTCCCCCCCTCTCTCCTCACCCGTGCAGGTGGCATCTGGCCACCATGCTGCTCAGGCTGCTCCTGACTGTGTGTCTCTCTCATTGGTCTCACCTCTCGTCCCACGGTCCCCCCCCTCTCTCCTCACCCGTGCAGGTGGCATCTAGTCACCATGCTGCTTAGGCTGCTCCACGCGCTCATCCTCGTTTTCCTGCAGCAAGACACGCGCGCCCAGGTGAGAGCCACATATTTGTTGAGGCGCCTCTCAACACCTCAACACCTCAACACCTCTACACCTCAACACCTCAACACCTCAACACCTCTACACCTCGAAATTGGGGCGTCCTCAAGTTGCGCAGACACTTGCTCCACGTGCTCATCCTCGTGTTCCTGCAGCAAGACACTCGCGCCCAGGTAAAACCCACTTTCGTGCTCCTCCAATCAGCTTTCCCCTTGTTCCTCCCCCCTTCCCTCATTCATTCCTCCCCAAACCCCCCATCCTCGCCCCCCCCCCTTGGCCCCCCCTTGGCCCACCCCTTGGCCCCCCCCTTGGCCCCCCTGGCCCTCCTTTTCAGCTCGTGATACTCCTGCTCATCCAGGCCCTGAGGATCGGCTCGCAGTACAAGTCGCCGCCCCTCCCGTCACTCTCTCTCTCGACTACCTACAAGCCTTCCTCTCCCTGGGCCACTTCTTCTTCACTCTCGGCCTCCTCTGCTTCAACTACATCAAGCTCTCCGCCTTCTCCCAGGCCGTCTTCACCCTCTCCTCCCTCCTCACCTTCCCTCCTCATACTCGCTCCCTCCTTCCCCTCCTTCCTCTCCTTCCCTCCTTCCTCTCCTCCCTGCCCCCCTTCCCCCCAGTCAGATCGTGATTATCCCTGCCCCCCTTCCCCCTTCCCTTATCCTGCTGATTCTAGCGCTGAGGATCGGTTCGCAGTACAAGTCCTCCCCGCTCGCCTCGCTCACCCTCGACTACCTGCAGGCCTTCCTCTCCTTGGGCCACTTTTTCACTCGCGGCCTCCTCTGCTTCAACTACATCAAGCTCTCCGCCTTCTCCCAGGCTGTCTTCGCCCTCTCCTCCCTCCTCACCTTCCCTCCTCATAATCCCTCCCTCTTTCCCCTCCTTCCCCTCCTTCCCCTCCTTCCCCTCCTCCTTGCCCCCATCGCCCCCCCACCAGATCGTGATAATCCTGCTCATCCAGGCCCTGAGGATCGGCTCGCAGTACAAGTCCTCGCCCCTCGCCTCACTCTCCCTAGACTACCTACAAGCCTTCCTCTCCTTGGGCCACTTCTTCTTCACTCTCGGCCTCCTCTGCTTCAACTACATCAAGCTCTCCGCCTTCTCCCAGGCCGTCTTCGCCCTCTCCTCCCTCCTCATCCTCGCACCCGCCGCCTGCGCACTCACCTTCGAAGCAATCAACAAGGACCTAGAGATAGTCAACCGGCAGCTGCTGTATCGGGTCTGGAAGGTCGAGCGGCGGAGAAACAAGGCTAAGTACGACAAAATGGACCCGTACGATCTAGTCCCGCCGCAGGAGATCTCAGCCTGGTTCCGCCCGCATGTCATATTCCCGCTGCTCTTAACTAAGCGCGCGCACGAGCGGAAACTTTTGCTTAAGGTCCGGGATCGCGTACAGACGTGTAAGTTAGCGGGTATGGCGCCAGTTGACTGGGTGAGCCACCTTAACAAGCCGCAGCTGTACGCGGTATTGAGTCAGGCTTTATTGGGCGCGAGCGCGGGGCATATCACCATAGCGAGGGTGCCTAGAAGGGGGAGGTTTTGCAGGGAGCATGGGCGGTGGCATGCGGCAGGGGAGGAGTGCTGCTTCCTGGGGACAGCAGGGACGGTGGACGGGGAGGGGGAGGGAACGGGAGTAGGGGCAGGAGGGGCAGGAGCAGGATCAGGAGGAGCAGCAGGAGGAGCAGGAGGAGCAGGAGGAGCAGGAGGAGCAGGAGGAGCAGGAGGAGCAGGAGCAGCAGTGTCGGCACAGTTGCTGTCAGCAGCGCCTTGGACGCCGAGGATAGAGAGGCATGTGAGCTGGGCATCTCATGGCAGCAGCAGGGACTTTGACGGCAGCGCCTCTGGCCGCAACGCCACCGCTGCCACCGCCGCTGCTGCTGCTGCTGCTGCGAATGCTGCTGGCGGAGGTGGTGCTTCGGCCGGCCCTGGCATGTCCCCCCTCGCTGGAGCGTCCCCCCTCGCTGGCATGTCTCCCCTCGCTGGCATGTCCCCCATACATGGGCTGTCGCCCTTTGCAGGAGCAGCAAACGCTGGTGCCTCACCCATCCATGGGATGTCGCCGCTGTCAGGCGCGCATGGTGCCTCGCCCCTACAGGGCGCATCACCACTAGGGGGAGCGTCCCCCATACATGGTATGTCGCCCCTAGGGGGAGCGTCCCCCATACATGGCATGTCGCCCCTTGCCCCAGCAGCAGCAGGTGGGCCAGGGGCGTCCCCCCTCTCCCGAGTCTCAGGCTCGGGAACCGACATGGGGGGAGGACAGGAATCCCCCCTGCCATTGCCGTTGCAACGAGAGGGAGGAGGAGGAGGGGGGAGACGGATAGCGGATGGGGGGATTGGGCAGGCGAGGACAGATAGCATCAAGGTGCAGGGGCTGGTATCGTGGGAGCAGCAAGGGGCGGGAGGAGCAGGAGGGAAGTTCGAGAGGCTCGGGGGTGGTGGAGGGGCAGAGGGAGGAATAGAAGAACAAGGAGCAGGGGAGGGAGGGGGGGAGGTGCAAGGAGAGGCAAGAGTGGGAGGAACAGGAGAGGGAGGAGGAGAAGGAGGAGAGGGAGGAGGAGGAGGAGGAGGAGAAGGAGAGGAGGGAGAGGGAGTGGAGTACGTGGAGGCGAAGATGAATATGGCGGAGCTCACTCTGACCTTCCAGCGCCACCTGTCGGTGCTGGTGCGGGCCGAGAAGAAGAAGCGTGAGGACTCGCTGCGGCGCCTGCTGCAATCCGAGTGCATCCCGGACATACTCAGCTGGTTGACCAGCTCTGACTGGTGCGTGTGGGAAAGATGGAGGCACCCGCCTGTCTCACTCTCACTCTCACTCTCACTCTCACTCGCACTCGCATTCTCACTCGCACTCACTCTCACTCGCGCTCGCACTCTCACTCTCATTCTCATTCTAGATATAAGCCTTGGTGAAAGGTGCTTACCAGGTGTTGCCTCACACCTTCCAGAGGCGCACAGCAGGATCAGATGCTCCTGAGACCTGAGAGGGACTTGGTGGTGCCAGTGCCTTTGTGCACCTCATCAACACACCCCTCACACCTCTCCCCCCAACTCTCTCCTTCAACCTCTCACCTTCCAGCGGCGCAAAGCACGATCAGATGCTCCTGAGACCTGAGGGACTCGGTGCTGGGGGCAACGTCAAACCTTGACGCGCCTCAGAACCCCCTCTCTTCCCCCTCCCAAATCCCCCACTTCCCCCCTCACACTCTTACAGCGCACACGACGATCGGATGCTCCTGAGACCTGAGGGACTTGGTGCTGGGGGCAACGTCAAACCTTGAGGCGCCTCAGAACACCCTCCCTTCCCCCTCCCCACTCCCCCCCTTCCCCCCCTTCCCCCCCTCCCCCCTGCACACCCTTACAGCGCACAGGACGATCAGATGCTGCTGAGGGAGCTGGTGCTGGCAGTGCACGTGGCGGGGCTAGAAGAGACCGGAGGGCATTTTTTTAGGCGGCTCAAAAACTGGTTCCATGAGATGTGGTGCTTCCATGAGATGTGGTGCTTCCATGAGATGTGGTGCTTCCATGAGATGTGGTGCTTCCATGAGATGTGGTGCTTCCATGAGATGTGGTGCTTCCATGAGATGTGGTGCTTCCAGCGCAACAGCATGCTTACCCCCCTTTCCCCTCCTCCCCCCCACTCCCCTCTCTCTCTTTCTCTCCCCCTCTGCAGTGCACAGGACGATCAGATGCTGCTGAGGGAGCTAGTGCTGGCAGTGCGCGTGGCGGCGCTAGAAGAGACCAGGAGGCTGAACTGGTTCTGAGGGGTAAACTTTTGAGGCGCCTCAAAAGGCAGTGCGCGTGGCGGCGCTAGAAGAGACCGGGAGGCTGAACTGGTTCTGAGGGGTAAAATGCTTCTACCGCAACTGATTCTCTTATCCCCCCCCCCCCTCCCCTCTCCCCCCCACTCTTACAGTGCACAGGACGATCAGATGCTGCTGAGGGAGCTGGAGCTGGCAGTGCACGTGGCGGCGCTAGAAGAGACCGGAGGGCATTTTTTTAGGCGACTCAAAAACTGGTTCCATTAGATGTGGTGCTTCCAGCGCAACAGCATGCTTAACCCCCTTTCCCCTCCTCCCCCCACTCCCCTCTCTCTCTTTCTCTCCCCCTCTGCAGTGCACAGGACGATCAGATGCTGCTGAGGGAGCTAGTGCTGGCAGTGCGTGTGGCGGCGCTAGAAGAGACCGGAGGGCTGGACTGGTTCCGAGGCGTGAGGTGCTTCTACCGCAACAGATTTGCTTTCATCAATGTAGGAAGGAGCAAGAGGAAGGGCGGGGGTGGGGAAAAGAGCAAGGCTGGGGGGAAGGGGGATGGAGGGAGCAGTCAGGATGGTACTGGTACCTGTAGGGGCCTTCTTGGGTGGTTTCAGGGAAGCGAGAAGGCAACTGCTGCAGGTTCTGCCTCTGCTTCTCCTGCTGCTGATACTGCAGCTTCTTCCGCTGCTGGCTGTATGCCGTCAGGCGGAAGTGGTGATGTGAATGGTACCCATGGCCTCGGAAACATGTTATGAGGTCGATCTACTGGTGAATCAGTGTATAACTTGGTAGGTACACCTGCCTCATGATGCATAATAAACGTTATTTATTGTACTTGCTGCTTCTTTCTCTCCCCTTTGATGCGAGGATTAGACATATGGTATGCACCATATATCAAAATGAGTAGTGAGTAGAATAGAAGGATACAGGGGTATACAGACTAGGGGTTGTACCCTCTAAGGCACAGTCCAATATAGTTTACAGTAACTATATAAGTTACATTTGACACACCCCCTAGACTATATAGGGGCAGTGCCTAACAGGAGAAGAAGCAGCTCAGGGCGGCACTACTAGTCCAGCCTCTGAGGCAAGGGTCTAAAGACCAGTCAAAGGAATACAGGCACGGCAAGAGCAAGACCAAGGCGGCACTACTAGTCCAGCCACTGGGAGAGGCCACAAGGCCAGTCAGGATAATATATATATAAGGTTTGTACACAATCAAGGCCCTAGAAAGTGAGAAGCTACAGGAACAAGACCAAGCTGTACACAGTGCCGCTGATGATCTTTAGGCGCAAGCGCCTTCGTAAAGATATCAGCTGTGTTGGCACCGGAGGCCAAGTGTACTACGCGGGCTTAGCGACGCTGCTGCAGCTCACGCAGGAGGAAGTACCGCAGCTGGATGTGCTTCGCTCTGCCCTCGAGTCGCGGCTCCTGACACAGGAGGATCATGGCCCAGTTGTCAGCGTACAGGACTGGGGCAGAGCTAGGCCACTCACCTAAATCAGTGAGCAAGAAGGTCAGCCAACGGAGCTCCTGTGCCGCCATGGCACCGGCGTAGATCTCGGCCTCACAGCTGGACTGGGCAACAGACGAGGAGCGAGTAGCTCTCCACGAGACAGCACCTGAACCAAGGCTAAAGCAGTAGCCCTGTGAGGACGTAAGAGTCTCAGCGTCGACTGCCCACGAAGCGTCTGTGTGCCCAATAAGGACCATTGGCCTACGCCCTCCAAGCACTAACCCCATGCCCGATGTACTTGCAAGATAACGCAAAACCCTCTTAGCGGCAGACCAGTGCAGAGGTCGGTGTCTGCCTGTGGCCACAAAGCGAGCCAGGATGCTGAGAGGGTATGCGAGATCTGGGCGAGTGCAAGTCATCCGATACATGAGGCAACCCACCAGCTCGGCATAAGGGCCACTGGGCTCTACCAACTCCGCAGGAACTGGAGCTGAGAGCCTGTGGTCTACAGACAGAGGGGTGGGATGTGCAGAGGAGAACTGAAGACCGAACCTCTAAAGGACCTGGCGCACCAAGTGTGACTGAGTCAGGGTGATGGTGCGCGCTGCTCTGTCCCTGGAGATCTGCAAGCCAAGGTAATGACGCAGTTCTCCAAGGTCAGTGCAAGTGCGTCTCTTCAACAGCTCTGTCTTCACGGAGGCCAGTGCGTCCCTGTCTGCAATGGCGAAGACCAGGTCGTCTACGTAAACAAGGATGTAGAACGGAGTCTGGCCAACACGAACAAAGAGCGAGGGGTCTGCGGAGGACGGAAAGAACTACAGGTCAGCAAGCGTAGCACGCAGCGTCTCGTGCCACTCACGAGGAGCCTGTCGCAGGCCGTAGACGGGGCGCCGCAGGAGCCACTGGGTCCCAGGAGGGAAGGTACCAGTGAAACCCTGAGGGCGGCGCAGGTAGACCTGCTCGTGTAGACTGCCCTGAAGAAACGCAGTAGAGAAGTCGAGGGATTGAAGCTCGTAGTCACGCTGAGCTGCTACGTGTAGTAGCACCCGAAGGGTAGTCGTCTTCGGGTTCGGAGCAACGGTCTGGAAGAAGTCCACCCCCTCACGCTGACTGAAACCTCTAGCCATGTAGCGCGCCTTAAACACAGCCGGCTCTCCAGGAGGGCACTTCACCTTGAAGAGCCAGCGGCCATCGACTATGTTCACCCCAGGTGGGGGAACTGCGTCGGCGTAGGTGCCCGTGGATCTCCAAGATGCCATCTCCGCGTCCATGGCAGCTATGCACTGAGAGGCCCAGGGTCCCGAGTTCGCCTCAGCGTAAGTGCGAGTGGTCGGGATGTTGAAAGCGTCGAGGTCACCCTCAGGGACTAGAAGCATGGAACAGAGATGGGGAGCAGCCTCGGACAGGAAAGCAAGCTCGTACTGACGGTCCTCCAGGACGTTACTGCCGAGGGAAGGAGCACCCCCGACAGACGGAGGACAGGCAGGGCTAGAGACCAGAGCGGTGGCGTAGTCAAGGCGGCGGGTAGGCAAAGTCAGCGACCGCAGCGACAAGAGCGTCAAGACACGAAACCGGAACAGACGGGTCGGTAACGAGAGAGGCAAGGACCCGAGGAACAAGAGGACGAGCGGCACGCAGGTAGTTAGACAGAGGGGAGGGCGTAACAACAAGGGAGGACGGAGGAGGCGACGGGAGAAGGGGAGGACGAGACGCGTGGGAACGAAGCAACATAGGGTGAGAGCACGAGACAGGGGAAACAGGTCGAGCACGGGAGGGACAGCGAGACCAGACGTGAGACGGAGGCGTCGGGAGAGGAGACAGAGGAGGGGACACAAGAGGGGAACGAGGGGGGAAACGAGTCGGAGACGAGTCCGGAGGAGGGAACACAGGGCCGTAGACAAGAGGAGGAGGAGGCACAGACGCGGGGTCAGGGGATGGAAGGCCGAGCAGGCGAAGAGCTGACACCGGCGGGGACTGCTGCTGTGGCGGTGCGACACCGACACCGAGACCGCAAGCTGCCGGACGGCTACCTCCAGAACACTCCACTCCAGCACCCCCAGAAGGAACACCCCCAGAGCTCATAACCCTTCGAGCACCGGTACCACCCCCAGGCCCGCCGGGACAAGCCAAGACAGGAGTCCCAGGACTAGTACCCACCCCAACTCCAGCACCCCCAGAGGCAACGAGCTGCTGCGGCGACGGCTGCGGCGGCAGTGAAGACGGCCGCGACAGGGGTGGCGACGGCGGCTGTGGAGGCGGTGGAGGAGGAGACACCTGAGGAGGGGCAGGCGGCGAGGACTGCACCGCAGGACCACCAGGGTCAGCAGACTCCTCAACCGGGACAACCGACGTAAGGGGGGTGACGTGGAACACACCAGAGGGGGCAGGAAAGGGAGGGGGAGGGGGAGGGGCAGGGACTACCGGGGAAGGGGTTACCAGGAACAAGGGGGGGGTAACCGGGGGACCTCGGTGGGGGAAGCGGCGGTAGAAGGAGACGGACTCATCAAAGGTGACGTCGCGGGAGTGAAAGAACCGGTGAGACGGCGGGTGGTAGAAGTGCCAGTCAGACGAGTCAAGGGGGAAACTGAGGAAGACACAGGGAAGGGTGCAGGCATTGAGCTTGTCCGTGCCAGAGGTACGAACGTGAGCAAGGCAGCCCCACACGTGAAACACAGACGCGTCACCAGGTGACCGAGACCAAAGAAGGGTCGGCGAAACCTGCGGCTGCTGGGGGTGCAGCCAGAGGTTAAGCTGGTGAGCGGCGTAGCGAACAGCGAACGGCCACAGAAAATGGGGGGCACCGGCATGGATCATGGAGGTGCGAGCCACCTCCATGACCAAACCGATGCGTCGCTCAGCGACCCCATTCTGCTGCGGGGAGTCCGGCAAGGTGAACGTCTGGGTGATGCCCTCCGCACAACAGAAATGACCAAGGACACCAGAGGCAAACTCGTCACAACGATCGGAGTGGAGACGCAAGACAGGGAGACCGCGGTGGACATGCCCAGAAACAAGCCACGGGATGAGAACGTCAGGCACGTCGGCCTTCCGCTCCAGAAGGAACACAGTGGTGTAGCGCGTGTAGTCGTCGACAAGCACTAGGAAGTAGCGCTCTCGACGCGGCTCATGGACGGGGGCGGGGCCCCAGACGTCCATGTGCAGATTCTGTAGCGGTGCGGAAGTAGGGGGAAACGAGGAGGAGTGAGGAGCACGGCGGAGCCGGCCCTCGACACAGGGCGTGCAAGGTGGGGCTGGGGAAGAGGGAAACTTGGGGAACGACCCGGGGAGGCCTAGGACGAGACCGTGCTGGGACATGTGACGCAGACACGGGAGCGCAGGGTGACCTAGGCGGTGGTGCCAAAGGAGGGTCAGGTGAGTGAGTGACCGACAGGAGCAGGCAGTAGCAACCTGAGTAGACGCTGCCACCTGAGGGGGCGTCCCAGCCGGGGAAGTCACAGTGTCCAGTGTGAAAAGGCCGGACACCGGGTCCCGTGGGAACGTGGTAAGGGGGGCACCAGTGGCGGCCTCGGTACAGACAGCGTACCGCTTGTGACCAGGGAACGTAGTGGTGACGCCAAGGTCCTGGAGGCAGCCGACACCAAGTAGGTTCCTGGAGAACGAGGGGATGTGCAGACCTGTGAGAGAGCTCAAAGGAACCGCCGGACAGGGAAGGGTGGTGGAACTGTGGGCAACTACAGGGCCGGAGGAGGGGTCAGCAAGAGAAACTGCAGCAGGAACAGGAAGCGTCGTCAGCGTGGTGGAGTCACGGAAGAAACACCGGGAAGCGCCAGAGTCCAAGGTGAAGGAAAGCATTCAAAGCGAAGCACCTCCGCCATCAGGAACGATGCAGGGCGGTGTAGAGCGGTGCAGTGCGGTGCATTCCGGCGCCGTGCAGTGCAGTGCGGTACAGCGCGGTGCAGTGCAGTGTAGCGCGGTGCAGTGCGATGTAGAGCGGTGCAAAGCGGTGCAGTGCGCTGCAAAGTGGTGCAGAGCGGTACAGTGCGGTGCAAAGCGGTGCAGTGCGGTATCAGGGGGGGTTGTAGGGCGGTGCTGGTCGGGAAGAACGGGCCGGGCACGAGTCGGCGGCGGGCCGGCGGCGAAGCGAATGCGGGGCCGGCGACGACGGCGGACGCTAGGGGCCGGCCGGCGGACGGCGGACGCGAGGGGCCGGCGACGATGGCGGACGCGAGGGGCCGGCGATGACGGCGGACGCTAGGGGCCGGCCGGCAGACGGCGGACGGCGGACGCGAGGGGTCGGCAAGGGGCGGGCAAGGGGCCGACGATGGGCGGGCACGAGGGGCCGGTAAGGAACGGGCACGAAGGGGGCCGGCTAGGAGCGAGCACGGCGACACGAGGAGCCGGCTAGGAGAGGACGCGACGGCTCAGGGGAGGAACGGCCACGGCGGCGAGAAGGGGCCGGCTAGGAGCAGGCGTGACGGCGAGCAGGGCCGGCTAGGATGGGCGCGACGGCACACGGGGCCGGCTAGGGACGTACTCAATGGCGCAGGGGGCCAGGTAGGATGATCGCGACGGCTGCTAGGAACGGCCGCGACCACTAGGAACGGCCGCGACGGCGGCTAAGGACGACCGCGACGGCTAGGAACGGCCGCGAGAACGGCTAGGAACGACCACGACGGCGGCTAGGAGCGTTCGCGGCGGCTAGGAACAGCTGCGGCGGCGGCTAGGAACGGTCGCGACGGCTAGGAAAGACCGCGACGGCGGCTAGGAACGACCGCGACGGCGGGTAGGAACGGCCGCGACGGCGGCTAGGAACAGTCGCGACGGCTAGGAACGGCCGCGAGACGGCGGCTAGGGACGGCCGCGACGGCTGCTAGGGACGGCCGCGAGACGACTAGGGACAGCCGCGACGGCTAGGAACGGTCGCGACAGCGTCTAGGAACGGCCGCGACGGCGGCTGGGAACGGGCGAGACGGCAGCTAGGGACGGGCGCGACGGCTAGGGGCGGGCGTGACGGCTAGGGGCGGGCGTGACGGCGGCTAGGGCCTAGGGCGGAAGCGTGGGCGGGCTAGGGGGGGGCCGAACCTACTATGATACCATATCAAAATGAGTAGTGAGTAGAATAGAAGGATACAGGGGTATATAGACTAGGGGTTGTACCCTCTAAGGCACAATCCAGTATAGTCTACAGTAACTACATAAGTTACATTTGACACCATATTCCTAGGACCCCTTTTCAGACGAACCCCTTTTCGGATTTCTGTTCTACTGTTCTGAACCGCATCAAAATTGCACTGCCCAGTTTCTCGGTCATATGAAAATAGCTGCGGCGTGTGATGGTAAAGAGGGTGCAGCTATGGCATGGCATGGCATTGACGACAACAGTGCATGTGCAGTGCAAGTCTGCCAAATTGCCAATTCTAAGAGCTTCCGGCACCTCGCTGAATTGGCCAATTTACAGGTACCGGTAAGGAGCACCGGTTTCCGTACCTTGCAGTATGCAAACGAGACCATAATAATTTAGTACTACACAAGTTAGTCATACATTGCTCGATGACATAAACCAATACCGGTTTAGAGACGTAAAGCAGCATCATTAATACTTCAGGGCTATCCCTCTTGATGGGTAAGCTCCTGCTGTTAGCACTTGATCTACCAAACATGGCAACGTGTATCATGCCAGTAAAGCTCCCCAGCCATCCTCATAGAGTACACGCGAGTTGTCGTGACATATAAGTTAAACGCCTGTTTGCTTCCAGCGGGCCAGGATCCGTGCCTGTCCGCCCATGTCCTGTCCAGCGACCATTTGCTGTGCTGCATGCTGCGGTTTGATTGGCTGCAGCTGCGTATGGGAGATTAGTTGTCCAAGTGGCGAACGGGGTTTCCGTAAATTTGTCCTTAGAGTAACAGGCCGCTGGCTTTAAGGGGTTCAGAATCCAAACACCCAGTCGATTTCCACAGCGTCTGTAGCCTGACTCCGACCCCACGTGCTGCAGGAAAGCGACTGCGGGGTTTGCACTGCAGCGGCGGCAAAATCTGATGCCTCTTCCGGTTTTACCATAGGTCTGTAGCCTCCAAACAGACCCCACAAGGAAGGAGCCACATCCAACGTCTCTTCCTGAACGTCCGCTGCTGCTCCCCCTGCAGCCGATTCCGACCCTCCAATCCGCTCCGATCTAGCTCCGTCTGCTGCAACCGACGCTTCATCTAACGCGGAGCCAAGAGAAGAAGAGAGGCATAGCCGCGAGCTCGCACACAGCAAGCTGGTAGGGGTCTCGAGCACCAATCTCGGTGGGGTTTGCGGGGAAACATGTGGTAATTTCCTGGAAACAACGGGGCTGAATTCGGCCGCGCACTGGAGATGAGAAACCGGCGAGCTGGGAAGGAGCGAGTGCATGAGGGGACTGGGACCGCGGACTGCGCCTGTACAGATGCACTGGCTTGAGTTGTCAATCGAGAAGCCGCTGTCTAGGCTATCTACCACCTGCTTGGAATCATCGTTCTGCATCTCCTGTTCTTGCTCTTGCTGCTGCTGCTGCTGCGATCGGAACACCTCAGTGAACCACGGATGCTGGAGAATGTCGCTAGCGGTCGGTCTCTTCGCCGGATCCTGCCGGAGTAGGCAACGAATAAGGTCTTTCGCGAAAGGCGAAATCGATCCCCAAATCGGCCGGTAAAACGAAAACTTGCCGCGCTTAACTGCTGCGAGAACCTCGTCCTCCGTTTCCCCGAAGAACGGAGCTGATCCTGACAAAAGCATGTACAGCATGACACCCAGAGACCAGATATCTGCTTGATGGCCGTAATTTCCTGAGAGGACTTCTGGAGCGAGGTAGAACGGACTTCCTGCGACGCCGTAGACCTGCTTGTGCGCGTCCACGAAGAGCGATAGCCCGAAATCGGTAAGCTTAACTCTAGGCGTCAGCGAAAAGCTTCTTGTCGGGGACTTGCAGTCATCGGCTTCCGCTGGCGTTCTGACCCCTGATCTTCGTACAAGGAGGATATTTTCCGGCTTTAAATCGCGGTGAAGAACGCCGTGCTCGTGACAGTGCATAACGGCAAGCACAATCTCCTCGAAGACGGCTGCTGCTTGTGTTTCTGTCATGAAGCCATGGCTGCTGATGTCGTCGAATAAATCACCACCCTCGCAGAGCTCCATAATTAGATGGACGCATTTGTCGTCCTCGAAGACATCCTCCAGGTTCAGAGTGTAAGGGTTTCCAGCTAGTCTTCGCATGATCTCGATTTCTCGCCGAACATCTTCCTTGTCCTCCCTGAAGAGGAAAAAGGCAAAGAGGCAAGGCGATCGAGTTAGCAAAAGTAAAATGACACTGTTATCTAAACAACCATGGAAGAGGAGAAAAATGTCTTGGTTTCTCTGCTATATAAGCTTCGAATCAAACCGTAAGACATGGGACCAGGAACTAACCAGTGTGAGAGTTTCGACTTGTTGATCGACTTGCACGCGTACTGTCCGCCTCCGGAACGTTTTCTGCAAAGCTTAACGATCCCGAAATGTCCACGACCAAGCTCCTCCTCTAAGGTATAAATATCCTCCAGCCGTCCTGTGCGCTGATGCAATACCCATCCTCGATCTAGGTCAAATGGGAAGCGGACCATCGCCGAACCTGGAAAACCCCAAGCTCCTGAGAGGTTTCTGAACTACAGAAAACTTGAAGATGTCCTTAGCACTTGCTCCTGGTGACTCCTCAGCCAAGCTAGAGAGCGAAATAAATAGTCGGATTAGGAGGCTCTATAAATACAGTGGCATTACCAGACTAACACAATACCTAATACCTAGGTACCGTACTGGAACAGCTGTTGACAGTGGAAGGGGAAATAAAAGTAAGTTTCAGGCCTCCAGTTCATGAATCATGAACCCTAGCACTGAGAAAGGGGAAGGTTGAGAGTAATCTGCTCTACAGCTGGCTGGAGACTACAAGCTGAGAAACTACTGCTCACTCACACCACAACCTCCAGCTGCACTGTTTTCCTGCAGTCGCAGTAGGGGACGGGCGACGGACGAACAACACGGCGACGGCATCGCACTCCACATTCAACCCAACTCGCCAGGCACAAGCCACCGAAAGAATCGCCTACTGTTGCCACAATCGTCTCGTCGGCGTCGGCGACGGTGTAGCAGACCCACCGAAGGGTACTGAAGGCGAGCGAACCAGCAGGGGGTCAGCGAGCGAATGAAAGGAGCCACGACAGTCGCTGAGCGACCGTGAGCAGCCACGACGAGTCGCTGGCTGGATTGAAAACTGTCGGCGACGCAGTGAGGGTTTCTGAGACAGTTTCCCGCTGCCTGAAGCAGAAGTGGAAACAGAGACGCCCCATGTGCCAGGTGATGCCATCGCCTCGCTTGCTGCCCTTGTTGCTGAACAGTTGTTGGCAGGGGTAACTGCACCGCACCCTACCCAGTCAGACCTGACGGAAGTTTCATGTCAAGGTGGCGGGAAAGTGAAGTTGACGGACCGTCAGCGACGGGCAGCATAATTGTGGTCAATCTTGTGTGCGGTCAGAGCGGCCAGCAAGGAATTCCCGACGAAGACGTGTCGCCTCCCTGGTTCTACGCAGTCCAGCGCACTTCCTTGTGGCGCACGATTCCGCTTCCGCAGAAGAACCGGAATGCTGACATGGATCTGATCATAATTGACCTCTGGATGCCCAGTTGGCCGTCAAGGGCTGACTATACCTGAGGCGGCCAATCAAGCTCTCACCTACTACACGACAGGAATGTCCTTCACATCGAGCCTTCTACGATGTCTCATGGAAGCACCGCAGAAGCTTACTTGGACGGACCGCCCTTCAGCTTTTCCTTCGACGGGGTCGCGTCTTTCAGAATCACGAACAATATACGCGATACCTACAGTTGTAGCAGCTTGAAGCAACTTCAGCACTAAAAGGGCAGGATCATACACGATAAATTGCTCTAACACATTTATGGCCACAGACACCTTACCCTAGAAGTTACCTACAATTGAGGCACCTCGTTACCGGCATTCAAACCCACAGCGCACAAGTAGTGCAATGCTCTCGCATCTCACAGCCACTTCGATGCTAAAAAACTAGGTCAATGCCATATGATCCCACTGTTACGCTGCCGCTCCGTCAAACTCATATGCGAGTGGGTCTGATGACTCACACATGCGGTACTCATCAATCATTGTGCGTACGACCTCGTGTGATTCGTCAAACTCCGCCAGGTTGTCCTATAGATGGGGGAGGGAGGGTGGTTAGGAACGACAGAGGGATGGGAAACAAATTATGGTTACTAATTTCTGACTATTTTGTGATGCTTTATACAAAGCATGTGGCTTCCTACCATATTGAGAAGATGGACATCACGAATAGGGGAGGTGCATAAGGGCCGCATGTGTGCGCAGAGCAAGGCATAAAGGGCTTCTGTGTGAAAACGTGCGCAGAGAAGACTGTGGAAGGCACAAGACAAGACTCACAGAGAACATGGAGAACTGCTTATAGGGCTCAAGGAAGGCTGACTTGCGGCGCATGTTCTCGTACTGCTTCACACAGCGCCCAAACAGGTGCCGCATGCCCGTGTGGTTGGCCAGCATGAGCCCGCTCACTTTGTGGCCCGTCTGCACGTAGGGCGAGCTACGAGAGAGAGCCACCTGGAAGAAGGGGCAAGGAGGGCAGAGAGCACTGTTGCCTCAACTCAGAAGCCAATGCTTGGCCGGTTGGACAGCATGAGCCCGCTCACTTTGTGCCCCGTCTGCACGTAGGGCGAGCTGCGCGAGAGAGCCACCTGGAAAGAGGGGTAGGGGAGAGGTTGAGAAAGAGATGATGACACAATGCCGGTGTGGTTGGCCAGCATGAGCCCGCTCACTTTGTGCCCCGTCTGCACATAGGCGAGCTGCGGGAGAGAACCACCTGGTGGTTGGGGTAAACCCTGGGGGGGGGGGAAGAGAGGGAGGGAGGGGGAAAGACCTCTTTGAGTCTACATTGAAAGCCAATGCCACGTGTGGCTGGAGAGCATGAGCCCACTCATTTTGTGACCCGTCTGCATGTAGGGCGAACTGCGCGCGAGAGCAAGCTGGGAGAAGTGGGGGGGAGAGAGGGAGCGATCTATTGAGTCGACTCAAAAGCGGGTCAACCTCGTCCAGAAAGATTATCATATCACGTTCAGCAGAATCAAACCCCAACCTGATTCGATGTACCCTGGTTCAACTTCAAACCCACCAGTACGTTGGCCGGCCCCCATTCAATGAACGAAGCCACCTGCTTCTCTCTGATCCGTTGCATGCTCTTGTTCACCTGCATGCTCTCTGTTTCTCCACCTCAATACTGTGAGTAATCCCCAGTCTCCTTCCCCCAATAGCTCACATCGCACCCACCTGTATGTTGGCCGGCCCCCATTCAATGAACGAAGCCGCCTGCTTCTCTCTGATCCGCTGCATGCTCTTGTTCACCTGCATGCTCTCTGTTTCTGCCCCTCAATACAGTGAGTAATCCCCTGTCTCCTTCCCCCAATAGCTCACATCGCACCCACCTGTATATTCGCTGGCCCCCACTCTATGAATGAAGCCGCCTGCTTCTCCCTGATCCGCTGCATGCTCTTGTTCACCTCCCCCGGATCCACCTCCCCCTGGATGATGTTCAGAATGGCCATGTACCGGGCAGCACTCGCGTCCCTGGCCCTGCCATAATGGGAAGAAACCATCCAGTTCTGTGGCTGTTTGGTGGGCGGTGCAGAGTGGGGCGCGGGGGAGGGGGAAGAGGGGCAATGAACGGCCATGCACCGTGCGGCACTCGCGTCCCTGGCCCTGCCGTAGTGCGATGATACCATCCAGTTCTGGGGCTGTGTGGTGGGGAGACAGGGAGGCAGGGGAAAGGGTTAGGAAGAGGGGCCGAGAACAGCCATGTACCGGGCAGTACTTGCGTCCCTGGCCCTGCCAAAGTGCGAGGATGCCATCCAGTTCTGGGCCTGTACGGTGGGGAAATGGGGAGGCAGGGAAAAGGTTCGGAAGTGGGGTTGAGAATGGCCTTTTGGCAGCGGCAATCGCGTCCCCGGCCCTGCCGTAATGTGTGGAGACCACCCAGTTCTGAGGCTGAAAGGGAGACAGACAGACAGGTGAGAGAGGTGCCAAAAATAAAAAAAATCAGGAACACGAGTCAAATACATGCACCTCCCCCCACCCACCCCCCCCGGTGATGGTCAGATATGCCATGCCAGGAACAGGAGTCAAATACATGCCCCCCACCCCCCCACCCCCCCCCCCCCCACTGGGTGATGGTCAGAATTGCCATGCTGCAGGCGGCACCTCGCGTCCCTAGCTATGCCTTTATGCGATAGAAGCATCCAATACTGGGGCTGTTAAAGGAGTGAGAAACGGGACGAGTCTATTTTTTAGCCGACTTAAAAGTAGACTCTTCACACTCGCGTCCCGAGCTCTTCACACACGATAAAACCATCGAATTCTGGAGCTGTTGAAGGAGTGAGAAGCGGGGGCAGGGGGGGCAGTGGGGAGAAGGGAAGGGAAGGAACACGAAAACAACATCCATTCTCCAGGTACGAGCCAATGAGATCATCCAGGGGATTTTTAAGTCGACTCAGAAGTCGCCTCGTTACAAAGTCACATACTTTTGAGTCGACTCAAGAGTCAACTCGTTACGATGTCACAGACTTTTGAGTCAACTCAAGAAAACAGCACCGCTTTTCCATGTACAAGACAATGAGACCATCCAGGGGAAGAAGAGGGTGGCCAGGGCACATCCAGATCCACCTCCCTTGGATAATCCTTCCCCAGATTTACCTCCCCCCAGATCCACCTCTTCACTTCCTACCTTGAGTACACGATCCTACCTCGTAGCATCCTACCTGAAGCAGTCTCCTCATGACGTCAAATACCGACAAGGTGACTTTTGAGTCGACTCAAAAGTCACCTCCCCCCAGATCCACCTCTTCACTTCCTACCTTCAGTACAATACACGGTCCTACCTCGTAGAATCCTACCTGAAGCAGTCTCCTCATGACGTCAAAGACCGACGTCTTCCGAATGACATTCTCCTGCAGGGCGATGCACATACCACCACGACACACACACACACGCGAGTGAGATGCATGATACACAAGAGTCTATTTTTGAGGCGCCTCAAAAATAGACTCCTCACGCACGAGATTTTCAAGGCGCCTAAAGCATCCATGAATGAAAGACAGGCGAGATACATAAGAGACGAACATCACATCGCATTGACACGGCATACAATCCTCCATATTTTCACTCAACCACCCGTCTGCTGCTGAACCGTGAGAGAGGTGCAGTGGTGCGTAGCCTACACCAATCAAGAGGTGGCACTGCGGTGTAGGTGATTTTTGAGTTGACTAGAACATCACCTAGGAGGCGCCACTGCACCTAGGAGGCGCATTGGCATGTAGCTGGAAATCAAGAAGTGGCGCTGCGGTGTAGGCACCAGAGCACCAGCTCATGAATCAGCGTGCTCATGAACCCTGGGTACCGTACCGGATCAGCGTGGTGTTGGCGCTCACCGCACGATCAGCGGTGTTGGCGCTCACCGCATGATCAGCGATGTTGGCGCTCACCGCACCACCACGCTGTCAGCTCCCCTCCCCCCCCCACACCCACCTGAAACACACCCATACCCACCCACACACACACACAAACACCCACACCCATCCAGAAACACACACGCACCCACCAACGCACCTGTCTCTGCACTGTCAGTGGCGTGTAGCCGGACACCAGGAAGTGGCACAACGGGGTAGGAACCAATGACGAAGTATGCACCTGTCTCTGCACTGTCAGTGGCGTGTAGCCGGACACCAGCAAGTGGCAGAGCGGTGTCGGGACCAGCGACGACACCAGCGACGTGAGGTCGTTGCTCATGAGCCCGGGTTACTGCATGGTGTTGGTGCTTGCCGCCATCACCATGGCCACCAGCGAGTTTGTCTCTGCAAACGTTAGCTGGGGCAGGCGCAGCAGCCTCTCTGCTGCGATCCACTCTACCCAGTGCGATATCACCATGCTTTACGCACCTGTCTCTGCACGGTCAGAGGCGTGTAGCTGGACACCAGGAAGTGGCACAACGGCGTGGGCACCAGGGACGACACCAGCGACGTGAGGTCGTTGCTCATGAAGCCCGGGTACCGGATGGTATTCGTGCTCGCCGCCATCACCATGGCCACCAGCGAGTTCGTCTCTGCAAACGTTGGCTGGGGCAGGCGCAGCCTCTCCGCTGCAATCCTATCGAGGGCCGTGTTGTCCAGAACCACCACGCTGTCAGCGTGCTGGGTCAGCCGCCGCAGCGTCAGCAGCGAGTTGTACGGCTGGACCACCACGTCAGACGTCTCTGATTGGTTCGGGAAGACGCTGTACGTCTGGACGAGCTTCTTGGGGTAGCGGTCGTGCAACTCCTCTAGGAGATACGAGCCCATGCCTGTGAGGGGTGAGATAGGAGAAGAGAGAAGCACCAGTTGGGGAGAGGCAACCATTCAAGAAGACGCTGTACGTCTGCACCAGCTTCTTGGGGTAGCGGTCGGGCAACTCCGCTAGGAGATACGAGCCCAATGCTGCCTGTAAGCGGCGAGATACGGAAACGAGAAAGAAGCGACAAGTGATAGGGGAGGGATAACTATTGGGGAAGACACTGTACATCTGCACGAGATACTTTAAGAAGCGGTCTTTGTAACTCCTCTAACAGATACGAGCCCATGCCCCGGGGGGTGAGAGAGGGATGGGAAAACATAGGATTCTAGGAGATACGAGCCCATGCCCCGGGGGGTGAGAGAGGGATGGGAAAACATAGGATTCTAGGAGATACGAGCCCATGCCCCGGGGGGTGAGAGAGGGATGGGAAAACATAGGATTCTAGGAGATACGAGCCCATGCCCCAGGGGGTGAGAGAGGGATGGGAAAACATAGGATTCTAGGAGATACGAGCCCATGCCCCGGGGGGTGAGAGAGGGATGGGAAAACATAGGATTCTAGGAGATACGAGCCCATGCCCCGGGGGGTGAGAGAGGGATGGGAAAACATAGGATTCTAGGAGATACGAGCCCATGCCCCGGGGGGTGAGAGAGGGATGGGAAAACATAGGATTCTAGGAGATACGAGCCCATGCCCCGGGGGGTGAGAGAGGGATGGGAAAACATAGGATTCTAGGAGATACGAGCCCATGCCCCGGGGTGTGAGAGAGGGATGGGAAAACATAGGATTCTAGGAGATACGAGCCCATGCCCCGGGGGGTGAGAGAGGGATGGGAAAACATAGGATTCTAGGAGATACGAGCCCATGCCCCGGGGGGTGAGAGAGGGATGGGAAAACATAGGATTCTAGGAGATACGAGCCCATGCCCCGGGGTGTGAGAGAGGGATGGGAAAACATAGGATTCTAGGAGATACGAGCCCATGCCCCGGGGGGTGAGAGAGGGATGGGAAAACATAGGATTCTAGGAGATACGAGCCCATGCCCCGGGGGGTGAGAGAGGGATGGGAAAACATAGGATTCTAGGAGATACGAGCCCATGCCCCGGGGGGTGAGAGAGGGATGGGAAAACATAGGATTCTAGGAGATACGAGCCCATGCCCCGGGGGGTGAGAGAGGGATGGGAAAACATAGGATTCTAGGAGATACGAGCCCATGCCCCGGGGGGTGAGAGAGGGATGGGAAAACATAGGATTCTAGGAGATACGAGCCCATGCCCCGGGGGGTGAGAGAGGGATGGGAAAACATAGGATTCTAGGAGATACGAGCCCATGCCCCGGGGGGTGAGAGAGGGATGGGAAAACATAGGATTCTAGGAGATACGAGCCCATGCCCCGGGGGGTGAGAGAGGGATGGGAAAACATAGGATTCTAGGAGATACGAGCCCATGCCCCGGGGGGTGAGAGAGGGATGGGAAAACATAGGATTCTAGGAGATACGAGCCCATGCCCCGGGGGGTGAGCAAGGGAAGCGAGAAAGAGGAGGACGGTATCAGGTGACTTTTGAGTCGACTCAAAAGTCACCTCGATTCAAAAGTCACCCCGGGGGGTGAGAGAGGGAAGCGAGAAAGAGGAGGACGGTATCAGGGAAGAGGCCAGCAATGAGGAGGACGCTGTACGTCTGCACCAGCTTCTTGGGGTAGCAGTCGTACAACTGCTCTAGGAGATACGAGGCCATGCCCCGGGGGGTGAGATAGGAAAACGAGAAAGACGAGGTGGGTATCAGGGAGACAGCAAGCATTGGGGAAAGCACTGTATGTCTGCCGTGTAACCCCCCTAACAGATACAAGCCCATGCCTGTAAGGGACGACATCAGAGTGAAAAACTCAGGGAGTTTTCAGGTCACTCAATCGCATACTCTACAGGAAAATTCCTGATACCGTGTCTCACTTGACTCCGTAACTCACCCGTAACTCACCCGTAACTCACCCGTAGCTCACCCATAACTCATCTAACGCGTTATCTTGCCTGAGCCCCTGTCTCATCCGACGCCTTTTTCTTGTCTCGTCCCTTCATCTCACCTGATCCTGTCCCTTCAGCAACCGAGAAGTAAAACGCCTCGGGGTTCTCGCTCCCCTCCACCTCCCCAACGATCATCTCCATTATCTCCTCCTGCTGCGTTTGCTTGCCCAGACAATTCACGAGCTCTCACCTGATCCCCTCTCTCACCTGATCCCCTCTCTCACCTGATCCCCTCTCTCACCTGATCCCCTCTCTCACCCGATCGCCTCTCTCACCTGACCCCCTCTCTCACCCGATCGCCTCTCTCACCTGACCCCCTCTCTCACCTGACCCCCTCTCTCACCTGACCCCCTCTCTCACCTGACCCCCTCTCTCACCTGATCCGGTCCCTCCAGCCACAGAATGGCACACGTCGAACGCCTCCAGGTCCTTGCTCCCCTCGGCCTTTCTATCGATCATCTCCATGATCTCCTCCTGCTGCTGCGCTCGCTTGGCCAGACAATCTAAGATCTCTCACTTGACCCTGTCCCTCCAGCAACCGAGTGGCAGCGCCCCCAGGTTCTCGCTCCCCTCAGCCTCCCTGTCGATCCTCTCCACTATCCCCTCCTGCTGCGCTGGCACCTCGCCGAACCATAAGAAACAATCTCCCCTTCATTCTCCCACTCGCTCCAGCCACAGAATGGCACAGGTCGAACGCCTCCAGTTTCTCGCTCCCCTCGGCCTCTCTATCGATCATCTCTATGATCTCCTCTCCTCCTGCTGCGCGCGCGCCTGGTCGGATGATTCAAACAATCTATCGACCATGATCTCTTGGTCTCACCTGACCCTGTCCCTCCAGCAACTGAGTGACAAAGGTAGAATGCTTCCAGATTCTCGCTCCCCTCGGCCTCTCTATTGATCATCTCTATGACCTCCTCTCCTGCTGCGCGCGCGCCTGGTCGGATGATTCAAACAATCTATCGACCATGATCTCTTGGTCTCACCTGACCCTGTCCCTCCAGCAACTGAGTGACAAAGGTAGAATGCTTCCAGATTCTCGCTCCCCTCGGCCTCTCTATCGATCATCTCTATGATCTCCTCTCCTCCTGCTGCGCGCACGCCTGGTCGGATGATTCAAACAATCTATCAACCATGATCTCTTGGTCTCACCTGACCCTGTCCCTCCAGCAACTGAGTGACAAAGGTAGAATGCTTCCAGATTCTCGCTCCCCTCGGCCTCTCTATTGATCATCTCTATGATCTCCTCTCCTCCTGCTGCGCGCACGCCTGGTCGGATGATTCAAACAATCTATCGACCATGATCTCTTGGTCTCACCTGACCCTGTCCCTCCAGCAACTGAGTGACAAAGGTAGAATGCTTCCAGATTCTCGCTCCCCTCGGCCTCTCTATCGATCATCTCTATGATCTCCTCTCCTCCTGCTGCGCGCACGCCTGGTCGGATGATTCAAACAATCTATCAACCATGATCTCTTGGTCTCACCTGACCCTGTCCCTCCAGCAACTGAGTGACAAAGGTAGAATGCTTCCAGATTCTCGCTCCCCTCGGCCTCTCTATTGATCATCTCTATGATCTCCTCTCCTCCTGCTGCGCGCACGCCTGGTCGGATGATTCAAACAATCTATCGACCATGATCTCTTGGTCTCACCTGACCCTGTCCCTCCAGCAACTGAGTGACAAAGGTAGAATGCTTCCAGATTCTCGCTCCCCTCGGCCTCTCTATCGATCATCTCCATGATCTCCTCCTGCTGCGCGCGCGCCTGGTCGAATCCGCTCGCCCAGTTGTTCCCCGCGCCCCCCCCGTGCTCCGCCACGTACACGTTCTCCGCGTTGAACAGCGACCGGAACTCGCCCGCCTGGATGCCCTTAACTACACGGGGTTCTAGATCCAATAGTACGGAGCGCGGGATGTAGTGCTGGTCGTCCGCCTGATAGAAGAACACGTCCTTGCGATCGCCGCCCTGGCGTATGAAAAGGGGAGGGGGGGGGGGGGGGGGGGGGGGGGGGGAAGAGGAGGAGGGGGGGAGGGGGAGAGTGGGGAGAGTGGGGAGAGTGGAGAGAGTAGAGGAGAGGAAGAAAGAGCGTGAGGGTCGGACCTAACATGAACATTCTCCGCCGATAGAAGGACACGTCCTTGCGATCATCGCCCTGGCGTGTGTTCAGGAGAGCGGGAAAGAACGCGGACAGAATCAGTACCCCGAGTGGCGTAGTGAGTCTGCTAGGAATCTATTTTTCAGGCGCCTCAAAAGAGCGGGAAAGAATGCGGACAGATTCAGTAACCTGCGTGGCGTAGTGAGCCTGCTAGGAGGTCACCTCAAGCATAATCGGCTTACTTGCGGGGCGAAATGGGTCTGGATTCGACGGCTCAGCGGTAATTCCCCTCATCAATGCTGACATGTGTCGCGTAGTGATCAACCCCTCTCATTGCGTCGTCACTGCCGATCCGGCAGATCAACCCAGTCACCTCGAAACCGCCTTACCTGAGTAGCAAAGTGAGCATTCGAGTCGTCGTTTCAAAAGTCACCTCTGGTCAAATAGATTCACCTGAGTCGCGAAGTCTTGCAAGTTGCCATCGAGCCCGATACCGTGCTCCAAGCACAGCTGTCGCCAGAATTCGCTCGCCACCTGGTTACCACACTGCCCGACCTGTAGCGTTACAATCTCGCCCGGCATCCTGACAGTTTTCGTCCGTCACTCGCGCCAACGAACAACTAGTAGAAGCTAGAACAACGGTGATAAGCGTTCGCTCGGGTTCGAGATCACCTAGAAGAAGCTATTATCAAGATCAGCCTAGGGATGAGTCTATCACCAAGCAGAGCTCCAATCAAGATCGACACGGGATGAATTTCTGAGAAGGCCCAGATAGAACTCAGTTGTGGAGTATAAATTCCGTTCTAGTCAGTTCTGGAACATGAATCCGTTACAGATTCGGCTAACTCCCAGAAAAGAGAGTAAGCTGAACAACCTCGACAGTCCTGCCACTTATGCGGTGCAACTGACAAAACGGCGGGACCCTGACGTGTAGAGAATGCGGATTTACCGCCTGCAGACTTCCTTACTTACTTCCGCTGTCCCAGAAAACCACGAATTCCGTGCCTAGGAAGCAGGAGCCAGGTATATTACCTAGGCAAGCCAGCAAGTAAAACATCGTCGAGCCTGAAAGGATGAGTGAGTGCAAGGATGAGCTCCCGCAATAATCGAGGTTGCGGGATTCGGAAAATCGAGGTTAGGCGCGCTCACGCTGCAATGCAGAACTGGAAAGATACTACACCATCTAATGGTATGGCATTTGCGGGTAATTGACATTGAAGTGAAGAATAAAACGGATCACAAGAGAAATTATTAGTTTCACTATATATGTACCTCTCCTGCCATTACAAGCAAAAATAAACTGCCAAACTAAAACTAAGGGGTCTAGTGCTCTCTCAAGCGTCCAACCTCTCCAGAGCTGGAAAAAAGGGCAAACACAGAAAGACGAGCGAGACGTCAATCAAGGCTATGAAATAAAGTGAGTGTAACCTGTACTGGTGTGGAGGGACAATGCCAGTTCCAGACAACACTTGATGGAAACCTTACTGTTGTAGTTGAGCAGCTTCTCTATCAGGTCCACATGAGTCATGAGCATGCGCCGGCAGCAGTAGCGTACAAGTCCCAGCGCATCCAGAGCATCACTGTAGCAGGGAACAAGGGAGGGAAGGAACAGGTGTGATGTCGGAGAGGAACGTTTGCATTGCACACCCGGGCTTAAGAAAAAACCCTCAAGAGATATGCCTAGGGGCCACTTTCGCGCATTCTCACTGCCTTCTAGCACAGTGACATAAACATTGGGCTATGGAGAAAAACATTTCTCGCATGTACGCACCCCTCGCTGTAGTCTGCTTGGAGCAGATCAAGGTACATGTCCCACTTGTTTCCGATCACCTGATGGCAAGAACGCAGCCAGACAACCATGGCACAACGGCGTGCGAGTGAAGGGGGGGGGGGAAGGGGAAGGGGGGAAAGGGGGAAAGGGGGGGAAGGATGAAGGGAACAGGAAGACAGCTTGACGATTACAAGAAAATGAAGTCTTGCGGAAACGTGCAAGGTAGATAGTGACAGGGAGAAATTTTAGGGGATGAACATAATAACCAGGTTTGGGGGACGAGGGTAGGGGATCAGGGTTTGGGACGAGGATTCATGGTGAAAAGGAAGAAAGTCGCCGCAGGCTTCAATAGTGTGCAGAATCAAGCAGACTCCGAAAAGATAAAGAGGGTTGAGATAGCACGGACCTTGCCACACGTGAAGCACCGAACGGGGATGATCATCCTGCTCCGCTACTGTAGGTCTTGTGATATTAACGGTGGTCCTCTTGATGGTTATCAACAACGAACGTAAGGGATGAAAATGCGATGTATCTACGAATTCGTCTTTCGTAGACACCTCCAGGGCCCAGAAAGCTTGTCGCTCCAAGGGCCAATACTTCCTCTATTGATCGTTCTAGAATATTGAGATTACGCCAAAGTTCACGCAAGCGGGACGCCTTCGTCCTAACGCCACCGTCGCTGGCTTTCCAAAAGCCTAGAGTTTCTACGCACGAACACGAATCGTCGGAGAAACGCTATCTGGGGTTAGTGGGTAGGAAGCCCCAAGAAAACCTTGAAGTTGAGGTTAGGGACAAACACCGCGGTTGTTTGCGCGAAGCTGCAAGGTAGGGGCTGCAGAAGTTGTGTTGGGTGTGATTGAAAATGAGGGCTGGTTACGGCTACAGAAATACACCCCCAATTTATCTTCGCCAGGTTCTGGAAAAAAAAAACATGCAGGCATACAAACGCAAAATGATAGTTGTACCCGCTACAGGGTCTGCCTCTCAGCCCGCAGTGCAAACTTCACACACCCCGTTAGCGGAGCCACGCCACCACCAGCACCGCCACCATCCACTCTTGCTGCTTGTCTGTCCGCCGCATTAGTCAGCGTGACGTACGCTGCTCTCTCCGCTTGTCGCCGGATCTTCGAGAGAGCAGTTTCGCGCGCGCTGACCGCCTGTTTAACCTCCAACCAAATTCTTCGTTTCCGCCAGCAACGACATTTCTTAGGTTCTCCCATCGTCAATCCGTACCTCGCGCCCCCGTCACCATCATTGTTGCTATTCACCTATTCACCCAATCGTTATTCGCTCGACCGTTTTTCGCCCAGCCTCTCCCGATCCTAGTATGGCATATCTTCGCCATGTCGCGACGAAGCTCGGCTCCACATCTCTCGAGGAGGCTCGGCACCGAGGCTTGGATCTGTTTCGCGAAACCTGTCGCGCGTTACCAAGCATCATGTTTCGCTACAACCTCGACGAAGTGATCACGCGACAGGAGCTGCGATCGCGAATCGCCGACGAGTTTCGGCGACACCAGGACGTCGAAAATCCCAAGGTGCGGAACCTACGTGGCGGAAACTATGTCGTCATTGCGTTTTCTCACTATCTCCCATCGCGGTTCCGTCGTGGCGTCGTTTCTGAACTGAAGTCCACGTGTCACCTTCCAGCAGTAGGATAAGAGTGGCGGCTACCCTGTAAGTAATACTTTTCAATGGGCTGACCTTTGAATGGGTTGACCGTTCAATGGGCTCGCTTGGGAATTTGAAGGAGGGTTGACCTTTCTAGGGCTGTGGGGGGAAGCTAAGAAGCCATACGCAAGGGGGGAAGCGGCAATGCCCGTGAGGGATGAACATGTGAGTGAGTGCAGGAAAGGTACTGGCTATTATCTGGTTGAGGTGGTTGGATGTGTACTGGGGCACATATGCTCGGTATTGGGTGCATATGTTCTTTATTTGGGTGCATATTGGCTGCTCTATTTGAGCAATAGGAGGAAGTGTGCAGAGTATGGAAGGTTGTGCTGATTTATACTCCTTGTAGAATTCCTTTAAACGAGTTGCATCAAGCAGATTGGACATCTTTATGAACATGTAGTAGTGTGCAGTGCATGGGAGGTTGCACAGAGTCTAAAACATATACCTCCTCACACTCCCTGTAACCATTTCTTACCACACGCGCTCTCGCTTCCCCTCTTTCAGGTCATCGATTCAAGGGCAGGGAAGGGAGGAGGTGGTGAAATACATGAGCCATTCAGCTAGGCTTGCCACCTGGCTATGATGTGACCCGTCACTACCCCCTTCCCCCTTCAGGTCATCAATCTGAGTGTATTCAAGGGCCAGGAGGAGCTGGTGAACTATCTGAGCCAGTTGAAGCAGCAGCCCACCCACCCGGCTCACATGTACCTCTATGTACTCTCTATTACCCCTTTACCCCCTTCAGGTCATCTATCTGCGTGTATTCAAGGGCCGGGAGGAGCTGGTGAACTACCTGAGCCACTGGAAGCAGCGACCCAACAAGAGTCAGCTCACCTGTTACCCCTCATACTCTGTGTAACCCCCCTTACCCTCCTCAGGTCATCGATCTGCTTGTGTTTAAGGGCAGGGAGGAGCTGGTGAATTACCTGAGCCAGTCAAAGCAGCGGCACCATGTGATTTCCCAGTGGGTGGTGGGGCCACAGGGCCAAGTGCCCACCATCCCAGGGGGGGCTCACCACAAGCCGGGGATCGTGCCCAAGGGCGGTGAATCGCAGTTCCTTAGAAGCTTTTACGAGAGCAACTGAGTCACAGTGGTAAGGTAAATGGTATCAAGAACCTGGTAGCGGTGTTGGTAGTAGCATCTGTGGCTTGTGATGGTATTTTCTTGTAATGTGCTGGAGATCTATAGGTATAACCATATCATTCTTTACAATGAATTCAAATGAACAAAATCTATAGAAGCTTATGAAATGTACATGCCAGGCCCATAATTATCAAGCTTTTTACACTGATTTTTTTTTTTTTTTTTTTTCCAAGGGTGTTCTCTTGTACCGACCCTGATGAATCAGCCTTGAAAACGAAAGAACCAGTTCCAACTAGTAAGAAAACCACTACCAAAAACTGATTTTCAAGGTGTTTTTAAAGATCGAGACTGATCAATCAGCGTGGCCTAAAACGAATATGAGGGCCTAGTACCAGCTATCGGAAGACCCGTTGGGGTTGCCCTTGAGATCCTCGGGGAAGGGTCTTAGCGTCTGTGTGCCTCTTAGCGGCCGACCAGTGTAATGGTCGGTGTCTGCCTGTCACCACACGGCGAGCCAGGATGCTGAGAGGGTATGCGAGATCAGGATGAGTGCAAGTAATCAGGTACATGAGGCAACCCACCAGCTTTGCATACGGACCACTAGGCTCTACCAACTCCTCAGGGACTAGAGCCGAGATTCTGTGATCTACTGGTAGAGGTGTGGGTTGTGCGGAGAAGAACTGAAGACTGAACCTCTGAAGGACCTGGCGCACCAAGTGTGACTGGGTGAGAGTGATGGTACGCGATGCTCTGTCCCTGGAGATTTGGAGCCCAAGGTAGCGGTGTAGCTCTCCTAGGTCAGTGCAGGTGTGTCTCCTCAGCAGCTCAGCCTTCACCGAGGCCAGAGCGTCTTTGTCTGCAGTAGCGAAGACCAGGTCGTCTACGTAGACAAGGATGTAGAGCGAGCTCTGGCCTTAACGAACGAAGAGCGAAGGGTCCGCAGACGACGGGAAAGACTACATGTCAGCTAACGTAGCACGCAGCGTGTTATGCCATTCACAGGGCGCCTGCCGTAGGCAGTAAACCGGGCACCGGAGAAGCCACTCGGTCCCAGGGGCGAAGGTGCCGTTGAAGCCTGGCGCATGGCGCATGTAGACCTACTCGTGTAGACTGCCTTGGGAAAACGCTGTAGAGAAGTCAAGGGAGTGCAACTCGTAGTCACGCTGTGCTGCTACGTATAGCAGCACCCGAAGAGTGGTCATCTTCCGGGTCGAGGCGAAGGTCTGAAAGAAGTCAACATCCTCGCGCCGACTGAAGCCTCTAGCAACGCAGCGCGCCTTGAACACCGACGGCTCTCCAGGAGGGCGCTTCACCTTGAAGAGCCACCGGCCATCGACTACGTTCACTCCAGGTAGGGGAGCTGCGTCGACGTAGGTGCCGGTGGATCTCCAAGATGCCATCTCCGCGTCCATGGCGGCTATCCACTGAGTGGCCCAGGGTCCCGAGGTCGCCTCAGCATAAGTGCGAGAGGTCGGGATATCAAGGGTGCGTGGGTCACCCTTAGAGACTAGCACCATGGAGCAGAGATGAGGAGCGGCCTCGAACAGGAATGCTAGCTCGTACTGCCTGTCCTCTAGGACGTCATTGCCAAGGGCAGGTGCGCCCCCGACAGAAGGAGGACGGGCAAGGCCAGAGGCTAGAGCGGTGGCGTAGTCAAGGCGAGGAGTAGAGACGAAATCAGCGACGGCAGTGACAAGAGCGTCAAGACTGGAGACAGGAATGGACAGGTCGGTTATAAGAGAAGCGAGAACGTGAGGAACAAGCGGACTAGCGATACGGAGGAAGTCAGATAGAGGAGGCGACAAGCGACGACTGAGGAGGTGACGGAAGAAGGGGAGCACGAGACGCGTGAGAGCAGAACAACATAGGGTAAGAGCGCTAGATAGGAGAGACAAGACGAGCACGAGAAGCACGGTGAGACCGCCAGCAGGAGGGGGGGGTCGAGTCAGGAGACAAGGGACGAGAAACAGGAGGAGAATGAGGGGGGAAACGAGCCGGGGACGAGTCCGGCGGAGGAAACACAGGGCCATAGAAAGGCGGGGGAGGCGGCGGCAGGGGAGGCGCACGCGGGGGTCAGGGGAGGGAAGACCCAGGAGGCGAAGGGCGGACACTGGCAGCGACTACTGCTGCTGCTCCATGCCGACTCCAGAACCTCCAGTAGCACCACGGCTACCTCCAGGATGCTCCACGATAGCACCCCAGAACGAGAACCCTCTCCAGTACCGATGCCATCCCCAAGACCGCCGAGACAAGCCACGACAGTACCCCCAGGACTAGCACCCCCAGAACCAGCAACCCCAGAACGAGAACCCTCTCCAGCAGTGGTTCCACCCCTAGGACTGCCAGGACAAGCCAAACAGTACCCCAGGACTAGCACCCTCGTCAACGCCCGCACCCCCAGAACTCGCGGACCCCTGCGGCGGCGGCGACTGCGGCTGCTGCTACGGTTGCGATGACGGCGATGGTGGCTACTGCTGCGGCGGCAACGGCGGGGGCTGCTGCGGCAGCGAAGGAGGAGACACCGGGGCGGAGACATGCGGCGAAACCGGAGTCGCAGGGCCCCCAGAGTCAACCGACTCCTCTTTGGGACAACCGATGGGAGGGGAGTGACATGAGACACACCAGATGGGGCATGACGGGGAGGGAGAGGAGCAGGGGCTATCGCAGGAGTGGGAACCACAAACAGGGGCAAGGTAAATGGGAGACCTCGGTGGGGAAGCAGGTGTAGAAGGAGACAGAATCGTCAAAAGTGACATCACGAGAATGAAAGAAATGGTGAGACGATGGGTAGTAAAATTGCCTGTCAGATGCGTCTAAGGGGAAGCCAAGAAAGAAGGGACAGTGCGGGCAGTGAGCTTCTCTGTGCCAGAGGCACGAACGTGAGCGAGGCAGCCCCAGACGCGGAACGCAGATGCGTCACCAGGGGACCCGGTCCAGAGGAGGGTCGACGAAACCTGCGGCCGATGGGAGTGTGGCCACAAGTTAAGCTGATGAGCGGCGTAGCGAACTGCGAATGGCCACAGAAAATGGGGTGCACTGGCATGGATCATGGAGGTACGGGCCATCTCCATGACCAAATCGATGCGTCACTCAGCGACCCCATTCTGCTGCAGGGAGTTCGGCAGGGTGTACGACTGGGTGATGCCCTCTGCACGACAGAACTGTCCAAGCCGACCGGAGGCAAACTCACTGCCACGGTCATAATGAAGACGCAATACAGAGAGGCCGCGGTGGACTCATGCAGCTACAGTACGACCCACGGGATAAGAACTCTAGGCACGTCGGCCTTCCTCTCCAAGGGAAACACCGTGGTGTAGCGCGTGTAGTCGTCGACAAGCACTAGAAAGTAGCGCTCTCGACACAGCAAAGGGACGGGGGCTGGGCACTAGGCGTCTAGGTGCAGGGTCTGGAGTGGCGCTATGGTAGGGGGAAGCGAGGAGGAGTGAGGAGCATGGCGCAGCCAGCCCTCGACGTAGGGCGTGCACGGTAGCGCAGGCGAGTGACGGAGAGCAGGGAGCAACGAAGGGAGACCTAAGACAAGACCGTGCTAGGACATGTGACGCAGACGCGGGAGTGTGGGTTGACCTAAGCGGTGGTGCCACAGTAGCGACGAGTGGGTGAGCGACCGATACGAGCAAGCCGCAGTGACCTGGGTAGATGAAGACACCTGGGGGGACGCTCTTAGCGGGGGGGATGCAGTGTCCAGCGTGAACAGGCCAGACACCGGGTCCCAGGGGAACAGACTGCGCACCGCTCGTGACCAGGAAACGTAGTGGTGACGCCAAGGTCTTGAAGACAGCCGACACCAACTTGGTTCTTGGAGAACGAGGGGATGTGCAAGCCTGTAAGAGAGCCCGAAGGAACCGCCGGATAGCGAAGGGTAGTGGAGCTACGTGCAACTACCGGACATGAGAAGGAGTTGGCAAGCGCGACAACGGCAGGGGCAGCAAGCAGCGTGAGCGCAGTGTGGTCGCGGAAGAATCAGGCAGACGCACCAGACTCTAGCGCGAAGGAGAGAGCAGCGGTAGTGTAAGCTAGTGGAGGAGCTAGCGTAAAACCAAGGGTAAACAAGGCAGGGGTCCTACCTCTGACGGAGTAGGGGAGCCTAGATTACACACGGTGGACACACCTACACTAGGCAACACCGGGTATTATCGTCCGAACACACTAGATTCATCACCATACTAATAGCGCGGTAGCTAGTCTCAAGGGCGCATAGATAAGTGGCAAGATCAGCGACAGTGGGGAAGGACGCAAGATCAGGGAATAGCATGGGGAGGATCAGACGACCGACAGAGGTGGAGGAGGGAGTGGAATAGCGTGAAATGACCGCATCTAAGTACCTCTTCGCATTCGCTATAGCCGTAAAGCGGGGACGCTCAGACAGGGGGAGGGCGTGAATGATAGCAAGTTGCGCTACGGCATCATGCGACTCCTAGATAGCGCGTGCAAGCTCAGCAGCGGCAAAGGCATCACGCTCAGCAAATGTTGGGGCGTCAGAGAGGGCAGCAGGTGCGTCGGGGCAGGGTTGCTTGCCGTCGACATGGACGGCCAGGGAATAGCTGTCCTGGCGCTGACCCGTCAGTTGGCGGCGAAGGTCGACGAGACACACCTCAATATCAACCGCCCGACCCTCCGCGTCAAGGCGGAGCACAGCGTCCACCATCACCACGGTTATGGCAGCACGTCAGCACGGCAACACAGCGGCACGGCGACACATCGACAAGGCGGCACGGCGACACAGTGGCATGGCGTCACGACAGCATGGTGATAGAACGGCACGGTGGCATGGCAAGCAGAGTCCGGCGGCGCGGCGGTGGCGCATAGGAGCGGTAGGAGCTAGGGCAGGCGGTTGCTGGAGCCGGCGCGATCTGGGGCGGGCTCGACCTGGGGCAAGCGAGCTGGGGGGCAGCTAGCGAGCGTGGGCTGGTGAGAGAGCACCGGCAAGTTGGGGCCGATGAGCTGGGGCCGGCGAGCTGGGGCCGGCAAGCAGGGGCCGGTGAGCGAGAGCCGGCGAGCTAGGGCCGGCGAGCTGGGACCAGTGCATGGCGAACAAAGGGCCAGCGGTGAGCTAGGAGCCAGCTGTGAGCGTGGGGCCAACGGGTGAGGGCTCGCGCGACGCACGATAGGGCGGGCGCTAGGGACTAGGGCGGACGCTAGGAACGAGGGCGGGCGCTAGGGACTAGGGCGATCTAGGGCGGAGGCGCGGGTGAGGGACCTAACCTAGGGTGATACCATCTTAGAATAACGAATTAACTAGAATGGAGGGTACAGGGTGACTTTGTGCTAGTGAGTTGTACTCTCTAAGAGCATGCACCTATCTAGCCTATAATAACAAATGCATATATGTTTGACACTTCCGCCTATCCCAGCGAGGGGGGGTGTCGGGAGACCCGCTGGGGTTGCCCTTGAGATCCCCGGGGAAGGGCCATAGGTGCAGAGCCTGGGGGGTTCGGGCGCACTTACCTGCTACTTAACAAGCATTTTCAACTCAGTGGTTAGTGATTGAGTTTCTAACACCTGCGCCAACCTAAGCAGTGGCGGCACCATGCCTTTCCCCGGTGGTTTTGGTGGAGGCGTAGGCCCAAGTGCTCATTGCTCAGCTCATCATCCGAGGGGCTAATGAATTGCCACCACACAATCTAGGAATCGTGCCCATGACTTGTGTATCCGTCAGAGCTCCAGGCTTTTCACAAGAGCGGCTTCAACTTTGTTGAGTGTGAAGGACTGCGCATAGGCTTGTGTATCGTGTGCACTGCATGCACATGATGTGAGATGCTTACTGTTGGAAATGATAAAAGAACTTAAGGCATTTCCGGAGTCTCGCGTGAGTGTACAAATATGCGAAGACTGCAAAAATGAGGATCACCGAGTCAACACTGCTGCAGTACCACCGACGATTGACACAGGTTGACGACACCCCGCAGAGGTTACGAAAGGGCAACAGTCGCAGACTGTTGACCGTGCAACCCAACAGTCAGAATAGCAAGAGTCAAGAGTCGGCGCGACAGTAAGGACAAATAACCGTCCCGATATTACAGTATGGGTGGTTACGCGAGTCGCCTTATCGAGTCGTAAAAAGGGAATGTACCCTCGACAACTCGGCCGAACTGGCATATTGTCACTTGAAGAGCGTCTACCAAGCAACCGACAGCGTGACTCAAAGCCGACTGATGGCACAACTCACGACAATCCAGATGCAACCAGGAGAAAAAGCGATGCCGTGCATCAATCGATGTAGAGGCTTACGCGACAAAATTCTACGAAGCGGTGGGCACTTATCGGAGGATTCGTTCATCACGGTCGTTCTTGTTGGCCTTGGCCCTCATTCGCATACGACGCGCTCCCTTCTACGCGCTCACGGGAGGATCTCCGAGATGCACTTGTGCGCGGAGCTCCACGCCGAGCAGCAAGACATGGACCTGTACGAATAACGGCACGGAAAGAAAAAAAGTAAGCAACTCGCGCTCTACACGCATGGAAGCAACCGCAACAATCATTATCAGAAACGACACTCACCTCCGTATTGTCATTAATGCTGCACAAAGGGACACTCGCACTTCAACTGCCCAAGGCAGCAATAGCAGCAGGAGCAGCAGCAGCTACAGTTCTCGCAGTATCAACCTCGAACCATCCGGCTGCGACACTTGGTTTCTTGATAGCTGCTGTGGACAACACATGCGCTCTTCGGTGCGTTTCGTCTAGCGAGAGAAGACTTTGAGCCGAGAAATCGTTATCACCGTCGGCAACAACCAAAACCTGCGAACACGAAAGGAAGGCGTCGTTCATTTACAATCCAGTGAGACAAACGTGATACTACAGATGTAGCGGGTGCTTGTCATCAACAACCTCGGCTACAATCTACTAAGCATCAGCCAGCTAATGTCAAAGGGCATTCACCTGGAGTGTGACAGCTTTGATCGGGAGTTCTGTCTCTACCACGGGAAGGGCGGTTTCTTCATCGACAGAGCCATCCAGAAGCACGGAGTCTTTGTCTTGGACTTCGTTCCAGAACGCGGGACCGCTGACAGCGATGGCGTTGTCTCCTTCACGTCTTGGACACACCCGCCGGATCTTGATCCCAGATTCAACCGTGATGGCTTTTGGTACTCCAACATGATCCCTGAAGCAGAAAGCATACGTGCATTAGCGGTAATGCGGGAAGCACATGAACAAGAAACAGAAACACAGCACGCAGCAGAACCACAAGCGTCGACACGAGAACTTCCTGCAAGTCCCATCGCTGGGACTTTGTCAGCGCCACCCGTCGAAGAAGCTCCACCTGAGACGCCACCTGTTGATGAAACGCCGCCGTCTGACGCCGAGAAGCTCAAGTCGCATCCGCACCAGCAGCATCAAAGCACCGCGAGCATCTCCGCCTTTTACACCAACTCGGACTTGTACCGACGAACTGTAGGACACAAAACGAGCGAGGAAATATGGCATCAAATGTTAGGACATCCCAGCAATTCAAGACTATTCAACACTATTCGTGCGAACGTCCTGGACAAGGACGCTCTCCTACTTCTCGATGGCTGTGAGCTCCGACGACCTCGACGCACCTGCTTTATCTGCCCATAGGCAGATCTTGCTCATCAACCGTTCCTGTCGCATCACAACCCGAGCGCACCAGACTACTCTCCGCTCGAAAAAAGTATACAGCGATATACTGTATATCCCGCAAGAAGTTGGCCAGGCCGACCTCAACTACGTTATCACCTTTGTCGATGCCGCGACCCGATACACCTGGCATCTTAACTTACAGTCCCGCGACCTCGCCTTCTTTGCCTTCGTCGCATGGCTTGCTGCAGCAGAATGGGAGGGAGGCACGAAACTGAAATGTTTTTAGTCAGACGAGGCGATGGAATACCAGTCACAGCAATTCAGGGACTACCTCACTGAGAGAGGAATCAAGAGGCTCGTCACCCTCCCCTACGCTCACCAACAAAATGTTGTAGCAGAGAGGATTAACAGAACCTCCAGAACACCATGAGAAAGCTGCTGACTGGGATGCGTCTACCCAACTCGCAGTGGCCGGAGGCGATGAATCATGGCGTTATGCTGCAGAATCTTCTGTCGTCAAGCTCCATGCCAAACCACGCATCACCACATCTGCTGTGGCCAAGGAAGCAGGGCAGCACAAAATTGTTATGAGTGTTCGGCTGCATGGTGCATTACCGACCACACACTGCATGAGCTAGACGATTTTCACGGTCGCAGAACTGGGTTGCTTCCCATTTCTTCGACATAGTTATAAGTGAATGGTATGGAGAATCGCGGTGTAGCTGGAGAAGATGAAATTGATTGTTCGCGAGTATGAAGGTTCGGCAGGAATCGGTTCAGACAAAGCCATCAACAACCATACCAAGAAGTAGGGACAGCTGGGTGGCCCCAGGGTGACGAGGTAGCACGGTCCTGATTGGGTGAGTGGAGTGTATTCGGCATGACCAAGGATCAGGTTGGGAGGCGTTGGAAGGAGCTTGTATAGGAATGACGTGTGCATGCTTGCAAATGTGTACCATATCATGGCATGCCTGAAGCGGTCAACAAGACGGGGATCCGTCTCGCTTCACATGATCCTTTGCCTAGCAGTAGCAATTGAATATAGGGTAGCTGCTAGTGCCCTGAATCCTACTCGCTTGTTTGTTTCTTGCACAGTTTGAATAAAGCATCACTTAACCCAAGTGACCTATTCTCAGGCAAGGGACCGTTGAGTGAGAGGCTATGGCGTAGCCTGGGTAGCCAGGACACGGTGGCCGTAAGTCATCAACAAACAAGCGAGAAGGATTCAGCGCACCGAGTGCGACAAGGCAGAGCAGCGATGGAGTTGCGGTCGGGAAATCGTTATCCTAGGACTAGATCGGATGGAGAAATTAATAGGACCAGATACTGGCGCTCGAACACGAACGCACTAAGGCCCAAGGAGCAGATGGGCGGAGGCCGAGGGAACACAAGTTTGGAGCCAGCTGTGGCATATCAGGCCCCGCAGAGATGCAGAAACCAAGGGGACTTGGCCGGTCTCGGGCAGTCGCCTGGATGTCAAGAGGAGCGGTCGGAAGGTCCCAGAGGATTACAGCCGATGCAGGATTCGTTGTGCATGCCAGGTGGAAGGCAGAGCGAGACGACCGGAGAAGCCTTCAGAGCTACGCGCGTCGACCAAGAACGGGTGTCCGAAGTGACGAGTGAAGCCCGAGGTCGAGGCGACAGCCTGCCAGAAATCAAGGTGCCGGACCGTTTCTCAGGCATCCTAGGGGAAGGAGCGGAGCTGCGAAATTACTTGATGTAGCTGGATATTGTGCGTTATCGCTGGCGCAAGGAGGGCTATGATGGAGAAGATTTCTTCCGAGGGCTGTCCAGCACCCTGAGCGGGGAAGCAGAGCAGCTATATCGTACCGTGAAGCAGGATTACATGCGTCAGTGGGCAAGTCGGCCGGGGAGAGACTGGGAGATGGTGGATTTGTTCCTAGAGCAATTGCGGGAGCAGTTTCCAGTCCAGATGCCCAAGCGCATGCAAGAGCTAGCGACCTTTTCACGATGGAAGGGAGAGTCGCTGCTGACATGCTACAACCGACTAAGGGAAATGGCCAAAGACTTGGACTACCGGGATGAGACTAGGCTCATCAGCAAAGTCCTTGGCGGTTTGGAGCAGTCGCTGGTGAAGGAAGTGAAGGGGAAGCCGAGCGACGCTGAGACAAGCCTACAAGCTGGCCACGCTGTATGAGTAGGGCAATCGCAAGTACGAGTTGGAGCGAATCGAGCAACGGGCGGCGGAACGCAGGAGGGCAGCTTGGATTGCCTTGATACCCTCAGAGCATCTACGCGCCGAAGAGCGTCGCCCAGAAAGAAGTAAACCATCAGGGCAAGAGGGAGGAGGGTGGCAAGAGCGACGCCGATGCCATCGATGCGGAAAGGCCGGACATCTGCAGCGGGACTGCAAGAAGGCACCGACCTACGACCGATGCGGAGATGAAGGGCACCTCAGGCGAGATTGCCCCACCATCCCTAAGTGTAGCCACTGTGGAAAGAGGGGGGCACGTGGTTACAGAATGCTATGCGAAGCAAGGGGAGAGACCCAAAGGAAAGACACTGGAAGGACGGAACGAGGAGATGGCGTGGATCCAGAAGCAGATTGCGGAACTGACGACTGGAGGAGAATCCAGCCCAGCGCATCTGGCGTACCCAGAGGAGGAATACGAGGAAGAAAGTGAGGCATCGTTCGCTCTCATAGTGCGGACCCCGCAGATGCACAGCATGGCCAACGGCGCACAGCGGACCACCGTTTTGCCGAGGCAGCCGCGGGGAGCGCAAGAGCGGGAAGTGCAAGCAGCACAGGATCCAAAAGTGGATGATCCGGCCTACCGCCACCCCAAGGAACGGTTGGTGTGCGAGTCCACCGTGCTGGTGATGGAGAGGAAGGCGGTGACCGTGGGGGGAATAGCGGTGGAGACTGCAATCATCAACACCGAAGCACATCATGTACTCCTAGGAAAAGGGCTGGTTGCGCGCATGGGGCTGGACGATACGAGCAGGGTACAAGAAAGGGGGTATCTGCTGATGACAGTGGAGGGAGGAGAGCTGAAATGGATGACGTGCACGCGACGCCCGGTAAAGATTGTGCTGGTGCCAGGAGAGCAGGATGAGACCCGCATCAGGCTGAAACGCGGAGAGTCGCAGTCCGAAGACAATGACTTGCTCCTGTGCATGGAGCTGTTGTACAAGATCGGTGCGACGCTGTGCACGAGGCACGAGTGAGTGGTGTTCCGACCCCACTTCTGGAGTGAGGACGGACCGAGAGGAGTGCTGCTAGTGAGATTTTTGCGGCAAGATCCTAAAGCGGCTTACCAAGCCTGAATGTCCGATCTGAAACCTCAGCTGGAAGAGCCGGACTGGAGGCAGTACGAAGAGGCATGGAATGAAATGGAGGCGGATGAGGAGTGGGCGACCAAAAGAGAGACCATCCCTCCCCTGTTACTCGATTGGGAGCTTCCGCAGCGGCTGGTAGTGGTCCTGGAGTTGTTCGGTGGCATCGGGAATGGCCTAGCATCGATGCTGAGGGCGGGCTGGACGGTCTCCAAATGGATACACGTGGAGCTGGAAGAATGGTCTCGTAGCATGGCGAAAGAGCATGTGCGAAGGCTGAGAGAGGAATACCCGGGGCAGCTGCTGGAAGGAGCAGAGGAGGGGAGTTGGAGTAACCTGGTGCACGATGTGAGGCAAGTCAATGACGTGCACATGGACGCATGGGGAGAGATCGACGTCTTAATTGCGGGATGGGAGTGTCAAGGAATATCATGTGCAGGACGGGGACTAGGACTGAGAGACAGGCGCACCGCTCAGTTCGAGCCGCTCATGCGCATCATGAAGAGGTTAAACTGAAGGCAAGGAAGCTACTTGTATCTTATGGAGAATTTGGATGCTGCGACAGACCCTCGGGAGCCCGTCCGGCGAGCGCACGACCGGGTGACGTCGGAGCTGGGGGCAGGCGTAGCCTTTGATGCTGCTCAGACGGGGAGCAAGGCACATAGGGTGCGGCGACACTGGACTAATGGCATGACGGAAGCCTGGGCGCAGCTGGAGCTATCTCTGGTAGAGCGACTCCGAGCAAGGAGAGTCCAAGATATTCTGGAGTGGAACCGGACAGTGGCTCTAGTAGAGAAGCAAGACCATCTCGCGCAGTACCAGTGTAACATGGTCGGGGATTCGAGAGAGGCATGGCCGACCCTGGTTGCATATCAAGGGGCATATGGGTTCTGCAAGTTTAAAGGCAAGCCCGATCCAGGCATGGTCTACAACCACGAAAAACGAGAGTGGGAGGAGCCGACGGCACTAGAGCGGGAGTTGGCGCTGGGCATGGTGCCTAGAGCCACGGCGGCAGAGGGGATGATGGAATGGCAGTGCTGCAGAGCTCTAGGGAGAGCGATGGATGTGCAGGCAGTATCGTGGATCTTCCACACAATTCAAGTGCAAATGGTCCGACTACAGTTGGAGAAGCAGATCCATATCATCAGCCCTCCAGAGGCAGCGACACCCGAAACAAGGTCGGCTAGAGAGAACCATGTCAGGTGTAGAGAGGAGCAGGAGCGTGAGCTGAAGGCGATCAACCAAGATGGATGGCCACCTGCAGCTAACAGAAGGAAGCTACCATGCATGAGGGCAGTCTTCCCGCATGCACCGACCTACGCTCTGATAGCATCAAGAGTGGTAGAGGAGGCAACGCTAGCCGCGATAGAGCACACCTGGCAGATTGGAGATGGATTGGCGCAGAGCAAGGCAGACGAGATGCGACGCTTGCTAGAAGAAAGGCAAGTGGCATTTGCTTTCACCTTGAAGCAGCTAGGCAAGTGTACTAAAGGAGAGTTGAAGATCGAATTGGTGAGCGAGACCCCAAGCTATCAGCGCAGGAGGCGCATGAGCCCGGGCAACGAGGCGCTATGCCGGGAGAAATGCAAGGAGCTGCAGGACACCGAGTTAATACGCGAGTCGAAGGCTGACTATGCAGCCGCAATGGTGGTGGCCACCAGAATGGATGCGGTAGGGGAGAAACATGGGAAAAGGATGTGCGGGGACTACCGTGACCTAAACAAGCTAACGAAGCCCGAAATGTACTCTATGACGTCAGCAGAGGAAACCTTCGCGAGACTGTGGGGAGCCGCCGTACATTCTACTATAGACCCGAGGCAGGGATTCAATCAGATCCCCATCAAAGAGGAAGATTGCAGGAAGACGACGTTTCATGGGCCGGATGGGCTGTACGAGTGGCGGTACATGCCGTTCGGGTTGCGCAATGCCTCAGCGTTCTTCCAGCGTATCATGGACCGGGTTATGAAAGGGATGGAATTTGCGGCGTGGTACATCGATGACGTCATCATCTTCTGTAGGAGTGCTGAAGAGCATGTGGAGCATGTGAGGCGTGTTCTGGATACAATCCAGGAAGCGGGGCTGACCTGCCACCCGGGAAAGTGCCGCTTTGAGCAGAAATCGGTGCAGTACATGGGGTTCGAGGTCAGCGAAGGGCGTATGACCATCCAGGAGCACAGCCATAACTACACCAAGACCTTCATTCCGGTCAGTCGCCACACTTCTCTCCGCATTCTCCTCGCCGTCGCCACCGCCCGCCGACTTCCTCTGCGACAAATCGACGTCGTCACCGCATTCCTCTACGCCCCAGTCGATGCCAACATCGTTGTCGAGCAGCCACACGCATATGTCGACGATCCCATGCTGGTGTGCCAGCTCGTGAAATCCCTCTATGGGATCAAGCAGGCCCCGCGCCTATGGCAGCAATACCTGCATAGGATCCTAACCACCATGGGTTTCGCCCAACTTCCCCACGACTAGGGCATGTACAGGCTATCCTGCAGTGGCGACTACGTTCTGCTGATAGTCTACATCGATGACCTGCTCTACGGCGGCTCCACCGCTTCCATCACCGTCTGGTTCAAAGGGGAGTTGGAGCTTCAGCTAACCATCACCGTGTCGCCGAACGTGACGCAGCACCTCGGCCTCAACATCACAGATGTCCCAGACACCATCCACCTCTCGGCATCGAAGTACACCGAGAACATCGCTCGGCGGTTCGATCTCTCCCCGCTACCTCTCACTACTCCGTACACCTACGCGCTGCCGGTTCCCGCATCAACCGCCTCACTACTCGCACCAACCGGGATCCAGGAATATCAGCAGAAGCTGGGTTGTCTGCTATTTGCCGCCGTCGCATGTCGTCATAATCTCTCCTATGCCACTAGCTAGCTCGCTACCTACCTTAAGTGACTTGAAAGGGGGAATGTACTCGATCGCGTGCTTCACTACTTCATCTCGACCCTGATGATCGGCCTGACCTACCACAAAAACGCTACTACCAGGATCGAACTCATCGGCTACGTCCACGCCGATCATGCCGGCTATAACGATAACAGACGCTCGCGTACCGGCTACAGCGACGGAACAATTTGTCCACAAAATGGCACTGTTTAGCAAGTTCGTGATGTTTTGACAAGTAAAAATGAATTATTTGCTATCTGGAGCATGTGGACATTATGTATAAGCAACTGATGCACCTCCAGATATTACAAACTCTAGCCAATATCGAATTGCCAATAGCGAGTACAAGCTTTAAGACTCGATGGTCAATGTGGACAATTACTACTCGAGTAGAGACTAGATCGGTTTCCGTCGAGCATTCTTTGCACAAGCTAGCAAAGTCGCTCAGACTTTCGCTAGTGCATGCCCCTTACCCCGTGATCCTCCAGTAACCACGTGACCGCCTACTTCGCGTCAGAGATACCAGATCATGAGCCTTTGTCGCAAGGGTCTGAGTTTTCGACAGATCGCACGTACGCTAGGAATAGGGCAGAGAATCGAAGAAAAAAACACTCTGAAGGCTAGTCACAGCAGCAGTCGTCTAGCGGCTAGGCCAAATGTCCACTCTTCAGGTCGACCGCGACTGCTCTCAGCGTGACACATGCGCACTTTCGTGCAAACCATCCTATTAGGTGCCGCGTTGACAAGCATTGAGGTTGCATAACCACTAGAATCGAATCACGTTGTTACATAAAGTCTTAATGTTTAATGGTGGTACGCTTTGGGAGGGACACATAGTGGATGTGTTTACAGCGCTAAAATCCATAATAGTACAGTGGATGTAATTTTGTGCCAAAAGATATACAAATAGTACATCCGGACAATTATTTCCCAGGACAAAGAGCAAACTTCCGAGTAGCGTTTCTAGTACCTAGTCCACCAACACTTGGCCTTGATCACCACCTGCACCCTCCTAGGCATGTTATCTACGAGGTTAGTGAAAACCTTTACAAGGATCTTCTCGCACTCTACCTGGACCCACCCTTTTCCGTAAGGGGGTGAGCACTAGGAAAATCGCGAATTATTTGAGCGTATGCAATAGTATTGTGCACGATTTTAGATTGAATGTTATCTTTGAGACTAGCCACGCTGAGGTGTGGCCAAAGATGTTATAGGTCGATTAGTCCCTTCTTATCATGGATCGTCTTCGTCGTACCGTTGTATGGTAAAATTACGAGCACAGTGGCGAAAACTAGCGTGTCCGCCGCAAAACTTAAGGTAACATAGCACGGTCGACTGTGCACCCTTTCACTAATAGAATCGTGTTAAAATCTACGGGTCTCATCACGGTGCCGCAGTCGAAGAAGCCCCGACTGGTGTGGAAGAATGTCCGGGTTGAGGTCTGGTGAGGATGAGGGTCACTCGAGTGCTACAAACTCATGCTCTCCAAGCCATTCCAAGCCTAGGCGGGACATAGGGCTTAGAATGGCTTAGAGAGCATGAGTATGTTGCACTGGAGTGACCCTTTTCCTCACCGGACCTCAACACAGATATTCTTTCTGAGCAGTCGCGACTTTTTCGACTGCTGCACCGTGACGAGACCTACGGATCCTAGCGTGATTCTAATATTACAAGGGGGCACAGTCGACCGTGCTATGTTACCCTAAGTTTCGCGGCATATACGCTAGTTTTCGCCACTCTGCTCGTAATTTTTCCCTACAACGGTACGACGAAGACGATCCGTGATAAGACAGAGTCAATCGACTTATGGCATCTTTGGCCACACCTCAGCGTGGCTAGTCTCAGAGATTACATTCAGTCAAAAATCGTTCACAATACTCTTGCATACGCCCAAGTCCTTCGCAATTTTCCTAGTGCTCACCCCCTTATGCAGAAGCGTGGGTCCTGGAAGAGTGCGAGAAGATCGCTACAAAGGTTTGCACTAGCCTCGTAGATAACATGCCTAGGAGGGTGCGGGTGGTGATCAAGGCCAAGTGTCCGTGGACTAGGTACTAGAAACGCTGCTCGGAAGTTTGCTATTTGTCCTGGGAAACAATTGTCCGGTTGTAATCTTTGCATATCTTTTGGCACTAAGTTAGGTCCCGTGTACTATCATGGATTTTAGTGCTGTAAACACATCCACTATGTGCCCCTCCCAAAGCGTACCACCATTAAACATTAAGACTTTATGTACCATTGTCGGAAAGCCCAAAAACCCTAATTAATGCAAAACATCCGGACAATTATTTATGTCACTATAATTCATAACAGCTGGTATAAGAGCCCCGTTCCTGCCCGCTTAGTTTTCCGTAGAGTAGTCCGTTTATATCGGGAGAGGACCCGACAGGATAAAGGGTTGGCCAGCGGTTGGTAGGCAAGCTCGATGAAGCTCCTCCAACTAAAAGCGTGTGCATCCTCCGATCTGTCAGGTAAAATTTCGAGCATGTCTGCCACGCTGGAAACCTCTGCCCGTCGTAGTGTTAGGAACGTGACTCAGGAGGAGTTTGACGAGTTGCAAGCCAGGGCGGCTACAGTGACGACATTGCACGCCCAGCTTCAACAACCCGCGGATAAGTTCGAGTCGTTGGGAGGCGAAGTTCAGACGATGCGCAACGAAAACTCGTCGATTCGCCAGACGCGGGGTGAAATGCATCAGGGGCGGCCTGTTACCCGAGACGAAGATGCTGCGAGCGAAGCGAGGGCGTCGACGACACCTGAAGCAGTTGAAGAAGTCCATAGCGAGCCGCGGGCGGCCACTAAAATCAAGCCTCAAATGCCCCCACCGTTCAACCCGACCGACAGGACAACAACAGTGAGCGGGTGGCTGTTCACCATGGAAATCTTCTTCACGACAGCAAGCATTAATGACAATGCATTACACGTGTCAACTTGGCTGTGTCGCTGCTGAGGGGACCGGCACTCGACTGGTGGCGCATGCATCTTGACGAGGGAGGAGCCCCGGCAGGGAATCAACAGGTGGTAGATGGGGAGTTGAGTTCATCAACGGCGAAGGCAGAACCAATCTTTGGATCGGCCACGATCCGCACGTGGAAAGCATGGGGCGAAGCATTGAAGGGAAGATTCGAGCACATATCCAGGCGCGAAAATGCTCGCACAAAGCTTCGGATGTGGAGATAGTTGGGCTCTGTCCCAGAATACTCGGCGTCATTTCTGGCAATCTGCGACCAAATCAGAGGGCTTAGCAAATATGAGCGCATCGATCGCTACGTTGGTGGTCTCAAGCCAGAGATTCAGCAAGAGATCGTCCTGCGAGCCCCGGCGGCGTTCAACGAAATAGTTCGCATAGCAGACGAGCTGGACGCACGACGTGGACTCGCGAGAACGGGTTTCCGGGAGGGAAATCGCTTTCCAGGCCAACCCCAACACACATCAATCAACGGCGTGGACATGTTTGCAGCCCGAGTATTTTCGGGGACCTGCTTCCACTGCAACCAACCAGGTCACATGGTGAGGGATTGCCCCAGCTGAAGAAGAACTTACCTCACGACAAGAAACAGTCGGGAAATGGAGATCGTCAGTAGCAGATGGGCCACCTACTGACTTGACTGCGTCGCCCAAACGACAACAACCCCACCAGGTTATAGTGCCAATTTGGGCTATCGACCATTCCTGGCTGAATAAGGGGGGTGAATCGGTTGATCACCCTGTGCTGATTGAAGGGAGAGTTGGCGACACCCGCATCAAACCATTTGTTGATGACGGGGCGAGCCACAGTTTGATGAACGTGATAAAGGCAAAAAAAATGCGATTGCAGCTGGAGCGCTGCATGTCCGAATTCGACGCACGACTGGTTGACGACACACCACTGGCAATCCGGGAGCGGGTACCTCACGTGCGAGTAACATGCGGTGAAAAAATTAGCTTCACGACGAAAATGCTGGTGACAATTTTGGACGGCTGCGACATGCTGCTAGGACGCGATTGGCTGCGCGAATACACCCCGAGCATCGACTGGCGGACGGGCGATTGTCGCATCAAATGGAGTGGCGAGTGGCGACGACTACCCAAGTGGAGCTGTCAAGATTCGACCACATCGACGGTCAGCGCAGTGACGATCAAGCGAGCTATGATTCGAGGGACGCAACTGTATGCCGTCCGATGGATCGCATCAACGGCTGTCGACACGCCGACCGACATCGAAAATCTCTACGCAGCTGTCCCGGTTGATTTGGCGATGATGATTCGAAAACACGCCGACATATTTCCAGACGACCTACCGGAGGGCTTGCCACCTGAACGAGAACCCGACCACAAAATCGAGCTGGAGCCCGGCGCACAACCTACTGTTCGGACTCAATGGCGGCTGACTCAGCCCGAGCTGGATGAACTTCGATGCCAGCTGGACTACCTGCTCGAGAAAGGTTTCATTCGCCCCAGCACTTTACCGTTCGCAGCTCCGATCCTGTTCACCCCGAAGAAAGATGGCGGTCTACGCATGTGTATTGACTACCATGCTATGAACCGGGTTACCATCAAGTCCCGCTATCCTATCCCGCGTGCCGACGAACTCATCGACCAACTTCATGGAGCCAAGTTCTTTTTCAAAAATTGACCTGCGAGGCGGTTACCACCAAATCCGTGTGAACGAAGCTGACTGAAACAAGACGGCGTTTCGGACTCGGTATGGAAGTTACGAGTACACGGTTATGCCTTTTGGCTTAACACACGTGCCTTCGACATTCCAGTTGACAATGAACGAGTTTTTTTGGCCGCTGCTGGATAAATGCGTCATCGTGTACCTCGATGACATCCTGATCTACAACACTACTCGGGAGCAGCATTTGAAGGATTTGGAAGCGATTTTCTCTATCCTACAGCAGCACCGACTCATCACCAAGGGCTCTAAGTGCGAGTTTCTCAAACAAGAACTGGAGTTTTTGGGCCACGTCATTTCCATCGAAAGAGTTAAAACCGACCCCAAGAAAATCGCGACGATACAAGACTGGAAGCCGCCGGCTAATCTCCGAGAACTTCAGAGTTTTCAGGGGTTCGTGAATTATGTCTGCTGTTTCATCCCGAACATGGCGGGGGTAACTTCCCCTCTCATGGATCTCCTGAAGAAGGGCCAGTTTTATGCGTAAGGGGGTGAGCAGCAGGCTGCGTTCGAACAACTCAAACTTTTGCTAACTACACCTCCGGTTCTTTGGATTGCAGATCCTCACCATCTGTTCGAGCTCATCACCTACGCTAGCGATTTGGCCGTTGGCGCAGTTTTGTTACGAGACTTCGGCGAAGGCCTACAACCGATCGCCTACGAGTGACGAAAGCTGAACCCGGCCGAGCGAAATTATCAGGTCCACGACAAGGAGTTACTCGCCATCGTTCACGCTTTCAAAATCTGGCGCTGCTACCTGACGGCGCTGACGTGACAATCCGAACAGACCATAAATCGCCACAGTTCATCCACGCCCAACCGACACTGAATCCCCGACAAATTCGCTGGCTCGATTACCTCGAGTCAAACTTCCATTACAAAGTTACGTACAAACGGGGAGTTAGCAACATCGCTGACACACTGACCCGACCTTCAGTCCACACCGCCGCAGTCCTAATTACCCAAGCTAATCCGCTACTAACTGGTCTATTCACCCACGGATACAATACTGACCCATTCTTCACCACTAACAGTCATCCTCAACTGACGGTCAAGCAAGGGGCCTATTACCTAAAATCCGGTACCAATCGGATTTGGGTTCCCACCTACCGTACCCTACGAGAACTACTAATACAGGAGGCACATGACTCGAATTTCTCGGGTCACTACGGCATCGACAAAACCGCCAAATTACTGAGCCGTAATTATTATTGGCCCGATTTGCCAACAGATGTGCAGCCGTACGTCACCTCCTGCGCCACGTGTCAACGCATGAAGTCATCCCGGCTTCAACCTGCAGGATTGCTGCAGCCGCTAGAGCCACCCAGTCGGCCCTGGCAACACGTGACGATGGATTTCGTCATTGGCCTGCCAAGTGGTTCTAGCGGTAACGACGCGATTCTCGTCGTCGTTGACCGGTTGACCAAGATGGCCCACTTCGCCGCCTACAAAACAACAATTACTGCCGAACAGACTGCGAAACTGTTCCTGACAGACATCGTGCGGCTACACGGCATCCCTTCGGCAATCATCAGTGATCGTGATCCACGGTTCACGTCCTTCTGGACAAAAACCTGGCAGCAGTACGGCACACGTCTGCATCTGAACACGGCGTACCACCCGCAATCGGACGGCCAGACTGAGCGCACCAATCAGACGATGGAGCAGCTGATTCGCACGACGTGCACAGACCCGGTCCAATGGGTACAACAACGCCCCATCGGCCACGACTACTCAGTCCCCGTTCTTCCTTAATTACGGGATAGACCCGACAACCTCTCTACCGCCATCGATAGAAAATCCGGCACCAAGATCGTAGCAGTTCGTCGAAAATCTCCGACAATCTTAGCAGAAAGTCGCCGATGCCATCCTCAAAGCCAATCAGAGGGCTAAGCAGCAAGCTGACCGACGACACAATGACTTAACACTCGCCCCTAGGCAATTGGTCCTGCTCGACACCAGAAAATTGGGAATTCCCCTCCCAAATAAACTCTGACCAAGATTTTGCGGCCCTTTCCGCATCATCCGCATGGTGACACCAGTCACCGCCGGCCGACTGGCGAATTAATGATTCATTTCACGTCAGTCTCCTGCGACCATTCTGTCAGAAACTAGCTTAGCTAGGAAGCCATAGAATGGCACAAGGTTTAGCTAGGAGCTAGGAGGAGCCATGAGAATGGCGAGAGGTTTTAGGTGCTAGGAAAGTTGAGGAGAGAAAAGATGTTGGATTAGAAGAGAGGGGAGTACAAGGAGGGGTTTGTACCCCCTACAGAAAGGTTCAGTAACAACCTACCAAGCCTATATTAAATTATAACTTATATAATTTGAACACACCCCCTAGGCTTGGTAGTCACATGCCCACACACACCCACACCCCCTAACCTAGCACCCCCATTCCAGCCACAGTGACAGCGACTCTAGGGCGGTCGACCCCACGGCGCGTGAGGCGGCGACGTCGACCGCAGGGGCTGCGGCGGCGACGGCAGCAGCGGCGGCAGTGTCGACAGCGGCAGCGGCGGCGGCGTGCGGCTGCGTGGCCCCGACGCAAGCGGCGACAGCGGCGGCGGCGGCGGCTTCGACAACAGCGGCAGCGGCGGCGGCACCCGCACCTCTCGGCGACGTGGCCAGGCCCCGCGTCGGTGGGACGGCCGGCGGGAGTCAGCCGTCGTCTGCGGAATGGAAGAGGGCACAAGGGAAGGAGGGGGGTGGGGGGGGGGGGGCGCCACAGGCTGACATGCGGGCGGCCGGTCTAGCGGCGCCACAAGCGTCACGCGGCCGGCTGCAGCCCGACGACGCCGTCATGGAGCGGCGTCGATGCCGCAGCGGGCCGTCGACGTTGCGACGGCAACACGACGTCGCCGTTACGCCGACCGCGCGCTGTCGCGTAGACGCCGCGGCAGCGTGACGGCGCCGTCACGTCGCGACAGCATCTTGACGCGACGGCGGAGCTGCGGCACGACGGCGCGGCCACAGCAGCTGGACGCGGGCGCCATGGACGTCGACGGCGGCGCCGCGGCACGACGACGCGGCCACAGCAGCTTGACGCGGCCGCCATGGCAGCGCGAGATAGAGAGAGAAACGAGCACGCAGCGGAAACGCGAGGAGCAGGCCCACGCGGAACGAACTGCTCTAATACCATGTCAGAAACTAGCTTAGCTAGGAAGCCATAGAATGGCACAAGGTTTAGCTAGGAGCTAGGAGGAGCCATGAGAATGGCGAGAGGTTTTAGGTGCTAGGAAAGTTGAGGAGAGAAAAGATGTTGGATTAGAAGAGAGGGGAGTACAAGGAGGGGTTTGTACCCCCTACAGAAAGGTTCAGTAACAACCTACCAAGCCTATATTAAATTATAACTTATATAATTTGAACACATTCGACCTGAGTACGACTAATCTTGACCGTCAACACATCAATCCTACGGTCAACCCATTACCTGAGCCGACGATCGAACCATCGAGGATTCTCGCCTATCGCGTACGAGGCCATTGAGATACATCAGCCGTTGATTTCCTTGTACGATAGGTCGATCGCACGACTGACGACAACCTTTGGGTCCCCGCAGCTATGCTCGTCGAACACAAAGTCGTCAGGGACTATTTACACCGACGACGTGTCCCGGATGTGGGTAGTCTCATTCTGGAAGGGGGGCTGGTGTAAGGAAATTTCCTTTTCCTTACTGGGTTCGACCAGGGCCCAAAATTGGTTTTAGGCCACTCTTTGAGATCAGAGTAGGAAAAAAAAAATGCCCTGACGGTCAGAGCTAAAAAAATTCTAAGTCTGATTTGGCAGGGTAAAAAAATTCGAAGTCTTTGCTTCAAGTGTAGAACTCTTTGCACCCTTTCTAGCCTTGGCCATTTAAGGAACATTTTACATGAATGAAGTGGGCTGCACTGAGGTGTGGAAAGAAGGGTGTAGCGGATTTGCGCGTGCTGGGGGAGATTGGGGGATGGGATGGGACGGAAAACGATTCTGGGGCGCGAGAGGGGAATCAGATTTACATGGGCGGCAGAGGGGCGGGAAAAAAACCATCTGCTCGTGATTGGTTGGGTGTCAGAACAGAAGGGCGTATACGACGTGACGTGTCTTGCTGTGGTGTGGAGGACTTAGCGAAAAAAAAAAAAAAAAATTAGCGGGGGTGTGGTTGGGAGGCATGTCTCTTGTGGGGGACTTAGCCATTTCTGGGTTGCGAGGGGGTGAGGGAGCTATGACTCTGGCTATGACTTAGCCGAAATTGCTGGCTTGCATGGTGCGTGGGGTGGGAGGAATGACTCTGGCTGCCAGGGACTTCGTCGAAATTTTTGGTTGCAGGGTGTTTTGGGGGAAATGTTTCTGGCCGCCAAGGACTTAGTCGGAATCTCGGAGTTTCGATACCAGGGTAGTTTTCAGGACGCCCTGAAGGGTCAGGGTTCGGGGCCCCGCAACCCTAGTTTCGGCAGGGTAATATTTTCGTAACACTTTTTGGATCAGGGTAATAAATTTCGTAAGTCTGATTTTTAAGACCAAATGAAAAAATGCCCTGAAAAATCAGGGCAATCAGGGCATTTTACCCGGCTAATTTGAGCCCTGGGTTCGACTACAGCGCGTACGCCCTCGACTCTCGGAAGTCCAGGCTCGGCCAACTTCTTCGGTCGCGAACCATTTCGCGGACTCAAACCTTGACGCGCGGCGCTTCCACGGCTTTTGCCAACCGAACCGCCCCAACCTGGTCGCGTGGTTCTCGGCTAGCCCTATTCGTGCCTATAAATGCCTAGCCCTTCATTTGTATCGACACTCTTGAAACACGACTCCCTTATTATTCTGATTAATTCATAACATACCATACCTTTCAGCACCCTACTGAAGACGAAAAGAAAAGGTTCCTGTCGACTCCACTGGGGATCGAACCCAGAATCTCTGGTTCCGTAGACCAGCGCCTTATCCATTGGGCCATGGAGTCATGTCTGTGAAGTCGTAATTAAAGTATTTTATCAGTTAAAACTATGTTCCATTCTCAGCTCCACCAGTCCAATTGTTTGTCTCATGGTTTAATGTGGTTCATCTTAGTACTATGAGAATTCAACAGGCCCTTCTAGATTCAAACGAGGCTTATGAGGAATGCAACGTTACTAAAAAGAATACAAGCACATCATCCTCCCTCTGCTTCTAATCGCCAGAGCAACAGCTCATTCCAAGAGTCTGGGACCCCTGGTAAACAATAGTGTATGCAATCAGGGTGACTTCCTGGGGTGTATCTCCCGGGGTGACCATCCTGTCTCGATAGAGTCACATTGTGCATGTCTAAGAGTGATATGCGTGCTCCAACCATACCCTGCTGCTGCTGCATCCCTGTGCCTGTACTTCCATCTTTTCTTGATCTTCTCTTTTGCTCCACTATTGAGTGCTGCACAGCTTCTGTTAGTATCACATTTCGTTCCTGTATAGGACGTGCCCTGACATCTTCCAAACCAGCAGAATTGCTGGGATGAATGGGTAGAGTGGATGGGCAGGACTGGTTCGCGTCCTTATGCGAAGGCATCGTTGTAGTCACTATCACGCGCTTGCCTGCGAATGCTTCCTCTCGGAATGCAGATAAAGTGGAGTTGAGTGCGGCGTGGTAGGCTGTGAGTATGTCCGTGTGAGTGTAAGGAGGGGCGAGTGTGATGTTATAGAAGCCGAGCTGAGAGGTGGTCCACCAGAGACCTAAGAGAGAAGGGAGAGACAGCACGGGACACAGGGAACAAGAAGGGGAGAAAAGAGAAGAGCGTGTATTACCAGGAATGTGAGGGGGGGCGAGTGTGATGTTATAGAAGCCAAGCTGAGAGGCGGTCTACCAGAGACCTAAACGAAGAGAGAGGTAACAGGAGTCCTAAAAAGGGAGATGGAAGAAAAGAGAGGAAATGTCCACTAGTGAGTGAACTGAGGGGCGAGTGTGATATTATTGCAGCTGAGCTGAGAGGTGGTTCACCAGTGAATTGGAGGTACAGGCGGAGGGGGAGGGGGGGGGGGGGGGGGGGGGAGGGAAGGGAGAGGGGAGTGGGCGATGGAGGAGAAAAGGGGAGTTGGGTGAGATGGGCCGATAGGAACGGGGCATGGTGGAAAACGGGGCTGTGCGGAGGAGTGGTGAAAAGAGGTGAATTGCGGTGGAGTGGGAAAGAGTTGAAAGTCAGGGGAGAAAGATAGGTAGGACTCAGACGGTCAGAGCCACACAGTGCACCGGAAGACTTGGGTAACTTACCCGAGTTAATAACGAAAGTGTCAAAGTTTGCAGATTGGTCCATCCATCCCTTGGCTGGTTGGTCCACGTGGATGGTTCCCCCATCTGACACGTGTATCTTGTTCCACGCCACGTGGGACAGAAACTGGTGGCTGAGAGCGATAAAGACAGAGATTGGTTGGTGCGGGGAGGAGAAAAAAGAGGGGGGGGGGGAAGGGGGGAAGGGGGGAAGGGGGAAGGGGGAAGGGGGAAGGGGGAAGGGGGAAGGGGGAAGGGGGAAGGGGAGGTGGTGAGTGTTCGGGTTGCAGAAGAGACGGGGGAAGAGGGAGGGGGGAGGGAACGACGTCAGTATGAGGATGACTGAAAGGGGAATTAATGCTGATGGTCTAGCGAAGCGAGCAACAAGGCTGGTAAATGAGAATTTGAAGGGGAAAGTGGGGGTGAGGCAGGAAGAGGAAGGGTGGGTTTGATAGCTAGAGGACGGACGGAGGACAGGAGAAACGAGAGGAGAGAAGGAAAAGGGAGGAGGGGAGGGAAATCTCAGGAGAATTCGTTCGTGAGTGCGGAGAGTGCGGGGAGGAGAGGCGAGGAACGGAAAAAGCGGATTTTCAGGAGCATTCGTGCGTGAGCAGCACTTACAAGAGAATCCCGAGGGTGAAGTTGCATTTCGGCCAGTAGTAGATGCGGTCTCTTAACGAGTTCAGCTTCACAATTGGCATGCCTTCAAACGCGTACGCCATGCACGCCAGCGACTCGAACATGTTCTGACTCAACGAGTCGCCCACAAACGCGATGCGACGATTCGCCACCCGTTCGCACAAATTCGCCCGCGTCACCTTGGGAATACCGCCACTGCACGAACCAGTTCGCGAAACGCCTTCTGCATCCCCGTTACCACTCGGCGAAACGCGTTCGTGGAGTTTCCAGCGAAGTTTTGCGAAGCCTTTGTCCGGCCGGCCGTATTTGCTACACTTGCTGGTTTCGCGAGCGAGGGGACACGCGTCCGTTTCGTACAGCGGCCACGCCGGTTCCTCCTCCCACGCGCCGTCGCCCAAGTCGCACGACGAAGCGGGCGACGACGTCGACGACGACACGGCGGCCGAAGGCCACACATTCGCGGAAGCAGCACCGTTGTTAACCCTCAGCGATATGGGGTCCATCCCATCAGCTTCATACATGTCCGGGCGCCCGATGACGCTCGCGATAATGGGTCGGATGACAGTATCCGCAGGTGCGTCTAGCGCGGGAGAACGCGCCTCCGCGTGACGAATACTCGCATTCGCTAGCAACTGCGACTCCTGCACCTGGTCAGTTTCGGAACCGTTTTTGAGTCGGCGAACATTCAAAAGCTGCTCCTGACGAATCTCAGAAGCCCCGGGGGTCTCGCGGGCCTGAGAGCCCCTGCGAGTGTCTTGTGAATGCTGGCGAGGGTCTTGTAAATGCTGTGAAAGCTCAGAATGCTCTAGATGCTCTGAATGGTGTAAATACTGTGAAAGCTCAGAGTCTGAATGCGGTGAATGCGGTGAATGCGGTGAATGCGGTGAATGCGGTGAATGCGGTGAATGCTGTTTCCTCGCCAGAACCACTGTCCGAGACGACGAGCACCCGTGGAGGGAACCGAGGAGGACGGCGAAGGCAAGAAGGAGGGCGGTGGTAGTCCTAGTGCGGCGACATCGAGGTGAGTGCCGCCGTGGGTTCGTTGTAGGGGCTGATTGCGGGTGCGACATGGATGGACCCGATATTCTTGTGGATTCTCGGCGCTCCTGGATCATAGTTAATGTGCTAGCTATAAATTTTTGTAGTCGACTCAGAAGCGGAAAAGATCGCCTGATGTCTGTCTCTGATTGCGACCGCAATGGCGCTAAGGGCGTGTCCCAAGCGTATGCTTTATTGCGGTTGGGTGAGATGCTCTCGGTTTCAGATGGTTCGTGTACTATTTTTTAAAGGTTAGGTAGGGTTTCGAGCAGGAGACGTACTCTTAGGACACGCTCTAAGGTTGTTCAGGAGGACAGACCTAAACGTCACAATACTCTAGCACTTTCTACAGCTCCAACGGACTGAAGACTCTCGCGATGCGTATATGAAGCCAAGTGCACGAGGGGAGACTAAAGTGCAGCAAACTTCTCGAGGTAGCTGCCTAAAATAGTCGCACAGCATCCTATGGTGCGATTTCTCGAATCGCTGATGCATAACGAAAGCTGACGACGCCTTCGCTCGAAGTTAGGCCTCCCGAACCTACCCGCAAGGTCACCCGAGCTGGGTGTTGCGATTTTCGCCTGAGAAGTGCGTCGCAGATTGCCTGGTGCCACTGGCTGCCACATGTCGCAGCCGACAGGTTGGAAAGGTTTGTGGGCTTGGGCGATTCGTTTGGAGGGGAGGTGTCCTGAGATAGAGCGTGGGTTTCGGGACGTCGCAGAACCGATAGTTTTTGCTCTATAAACGTTTTTTATACATCAGATACCGTACTGTACCTTTCTGTGACTTCCCAAAACGTCACATTATACTTTGGACACCCCCTGATCACCCTATGTTACGAGCGACTGGGTACGAACATCTAAAAAAGGAAAAACAAATGGGTAGAACTTTATTGTATCACCCTGTTAGTTTATTAATAGTTTCGTTTCTTTCTGGCCTTCCATACCAGCTCTTCAAAACCGAGCACAGAGGTGGGGAAACCGTCGGTAAGAGCCAGATCGTTAAATCTGGAAGCCATTCAGTACTGAAGCACATCGTGCTTTCAAAAGAGCTCTGGAAAACGGCTGATTCTCGGATAATAAACGACCTGAAAGTACCCTCTAAAATAAAACCTTAATATTTACGTCAACCCTACCTCCGAACACGGTGGAGCGATCCGTTACAGGGAAGCGACTACGGCTTATATCGATACAATATTTGAGGTAGCTAAACGGATCGTATGCAAATGAAGTGTAAAACTGTATCTCAAACCACAGAACACTGGTTTTCCTGCCAAAAGGCTGCCGGCTCAGTGAGTTGGTCACCCAGGCAGTCGGGCAGGCTTCACCTGATTGACCACAGCGCACCACACACCCCCGAACCAACCCCTAGGATGAGTCTCGTGCTTGATCGAATGAAGACAGTAGGGATTTCTCGCATTGGGAATTGTCAGGTTGTTGGGTTCGGAGGTTCATATCACATTCCCTTTTCTCAGCAGTAGGGAAGTAATGTACTTGCAGGTTCCGTGAACATTAGTCACCGCACGACCATCATACGGTAACTGTTGCTTGTGGCTTTTACCGTAGTTGCGATTCTATGTTCCTTCAGGAACATCCGCTTCTTCCTTCAACAACGTTCACCAGTATCCATTGTTCCTGACATTTTCCGTATCAGCTATGATCACGTTCCACACGGTTCCCTATTCAAATCGATACAACCGCTTCTCTTAGTAAATTATACAGCTCGAATTCTTCTAATTCGACTAGCGTGGCCCTCAATGAAGCCTCTAAGCGTTCAGATGCCGTCGGATTACGTGGAAGACGAGGAACCTTCGCCGGCCTTTCCTCAGACCAGCCTAATCCGTCGAGACGGGGACGACGAATCCCATTTCAACGCCAACAATTCCAGGCTTAATCCCCCCGAGCCGCCTTCTAAAGCCTGTCTAATAGGCCTAACAATCTTCGTCTGTCTCTTAGTCGTTCTCGCGGTACTAATAGCCGTTTGGGGCTTCAGGCCAGCGGCCCCTGCGGCGGGAGATGCGCTGATGCAGGCGGAGGAGAAGCAGGACGACTCGAGCGGAAGTGGCTCCGCGAGAGGCGGGCAGGCTCCGCCGCCGGCTCCGCCGCTGCACGACTACAAGGCGGCTTTAAAGCTTTCTCTGGACTTCTTCGACGCGCAGAAGAGCGGCGACCTGTCGCAGTGAGTGGTGGTGGGGGTGCTTGGATAGGATGGGAAGATACTTGAGAGAGTATTCTGAGTCGACTCATAACACAGTGAGTGGTGGTGGGGGGCCTTGGATAGGATGGGATGAGAACTCTCCCAGAGATTTCTCATCCGCTGCAGGTGCCTCCGCTGCCGCATGACTCCAATACGAAGCCGTCTTCAACCGTTGAGCACAAACAGACAGGATCCTCCTCCTCATGCCTCGTCCCTCCATCTCCCCCACTGTCCCCTCCTCCCCCCCCCCCCCTTCCCCCCCCACACCACCAGCTCCGCCTCTTTCTACCCTTCCCAGCACCATCCACCCCGCCTGGCGCAGCGCAACAGACGGCACGGAAGCAGGGAGTGACCTGGCAGGGGGCTACTACGTGGATTGCTGGGGAGTGAGGCACACGAGCCCCACCTTCCCCCTCCCCTTCCCTCTTCCCTCTTCCCTCTTCCCTCTTCACTCTTCCCTCCCACTTCCCTCTTCCCCCCCTCCCCCTCTTCGCCCCTGTTCCCCTCCCCAGAACCCCCCACCCCCCCTGGCGCAAGACCTCTCACATGCAAGATGGGAGTGCACAGGGGGCTACTACGTGGACGGGGGGGGAGTGAAGCAGACGGCTATTTTCCTCTAGATGCTTACCCTCGATTCTCCCCCCCCTCCCCCACCCCCACCCCCACCCCGCGCTCGTGGGTCTTCAGAACTCCCCACCCCCCCTGGCGCAACAGCTCCCACCTGCAAGACGGGAGTGCAGCAGGGCGAGACCTGGCAGGGGGCTACTACGTGGACGGGGGGGGAGTGAAGCACACGAGAGACCCACCTCCCCTTCCCTCTTCGCCCCTGGCCGTTCCCCCTCTGCAGAACCCCTCACCCCCCCTGGCGCAACAGCTCCCACCTGACAGACGGCAAGGAGGCAGGGCGAGACCTGGCAGGGGGCTACTACGTGGACGGGGGGGGAGTGAAGCACACGGGGAAGATGGCTTTCGCTATGAGCATGCTCGCTTGGAGCATAGTGGAGTACGAGTGAGTGCCTATATGGGGTACGAGTGAGTGCTTATATGGGGTACGAGTGAGTGCTTATAAGGGGTATGGGTGAGAGTGTAGTGGAGGAGGCGGCAGTGAAGTTCATAAAAATTTATATGAAGAGGTTGTGGGGAGACGGTGTGGGGAGACGGTGTGGGGAGACGGTGCGGGGAGATGGTGTGGGGAGACGGTGTGCTCTGTAAACCCCCAACGCCCCCCACCCCTTATAACCCCTCCCCTCCTCCCTTCCCCCACAATCCCCAGTGCTGAGCTCGACACTACGGGGTCAAGCAGCACGCCACAGACCTGCTCAGTTGGGGCGCTGACTGGCTGCTCGCTCAAAGAAGACGTGGGGAGGGGCTGCTTGTTGGCTTCAACCCCCATCCCCCCCTCCTCCCCTCCTCCCCAATCCCCAGTGCTGAGCTCGACACTACAGGGTTCAAGCAGCGCGCCACAGACCTGCTTAGGTGGGGCGCTGACTGGCTGCTCGCTCAAAGAAGACGTGGGGAGGGGCTGCTTGTTGGCTTCAACCCCCATCCCCCCCTCCTCCCCTCCTCCCCAATCCCCAGTGCTGAGCTCGACACTACAGGGTTCAAGCAGCGCGCCACAGACCTGCTTAGGTGGGGCGCTGACTGGCTGCTGAAGTGTCAGACGTAGAACTGGGACGCGTGGTGGCTTCAACCCCCATCCCCCCTATCACCCCTCCTCCCCTCCTCCCCTTTCCCCTCCTCCCCTCCTCCCCAATCCCCAGTGCTGAGCTCGACACTACAGGGTTCAAGCAGCGCGCGATAGATCTGCTCAAGTGGGGCGCTGACTGGCTACTCAAAGCAGACGTGGGGAGGGGATGCGTGGTGGCCCAAGTTGGGGACTCTGCCGCCCAGAATGAGTGCTGGCAGCGGCCGGAGGACGACTCTGCCGCCCGGCCCGTGTACACTGTGGTGGGGGGGGAGGGGCCGGGGGCGGAAGTTCTTGGCGACTTGGCTGCTGCATTTGCTGCAGGTGAGACAGGTTTATTCAGAATAAAACTCACCCTGCCTTTCCGGCCCGTGTACGATGTGGTTTGGGGGGGGGGGGAGACCGGGTGCTGCTGACATGCTTGGAGACCTGGCTGCTGCCTTCGCTGCAGGTGAGGTAGGTCTATTCAGAATCAAACTCACCCCGGCCTGTGTATGATGTGGTTTGGGGGAGGGGGGAGACCGGGTGCTGACATGCTTGGAGACATGGCTGCTGCCTTCGCTGCTGGTGAGACGCCTTCGCTGCTGGTGAGACGCCATTGCTGCTGGTGAGACGCCATTGCTGCTGGTGAGACGCCATTGCTGCTAGTGGGAAAGACCCCTTAATATTTGTATGCCATCCCAGGGAGACCAATTAGTCGGGTTAGGGCGTGTGCTGTTTCACAATATTGTCAGAAGTTCGTACTGTCACCACACTTTGCCACGATCTTGTTTAACTGCACACTCTACAAGTTCGATCTGGAGGCTTGTTCGAGCCCCAACTCACACGCCCTTAGCCGTGCGTGGCAGCGGGTCTCGCCTATGGGGTTCGTTTTGTTGTACTAACCTACAGACTTGATGGAATTAAGGCCTCCGCAGCCCACCTGTAATCCATCTACAGCCCTTAACCGTACGTGGCAGCGGGTCTGTCAAAACACTAGTGGTCGTTTTTAGAGAGAGCTGAGATGGCTCAAACGAACCTTCCCCCCCCCCACTCTCACCAGCCTCGCATGTGCTTGGCGAGTTCGAACCCAGCTATGCTGCGCTGCTGCGAGACCATTGAGTCAACCCACAAGAGCCCTTCCCTCCCTCTCCCCACCCCCCCTCACCCCCCGTCACCCCCCCTCAACCCCCCTCAATCCCCCTCAACCCCCGTCACCCCCCGTCACCCCCCCTCAACCCCCCACACCCATCTCTCTTCTTCAGCCTTGCATGTGTTTGGCGAGTTCGACCCTGGCTGTACCGCGCTGCTGCAAGACCATTGAGTCGCAAGAGCCTTTCTCTCTTCCCACCCCCCCTTAACCCCCCTCACCCCCCCTCACCCCCCCTCACCTCCCCTCACCCCCCCTCACCCCTCCTCAACCCAGAAGTGCCTTTCTCTATTACCCATCTCTCTCCCGTCACCCAGCGCCCCCATTTCCACTCCTGTCCCCCCCCCTTCCCAATAGAACACCAAATAGGTGCCATTGTGTCAATACGTGGCAGCAACTGTGTGATGACACCTGTGAATGTAAACTCGTAGAGTGCTTGTAAAAACTCTTGGAATTAAAAAATGGTGGTAACCGGTTTCGGCTCGAAGTCTCTTCCCACCCCCCCACCCATCTCTCTCCTGTGTCACCCAGCGCCCCCATTTCCACTCCTGTCCCCTCCCCCTTCCCCCCCCCACTTCCCCAGCCTCGCACGTGTTTGGCGAGTTCGACCCTGGCTACGCTGCATTGCTGAGAGACCATGCCTCGATGCTCTTCACTGTGGCGTCCTCCACTGCCACCACGGACGAGTGAGTGCCGCTTCTCCCTCCCTCCCTGCCCATTCCTCTTAAGGGTCGCTCGTTCCCTCCCTCTCTCCATTCACCATGCCTCGATGCTCTTCACTGTTGCTTCCTCCACTCCCATCCACACCTTTCTGACCTGTACCAGCACGCCCCCTCCAGGGACTCAGCCCTACAAGTCATCCTCCTCATCATCCCAATCCTCGCCTGACTTCAGCCATGAGCTGCTCTGGTCTGCCGCATGGCTGCTCAACCCCTTGCTGTTTCATGTCTTCCCACCCTCATTTCTCCCCAACAGGACGCCCCCTCCAGGGACTCAGCCCTACGAGTCATCATCCTCATCATCGCAATCCTCGCCTGACTTCAGCCATGAGCTGCTCTGGCTTGCCGCATAACTGCTCAACCCCCTTGCTTTCCACACCCTTGCCCGTCTGACCCACACCAGCACTGCCCCTCCAGGGACGCAGCCCTACCAGCCATCATCGTCCCAATCCTCGCCTGACTTCCACGATGCACTGCTCTGGGCCGCCGCATGGCTGTTAAGCTGATCCTCTCCTACCCCCTTGCTTTGTTGTACACCCTTGCCCGTCTGACCCCCACCACCAGCACGGCCCCTCCGGGGACGCAGCCGTACGAGCCATCATCCCAATCCTCGCCTGACTTCCACGATGAGCTGCTCTGGGCCGCCGCATGGCTGGTCATCCATTGCAATCGACCCCTTGGCTTTCTACCCCTTTGACCATCTGACCCCCACCACCAGCACGGCCCCTCCAGGGGCTCAGCCCTACCACCCATCATCCCAATCCTCGCCTGACTTCCACGATGAGCTGCTCTGGGCCGCCGCATGGCTGTGGCGCACCACCATGTCAGACCCCCTGCATCAGTACTTGCTCAAGGTGGGTCACTACTACTGGTACCTACTGCCAGCATTGCGCAGCATTGCACCCCCTACCAGCAGCACCTACCCGCATGGCTGTGGTGCACCACCATGTCAGACCCCCTGCACCAGTACCTGCTCAAGGTGGGTCGCTACTTCTGGTACCTACTACCAGCATTGCGCAGCATTGCACCCCCTACCAGCAGCACCTACCCGCATGGCTGTGGCGCACCACCATGTCAGTCCCCCTGCGCCAGTACCTGCTCAAGGTGGGTTCCCACCATTCCCCCTCCCTCTTCCTCTTCTTCTACCGGCACCTACCGGCACCTACTGGCACCTACTGGCACCTACTGGCACCTACTGGCACCTACTGGTACCTACTGGTAGCTACTGGCTGGCACCTACTGGCACCTGCTGGCACCTACTGGCACCTACTGGCACCTACTGGCACCTACCGGCACCTACTGGCACCTACTGGCACCTACTGGCACCTACTGATACCTACTGGTAGCTACTGGCTGGCACCTACTGGTACCTATTTCAATTTGCCCTGCTTGGCTGTGGCGCACCACCATGCCAGACCCCCCGCACCAGTACCTGCTGAAGGTGAGCTGCTCTCACGGCGCGAATCGTGTGTGTCTGCCGCTACTCCCTCGCCTTCACCTACGCCAACATATAAGGTTGGTTTTGAGACGTCTCCAAACTCTCTCCTACTCCCTCGCCTTCACCTACGCCAACATATAAGGTTGGTTTTGAGACGTCTCAAAACTCTATCCTACTCCCTCGCCTTCACCTACGCCAACAAGTCGGCCGGTGCTGCAGTGCTGCTGACATCCCGACTTCCACCCTCTTCCCTCTATCCGCGCTTGTCTATCCTTTCCCATCAAACCCCCTTCAATCCACCAGCCCCAGCTGGCCTCTCTCTCCTACTCCCTCGCCTTCACCTACACCAACAAGTCAGCCGGCGCTGCAGTGCTGCTGGCGTCGTTTTTCCCCTCACTCTCCCTCCCTCTATCTCCTCTTCCGCCATCCCACCAGCCCCAGCTGGCCCCTCTCCCCTACTCCCTCGCCTTCACCCACGCCGACAGGTCAGCCGGCGCTGCAGGGATGCACACATTCTCTCTTTCTCCAAACCCTTCCCACCTCTCCCCCGTTCAATCCACCAGCCCCAGCTGGCCTCTCTCCCCTACTCCCTGTCCTTCACCCACCCCAACAAGTCGGCTGGTGCTGCAGTGCTGCTGGCGTCGTTCGTGCTGGGACCCATGGAGGAGGAGGACGAGGAGGAGGACGAGGAGGAGGATGAGGAGGAGGGCGAGCACACCAACCATGCAGATCACACATACCTCTCTCCTCCCCTCTACCCCCTCCCTCACCCCCCCACCTTCCCCTCATTCAATCCACCAGCCCCAGCTGGCCTCTCTCCCCTACTCCCTGTCCTTCACCCACGCCAACAAGTCGGCTGGTGCTGCGGTGCTGCTGGCGTCGTTCGTGCTGGGACCCATGGAGGAGGAGGACGAGCGCACCACGCAGGCGTACGGGGCTGACGTCATCTTCCGATTCCAGAAGCTGGTGGAAGCTTCCATGTGCTCCTCTGTTGCTGATGCGCCATCCACGACTACGGCCGAAACACTGGCGAGAAACATGCCCAGAACTCCGGGTGAGCGAGGGAGGGTTTGGGTGCTTCTTTCTGCGTGCTTGAGTCAACCCATTGGTTGCGGTGCTGCTGGCGTCGTTCGTGCTGGGACCCATGGAGGAGGAGGACGAACGCACCACGCAGGCGTATGGCGCTGATGTCATCTTCAGATTCCAAGAGCTGGTGGAAGCTTCACTCCGTGCCTCTGTTGCTGATGCTCCGTCGACCACTACGGCCGAAACACTTGCAAGAAACATGCCTAGAACGCCAGGTGAGGGGTAAAAAAAGGGAAAGGTGATGGGGGGCCTGCAGTACCCATCGGCTGCGGCGGTGCTGCTGGCGTCGTTCGTGCTGGGACCCATGGAGGAGGAGGACGAGCGCACCACGCAGGCGTACGGCGCTGATGTCATCTTCAGATTCCAAAAGCTGGTGGAAGGTTCGCTGTGCTCGTCTGTTGCTGATGCCCCGTCTACAACCACGGCTGAAACACGGCTGAAACACTGGCTCAAAAGTCACCTCGTTACAATGTCACACAACACAACCACGGCTGAAACACTGGCAAGAGACATGCCACGGACGAAAGGTGAGAGAGGAGAGAATAGGTGGGAGAGGAGAGAGTAGGTGGGAGAGGAGAGAGTAGGTGGGAGAGGAGAGAGTAGGTGGGAGAGGAGAGAGTAGGTGGGAGAGGAGAGAGTAGATGGGAGAGGAGAGAGTAGGTGGGAGAGGAGAGAGTAGGTGGGAGAGGAGAGAGTAGGTGGGAGAGGAGAGAGTAGGTGGGCATGGCGCCTTTTCCTGGTCAGATATGGAGATGGCACTCTTGTGCTGGGACCCATGAAGGAGGAGGATGAGCGCACCACGCAGGCTTATGTTGCCGATGTCATCTGCAGATTCCAGAAGCTGGTGGAAGAAGCATCTCTTTGATGGTCTATTGCTAATGCACCGCCTATAACCACTGCTGAGACGCTAGCTAGGGACACGGCCAGGACACAAGGTACGACAATCATGTGCAACTGCCCTTCATCTCACCTTCAGATTCCAGAAGCAGGCGGAAGCTTTACTGTGCCTTTCAGAGGCGCCTCCTCTCTCCCGCAGCAGACCTACAAATCTCTTCTCCTTCCCCTCCTTTCCCTTATGTTACTTTTTCTCCCATACATCCCCAACCAGGCGGGCTCTTATGGCTGGATGGATCGATATTTGAGGCGCCTCAAAAACTTTTTTCTCCCATACATCCCCGACCAGGCGGGCTCTTATGGCTGGATGGATCGGAACCGTTGCACGCAGCAGTGCAGTGCAGGCAGAGGCTGCCTTCCCGCTGAAGACCTGCTCTCTTGCTCCCCTCCGTTTCTCCCCTGTTCCCTTCCCCTCCTCCCGTACATCCCCAACCAGGCGGGCTCTTATGGCTGGATGACTCGGAGCCGCTGCATGCAGCAGTGCAGGCAGCCTTTTTATTGAAGACGTATTCTCGCTTCCTCAAAGCGGGAGCAGAGGATGAGGGGCCGTGTAGTGGGGTGTCGCCGCGTGCACTGGCTACACTAGCACGGTCCCAGGTGCGTGCACAGCAGTGTGTTGTGTGGGGGGTATCAGGGGCAATGCGGAGTGAGAGGCCGAGAGGCCGTCCAGTGGGGTGTCGCTGCGTGCACTCTCTACTCTAGCACGGTCCCAGGTGCGTGCAGTGATTGGGGCTAGGTTGTACAGTAATCTATTCTGTAGAGGAAGTTGCCTTTTGAGTCGACTCACAAGACGTGGCCTCCCCACATCAGCTCAGTCCCAGGTGCGTGCTGTGGTTGGGGCCAGATTATACAGTACTATACAGGCCGTATGGTAGAGAGCATGTTTGTTGGTTGTAGTATGTCGCGGTGCCTATGTATGCTTGTTTGTGGCATGCCCTTAACATCTTCAAATTGCTTTCTACAGTCTTGAGAAAACAGTCCATTTTTTAGGATTCTCAAGAATGATGTGCATCTTCTTGTCTCAAGAGGGTGCTGGCTGTAAACATCATGTATCTGCTGCCTTTGTTGACGACACCTACATCATGGTCCTGCATGTATTTTCCAGGTTGACTACCTTCTAGGGTCTAATTCGCAGCAGTTCAGCTACATGGTGGGCTTTGACGATAAATACCCCAAGTTTGTGCGTCATCGAGGAGCGTCGATTCCATCCCTGGCATCCGATCCAACGGTGTACACGTGCTCGTCGGGGCAACAATGGCTGCAGAGCAGCTCACCCAACCCCAACATACTTTCAGGTGTACAACCAATGTTTGGTGATTTTATTGCTGCCAAAGGATGGTGCATCATGGTAAGTTTTGCTGGCTGAGGCTACAGGTTCTTTTCTCGACTATTGTAAATGGGTTTTAAGTTGGATTGTGTGAGCGATTTCAAATCTTCCATAGGCCATCATTGTGTTCTATTGTATCTCGCAACCTTCACAATTGCGTGCAATATTCAGTAGATGCTTTTCAGTGGTGTGAGGTACCATCCCTTTTATTTGTTTTGCCGTGTTTCTGCATTTGATGCAAGCAGGAGCTGTGGTAGGAGGACCTGACAACCATGAGGAGTTCAATGACTCAAGAGACAATCGCCTAAACGAGCCTGCTCTTTACATAAATGCAGCCTTGGTAGGCCTGCTTGCTTCGTTCAGTAGTCCATGACGTGGGAAAGACAATCTCAACCGATCAATTTGTAAGCCATCTGGAGACATATGGTGGCGGTCATTGGGATGTGGCATGCAGATTGTAACCCATATTTATCATTTATCTGCTGTGCGTTGATCACGAGCAATTGCAGCAAGCATCTCATATGTGAAGCTTCTCAAGCAACAACTCCAACTCTACCGTAATTGTTTGTTACACCCCTGCGCTAACAACCGAGGCTATACACGCTGCTATCGGGTAGCGTTGTACCGGAAACCCTAATGAGCACCTGCTGCTTGTTCCTCCTGCTACATTTCAGGTTGTCGCGCCGCGCAAGCTGTTTCCACACTCGCCCACTTGCGCGCCACTGTCCACTCGCCTCCCTCGTCGCCTCAAGCAGCCATGGCTGTCGAGTTGGAAGAAAGCAGACCTGGCTGGGAGGGGAGAAGGCATGGTTGCAGCCGGCCAGACAATGCGTTGAGACCTAAAACAGTTCGTGCTGAAAATGGCGCAGGTTGGGTGTACAGTATATGCTAGTGACTATTCGCGCGTTGCGCTAATCCACATGCCCCGTGTGATTCTGCTCGTAGTTCAACCTGGGTGCGTGTTTGCCGAGCGCCGTAAGTACGAACGGTACGTAGCAGATTGAGTGAGATTGCGTGTAGTACAGTATTAGAGGCTGGCTTCAACACTCCTGCCATAAACCGTCCTTTTTTTGCGCAGTTCACGGTTTCCACACGGCATCAGGAACCAGCATTACTTCGCTGGCGCGGCGTATCCCTGAAAGGCGAGGTCTGTTTAGCAGCTAGAGTCGAAGGCACTTTCTTTTACCGTGCAGAGAAATTATCGAGGACTGTACCTTGGTATTATCGAAATTTGAGAATTCCCAATAGAAGGTCATAGCTATGGCTTCGCACCACCGCCCATTCAGACCGCTCCGCTTCTTGCGACGCACTTCCCGCTCCCTTCGGTTATCCCGACACAGCTCCAGAATACGGTTACCCTGTCCCCAACGGTTATGCTCTTCGCAAATATTCGCTATCGTCGTCGCTGCAGTTCTCATCCGCGCGACAAGCGGCGGGCAGGATTCACGAAGGAGCCTGGTTGGCCGCGACCAGGCGAGTCAGCTGCAATCGACGGTTCTGTCGCCGAATGCGGTGTTTCCTAACGTGCTGGGTCGCATACAGCTCTACGAGGAGGACGGAATGAGCAGCGAATCAAAGCTCGCCACGTCGAGCGCTGCGAAATCGCATCGACAAGCTTCTGCGTCGCAAGAATCGTCGTCATCGTCGCAGTCGTCGCAATCGTCGCCGTCGTCGTCGCCTGCGGCGTGCGATCTGGACGACGGTTCCTGGGAGGTTGACGACTCGTGGCCGCTCTACCAATCAGAGAACTGCCCGTTCGCGCGCGAAGAAACGATGTGCGCGAAATACGGACGACCAAATCAAGACTACGCGAAGCTGAGATGGGTGCTGGCCGGCGAACGTGGTAACCCTAACAGCGGCACCGGCGACGGTGCAGGCGAGGGTGGCGAAAAGTGCTCACTCACGAAGATCACGGGTTCGAATCTCTGCAGGCGCGTCGCAGGGCACCGCATAGCGTTTGTGGGCGATTCGTTATCGCAAAACGCGTTTGAGTCTATGGCGTGTCTGATGCACCGATTCGCGGGAATGCCGGAAGTGCGGGTGGAGAGACACCGGGATCGCATGTACCACTGGCCCAACTGCAACCTCACCGTCGCATTCTCGTTGTAAGCACATCCCCGACCCCGATATGCCTTGTCACTTTGGAGAGACACATGGATAGCATGTACCACTGGCCCTCGTGCAACTCCACCGTCGCGTTCTCGTTGTAAGCACACCCCTGTGAGAGATTTTTTGGAATTCTAAAAAATGTGCCTTGGCACCCGCTGCCCTCTCTTGAGTCGACTCAAAAGTCATCTTGGCACCCGATGCCCTCTTTGCTTGATAGCTGTCTTTCCGTCCCAATTACCGGAATTCCACCCCGCCTTCCACCTCTCCTTTACCCCCTTGTGTCCCTTCCCCCGCTCCCCTCTCCCCCCCCCTTTTCCCCCCCACTCTCCCCACTTCTGTGTCTCTGTCTCCGCTTCTCCTTTCCCCCCCTCATGCTGTCTTCCCTCGCACCACCCACACCCACACGGTTCCTGCATCCCCCCTACCCTGCGCCGCCCCCCGCCTCCCCCCCCCCCCTCCGCCCCCGCCTTACATCCCCCCCCTACCCCCACACAACCTCGCCATCAACCTCGTTCCCCTCTTCCCCTCTTCCCCTCTTCCCCTCTTCCCCTCTTCCCCTCTTCCCCTCTTCCCCTCTTCCCCTCTTCCCCTCTTCTCCTCTTCCCCTCTTCCCCTCTTCCCCTCTTTCCGCTCTTCTCATCTCCGCCTTTCATCCCCCATCCACGCCACCACCACCATCCTCCTTACCTCTTCTCACACCCACCTAAAGCATTTCGCCCTCCCAATTCCCCTTAGCCCCTCGCACTCCTCCCCCCTCCGCCTCTCCCCTTTTGCCTTCCCCTAATCTTTCCGCTCAACCCCCCTCCGTGCATCCCTTCCCCCTTCCGCGCATCTGCAGCCACCAGTTTCTGTCCGAGGTGGCATGGAACAAGGTCCAGGTGTCAGACGGTGGGGCCATCCAGCTGGACCAATCAGGGAAGAGATGGACGAAGCACATTAAAGCCTTCGACACATTTGTTATCAATTCCGGTACGTGAGCAATCACTGCGCAGTCAGGTGCGCTTATGGTCGGCCCAACCAGGTACGGTAGGGAATCGTTTCTGCATGGATCAGTTCTTGTGTTGGCAGAACCTGAGGAAAGGCCTGGCATGGTTCAGGTGAATTTTCAGTAGACTCAAAAGTCGGCTTGAAGACTATCTATCTGTATGGATCAGGTCCTGTGTTAACAGCACTTGACGGAAGATCTCTGTCGTGGTTTAGGCATGGTTTAGGCATGGTTTAGCTCCCACACACCCTTCACATCTCGCACCCACTCCCACATCCCTTAATGACTTTCCTGCGCTTCGTTCTCAGTCATTGCCTCTTTTCCGCTGCTTCTTCTCTACACTCCTCCCTCTAGCCCATTCCCATGATCACGTGTCAGTCACGTGCCCCATTCTTGCAGTTTTACGCTACAACTGTAAAAACTCCTCCTTATCCTTCCCGCCCTGGTTACCCTATGCAGGCCACTGGTGGTCTGAACGGCAACTGACCCGTTACAACATAACCTTTGCACCTCCGCACGAATCCCTCGACTTCCTTCAAGCATATCGCCGTGCCCTCAACACAACCCTCTCAGAGTTTCTACACCCAAAACTCGCTAACAAGCAGGTTTTTTTCACCGCCTCCGCCCCGTCCCACGACATTCACGGACTCTGCCCGGAAAACAAGTTTATCAAGAAGGGCGACACGAAGCGGGTGAATCGGATGCGCCTCCCTTGGACGGTCGAAAAGAACGAAGTTTTAGTTGACGTCGTTCGGGGGTTTGAGCAGAAGCAAGCTCAAGGAGCAAGCGGGTTCCAAGGAGCAAGAATAAAGCTCCTGGACATGTATAACGTGACCCTGTACAGGCAAGAAGCACACCCGTCTACATACAATGCGAGGGGCATTTGGGATTGCCTGCACTACTGCCTGCCGGGGGTGCCTGATGTGTGGAACGAGATTCTCCTGTGGCAAATGGAGATTGAGAAGAGCATAAGAGTGAGGGTGTAGTGAAGGGGAGCTGCATGTTGGGGCTATAATAATATTGTGTACCTCCAAAAAGCCAAATAAAATCATGCCAATGCCAACATGTCCCTGCATGTTAACGTATGAATCTGTGTTCATCATGGCATGGTTCAAGCATGAGAATCGTCTGCGAGTAAGACGTCCTCATGATAGAAAGATAAGGTATGAAGAAGAGGCATGCGGTATTTCTATTTTGTTGAAATTGTAAGCGAGATGGGGCTCACATTTCGCACTGTGCACTGACAGTTCCGTCACTCGGCAAGCCCAAGATTCCACAGCACTGCCAACATCGGCTCGGCAGCACAGACGACAAATCTTTCTGACAAGGCTAATTGCATGTACACCGTCCGTCTGTATCAGGCTTCACATTTGCGTTCTAGAGAGATTTCTGTAACTTTTAAAACGTTTGGGAGTGGTACTGGGGGATAATGAACAAGTGACGTGCCCTGATTGTAGCACCAAGTCTTGTAAGTCCGTACAGCAGGGCTTGTTTCCCTTGGCAGCTTGTTGCTGCTTCCCGCATCAGGAAGCTAGGCTACAGGCATCTCCATAGGTCTCGCGAAATGTGCGGAAGAAGACCTCTCTTTATGGCTCCATGTAACGCTATACCTCATTTGGTTTCGCACCATGAGGCCTCCCATACTTTGAGCTTCTGAAACGTCACCTAGATGACATCCGCTTTTGCCGATCATCCTTCAAGTACCCGCTGGTGTAATCACTTATCGAGTCCATCGTGCAATTATCCTTAGCGAAAGTCGAAACAGCGACTCCGGTTAGGGAAAGAGCAGCGACGTTCGAGAATGGTAGGGAGCGGATTCTAAGAATCCTCCATAACTGACCATTCTTCGGTTAGGGAAGCCTCCTGGACAGAAGCCACAATGGTTTCAACGGAACGCCCTTCTAAGATGAAAGAAGCCATGGCGGAAGGCCTTAACGAGGCCAAAGCTTGGGCCCGGAATCGACCCGAGGTCATTAAAGTGGCCTGCCTCGCCTTAGCTCTCTCGCTCCTAATCTTAATCTACGCTCCAGGATTCTTTTTCGGGCTGCTAGTCGGCGCTTCATCCGTGATTGGCGGCGAGATTCTCCTTCTGAAGCATCTGTGGACGAAGATTCGTCCTCCGAAGAAGGAAGGTTCGGAAGCAGGGAATGCGCCTGTGCCAGATGCTGTACCCGAAGACCTTTTGGAAGCAACCTCGATTCTGAAAGAGGTTCGTTCATTGGAGAGGATTTCAGAGGTTCGTTCATTGGAGAGGATTTCAGAGGTTCGTTCATTCGAGAGGATTTCAGAGGTTCGTTCATTGTTCGTCCCTCTAGCTGTTGTATCCATGTCGCCGGATGCTGTACCCGAGGACCTTCTAGAAGCAACCTCGATAACGAAAGAGGTCCGTTCATTGTAGAGGCTTTCATTGTTCATTGTGTTGTACGCATGTCACCGGATGCTGTACCTGATGACCTTCTAGAATGAGGTCTGTCTATTGAGACTTTTCACCCCTCTAGCTGAATGCTCTAGCTGTTGCACCCGTGTTGGCAGATTCTAGATCAGAGTTACCTTGCGGATTGACGGTGTGGATTGAACGGTCGGTAACGACTTGCGCAATGAAGGCATTAATCCATCCTCTCGGGTCCATCTTTTCCTGTCCACCTTTTCCTGTCCATCTCCCTCGTGCCTGACCACACAGAGTGTAGCTTGGGTTTCTTTGACGCCGTGGGAAGCAGACGAGGGCAAGACGGGGTCGGGCAAGCTGAGGAGGAACGTGAAGCACTTCACCCCTCCCATCCCTCTCTCCCACCCCTCTCTCCCATCCCTCTCTCCCATCCCTCTCTCCCATCCCTCTCCCATCCCTCTCCCATCCCTCTCTCCCATGCTCATCCCACCCATCTCCTGACCACAGAGCGTGGCGTGGCTCTCCCTCCGCCCGTGCGAGGCGGACGAGGGCAAGACGGGGTCGGGCAAGCTGCGCAAGAACGTGAAGCACTTCGCCCCGCTGCTGCGCCTGGCGACCCTGGAGGTGGACGAGCGGGTGCTGGTGCTGGTGGGCAATCAGGGGGAGTCGGAGGCGATACAGCTCGATGGGTGTGATGTCAAGAGCTTCTCGGAGACCAGCGGCCCGGAGAAGAGATGGTGAGAAGGCTGGTGGAGGGCTGGTGGTGGGAGGAGAAGCTAGGGGAATGGGGAATGGGGAATGAGGGGGGGGTGGGGAGAGGGATGATGAGATGAGAGAGAGTGGTCGGGGGGGTGCTGCTGCTGGCGGGGAATCAAGGGGATTCGGAGGTGATACAGCTGGATGGGTGTGATCTGAAGAGCTTCTCGGAGACCAGCGGCCCGGAGAAGAGATGGAGAGAAGGAGCTGGGGGAACGGGAAATGAAGGGGGAGCGGGGAGAGGGATCGTAGAGGTAGGGTAGGAGAGATGGTGAGAGCAAGGGCTGCTCTGTGGAGTGCTCTCTCAGGCAGTCATTTGATTACTGAAACATGGGTACATGCTGGGCAAATAGGGGAGGTACAAGCAAGGCATGGAAGGGTAAGCTAGAGTCCCAGCCTATTGGGGCTTCCTTCGAGGCTCCAATACTGCAAAACAGTCCCCAAGGGACATGTCCTCCCTCTCACTCCCCCCCCCCCTCCCCCCTCATAAACAGCGTTCCCCAACCGCATCCGCCATCCCTCTGACATCCTCCTTAGCACCGCCAGGGAGCTCTTTATTGCTCTTTATTCTTGCTCTACTTCCCCAACGGCCGGGTCAAGGAGACCCCAACGCCTGGGTCAAAGGCCTGAACTGTCTCCCCACTTCCCTATGCATCCCCCACATTTCTCTCTTTCCCCCCTCTTACACCCAGGGCTCGCAAGTTCCCCATCCGCATCCGCCACCCTTCCTGCCCCCTCTGGAGCCAGTCTAAAGAGTTCCCCAGCGCCCGCGCCAAGCAGGCTTGGTGCCAGCCCTTGCTTCACATTCTCACTCATTTGCTCCATGTGCATTGTCCCCTCTCCCTGTGCCCCCCCCACTCCCCCCCACTCCCCCCCATCCCGCCCCCCTACTCCCCCCACCCGTTCTCCCCCTCTCTCCCCCACACCCAGGGCTCGCAAGTTCCCCATTCGCATCCGCCACCCTTCCCGCCCCCTCTGGAGCCAATCAAAAGAGTTCTTCATCTACTTTCCCAACGGCCGCGTTAAGCAGGCCTGGTGCCGAGCCTTGCGCGCCGCAGCCTTCCCCGAGGCAGACGACACCCTCTGGCAGGTTCGGGTCTCCCAAGCCTACGCCATCTACCTGGGGAAGATCCGAGCCTCGCGCCCGGACCTCTGGGTGAATGTGGAGGCGACGGATTTGGAGGGCGGGGGGAGGGATGCGCGTGGGGAGGGGGAGGGCGGGGGGAAGGCTGGGCGGTGGGGGGAGGGTAGGGGGCAGAGGAAGTGGCTAAGAAAGATCCGGTCTAAGCAGAGTGGGGGGATGGGGGTCCGGAGTGGCAGTGGAGGAGTGGGTACGTGGGGGGTAGGGGGGGGAGGAGGGGGAGGCGGAGGAGGGGGAGGGGGAGGGGCCGGGGGAGGTGCTGGGGGAGGGGCAGGAGGAGCAGCAGGGGGAGGAGCAGGGGCGTTTTCTGGCGAGGAATCAAGTGGAGAAGGCGGGTTGTGGGGGAGTTTCAGCATGAGCTCCTGGGGCAGTGGTAGCGTCAGTGGGGGGAGCAGTTGGAACGTCCGAAGCGGCAGCTTCGGCACGGCAGGCTCGGAGGGATCCCTGCTCCGGCCACCGAACCTGAAGGCACTGTTTCGGAAAGATCAGTCCCTGTCACAGCAGCAGGTTCAGGTTCAGCGGCCACTGCTGCCCCTGCCAGCGCCACCGCAGGCTGCATCCAGTCCTAGTCCTCGGCAAGTAGCACCAGGCGCAGCAGTGGGGGGACCAGCAAGTGCAGCAGCAGCAGCAGCAGCAGAACCAGCAGGAACGGGGTTGTCGCAGTTCCAGCACCAGCACCAGCACCAGCATCAGCATCAGCACCAGCAGCAGCATCAGCATCAGCACCAGCAGCAGCATCAGCATCAGCACCAGCAGCAGCATCAGCATCAGCAGCACCATCAGCATCATCATCAGCAGCATCGGGACATTTCCCCTCTGCAAGCTATCCCCTCTGGCCGCCCACTTCCGCCCTCCCTATCCACACAGTCAGACGCTGCTAGCACTGCTGCCAGTGGTTATGGTACTGGTGGCGTGGGTGGGGGTGGCAGCATTGGGGGCAGAGGCAGCATTGGTGGGGGCGGCAGCGTTGGTGGGGGCGGCAGCGTTGGTGGGGGTGGCAGCATTGGTGGGGGCGGCAGCATTGGTGGCAGTGGTAGTGTCGGTGGCGGTGGTGCCGGTGCTGGTGTTGTTGCTGCTGCTGGTGCTGGTGGTTGGGGTGGGGGATGGGAGGACGGGCCAGCAGGCGAGGAGAGCTCTCGCTGGGCCATGAAGCGCAGCCACACCGACCCTTCCCTCCCTCGCCCTAAGCTCTACAGCGCTGACCCCACCAGCAGCGCTGACACCACAAGCAGCAGTAGTGACCACAGCTCTACGTCCGCTTCCTTTGGCACCAATTCGTCTGGAATTAGCTCGTCTGGGCTCAGGAAGCGGGGGCACGGGGACCGAGCGCAGCTGGAAGGAGTCTCAGAGGGGGGCGTTTTGCTGGCCGATATCCCATTTCCACCATCCGTGTCAGCACCATCCGCATCTGCACCATCAGCAGGAGCAGCAGGAGCCGCAGCAGGAGCAGGAGCAGGAGCAGGAGCAGGAGCAGGAGCAGGAGCAGCATGGGCGGCAGGTGCAGGGGAGGAGGGTGTGGAGGGGGATGGGCCGGGGGTATTTAGTGGGCCGGTGACTCAGGCAGAGGCAGCTGCCGCCGTTGCTGCCATTGAAATGGCACATGGGGCACATGGGGCACATGGGGCACATGAAGAACCACTAGACACGATCTATTCTGGAGAGCCTGCTCTTCCTCCTGATGCTTCTGCTAGTGCACACAGTGGTGCTGCTGCTGCTGCTGGCATTGGGGGGGGCAGTGGCGAGCCGGAGGGGGCGGTGCAGTGGGCGAATGCGCTTCTGTGCCGGCTCTACTTCGACCTCTCGCAGGAGGACGCGCTCAGCAAGAAGCTGCAGGCCAAGTTCTCGGTACGTGCATGTGTGCCTGGACCCTGGGTCTCGTGTTCTGAGGTGCCCCAAAGGCACGCTGGGGCATGTATGCAGTGAGCGAATGCGCTGCTGTGCCGGCTCTACTTTGACCTTTCACAGGAGGACGCGCTCAGCGAGAAGCTGCAGGCCAAGTTCTCGGGACGTGCATGTGTCCCTGGACCTCTAGTTTGGGAATGCCTCAAAGGCCGCTGCTGCGCCGGCTCTACTTTGACTCTGGCAGGAGGATGCGCTCAGCAAAGAGCTACAAGCCAAGTTCTGGGTATGTGAAAGAAGAGCTCTTCATGGTCTGCAGTGCAGACCCGTATGCTTTGGTATTTTCATGTGTGCTATGGGAGATTTTTTAGTCGACTAAAAAATCATCCAAGAGTCGACTAAAAAATCGGCCCGTATGTTTTGGTATTTTCATGTGTGCTACGGGCGAGCTTTTGAGGCGCCTCAAAAGGCCTGCGGGGGGCCGTATGCTTTGGTATTTTCATGTGTACTACGGGAGAGCACAGCACATGCATGAGCCGTTTTCACAAGCTTGAGTCGGTCCATTGAGCAGATGGTGCTTCACTTCACTAGGGGAAGCTCCTATCTTAACATGTGTATTCCCCATCCCATCCCATCAACCTATAATTGAGGCAACCTATTAACCAAACCATCGCTTGTTCTTCGCTCCCTATCCCCCATACCCGTTCCGCCTTGCCTGATGCCCCTCACCTAGTTGTCTTCAGGAGAAGCTGTCTCTAGTTATCACGCCATCCATCACGGGATGGGGCCCATCTCCGGCACCCACCTCTTGCCCAAATGATCACTTGCTTTGCTCCTCACACCCTCGTCTTCCCTACCCCTTCGCCTCCTCTCACACCCCTTCCCTCCTATGCCTTCAGGAAAGCTGTCTCTGGTGATCACGCCATCCATCATGGGGCCCATCTCCTGCACCCGCCTCTCACTCGGCCCCATCCCTCCGCTCATCCGCTCCTCGCACCCATGCCTCCATTACCCCGTCGCCTCCTCTCTTGCCCCTTCCCCGTATGTGTATCAGGAGAAGCTGTCTCTGGTGATCACGCCATCCATCATGGGGCTCATCTCCTGCACCCACCTCTCGCCCTAGCAACCACTCGCTCCTCACACCCATGCCTCCATTACCCCGTCGCCTCCTCTCTTGCCCCTTCCCCGTATGTGTATCAGGAGAAGCTGTCTCTGGTGATCACGCCATCCATCATGGGGCCCATCTCCTGCACCCGCCTCTCACTGGGCCCCATCCCTCCGCTCATCCGCTCCATGCGCACTGTCAACCTCGCCATGCCAGGTGCACAGACACACACACTACCCCTACCTACCTTGCTTATCCATGTCATCATTTCCTGCACCCACATGTCACTGGGCCCCATCCCCCCCCTCATTCGCTCCATGCGCACCGTCAACCTCGCCATGCCAGGTACGCTCTTGCTTCCCTATCACATTGCGCCCTATTCATCACTCCTATGCCGCACTCTACCCTGCCATCTCCTGCCCCATCCCTTCCCTCGTTCGCTCTGTGTGCACTGTCGCACTGTCAACGTCGCCATGCCAGATGCACGCCAATTTCCCCATACCGTGCTTATGCATGCCATCTCTTTCGCCAGCCTCTCACTGGATCCCCCCTTACGCCAGCCTTCCTTTTACCATCTTCACATTATTTGTTATTCAGGAGGCGACCTGGCTCTAGATGTGGATTTGGAGTTCAAGGGAGCAGCCAGCATGGCCATAGAGACGAGCATTGACATGCGAGAGACTCAGTTCCTCAAAATGTGGGAAGAGCGGGACCTTTCCCGGGCAGAAAAGGACTCCGAAAGGAAGGCGGAATACTCCGGGCAGGTGGAAAATACTCCATTGGGAGCAGGCATGGAAGCGGGTATTAGTGAAGAGTCAACGGGAGGTTCGGCAGCTGCGGGAGGAGGTTCGGATGGAGCAGGTTCGGCCGGACCTGAGCGGCTGGTTCGACGAGGGTCGGGCATGGGAGAGGCGTTGATGAGTGACGAGACTGCAGCTGCTCTGGTGGGAGACTTGGAAGTTGCTGATGATGTGAATATAGAGGGCGCTGCTGCAGCTGCTGCTACAACCGCTGCTGCAGGTTCAGGTGAGCCAGGAGTTTTGTAACTTCAGGTGAGGAGCTTGAGCAAGGGACGGGGAAAGGGTTGATTCAGCTGTTCCGATGGGAGACATGGAGGTGGCTGACGACGTGGGGGGGGGGGGGGGCTGCTATAACTGCGGTCCGCTGCTGCAGTTGCAGCTGGTGCAGGTTCAGGTGGGTTGGTGTTGCTGCTGGTGAAGAAAGAATTTTTGTCTTGTTTTCCTCCTTTCCGTTTACATGCTCACAATTCTGCATGGCATATGTTTTCCGAGCGTCTCATTTTTCTCCCTCACCCCATCCCCTTGCTAGCCAAGGGCACACCAGCCAAGCCAGGCAGGAAGAAGAATCTCATCCGAGGGGTCCGCGGCATGGTCAGCAACATGGCCAATAGTCTCTCCCAGGTGAGCATTCTCCACCCTCCTCACTTTTCTTTCCCCTTGACTCACTTCTCTCATCCAGTGCCCTCTCATCCAGGCCCCCTTGACTCTGTTCTCTCATCCAGGCCCCCTTGACTCTGTTCTCTCATCCAGGCCCCCTTGATTCTGTTCGCATAACATCACATGGATTCTCTCATGGCGCATCTCGCTCCCCCTCCTCCTCCCCCCCCCCCCCCCCCCCACCTCCTCTTCTTCCCACGACCCCCCCCCCCAAAACCAGGTCCCCCTGACTCTTTCCTTCAACATCGCATCTGTTGTGAGCATTCGGGCTCCTGCCCCTCATGCTCTCCCCCTCCCCCCCCTCCTCCCCCATCCCGGTCCCCCTTAACAACTCCTTCAACATCACATGAATGCTGCGCCTGTGCCTTCAACATCCGGGTACCTGCGCCTTATGCTGCCCCCTCCCCACCCTTCCCTCCCCTCCCCCAAGCCCTCCCAACCAGGTCCCCCTTACCTTACCCTCTCCTTCAACATCACATCGGCTAAAAGAACGCTGCACATCTGGGTGCCAGCCCCTCACTCTCTCCCTTCTCCTCCTCTCCCCCTTTCCACTCAATCCAGGTCCCCCTGACCCTCTCCTTCAACATCACATCGGTTAAAGGAACACTGCGCATCCGGGTCCCTGCCCCTCCCTCCGACCGTCTCTGGATGTCGTTCGTTGAGATGCCCGAGATCGAGATGCAATCCCTGCCGTCCATTGGCGATCTCAAGCTCAAGCGCTACCCCATGGCCACTCTCCTTATAGAGAAGCTCAAGGTGGGTTACTACTCTTTTAATAAAAAATAATTTCTTTTGTAGTATTCTATCAACTCTTAATACTTACAAGCTCGAGCTTTGCCCCATGGCCACCATCCTCATTGAGAAGCTCAAGGTGGGTCATCAGCAGGGCATGGGCATGGGCATGGGCATGGGCATGGGCATGGGCACGGGCATGGGCACGGGCACAGGCACAGGCACAGCAGCGGAGCTGTATGGACGCCAAGCTGAGGTTCATGCTGCCAGACCCCCACAACCATGCTAACTCTGCATGCTCACATTATCCCAAAATTCTAAACTCTGAACTCCTCCCCCTTTCCAACCCCGCCCCCCCTGTCAGGCCCTAATCAAGCGCTCTCTGGTGCAGCCGAGCTGTGTGGACGCCAACCTGATCCCACTTAGAGGACTCTAAGCCCGAACCCTGAACCCACTCCCCCACCCCCCACTCCCCCTCTTGTCAGGCCCTAATCAAGCGCTCTCTGGTGCAGCCGAGCTGTGTGGACGCCAAGCTGCGATTCATGCCCTCAGACCCCCACAACCATGCCAACCCTGCATGCTCCCATTCACCTGAAACGCCAAACCCTGAGCTTTTCCCCCCGTCAACCCCTCCCCCCTCCCCCCCACATCCCTGTCAGGCCCTAATCAAGCGCTCTCTGGTGCAGCCGAGCTGTGTGGACGCCAAGCTGCGGTTCATGCTCTCAGACCCCCACGACTGGTTACCGCGTCAACCCTGCATGTTACCCTGGCGCCCCCCCGTCGATGCCTCTGTCACCCCCCCTCCCTCCACCCTCCCCTCCTCCTCCTCTGCCTCGACATTCTTCACTCCCTCTACCTCTCAAACCTCCCTCTCGGGCTTGGACCAGGCCTCCAATGCTGGCTCGGATAGCCGAGCCTCGGATGCCCGAACCTCTGCGCTGAAAGGCTCGGGAGCAGGCTTGGATGGGGAAGGCAGGGGTGGGGAGGCAGCAGGTGACGGAGCTTCGGAAGGGAGTTTGGGTTTTTATCAAGGTCCCGGAATGACTAGTGGTGATTCTGGTGGGTTTAGCAGCAGCAGTGGTGGCGGTGCTGCTGCTGCTGCTGCTGCTGCTGCTGCTGCGAGTGGTGGGCTGGTGAGCGGAAAAGGTATGCGGGAAGGAGCAAGGGCGTCAGTGAGGGGGTTGGTAGGCGGGATAATGTCCAGGAGGCACGGCACAGGGATGAACAGCCCTGTGCTGGACCTAGTAGCAAGGCGCTCCGGCAGCGGCACAAACAGCACCGGTGTCGTCATGGCTGCTGCTGGTGGCGGTGGTGGCAGTGGCAGCGGTGGTGCTCCTAGATCGCCTGTGAGAGCCGTTACAGGCATAGCCAAGGCTGCAATGCTGTCAAGTGGGGGAGCCAGCAGTGGGGATTCTGCTGGGGGAGGGGGGGCTGGTGGGGGAACAGGAAAAGGAGGACCTGCTGGATCGAGCTCTCTCAGTGGCAGTGGTGTCAGTGGTACCAGTGGTGTCAGTTGTACCAGTGGTGGCAGTTGTACCTGTTGTGTCAGTTGTACCAGTGGTGTCAGTGGTGTCAGCGGCTCTATAGTCCCCTTTAGCCCCCGCCTGTGCCCCTCGTCTCCATTAAGGCGACTCTCCCCCTTCCATGTGGCCACAGCCGAGCAGGACTCACAGCAACCGCATCCGCAGCAACAACACTGGCAACAGCAGCAGCAGCAGCACCAGCTGTTGCAAGATACCACTGGGGCCACCCCCCTAGTCCTACAAGCCATCCCAGCAGCAGCTACTGCAGTTACAGCAGCAGCAGCAGCCGCAGCTACAGCTGCAGCCAACGCCATGCCTGCCTCCTACACCTCGTCACCCCCCAGTATCCCGCCGGCCTCCTACTCTACCTCCTCGCCCCTTTCCGCTCCTCTTGCCACCCCTCCTCCTGCCTTCTCCTCCACCTCCACTGCTCGCCAGCTCTACTCTGTCGCCAAGTCTCACCTCAAGAGCGCAGCGTATGCGATCAAGCCCTCCTCCTCCGCCTACGCTTCCTCGAATACCCTCGCTGCCGATGTTGCTAGGGCTACAGATGAGTATGTTTCGGCAGCAGCAGCTGCTGCTCCTGCCGCTGCTGGTTCTCCTGAGGTTTCGGTAATTGGAACTGCTTCGGCAACAGATGCAGCAGGCTCGGGGCGAGGCTCGGCTGCTGTCAACGGCACAGGTTTGAAGGCAGGCTCGGCAGAGGTACGGCTTCGGCAGGACGCCTCGCCACTCCCAGTGCTCCGTCTCTCGTCGTCGAGCTCGTCCTTGGCTACATCTGACACACCGCCAGACTTTCTCCCTAATTCCACTTCATCCTCATTATTGCCCGATCCGCTAGTGTTAGAGAACCCGGCCAAGCCGCAGACAAGCCACGCCACTAAGGGCAGTGAAAGCACGGATGCTGGAGAGGATACGAACGCAGGCAGTGGACTGGGCACGTGTATGTTCACAGGAAGTGGTGTAAGGGGCAATGGCCTCGGTGCTGGTGGCGTGGTTGGTTTGGGCGGTGGCATGGGCAGTGGCATGGGCAGTGGCATGGGCGGTGGCATGGGCGGTGACATGGGCGGTGGCATGGGCAGTGGCATGGGCAGTGGCATGGGCGGTGGCATGGGCAGGGGGCGCATGAGAGTGAGCATGGCTGGGGAGCTTTTCGAAGGGCTTAGAATCTCCAAGGCATCAAGAATGGCTGCTAGAGAGAGGAGGAGAGGCGGAAGGGGACGAGGAGGAGCAGGAGGGGGGGGTGGTGGTGGTGGTAGTGGTAGCGGTGGTGAGGTAGATGGGGATGCAGGCTTGGCAGAAGACACATCAACACAGCAGCAACCTGTAAGGGGGTTCGAGGCATTCAAGCAGAGTCTCAGCGTGCTGGGGACTGAGTGGGGGGAGAGGGGGAGTGGGAAGGAGCGGGAGAGGGAGAGGTGGGCCAGGGCAGCGTTTGCAAGAGTGACAACGATGAGAAAGAAAGCGAGGGGGAGTTGGGACGAAACTTCTTTCGAAACCATGGAGGATGCAGAAGATATCGCATTGGATTCTGAGTTTGCTGGGCCTTCTGGGGTTTCAGGAGGGGTGAGGACTTCTGAAGACTATAGCTCGGGTCTGTTTGCAGGGAGAACTGCGTTGATGATGATGGGGGGGGGCGGGGGGTTTCGGGGTGTGGGCAGCAGTGTTGCAGGGGGAGGGGGTGGTGGAGGCCTGGTTGGGGGACTTCGGAAAATTGCAAGAAGCAAGAGCGGGAAAGGCAGGGGAGAGGGAGGCACAAGGGGCGGACAGGTGGAGGTGGATGGAGTGGGGGAGGAGGAGGGGGCGGCGCATGAGGGGGAAGGGGGGGGAGAAACGTGGGCTGATGCAGGGAGTTTTCCGGTGCCGATTGTGAGGACTAGGAGCTTGGACGTGGGGGGGAAGGAGGTGCAGAATAAGGAGGTTGTGAGAAGCCAGCTGTCGTCTCGTAGTGTGCGAGGTATGGAGGTGAGTGGTGACAGTGGGGGAGAGAAGGCAGGTGCTGGCTCAGGTGCTGGCTCAGATGCTGCCTCAGGTGGTAGCTCAGGTGCTGCCTCGGGTGCTGCCTCAGGTGCTGCCTCAGGTGGTACAACCAGAAAGTTAGCTTCAGCTGATTTAGCTTTGGGGGAGGGTGGAGGAGAGGATGGGGAGAGTGGGGAGGAGAGGGAGGACAGGTGGGGGGAGAGGATGTTTAGGGCCAAGGAGTTTGTGGGGCGGATTGGCAATAGGGAGGTGCGGGAGAGGCTTGAGGACAAGGCTAAGAAGGTCTTGGGGTTTCTGCATCGAGGGGAGAAAGGAGAGCAGTAGAAGGATGCATGTATCAGGCAATAGAAAGAGCAAAACCAAGTCGTATTGCTTGGGGATGATTCAACCGCGTTCCTTGATATGTTCATATGTGCCATGGTATTTCTTTAAGGTTGAGGGGGTGCTTGTGTATTGTGGTTAGTTATATATCACTCTTCTAACCACAGCTGACCTTACACATGGGACTGTAACGCGTAAATGGCAGGATTTTGTTCGCACACTGCAGGTTTCGCGAATTCTCAGCTGCCTCTTCTCGCCAATGGCATCTCTGTCGAATTCTGGCGACGAACCGCAATGTGTCAGCCATTCGCCAATTTTCGAGAAAGTCGCGTCGCGACCGCCTTCACTTGGTCCTGCACTTCCTGCAGTCACATTGCCCCAGTCAGGCAGGCAGCCTTAGATCCATCCAATTGCCATCGAATCCATCTAAACCGTCGATTCGTTCACAGCTCCTGTCCCTCGATTCGCACGGCGCAGGCATTCCCGAAGCACCTCAGTTTTCCTACCTTGAAAGTTGCGAGTTTTCTTCCTCCCTTGGCAGCTCTGTCCCCCCCACCAGCCCAAACAGCCACCAAGTGGTAAGCGCGTGTCCCAAAAAATCGTTTTCGTGAAATACCCTATTTAACCGTTCTAGATTGTTATTTGAACGTTCCAGAACGCAAAATATATTGAAGAAACGCAATCGGACGTACTTTTCTGACACGCCTTTATGGAAACCGCTGTTGCTTGTTTCTCCACACCCACACGCCGTACCGACGGTTCCCCGCCGCTTCTATCTCTGGCGGTCGTTTCTGAGTCACTTCGCATTGGGCCTTCGAGTCAGCAACTTGTTCTTAGTGTGCACATGGTCGTAATCGCGGGACGTCGTCTCCGGATGTACTCTTGAGTTCGTACCTTGTATGACTAGCAAGCTGGTTGCCGCATGCGTTTACCATAGCTTACTTTGAGCTTACTAACGCCAATACCTCTTTGGCTCCATAGATCAGAGCGATCCTCTGCTTTCTCTTCTCCGAGTCTTCAACATTTCCGTCGGCAATTTCCTAGAAGCTGCCCACCATTGCAAGCTCAGCAGAAGCCGGTTCCTGTTACAATCGCGTTGTCGGGTGGCTCAGCGTCGCATGTACCGGATTGTCGGAGTTAGTAGATCGAGCAGGCAAAACGACGGGATGCTGGTAAGTGTGGATGCGACTGCTTATATCCCGGAATCGAGACATTATGGCCTTTGTGTCGACTCAAAAGCCATCTCGTTTCTAGATCGAGCAGGCAAAACGACGGGATGCTGGTCAGCTCGGATGCAATTGAGTAGAATCAGGCGCGTTGTAAGGTGGCTCAGCGTCGCCACCTACCGGGTTGTCGGAGTTAGCAAATCGAGCAGGCAAAACGACGGGATGCTGGTAAGCTTGGACACTATTGCGTATAACCTTCGATCTCGCCTAATTACTCCGGAAGAAAGAACCCTACATCTGAAGACACGTGGCTCGTGCATAGGATCCTACACGGTCTATTTGTGACTCGTGGGTTGTTTTGAGACGTCTCAAAACTACTCGTCTCTGTTACACGGCGAGTGACTCGTCTGTTGACCCTCACTTGCGAGCGAAGGAGGCGGGTGTTCGCTGCTCTCCTGACCCTCTCCCGTTGCTCGTTACATCTGCCGAATCAGCTTGTTCCTTCATCTCCTTGACTTGGTTTCCGCTTTGCTTTCTCCTTCCCGAATCATTCCCACAGCTCCGAGCGACGAAGACGGTAGTGTGCTGCACGCTGGGCCCGATCGTATGGGGGCTGCTGTCGCTGCTGTTCCTGCTCCTCGTGGCTCTGGGAGTCACGGCACTCGTGCTCTACTTCGTCTACAAACCCCAGGTGCGTGCGTGCCTCCCTTCCTAGCGTCGTAAGCAATTTCCTATTCACCCTGAACCCATCACAGGGAAAATATCGAAAACGAGCCCCATCGTTGTCCCATCTCTGTTTGTTTGCTCTCATAAACTTTCCTCCTCCTTGCTGCCTCTCTTCCCTGTCTCCCGCTCCCCCTCCCATCAGCTACCAGAATGCGACGTACAGAGCGTAACGGTAACCAGACTGAACGTCACTCGCCTGACCTCGTATCCGTTCAACGAAACGACCTACGCAGCTCTCGCCGCCATGGACACGGCCAGCAGAGCAGCCGCTTTGGGAGTGAATAACGGCAGCACAGCCCTTACTGACCCAGCGTCTTCGCTAGATGCTCTAGGCAATGCCACCGTGCCGCCGAGGCTGGGGCTGAATGCTGACGTGGGATTCACCCTGGAATCGCGGAATCCCAACAAGGTCGCCATCGACTATAAATACGTGAACGCCTCTATCATCTACCGCGGGGTCACTGTGGGAAACACGTCGGTAAGTTTTGTGTCGATCATCTTTCAAGACCCTGCCTCTTGAGACAAGCCCTCCTTTTCATTTCCTCTCTAGGATACGTGAACGCGTCGATCATCTACGGCGGCGTCACTGTGGGAAACACCTCGGAAAGCCTGAAGAAAGCCCATCTGTCATCCCATCTGAAGAACACCTCATCCATTTCCCAGCATCTCTGCTTCCCCGACTCCCCTCTCTCTCTTCCCTCTCACTCTTCCCTCTCTCTCTTCCCTCTCACTCTTCCCTCTCACTCTTCCCTCTCACTCTTCCCTCTCACTCTTCCCTCTCACTCTTCCCTCTCACTCTTCCCTATCACTCTTCCCTCTCACTCTTCCCTCCCACTCTTCCCTCTCACTCTTCCCTCTCACTCTTCCCTCTCACTCTTCCCTCTCACTCTTCCCTCCCACTCTTCCCTCCCACTCTTCCCTCTCACTCTTCCCTCTCACTCTTCCCTCTCACTCTTCCCTCTCACTCTTCCCTCTCACTCTTCCCTCTCACTCTTCCCTCTCATTCTTCCCTCTCACTCTTCCCTCCCACTCTTCCCTCCCACTCTTCCTTCTCACTCTTCCCTCTCACTCTTCCCTCTCACTCTTCCCTCTCACTCTTCCCTCTCACTCTTCCCTCTCACTCTTCCCTCTCACTCTTCCCTCTCACTCTTCCCTCTCACTCTTCCCTCCCACTCTTCCCTCTCACTCTTCCCTCTCACTCTTCCCTCCCACTCTTCCCTCCCACCCTTCCCTCCCACTCTTCCCTCTCATTCTTCCCTCTCACTCTTCCCTCTCACTCTTCCCTCTCACTCTTCCCTCTCACTCTTCCCTCTCACTCTTCCCTCTCACTCTTCCCTCTCACTCTTCCCTCTCACTCTTCCCTCTCACGCCCCTCATTTGCCCCCTTCGCATTGCCTGTAGATACCGCCCTTCACGCAGCAGGCTCAGACCAACACGAGCGTGCCAGCACAGCTCATCGTCATCGACTTCCCGCTCGATATAGTCACGGGGCCCGTCATGCTGGCTGACCTGAACGCCGGCAGCGTTCCTCTACAGGTAGGGCGCTGTGTTGGTACGGCTCATCACAGCTTACAGGCGATTTTTGAAAATTCTGAAATGGGGGCGCCCACAACATGAGGGCGCTGTGATGGTATGGCTCATCACAGCTTACATGGTCGTGGATCCGTACTCATTTCGGTTCCCGCTCGATATAGTCACATGGCCTGTCATGTTGGCAGACCTAAACGCCGGCAGCGTTCCTCTACAGGTACATAAGTAAATAATGGTAGGGCGCTCAATGGTAACCATGTTCATTTAGGTCCCGCTCGATATAGTCAAGGGACCTGTCATGTTGGCAGACCTAAACGCTGGCAGCATTCCTTTACAGGTATATAAGTAAATAATAGGTCTTCTTACTGCTGTTGCCTGCAGCCTGTGTCATAAAGAATCACACTTGCATTGTTGGTCAATCATCTCTCTCTACCCTTTTTTGTCACCTCCTCCCCTCTCCCACCCCCCACAACACACACTTAACCCACTTCTCTCCTCTCTCCTTCCCTTATCGTTGGGTCACAGTTGCTGCTTCAACTAGGAGCGAGGATCAACATTCTGGGGGTAGCATCCCCCTTTGCCCTGGTGAGTTCGCCCGCACGCCCCCTTGTTGCTAGAGTGCCCTTGGGAGGCAGTTTAAGCTGGGAAACAAAACCTGGCTCCAAGGAAATATGAAATTGGAATAATTGTTATCACACTGACTCATGAGTCCTCAACTTTACTTGTCGCCGTGCCTCTACTTTACTTGTCGTTGACTCATGAGTCCTCAACTTTACTTGTCGCCGTGCCTCTACTTTACTTGTCGTTGACTCATGAGTCCTCAACTTTACTTGTCGCTGTGCCTCTACTTTACTTGTCGTTGACTCATGAGTCCTCAACTTTACTTGTCGCTGTGCCTCTACTTTACTTGTCGTTGACTCATGAGTCCTCAACTTTACTTGTCGCTGTGCCTCTACTTTACTTGTCGTTGACTCATGAGTCCTCTCCTCCTTCCATCCCCTCCAAATTCTGTCATCCCCTCTGCCTCCCACCCTCTGTCGTCCCCTCTGCCTCCCACCCTCTGTCGTCCCCCCTGCCTCCCACCCTCTGTCATCCCCCCTGCCTCCCACCCTCTGTTATCCCCTCTGCCTCCCACCCTCTGTCGTCCCCTCTGCCTCCCACCCTCTGTCATCCCCCCTGCCTCCCGTTTTCATCCCCTGTCATCCCCTTGCCATGTCCTGCCAGGTCGGTCTGTTGTGCGATGTGACTGTGGACCCAATAACCCGCACGGTCAAAGAAACGCATTGCTCGCTGCAGAATGTAGGGTTTGCATGATCAGGCGCGAAAGAGCAGCTTGACAATAAATCACTGTAGAAGCCCCTGCCACCTCTGCATGTCGTCTCCAGGCCTTGTCTGTTGTATTGTTCTGGTTATACAACCAGGTGTTTTAGTCACTTCCCATCGATTAGTACGTCTCGAGTGCAAGAAAGTTACAGCACATTGGTAGGTAGCACAGGGAATGTTTTCATGCAGCCATGTCCCTAGGTACGGGTACAGTATGAAGAATGACACAGAACAGAATGCAACATAAAGCTTACAACAACATACACCAGTCCAGACTACACTAGCTACATCCATACCAGTGCTGAATTTGTTTGTGGCCTGGGGGTATGGCTACACCAGCTACATACATATCTACTTGAATGTTCTGACAGCATGCGGATGTTAAAGTGAGAATGAAAGGTTAGAATGAGGTGGTACAAGGTGATATCCTAAGGGGTTGTACTCTATATGAGCATGCACCTAGCTAGCCTATAACATATACAAATTATATGTTGACACACCCCCTAGGCTAGAACAGGGGCAGCGACTAGCAAGAGACACACAACTCAGGGTGGCACTACTAGTCCAACCTCTGAGACAAGGGTCCGAAGACCAGTCAGCAAGAGTGCCAACCAACTAAACTAGTGTAACCCAGGGAGGTACTACTAGTCCAGCCATTGGGACAAGAGCCACAAGGCCAGTCAGGATAATATAAAAGTAGTACACAATCAAGGTCCTAGCAAGTGTGACCGTAATCCCCCGGATATAACACCCTAAGGTATTGTCAAATTTTCATAAAACAAAAACGAATGGGTGTTAACAGTAGGCTGGAAAAATATAAAGCCCATGTATTGTGTAAAATGCAAAATGAATTTGGGTTGTAACAGGCACTGTAAGGCTAGAACTTCACGGAGCAGCTGCTAATGAGGAATCTGCTACAGAGATTCCACACTCTGACAGGGTCAAATCGGTGCCTTAGAAAATGGCGGGAGATTGATCCAACAGCGCCAGGTGTTCTTGACCAATCTCTGGTGAGCGCTGTGAACAGAGTCAGTTCCGTGCCTCGGAAAGCGGTCGAGATATTCTCGACCGTCGTTGACGTGATCGAGGTGGTTCAACTGCAAGATGGACGGTCGAGACTCGAGATCCTGTCGACACTTGCTGTATTTCGATTTCGCTTTGCCACTTGCATGGATTCTTCTGCCCGTTTGTGTGCTGCTAATGGCAGCTGACGCGATTTTCATCCTAACTCGCGTTTTGCAGCTGAGCGAACCTTGTTAATGAAGGGCGAAATACTGTTTGAAGGCAAGAAAAACGAGCAGGGTGTTATGTACAATGCAAACTAAAAAAAGCGGGTACTCTAAAAAATGTAGCATATCATAAGCTACCCATCGCATATGCCACCCATGGAGTGAATATTTCGGCGGGTGTTACATACGGGGGATTACGGTACAAGAACTAGACCAAGCTGTACACAGTGTCGCTGATGATCTTTAGGCGCAAGTGTCTTCGTAAAGATATCAGCTGTATTGGCACATGAGGCCAGGTGTACTACACGGGCCTAGCGGCGCTGCTGTAGCTCGCGCAGGAGGAAGTACCGCAGCTGGATGTGATTCGCTCTACCCTCAAGTGGAGGCTCCTGACACAGGAGGATCATGGCCCTGTTGTTAGCGTACAGGACTTGTGCAGAGCTAGGCCGCTCACCTAAGTCTGTGAGCAAGAAAGTCAGCCAGTGGAGCTCCTGTGCCGCCATGGCACCGGCGTAGATTCCAGCCTCACAGTTAGACTGGGCAACAGACGACGAGCAGGTGGACCTCCCCGAGATGGCACCTGCACCAAGGCTAAAACAGTAGCCTTGGGAGGACCTAAGCGTCTCAGCGTCGTCTGCCCACGAAGCGTCTGTGTGCCCCGTAAGGACCATTGGCATGTGTCCTCCTAGCACTAACCCCATGCCCGATGTACTTGCTAGGTAAACCCCAGGTGGGGAAACTGCATCGACGTAGGTGCCAGTGGATCTCCAAGATGCCATCTCCGCGTCCATGGCAGCTATCCACTGAAAGGCCCGGAGTCCCGAGGTCGTCTCCGCATAAGTGCAAGGGGTCAGTATGTCAAAGGCGTCTGGGTCCCCCTCAAGGACTAGCAGCATGGAGTAGAGATGAGGCACAGCCTCGGACAGGAAAGCAAGCTCGTACTGCCGGTCCTCCAGGACGTCACTGGCAAGGGAAGGAGCACCCCCGATGGACGGAGGACGGGCAGGATCCGGAGCGGTGGCGAAGTCAAGGCGGCGGGTAGAGGCGAAGTCAGCGACGGCAGCGACAAGCGCATCAAGACTCGAGACAGGAACATACGGGTCGGTAACAAGGGAGGCAAGGACCCAAGGGACAAGAGGAATAGCGGCACAAAGAAAGTCAGACAGAGGAGGCAGAGCGACAACAAGCGATGACGGAGGAGGCGACGGGAGGAGGGGAGGACGAGACGCGTGTGAACGAAACAACATAGGGTGAAAATGCTGGACAGGAGAGAAAGGACGAGCACGGGAGGGACGGCGAGACCAGACGTGAGACGGAGGCGTCGGGTCCGGGGACAGAAGGGGAGACTTAAGAGAGGAACGAGGGGGAAGACGAGCCGGAGACGAGTCCGGCAGAGGAAACACAAGGCCGTAGATAGGCAGGGGAGGCGGCCGCAGGGGAGGCGTAGGTGGGCGGTCAGGGGAGGGAAGACCGAGAAGGCAAAGGGCAGACACCGACAGCGAATGCTGCTGCTGCTGCTCCACGCCAACACCAGATCCTCCAGCTGCACCATGGCTACCTCCGAAACGCTCCACTCCAGCACCCCCAGAACAAGAAACCTCTCCAGCACCAATGCCACCCCCACGACCGCCAGGACGAGCCACAACAGGAACCCCAGGACTAGCACCCCCAGAACCAGAACCCCCAGAACGAGAACCCTCTCCAGCACCGGTGCCACCCACGAGAACGCTAGGACAAGCCACGACCGTAACCCAAGGACTAGCACCCTCCTCAATGCTAGGACTCGCAGAACGCGCGGACCCCTACAGTGGGTGTGGCGGCGGCGGTGGCAGCTGCTGCGGCTACTACGGCGGCAATGGTGGCAACTTCTGTGGTTGCAGCGGCGGAGGAGGAGACACCGGGGCGGAGACAGGCAGCGAAATCGAAGCCACGGGGCCCTCGGAGTCAGCCAACTCCTCCACCGGGACCACCGACGGGAGGGGAGTTACATGAGACACACCAGACAGGGCAGGATGGGGAGGGAGAGGAGCAGGGGCTACTGGGGAAGTGGGAACCTGAAACAGGGGTGGGGAAATCGGGAGACCTCGGTGGGCAAAGCAGTAGTAGAAGGAGACACACTCGTCAAAAGTGACGTCACGCGAGTGAAAGAAGAGGTGAGAAGGTGGGGAAGAGCAGTGGAGAGCGGTGGAGACAAGCCGGCAGATGTGCCGGCTCAGAAGGGAGCCAAGACCGGTAGGTCGGGGGCGGCAGAGCGTCACGGCGGTATAGCTACTCGGCGGCTTGGCGGTACGGCGACGCGGCAGCTGGACGGCGCGGGCTGTGGCCGGCGGAGCAAGGGCCGGTGGCGCTGGGGGCCGGTGAGTGAGGGGCCAACGGGGCGCATAGGGCTAGCGGGGCGCACGTGGTTAGCGGGGTGCACGGGGCTAGCGGGGCGCACGGGGCTAGTGGGGCGCGACGGGGCTAGCGGGGCGCGAACGGGGCCAGCGCGACGCACGTGGCCGGCGGGGCTCACGGGGCTAGCGGGGCTCGACGGGGCCAGCGGGGCGCTAACGGGGCCAGCGGGGCGAACCGGGCCAGCAGGGCGTACGGGGCCAGCGGGGCGAACGGGGCCAGCGAGGCACACGGGGCCGGCGGGGCGCACGGGGCTAGCGGGGCTCGACGGGGCTAGCGGGGCGCGAACGGGGCTAGCGGGGCATTAAGGGGCCAGCGGGGCGCACGGGGCCAGTGTGGCGCTAACGGGGTCAGCGGGGCGCTAACGGGGCGGCTAGGACTAGGCCTAAGGCGGAAGCGCTGACCTAACCTAGCGTGATACCATGTTAAAGTGAGAATGAATGGTTAGAATGAGGTGGTACAAGGTGATATATCCTAAGGGGTTGCACTCTATATGAGCCTATAACATATACAAATTATATGTTGACAGCAGATTGCTGCTGAGTCACAAACAGCAGCAGAAAAACGAACAAGGTGGTACACAGAAGGACTACCACTGCCGCAGACCAGAGCAGCATCCATGTCTACAAGGACAAAACTGCCGCCGTCTTGACCCTTCCCAGAATCACTTCCTGCATCATGTCACCATCATCCGTGTCATCATCAACCTCAGCACCGTCAACATCATTGTCAGCATTCACATCATTCCCATCGTCATCCACGTCAGCACCATGTGAAAAATCATGCTGATTGTCAGAATCCCCTGTATTCTCACCATCACCCCATGATTCCTCTTCTCCCTCCTCTTCTCCCTCCTCTTCTCCCTCCTCTTCTCCCTCCTCTTCTCCTTCCTCCACCTCCCACTCGCCATCCTCTCCTATCTCATCCTTCTCCTCCCGTGCCTTCTCTTCCTCCTCCCTCTTCTCCACCTCACTCTTCCCACCAACCCTCCCCCCTCCTCTCGCCTTTACAGCCCCTCCCTTCCAAACCAGAGGCACGGATGTCCAGGTAGGGCCCCCTGCTGCCATCATCCCAAGCCTTCCTGAACCTCCAGCCACCCCCCCTGCCGAGCCTCCCGCCAGACCTCCAACCGAACCTCCCACCGAGCCTCCACCCGAACTTCCTGCCGAATCTCCACCCGAACCTCCACTCGAGCCTGCAAGGTCGCAGGCTAGGGCATCCGAAGCTGGGATGAGGGTACCGTCGGAGCTCTGGAGATAGCCTCCAAAGAGGAAGATCCGGTTCTTGAGAATGGCGTGCTCGAAGTGAATGCGGGGGAGGAGAGGGTGGAGGGGGAGGAGAGGAGGAGGAGGGGCGAAGAGAGGAGGAGGGGGAGGGATGCGAGGATGCTGCAGCTGCAAACGTTGCTGCTGCTGTTGCTGCTGCTGCTGCTGCTGCTGCTGCCCCTGATGCTGCTGCTGATGGTGTTGCCGCTGGTGCTGTTGCTGGTGTAAGGTTCTCAAGCCAGCGTGGTTATGCGTGGGGTGAGTGGCGAAGGTTGGAGGTACCTGAAATCTCTCCCAACCATGCACAAGCACCAAAGATGCAACAACCATCCATCACCACAGCATAAAGAGAATGTGATGGGAAAACGGCATGGAGAGAGCAGGAGCGTGATGAGAGAGAGTGCGAGAGGAAGAGAGGGCGAGAGCAAGAGAGGGCGAGAGCAAGGGAGGGCGAGAGCAAGAGAGGGCGAGAGCAAGAGAGGGCGAGAGGAAGAGAGGGCGAGAGCAAGAGAGGGCGAGAGCAAGAGAGGGCGAGAGCAAGAGAGGGCGAGAGCAAGAGAGGGCGAGAGCAAGGCAGGGGGAGGGGGAAAGGAGACGAATGAAGGAGACAAATGAACGTAGGTTCAAACGACCCAATTGTGCTTACACCTCGTCCATCAACCCACCTGTAACACCTTTCTTGCTCTGGTAATCGCGTCGTACACGTGCAGGCACCCGTCCCTTCTCCATACAAGGAAGCGCGGCACGCACCCCACGCCCCACAGCGCTGCAGCATGCTCCAACAACCACGTCTCGGGGTGCAGGCCCTTGCCAGGGGGGAGGGTCACCCATGTCCGAGCAGAGGGGTCGTACATGCATACTAGGTAGGGAGAGTGGGAAGCGGGGGTGGTGGTGGTGGTGGTGGTGGTGGTGGTGGTGGTGGGGAAGTTGTGGATGGTGTTTCTGTTTGTGATGGTATTGTTTGGGGTCCATACACCAGGAGCAGCAAGAGGAGGAGGAGGGGGAGGAGGAGCAGCAGGAGCAGGAGCAGGAGCAGCGGTTGCAGCGGCGGCGGCGGCAGCAGCAAGAGAGGTGTTTGGATCAGCAAAAGCAGCTGCCACAAAATTGGCAGCGTTTGGTGGCGCATCAGCAGCAGCATCAGCCACCGCAACCCTTAACTGGTTTCTCCCCAGAAGAAACAGCCGGCCTCCCAGCACCACCCCACTGCACTCATAGCACGCCGCAGGCATCCCTGGTACACACTCCCATACATCCGTTTTCGGGTCGTACATCTCAGCACAGTATATAGGCTCGCATGCCCTCCCTCTCTCCCACAGTCTTCCTCCCGCTACAATCACCTTGCCTTTGATCACTCCGAACGCGAACCCCACCCGACCCTTGTTCATAGGTGCGGCGCGCACCCAGGCGTCCCGGACCGGGCTGTACCTCCAGACCTGCACCTCACGTTCGGCGAGCTCAGGGTCGGGAGCAGCTGCTGCAGCCTCGGCATTACCAGCAGCAGCAGCAGCAGCATTAACACCATCAATCGAAGCAACAGCAGCAGCTGCTGCTGCACTCATAGACGTTCGGTCCGGGGCGACATCCGAGCCTCGGGTCCAGGCCCGGTGCCGAGCCTTTGCCGAGCCTCGGACAGCAAAGAGGAGGAGTTCCGAGCCTAAGGCTTGGAGGCGGCAGTCCCATAGGGTGCTCGTGGGGGTAGGATTGGCGAGGTGGGGAGGGAGTGGGGAGAGAGGGTAGAGGGAGTTGGAAGGAGGGTGGAAGCCCACGAGGCGAAGGCAAGAAGGGGGAAGGGACGGGGAGGAAGAGGAGGGCGACGAGGAAGGGGAGGGCGACGAGGAAGAGGATGGCGACGAGGAGGCAGAAGAGGATGAGGGATAGGGTCGGGATGAAGGGTCGGTGTGGTGGTTGGAGGGAGAAGGCGAGGGAGTGGCACGCTGAATTGGATTGAACTGCGTTCCGAGTGACCCTGAGTTGTGACCACTCCTTGTGCTTCCCTCACTCCTAGTGCTGCTGCTGCCCTTAATGCCAGTCTGCCCGCTTATTGCTGGTGTGGGCCCACCCCCGCCACTCCCACCACTCCTACTCCTGCGGCTTGAGTGGGTAGAGAGGGGTGGCTTCCTGTGGTTTGAGCTTGGCTCTTTGACCAGGGAAGAGGAGGCACCATGCTCCACTGCTGTTGATGCTGCTGCTGTTGCTGCTGCTGCTGCTGTCGGTGCTGCATCTGCTGCTGCTGCTGGCGATGATGGCAGTGAGAAAGCAATAGACGAGGCACGTGGGACGGCGGTGGTGTTTCTAGACGAGGAGGATGAGGAGGAGGAGGAAAAAGAGGAGGATGAAGAGGAGGATGAGGAGGAGGATGGTACTCCAAGGTTCGAGATGGAGAGGGTGGGTAGGGAGAAGCGGGTATTGTGAGAGAACTGAAGGCTTCTCGTAGAGAGTGAGCCCATGCTGCTGCTCCAACTGTGGCTCCTATTCCTGTACTTATCTCCCACGCCCCCTACCACCTCCACCTTCTTCCCATTATCTGCTCGGTGATCTCTCCCCTCCTCTCCTCTCCCCTCCTCTCCTCTCCCCTCCCCCCCTCCGCTACCCTCCCCACCTCCTCCCCTCTCCGCTGCTCTCCCAACCTTCTCTTTCCCACGTTTGTCCTCCCTTCCCCACCCCCATCCGCCCCCTCTAGGCAAGCCACTGGCCCTTCCGCTGCTGAATGCAGCTGTTTTACCACTCCCTGCTCTCTCTTCTCTGCCTTCCCCTCTGCTGCTGCTACTGCCTCTGATACCCTCCCACTCTCTTCCCCCTTCATTCCAATCCCGAAATTTCCCTCTGCTGCTACTGCTACTGCCGCTGCTCGTGCCTCTGCTAACCCCTTCGTTCCTGCACCCACCCTCTCCTCCACTAGTCCTCCCGTCTCTGCATTCCTCCTTCGCTCTGCTGCTCCTGCCATTGCTGCTGCTGCTGGTCTCCCTGTTTCTGATGCTGCTGCTTCTGCTGATTTGACTGCTAGTGCGCATATTCAAGCCTTCACTGATCTGCCCACCGCTGCTACTGCCCCCCCTGCTTCTGATGATGCTGCTGCTGCTTCTGCTCGTTAGACTGCTAGTGTTGCCAGTTGAGCCTTCACTGATCCGCCCACTGCTGCCATACCTGCTCCTTCCCCTTCCCTCCTCACTCCTCCCTCTGCTAAACCCACTCAGTCCCCTCCCTTCTACACCCCGCCCCCTTCCCTCCACGCCCCTCCCCCTCCCTTCCACCCTCCCCTCACCCACACAAACCCCCTCATCCACACTACTCCCCTCACCAGCACTACCCCCCCCAGTACCACCCCCCTCACCCCCATTCCAAGGCACGATCAAGAACACCCATTCGTCCATCCTCTTGCTCCTCCTCCTCAACTCCCGCACCTCCTCCCCCGCCAAACCTTGCTCCCAGGCTCGGCAAACAGAGCGGCCCGAGGATAGGTTCAGCCATGGCAACCGGGAGAGAATGTCCAACCCAACGTCCTCAGGTAGGTTCGGAAACAGGCCCGGCATAGCTTCAGGGTCAGTGCTTGGAGAATCTTCGGCCAAGGACTCAGCTCCAGGTTCGGGACCACGTTCGGTTGGTGGTTCGGGTGGAGCCTGTGGCTGCTGTCGGTCCTCAGCTTCAGGCTCGGTGGTTGGTTTGGCAAGTGACTCTGCGGCCTGTGCTTGAGCCAGTGGTGCCCGTGACAGTATACTCAGGCCTTCACCCTCGTGCTCATCGTCCTCTTGCAGCGTTCCCATGCCTTCCCGCCCGTGCTCCGTGTGAGTCGACTCTATAGAAGCGTGCGCATGCTCTTTCCTCTCCTCAGTCTCCTCTTGCTCACGCTCTTTCCCTTTTCCAGCCTCCTCTTGCAGAAACGGCTTTTGAGTCGACTCAAAAGCAGACTCTTGCAGAAACGGCCATGGCACAAGAGCAGGCATGAGGGGTAGAGCTTCCCTCTGTGAGGATGCCTTGTGAGGCGCCTTATTGGGCAGGCAGGGGAGAAACCCCCTCTCTGAAGGCCCGTTTTTGGCTGGTGTGGCGCATACTGCAGCAGGTTGGCAAGCTTTCTTATGCGTGATGGGAATTGGTGGTATGTCCAAGCATGGCCACTGTATGGCTGTCCTCCTTCCCTCCCGGCAACCAACACTGCCAGCACCGCAACCATGCGTGGTAGCAACAGCATGGCGCAGGGTGACTTGAGTCGATGCCCCGGTGCTGGCGCCTCGAGGAGCAGCAGCAGCAGAAGCGGCAGAAACAGCATGGCGCAGGGTGACTTGACTCCATGCCCCGGTGCTGGCGCCTTGCAGAACAACAGCAGGATCAGCAACAGAAGGAGCGGCAGAAAGGGCATGGTGCATAGTGACTTGGCTCGATGCCGACATGCTAGCGCCGTCGCTGCTGCAACCGCCACTATCCTCTGCACCATCATTCCCATCATGGTCGCCTATTTCACCATCGTAGTTGCTGCCATCCGCGCCAGCAACATCACCATCAGCACCGCCAGCACCACTAGCGCCGTCGCTGCTGCAATCGCCACTATCGGCTGCACCATCATTCCCATCGTGATCGTCTATTTCACCATCGTAGTTGCTGCCATCCGCGCCAGCACCAGCACTGGCATCGCCACCAGTAGTATCACCATCAACACCCCCATCAATGCCATGTGCATCAACATCATCACCATCAATCCCATGTGCATCACCACCATCACCATCAATCCCATGTGCATCAATGTCATCACCATCAATGCCACCATCAACATCATCACCATCATCACCATCATCACCATCATCACCATCATCACCATCAATCCCATCCTGATCGCTATCCTCCACGTCAGCATCTGCATCGTAGAAAACTGCCTCATCACCACCATCATCACTGTCACCATCTCCGGCTGATGCATAATTGATCTCTGACACGTCAGCAGCAGCCACGTCATCCCTGCACACGTCATCACTGCCCATGCTGTAGTATCTGCTGCTGCTTCTGATCACCTCTCTGCTCCTCCTGCTCTCACTGCCCTCCCTCCTCGCCCTGCTGCTCCTCAGCCTCCCACTACTACTACTACTACTAGAAAGGGCGTTACTGTCTCTACTACTACTACTGCTGCCCATTGCTTCCCCCTTGCCCTCCCTACTGTTGCATCCATTAACATCCGCAGGAGCGCTTTCTACAATCACACCAGATGCGGCACTATGGCCACTCCCGTTATTGTCACCTGAGTCCTCACCTTCACTACCCAGTCCATCCCCATCCGTTACAGGAACAACCCTCCACGACCTCCTCCTCCTCCTCCTGCTGCTGCTGCTGCTGCCACACAAACCCAGCAGCTGCACCCTCCTTATAATACCACCTCTCCGCTTCACACAGTCACCATTAGCCCTTCCCTTGCCTTTGCCCGTGTTGCCTCCACCCTGGCCTCCACCGTCGCCTTTTCCACAACTCTTGTCTGCAGAAGTACAACTCTTGCTCACTGGAAGAATGTCCGACGATCTGCTAGCGCCACTCCCTGCATTTAGGCCACCACTCCCTGCCTCAAGGCCACCACTCCCTGCCTCAAGGCCACCACTCCCTGCCTCAAGGCCAGCACTCCCTGCCTCAAGGCCAGCACTCCCTGCCTCAAGGCCAGCACTCCCTGCCTCAAGGCCAGCACTCCCTGCCTCAAGGCCAGCACTCCCTGCCTCAAGGCCAGCACTCCCTGCCTCAAGGCCAGCACTCCCTGCCTCAAGGCCAGCACTCCCTGCCTCAAGGCCAGCACTCCCTGCCTCAAGGCCAGCACTCCCTGCCTCAAGGCCACCACTCCCTGCCTCAAGGCCACCACTCCCTGCCTCAAGGCCACCACTCCCTGCCTCAAGGCCAGCACTCCCTGCCTCAAGGCCAGCACTCAGGGGTTCTGACCCGGTCCAATTGCCTCCTCCTGCGTTGCTTTGCCTGTCAAGCTGCCTCAAACCTTCACTATAATCACCGTGTGTCCGCCTCCCGCCGCCATTGTCGCTGCTGTGCTCCTTGCGTGGATTCAAATTCCCCCCCACAGCAACCACAGCAACCACCCTCCTGGTTGAGTGTTTTTGAGGAGCCTCAAAACGAGACCCCTCCACAGCAACCACCCTCCTGCTTCTGACGCCGCCCTTCCGCTTGCTGCACAGCCAGCAGGCCGCATCGCTGGGAGATGCCGATAGTGTCGCTGCTGCTGCTGATGGTGATGCTGACGTGGATGTTGATGCTGCTGACGTGGACGGGAGCTGGGAAGATCGGTGGGAGGAGAGAGGGGAGGAGAGGAGGAGAGGGAGGAGGAGGGATCTCACGCGGCGATGGGGACAGGTAGGAGTACGCGTGGAGGTTCCAATGGACGGCTCGGATTGATCTGATCGATCTGATCGCACTGATGGACGGCTGAAGACGGCTTGGCCAGGAATTCGGTAAGAGGCGTCCGCGTTATAAGCTTGCCCGCCTGCCATGGCTACGTGCCAAGGAGATTGTTGCGGGAGTGACAGATTCTATCTCAGTGTGCTTCCAGTGGAGTCAACTCCAGAGTCTCCCTAATCAACCACGCTTACTGACACGACGGACGGGAGAGAGAGAGCGAGAGAGAGAGAGATGACGGGGGAGAGATTACTCAGCCTAGAGAGATTACTAAAAAACGGAGATTTCTGATCCTCGAGCCATCCATGTCGGCCTAGAATGATGCTCAATCGTGACTGCCAGAAAATGGCGGATCTCGAATTGTAATACGGAGGTCGAGCGAGCTCGCGATTGCGACTTGCTCTCTCAAGGCTCGTGATCGCATAATCCGTTCTAAGGACGGTTCGCCCAGCCGATCAGCCCCACTCGCCTCGACGACTCCAATCGCGTGGAACACGCCTCGCGACAGCCTGCGACTGCGTGCAAACGCCTGCGACGGCGTGGAAACTGGGCCTCGCGACCGCCTGCGACTGCCTGGCATCGCGCGCGGCGTCGTCGCCAGGCGGTGGACAAGCCATGTTGGGATTCGCGGATGGGGACGCCGAGGGATTGCCGCGGACGGGATGGAAACTGATGACCTTAGGCGAAGAGAAAGGAGGTAGGAGGGGAGGTCGGGGGGGCTGAGTAGCTAGTGGCTGGTTGTGGAATAACGCTCGGTTGGGCAGGGCGAAGCGGCTCCACCCACAACCTGGAATTTATACGCGTAATTGTGACATGCGATATGATAAAGGGTGTGGATGAAGAAAGCAAAACAACGGAACTGGGTGCCACTGGGTGCAGATTTGAGCAAGTATCGAGCCAGGGCCTTAAAACCCGCGTCCCTAATTGTTCAAATGCACTGCGTATGAACTTTGAGATGAGGTTGCACGAATCACGCCAAAAATTCGCAAGGGTGTTTCAGCTCGCGAATTGGAAGTAGTTCGTGGACCGTCGGATTCTCACAAACGCAATTGGACGGCTGAGATTTTATTTCGAAATGACAATTTTGGATTTCGCGCCGTCCGATGGGAATTTGCAAAACAATGGACGGACAAAAACTCCGGGCACTTGGTGTTCCAGAATTACCTCCTGACTGAACTTGAACAGCACCCCTGAGTGACGAGAGGCACGTTACCCCCCTACACCCACGAAAAAACAGCTTTCAAACGCAGTGCGTTTGAAGGCTTCCGCCCCTAATTTGGGATGCGGGTTTTAAACTTATTAAAAAAGGCCTTTCTCCTCGAAGCAGTTCTTCTTATCACTGCTTTGCACGACTGCTTTCGACAACGAGGTACCAAAATCGAGTACAAATTCGCATAGAAACTGTCTGGTAGCCAGCCACTGAACTGATACCAGCCGACCCGAGCACCCTTAGTAGGCGGCGCTGGTGATCATCTTCAGGTGACGCATTAGAAGGGGAAATAAGTACTCTCGAGTATTCTCGTAATGTGTGAATTATGATAGTTCAGGCACATTAGTCGTTGACTAAGTGGTATCCCGTTCCTCTTTTCTTCATCCTAGTAGCGGATCCCACCATAAGCTACCCCTGGTAGACCGAATGCCTGCTAACATTGACCGAATGGCATTCAGCAACCGCTACTATTACGAAACCCTATTTTCGCAAATCCGATCCTTCCGCATCTCGCCCTCCCAGAGCACCTCGACCCGGTTCGTACCACGTCAGCCCGTGCCGAAGGCCTCTCGTTCGTTGACACGTGTCAGAGACTCGGTGGTTTGTAGAGCTCGCTCTAAACTCGACGCAATGGCGGGAAATGAAGTAGAAGGCGCCAATGACGGGAATATAGTAGGTCCCGGTCTAGAGCAGCGGAATTCGAGTCGAAGAGAAAGAGAATTCGAGTCGAGCAGCGGTTCCCCACCAGCAGGAGCACCCAGCATTGGCCGATCAGGATCCAGCCAATCAGACGCCAGCGCGGATCGGTGGTTGTCGGATCGCAGCCGTTCGTTCGGGCCTTCGGTGATCGTGGAGGTGACGCGGTTGGCGAAGAAGAGAGGGGCCATCAACCTGGGGGAAGGTGATGCAGGGTTGAATAGCGCTAGATGGTGATCTGGTTACCAGGTGTTTTTTTTAGGCCACGCGAAACACACTTCGCTGATCGTGGAGGTGACGCGGCTGGCGAAGAAAAGAGGAGCCATCAATCTGGGGGAAGGTGATCTGGTAGTTGCATGGGTCAGATAGCTGGCAGTGTCATCTATGTTTACAAAAATAGCCCTGAATGGTGATCTGGTAGTTGCATGAGATGGTCCGTCCGTAGTATGCCCGGTTGAGAGCTTCAAAAGGCCCTGAGCAGTACCGTTGGTGTTGACATAACATGGCATGACATGGCATGGCATGGCATGGCATGGCATGGCATGGCACTCTGGCGTCCATACGTTTCAGGGTTTCCTGACTATCCTTCTCCGTGAAAGGAAACTTATTTTGAGCCGTCTTGTTTTGTTCAAAACAGTTTTTACTTTCACCCACCTGTTTCAGGGTTGCCCTGCCCCGACTATCCTGCTAGTTTTGAGGCGCCTCAAAAACACCTCTACTTTCACTCATCTGTTTCAGGGTTCCCCGACTACCGTGCTTGAGGAGTCTAGTTTTGAGGCACCTCAAAAACCATGCGTGAGGAGTCTATTTTTGAGGCGCCTCAAAGCCAATTCTGCTTTCACTCATCTGTTTCAGGGTTTCCTGACTACCCTGCTCCGCAAGCTCTTAAGGACGCTGGGATCGCCGCCATTGCTGCTGATGTGAATCAATACGAGTGAGTGTCAATTGGGAGCCTGAGGGTGCAGCGATTACCGATTGGGTTACTGATGTCCCGACTACCCTGTTTCGCAAGCTCTTAAGGACGCAGGGATCGCCGCCATTGCTGCCGATGTGAACCAATAAGAGTGAGTCGTCGCATCCCCCCCCTCCCCTTCCCCCCCCCCCTTCTCCACTTTGAATGATAATAATCGTGTTTTGACGCATCTCAAAACACGTTTTTTATCATTCAGGGACCAATCAGAGTAGTGGCATCCCGCCTCCCCCCCCAGGCCTGAATGGAAGGTTTCTTTATCCAACTATCCAATTCTTTCTTTCAACATAGGCTTTAAAAAGAAAGAATGGAAAGCCTTAAAAAGAAACCCAAAAAAAAAAAAAAAAATCCTCAATTCGTGTACCTTCCATCTCCCAGCTACAACGCATCTCTGGCAGCACTCGTGGCAAGCACCTTCTCAGAAGCTTCCGGCATTCCAGTGGATCCAGAAACAGAGGTGGCTCTCAGCTCCGGCCAGACCTGTTCCTTTGCCTCGGCATGCCTTGCAGGTTCGGCAGTTTATCTAGATACTCGATATCCCTCCCTCGACTCATTGTTTCTTCCCACCCCTAAATGATTTTTGAGTCGACTAAAAAATCACAGAAGAAACCAGAAGAAAGAAACCCTCTACTTTTCCTTGGCGTTACCCCTGCCCTGTCACTCCCTCCCTACCTACTCTCCCCCTAACACTCTCTCAGGCCCCCCTTCTCCTTATGCCACGTCATCTTCCCTCTCCCTTCCACCCCTCCACATGCCACGTCATCCTGCAGTGTTTCAGCCTGGCGATGACGTCATCCTATTCGACCCGGCCTTTGAGGCTTACCACGGGGCCATACTGATTGCTGGAGCCAACCCGGTAGGTGCAGGGGGGGGGAGGGGGGGGGGGGCACATCAAAGGGCGGTTCTGCTGGTGTTTGCCATGCCATCCATCGATCCAGCCTTTGAAGCGTATCGCGGGGCCATACTGATTGCCGGAGCCAACCCGGTAGGTGCATGGCGGCGGGCATTAGAGGGTGGTTCTGCTGGTGCTGGGTGCCCCTTGACCTGGCCTGTGAGGCTAACACCAGCAGGACCGCCCATGGGGCCATACCAACCCAACCCTGCCGTAGAAGCGTACCACAGGGCCATACTCGTTGCAGGATCCAACCCAGTAGGTGCATGGCGGCAGTGAGCTGCAACGAGTATGGCCGTAGAAGCGTACCACAGGACCGCCCATGGGGCCATACTCATTGCAGGAGCCAACCCGGTAGGTGCATGGCGACAGGCATTTGAGGGGAGTACGTTTCTCTCTCTGCCCTTTTGGGTAGACTCAAAACCATTTTCTCCCCCCTTGTGAGTCGACCCAAAAGCAGAATCGTGACCCTTCGTGACTGCCCCCTCCTGCACACCAGGTGTACGTTCCTCTCTCCCCCCCTCATTGGACCATCGATTTCGACCTGCTGTCAGCCGCCCTCACACCACGCACCAAAGCCATTGTGCTCAACAGGTGGGTGTATGGGCGGGCATGGGTGAGCATGGGTGGGCATGGTTGGGCATGGGTGAGCATGGGTGGGCATGGGTGGGCATGGGTGGGCATGGGCGGGCATGGGTGGGCATGGGCGGGCATGGGTGGGCATGGGTGGGCATGGGTGGGTATATTGTTGTCCCTCGCACGCCCCTCTCTTCCCCCTTCATTGGACCATCGATTTCGACCTGCTGGCAGCCGCCCTCACGCCATGCACCAAAGCCATCGTTCTCAACAGCTGGGAGTTTGGGTGGGCATGGGTGGGCGTGGGTGGGCATGGTTGGGCATGGGTGGGCATGGGTGGGCATGGGCGGGCATGGGTGGGCATGGGTGGGCATGGGTGGGCATGGGTGGGCATGGGTGGGCATGGGCGGGCATGGGCGGGCATGGGTGGGCATGGGTGGGCATGCATGGGTAGGCATATGGGTGGCCCTCGCACGCCCCCCTCTCCCCCCCTCATTGGACCATCGACTTCTACCTGCTGGCAGCAGCCCTCACATCATGCACCAAAGTCATCGTTCTAAACAGGTGAGAATCGCTGGGTTTGGCATGGGTGGGCATGGTTGGGCATGGGCGGGGATGGGTTGGTATGAGTGGGCATGGATGGGTATGGGTGGGCATTTGGGAGGGCATGGTTGTGCATGGGTGGGCATGGGCGGGCATGGGTGGGCATGGGTGGGCATGGGTGGGCATCAGGCCTCAGGATATCAGGGTAAAATACCCTTACGGCCCTTATAATAAGGGTGGGGTAGCTGTTGGACCCTTATTTTTAAAAGTGGTTTAGTTTTTGACCCTTATGAAAAAAACTAGATCTATACGGGACCCTGTTTTTTCAAAGTGGTCGAGTGTAGGGACCCTGATGCGGAAAAGTGTTGTGTAAAATCACCCTTACACAATCACACATGCGATCCCCCCCTGAAATATTTTATCCCCTTGGCAACCTGTAGATTTCGGCTAAGTCCCCCCAATCCGAGAGTCATTCCTCCTATACCCCCCGCAACCCAAGATTTCGGCTAAGTCCCCCACTGCCTAAGGCATTCCTCCCACAGCCCTCGAACGACCCCGAAAAATTGGTGAAGTCCCCCACTCGCAGAGACAAAGCCGCTGTAGTACCTTCGCAACCCGGAGGATTCGGCTAAGTCCCCCAGTTCCAAGTGTGTTCCAGTCAGACTCGGGGGAATAACTACTTTGAAATTACAGGGTAGCCTGAAACGAAAACAAAGCCCTGGACGTGATATGTCAAATTTTCTCTTCCCCCCTACCCACTTCGGCGAGGGAATCTCGGCGACTTGAATTGAAGTTTCCACGGGTTTTTACCTGGCCCCTGCCCGCGCACGACGGGGATTCAAGTCGTCAATTTCTTCTGCTAATGGTTTACGTTTTTTTTGCTGCCACTCACCCAAGAATTCATGCGCACGGTTACAAAACTTGCCGACTTGAATGTATAATTCGTGTTGGTAGAGTCGTATCGGCCACTACATTAGCTAAAGAAATGAAAGAACAAAAAAAAAAAAAAAAAAAAAAAAAACGAGTGCGGCACCAACGGGAAATGAGGTCGCGACCAGGAAGGGTCTAGGGAATGAGGTCGTATTTCTACAAGACAGTAATCACTACCAGCAAACCCGGAATGGACTCTGAAACGCGAAACGGTGAGGTGCGAGGGTCAAAACGCGAATTCCTGTTCGGTTCGATTTGGTACTTCGCGAAGTTTGGTTCTCTGGTACTGAAAGCACTAATGTAGAAATACGCACTAACAGCAAAATTACCGAGGTGCGACATTCCCCCCACTTCAGCGCTAACAAACAAAAACAAAATTCTTGGTGCACCCTGTCGAGTGCCACCCAAGGCACGTCGTCACAAATCTGCAACACGTCAGTCGTCTGATCACGCGAGATCCTGTACCTACAGTAAAGTGTAAGGCTGCGCTGGAGTTATACCCTTATGTGAAAAAGTACAAATATTTAGGACCCTTATATTACAAAGTAGCTTTTAAATATACCCTTACAGAAAAAGTGGCAGCAAGCGAGTACCCTTACAAGAAAGAGTACTTCTAATCCTATCCAGAGGCCTGGTGGGCATGCTTTAGAATCTACAAATCTCAGTCAAATTCAGCTATCCCCCAACTCCCAGAAGTGCCCTCTCCATGCTGTTCGCCCTCCCCCACCTTTTTGACCCACACCAGTACCCTACCCTGAGTCGCGTCAACTCCACGGAACTCTTTCACTTCACCCTCCCGCATCTGTGACCCACACCAGTACGCTGAGCTCGTTGCTACAGCCCTACTGGCCATGCTCGTTTTTCACTCTAAGCTATCTCAACTCCCCAACTTCTGCCAGCAGCAGCACAGCTTTGCGACTCAACAACCATCCCCCCCCCCCCCCGCTCGCTCCGCTCCTGCTCGCTCCGCTCCCGTCTCTCCCCGTCTCTCCACCCGCCCTTCCGCCCAGGCCTGTCCCTGCAAGCAACCCCGCCGTTGGGGACTTCTCATGCACCGAGTACAGAGTTCACTCCCACACCGAGCACCGAGTTCACACTCACTCAACTCTCCGAATACTGCCACAGGCTGAGCTTTCTCAGGTTTCCGATTTTCCCCAGCAGCACGACCTGCTGGCGATCATGCACAAGGTCCAACCAACCACCTGCCCCCAACCCAGTCTCTGCAACCCCACAGGCCGTGTCCTCTCACACACGGAACCATCTGGACTGGTGGAATTCTGCCAGCAGCACGACCTGCTGGCGATCACAGATGAGGTGTACAGCGCATTCACTTATCCATCCCCAACCGCCCCTCATACCCGCATTCCAACTGCCGGCCCCCAACCCAGTCCCTGCAACCCCACAGGCCGGTTTTTCTCACAGAGTGTGTTTTGTTCAACTGGTTGAATTCTGCCAGCACCACGACCTGCTGGCGATCACAGACGAGTTCTACAGCGCATTCACTTATCAGTCCCCCCCACCCCCCCCTCCCCTTCCCCCCATCCCCCCTCCCCTTCCCCCCACCCCCCCTCCCCTTCCCCCCACCACCACCACAAACCAGCCCTTGCAACCCAACTGGCCGTGTGTTCTCACATGCTGAGCTGTCTCAACTCGCAGCCTTCTGCCAGCACCACGACCTGCTGGCGATCACAGACGAGGTCTACAGTGCATTCACCTATGGCGGTGCACGCCACATGTCGCTCGCTCATTGGCCGGGCATGAAGCAGCGCTGCATCGTTACCTCGTCCGTCTCCAAAACTTTCCACGTCACAGGTGGGCGGGGTGGGGATTGGTGGGGTGGGGCGGGGTCGGGTCGGGTGGAGTGGGGTGGGTGGGTGGTATGGTTTGTTTTGGTTGGTGGGTGGGTGCTTGGAAGGTTAGATGGGTGGGCTGTCGTCACCTCGTCCGTTTCCAAGCCATTCCACGTCACAGGTGGGTGGGTTGGGTGGGGTGGGTGAGGTGGGTGGGTGGGTGGGTGAGTGGGTGGGGGGTTGGGGGGGTGGGGGGGCACAACAGGTTCGCGGGCGCATGGGGTGGGCCATGGCCCTTGGGGCCATCGTTGCATAACACATCGTCCCTCCTCTCCCCTTCCCTTCACTATTTCCCCTTCAGGTTGGCGCGTGGGGTGGGCCATCGCCCCGGCGCCTATCGCTGCTGCTATCAGCACCATCAGCGCCAAGCTCATCGACACTCCTCCGGCCCCCTTCCAGGAAGCTTCCCGCGCTGCCCTGAGCCTGCCTTCGAGCTACTACACTCAACTAATGGAGGTAACATCCGATGCTGTTCTTTTTTTAGATTCCCCTTCCAGATTCCCCTTCCAGATTCCCCTTCCAGATTCCCCTTCCAGATAGCCTCTATTAACTGTTCCTTTTGCGTCCTTCCTTGACCTCAAATACTAGCGGTAACTTTTGATGCTGTTCTTGTGTCCATCACCATGCGGCGAGACATAGCAGAGGCGATGCTGCTTAGAGGCGATGCTGCTTAGAGGCGATGCTGCTTAGAGGCGATGCTGCTTAGAGGCGATGCTGCTTAGAGGCGATGCTGCTTAGAGGCGATGCTGCTTAGAGGCGATGCTGCTTAGAGGCGATGCTGCTTAGAGGCGATGCTGCTTAGAGGCGATGCTGCTTAGAGGTGATGCTGTTTAGAGGCGATGCTGCTTAGAGGCGATGCTGCTTAGAGGCGATGCTGCTTAGAGGCGATGCTGCTTAGAGGCGATGCTGCTTAGAGGCGATGCTGCTTAGAGGCGATGCTGCTTAGAGGTGATGCTGCTTAGAGGCGATGCTGCTTAGAGGCGATGCTGCTTAGAGGCGATGCTGCTTAGAGGCGATGCTGCTTAGAGGCAGGATGGTCGCCACTATGCGATACTTGGCAGTGGCCATGCTGCTGGAAGGGCGCCTGGAGGTGCCTCTCGCTTTAATCCCTTTTGCCCACTCCTATGCACTTTTCTGTTTTTCATAATTCGTCTAGCAGGACGTGAAACCATTAGGCATGACATGGCAGTGGCCATGCTGCTGGGAACACATGTGTTGTCGTCAGCATCCCTTGGTGCTTTCTTGTGTGTGTGCTCCCTTTCCCTCGTCCCTCCGTTTCCACCTCCCATCACCAGGATAACACCCTTAGGCGAGACATGGTAGTGACCATGCCGCTGGGAGCAGGGCTGGAGGTGCCTTGTCTCATGCTCCCTTTGCCCCCTCCTGTGCCCTCTCTGCTTCCCATCGCCCACCACCAGAACTACACCCTTAGGCGTGACATGGCAGCAGCCATGCTGCTGAGATCGGGGCTGGAAGTGCCTCCTCTTGTGGTTATCCCTTTGCCCCCTCCTGTGCCCTCTCTGTTCCCCATTGCCCACCACCAGGGCTACACCCTTAGGATTATAATCCGCTTGACCCCTCCTATGTCCGCTCTGTTTCCCATCGCCCATCACCAGGACTACACTGCTAGGCGAGACATGGCAGTGGCGATGCTGCTGGGAGCACGTGTGTTGTCATTGTCATCTATTTGTGCTCTCTTGTGCGTGTGCTCCGGTTCTTATCGCCCACCACCAGGGCTACACCCTTAGGCGAGACGTGGCAGTGGCCGTGCTGCTGGGAGCATGGCTGGAGGTTCTCATGTCATGCTCCTGTTAACCCTTACTGTGCTTTTTCTGTCTCCCATCGCTCACCACCAGGACTACACTGCTAGGCGAGACATGGCAGTGGCAATGCTGCTGGACGCAGGGCTGGAGGTGCCCCTCGTTCCGGAGGGTTCCGTGTTTGTCTTCGCACGCATTCCCGAGCGATGGGGTGTTAACGATGTGAGCGGAGGGGTGTTGACGATGTGAGCAGTGGGGTGTTGACAATGTGAGCGGTGGGGTGTTGACGATGTGAGCGGCGGGGTGTTGACGATGTGAGCAGTGGGGTGTTGACGATGTGAGTGGTGGGGTGTTGACGATGTGAGCAGTGGGGTGTTGACGATGTGAGCAGTGGGGTGTTGACGATGTGAGCGGTGGGGTGTTGACAATGTGGGTAATTGTCGATCTAGATAGTTGTTTCTTCTTGCTTGGTGACTTTTGAGTCGACTCAAAAGTCACCTCGCGATCTAGAGAGCTATTGCTCCTTGCTTTTGAAAGTGCCTTAAAACCTCTTGCCATCACCCTTCGGTTTTGTCTGTTTCCTCATTTTTTGCATTTCCTGCAAAATGATTTTGCTTCCGTATTTCTCCTCGATGTTTCTAGTGTTCTCGAAAATCAATTGGTTGTGACCTTTTTCCTTCCCTCTCACGCTATTTGCTCCCATCTCTCCATCTTCCCCCCCCCCCCCCCCCTCTCTCTCTCTCTCTCTCTCTCTCTCTCTCTCTCTCTCTCTCTCTCTCTCTCTCTCTCTCTCTCTCTCTCTCTCTCTCTCTCTCTCTTTCTCCCTCCATAACCACTTTTGCACATGGGCGACTCCAGGAGTGTGGGTAGTTCCAGCCTGTGTCTTCAATCCCATCTCCCCGCTCTCCCCGTTTCCCCCCCTCTTGCTCCCTTCCCCTCACCTCCCCAGCTTGAGTTCTGCAGGAGGGCGATGGAGGATTGCGGGGTCACCTTTGTCCCTGGTCGGAAAAGATTCCACCTAGCCTTGTCTCCCCGTCCTTCCTCGCTTTCCCCCTTCCTCTTTCCCTCTCCCCTTCTTTCTCTCCCTCCTCACTCCCCCAGCTGGAGTTCTGCAGGAGGGTGATCGAGGATTGTGGGGTGGCCTTCGTCCCTGGTCGAATATTCTTCCACCCGGCCCATTCTCCCAGTCCAAACCCACCTGACCAACCACCTGACCATCCACCTGACCAGCTACCTGCTCGATCACCTGATCAACCACCTGATAGCGCTGACAGGCATGTAGAGCCGAGCACCAATCCAGTCGTGCCAGCTCAGCATCGTTATGTTCGCGTGGCGTTTTGCAAGAGCATGGAGACGCTAAGAGCAGCTCGAGGTGCGCTGAAACACATGCAGGGGATGTTTTGACCTGCTTAACTCAATAATAATGCACCATCGATTGACGTGACACGTGTAAATGCATGCTTTGATCCGTTTAGCCAGTGACGAATGATACATCTACTGGCATAACTGGTTGCATCTTCTACGCCGTCCCGCTTGGGGTGGTTACTTCCTCATATGTGGTAATGTGGTTACCAGCATAACGCACTGTACATGCATGATAGCTGGCAATCTGCCCTCGTATGTAACATCCGTGATTCGTAAGCGCTTTGCACACCATGCTAGTAATCGCCTGCATCACCAAAATTGGGGATTCCAAACCAGTGGTAGAGTAGATCAATGCTGCTTAGCTGACAGCAGGCTCAGCAAAACGCGGAAGATGCAAGAGGAGAAAAGAGGAGGGGAAAAGAGAGGAACGGGGGGATGGGGATAGGGAGAGGGGAGCGGGAGAAGGGGGGAGAGGAGAAGGAAAGCGGAGTGGTTGATAACGACTACAGGGAATAGGATAAGGCAGCGATTGGACGGTGGAGAGAAGGTGATCTCCAGCACGTACGCCTGGTGACGTGGCAGAAATCTATTTGTCCAGCGGCGCGCCGTCCGATGGCGAGGCGGACGGAATAAGGGCTCGTCTCGTTTCGTGCCCATCGAGACAAGCAGCTCAACCGTTGAATATGTGTCCGAAGTGCAACGAATGTGTCCGACATAAGATGCTTGTGTCTCGAGAGGGCGTATCACGGAAACGAGCTGACTGACACACGTGCGGAATAAGAGCCTCTCATCTCAAAGATAAGGAGACCAGGAGAGATCGTTCACCAAGAACGACTGAGGGTCTATCGGCTTTCCCGCGCCTTTCCAGCCTATCGGAATGAGTTTCTGTGCTTCCGCATGCAAAAATCGCCGCACGCTTGAAACCCGGATTTGAGAAACATTGCATTTGGTAGCATTCCGCCGGGCCGCGCATTTTGATAAGGAATCTCCTGGAGCGATAGGTAGGGGCGGAGCCGCGAGATGCGAGTGCCAGATCGGCAGCAATTTCGGTCGGGATTTGTCGTCCGGGTTCGCATAACCGTTCGTGATAACTTCTGAGCCGTTCGTTTGGTCCCCGAAGGGTTTTCCCTGGTTCGCGCAGGGGGGTTGGTCCTGGGGTGCTCTTCCCCTCTCCCCCCGCGAAGAAATCAGTTAGCCAAGCCACCCACCCAAAGCTACTGGAGGGACACAGCTTCGTGTATAAATTGAGGTTCACTCATTCGGCTTCCATTTCTTTTCACACAACACTTCGTCTTCATTGCATGTTTTCTCTGAGCTGGGTCGCAATCCTCCATAGAACGTCCTTCGATATCAGGTACTTGGTGTTGGCTTTTGCGTTCCAACACCTAAGTCCGAAGAAGGTGCGGGTTTGCTCCAACCACTCGTTTCATTGCTACCAGCCGAGCAGATTCAACCGTACTTCGCTCTATAGAGTGCTTCTGTATTTTACAGATGTTAGCATATCCTTTTCCCCCCAACAAAGCCCCACTTCGCATACCACCACATCGCTTTTGTCATCTCGAACCAGTATGTTCACTAGGAAATGCATCGCGTTTACGGAGTACACAGACGAAAGAGGAGTGCAGTTTGTTGGAAACAAAAAGCCGAAGGCTTATGTATATTTCCATAAGTTCCGCGGCCAAGATTCAGTGTAACTAATTTGAGCAACAGGATCCAAGATCGACAGCAGCATTTCGATTCAGTGGGCTTGATTGCGGAGGTCCACAGCCAATCAAACTGCTTTGGCAAACCACTCACCCCTCGCTGATCTGGCACATTCTCTGGGGGACATCACCCACACGAGTGACCTACACTGTCACCAATCTACATGGTCCGCGTGGACAAATACGGCGGCGCACGTGGATACCGCATTTCCACTGAAGACCTGATAACCTGAATGTGGACTCGGGAAATGTGCGCTGCGATAAGGGCAAGTGAACCCAGCCCATCACCGAGTCGCGGGGCCTCGCGCGACTCGATCTCGACGGAAATTCGCTGATCCGAGACATTTTGAGCTGGATTGGTGTTTTCAACACTCTCTCCCCGATGGTCCTTCTGTTGGGGATAAAAGGGGAATCATTTCCCGATCAGTCTCACACTCTCCAGTATAACATCGTCGCATTTTCGTCGGCGATTGCAACATCTCGCTTGGCAGCAGAGCAGCCACCTCTGCGCTTCAAGAAGAGCAGGCGGATTCGTTCTGCTTTACTCGTCCGTCCTGTACCAACCAGAAACGGCGAAAATGGCTCGTGCTTGGGTCTACCACGCTGCATTGGCCTTTCTGGCTCTGTCGGTGCTAATCCCCTGCTCCACGGCGGCAATTGCGAAGGCATGGGGCGGCGCGCAGCCTCTGGAACCGGTGAGTTTTCGTCTGAAACCTAAATGCTGATGCCAGCTGCACGTACTTTTCAAATTTTGCGTTTCGATAATCCGTGAACAAAGCAACCACTTTCTCTCTTCCAAATTATCGCGGACGCACATCCCACAAGCCGCTAAACCCCTCATGCTCGATGTATCTTCGTATTATCGCAGGTGGCAAACGCGCTCATCGCAGATTGGAACAAGCAAGCCAAGCCCGCGCTCCGATTCGGAGCCTACGATCCCTCCAGCTCCAGTAACGGCATCGCGGGATTCTACAACGGGACCTACTTAATCGGCGCGGCCTCGGAGCCAATCAGCGCGGACAAGGAGATCGCGACAATCCCGAAGATCACGGTCCCGCTCGCTATTGTCACGTACAGCTTCTTCGTGACAAAGGCCGCGGGAGCGAAGCCGCTCGTTCTCACAGCGCAGCAGTCGCTGCAGATTTTCGACGGCACTATCAAGTCATGGGGCGACGTTCCCGCCGCCGCCGCCGCGAAGCTCACTGGAGCGATCACGCGGATCGGGCGCAGCACCAAGGTCGCGACGACGGCGATTATTCAGCAGACGTGGGTGAAAGCTGGCGCGGGTTACCCGGCCAGCGGCGATACCACCGGAAAGCCACTCACGTACGCCGGCATAGTCCCGGCTGCGACTGGCAACGAGATGTGCGCTAAGATCGCCGCGACGCCCAACAGCATCGGGTATTCACATACTGGCGGGTGCAAGAAGGCGAGGGGAGTGGCGGAAGTCGCGCTGAAAAACAAAGCCGGCGCTGCCGTGCTTTCGAACAGCTGGAACCCCATTATCGCCCTCCCCACGGTGGTTCCCGGCCCGGACAAGTCCTGGGATAAGGTCGACCTTATCTGGACTACGAATGCCAAGGCGCCGCCGATGGTCTCCATGCAGTATTCGTTTATCAAGAAGAATCTGAAGAAGGTGCCTGGCGGTGCGGCGGCCAAAGCGTTTCTGTTGTTTGCCATTCCCAAGGCTAGTGGGAAGGCAGCTGTCGGCGGGTTCCTGCCCGTGCCGCCCAAGTGGTGGGCGCCTTCTTTCAAGGCGATCAACTCTGTGGTTGTGTAGCAGGGAGTAACGGTTGTCTGAATGTGGGGGGCCTCAAAAGCATCTCTGTGGAAGAGTGGGTGGGAAGACACCCGCGAGTGGATTTTTGCCCGTGCCTCCCAGATGGTGGGCGCCTTCTTTCAGAGCGATTAGAAAGCGCACCATGTTTTTGTGGTCAGGTGCACTGGTCTGGAGTGCGCTGCGGAAATCTAAAACCTGTTCTCTGGTCCTATTTTGTCAGTGTATTTGTGACCCACTATGTGTCCCACTTCCTCATCTACCAGCCACTGCCCAAAGGGTTTAGACTGTCCGTGCGTCTAGTGGTTGGAGGCAGTGAGGGACACTGTCAGGAAGGGGGAGGTAGACACAAAGAGTGGTACAAGGGAGGAGCCCCATTCAGAATCTATACTTTCAGGGGACAGGGTTTAACTTATACAGCATGCCAGAATGGGGAGCAAAATAAGCATGAGGGCGGCAATATGGGCGTGAAACACACAGTTGCGAAAGCAGCAGAGAAACTTGGAGCGAGTTGAAGCACGGTTTGGTCCATTGCAGTTGAATGCTGGCAAGTTCTAAATCAGTGTGGAGTGATGGAAATATTGACATGAAAAAGTCGTAACTGTATGTTTCACACTTGTTGGAAATATCTCAAGGACTTAAGCGTTTCTGAAGTGTAACACTGTACTCGAGGAAGATTACAGGGGAGCACGCGAGTCAACGGAGGTTACACGAGGGGGCGGACAAAGAATGCGAAAGGACTCGAAAGGTCGCAACTGGAGGTTGCGACTGACCGTTACAACATCACGGATGGTAACCGAAGCGGCAATCGAGTCGCTGTGCGACTCGATAAACCGTTCCTGTAACTGTATTCTACAACTGCTTTCTTATCTTCTATATATTGCTGTATGCTTGTTTCTTCAATCAATCACTTGTTCTCACATACTAGTACAAGGGTTCAACCGTCTCAACTTCCGCTGCACTACTCCAAGTCTCAAGTCTTTACAGCTGGGACTTAGTCTCTGCAAAAGATCCCAAGGGCTTTTCTCAGCCCAACATGGTATGAGAGCTGGTCGGAGACCAAACTCCCAGCAACTACGCTCCATCAACGACCTGCAACTCAACTTGATTCAACAACTCCATTGATTACAAGACATGGACAACAAGGGCAAGAAAGTCTCTACGGGCTCACCCAGCGCCCAAGAAACTCAACACGGCAACTCTGGTCTGCACACCTCAGGACTGCAGACAGAGACCGGGACTACTCAAGAAACAACGGGAAGAGTACCAGAGATGGTGACTCCGTCTCCCTCTTCAAGTGTGGACCCGAATCTCATGGAGAGATTCTTCAGCTTCATGTCACACTTCGATCAGCAGCAGCAGACAAGGACACCTGCGCACTCAACACAGAGCAATGGAGGGAATATGGGATTAGCGCCGATGAGCCTCGACAACTCATCCTTCGGGCGACACAATCAAGCGCCTACCTTTGCGCCTTATCACTCTTCACCGGGGACGTTCGAGTTCATGCCGCCCCGTGCCCAACCAACAGCAGCTGCATCACAACAAACACCAAACGAGATTTTAAGTCTCCAGGCACAGTTTTCACACGTGATTAAACTGCAGACATCATCACCGTTCAACGGACACGACTTCTTTACCTGGAGCTTCGAGTTCGAGCTGCTGATGGAGGCCGCGCATCTTCTGGGATACTTCAACGGGTCCCTGCCATTCCCAAGCAACGGCACTGGGAAGGAACAAGAGATCTTCACGTATCAGTCGCTGCTGGCGTACACGGTACTCCTGAGAAACCTGTCACCACAAGAGCAGCAGAGCATCAGAACGTATCGGAGTTATGGAAACTCCGCGGAGCTCGCATGGCACCACCTCAAGTGCCTTTACCAAGCAAACGACAGCGTGACACAAAGCAGACTCATGCAACAGCTGACAACAATACAGATGAAGACCGGGGAAAAGGCGATGCAGTATATGAGTCGCTGCCAGACCCTCCGCGACCGCCTGCTTCGGTGCGGAGGAACGATCACTGAAGAAAGCTTCGTGACACTTGTCCTCGCCGGGCTCGGGCCAGAATGGAGAACCACACGATCACTTCTTCGAGCCCACGGAAGAATTTCGGAGATGCACCTCTGCGCCGAGCTTCACGCTGAACAACAGGAGATGGATCTGTTCGAGGAAAGACAACCAAGGAAGCAACAGCAGTTAGTCTTCTACACTCAAAGAAGAAATGACAACAACTACAACCGACGCAGCAAGCAAGATCAACGCGACAACCGAGGACTCACCATCGTGCCGCCGTTCTGCCACAACTGTCAGACTTCCGGGCACTCCAAGGTCAACTGCAACCGCCCTCGCGTTTACCGTGCAGCAGACCCACAAGTCGCTTCCACTCAAGCAAGTCCTCCAAGGCGCTCTTCAACATCTGCAGAACAAACACCCAACATCATCAACTGCATGGTACACATCGACAACTGCGCACCCGCTTCACCACCCACTTACGCACCAGACGAAGAGGAATTCCCGCCGCCGCGCTCGCAAGGACTTCAGGTCAACCCGACATACGCTGCAGTCGCTAACGCCGAACCCACCGGGCGGAACACCTGGTTCTTGGACAGTTGCTGCGGTCAGCACATGTGCTCCTCCGGACGCTTCGTACAACACGAGCGACGCCTCAACCGCGACGTCGTCATCACCGTCGCCAACAACGAAAACCTGAAAACAAACAGACAAGGCGTGGTTCAGTTACAATCAATGGAGACAAACGTTATTCTTCAGCTCAACAAAGTCCTCATCGTCGACAATCTGGGATACAACCTACTAAGCGTAAGCCAACTAATGGCTAAGGGGATTCACCTGGAGTGCGACTCCTTCTCCAACGAGTTCCGACTTTACCACGGGAAGGGCGGCCTCTTCATCGGTCGTGCCCTCCTGAAGTCCGGTGTCTTCGTGTTGGACTTCGTCCCCGACCGCGGAACTGCCGACAGCGATGGCATCGTATCGTTCGCCGCCTGGACTCACCCGCCGGATCTTGATCCCGACTTCGACAGTGACGGCTTCTGGCACTCCAACACCATACCTGCAGCAGAGAGAACACGAGCATTAGCAGTTATCAGACAAGAAAGACAAGTACCCGCAAGTGTCCCAACAAAACCATCACCTGCAGTATCGGCAGCAGGACCCAGCCGAGTACCACCACCATCAACACGAGGACCGCCAACGGAGGCAGACCAACTTATGCCCGCCACACGAGAAGCTTGTCGAAGTCCCGCCTCGGTCGTCGCGTTCTTCTCCAACGCCGACATCTACCACCGCTCGCCCGGTCACCGTGCTCCCGACGACATCTGGCACCAACGCCTCGGACACCCTGCAAACAGCACAATACTTCAAACAATCCAAGCAGAGGTGTTAGAACGTAACGCCCTTCTAACGACGAGCGGCCAAGAACTTCGCCGACCAAGAGCACGATGCTTCACGTGCCCCGAAGCAGATCTTCCTCATCAACCCTTCCCATCCCATCATAATCCAAGCGCGCCTGCATATGCAACGATGGAAAAAGTCTACAGCGACATCTTGAACATGCCTCGAGACGACACGGAAGCCGACTTCAACTACGTCATCACCTTCGTCGATGCAGCAACAAGATACACTTGGCATTACAACCTCAAGACGCGCGATCAAGCCTTCGACGCCTTCACAACATGGCTCCCCATCGCCGAGCGGGAATCAGGAACCAAGCTCAAAAGCTTCCAGTCAGACGGTGCCCTAGAATACCAGTCACAACGCTTCAGGACCTATCTGGCGGAAAGAGGAATCAAGCGCCTGGTGTCCCTACCATACGCTCACCAGCAGCAGGGGGTCGCCGAACGCATGAACCGGACCTTGCAGACGACGATGCGAAAGCTGCTCCTGGGGATGAGACTGCCCAATACACTGTGGCCAGACGCGATGACACATGCAGTCCACCTGCACAACCTGTTGTCCTCGTCATCGCTCCCCAACAACGCATCACCGCACCTGCTGTGGACGGGAAAAAGGGGCAGCACAAAATTACTTCGAGTTTTCGGCTGCATGGTACAATACAGACCCCACACAGCTCGAGCAGGACGCTTCACTCAACGAGCTCGGTGGGGACTACACCTCGGCATCGCCAAACATTTTCACGCGTGGAAGATTCTCGACATACACGACAAAAATACGGTGGCATCACGTGATGTTATCTTCTACGAGCGACTGACGCTGCAGCATTACCTGGACAACATTGCCAACTCAGACGACCCCACCGACGGCTTCGCGGGCCTTCGCTCCTTCGCTGACCATGCTGCCGAGGCTGACGCAGCAGAAGAAGACGTCCCTGGAGCCTCGGAGGCTGCCGGACCACTCCCCTACTGCTCCGTACCTGTTCCACTCGATGAAGATAATCCCCTCGATAGCAACAACCTCGACACCTTTTACCACTTCGCTGACCAAGGCTACGCTACACCACACCCCGTCGACTCGAATATTTCCGAACGCATCGGGCCAAACTTCTTACCCGATCCTGAAGACGGTGATGAAGCAGCTTATCCCGAGAATGAAAACTCCCCTCGACACACAGCCACGGGACTGCAGATCCTAGGACTATGGGTCTCCGTCCAGCACCCGCCGCCGCCTTCTCCGCGCGAGCCGTCGACCCTGTCGCAGGCTCTGGGGGGGGAACATAAGGCACAATGGAAGGAAGCGATGGAAAAAGAGTTAAAAGCTCTGCAAGACCGAGAAACATGGAAACTGGTACCTGCAACGAGCATCAACGGGAAGAACATTCTCTCGGGGAAATGGGTGTACCGCATCAAGACCAACTCAGACGGCTCCATCGAACGATTCAAAGCTCGATGGGTCGTACGAGGTTTCGATCAACGATACGGAACCGACTACACAGAAACCTTCGCTCCAGTCTCCCGTCACACCTCCCTGCGCATCCTACTCGCCATCGCGGCCACGAAGAAACTACCACTACGGCAAATCGACGTTGCAAACGCCTTCTTGTACGCACCTGTGGACGCCGAAATCTTCGTCGAACAACCCCACGGATTCATCGACGACCCTTCAAAAGTATGCCAGCTGGAAAAATCCCTTTACGGGATCAAGCAAGCCCCACGGCTCTGGCAGCAGCACCTTCACGGCCGGCTCGTAAAAATCGGATTCCTACAGTTACCACATGACCAAGGCATGTACCGACTACAGAAGGGAAGAGATTACATTCTGCTCATCGTCTACGTCGACGACCTGCTCTACATCGGTTCTACCACCGACATCGTCACCTGGTTCGAAGGGGAGCTGAAAAGGGACCTAACGCTCACGGTGTCCGACGAGGTGACGCAGTACCTAGGACTGAACGTCGTCGAAGACGACACGGCGTTCTACCTACACGCTGGAAAGTACTCAAGCACCGTCGCGAAGAAATTCGGTCTAACACCGACTGCGGTCCCAACTCCCTACCGCTACGGGAACAACAGTAGCGCCTCCACAAAACTCCCCGCGAAACAAATCCAGGAGTATCAACAGAAGCTCGGCTGCCTACTATTCGCAACAGTAACCTGCCGACCCGACCTATCCTATAGTGCGAGTCAGCTGGCGACACATCTGAAGCAGCCGCAACAGGAAGATCTCGAAGAACTCAATCGAGCGCTACTCTACTTCGTCTCCACGCCGACGATCGGGCTCACCTACAGCAAGGCAACAACACCGTCCGTACGACTACTCGGATACGTCGACGCCGACCACGCGGGAGACAGCGAAAATCGACGGTCTAGGACGGGCTACATCTACCGACTAGAACCTATCGGAACTATCTCCTGGCAGTCGAGCAAGCAGGAGTTAATCGCACTATCCTCGGCTGAAGCAGAGTATATCGCCCTTTGTACTGCGACCAAGGAAGGACTCTACCTACGAGAGTTACTCGAAGAAGCGAAGATCGCGACCCTGCCCACCTTCTCACTCCTCTGCGACAACCAATCTGCGATAAAAATCGCGAACAAGGACGGCTTCGCCAACCGAACCAAGCACATCGCCCTGCGGTACTTCTTCGTCAAGGATGAAATCGCGAAGGGGAGACTTCAACTCAGTTACTGCCCGACGACAGAAATGGCCGCAGACTATTTGACGAAGAAATTGGCGAAAGCAAAATTCGACTACTGCATGCTCCTAACCGGGCAAACAAACGTCACCGGATCTGAACACTCCAGCACTCCAGAAACGAAGGGGAGTGTTGGAAATATCTCAAGGACTTAAGCGTTTCTGAAGTGTAACACTGTACTCGAGGAAGATTACAGGGGAGCACGCGAGTCAACGGAGGTTACACGAGGGGGCGGACAAAGAATGCGAAAGGACTCGAAAGGTCGCAACTGGAGGTTGCGACTGACCGTTACAACATCACGGATGGTAACCGAAGCGGCAATCGAGTCGCTGTGCGACTCGATAAACCGTTCCTGTAACTGTATTCTACAACTGCTTTCTTATCTTCTATATATTGCTGTATGCTTGTTTCTTCAATCAATCACTTGTTCTCACATACTAGTACAAGGGTTCAACCGTCTCAACTTCCGCTGCACTACTCCAAGTCTCAAGTCTTTACAGCTGGGACTTAGTCTCTGCAAAAGATCCCAAGGGCTTTTCTCAGCCCAACAACACTTAAAACCCGCGGCCCAAATTGTTCATACGCACTGCGTATGAACTGTGAGCCTCGGCCTGGACGAAATATACAGGAAACTCGTGAGGGTATTTCATGTCGCGAATTCGTCATTTGTCGTAGATCGTCCGATTTGCATGATTACATTTCGATTGACTGGGGGAAGCACTTTGCTTGCGCGCCGTTAGATGGAAATCGACAAATACTGGACGGCTAAAAAACGCGAGGCACTTGGTGTCCCAAAATACGTTCCGCGCTGAACTTGAAAGCCAGCCCCAAGTGACGCGAGTCATGTTACCCGTATCTACACCCACGAAAACGTGTCTTTCAAACGCAGTGTGCTTGAAAGTCGCGCCTCGCAATTTGGGCCACAGGCTTTAAGATGTAGCGGTTCCGTCCGATACCGTATATTGCAAAGCTGAATCTAGTAAAGATGAGAATGGGAGAGGAACATGTAGTGGGCTCACATTGCTTGCATGGGCAAGGAGGGTGTATGTACATATAGCTGCTGCAACTAGTCATACCCAGGATGCAATTATGGGTAGCACAATACGGGGGATAACAGCTCGAGATAGTCATAGAAGATAAGGATGAGGAGCACGAGGAACGCGATGATGAGGAGCGCAATAAAGGGGATACTGCTCGTATCAGTCATAGAAGATAAGGATGAGGAGCACGAGGAATGCAATGACGAGGGCGAGGAGAATGCAGAGCTGCCCCTTGAGCCCGGCCTTCTTGAGAACCACTGTCATCTTTTTCTGCATTTGGTGATGGAAAAAGGAAGGGGGGCAAGGTGGAACGACAGGGAGGGGAAGGCAGGACGAGGGTGAGTTGAGGAGAATGCAGAGCTGCCCCTTGAGCCCCGTCTTCTTGAGAACCACTGTCATATTTTTATGTGTTTGGCAAAGGAGGGAGAAGGGAGAGGGGAACGAGGGAAGAGGGGGGAGCAGGAAGAGGGTGAGTTGAGGAGAATGCACAGATGCCCCTTGAGCCATGCCTTTTTTAGCCCACTGCACTGTCATCTGCTTCTGAGCTTGACATGAGAGGATGGAGGGAGAGGGGAACGAAAAAGACGAGGGAAAGGCAGGAAGAGGGTGAGTTGACTCAAGCTGGCCCAGCCTTTTTTCAGCACCACTGTCATTTCTTTCCGGCTTTGACAATGGCGAACGGGGCAAGGGGGGCGGGGGGGGGGGGGGGAGCGGAGAGGGTGAGCTGACTGGAAGCTGATCCTCGAGCCTAGCCTTCGTCCACACCACTGTCGTCTTTTCCTGTATTTGACGAGGGAGAATGGAGGGCGAGGGGAGACGCAGAAGAGGGCGAGATGAGCACTCAAGGTGGCCCGGCCTTTTTCATTGCCACCGTAATCTTTTCTGCATTTGACAATGGAGAACTGGGGGGGGGGGGGAGCAGAACGAGGAAAGAGGGGAAGGCAGGAAGAGGGCAAGTTAACTGGAAGCTGATCCTTGAGCTCGTTCTTGGTCTTCTTGAGTGCCATTGTCATCTCATTCTGAGTTTGGGAGGGTAGAAGAGTCTATTTTTGAGGCGCCTAAAAAATAAATTCATCTCATTCTGAGTTTGGAAGGGTAGAAGAGTCTATTTTTGAGGCGCCTCAAAAATATACTCATCTCATTCTGAGTTTGGGAGGGTAGAAGAGTCTATTTTTGAGGCACCTCAAAAATAGACTCATCTCATTCTGAGTTTGGGGAGGGTAGAAGAGTCTATTTTTGAGGTGCCTCAAAAATAGACTCATCTCATTCTGAGTTTGGGGAGGGTAGAAGAGTCTATTTTTAGGCGCCTCAGAAATAGGCTCATCTCATTCTGAGTTTGGGAAGGGTAGAAGAGTCTATTTTTGAGGTGCCTCAAAAATAGACTCATCTCATTCTGAGTTTGGGAGGGTAGAAGAGTCTATTTTTGAGGTGCCTCAAAAATAGACTCATCTCATTCTGAGTTTGGGAGGGTAGAAGAGTCTATTTTTGAGGCGCCTAAAAAAAAGACTCATCTCATTCTGAGTTTGGGAGGGTAGAAGAGTCTATTTTTGAGGCGCCTCAAAAATAGACTCATCTCATTCTGAGTTTGGGGAGGGTAGAAGAGTCTATTTTTGAGGTGCCTCAAAAATAGACTCATCTCATTCTGAGTTTGGGAGGGTAGAAGAGTCTATTTTTTAGGCGCCTCAAAAATAGGCTCATCTCATTCTGAGTTTGGGAAGGGTAGAAGAGTCTATTTTTTAGGCGCCTCAAAAATAGACTCATCTCATTCTGAGTTTGGGAGGGTAGAAGAGTCTATTTTTTAGGCGCCTCAAAAATAGGCTCATCTCATTCTGAGTTTGGGAAGGGTAGAAGAGTCTATTTTTGAGGCGCCTAAAAAATAAATTCATCTCATTCTGAGTTTGGAAGGGTAGAAGAGTCTATTTTTGAGGCGCCTCAAAAATATACTCATCTCATTCTGAGTTTGGGAGGGTAGAAGAGTCTATTTTTGAGGCACCTCAAAAATAGACTCATCTCATTCTGAGTTTGGGGAGGGTAGAAGAGTCTATTTTTGAGGTGCCTCAAAAATAGACTCATCTCATTCTGAGTTTGGGGAGGGTAGAAGAGTCTATTTTTAGGCGCCTCAGAAATAGGCTCATCTCATTCTGAGTTTGGGAAGGGTAGAAGAGTCTATTTTTGAGGTGCCTCAAAAATAGACTCATCTCATTCTGAGTTTGGGAGGGTAGAAGAGTCTATTTTTGAGGCGCCTAAAAAATAGACTCATCTCATTCTGAGTTTGGGAGGGTAGAAGAGTCTATTTTTGAGGCGCCTAAAAAATAGACTCATCTCATTCTGAGTTTGGGGAGGGTAGAAGAGTCTATTTTTGAGGCGCCTCAAAAATAGACTCATCTCATTCTGAGTTTGGGGAGGGTAGAAGAGTCTATTTTTAAGGTGCCTCAAAAATAGACTCATCTCATTCTGAGTTTGGGAGGGTAGAAGAGTCTATTTTTTAGGCGCCTCAAAAATAGGCTCATCTCATTCTGAGTTTGGGAAGGGTAGAAGAGTCTATTTTTTAGGCGCCTCAAAAATAGACTCATCTCATTCTGAGTTTGGGAGGGTAGAAGAGTCTATTTTTTAGGCGCCTCAAAAATAGGCTCATCTCATTCTGAGTTTGGGAAGGGTAGAAGAGTCTATTTTTGAGGCGCCTCAAAAATAGACTCATCTCATTCTGAGTTTGGGAGGGTAGAAGAGTCTATTTTTGAGGCGCCTCAAAAATAGACTCATCTCATTCTGAGTTTGGGAGGGTAGAAGAGTCTATTTTTGAGGCGCCTAAAAAATAGACTCATCTCATTCTGAGTTTGGGGAGGGTAGAAGAGTCTATTTTTGAGGCGCCTAAAAAATAGACTCATCTCATTCTGAGTTTGGGGAGGGTAGAAGAGTCTATTTTTTAGGCGCCTCAAAAATAGGCTCATCTCATTCTGAGTTTGGGAAGGGTAGAAGAGTCTATTTTTGAGGCGCCTCAAAAATAGACTCATCTCATTCTGAGTTTGGGAGGGTAGAAGAGTCTATTTTTGAGGCGCCTCAAAAATAGACTCATCTCATTCTGAGTTTGGGAGGGTAGAAGAGTCTATTTTTGAGGCGCCTAAAAAATAGACTCATCTCATTCTGAGTTTGGGGAGGGTAGAAGAGTCTATTTTTGAGGCGCCTAAAAAATAGACTCATCTCATTCTGAGTTTGGGGAGGGTAGAAGAGTCTATTTTTGAGGCGCCTAAAAAATAGACTCATCTCATTCCGAGTTTGGAGAGGGTAGAAGAGTCCATTTTTGAGGCGCCTCAAAAATAGGCTCATCTCATTCTGAGTTAGGGAGGGTAGAAGAGGGGGAGATGAGTCGACTCAAGCGGGCCCCACCCTTTTCATCAGCCGCTGTCATATTTTTCTGTGACTAGCGGAAAAGGTGAAGGTACGGGGGGGAGACGGGAGGAGAAGGGAGGAGCGGGGAGGAGGGGGAGGAACAGGGGGGGTGAGAGGGACGTAAGTTGACTTAGAAGATCCCTGAGGCCGACCGTTCTCAGAACCACCGTAATGGGAAAGTGGCAAGGAACACGAGAAGGGAAGAAAGGGGAGGGGGACGAGGGGGTGGGGCGTAGGACTTAAAAAAAGGGCAACCATGGAACACTGACGACGCTTAAAGCCCAGTTTAAGAGAGGGGAACCATGGAACACTGAAATGAACGTTTAACGGAGCACCTGTACAAGGAACGAAATACCAAAATTATCTTTACGTTTAGCAGCACCTGACCCAGGTCTCACCTGAAACGCATAATACCTGCACCAGGTATCCCCTAAACTGAACCAGGAATCAACCAAACCAGGAATCACCTGAACCAGGAATCACCTGAACCAGGAATCACCTGAACCAGGAATCACCTGAACCAGGTCTCGTCTCACCTGAACAAGCCCTAGCCGCCCTCCGGTCCTCTCCATGCCGTCGTCCAGCTCTCCTATCAATGACTCCTGGCACAAGTGGAGAATGGGAGGGAGAGGGGGAGCGGAAAAGAGGCAATGGGCAGATCGACAACCAGCTCTAGCCGCCTGCCAGTTCTCCGGTCCTCCGGTCCTCTCCACGCCTTAGTCCAGCTCTCCTATCAACCACTGCTGCCAATGGGGGGGGGGAGGGTGAAAGCGGAGGGAGAGACAATGGCAGAGCGACAACCAGGCGTAGCCGCCCTTCGTTCCTCTCCACGCCGTGGTCCAGCTCTCCTATCAACCCCTCCTGGAGGAGGGGAGAGAGGGAGGGGGGTTGGGAGGGAGGGGAGAGCGAGCATGAGCAGTGTCACACTCACAGTGTCACATGAGCAGTTTGCAGTGTCACGTCAAGGAAGTAAGCTAGGGAGGATACATGAGCATGCAGTAACCTGATCAAACGGCAGCTCACCAGACCACCTGGAAAATCACCTGACCACCTGGCACTGAATCTCCTTGTGAAAGCGACGCCACGCATCCAGCCTTGACCCCTGTCACCCTGAGCGGGTTACTTAACCACCTGAAAAGTAACCTGAGCTCGCCTGAGAGGCCCATGAATAGCGATGACCACCTGATAAGTCACCTGACCACCTGACAGCTCACCTGGGACCTCAGCTCCTCGTGAATGGCGATGCCCATGCCTCCGATTCAAGCACCTGAGATAACACCTGAGCACCTGACGCCTCACCTGGGACCCTAGCTCCTCGTGAATGGCAATGCCCATGCCTCCAATTCAAGCACCTGAGATAACACCTGAGCACCTGAGGCCTCACCTGGGACCCTAGCTCCTCGTGAATGGCGATGCCCATGCCTCCAATGCGCGCTAGGCTCTGACTCATGGCGTCCAGTTGATCGTCCTGCTCCCTGTACCCGTTAGAAGCATAATCAAGAACAGAAAAACGCAGACACTAAGCACTAGGTACCACATAACTGAAAAGTGGTGTATTCCACATATTATTGATGCCCACCTCAGTGAGTGGCAGGTGTGACTATATGGAATCCATGGTGACCCCATTAGCGAATATGAACAAACGTCAAACAGCAATTGCATAAGCTAGCCCAGAACAGATCATAATACCTCATTATAAGCTCTCACCTCAATATCAGCGCTTGTCTGTCACATTCTGAAGCAGCAAACCCCCATTTTTCCCACTAGTAGCACCATTCCCACAACCACCCACCCCCCTTCCACTTTTAGCAGCAGCCTTGGCAGCAGCACCAGCCTGCGCTCTCAGCAGCTCCCCGCCTCTCCGCCTCCTTCTGGATCTTGCAAAGCACGTCTTGTACCTCACAATAAGGATGCATCTCATCATAAGCAACTACCTCATTAGCAGCATGCACCTCATTATAAGCACGTACCTCATTACAAGCACGTACCTCATTATAAGCACCTACCTCATTATAAGCGCTTGTCTGTCATCCTCTGAAGCGGCAAAGCTCTCATTCTCCCCACCAGCGCTGCTCTTAGCAGCCGCCTTGGCAGCGGCGCCAGCCTGCGCTCTCAGCAGCTCCCGCCTCTCCGCCTCCTTCTGCATCGCCGCCCGCTCCGCCGCCGCTGCCTGGATGGCAGATCGGATCATGGCGATTTGATCCCGCGTGCTGCCTGTCCACTTGCGCCGCGACTCCACCTCCCCCTGCTCTATGTTGAAGCGGGATGGGTCCCTTTCTGCCACGCCAATTGCTCTGTCGAGTTCTTCCAACTGTTGGAATCGCGGGATGGGAGGGAAGGAATCGGGACAGACAAAAGGATTAACACAGTCGCATGCTGCCTGTCCACTTGCGCCGCGACTCCCCCTCCCCCAGCTCTGTGTTGAACCGCGAGGGGTCTCGCTCCGCCACGCCGATTGCTCTGTCGAGCTCTTCCAGCTGCAGGGATGGGAGGGATGGGAGGGCTGGGAGGGATGGGAGGGATGGGAGGGATGGGAGGGATGGGAGGGATGGGAGGGATGGGAGGGATGGGAGGGATGGGAGGGATGGGAGGGATGGGAGGGATGGGAGGGATGGGAGGGATGGGAGGGATGGGAGGGATGGGAGGGATGGGAGGGATGGGAGGGATGGGAGGGATGGGAGGGATGGGAGGGATGGGAGGGATGGGAGGGATGGGAGGGATGGGAGGGATGGGATGGGAGGGATGGGATGGGAGGGATGGGATGGGAGGGATGGGAGGGCTGGGAGGGCTGGGAGGGATGGGAGGGATGGGAGGGATGGGAGGGATGGGAGGGATGGGAGGGATGGGAGGGATGGGAGGGATGGGAGGGCTGGGAGGGATGGGAGGGATGGGAGGGATGGGAGGGATGGGAGGGATGGGAGGGATGGGAGGGCTGGGAGGGATGGGAGGGCTGGGAGGGAGAGAAAGGAACGGGCCAGTTGTGACTCCACCTCCCCCGGCTCTATGTTGAAGCGGGATGGGTCCCTTTCTGCCACGCCTACAGCTCTGTCGAGCTCTTCCAGCTGTCAGAGTGACGGGATGGGAGGGAAGGAAGACAGGATGGAATTGGCTCGCCGTACTTTGCGTTGACTCGCGAGAGAGACAATTGTCTATGTCTCTCTCTCTCTGCTACACCAATTGACTTTGTGTCCTCCCCTCCAGTTCCTCTAGCTTCCCAAGGAGGGGATGGGGAAAACGGAAGCACAAAATTGCACAATACTGCATTGACCAAGCGTGCTCTCATGCTTATAAGAACCACTCATGCGAACACAGTTCACTTATTTATTTCTGATTTGCCCTCCCTTGTATATTTGACAAGTAAATCACCCACCACCTCCCACTCCCAGTGTCTCTGTGTCAGCCAGTATTGTCGATGATTTTTTAAAAGAAACAAAAATCGCACACAGATGCTCTCATCGATATTAAAGCACCATCAAATCACCCCTGGAAAACCGACCCACGTCCCACTCCATGTCTCTGTGTCCGCCAGCATTGTCTTGGAAAGCGCGTCTCTCCCCCTCGTGTTCCTAAGATAACCTACTCTTGAGTCGACTCAAAAACCGCGTGTAATGTGACTGCTTTTGAGTCGACTCAAAAACAGTGCGTGTCTCCCCCCCGTGTACCTAAGATAACCTCCTCTATTTACCTGAGAGGCTTGCTCGCTCACCTCCCACTCCAGTGTCTCTGTGTCCGCCAGTATTCTCTTGGAAAGAGCGACTCTCCCCCTCGTCTACCTAAGATAACCTACTCTACTCACCTGAGAACACAATTCACTTACCTTGTACCCGTGACAAGGAAAGTCACCCAGTCACCCAGTCACCCACCTCCCACTCCAGTGTCTCTGTGTCCGCCAGTATTGTCTTGGACAGTGCGTCTCTCTCAGGGCTGCTCGCTGTTAACCGCTCCCACTTGCTGTAGTCATCTTGAACCTTGGATACCTGGAAGGAAGAGGGGTAGGAGGGGGTAGGAGGGGGTTGAGAGGGGTGGGAGAGGAGAAGACGGAAACACCCTGGAGTGAAATCAAGGCTCATGAGCCGCGCCCACGTGGCATCGTCGTCATGCATCTTGGATACCTGGGGGGGATCGCGGAAAGGGAATGGGGGGGCGAGCACTCTCGAGTCTATTTACGTTTCACTAGTCGCCTCCCACTTGGCACAGGGCAAACAAGGTCATAACGAGGCGACACGAAGAGGAAACGGAATAGGGCGAGACGACTAAGAAGCAGTAGAGACGTTTTGGAACAGTCCATTCGGGTTACGCTATCGAGTCGTGGACTTTATATCGCGAATGCGCGTGCATCACGAACACCATGGTGACTGTAAAGAGTCCTAGTATCTATCACCAGAGCTGAAATCTCCAAATTCGAGAAACTTCCAATCCCTGAAAATCATCACGCTACAGAACAAGGTGACATTTGAATCGACTCAAAAGGTGACATTTGAATCGACTCAAAAGGTGACATTTGAATCGACTCAAAAGGTGACATTTGAATCCTCATAAAATCAGCTGGGCAATATCACGTTACAGAACAAATAATCTCGCCTTCACCACAATACGGCTCATCCTAAGAACCTTGACGCCATTGCATACCAAACTCGGAATTCATATAATTCACCGCAGTTGATGAAGTCTCACTAAAGCGCTCAATATTATAGCGTATCCAACTCTGCGTTTCACCTTCCGCTAGGGTTCGAGTCCAGTGACCGGATTCGCGTATTAGAACACTGCTTACCTATAATTCACAACGCACCTAGATTCCCGCATATCCCTCTACAACACACACTGAATACCTAGATTCCATGGCGCACGGAATCCTGTATCGAGTATTTCACTATGCTTGTACCTAGATTCCATCGCGTACCGAATCTTGTATCTCGTCGCGGACGAGGTAAAACGGGTCTTGCGCCGCCATTGAAAGAAACCCCTCTCAGACCGGTAAGACTTCCTTCCTATCCAGCCCTCCAACACGTCCGCAAGGCCACCTGCTAAGGTCACCTACTCAGGCCGCCTACTCAGGCCGCTTACTAAGCTCACCTACTAAGGTCGCCTACTCAGGCCGCCTACTAAGCCTACTATCCGGTTCTCCTATGCAGGCCGGAACCAACCACTGCTCCCGCCTAAGATCCCATGCCGACTGCTGAGACGCTAGGCGGGAAACGAAGGGTACCACGGGAGGTATTAGACGCACGGCGAGCGACAATGGGGGGGGAGAATGTGGCGAGGCGAAAATGACTTGGGAATCTAGTCGAAGCGAAGCTAGAGACACTTGAGGTGGTTCCTGACACACCTCACCAACTGACATCTTGGGAAAGTAAAAACATAATTTACATTAACCTTTTATACTAGTTTCTCGACGTGACTCCATGGCCCAATGGATAAGGCGCTGGTCTACGGAACCAGAGATTCTGGGTTCGATCCCCAGTGGAGTCGGTGAGTAGAATATTTCAATCGAAATGTAAGTGGCTGTGAATTGGACGGGGCATTGTTTTAATAGCAGGGAGAGTTTTTTTTTCGACCCTTCTCATAGTTGACCCAAATGCTTTTAAAGTCAACTTGACAAATTCGAAATACTAAGGTTCCCTCCCTAATGTCCTACATGAACTGCTGGTGGCATTTACAAGATGTTTACCCGAAATGGTTAACTTGTACTACAATCTCCACCAATCAGTACTCTACTATGGATCCCGTTTTCACTTGAGGAACAAGTAGGCGACCAGGGACGTGTCAAGCTCCAAACTCCAGGAGTTGATATTCCAGCATTATCTAGCAATTCAGCATCTATTCAGAGTCTCAGTAGTACTACAGTGGATGTGTAGATCCGTTTTCACTTGAGGAAAGTGGTGGAGAACCAGAGGAACACGTAGGTGACCAGGGACGTGCCCAGCTCCAGACTCCAGAACCCAGGGAAAATGCCCTCCGGGATGAACGGCACCAGGAACGAACCGGTGATCCAACCCACCACAAGCGTGGCAAACCTGCAAGGTTGAGGGGGGCGGTGACACAAAGAAACATGGGTTTAGGGGCATGCCTAGGTGCTGGAAAAGGCCCTCCGGGACAAAAGGCACCAGGAAGGAGCTGGTGATCCAACCCACCACGAGCGTTGCGAATCTGGATGATTGGGAGCACAGAGACAAAGAGGATTGACAAAAGCACAGGGAGATTCCACATGGTTGGCTGCAGATTGGCCCAGGTCACAGGAAACGACACAAGCACAAGGGGAAGCACGGCACCTTGTGAAGCAAATTCAAGTGACAGCCAGGGCAAACCCTTCTGTCTTGTTTTGCATGTCAAGAGGTAGAACCCACATACCCAATAATGAGTGCTCTGGTGATGCTCTTAAGTCGCTCGTTGATGAGGTACACTGAGAGACCAAGAGCCACCGCAACCTGCAGAGGGAAAGGCATTGGAGGCAAGGGGAAGACACAGGGCAAGACACAGGGGAAGGTGGGTGCAGCAGAAGGTGGTTTTTGGTCGACTCGAAAGGATGCGCTTTCTAATCGAGTCAAAGGAGGTGCTTTTTAGTCGAGTCAAAAGGAGGCGATTTTTAGTCGACTCAAAGGAGGTGAATTTTAGCCAATTCAAAGGAGGTGCTCTTTTGTCGAATCAAGCAGCGTGAAGGCAGGGAGCAGGCAGCGAGCAGCAAAGAGATGGAGGCAAGGCGAGCGGGTGGGTGCTCAGGGAATACAAGCCAAAGTGATGGCTCACGTCTCACAGGTGAGATCGCCCACTGAAAGGTCGTCATCACTGCACCCACACCATGCCAAGCCATGTCAGCCAAGCCATGCCAAACCATGCCTGACTCGTCATCACTGGAGCCAGCCACTCCTGCTGTTCCTGCTTCGGTGACAATTGGCCTGCAGTCTTATGCTCACATGCACCACTGATTCTTCCCTTGGGAATGGTTTTCCATTTAAGACCATAAACCTCACCTGGAATGCAGGCCCGCCCTCAGCGGGGTTCATGATACTCCAGACGGCAATGAGCGCAAAGAGCACCCCCCGCTGTGCAATGACTGCTGTCTTGGGCACGTCCACCATGTCGATGAGCGCCTGAATCCAGGGAGGGGCCTCAGCCACCTTCTTCTTGAGATCAGCCTGGGGGGGAGTGAGGTGTTGGAGGCAGGGGGTGACATGCGAGGGGTTTGGACATCAGAGCAGCTGCGCAATAACTGCTGGCGTGGGCACGTCCACCATGTCGATCAGCGCCTGGGTCCATGGGGGAGCCTCAGCCACCTTCTTGAGATCGGCCTGCAGCGAGTGAGGGTGAGTGCGAGAGTGCAGTGGAGGAAAATGAGAGAGATAGAGGGACTCAGGTGCTGGCGAACTGGAGGGGGGTGGGGAGATGGTGGACATGGGCGAGATGGAGGGAGACAGGGGAGGGAAAAAAAACAATTCGATGAATTCAATCAATCAATCAAATGATGGTGGGATGACAAGAACGAGGCCGTTATCAAGGTTTCGGGGTTAAGAAGGACAAAACTTGGGCCAGGGAACATCATTGCACTGTTGCATTCTTCGTGCCTCCAAAAAGCTATTCCCCTCTCTCATCTCCATCTGTCGACGCATCCCATGCATCCTCCTCCCCATCCCCACCTACTATTTTTGAGGCGCCTCATAAAGATAATTTTTAGGCGCCTCAAAAAGGCGATTCTTAGGCGCCTCAAAAGTCGCCGACGCATCCCATGCATCCTCGCCAAACCCCTGCCGATGCTGGTGGTCGCGGCTCCTGTATGGGTTCCCCGCTCCTTTTTCCCTTAATATTTTCATAAGCGAGATCGATTAAGATACCCACACACCTTGAGGTTGATCTTAGTCTTCCGCCTCTCTCTGAACTTCTCCGCGATGATTTTATCGAAAGCCTCTTCGATCGCTTCGCGGCTCCGCTCGTGCCCCTTGTATTCCTCCACCAGGTAGTTCTTCGCCTCCGTGATTTCCTCCGTCGACGCGTCGCGGCCGAGCCCGAGGCGCTTGTACGGGTCGCGGGTCCCGATGCGCGGGAACACCTTTGGCGCCTCTGGAAAATGTTAAGTTGGTCAAGAATTGTGGAGATACAGTACGAAAAACAACAGATGCGGAAAGTGATTTTGCGAGCAAGTGAAGCGTGCTGGTAAGGGCCGTGGTTTCATATGCGAGGAAACTGCAACGGTGGCGGTGAGCGGAAGCGACGTGACACGGGTGATCAGGGTATTGAACGAAAAAGGACCTATGGTCCTGCAAGCCAAAGCAAGCATGAAGGAATTACGACGAATACGTTCCCGGGCAAAAATGGATGAATAAGGAGGTTGAATATAGGGAAATTGACTTCTTGGAACGCCTAGCGGCAGCCAAGGGGGAAATGCGTATTGTTGCAAGAGCGACAGTCTCAAAAGAATGCGTACCGTCGCCGAAGGAGGCGTCCATTGCACAGACCCACATCGGCGATCGCGGAGCCTGGCGAACGCATCTGCGTGGTTTCAAAGCAGAACATTTGAGAAGGACGCGTGGAGAAGTGCACGTGAGAGCATGGGTGAACGCTGACAAATGGCAATTGCTAGCTCAAACGATTTTACGGTATAAGCAATTTAAAGACCAATAATAATACAAACGCTCGCTATAAGCACACCTATCGTTCCGCCGAAGTGCCAAACCGCCGCTTAGAGAGATACTGGCGGACCATCTTCGGGTTCCCTGAGGTCGGCCTGACAGCGCTATACTCCCCGCTGCCACGTAAGCAGCCGCTCGTGCAGCCGCAGCCATGGTCTCGCCCTGCTAGCTAGAAGCTAGAGGTATAAGAAACAAGCCTCTCGGCAAGATTCTTATGCTGATCCTCGTAAGCTCTCTCGACAAGGAAAGAACACGGCACAGATCAGAGCGCGAGGGATCAGTAACTGCGTAATGGGGGCTAGAGACTTGCCGAAACTCCCGAGGAACGACTCGAAAAAGACGCCTGAGCTGAGGCGGAAAAGGGTAAGGCGCAAGAAGCGTAAGCCCTGTAAGACCAGAGTGAGTGGAGCCTTGGCTATTGGAGCAGAGAGAAGAGGGGAGAGCGGGAGTGAGCAAAAGCCACCAAGGAAGTTTTCAGGGGTTGGGGTAGGAAATGGATAGCGTTACGTGATTCTGATGGGGGCATGGCACGAGATTGGATGCCGCGTTGAGGCAAAATGATACACGTGTCGTTGTGTGCTTGCTTCGTAGAGTCTACATGGAAAGTACTGCTCCGATTGTGAGCGAGGCCGTTAAGAAAGTAGGTCAGTAACCGAGAGTATAGTCAGCAATTGTAGGTATGTTACCAATGATAGTCACACTTAACTACAATGCAACCCAATCACACAAACCCAAGCAACTGAAACGTCTAATGTACCGGGCTACACACCCACTTTATCTACAACTTCAAGCCTTCTTAGGCTGGGGTCGGTGAATCAGCACCGGGCAAGAGGAATGATGAGCGCAGTAGTCCGACACACTCCCCAGCAGCAAGCGCTTGGTCATGCCCTTCCCATGGCTGCCAATCACAAGCAGATCAACACTCTCCTTCTCCACAGTGCTGATAATTGCCTCCCTGTTGTCAACCACAGAAGAACAGGGTTCTTACATGAGGACACCATCTCCGGACTTCAACCAGTGAGGTCCAAAAACAGAAAATGCATCCCACAGAAAGGCTAAGGCGATGTGGAAAAACGCCTCAGCCCAAAAAACTTGCCTTGGGTCTCCCTTCTCCTCAATTGTCACGTGTTCCAACCCTTTCTCCTCCGCCAGCTTCTTGTACTCCTCCAAAATAGGGTTCTCAGCACCAGCTGGAAGAAAAATGGGAAATATGATTCCAGAAATCTCAAATTGAGATGCTCGGGAGGATAAAGTAGCGTGCTGCCAATTCATGCAGCACGAAGAAGGCATTCGCCGCGTTAGACACGCGTACAGGGGCATGAACGCAGAATAGGCGTGCAGTTCAGTAATTTCAACCAACCTTCAAGCTAGACCGCGGACGCACGTTAGACATTCTGTGAGCACAGCAACTAAAAAAGCCATGGGAGAAGATAGGGGTATTGTTCCCCGTGCATTCAACGGAACATAATATTGTTGCTCTTAGTGAAGTGTATAGCGCTACAAATAAGATTCTGCAGTACGAACGGGGTGTTAGCGAAAGTATGTCATGTTTCACAAAACAGCGGCAACTTACCATCACCGCTAGCAGCTCGGACGTTGAACAGCACCACAAGGTCCTTCTCCGGTCGGAAAATCTTTGCGACGGCGAAGTCAAACGCCTGGCGGCTGAAGTCGCTGCCGTCAAGCGCCACCATCACCTTCCGCTTCTTCACAACGGCCTCCTCAGCCATAATCGCGATGAGAACTTGGTAGCAACTGAAATAGGGTTCTCGGCTAGGTTTGAATCCAAGCAGTCAGACCACAGAAACAAGGACAGGACGATGAGGAATGGAGGCAAATAAGAGCTAATGCTAGAATTGTCACCCAAAAACAAGAAATGCCAGAGAGAGGCAAGTCAGGATAGGTTATGGGGGCGGCTTCATGACCAACATCCAAGCCCTGCAGTCTTGGAGTCCAACAGACAGACATTGTGAGGGTTTGGTCCGAGGAAACGAAAAATATAAACCCAAATCTAAACTAATCCGACAATAATTGTTCCGAATATTTCGCGCCAACGAGAGGCGAGATTCTTGGGCATGCGCATTCAACTGTTTCGGACTGACGTGTAGAATTGTGCATGCCCGACAAATTTACCCAGCAAAATTTGTTGCGCTGCAATTCGGCAGAAAACGCCAAACTAGACAATGATATTTTGGGCAGCGTTTTGGGCAAATACACACGATGTCCGCAAAGTGCTCTGCCCAAAACAAATCCCAGTCGCCCCTCATCGCTCAATAGCAGAATTTTACGGGCAGTATCCGTTTCGAGAGTCCTCCGAGCCGGCTACTGTGCTGAGTCATCATGACAGCGACGATGAACATGCGGACAGCGACGAAGCAGTTGCAGCCTTCTGGTTTTTGCCACATATTTTCGAAAGGTGTTGCAAGGGCAGTTCATCTAGGCCCAAATGGCCTTTCGCGTTTTTCGCGAAGCCGCGAAGGATACGAGGGCAATGGAAATCAACAGAACACCGCAAACGGGAAATGCCTCGATGACTCAGCATGGTATGACCCCTAGGCAACTGACTGAATTAGAGCCCTATTCGGTCGAAACAACTGCACACTTATCGAAGCCGCACAAATTGTAAGCAAATGTCATGTTCGTGAACTGTTGGTTGAGCTAATGAACAGAAACAACCAATTCTACAGAAGCCTCCGCGTCTAGAATAAGTGGCGTTTCTCTTTCGAACTCAGGATGTAGATAAATCCCATAGGGGCTCGACATGCAATTCGAGATGGCATCAACCCTGAACACGCGACCCTTTTTCGAGTTTAGGGTTGATGCCACCCTGAGTTACATGCTGGGCCCCTATGGGTTTATAGTTTTGTCTGCTGCGCAGAACCATTGTGTGGCTGACTGTGTCAGGATTGGGTGACTCTACAGACAATCGCTGATTCAAATATTCGGGTACATTCCTGTCGGATACGTTTTGAACCTGGTATATATATGTCGTTTCCTCGTTGAACCCCTCTCCAGACAACCCTTCGTTAGACTTCGCCAGGATCGCATTGACACATCGATGTTGGCAACACAGAGGGAGGACGTGTCAGTCCAACTCAGGTTTCCAGTTTGGAACGCTGCAATGTGATTGGAGACTGACAGAACCATGACGCCCAATCGACCATCTCTGAGGCTGGCTGCACGTGCCTGCCGCGCCTGCCTCCTACAGTAGACCCCAACCCGTTTTCCGCCTAATACATTCAACTGCTATACAGTAAAACGACGATAAGAAAGTCGATTACAAAAACCCTTCACAAGAAAACCAACATTTCTCAAAGAATAGTGCCTGACGCAAATGCGGCAAAGTTTAGCTTAGCCAGCGGCGACGAGTTGAGGATAGAAAGCCCTGCACTACGTGCATTCGCCACGGGGAATGTGTCCGTGGCAAACACTCTCTTCAAGAAGTCCATCGCCCCCATCATGGCTATATTAGCAGCTTGGCGTTCCCTTTCATACGAATGCAAAAGCGACACCTGCACAACACAACCAGCAAGGCGTCAAATCACATCACACAACTTTCTATAGTTTTAGTTGCAAATCCACTTACCTCTCCAATATCTTCCCCAACTTCCACCAGCCTTTCTAGCACCGTTACAAGCGCCGTAACATCCCCAAAGCCCAGGTTAGCTCCTTGACCTGCCAGCGGGTGCACCGTGTGCGCTGCATCCCCCACAAGAACGCATCTTGGTGCAACATAAGAGCCTGCATTCTGCAGCGACAATGGGAAAGAAAGAACCTTGCTCCGGGCAGATAAAACTTCTGGAGGGATCTGGAACTGATCAGCAGCACCTGAACTGTATAAGGGATTGGTGGGGCTTGTGCAAAGAGTGACTGTAAGGGGGTTGCTGATGCAAGCGCAGAGGATAGGGAGGCCGCAGCAAGATTCCCTGCTGCGGCAGCTGCAGCAGAAACAGCACTGGCAGCTGCTGCCACGGCAGCAGCAGCACCCGAGGTAGCAGCGGCAGCACCAGCAGCACCAGCAGCAGCAGACGAGGGCACAAAAGGCAGCTTCAAAGTCCCTTGGGATAGCCCAGGCGAAGCAAAGTCCTTCCGGAACGCCTCATTAACCGCACCAGCGAATTCTCCTGGGCTCATAGATTGTAGCTTAAGGGCGTGCTCTTCGGTGGTTGACCACACAACATTGCTGAAGTTATCGCCCAGGGGGAGGAGGGCGAGGGGGCCTGAGGGGAGGAACCGCTGCCAGGCTGTGATGCTGGGAGAGGCGAGATCGACGGTGGAGATCACACCTCGCTGGTGATACGGCCATCCGACGGTGCGGAGGCCTGCAAGGGAGCGGACACGAGATCGAGAACCATCGGCTCCGATCTGAGAAGAGGTGGGGAGGGGAAGGAGGAGGTGGGGGGGAGGGGATGGGATGATACAAAAGAGGTGATACGAAGGACCAATTGATGATAAAAATGAGAGACGGAGGGGGGGTAAGGGGATCAGGTGAACAGGCAACCAAAGGCAACCAAAGGCAACAAGCAGCGATTTGATCAAGGGGGTGACATAGGAGGAAGAGACGAAGGGGCTTACCACAAGCCTTGCTTGAATGGGTGGGCGACTCTCAAAGTGGATCTCTGCTAAACCATCCCCATCCCCATCCCCGTCCCCACTGCTGCCTAAGGGGCCAAGAGGCCCTGATTCAGATTTGACTGAATTGTGAGTGACAGTGGGAAAGGAGTCATATGGCTTTGGCCATTTGATGGTTTGGAGCTTTGCTGGAGCGATGAGAGAGACTGAGGGATGGGCCTGCATGGGAGCACATGGGGAAAGAGGCACGGGTGTGAGTGTGAGATGACGTGTGCATGGATGTGCAAGGATGCATGCCGAACGGGGAAAAGATGGAAGTGCTGTATGAAATTGATGAATAGATCAAATGCGCACTGCCACTTGGAAGAGGCACCGACAGAGATCGGTGAGTGGATCTAACACACGACTTCAAAGTCCGAAGATCCCTGAAGTCACAGCACAGACAGCCATCTCACAGGTGTGTCTGCCAAAATTACAATGGCAGATAGCAGGTTGACACTGCACTTCGAAGGTTCTCCTGATTCGCAGACACACCTGTATTCTTCGAAGGAGGCTAGATACGATCAGCTTATTCTCAACTATGTACCTGAGTATGGAAAGAGGGTGGTTGGGGGGGGGGCAGTGGTTGTAAAGAAAGGGGAATGATTGGTGAATGAAAGTTGAGCAGTTGGGAATCGGCGGAAGAAAAAAGCAAGGAGCAGCATGCGTGATGAACAACACAACGGCACGTCACAGGGGCATTGAGGAAATGCAAAATGGCATGGCATGGCATGGCACAGCATAGCCCAGCACAACACGTTGCGGTATAACAATGAAGCGGACGGAACCAGGACCCATGAAGTATGGTGGAGGCATGGTAGGGTACTGCTTGGCATGTCACGGCATGAAAGAGGGCGCTCACCCTAGGTGCGGGAGTCGGCTGTCAGAAGCATTGAAGCGAATGAAACCTGGGCCGGCAAAGTCCCACACCTAGAGAGGGACGAGAGAACGAGCAGGGCACGCAGATAGACAGACTCGAGAGCAGGGGTGACTTTTGAGCCGACTCAGAAGACGTCCAGATGAGAGGAAGAGCTGGGAACGCAGAGAGACAGACTCGGGAGCAGGGGTGAATGGGGAGTGACACGTGGCGCAGCATGCAATCAGGGATGCAATCAGGGCTGCAATCAGGCATGCAATCAGGGATGCAATCAGGGATGCAATCAGGGATGCGATCAGGGATGCGATCAGGGATGCGATCAGGGATGCGATCAGGGATGCGATCAGGGATGCGATCAGGGATGCGATCAGGGATGCGATCAGGGATGCGATCAGGGATGCGATCAGGGATGCGATCAGGGATGCGATCAGGGATGCGATCAGGGATGCGATCAGGGATGCGATCAGGGATGCGATCAGGGATGCGATCAGGGATGCGATCAGGGATGCGATCAGGGATGCGATCAGGGATGCGATCAGGGATGCGATCAGGGATGCGATCAGGGATGCGATCAGGGATGCGATCAGGGATCGATCAGGGATGCGATCAGGGATGCGATCAGGGATGCGATCAGGGATGCGATCAGGGATGCGATCAGGGATGCGATCAGGGATGCGATCAGGGATGCGATCAGGGATGCGATCAGGGATGCGATCAGGGATGCGATCAGGGATGCGATCGGGGATGCGATCGGGGATGCGATCAGGGATGCGATCAGGGATGCGATCGGGGATGCGATCAGGGATGCGATCAGGGATGCGATCAGGGATGCGATCAGGGATGCGATCAGGGATGCGATCAGGGATGCGATCAGGGATGCGATCAGGGATGCGATCAGGGATGCGATCAGGGATGCGATCAGGGATGCGATCAGGGATGCGATCAGGGATGCGATCAGGGATGCGATCAGGGATGCGATCAGGGATGCAATCAGGGATGCAATCAGGGATGCAATCAGGGATGCATGGGATGAGACAAGCTTGAACTGTATGCGATAAGCAAGGGCGAACTGTGCACACGCACGGGCACGCACACACGCACATACACACACAGCACACACACACACACACACATACACACACACACACACACACACACCCACACACCCTCCATAAAACGGTAAACCAGTGAACATGGCACACACCTGCATGTGTTGGAACGGAGCAGCACGAACAGTGTCAGACGCAATGTCATTCCAAACCCCCACACCTGCGAGGTTGGGAAAAAAGAGTTCTTCAGTGCAGCAGCTGCAGAAAACAAGTATACGGGGACGATCTTGTGCGTCTTGATTTGTGCTTCTGTCCACTTCGAGCTTACAATGTAAGAAGCTAGCCGGATACTCACGTTTCAGGAGGTCGATGGATGAGGGGTTGACGGCAATCACCCTGGCATCAGGTGCGGGACTGCTACTGCTGCTGCTGCTGCTGCTGGTCGTGGTAGTTGTTTGCGGTGTCTGGCTGAGGGGAACAGCATCGATCAGAGCGATGCGGAGGTCTCGCGTTAGCCGACTTGTGGCTGCAGCAGCACAAGTGAGGATGAGTAGTAGGGGAGTGGGAGGGTTATTTTTTAGTCGACTCAAAAAGGTGATTTTTTGAGGTGATTTTTGAGTTGACTCAGAAATCACCTACGTTAGCCGACTTGTGGCTGCAGCAGCACAAGTGGAGATGAGTGACGGAATGGAGGGGAGGATAAGGGTTTAAAGGAGGCAATACCACGTGGAGCAATACGATCAGGATAAAGAGAATCATGTAACCTGGCTCACCATAATAGGAAAAAAAAGGATATTGTGGTTTAGCTGGGGAAGCAGAATGCAAGAATCGTAATGAATCAGCACTACACTGTAGTTTGGATGCCTTACACAGCGCACACGCTGCAGCAGCGCCAATGAGACCCCCACCAACGATCGCCACGTCAAACACCTCTCCACCCCTGCTGCTGCTGCTGCTGCTGCTGTGCCTGACGCTGCTAGCAGTGGTGCTGCTGCCGCTGGTAGTGGGGGGTCTGTAGCACCGCTGCTAGGTCTTGGCGGTCCTCCTGTATCAGCAACTGGCGGTGATATGCTCGCTGCTGCTGACGATGATGCCGACGTGGATTCACGTAGAGCACTCGCCAGGAGCCTGATGTTCTGAAAAGCGGCAAATCACAGACCATTTTTGCATGGATGCACCGTTTGAGAGCCCAGACTCCAAACAGACGCGGAAGACGTAGCATTGAAAAGACACTGTCAGGATCAAGAGAAATTACTACCGAAACCGGATTTTCTCTCAAGGTATTCATCAAACCAACCAAAGCGAAGATGCAAACGCTGATCGCGAGACATGAACGGTACCGAGAGGCGCCGTTAAGGTACGAGAGACCAAAAAAAGGATGAAAGAGTCATGGATTCAACGCACGCGAAAGACGGGAGTGGCGTCTGAAACTAAACCGGTTATGCAGCCGCCAGCCCAACTCTCCCCACCAGCAGCAGCTAGCGACTCCGATATCAGATACGGCGCGTGGCATGCTGATCTAGAAGCAACGCGAGCAAGGCGCCACATGACGACTCGAGAAACGTCGTCTCTTTCGAGGCGACTTCGGGGAGAACGGCTGAATCAGACAGGATTTCCTGTCAGGTTTTCCCTTTTCCCTCACTCCTTATGTGGTAACCGTAAATTGCGAGACTCGTGGTCCACCTAGTGCGTCAGAGAACCAACCCAAACCACAACAAACTTCAGCTCATAAAGTCCTAACGAGGAGTTGCGAAATGGGCGATGATTAGCTGCGAAATCTAAGCTGTGTAGGCTCTTGTTGATTGAAACTCGCTTATTGGGCCCCAGCCGCAAGATCAAGGGGAGGGATGGCCTGCCTAAATGGGAGGACAGATCTTCCACGTCACAATGAGCAAGCTTCGAGGCCCTCTGATTGGAGGAACAATCGTTCGTTTGGGCCAGCCCTCCGCTTGCTGATGTGGTTTTGCGATAACATGAATGGGGGCGTCGCCAGAGCCAAATTTTCCTGACGACGTGGGTAGTGACTTCGCCACGGTACAGAGCGTCGCAAAGTTACCGTTATAAAATTGTTCGCCCGTACATTGAATGTCGCCGCACCCCACCCCCCAGCATCACCACCAGCACTCCGCTCCCCCTTGTTCTCCGCTCGTTCCCTCCGCCGATCCCAGTCTTCCGCTTGTCCCTTCTCTCATCTCTTCCCCCCACCCCCCATCCCCCCTTCCCCGAACCACCCCCCCCCCCTTTCCCCCCCAATCGGCGCAACATGCCTACCTCCCACAAGTTCTAGAACCTAGATGCCATTTCACGGATTCCATTCCAGCTTCTCGCCGTTGACACTCTCCTGTCCTCCATTCCGATTATTCCGCCGCTCTTTCCGCCATCCATCCGCTCCGCGCGCTCATCTTCACCACAAATCCGTCTCCCACCGTTCGCGCCAAGACCCTTACTGTTCGTGGAGTCTAGCATCCGTTCTTCCATACTTTCCATTTCCGTCTGATCATCCACCAGGAGAATCCGCACAGCAGAAGCGCCTTTCAATCCTGTATGTGAGTAAGGAAGGCAACATTGCAGTGTCCTTCCGCTTCTCTTCGTGGACCCCTTTTTTTCAATGCTTCTTTGAAGTTCCACTAATATCGTCGTCGTGCCTCGCTTCGCCAGAGTATTTCATCGCCATGGCTTCTCAGATCGCCCGGCTCGCGGCGAGGCGCCTGGCTGGTCTCCCAGCGAACCCGACCGAGGTGGTATGCCGGCGGGCGATGAGCCAGAGCAGCAAGGTGCTGGGGGAGCAGGAGCACGCCATCGAGAACGTGTATTTTCAGGTGCGTGCTTGTAACGGATCGAGCTCGTAACGAAGTGTGCGTGTAAAAGGTATGTTTCGGGCGCATCATCGTAGCTGGTAGACAGAGGGCCATGAGCTATGGCGGAAAGGCGCTGGGGGGACAGGAGCACTCTGTCGAGAACGTCTGCTTCCAAATGCGTGTTTTTGAAGCATTGTGCTTGTGGTGAAGTGTGCGTGTAAAGGGTATGTTTCGGGTGCATCATCGTAGCTGGTATAGCAGAGGGCGATGAGCTATGGCGTAAAGGTGCTGGGGGAAGAGGAGCACTCCGTCAACACCGTCTTCTTCCAGATGCGTGCTCAAAACGTGTGTGCTTGTAAAGGGGTCGTTATTCTCCACGAAGAAGAGGGAGAATAGGTCACAGCAACCCATGACTACATGATCCTTCGTTTCAAACTAAGCTGTGTTTTCCCTTCTGCATATGTTCACCTCTGATCTGTGCATGCTTGCTGGCATGTGTGCTGGCATGTGTGCTGACATGTGTGCTGGCATGTGTGCTGACATGTGTGCTGGCATGTGTGCTGACATGTGTGCTGGCATGTGTGCTGACATGTGTGCTGGCATGTGTGCTGGCTTGTGTGCTGACATGTGTGCTGGCTTGTGTGCTGGCATGTGTGCTGGCATGTGTGCTGGCATGTGTGCTGGCATGTGTGCTGGCTTGTGTGCTGGCATGTGTGCTGGCATGTGTGCTGGCATGTGTGCTGGCATGTGTGCTGGCATGTGTGCTGGGACGCTGGCGATTGTGTGTGTGATCTCCAATGTGTCAATGCTGCTGGAATGTGAATGTGATCTGGAATGCGCTGCCGGATTTGAATGTGCAATGCGACTTGGAATGTGGCTACTTCCATCCCTGCGTCCATGCATCCATCCATTAATGCGTTTATGCAGAAACAAGAGCACGAGAAGCTCGAAAAGCTCAAGGCCGTAAGACCTCCCTGCCCTTCACAATCCATGCCTCGCTCCGCTCATGCATCAGTAGCTCCTTCAGTGTCCGGATGCATTGGATTGTAGTTCAGGGATCGAGTCAAACGGTCATAACGGTCAACCAGTCGCCCAGCCCTCCAAAGTCTAGAGCCCTGGTCGTCCAGAGCTAGGGTCTTGCTCTTGCCCGATCATGCATCAGTAGCTCCTTCAATGTCCGGATGCACTTGATTGTAGTTAAGTTTTGTGACGTCTCAAAACGAGACTACTATCTCCCTGCCCATCACAAGCTAGGCCTCACTCCGCCCATTCACCAGTAGCTCATCAGTGGCTCATCTTGATGCATGCTCCTTTCTCAATCCCATGTGTCCTCCCACATGACCCTACGTGCAATTTTTTCTTCCACCCTGCATTTCACCCTGTATATATATATCATTTTCCTGGCCTCTTTCACCCTTTCCCTCCCCTCCCTCTCCTCCCTCCCGCCTTTCTCCCCGGTGTTCCTTTCGTTTTCATCTGTTATGGATGCCCACAAGAGCTACCAGCGACAGCTGCAACACATGCAACCTGTTTTTCTCGTTTCTCGTCCGCCTCTCCCTTTTCTCGTCCCCCTCTCCATCCCCTTCCTCCCTGCCGCGTTTCTTGATCTCTTCTCACCTCACTGTCTTCCCTGCCTCCCGCTTCCCCACTTCCCCTGTCCCCTCTCCTTTCCCACTGTTCCTCCATACACATCACCGCTGGCAAATAGAGTTGCACAAGGCGCAGGCAGCTCTGCATGCAGCACCATATGCAGCAGCGTATGCAGCAGCAGCACATGACTGACACAGCCAAGGAGGGTCAAGCTCGTTACGATCTGCACACGTCCTTGCCCGCTCCTTCTCAACCCCCTTCTCCTCACAACAACTGGAGGTGCATAAGGAGGCAGTTACCGTATCTATGAGGCACCCAAGGCTTCTCATCCCCCTCATTCCTGTATTCCCTATTCCCCTCTGCCTCCCCCCACAGCAACTGGAGGCGCACAAGGATGAGGCAGCGGCACATGCAGCATCGGCACACGAGGCACTCAAGGCCGCCAAGGAGGCTCAGAAGGCTGCCGAGTCTGCCAAGCCAGCAGACGGAGGCTCAGGCAGCACCATGTCCTTTGCTGCAGGCACTGTTGTCGGTGGGCTGCTGGTGTGGCTGCTCAAGCCCTGAACATGCTCAACTGTGTCACCATCTAGTAGATGGAAATGGATAGTTGATAGTTCTCAGAGGTAAATGTTTTGGAGAATTCAAATGCAGAAATCGAGCATGCTGGTTTTAGACGATTTGTTACCATAAGCCAGTTGTTACATTCCTGAAAGTGACACTCAAGCCGTAACCCTTGTCAAGTCCAAGCCTGTGATGCGAGGTACGAAGTGCAACGGTCGTTGACCTGTCGTGGCACTGGGATAGCCCTGTTGAAGCTGTCCTCTCCTCTCTCTAGGGAGGGTACCTACTAGGTAGGCTTTCCTAGGGGAAGGTGGACAAATGGAGCCTAACTCTCCTTGGGATATCCCTCCCTTCTTTCCCAGTGGTTAGGACTGGTGAATTTATTGTCAAGCATATTTGTGTATGTTTAGTAGACTACATAGGGGCTTGCCATAGAGAGTACAACCCACTAGCTATATACCCCTGTATACTCTCATTCTAGTCAACACTTCTAACTCTGAGATGGTATCATGAGAAGGTTAGGTCCCCCCCGCCCACCCGCGCTTCCGCCTTTGGTCCTAGCCAGCCCCGTCGCCTAGCGCCTAGCCGCCCCACGGGGCACGCTGCCCCCTTGCCTTGCTGGCCCCACGGCCCCGTTCCCCAGCGCCTAGCCGCCCGTGGCCCCGCGGCCCCGTCACCTAGAGCCTAGCCCCCACGGCCCCGTCACCTAGCTCCTAGCCGCCCGTGGCCCCGTCGCCCCGTCACCCAGCATCTAGCCGCCCCGCTGGCCCCGCGGCCCCGTCACCTAGCGCCTAGCCACCCAGCTGGCCCCGTTGCCCCGCCACCTAGCGCCTAGCCGCCCCGCTGGCCCCGCGGCCCCGTCACCTAGCGCCCAGCCGCCCATGGCCCTGTCGCCCCGTCGCCCAGTGCCTAGCCGCCCTGCTGCCCCCCCGGCCGCATCGCCCCTAGCGTAGCCGCCCTGCCGCCCCGTCGCCTAGCCGCCCCGTGGCCTAGCCACCCCGTCGCCTAGCCGCCCCGTCGCCTAGCCGCTCCGTGGCCCCGTAGCCCAGCCGCCCCGCGGCCTCGTCGTCCAGCCGCCCCGCGGCCCCGTCGCCCCGCTGCTCCGCGGCCCCGTCGCCCAGCCGCCCCGCGACCTGTCGCCCCGCTCCTCCGCAGCCCCGTCGCCCAGCCGTCCTGCAGCCCCGTCGCCCAGCCGCCCTGTGGCCCCGTCTCTCAGCGGCTCCGCGGCCACGTCGCCAAGCCGCCCCGCGACCCGTCGCCCCGCTGCTCCGCGGCCTCGTCGCCCAGCCGCCCCGCGGCCCCGTCGCCCGGCCGCCCCGCGGCCCCATCTCCCAGCGGCTCTGCCGCCGTGTTTCCCGGTCCTCGCCCACTTCACCGGCCCTCTCCACCGTCTTGCACCGCGCCCCACCGTTCTGCACTTCTCAGCACCGCACTGCACTGCACCGCGCCCCACCTCACTGCACCGTACTGCACCGCGCCCCACCGCACTGCACCGCTCTGCATCGTATGGCACTGCACTGCACGGCGCCCCACCGCACACCACCGCAGTGCACCGTATAGCACTCCTCCCCACGACTCCTTGTCGCTCCTTCACCGCCTGTTCGCGGCTGCAGCGGCCTTCATGGCGGACTCGGTGCTGCGTTTTGACGCGGAGGGTCAGCCAGTGGAGATCGATTCATGGCTCGTCGACCTCCGCCCTCACCTCACTGGTCAGCGGCAGGACGGCCACTCCCTGGTCGTCCACATTGACGGTACGCTCCCCTGCCCTGCCCCCCTTGTTGCTCTCCCCGCTGACCCCACGTCTGCTGACCGTGAGTTCGCCGCCGCTGCTGCCCTTGCTCGTGCTATCTGGCTGTCGCGTGACGCTGTCGCTCAGCTCGCGATTAGCCATGCCCTCCCCTGTCTGAGCGCCCCCGTTTTAAGTCGGTCAGGACTGCGCAGGAGTTCCTCGAGGCTGTTGTCGAGCGCTATTCAAACCCGTCCTCTGCCTCTGCCGGCCGCCTGATCCTTCCCATGCTCTTCCCTGATCTCGCATCTTTCCCCACTGTCGCTGATCTGGCCAGGCACCTGCGCACGCTCGACGCTAGCTGGCGCGCTGCTTCCACTGAGGCCCAGCTTCGTGTGTTCCAACCCCCTATTTGCTTTACCCTTTACCTGCTTGCCACCCGCCTCCCCGACCACCTTGCCACTGCCCGCGACCACTTTCTTAGTCTGCACCCCGCTGGCCTCACCCTCTCTGACTCTGTCGACACCCTGTCTGCCATAGAGATCCGTCAGCGCTTTATCGCCTAGTCTAGCGGTACTGTGCCGGTCCCTATCTTTCAAGATTGTGCCTCTGCTCATTGCACTTACTCTGATGGTTCTGCGGCTGTCGCTGAGACAGCCCCTGCTGCTGAGACCATTGCGGCGGTGGCCGCAGCGCAGTTCCGTTATGGTAAGGCCTGCCGCCCCAAGGCTGGGCGCGGCGGTGGTAGTGGAGGAGGGGGTGGAGGTGGTGGTGGAGGTGGTTCATGCGCTGGTGATAGTACCGATGAGGGGGCTGTGGCTCGTGCCTCGGAGCAGTAGCCCCAGCGGGAGCAGCAGCAGGCGCCACAGCTTGACTAGCCGTAGCAGCAGCAGTCGCTGCTGAGGGTCGGCCGCCTCTCGCCTAGGTGGCTTGGCGCCGGTGGTGGTCACGGTGGTCACGGTGGTCGAGCGCGTAGCTCGTTATTGGGTGGTGGTGCGAGTGACGGGCGCTGCCAGTACCAGCTCCAGACCGGTCCTCGCCGCGGCCTCGTGTGCGGTAAGACCGGTCATACCCCTACTCGCCGTTTCAGTCACCTAGACGACCTGTTTCGTCTCCGCTTCGGCTCCGCGCCGGACCTCCTCGACTGGCACAGTCTGCTCCGCCGTGGTGTTAGGATCTTTGATATGGACATGGATGATATTAGCTCTGCATTGTATGTGTTGTATGTCGATGACTCTTATGTGATTGGTTCCTCTTACCCCGTATTGCCTAATGTAGGTGTGTCCGGTGTGCCTAGTTTAGGCTCCCCTGCTGTGTCAGGCATAGGACCCTTTGCTGTGTTTAGCCTTGGCTCCATCCTAGCTCCTCCGCCCCTAGCCGCCACTACCGCGCCCTCCTTCACTCTCGACTCTGACGCGTCTCGGTGTTTCTTTTGGGACCACACTATGCTTTTGCCGCTTGCCGTCCTTACCGCAGTTGCCCTTGCAGACCCTTCCTCAGGTTCGGTATTCGCCCGTAGTTCCACCACTCTCCCCTATCCGGTTGTTCCTTCGGGCTCTCTTACAGGCCTACACATCCCCTCGTTCTCTCGGAATCTTGTTGGTGTCGGCTGTCCTCAGGACCTCGGCGTCACCACTACGTTCCCTGGTCACGAGAGGTATGCTGTCTGTACCGAGGCCGCCACTGGTGCCCCCCTCACCACGTTCCCCAGGGACCTGGTGTCTGCCCTGTTCACGCTGGACACCGTGTCCCCCCCGGTTAGGACGCCCCCCCAGGTGGCAGCGTCTACCCACGTTGCTGCGGGCTTGCTCGTGTCGGTCGCTTACTCCCCCGTCGCTTCTGTGGCACCATCGCCTAGGTCACCCCGCCCTCACATGTCTCCGTTACATATCTCAGCACGGTCTTGTCTTAGGTCTCCCTGCGTCGTTCCCTGCGCTCCCCTCCTTGGCAGCACCTCCGTGCACCCCCTGCGTCGAGGGCCGGCTCTGCCGTACCCCTCACTCCTCCTCGTTCCCCCCCACTACCGCACCGTTACAGACCCTGCACATGGACGTCTGGGGCCCCGCCCCCATCCATTGGCCACGTCGTAAGCGTTACTTCCTAGTGCTTGTCGATGAATACACTCGCTATACCACCGTGTTTCCCCTGGAGCGGAAGGCCGATGTGCCCGACGTTCTTATCCCGTGGCTTGTCTCTGCGCGTGTGCACCGAGGTCTCCCTGTGTTGCGACTTCACTCCAACCGTGGTGGCGAGTTCGCCTCTCGCTGCCTTGGTTGCTTCTGTCGTGCGGAGGGCATCACCCAGACATACACGCTGCCGAACTCCCCCAGCAGAATGGGGTCGCTGAGTGACGCATCAGCTTGGTCATGGAGGTGGCTCGTACCTCCATGATCCATGCCGGTGCACCCCATTTTCTGTGGTCGTTCGCCGTTCGCTACGCCGCCCACCAGCTTAACCTGTGCCCGCACCCTCAGCGGCCGCAGGTTTCGCCGACTCTCCTCTGGACCGGGTCTCCTGGTGACGCGTCTGTGTTCCACGTCTAGGGCTGCCTTGCTCACGTTCGTGCCTCTGGCACGGACAAGCTCACTAGCCGCACCGTCCCCTGTGTCTTCCTAGGTTTCCCCCTCGACTCGTCTGACTGGCACTTCTACCACTCGCCGTCTCACCGTTTCTTTCACTCTCGCGACGTCACCTTTGACGAGTCCGTCTCCTTCTACCACCGCTTTCCCCACCGTGGTCCCCCGGTCACTCCCCCCCAGTTTCAGGTACCCCCCCTCCCCCGGTCGCCCCTGTTCCCCCTCCTCCCCGCCCTGCCCCGTCTGTTGTGCCTCACGCCACCCCCCTCCCGTCGGTTGTCCCTGCTGAGGGGTCTGCTGACTCTCGCGGCTTGACAGAGTCCCTTTCCCCGCCTGTCCCCGCCCCGGTCTCTCCTTCCCTGTCACCGCCATTGCTGTCCCAGTCGCAGCCGCCTCCGCAGCTGCCGTCGCCGCCGCAGCCGCAGTCGCCGTCGTCACCGCCGCTGGGGTTTGTGCGTTCTGGGGGTGCTGGTGAGTGTGCAGGAGCGGGTACTGGAGCGGGTTCCCATTCTGGGGGTGCTAGCGTGGAGCTTCTCGGATGGAGCCGTGGTGCCGCTAGAGGTTCTGGTGTTGGTGTTGGGCAGCAGCCGCCGTAGTCGCCGCCGGTGTCCGCTCTTTGCCTCCTCGGCCTTCCTTCTCCTGACCGCCCGCCGGTGCCTCCTGAGTCGCCGCCGCCTCCTCCTCTGCCGGTCTACGGCCCTATGTTTCCTCCCGTGGACTCTTCTCTGGCTCGTTTCCCTCCTTGTTCTCCTCCAGTGTCTCCTCCCCTCTCTCCTGACCCGACTCCTCCGTCTCACGTCTGGGCTCGTCGTCCGTCTTGTGCTCGTCCTACCTCCCATATTCCGCGTTCGTACCCTATTTTGCTTCGCTCCCACACGTCTGGTGCTCCTCCGCTCCTCCCGTCTCCTCCTCCGTCGTAGCTCGCTATGTCCCCGCCTCCGTTCTCTGACTTCTTCCGTGCCTTGCGTCCCCTTGTTCTTCGTGTCCTTGCCTCTCTTGTTACCGACCCGTCCGTTCCTGTCTTGAGTCTGTCGGCTCTTGTTGCTGCTGTCACTGACTTCGCCGCTACTCGCCGCCTTGACTATGCCACCACTCTGGTCTCTGACTGTGCCTGCCCTCCGTTCGTCATGGGAGTGGCTGCCCTTGGCAGTGACGTCCTAAATGACAGACTGTACGAGCTTGCTTTCCTGTCAGAGGCCGCTCCCCATCTCTGTTCCATGCTGCTAGTCCCTGAGGGTGACCTAGACGCCCTCGACATCCCGACCACTCGCACCTACGCTGAGGCCACCTCAGGACCCTGGGCCTCTCGGTGGATAGCTGCCATGGAGCAGGAGATGGCATCTTGGAGATCCACCGGTACCTTCGTCGACGCAGTTCCCCTTCCTAGGGTGAACGTAGTCGATGGCCGATGGCTCTTCAAGGTGAAGCGCCCTCCTGGAGAACCACCTATCTTCAAGGCGCGCTACGTTGCTCATGGCTTCAGTCAACGTGAGGGGGTTGACTTCTTTCAGACCTTCGCCCCAACCCCGAAGATGACTACTCTTCCGGTACTGCTACATGTAGTAGCACAGCGTGATTACGAGCTGCACTCACTCGACTTCTCCACAGTTTTCCTCCCGGGTAGTCTACAGAAGCAGGTCTACCTGCGCTGCCCCCAGGGCTTCTCCGGTACCTTTCCCCGTAGTACCGAGTGGCTCCTCCGGCGCCTCGTCTACGGCCTGCGCCAGGCGCCACGTGAGTGGCACGACACGTTGCGTGCTACCCTTGCTGATCTGCAATTCTTCCCGTCGTCTGCAGACCCCTCGCTCTTCGTTCGTTCTTGCCAGACCCCGTTCTACATCCTTGTCTACGTAGACGACCTGGTCTTCGCTACTGCAGATAGAGACGCACTGACCTCCGTGAAGGCTGAGCTGCTGAGGAGACACACTTGCACTGACCTCAGAGAGCTACGCCACTATCTTGGCCTGCAGATCTCCAGGGACAGAGCAGCGCGCACCATCACCATCAGATCGACAAGCTTGGGAACATTATCACTGAAGATATGTTCGTGATGATCGTGCTCGCTGTACTTACCCCTGAATGGTGATCGTGCAAGGCACTACTCCGCCAGCAGGGGGAAATATCCGAAGTGACCCTTTGCGCAACATTGCGGATTGAGCAGCAAGATATGGACCTCTACAAGGAGAGAACTCTACGCATAGAGAGGCTTGCCTTCTACTCAAGCCAGAAGAATCCACGCCGCGACACGCGCAGTCGTCGCTATTCTTTACAAGCACTGCAAAACCTTCGAACACTCTACTGAACGCTACCAAAATCGAATTGGAAGCAGCGCATGACCATCCTACATGCCTAAACCGAGTGGAAGTCTATGGGGTCACACCCAACAAAGGAGACCCATTGACCCTTCCCCCCAGGACCCACGCGTGACCAGTCGCCCATTCCACACGGACCAGCGACCAGTCCCGCGCCCTCCTGCATCCTCGGACCCTTGTCCGACTCAGCCAGGCACACATGGTCAACCTATCCATCGCCAAGTCTTCATGGCGATAAGAGCTCAGGGCTCCACACGCCGAGCAAATCAACGTCGCCGCACGCCACAGCCGCGCCCAAGTCAGGGAGACTTTGAAATGACGATAGCGGCCCAGGACTACTACAACCCCTACAACGAGCACGGCAATTACGAACCTGCCCATTCCCCTACTGGAGCCGACACCTTACATCACTGACACGACATCCGGAGGCGAGGGACAAGATAGGATGACTTCCCAAAGGACCATCTCATGCACAAGTCGAACTCCGAGGATCACAATGATCGCTCGGAACAATCGCGACAACTACAACACCTGGTACCTAGACAGTTGCTGCGGACAGCACATGGTCGGCTCTGAACACTTCATCTCCAATGCCGTTCCCACCCCTGCCGCAGCCTACATGACCGTCGCCAACAACGAACAGCTTGTGGCAAGGCATCAGGGAATAGTTGTCCTACAGGCGCGCAACACTTTGACGCACATCACCTTGAACGACGTGCTCATCGTTCAGAACCTGCGCTACAACCTACTCTCAATGGCGCAGTTGATGTCCTACGGCATTGACATCAGAACTGACCCCCAAACACGGGACCTCGTATGCTACCGCAAGCTACATAAGCCCAACGAAAAGTCAAACCCACTACAGTACATCGGCAGGGCAACAATAGTCGACGAAGTTTACGTCCTAGACTTCGTCATCCCCAACTGCAACGGTGACAACCATAAGCTGATAAACCTGGTTCTCCTCAACTTCGTCCACCAAGAGGAGAAGGAGTGGAAACATCTCGATGGTCGCCCGTGGGTCACCCACCACATGCACCCATCTGAGACGGATTTACACAACCCTAAACCAGACGGCATATGCCGTACTTGTCGCACCACGACAACCTCCTCCAGCAACATCACTAGAATGGGACTCGAAACTCTCGAGGAAGACAAGATGGAGTCCCTTCTCACCTCAGAGGTCAGCATGACAAGCTCAGAAGCCGCAGTCGTCAACATTCTTCCTCCCAAAGGAAACACAGACACTCCCCATGACTCAATGGAACGCTTAGAACGCATCATTGCCTACGTGGGACCTGGCTGCTCTGACGAAACAGGATGACCAAACCTATGGGAACCTACATGGCATTCAACCCCAACTAGAGAGAACCCACGCCACTAGAAGCAGCAGACCAGGCAAAAAAACTTGCATCCGACATGGAAGCCTGGGCAAACTTCTTCAGAACCATCGCTGCTCGACACGGACCGGCGTCACCAGAAGCAGCAGAGGCAGCACAAGCAACTATGACTGCAGCCTTAGCAGCATGGGAAGCAGCAGTGGCAGTAGCCATAGCATAGGCATCAACAGCTTCGGCAGCAGTAGCAGTAGCAGCAGGCAAAGGAGCAGAGGGAGTAGCAGAGGCAGCAATAACAGCAGTACCGGAACCCCCCAGCCCCAAACCGAGAGTGGAGATAGGTGCACCACCCTTCCTAGCACCAAGCAACTGTGGTCCATCCATAAGCAGAGGCACCTGGAAAGGAGTATCAGCGGAAGACACCGAGTGGGACACCACCAACCCTCCCCAACAACCCTGGCCTAATGCACCAACTGCTGAAGAATGAGGCAGAGGCCCGAAACTACCATGGTTCCGCGATCCTGCTATAGGACGCTGGCGTCTAAACCACGAGGAATGGTATGAAAGAGGAGACGATGAGGACGATGAAGGCGAAAGGGGGAGAACTGCACAAGACGCGTATCTTCACCTTGGTCACCCTCCTCAAACCCTTGGAACTTGGGCCGAGTACGATGAAATCCCTGATGAGGAAAACACTCTACTATGGAGAGGCTACCACGAATCTCCACCGCCCGAACCTCACAACCCTCTCCCACTATCATCGAACGTGATACCCAAGAGACCAAAACCACCGAAACCACTGAAGAAGCACCACCACCCCAACAGACCAAAATCATCGACGATCCGCCACCGCCTCACCTCCCTCGCCCGCACACAAACCACGAGGAGCTACATGAGTGCGCAACTAGACCAGACGCCTCTCCTCGAGGTCGAGAGGTTAGAGAGGACCTAATAGACCGCGGGTTCCTCGCTCTCGCCATCACAGCCATTGCATTCGCAGGCACACCTCCAGCTCCTCCTCCTGACGATTCCCGCCAGCGCTATCCGGGCACTCGAGGACATCGCGCCTCCAGGGATATCTGGCACCAGCGGCTTGGCTACCCCTCCAGAGTCACTCTCAACAACTCGATCAAGGCTAACGTCTTCGCTCCTAGAGCACTCCTAGACTCTGACGGACATGAGCTCCAAGAAAGGTAAGCCCTACGCATCTACACAGTCTGCCCCAAAGCTGCTCTCACACACAGCCCATTACAAGATCTCCCTCGCTGCCCTAATCGCTACACACCATTGGACAAAGTCTACAGCGACTAACTTGTCCTCACACAAGTAGGAATCTATGGGGAGTAGTACACCCTCACCTTCATCGATGCCGCCACCCGCTACTGTATGTCTGGGTAGTCAACGTTCAAAATAGAGGGGGAGTAAATATTTTCCGACCTTAGCTTGCTCTTGCTGAATGCCAATCTGGAAAGAAGTTGAAGGACTGGCAGACAGATGGAGCTCGGGAATTCTGAAGTGAAGAGCTATAGACCCACCTCCAAGAACTTGGGTTCGAGCATAGGCTATCCCTTTCCTATGCTCACCCATAGTAGGGAGTCGCTGAACGGACCATCCGCACCGTACAGACCAAAGTACGGACCATGATGTTGCAGTCCGGACTGCTTACCAACTATTGGCCCTTCGCCATGCACCACACAGTCTGACTGCACAACATACTGTCCACCACCACCAACGACAGGAACCTGTCCCCCTAAATGGTATGGATAGGAAGACCAGCTGACACCAGCATGCTGGGGGTCTGGGGCTGCATGATCCAATACCGCCCTCACCAGGCCACCACCAGCAAGTTCGAAAGGCGAGCTCGCTGAGAGGTGCACCTGGGCATCTCTCACGAGTACCAAGCATGAAAAATCCTGGACCTAGAGAACTCCACCATCGTGCCCTCCACGGACGTCCTCTTCTACGAATGACTCACCTTGAAACAGTTCCAGGACGACCGCAATGCCAATTACCAAGCAGCCTACGTGCATGGCGAATGCAGCTTCGCCTCTCCGGAAGATGAAGACGCCGCTGCTCGCCTGGATCTAGACTCACCTAATGAACACCCTGTGGAAAACCCCCGCTTCGACGATGACGATGACGATGACGACGACGTGGACGGCGCCCCACTCAAACCCTCTCGTGACACTCAAATGCGTGAAGGAACAACTGGAACCTCTTCGGACCCACAGCCCGCCGCCGACTCTGATGACGACGTGTAAGAAGTCACCGACGAACAGCATAGCAACATCAGACTCTCCGGCCTTCACATTCTAGGGCTTCATGCATCAGTCCACAAGAGTCCCTCCGTGATCGAACCTAGGACACCACGACAGTCTCTCATCAGACCTCATCGCACTGAATGGCGCAAGGCCATGTACGCGGAAATTGCATTGCGCTCTCGTAACACCTGGGTCCTCGTCGACCGCGAAGCAGGAAAAGGGAGGAAGATACTCTCTGGGAAGTGGGTCTACCGCGTCAAAACAAACGCCCAAGGGAACGTCGAGCGATGCAAGGCTCGATGGGTCATACGAGGCTATGACCAACGTTACGGCATCGACTTCGACCTCACCTTCGTGCCTGTCAGCCGTCACACCTCCGTGCGCATCCTGCTCGCCGTCGCAGCATGTCGACACCTCGAGCTCCAACAGATTGACGTAAAAAATGCGTTCCTATACTCGAAGGTTGACACTCCAATCTTCGTAGAGCAACCTCACACCTATGGCGACGGGAACCCACAGGTCTGCCAGCTGCAAAAGTCCCTCTACGGGATTAAGCAGGCACCCCGTCTCTTGCAGCAGCATCTCCACAGAATTCTGCTGGAGATAGGGTTCCTCCTGTTACCTCACGACCCCAAGATGTACCGTCTCCACTTCCGCGGAGATTACATCATCCTCACGGTCTACGTGGATGACCTGCTCTACACTGGCACCAACCTCGACGTGCTCGATCAGTTAGAGCGCAGCCTGGGCCATCGCGTCAACATCATTATCTCCAAGACTGTGACCCAGTTCCTCGGACTCAACATCTTCTACACACCATAGGCCATCCATCTCTCCACATCAAAGTATGTCGAGACTCTCGCGAAGAAATTTAACCTAACGCCGGTGCCGCTCTCCACACCCTATCGCACTCCCGCAACCATTACAAGCCCGACACCAAAACTCTCGCTCCTATCACCCATCAACTCTACCAGCAGCAGCTCGGATGTCTGTTGTTCGCCGCCGTCACGTGCAGGCCTGACCTATCCTACATCGCCAGCCAGCTCGCCTAGTATTCTCAGCGACCTGAAGAGGAGAACCTCTTAGATCTACAGCGAGCTCTCTTCTATTTCATTTCAACTCCCCACATCGGCCTCACCTACTCCACCAGCACTACACCCACATTCCAACTCACCGGCTACGTCGACGCAGACTACGTCGCAGACCCCGCTAACCGCCGCTCTCGTACAAAGTTCCTCTTTCGCTTGGAACCTCCTGGACCTATCTCCTCGGCTGAAGCAGAGTACATCGCAACAAACGCAGCGGTTCGCAAAGGGTCTTTACCTACAGGAACTGCTGCAGGAGGCGAAACTCAGCACTTCGCCAATATTCAAGTTGCAATGCGACAACCAGAGTGCAATAAAGATCGCTAACAAGCTTGGCTTCGTCAATCGCACAAAACACATTGCTCTGCGATACTTCTTTGTCTAGGACGAAATCGACCAAGGGAAAGTGGACCTGACATATTGTCCCACCGGTGAAATGACGGTTGACTTCCTCACCAAGAAGCCGCCATGTCAACAGTATCTGCACTGCGCCGAGCTCTGTGGAATCTCCAAGCGTGCCAAGCTCGAGCACCTTCAGCAATGAAAGGGTATGTTACGATAAAGAAATTGTTATATTCATGAAAGTAAAACTCAAGCCGTTACACTTATCAAGTCCAAGCCTATAACGCGATGTACGAAGTGCAACGGTCATTGATCGTTAACCGCCAGTCGAACTGACAGAAGTTCAAGGGTTCGTCACGGCAGCAAGGACGCATACCTGAGTTGTGTGCAGTAGGGACTAACAGCATGGAGCAGAGATGGGGAGCAACCTCGGAAGGGAAAGCAAGCTTGTACTGCCTGTCCTCTAGGACGTCACTGCCAAGGGCAGGAGCACCCCCGACGGACGGAGGATGGGCAGGGTCAGAGACCAGAGCGGTAGCGTAGTCAAGGCGGCGGGTAGAGGCGAAGTCAGCGACAGCAGCGACAAGCGCGTCAAGGCGCGAGACAGGAAGAGAAGGGTCGGTAACAAGAGAGGCAAGGACCCGAGGGACAAGGGGACGAGCGGCATGGAGGTAGTCAGAGAACGGAGGAGGTGCAACAGCAAGGGACGAGGGAGGAGGGGACGGAAGGAGGGGAGGACGAGACGAGTGGGAACGGAGCAATTTAGGGTGGGAGCGCAGGACAAGAGAGACGGGATGAGCACGGGAGGGACGGCGAGACCAAACGTGGGACGGAGGTGTAGGGTCAGGGGACAGCGGAGGGGACACAGGAGGGGAACGAGGAGGAAGACAGGCCAGAGACGAGTCTGGCGGCTGGAACACGGGACCGTAGACAGGAAGACACCGGCGAGCGGTCCGGGGAGGGAAGGCCGAGCAGTCGGAGAGCGGAGACCGGCGGCGACGGCTGCTGCGGCTGCTGCGACGGCTGGGCCGGAACCCTCGGACCGGCAGAGGCAGGACGACTGTCGGTAGAACCCTCAACAGCAGCACCCCCAGAACCAACACCCCCAGAGCAAGAACCCCCTCCAACATCGGCAGCACCCCCAGGAGCCGCAGGACGAACACCGTCCTCCACACCAGCACCCCCAGGGGCCAAGAGCGGCGGCGACGGCGGCGGCGGCTGCGGCGAAAGCGGCGACTGCGGCAGTGAAGGCGAAGACACCGGGGAAGGGGGACGCGGCAAGGACGGGCCGGGGGTACCACCAGAGTCAGCGGACTCCTCAACGGGGACAACCGACGGGAGGGGAGTGACGTGAGAGACACCAGACGGGGCAGGGCGAGGCGGGAGAGGAGCAGGGGCTACCAGGGGAGAGGGAGCAAGGAACAGGGGCGGGGCAACCGGGAGACCGCGGTGAGGGAAGCGGCGGTAGAAGGAGACAGACTCGTCAAAGGTGACGTCACGAGAGTGGAGGAAGCGGTGAGACGGCGGGTGGAAGAAAAGCCAGTCAGACGAGTCCAGGGGGAAACCGAGGAAGACACAGGGGACAGTGCGGGCAGTAAGCTTGTCCGTGCCAGAGGCACGAACGTGAGCAAGGCAGCCCTAGACGTGGAACGCAGACGCGTCACCCGGGGGACCCAGTCCAAAGGAGGGTCGGCGAAACCTGCGGCCGCTGGGAGCGTGGCCACAAGTTAAGCTGGTGAGCAGCGTAGCGAATAGCGAACGGCCACAGAAAATGGGGGGCATCGGCATGAATCATGGAGGTACGGGCGACCTCCATGACCAAGCCGATGCGGCGCTCAGCAACCCCATTCTGCTGTGGCGAGTCCGGCAACGTGTACGACTGGGTGATGCCCTCCGCACGACAGAACTGTCCAAGCCGACCAGAGGCGAACTCGCCGCCACGGTCAGAGTGGAGATACAACACGGGGAGACCGCGGTGAAGACGCGCAGCCACAACCCACGGGAGAAGAACGTCGGGCACGTCGGCCTTCCGCTTCATGGGAAACACCGTGGTGTAGCGCATGTAGTCGTCGACGAGCACAAGAAAGTAGCGCTCACCACGCGGTCCGGGGACGGGGGCAGGGCCCCAAACGTCTAGGTGCAGGGTCTGAAGGGGGGCAGTAGCAGGGCGCAGCGAGGAGGAGTGAGGAGCACGGCGGAGCCGGCCCTCGACGCAAGGCGTGCACGGTGGCGCAGTCGAGGGAGGAAGCGCAGGGAGCGACGCAGGGAGACCTAAGACAAGACCGTGCTGGGACATGTGACGCAGACGTGGGAGAGCAGGGTGACCTAGGCGGTGGTGCCAGAGAAGGGACGGGTGAGTGAGGGACCGACACGAGCAAGCTGCAGCGACCTGGGAGGATGCACCAACCGGGGGGGAAGCGGTGTCGAGGGTAAACAGACCGGACACCGGGTCCCGGGGGAACGTCGCAAGGGGGGAACCTGACACAACCTCAGAACAGACAGCGAACCGCTCGTGCCCGGGGAATGTGCTGGTGACGCCGAGGTTCTGGAGACAGCCGACACCAACCAGGTTCCTCGAGAACGAGGGAACGTGGAGGCCTGTAAGGGAGCCCGAGGGAACTGCTGGACAGGGAAGGGACGTAGAACTGCGAGCGACGACAGGACCCGCAAAGGGGTCAGCGAGAGAGACAACAGCAGGCGTAGCAAGCGGCGTGAGCGCGGAACGATCGCGGACGAAGCAGGCAGAAGCACCGGAGTCGAGAGTGAAGGATAGCGAAGCTGTGGCGGAGGCCGGGAACGGAGCCGGTGCAGAGACTAGGCGAGGCAAACTAGGCAGTCCTACGCTTGACGCAGCAGGGGAGGCTAAGCTACACAAGGGTGCAGCACCTAATCTAGAGTACACAGGGTAATAAGATCCAGCAACACTAGAAGCGTCAGAATACAAAGCATGCAAAGCAGCACCTAGCTGATCCATGTCTAACTCAAAGATCGGCACGCCCTGGCAGAGCAGGCTGTGCCAGTCGGGGAGGTCCGGGGCCGGGCCAAAGCGACGACGAAAGAGATCGTCGAGGCGGCGGAAACAGCGGGCAATCGGGTGCGGGCGGCGGCACAGAGTGCCGCGAAGAGGCCCGGTCTGAAGCTGGTACTGGCAGGTGACAGCACCGGAGCCGCCGGTAGACACCGAGCTGCGCGGGCCGCCACCACGGCCACTACCTCCGGAGGTGCCGGGCCAACCAGGCGGGAGACGGGCCCACGGCTGCGGCGACTGCTGCTGGGACGGCGGCTGCTGCTGTGGCTGCTCCTGCCGAGGCTGGGGCTGCTGCTCCTGCCCACCGGTGGTTGTCCCCTCAGGCGGACTACCGTCACCACCACCACCTGCGCCACCGCCCCTACCTCCCTGGCGACCACGGCCACCGCGACGTGAGCGCTGCTGCGGGTGGACCGCAGCAGCCGTCTCGGTGAGAGGGGTCGCCGTGGCGACCGCAGCCAAAACGTCAGTGAACTTGCACTGGGAGGGGGCATAGCCGTGAAATATAGAGACTGCCGGCGCACCGCTCGACTGAGCGATAGTGCGCTGGCGAGTCTCAATCTCGGTGGGGTGTCGACAAAGGCGGTGAGGGTGAGGTCACCCGGGTGCTGGCTAAGGAAGTGATCGCGAGCACTAGCGAGGCGGTCTGGCAGGCGCATGGCGATAAAATAGAGCGTCATGCAAAAAGGGGGGGGGAGCGCAGTGAGCTGGGCAGCAGTGCTAGCAGTGCGATAGCGGGTCTCTAGGGCACGCAGGTGAGTGGCAAAGTCTGCGACGGTAGGGAAGGCTGCAAGGTCTGGGAACAGCATCGGGAAAAGCAAGCGGCCAGCAGAAGCAGACGTGGGTGTGGAATAGCGAGCAATAACGGCGTCTAAGTAAGCTTTGGCCGTCTCAACAGTAGCAAACCGCGAGCGCTCAGGCACAGGGAGGGCGTGGCTAATAGCAACCTGAGCGACTGTATCGCGGGAGTCCCAGACCGCACAGGCAAGCGCAACAGTAAAGAAGGTCTCACGGGCATCAGAGAGGGGAGCAGGTGCGGGGGGGCGGGGGAGCAAGCCATCGACATGGACAACCAAAGAGTGGCCATCCTGACGCTGACCTGGAAGATGGCGGCGGAGATCGGGGAGCCAGACGGCGAAGTCAACCACATGGCCCTCGGCGTCCAGTCGGAGCACGAAGTCAGCCATCGTGCAGGGTCAGCGGCATAGCTCCACAGCTCTGCAGGGACACAGCGACGCAGGGACACAGCGGCAGCACTCTCCAACACGGCGGCCGCGAGGCGCCCCAGCGCTGGCGAGCAGAGTAGACGGAGCTCGAGGTGGCACGGCAGGCCGAGCAGGCACGAAGATGGGCCGGGCGGGCAGTGGGAGAGGCCAAAGAGATGCGGCGGGGCCAGGCAGGCGCGGCGGGGCCAGGGAGGCGCGGCAGGGCCCGGCGGGCGCGGCGGGGCCAGGCAGGCGCGGCGGGGCCAGGCAGGCGCAGAGGGGCCAGGCAGGCGCGGCGGGGCCAGGCAGGCGCGGCGGGGCCAGGCAGGCACGGAGGGGCCAGGCAGGCATGGCGGGGCCAGGCAGGCACGGCGGGGCCAGGCAGGCGCGGCAGGGCCAGGCAGGCGCGGCGGGGCCAGGCAGGCGCGGAGGGGCCAGGTAGGCACAGCGGGGCCAGGCAGGCGCGGCGGGGCCAGGCAGGCGCGGCGGGGCCAGGCAGGCGCGACGGGGCCAGGCAGGCCGCGACGGGGCCAGGCGGGCGCGACGGGGCCAGGCAGGCCGCGACTTGGCCTAGCGGGCGCGACGAGGCCAGGCAGGGCGCGACGGGGCCGGAGCGGGAGCGACGGGGCCTAGGAGGCACGACGGGGCCCAGGAGGGGCGCGACGGGGCTAGGAGGCACGACGGGGCCCAGGAGGGGCGCAACGGGGCTAGGAGGCGCGACGGGGCTAGGAGGCGCGACGGGGCCCAGGAGGGGCGCGACGGGGCCAGGCGGGCACGACGGGGCCAGGCAGGGTGCGACGGGGCCTAGCGGGCGCGACAGGGCCTAGGAGGCACGACGGGGCCCAGGAGGGGCGCGACGGGGCCAGGCGGGCGCGACGGGGCCAGGCAGGGCGCGACGGGGCCTAGCGTGCACGACGGGGCATAGGAGGCGCGACGGGGCCCAGGAGGGGCGCGACGGGGCTAGGAGGCGCGGCGGGGCCCAGGAGGGGCGCAACGAGGCTAGGAGGCGCGACGGGGCTAGGAGGCGATGCGGCGGGGCCTAGCTAGGGTACGGGCGGAAGCGGTAGGTGGGGGATTCTAACCTACGCGTGATACCATGTCAAAGTAAGAACTGAATGATCAACTAGAAGGAGAAACCTAGAACAAGTACTAGTTGGTTGTACTCACTAGAAACATACCCCAGTCTAGCCTATAACTTCTACATAGCTAATATGTATAAGTTGACAGTGTACCCGCCTTTACGTTCGAGAAATCATAACTACGACTTCCATGATTGCGGCATTCTGCTTCGGATTTGGTATGGAGGCACTGTAGCTCACGACGATTTGCGACGCACTCTGTTTCTGTTTTCATTTTATTTTTCCAACCGTCACAACATGTACAATGCTGATTACGTTTTTTTACTGCAATTTCGCGTGTGTCCATGGAAGTATGCCCGCTGTCCACGAAAGTATGGACCGAGTCCACGGGAGAAGCAAAAGTTTGATGTGCAGTCCATGAAAGTAGGGCCTGTCCACGAAAGTATGAAAGATTTCGTGGAGAGTCCGCGGCAGTAATTTTCCCAAAAAGTCTGCAATTTGGGGGCCTGCTAGGAAGAGAGAAGGGGGGATACAAGTACCGTGCAAGGTGTTGTACTCCCTAAGAGCTGACCTAGCTAGGATATATTAACACAAATAGCCTAACTAAGATATACATTAGTTAGTTGACACTTTTACCAAACGTGCCACTAAGGGCGGATTCCTGCGAAGTTGGATGCAGCTTCGCGTGCTACCTAACTGAACCGCACCGGAATTCAGTTTTCCGCACTTGCAACACCTGTACTGCGCGTGTTGGATCCAACTTAGAAGGAATCCACCCTAATTAGATCCCCTCCCAACATTTCAATGTATTCTTTATTACCTCCATGGGGTGTTCAATACAAGGGAATACGATAGGACTTAAGGAGAGAAGGTGGCTGCAATAACAGTGATGCTTAAGTGCAAGAACTGTGTAGTAGTGTTGAACTTGAGAATGGCACCTGGAGGGATTATCACCGAGTCATTGGGTGCACCCAGGGGAGGGAGTACCTACGAGGGGGAATTGGAATGGTGGAGTTGAGAGACAGAATGGCAATCAATGATAAGGTGGAGGTGGGTAAGGTTGGAGGATGGGAAGGGTAGTGTGAGAGAGAAGTGAGGGAGAGAAGAAGTGTGGGAGGGAGGGAGGGAGGGAGGGACAGACGGACGGACAGGCGGACAAAGAGAGGGGGACCGGGAGGGTTGGAGGAAGGGAGAAATGTCGAGAGGATGGGGGAATACTAAAAGGGAGAGAGGAGAGAGCAGCAGGGGGGAAACACGCAGAAGGAGTAGCAAGCAGAGGAAGGAGGGCACGGCACGGAGGAAGGACCAAGCAAGTTAGCCTGGCAAGGAGTAAGACACACGCCCATCTCCAAGATGCTCATTTGTTCACACAATGCTGATGTGCAAGGCATGGCATGAAGAGCTCGGACCCGGAATTGATAATTGTCGTGACTGTTTCTTTCATCTTTGCCATATCCAATGAACTGCAAGCGCGGAATGAGGACGTAGGAGCGAAATCTGTTCTTCCTGACGATGTTGATGGTCAGGCGAGAGATGGCCCGCTGCTGACACGTGTTGTTCAGAATGACCTGAGAAGGCGTGGGAAGGGGGAGGAGGGAGGAGGGCAACGGGAGGGGAGGGGCGGATGGGTGAGGGGAGGAAGGGATGTGGCGAGGAATGGGGGGGGGGGGGAGCAGAGCCTGAGGAAGAAAAGAAACTTAGAAGGGGAGAGAAGCTTAGAAGGGAGAGCAGGAGCAGGGGGAGCAGGGAAGGGGAGAGCTCTATGTAGAAAAGCAAGCATGGACTGCAGTGGCGCTAGCCAAACTGATTGCAAGGTTGGGCTCCAGCTACAAGACCCAGCTGAAGACACGATAATACGAACTAAGATCAAATCAGAGGTGGTGGGTAAGATGCGAGAAGGGCAAAGTGCGGAGGGCGGAGGGCAGAGGGCAGAGGCTGGCGGGCAGCGGGCAGAGGGCGGAGGAAGACCTCATAAGGGTACACGGGATGAACCGGGTCGATGGGGAAGTTAACTTGGTCATAGCGGAACGTCGTCACCACCACTGCTTTCTCGGCGCTGCCGTCCCTGCACTCTGCACGGCCATGGGGTGGATATGGGGAGATGGGGGAATGGTGATAGGGGAACATCAGAGTATGGGGTTCGGCGATGTACAAGGAAGAGCTTAAGTGGGAAGAGGGCACAGAAAAGAAGGAAGAGGGAAAGTGCGGAAGAGAAGGCATGGGCAATGGGGAAGGGGGAAGAGGGAAAGGGGAGAGGGTTGCAGGGAGAGGGGCGAGGGAGTGCTGGAGGCTATTGGCTTGACGCTTCTGCCGGCCCACCTGCGGGCAAAGTTAATGGTTGTGATGGTGCTGCCACAACCGCCGCAGCACCCGAGGCGAGAACCCGATGGAAGGGACGAGAGGACCCCGAGGCGTTGGCCACTGTGGCCGTCCCCACATGTGGTTGCAAGGTGCTCAGTCCCTCCCACACGCTGCCGCTGCCACTGCCACTATCAGCGCCATCTGCAGCCGCAGCAGCAGCCACAGCAGCAGCAATGGCAGCAGCAGAAGGGGCGGCACAAGCAACAGCAGCAGAAGGGGCAGCAGCAGCAGCGCTATGGAGGTCCATGCGGTCACTAGAGCCATGCTGCTCGCCTCTCTCCCCTCTCTCCCCTTCAGCCGCTCTCAGCATCCGTCTCATCCATTGCTGCTTCACCCAAACCCTCCTTTCTGGCCCCGCCGCTTCTTCCCTAACAATCCCTCCCCTTGGGTCCCTGCTGCGCACCAGTTCCCCCCCTCCGACGTCTAACGTCCCCCGACCTGGTGCTGCCTCCCACAAAGTTGCCACCCCCACCGTTCCAGCCAGCATCAGCACCAGCGCTAGACCGAGCCAAGGCGCGGTGGAAAGCGCGCGGCGAGAGAGAGCCCGCGCCATGGTCAAGGGGGAGAAGGAGCTCACGGAAAGGGGCGGCTGAGATGGCACAAGTCTGCGTAGGGCAGTGGGCAGCAAGGCGGCACAAAATGAGTGGCGGGATTCGCGGAGCGGGTGAGAGTGGACGATGCTGCCGCTGCGACTCACATCCCCCGTAGGTGCTGCGTTGCTCCCTATGAGACGCGGCCAGGGGGTGAATGCATCCGAAAAAACCCGGGCCTCAAACTAGCTTTCGGGGGGCGGAAAACTATCTTTGCTGGGAGTATGTGGGCAACATACTTTTCGACGCGACGCATACAGGGCAGCCGCGCGCAAAATTTCCAAACAAACTGCAGCAAATGGAAGTGGTTCGGGAGGACGTTCGGCAGTAAAGGTGATTGGCTTTAGCAGCTGGGACCGCGCCTCTGATTCTGGCGTGCATATTTCCCGCGAAACAATTCCTCCAATGAAATTTCGACGCGTGTTTTGTACTGTTAGTTCTTTACATGCACGCGCGATTCAATCTGCAGAAAACGAGATAAATTATAACGGAGTTTCGGGTTTCGGACTGATTCGGTTTTTGTAATTTTATCGAAAGCTCCTACTTTTAATAGGTGCGTAAACTGTTAATTAAAACGGGCCAGCCATAATACCACATAGCTAAGCAGTTTTTTTCCAGTTATTTTAAAAGCACAAAATCTAAACGTGCATTAAATCATCTGCAAGACAGATTGCACGAAGCACTCATGAATCCTAATTATTCATTAAAGGTAATAATTCTCTACTTGCGAGCACGTGGCACTGCAGACAACCCATCTGCACTTATAAATACTACATGGCTCTCCGAAAATGCCCAAGCCTTCACATTCTCGTCCCACCATGGCCCATCGCCATCCGTGCCGGCGGCAATTGCTTCAAGCGCCCAGTTACGGAGGTGGTTATAGTACACCTCCACTTGGTTGTGATTAACGCAAGAACTTTTGGACTTATCTTGGTTTTCATGGAGCACTCGATGCTCAACCTGCAAAGTTCCAACAGCACACATGTTAAATATGAAGGTGCATGCGGTCTTTTATCTGAAAATACACTATTTTGTTCTCACCCCATGGAGCCAAAATGCGAGAAGCTTCAGTGGTAAAATGATGGTAGGTGATGTCGGACGAGAAAAAGAGTCTATGATCGCCACGACGAATAGAGCCGTTCCGAATGGAATGTTGCGTGCGCGCCTGTGCCACAAAGACATGGTGAACGTGGCGGCGCCTGAGACGGGTGATCATCCAACACGTGTGGGAAGAGACATGATAGGAACAAGGTTCATGTGGTTGTAACAAACAAGGGATGAGGGAGCAAATAATGCATGCATAACAAGAGAACAAGGGCGTCTGGAGGGAGGGAACGATTACGACTGGAGGAGAAACATATATAAAGGGAGGAAACTGCAGTGGGGGGTGTGAATGGGAGATAGCTGCTTATGTGGGGTCGTATGCAATGGTATTAGTACCCAGAGTGGGTGGGGGAGGAGAGTGTAGCAATGGGTGGGGGATTGATGGATTCGGGTCGAATGGACAGATGAAGGAGGGATGCATGGATACTGGAGGGGAGGATGTATAAGAGGGACGAAAAACGGGGGGTTGAAGGCTGGATAAAGGGATGGAGAGGCAGTAGAGGAGAGATGGTGGGATGGAGGGGTGGAGAACGGGATAGGGAAGGATGATGGACAGGAGAGGAGGATGGATTTGATGCACAGGGAAAAACAGGGAAGAACAGGGAAATGGACAGGTGTGAAGCATAGGAGTGGGTGTTGGATGAGAGCGGAGGATGGATGGGAGCCGAGAATAGATGGGAGATGAGGCCGGATGGGAGATGAGGACAGATGGGAGATGAGGACGGATTGGAGATGAGGACGGATGGGAGATGAGCACGGATGGGAGATGAGCACGGATGGGAGATGAGGAGGGGTGGGAGATGAGGACAGATGGGAGATGAGGACGGATGGGAGATGAGGACGGATAGGAGATGAGGACGGATGGGAGATGAGAACGGATGGGAGATGAGGACGGATAGGAGATGCGGACGGATGGGAGATGAGGACGGATGGGAGATGAGGAGGGATGGGAGATGAGGACGGATGGGAGATGAGGACGGATGGGAGATGAGGACGGATGGGAGATGAAGACGGATGGGAGATGAGGACGGATGGGAGATAAGGACGGATGGGAGAGGAGGAGGGATGGGAGATGAGGACGGATCGGAGATGAGGAGTGATGGGAGATTAGGACGGATGGGAGATGTGGAAGGATGGGACACGAGGACAGATGGGAGATGAGGACGGATGGGAGATGAGGACGGATGGGAGATGAGGAGGGATGGGAGATGAGGACGGATAGGAGATGAGGACGAATGGGAGATGAGGACGGATGGGAGATGAGGACGGATGGGAGATGAGGACGGATGGGAGATGCGGACGGATGGGAGATGAGGACGGATGGGAGATGAGGACAGATGGGAGATGAGGACGGATGGGAGATGAGGATGGATGGGAGATGAGGACGGATGGGAGATGAGGACGGATGGGAGATGAGGACGGATGGGCGATGAGGGCGGATGGGAGATGAGGACGGATGGGAGATGAGGACATCAAGTATACTGTATATGGATATGTGTGGAGTTGAAGGCTTAGAGAGGAAGGGATTAGATGGGGGTTTTGATGGTCAAGGGTTGTTGGGAGAGGAACGGTGGCAAGGTTTGGGACAACCGAAGGTGCAACTAAGGGGTGCAGGCCAGACCAAGCCACAGATGACTTACCAGGGGCACGGTCTAGCTTGAAAGTTTCGCGGGTAAGTGTACCGTGCTCCATACGTCGCACCGTCGGGCGGTTGACCAAGAGGTCAAAGGCCTCATAGACATGCAGCCGTCCCTTAGTCAGCACCTTGTTCCGCCACGTGGTGATGCTCGCGCGGATTGTGTCCCACCTTGTTGTGTCAAGGGCGTACACAAGCGTCAAAAACATCCTCTCCTCCTCGCCTCTCCATCCAAGAGCTATGAACAAGGCATCGAGGATCTTGTTACTGGTAGGCCACATGGTGAAGCCTTCGTTGCTTGCGAGGAAGAAGAGTATTTCGATAGCCTTGATCATGTACTCCTGTGGACGGGCGGGGTGGCACAGGACACAATAATCAGTTAAACCAGCCACTCAATCCGTGGATCCTATCTACCAAAGCCTGCCTATAAGAATGCATTCCCCCAATCAGGGTTTAGCAAACTAGATTGGCGGGGAGACACGAAGCCTAGAGATGGATGTAGGCAAGAACGTGTCGAGGAAAGCACTTACAGAAAGGTTCGTTTTGACACTAGGGACCGATTCGAACGCCGAAACGAGCCGCTCGGCCCACGACTTCTGCTTCGGCGTCATTTGCGTGTAATCTATAGGCCGCCGGTCAAGATACTCGTCTGCAAACTCTCGCTCGAAATTGCGCTGCCGACGCGGCCACATGTTGCGGCCACTAGGCGCCAAAACCGGATCAGCAGTTCCGACCATCACCCGCACAACTTCCCGGTGTTGCAGCCCACCGCCGACCGTGCTGGGCATGCCACCCTGCTGGGCCAGTGCTGGACCCATACTGCGACGCGTCAACTCCGCCTCCAACTCCAAAACCCGCCGTTGCAGCTCTTGATTCCGACGACGTTGCGCTTCAAAGATGGCCCGGGTAACCGTATCAGTTGCTGCACATGTGGTGCCTATGACAAGCGGCACTTCCGCTGTCAAAAGCTCATCGCCTGGGGCCTGCTGCGAGGTACATGGCACGGAGGTGGGGACATGCCTCTGGCGCCGGCCCTGACGACGAGAAGTCCCAAATAGGGGGGGTGCGGAGGGCAGTAAGGGTGGGGACATACGAGAGGGTGAGGGATGAGAAGCGGAGGGGTGGGAAGGGAGCACGGCGGAAGTGGGGGGAAGGGAGGAATGGGGCACCTGGGAAGAGGAGGGCTGATGGGTGGAGGAGGGCAGCTGCCATGCTTGTCCTTGCTGGTTGACCTCCGCCCTTGTCGGTTGATCCACTGCTGTGTGTGGACCATCGACAAAGTCACCATCGTCCCACTCCATCTCCTCCGAGTCAAGAAACGAGTCGTCGTCGCTCAGCCAATCGCGGTCTTCGGCAGCATGGACCTTCTTCCCTCTCACCACACGCGGAGAGCGCATGGCCTGCACGGGCGCCTCAGGTACATGTGTATCACGTTGGGCTGCAAAGGGGTTGGGGTTTGCGGCAATGGCCGAAGCCGGGTCCGAACACGCATCATGTTGAGGTTGCACGTGTGGGTGAGGAGCGGGAGCAGAAAACGCAGCTACGGGAACACGTAGGATCCCTGCGGTTGGTGTCGCAGTGTTACTGAAATGGGAATCGGAGCGCAGAGGTGAAGGGCACAGCTGGGCGGAAGAGGAGTGAGGGGAACAGGATGGTGGTTGGCCAGATGAAAGTAGAGGCGATGAAGAGGGCAGCAGGGCGTTGGAGAGCACATGAGAGGAGTGCAACTGGTCAGGGTAGATCAGAGGTGTATTGCAGCGGCTGAGAGGGGGAAAAAATGGTGGAGGGCAGCTGGGAGGAGTGCATTAGGTGGTTCGAGTGCACAGGGGAGGAGTGCTGCTGGGCGGAGGAGAGAGGGGGGAAAGAGTGCTGAGAAGCGGACGGGAGCGGCGGGGAGGAGTGCTGCTGGGCGGAGGATGGCAGGGGGGAGGGGTGCTGCTGGGCAGAGGAGAGCAGAGGAGAGGACTGCTGCTGAGCGGCAGAGTTCTGTTGGGCGGCGGAGGGCAGGGGGGAAGAGGGCTGTTGGGCGGCGGAGGGCAGGGGGGAAGAGTGCTGTTGGGCAGAGGAGAGCAGTGGTGAGCAGTGCTGCTGGGTGGCGGAGGACAGGGGCGAGGGGTGCTGCTGGGCGGAGGAGAGCAGGGAGGAGGTGTGCTGCTGGGCGGCGGAGAGGAAGGGGGAGGGGTGCTGCTGGGCAGAGGAGAGCAGAGGAGAGGACTGCTGCTGAGCGGCGGAGTTCTGTCGGGCGGCGGAGGGCAGGGGGGAAGAGGGCTGTTGGGCGGCGGGCTGTTATGCATAATGAGTGAATAGCAGTGGGCTGTTACGCATAATGAGTGAATATCACACTAAGATGAATGTATGAGTTTTGATAAGCCACTTCAACCGTAAATGTCTCTACAAGTATACGCGTGCACACACCTTAACAAAGCATGGGAACTTCTTACGGGACCTGGTAAGACCAGGCATAGGGTGTAATGGGGTTCTGCTGGGATATGGGGCGCTGCTGGGAAGTGGTTAAAACAGGGATTTCTGGAAAGTACGGAAGTGTGGTGCTGCTAGGATATATAGAAATCTAGGCTAGGGTCATAACGGGGCTGTGCGTAACAGGGCGGACGTATCGTCACGTATGAGGCGAATCCTCATCCCTGGCATGCGGATACGCCACGTCAGCACCGGATTTGGCGCCGTGTCATATGAATTTGTCGTGCTACGGGGTCAAATCCGCAACCCTGGAGGTGCCGACCATGGAGAAAACTACCCTCGCCTCCTCCCCAAAGTGAGAGAATTTGGTCTCGCTAAAGAATTTGCATACGAGGGCAGTATTCACTTCAGTGACTGCACAATAGTTAATCTTCAAAAGTATGTTCTGCACCCAAGGAGTCTGGAAACGAGAGTGGGGTGAAAGGAACTCATGTCTCACCTGACTGAGTGCACTTGGTGGGCAGCTGTCGAGGCTTGCGTGGAAAAAAATGTGCAGCATAAGGGGAGCTTCGATATGGGTTGGGATATCTTTGTCCAATGTTTGTTGGCCAATCCGCAAAGTAGAAAACTGGTGTAGCACGAACTGGTGATAGGAAACCTGCGGCCAGGCAAGTTCTGTTGGCCAAGCGGTTGTTTCAGGTGTGTCCACACTGCCAGGTGACAGGAGCAAACACACCTGGGAGAGCACCTTCACTGTCATGAACATATAATGGATGAGCGGATGAAGAACAATGAGTAAACAATCTGGCCAGGGTACAGTACTAGGCTCACCTTGGTCACGACCAATTCGGTAAGGCCAGGTCATGCTGCCTCTGACTACACCACATCTGTCCATCCTCACCCTTGAGAGAGCTTTCTGCTGGCGCGATATTGGACCACAAACCTGCAGCAGTTCACCCAAGCAGCAAATCCGCCCGGTCCTTGCTTCTGACGTGTGTGGTGCGGCGGATACGGCGCTGGAGACGCTTCCTCCCGCATTGCAGCTGAACGAGCCAGAGGTGAGGTTGCGCCAGCGGACCTGCGTGCCAGGCAAGGGTATTCGCCGTGCTGATGGGGAATCCGCCCGCCATCGCGCCGGATCCGACGCTGACATGGCATACCTGCGCGCCCGGCAAGGGGATTCGCCGTGCTGATGGGGAATCCGCCCGCCATCGCGCCGGATCCGGGGCTGATGTGGCGGATCTGCACGCCAGGCAAGGGGATTCGCCGCGCTGACGGGGAATCTGCCCGCCCTGGCGTCGGATCCAGCGCTGATGTGGCGGACCTGCGCGCCAAGGAAGGGAACACGCCGTGCTGAAGGCGAATCCGCACGACTGGCGCGTGGGGCAGAAGGGTACAGGGAAAAGGGAACCCTGAAACCGCATTCATCTCTTCCCCCTATTCTGGGAGCACCCAAAATCCCAGTTTCCCCCAAATCCCAGCGGCACAAGGGTATCTATGTTACGCTCAAACCCCACCTGCGCCCCATTAATATGTTACCCACATATCCTCATTTTGTGCAAAACTCAGCAGCACTCTATTTTCCCATTTTCCCCAAATCACAGGGGAGGTTTAAACGCATCCCTGGTTTCCCCCAATCCTTGTTATGTACCGGATCCCTGTTCTTCCCATGTAAAGCATCACCCCTCATCACTGCTTTTACCGCCTTTAAGGAGAAACCCATTTGCAAGTTTCCACACATCTGTATATTGCCCATATCCCTGCAGCTCAACCTTTTCTTTAGTTTCCCTACTCCAAGAGTTTTACCATCCTTGTTCTCTTAATATTGCTGCAGTGCCCCATTTCCTTGTTTCACTCACACCCCTGCTTTCCCCATAACCCAGTAGCACCTTGTCTTCCTTTCTTCCGCTTTGCTCTGTTTATACCACATCCCTCTTTCTCCTCATATCCCAGCAGCTCCACATCTCCAGCGTCCCCCCGTGACTCCCTCTTCCTCATATCCCAGCAGCTCCACATCTCCAGCGTCCCCCCGTGACTCCCTCTTCCTCATATCCCAGCAGCTCCACATCTCCAGCGTCCCCCCGTGACTCCCTCTTCCTCATATCCCAGCAGCTCCACATCTCCAGCGTCCCCCCGTGACTCCCTCTTCCTCATATCCCAGCAGCTCCACATCTCCAGCGTCCCCCCGTGACTCCCTCTTCCTCATATCCCAGCAGCTCCACATCTCAAGTGTGGCCCCGTGACTCCCTCTTCCTCGACGGTGAGTTCCTCAGCCTGTTGCAGCCTCGTTGCCCCTGACACTCCTAGTAGGTGCAGAGTTTAGGCCTGTATACCTTGCTAGTGAAGAATTTCCCATTTCCTGTCGTGTGATATCTTGCTACTGTTTTACTCACCACCTGTTCTGCATCCTTTCTGTGATCGTTTTCCCAATCTAAACCCCTTTTGGGCTCGCAGGAGAGTCAAGAGTCCATGGACTTCTACGCATGCCAATTTTGCAATAAGCGCTTTCGCGGCCCTGCCGAAGTGTCGCTTTTCCAGAGCCCCATCCGCGGGGCATCCTCGTCCAGCAGTATGAGGGGGTGTTGTGGGACCCACCAACAGCGGAGAACTCAGCTGCTGCGGACGCTGAAGCTCCGGAGCTGCAGGAGGAAGACCTTGAAGGGGAGGATATTGGAGGAGAGGAGGGCCTGGTAGGGGAGAAAGGATTAGCAGACGAACAGGCCATAGAGGAGGATGAGTTCGTGCCTGCAGCTGCTTATTTCGCAGAAGAGGACGACGAGGTGTCTAGTTTTGACACTCGCTTCGAGACTTCTAGGTTCCTAACACAGTGCAATCGTGGCGTAGGATTGTGCGGGCCCGACGTGGACGCTTTTCTTCGTCTTGTAAACCATCCCGGCTTTGTTAAGTATGATTTGGGAGACTGGAAAGGGAAAGGGGCTGTCGAGAAGTACATGCGGAGGAGGAATCGGGCGTTGAGAAAGTTAAGTTCAAGACCACGCAGGTCCAAGTGACAGGGTGGCCTAAGTCATTCGCCGTCAAGTACCTAGACGGGGTAGAGGTAATTTCTGGCACGCTCTACAATGGTGTGTAGGCATTGTCTTTCGTTAAATGGACCTATACTTGGATGCACAATGGATATATTGTTCACTCTACTTGTGAATATTTTGGCAGTTATTGCGAAGCATGTGGGCAGACCCAAAGAATGCTCAGGGCTTTGTACATCACGCAGCCCCATGATGACGTTAAGCTAATGCAGGGATTTGTGTCTAACTGTGTTAGCATCCAAAGGTGGGAAGCTGCATATGTACGGCCAGGCCAGCTCCACGCCCGCCTCCTGGGCGGATCACTCGCGGCGACACGGGCAATGACGGCCTTGTCTTGCCGAGGGAGGACGAGGGGGGTGTGGAAGGGGGTAGGGATAGGAGCCACGATGAGGGGCGAACCGAGGATGGTGTCACCATGTCTGCGTCAGACGTGCCGCGCAGACTGAGGAGTGGTGCTGGCGATGCGTGTCGCTGGCGATGCGTGCCGTTGGCGATGGGTGCCGCTGGCGATGCGTGCCGTTGGCGATGCGTGCCGCTGGCAATGCATGCCGCTGGCGATGCGTGCCGTTGGCGATGCGTGCCGCTGGCGATGCGTGGTGCTGGCGATGCGTGGCACTGGCGATGCATGGCTTTAGATATGCGTGGCACTGGAGATGCGTTCGCCCTGCAGCGGTGCTAACGGGGTGTGGCGGAGATAGATCGCGGAGCCGCACAAGGGTGGCGTCGCATCGCCCGTCAAATGAGTGAGGGCACGTCGCACGGCCTTCTGTGTCCTGGTCGCCATTTGCTCGCCACCTCACGTATCGAGGCGGCCTTTCTGCACACACCGAACGTCGCGCGTGCCACTGCCTATGCGTGCCCTTGACTGGCCATCTACTGCGGGTGTGAAACCACTCTGGGTACGGTGCCGCCTTTCATTGCCAGCGCACAATGGCAAGACGCGCGCGGGAGACCTGGCACTATGACACTATCGCCTTGAGCGCCGCTGCTACTGGCTTGGCGTGCTCAAAGGGAGTGCAGCCAGGGGGAACGTGGGGGTCCGTTACGACAGACAGCAGGAAAAGGTCGCTCGGCTGGGCCGCCATGAGACGAGCGAAGGCGGGAAAATGTGAGATGGGCGAGGAACTAACGTTGAATGACTGGGGAGCTGTCACGGTGCCGCATGGAGTGGGAGAGGGAGGAAGCAGTCTAGTCTATCCTCCCTCTGCTTCGATGGATGAGGAAGCTGTAATTGTGTGGATCGATCCCAGCAGTTCTGGTTCAGCTCTCTCACATTGGTCCTAACACAATTAACAGACATCGCACACACCAAGACAGCAGCGCATGGGTCGTTTCGGGCAGGTGTACAGTATTGGCGAGACGGATTTTGGGAAGCCCCCAAAACTGCAACGCACACCCACGCGGTCGAGGTCATGCTGGCTGTGTTTCAGGGCAGTGGATAGTTTAGGCACTTTTTCTTTTAGGGTTTAAGAACAGGGTCTGGCGGGGCGATGCGATAAAAGGCGGTTGGGTAACGGGTGACTGACACGATTAGCCCGCTAAATGTTGAGAACGCACACTCGCACGCGAACTTCAGAATGGGCTCTCGAAATCGCCCCCCGACATGTGCAACGTAGAGTCATCTGACGACCTGGATTCAAAATACTGTACATGTCATATGCCCTGAGAGCGACTTCCTTTTACGCCCGGGAGTATCTCATAGGCATTTTATCCTTAAAGGACCTCTCCTTGTAAGCAAAGTGTACCCGTCTCAACTGAACAGTAAATATGACAGTCAAGTCGGATGATGTAAGACCGTCCAATCATTTTCTCCTGTGCTTTCAGAGCGACCACGCCTAGTGGTCCGCAAGCCTCTGAAAATCCAGATGTGTCAGGCTCGCCAACCAATGTCGAATTTCTTTTTTCCAACAGATCGCTGACGGTCCAGTAGGATTACGACTGCAAACCACAACCAATAGGAAATAGAAAATCCGTCAAACCACAACCAATAGGAACGCACCCAGGAGCGCGTCAATGAATCTGTTATTCTTTTGAAACCAGGCCTGTGGAAGTGAGGGCAATTACACTGCTTCGTCAAGAAAAACATGGTGAAATTTCGACGCCCGAGTTTTGAGTAGGGGATGGACTTACCCTGAAAATTTTAATGTAGAAGTTCACACTATCAGAATTAGAGAAGTGGATGATAGAGTGAGAGTACACACAGATATACCTAAGTGTTGTACCCTCTAAGAGGTGACTCTATACAGTCTATACAAACATGACAAATACACATGTTTGACACACCCCCTAGACTGCATAGGGGAATGTCCTAAACAAACAGCTCAGGGCGGCACTACTAGTCCAACCTCTGAGACAAGGGTCTGAGAGACCAGTCCGAAGGAGTACAGACAAGGCACGAACAAGAGCAGGGCGGCACTACTAGTCCAGCCACTGGGAGAGGACACAAGTCCAGTCTGAGTATACATATAAAGGACAGTACAAAGTCAAGGTCCTAGCAAGTGAGAGGCTACAGGAACTAGACCAAGCTGTACACAGTGCCGCTGATGATCTTTAGGCGCAAGCGCCTTCGTAAAGATATCAGCCGTGTTGGCACCTGAGGCCAAGTGTACTACGCGAGCCTGACGTCGCTGCTGTAGCTCACGCAGGAGGAAGTACCGCAGCTGAATGTGCTTCGCTCTGCCCTCGAGTCGAGGCTCCTGGCACAGGAGGATCATGGCCCTGTTGTCAGCGAACAGGACCGGGGCAGAGCTAGGCCGCTCACCTAAGTCAGTGAGCAAGAAGGTCAGCCAGCGGAGCTACTGTGCCGCCATGGCACCAGCGTAGATCTCAGCCTCACAGCTGGACTGCGCAACAGACGAGGAGCGGGTAGCTCTCCACGAGACGGCAGCTGAGCCAAGGCTGAAGCAGTAGCCCTGGGCAGACCTGAGTGTCTCGGCGTCGTCTGCCCACGAAGCGTCTGTGTGTCCAGTAAGGACCACTGGCCTGCGTCCTCCTAGCACTAACCCCATGCCCGATGTACTAGCAAGATAACGCAGAACCCTCTTAGCGGCAGACCAGTGCTGCGGTCGGTGTCTGCCTGTGGCCACAAAGCGAGCCAGGATGCTGAGAGGGTATGCGAGATCTGGGCGAGTGCAAGTCATCAGGTACATGAGGCAACCCACCAGCTCTGCGTAGGGGCCGCTGGGCTCTACCAACTCCTCAGACACTGGAGCGGAGAGTCTGTGGTCTACAGGCAGAGGGGTGGGCTGTGCAGAGGAGAACTGAAGGCCGAACCTCTGAAGGACCTGGCGCACCAAGTGTGACTGAGTCAGGGTGATGGTGCGCGATGCTCTGTCCCTGGAGATCTGCAAGCCAAGGTAGCGGCGCAGTTCTCCAAGGTCAGTGCACGTGTGTCTCTTCAGCAGCTCTGCCTTCACGGAGGCCAGTGCGTCCCTGTCTGCTGTGGCAAAGACCAGGTCATCGACGTAAACAAGGATGTAGAACGGAGTCTGGCCAGCACGAACGAAGAGTGAAGGGTCTGCGGAAGACGGAAAGAACTGCGGGCCAGCAAGCGTAGCACGGAGAGTGTCGTGCCACTCACGGGGAGCCTGGTGCAGGCCGTAGACGGGGCCCCGCAGGAGCCACTGGGTCCCAGGAGGGAAGGTGCCAGTAAAGCCCTGAGGGCGACGCAAGTAGACCTGCTCGTGTAGGCTGCCCTGAAGGAAGGCAGTGGAGAAGTCGAGGGAGTGAAGCTCGTAGTCACGCTGAGCAGCTAGGTGTAACAGAACCTGAAGAGTAGTCATCTTCGGGGTCGGAGCGAAGGTCTGGAAGAAGTCCACCCCCTCGCGCTGACTGAAGCCTCTAGCCACATAGCGCGCCTTGAAGACAGGCGACTCTCCAGGAGGGCGCTTCACCTTGAAGAGCCAGCGGCCATCGACTACGTTCACCCCAGGTGGGGGAACTGCGTCGACGAAGGTGCCGGTGGATCTCCAAGATGCCATCTCCTGCTCCATGGCAGCTATCCACTGTGAGGCCCAGGGTCCCGAAGTCGCCTCAGCGTAAGTGCGCGGGGTCGGGATGTCAAAAGCGTCTGGGTCACCCTCAGGGACTAGCAGCATGGAACAGAGATGGGGAGCAGCCTCGGAGAGGAAAGCAAGCTCGAACTGGCGGTCCTCTAGGACGTCACTGCCAAGGGCAGGAGCACCCCCGATAGACGGAGGACAGGCAGGGTCAAAGACCAGAGCTGTGGCGTAGTCAAGGCGGCGGGTAGAGGCGAAGTCAGCGACAGCAGCGACAAGAGCGTCAAGGCACGAGACCGGAACAGACGGGTCGGTAACGAGAGAGGCAAGGACCCGAGGAAAAAGGGGACGAGCGGCACAAAGGTAGTCAGACAGCGGGGGGGTGCAACAACAAGGGAGGACGGAGGAGGCGACGGCAGAAGGGGAGGACGAGACGCGTGGGAACGAAGCAACATAGGGTGGGAGCGCAAGACAGGCGAGGCAGGACGAGCACGGGAGGGACGGTGAGACCAGACGTGCGACGGAGGAGTCGGGTCAGGAGAAAGGGGAGGGGACACAGGAGGGGAACGAGGGGGGAGACAGGCCGGGGACGAGTCCGGCGGAGGGAAAACAGGGCCGTAGACAGGAAGAGGAGGAGACGGTCGGGGAGGAACAGACGCAGGGTCGGGGGACGGAAGGCCGAGCAGGTGAAGGGCTGACACCGGCGCGGACTACTGCTGGGCGGCACAACGGCGACACCTGGACCGCAAGCTGCTCCTCGGCTACCACCGGCACTCTCCACACCAGCACCTCCAGAGGGGCCACCCCCAGGGCGACCGGGACGAGCACCCCCAGAGTCAGCGAACGGGTGCTGCGACGACGGCGGCGACGGCGGCGGCGGCGGCGGCAGCGACAACGACGGCTGCAGTGGCGGCAGAGGCGGTGGAGGAGGGGACTGGGGAGGGGACGCCGGGGGAGGGGCGGCCGGCGAGGACTGCACAGGAGGGCCACCAGAGTCAGAAGACTCCTCAACCGGGTCCTCCGACGGAAGGGGGGTGACGTGGGACACACCAGAGGGGGCGGGACAGGGAGGAGGACGAGGAGAGGCAGGGACTACCCGGGAAGGAGTGACTAGGAACAGGGGGGGGGTAATCGGGGGACCACGGTGGGGGAAGCGACGGTAGTAGGAAACGGACTCGTCAAAGGTGACGTCGCGAGAGTGAAAGAAGCGGTGAGACGGCGGGTGGTAAAAGTGCCAGTCGGACGCGTCAAGGGGAAAACCGAGGAAGACGCAGGGAAGGGTGCGGGCAGTGAGCTTGTCCGTGCCGGAGGCACGAACGTGAGCAAGGCAGCCCCAGACGTGGAACGCAGACGCGTCACCAGGAGACCCAGTCCAAAGACGGGTCGGCGAAACCTGCGGCTGCTGAGGGTGCGGCCACAAGTTAAGCTGGTGAGAAGCGTAGCGCACAGCGAACGGCCACAGAAAATGGGGTGCACCGGCATGGATAATGGAGGTGCGAGCCACCTCCATGACCAAACCGATGCGTCGCTCAGCGACCCCATTCTGCTATGGGGAGTCCGGTAGGGTGAACGTCTGGGTGATGCCCTCTGCACGACAAAAGCGACCAAGGACACCTGAGGCAAACTCGCCACCACGGTCTGAGTGAAGACGCAAGACAGGGAGACCGCGGTGGACACGCGCAGAGACAAGCCAGGGGATGAGAGCGCCAAGCACGTCGGCCTTGCGCTCCAGAGGAAAGACTGTGGTGTAACGAGTGAAGTCGTCGACAAGCACAAGGAAGTAGCGCTCTCGACGCGGCCCAGGGACGGGGGCGGGGCCCCAGACGTCCAGGTGCAGGGTCTGCAGCGGCGCGGCGGTAGGGGGAAACGAGGAGGAGTGAGGGGCACGGCGAAGCCGACCCTCGACACAAGGCGTGCAAGGGGGGGCGGGGGAGGAGGGAAACGCGGGAAGAGAACCTGGGAGACCAAGGACAAGACCGTGCTGGGACATGTGGCGCAGACGCGGGAGCGCAGGGTGACCTAGGCGGTGGTGCCAAAGGAGGGTCGGGTGAGTGAGGGACCGACAGGAGCAGGCAGCAGCAACCTGGGTGAGCGCTCCAGCCGGGGGGGTCACGGTGTCCAGAGTGAACAGGCCGGACACCGGGTCCCGGGGGAACGTGGACAGGGGGGCACCAGTGGCGGCCTCGGTACAGACAGCATACCGCTCGTGACCAGGGAACGTAGTGGTGACGCCAAGGTCCTGGAGGCAGCCGACACCAACTAGGTTCCTGGAGAACGAGGGGATATGCAGACCTGTGAGAGTGCCCAAAGGAACCGCCGGACAGGGAAGGGTGGTGGAACTGCGGGCGAGTACCGGACCGCCGGAGGGGTCAGCAAGAGAAACGGCAGCAGGAACAGGAAGCGGCGTCAGGGTGGTGAAGTCGCGGAAGAAACACCGAGAAGCGAAGTAGAGGCGTCTGGCGTCGGAACGACTGCGGAAGCACCAAGACTACACAAGGCAGAGGATCCTACGCCTGACGCAGTAGGGGAGGCTATGCTAGGTACACGTACACTAGGCAACAGTGAGTAATAAGCGGGAAGCACACTAAAGTCATCAGCATACATCACATGCAGAGCAGAAAGAATGGCAGCCATGTCCATATCAAAGATCTGAATCTTACGACTAAGCAAACTGTGCCAGTCCGTGAGGTCTGGCGACGGGACGAAGCGCTGACGAAAGAGGTCGTCCAGGCGACGAAAACAGCGGGGAGTGGAGTGACCGATCTTACCGTAAACGAAGCCGCGGCGAGGACCGGTCTGGATCTGGTACTGACAACGCCCACCGCCAGAGCCACCACTCGGCACACCACCACGCGCCCAGCCACCGCCAGCGCCGGGCCACCCGGGCGGAAGGACACTCGTCTGCCGCGTCTGCGACGGCTGCTGCGGCTGCTGCGAAGGCTGCGACTGCGGCTGCTGCAACTGCAGGGGCGGCGGCTCAGCTGGACTGGGCAGGGTCCCCTCGTCCGCTCCAGCACCAGACGACCCGACCGCACCACTACCCCCTCCCGCACCCCCGCCTCCACCTCCGCCGCGCCCAACCTTGGGGCGGCGGCCCTTCCCCGAACGAAACTGCGCTGCAGCAGCAGTCTCAGCCACTGCGGCAGAGCCGTCAGAGAAGGTACACTGAGCGGGGGCACAACCCTGAAAGATAGGGACCGGCACGACACTGCTCGCCTGGGCGATGGAGCGGTGACGGGTCTCTATCACCGTCAGGGTGTCTACAAAGTCAGTGAGGGTGAGGTCTGTGGGGTGAAGGCTAAGGAAGCGGTCGCGGGCGACAGCAAGGCGGTCAGGGAGGCGGGTGGCAAGCAGGTAGAGGGTAGAGGTAATGGGCGGCTGGTGGGCTCTAAGCTGTGAGTCAGTGCAGGCAGCGCGCCAGGTCTCATCTATCGAGCGCAGGTGGGCAGCGAGGTCAGAGACAGTGGGGAAAGATGCAAGGTCAGGAAAGAGCATCGGGAGGATCAGGCGACCCACCGAGGCAGCCGGAGGGGTGGAATAGCGCTGGATGACAGCATCTAAGTATGCCTGAGCAGTGGTGAGGGACCTAAAGCGAGGGCGCTCGGACGGGGGAAGGGCGTTGCTAATGGCAAGCTGCGCGACAGCATCGCGAGAAAGCCAGACAGAGCGCGCACGGGCAGTGGCAGCAATAGACTCGCGCTCAGTGGGGGTGGATTCAGCAGGCAGAATAGCAGGGGGATCTGGGCAGGGGAGCGTACCGTCAAGGTGTGCGGAAAGCGGTTCACCATCCTGCCGCTGGCCAGTGAGTTGGCGGCGGAGGTCGGCAAGCCACGCCTCGAACTCCAGAGGCTGGCCTTCAGCGTCGAAGCGAAGCTCCGCCGCCATCAGGAACAGTGCAGTGCGGTGCAGGGCAGTGCAGCAAGGTGGAGTGCGGTGCAGTGCGGTGCCAGGCAGTACGGTGGTGCGGGGCGGTACGGTGCAAGGCAATTCAGGGCGGGGGGGGAGGAGGGGGGGGGGGAAACCGTACCAGTGAGGAGGACCGGGGCCGGGGTAGGGACGAGCGCAGGGGCCGGGCCGGTGCAACGGGGCCGGGCTGGTGCGACGGGGCCGGGCGGGCGCGACGGGGCCGGGCTGGTGCGACGGGGCCGGGCGGGTGCGTCGGGGCCGGGCTGGTGCGACGGGGCCGAGCAGGTGCGTCAGGGTCGGGCCGGTGCGACGGTGCCGGCCGAGCGGGACGGTGGCCCGGGAGGGGCGCACCGGGGCTGGGCGGGCGCGACGGGGCCGGACGGGTGCAACGGGGCCGGGCGGCTGCGAGTGGGCCGGGCAGGGGGCGACGGGGCCGGGCGGGTGCGACGGGGCCGGGCGGGCGCGACGGGGCCGGGCTGGGGCGACGGGGCCGGGCGGGTGCGACGGAGCCTGAAGGCGTGACGGGGCCCAGGAGGGGGCTCGACGCGGCCCAGGAGGGGCGCTACGGGGCCCAGGAGGGGCGCTACGGGGCCCAGGAAGGGCGGTACAGGGCCCAGGGGGGGGCGCTACGGGGCCCAGGAGGGGCACGACGGGGCCCAGGAGGGGCGCTACAGGGGCCCAGGAGGGGCGCGACGGGGCCCAGGAGGGGCGCTACGAAGCCCAGGAGGGGCACGACGAGGCCCAGGAGGGGCGCTACGGGGCCTAGGAGGGGCGCGACGAGGCCCAGGAGGGGCGCTACGGGGCCCAGGAGGGGCGCGACGGGGCCTGGGAGGGGTGCGACGGGGCCCAGGAGGGGCGCTACAGGGCCCAGGAAGGGCGGGACGGGGCCCAGGAGGGACGCTACGGGGCCCAGGAGGGGCGCGACGGGGCCCAGGAGGGGCGCTACGGAGCCCAGGAGGGGCGCGACGAGGCCCAAGAGGGGCGCTACGGGGCCTAGGAGGGGCGCGACGGGACCCAGGAGGGGCGCTACGGGGCCCAGGAGGGGCGCGACGGGGCCTGGGAGGGGCGCGACGGGGCCCAGGAGGGGCGCTACAGGGCCCAGGAAGGGCGCGACGGGGCCCAGGAGGGGCGCTACGGGGCCCAGGAGGGGCGCGACGGGGCCCAGGAAGGGCGCGACGGAGCTAGGGGGGTCGCGACGGGGCTAGGGGCACGACGGGGCTAGGAGGGAGACACGGCGGGGCCGAGCTAGGGGGGCGAGCGGAAGCGGTAGGTGGGGGGGATCCTAACCTACGCGTGATACCATATCAGAATTAGAGAAGTGGATGATAGAGTGAGAGTACACACAGATATACCTAAGTGTTGTACCCTCTAAGAGGTGACCCTATACAGTCTATACAAACATGACAAATACACATGTTTGACACACACCCCTAGAAAAAATGGCTCCCCTGTCATTGTCAGGAGTGGCACATTCTGAGCAGGGCGAAACGCATGCCTGCAAAAACAGTCAAAAGTTTAGAGCTACCCAGCCAGGAAGTCTTGGGCAAACTCGGATTACGCAGGGTGACCCCTAGGTTATCGAGGGACTAGCTTGAAACGCGAAGTTGATACACAGGTGGAGAGACTTGCGACGCTGCGACGTTTCCTCAATCGCTGCATACGCCAGTCAAGCCGCCCATGCACAGTACACAAAAAACACCGCCCCATTTCCTGGGAAAATCCTATAGTCCACGTTGCCCCTACCGTACGGCCCGTATTCGTTGTAAGCGAAATCTCTCGCGTCGCCCCCCGGGCTCTCAGGGCATATGGCCTGTACTGTACTGCCTGGGCCGAACTCTTTCACGAGTGTTCCGCAACTGTAGAATATGGCGACATGAACAACGCAGGAAAGACCTTTCCAGCCATTTGTTAGAAACTAACGGTAAGCAGCATTTCCAGTTGTCGCTAACCGCAAGTGTCCGCCAGCCTGGCTGAGACCACCACCATTACACTGTAGTCGATGCCAACGAACGGCCCGTCCCATTGTAATGTAGTGCACTGGGCTCTTGCATGGGGCATAAGCTTGAACATGGTTGTATCCAAACAATGCGTACAGTGGAGTGTACTTTATAGTATAGGCTTAAGCAACATACTCTGAATAATAGCAGTGCATGTTTATGTTTCTACAAACTTATGCTATGGAATACCAAAACAATTACAGAACACGTGGTCACGGGGGTCATCCCGAAATGAAAGCAAGGGAAAGGGGACATTACGAAACTAAAGCAAACAACCACATCACATGACACACTAAGTAAAGAAGCACGCAAGGAGAAGGTGCACGAAGAGCACCGAACACGAGAGGACATATACCTGAACATCCTACGGACCATATTGGATCGCTTCATGAATGTTGCTAATATACTTGCAATATCTTTTGGGAATATTGATATTCAAGAGGACATTGAAAATATTAGGGGATTTGGTGGACTGTACAAGCGATATGCGTACAGTAATTACGTCGTTACGAGCAAGTCTCTCGATGGCATCTCTGCCATCTGCTGTAGGTCAAATGCTGCACGCCGAGCAGGGTGTACAGTACATCGGCGAATGCTATGGTCAAGGTCAACCCATCCGAGAGGTTCATAACGGTTTGGTGTGTTTTATACTGAACAATGGCTTGTGCAGCGCGGTGTGTTCTTGAATCGAAGGTGTATGTCCCTCCTCTCGAGCATTTGCACCCTCGTCTGCTCTGCTGTCAGTTGCCATGCTCGAATGTTCCGTCCGCAGCAGCCATTGGTTCTCTGAACCAGTGACAATTCCCATGTCAAATTTGTTCATTCATGGCGACGGACGCTTCAACCATTGTTGGTTGTTGCAACCGCTGAAGAAACGCGAGGCGGAGACGTAGAACACGCGTCGATCAGCGATTAGGTCAAATGTTGCAACTGTCTAGCGAACGAGGCTCCTCAAGAGGATTTTGCGATGTACATTGAAGAAAAACGTTCCGAGTACCACTCGGGACGCTAGTATCGTCCGAGAAGGGCTGCATGGCCCAAGTTCCAAGAACGGTCGCTGTCACGTCGGCCCGATTCCCAGTCTCTGTAGCCGTTCTTAGAGTTTACAGCGTGAGGTTGCTGCAGGTATCGGCTCGTCAGAGACCGCCGACTTCGTTCGTCCCGTCGACATCGTTCGCCCGCCTGGTAACTCTTTAGGAGAGCGTTTCGCTACGTCATTTGCAGCGCGTCGCTGCTTCATTTGCATCTTTGAGCCCGATGTATTACTAGTCTCGCTAGTTTCTAGTTTCTCTTAAATCCTCGTCTCCTTTCTCTCCTCCCCTGTCCTTCTTTGTCTCTCTCCCGCTCTTTCTCCTCTCTGAGGTTAGTCTCCTTCCTCTCCTCCTCGCCTCACTTCATTAATTTCATCTCACGTGATTCCCCTTCTCCGCCACCTCTGTGGCAGCAGTGGCCGAAGAAACATCATACGCTGACGCACACTGCATCCTTTGGTTTTGGCTCCCCATTCTCGCATTTCTCGGCGCTTCTCAGCAGCATCCCTCCCGGTTCTCTGCGCAACCTCCGCGTTTCTCCGGGCAGCCTTCACGTTTCTCCGGGCAGATTTCAGGTTTCCAGCGTCCTCCCCATGGCTACAGCCAGTTCCCGATTCTCCTCACTCGCGCCGCTGACACGTCAGCAGCGGCCCCCTCTCGACTCGTTTCTTCCGGTCACCATTACTGCTCGTACCTCTGCGCCGGCTGCTCGCTTACCCAACGAACCCCGCAGAAATAGCAGCAGCATGAGGGTTAACCGCAGCATCAGCAGGGAGAGTAACCATAGCAGGGAGAGCAGCAGTGGGGGTCCGCTTTCCAGCACCTCAGCACAGCGAGGCGTGAGCATCAGGGAAGGCTCGCCGAAACAGCCATCGTCTGGAGCAAAGGCGTTTCGTGCGGTGGTGAGCTTTGCAGTGAGGAAGCTGAGGGGTGGAGGTGCATGGGAGGGACAGCATGACGGGGAGGGGCAGCCCAGTGGGCCTGAGGAACGGGATCGTTCCAGCTCGATGGAGATGGGTGTAAGGGTAGAGGGAGTGGTGGAGAGCGGTTCAGAGCGGTCTAATCTGGCTGGTGCGGGTGCAGATAACGGTAGAGTGCGTAGACACAGCAGATCAGGTGCGTGGGAGATGGAAGGAGGGGAGTGCTCGAGGGTAGGAAAGGACGGAAAGAGAGGGTCCGAGGGCGAAACAAGATTTGAGAGCGAAGCAAAGCCAGACACTGAAAGGGGACTTGGCCGGGGGGGACAGTTGGATAGGCGTAAGCCTGACGCCCGGTATGAGTCATCTGAAGGTTCTGATGTCGCGTTCACAGTCTCTAAGTCCGAAGGTTCTTATGTGGTCTCTCAGTGTGAAGGCTGTAATATAGTATCTGTTTCTCAAGGTTCTTATATAGTATCTGAAGGTTCTAATGTAGTATCTGAAGGTTCTAATGTAGTATCTGAAGGTTCTAATGTAGTATCTGAGTCTACAAATGGTGCTGTGAAAGCGCTCAGTGAGGGTATGGAGAGCGCTAGAGCAGCCGAAACTGAAAGCTTCAGGGAAGGGGCGCTGGAGCAGCAGCACGCGTTTCAGCAGCAGCGGCTAAGGGGTGTGCTGGGGCCAGCAGCAGTGGCTGGGGAGAAGCGGGGCAAACTGGGCGTTAGAATCAAGGGGCCTGGGGCACAACCGCAAAGAGCAACTTCAGCCTTGATGCATCCGCCTCCTCTGCCTGTTGAGTCGACTCAAAAGTCTTCTCATGGGGCGTCTCTGATGAACGCTGCATGGGGGCCGGTGTCTGAGGCGCCCCAAAGGTCAACTGCAGGAGGCTTGATTCATCCGCCTTCTCTACCTGTAGGCTTCCCTCCTGGAGATGGGGATGTGGCCGTGGCCGTGGCTCTCAGTGGTTTGGATGTATGTGCAGCTGCGAATGAGGAGAGGGAGGACGAGGGGGAGGAAGAGGAAGGGGGAGAGGAGGGGGGAGAGGAGGGGGAGGAGGGGGAAGATGTGGAGGAGGAAAGTGGAGAAGGGAGTGAAGAGGACGAGAGGTGGGAGGAAGAGGAGGCGGAAGAGTCACGCGGGGAAGTGGGAGAGAAGAAAGCAGAGCGCACGAGCGTGTTGCGCCGAGGACTGGCTGTCTCTTCCCGCACACTCTCCTGGCTCTCTGATGTTGTTGTCTCGCCCGCTCTCAGCTTCACAGGCCCGCCGGGTAGGTCTCCCCGCCGCCAGGTAGGTCTAGTATGCCATGCTGCTTTGGTCCGAGCCTCAGAGCCAGGCTTGTGAGGCGTATCTTCTGCATCTGAAGTCCCGAGCGTGTTGCGCCGAGGACTGGCTCTCTCCTCCCGCACGCTCTCCTGGCTCTCTGATGTTGTTGTCGGGCGCGCTCTCAGCTTCACATGCCCGCCCGGTAGGTCTTCCCGCCGCCCGGTAGGACTAGTACGCCATGTAGCTTTGCTCCGAGCCTCAGAGCCAGGCTTGTGAGGCGTGTCTTTGGCGTCTCAAGTAACAGATGTGTTCCGCCGAGGACTGGCAGTCTCTTCCTGCACAGAAAACGGCATGGTAAGAGTATACTATTGAGGCGCCTCAAAAACTACCCCTAGCCCGAGACGTGACGACACACATGTGTACTCGTCTCGAATCAAGTACCAGATGTGTTGCGCCGAGGACTGGCCGTGTCTTCCCACACGCTCTCCTGGCTCTCTGATGCTGTTGTCTCGCCCACTGACAGCTTCACAGGCCCGCCTGGTAGGTTTCTCTGCCGCCAGGTAGGTCTCTCTGCCGCCCGGTAGGACTCTCTGCCGCCCGGTACGGTAGGTCTCTCTGCCGCCCGGTAGGTCTCTCTGCCACCCGGTAGGTCTCTCTGCCGCCAGGTGGGTCTCTCTGCCGCCCGGTGGGTCTCTCTGCCGCCCGGTAGGATTCTCTGCCGCCCGGTAGGTCGCTCTGCCGCCCGGTAGGTCTCTCTGCCGCCCGGTAGGACTCTCTTCCGCCTGGTGAGTCTCTCTGCCGGCCACAGCTGTTCAGTACTCTGTGCGTCTTACCCTCCTCCACCACTCCACGTGTCTCCCCCCTCCCCCCACCCTAGTGGCCCGCGCCTTCAACTCGCTGCCTCGCATCCGCATGGGCGTGCTGCTGGACGTGGCGAGGAGCGTGAGGGCCAGTGCGGGCGGCATGGGGGCGTGGTCCATGCGGGACCTCACCCACGGGCTGTACCTGCTGTCGCTGCAGCATGCTCAGGAGAGGGCAGTGGATAGCGTTGCGTCAACGCCAGTCACAGACGAGCAGACCGTAAGCAACAGGCATGGGGGCATGGGGCGTGGGGGCGTGGTCGATGCGGGATCTCACCCACCGGCTGTACCTGCTGTCGCTGCATGTGGAGGAGAGGGCTGTGGACAGTGTTGCATCAGCACCAGTGGTAGATGAATTACTGTGAGTGCAAAGTGGTGAGACATGGGGGCATGGTTGGCGCTGCGCCTCTCCCACAGGCTGTACCTGCTGTCGCTGCAGCATGCGGAGGAGAGGGCGGTGGATGGTGTTGCGTCCTCTCCAGTGACAGATAATTTTTTTAGGCGCCTCAAAAGTCCTCTCCAGTGGCAGATAAACAGACCATGAGTGAGAAATAAGGTGAAGCATGGTCTGTGCAGCACCCTCACCTCAACCACGGGCTGTACCTGTGTCGCTGCTGTCACCCATGGTCAAGAGAACGCTGCAGACAGTGCTGCATCAACGGCAGTGACAGACGAGCAGACAAGTGTGAGTGTGCTGGTCAACACAGGTACATATTCCGTTCCTGCCTGCTGACCTTCCTTCACTTGCTCCCTTGTCTCTCCCACAGGCCAACGACCGAATCTACCACTGCAAGTTCGCCTGGACATTCACGTTTTGAGGTGCCTCAAAACTTCGCCTGGACATTCACGTTCTCTTTAGTCACTTTCCTTTCCTTTCATCACTCATGTCCCTTCATTCTCTCATTCTCTCATTCTCTCATTCTCTCATTCTCTCATTCTCTCATTCTCTCATTCTCTCATTCTCTCATTCTCTCATTCTCTCATTCTCTCATTCTCTCATTCTCTCATTCTCTCATTCTCTCATTCTCTCATTCTCTCATTCTCCCGCCTTCCGCAGGTCCAGGATCTGATATACCACTGCGAGTTCACTTTCGAGTCGACTCAAAAGTCACTCACGTCCCTTCATTCTCCCGCCTTCCGCAGGTCCAGGATCTGATATACCACTGCGAGTTCGCCCGGGCGTCTATAGCCACGACGCACCGAACGATAGCACAGGCATGCATGGTTCGGCCGAACCGCATCATCAAGATCGTGCCCAAGGTGAGACATGTCTTGGAGACTGGTCAATTCTTGAGATGTCTCAAAACACTTGCCCAAAGTGAGACATCTCCAAGCCGTCACTTTGAATGCGGAAGAACCCGGAGTGATGCCTCTAGAAGACTCAGTCCTGGCTTCTCCTGAGCCGACTCAAGCTCTGACTTTTCACTCTTTTCTCTCCTCTCTCTCGTTTCTCTTTTCTCTCCTCTTTCTTGCCGCAGGCTCGGTACGGCAGGCCGGCCTACTTCATAGCGCTGGACGACAAGCGCCGTCTCGTAGTGGTGTCGTTCCGCGGGACGAGGTCGGCACACGACATGCTGACAAACCTTGCCGCCCACTCCGTCCACGTGTCCACTGTTCAGAGTGCCGTGGAAAGAGCAGCAGAGGGGGAGGCGAGGGTAGGAGGAGGAGGGGGAGGAGAGGGAGGAAAAGAGGGAGGAGGTGGTATGGGAAGGGGGGGAGAAGAGCGATCGGGGTCTGCACAGAGGAAGGGGGATTGGAGAGGAGGAAACGAGGGGTTGAGGGAGGAGGTAGGAAGTGGAATTGTTGAAGGGGAGGAAGGGGAAGGTGATTTCTTCATAGAGAGTGACGGGATGGAAGGAGCCAGCCGGGTGAAGGGGATGGGTGTGGGGAGTGGGCAATATGGCAGGAGGAGCGAGGGGGATAAGAGAGAGGAGAGGAAAGGAGAGGAAAGGAGGAGAGAGGGAGGGAGGAGCAAGGATGGGCAACAACCAAAGGAGGAATCGATGGAGGACGTAGCGCACAAGGGAGTGGGCAAGGGGGCGGACAGGAAAGGAAGGTGGCCGGAGGAGGACCGGATGGAGGACGTAGTAGGAGAGGAGGAGCGTCGTGACATGGACGAAGTCATCGCCTTCGGGCACTATGGCATGGTTCAGGCAGCTGAGACCTTCGTGCACGAGGAAGCCCCTCTCCTGCGCCATCTCCTCGCCCACCACCCAGGCTACGACCTGCGCTTGATCGGGCACTCTCTTGGGGCGGCCGTGGCGGCACTGGTGACCATTCTGCTCAGGCCGCAGGCGGAGGTTCTGCTGGGGGTGGCGAGCGGGAGGGTGCGGTGCGTGGGGTTCGCCACCCCGCCCTGTGTGTCAAGACACCTGGCGTTATCATGCGGCTCCTTTATCACTACGGTGGTGCTACAGGTAAGCTCGTCCAAGCATGAGGTATCTCCCCCCTCCTCCGCCATCTCCTCTCCCACCAGCCGGGCTATGACCTGCGCTTGATCGGGCATTCCCTGGGGGCGGCGGTGGCGGCGCTGGTGGACCATTCTGCTGAGGCCGCAGGCGGAGGCTCTGCTGGGGTGGCCAGTGGGACGGTGCGGTGTGTTGGATTTACCACACCACCGTGTGTGTCCCGGCACCTGGCGCTCTCCTGTCGGTCCTTTATAACAACCATGGTGCTGCAGGTGAGGGTGAGGGTGCTGCTGAAAGTGAGGGAGGTGCTGCAGGTGAGGGTGAGGGTGCTGCTGAAAGTGAGGGAGGTGCTGCAGGTGAGGGTGAGGGTGCTGCTGAAAGTGAGGGAGGTGCTGCAGGTGAGGGTGAGGGTGCCGCTGCGTGTGCGTGTGGAAGCCTCTCTTCTGCTGTGCCCGCAGGCCGAGGCTCTGCTGGGGGTGGGGCAAGTGGGAGGGTGCAGTGCGTGGGGTTTGCCACCCCACCCTGTGTTCCCGGCACCTGGTGCTCTCCTGTCGCTCTTTCATCATCACAATCGTGCTGCAAGTAAGCTCCTTTGTGCGTAAAACATCCCCCCCCCTGGCAATCGTTCGTCACCACCTGGCACTCCTCCCTTCCCTCCCCCTCCTCTCCTTCCCCCCGAGCCTCGCCCTCGTGTCCCCTCCCCCTTGACCCCACCAGGTCGACATAGTGCCTCGACTCAGCCTGCACGCATCGGAGTCGAACCACCAGGACAGCATAGTGCAACGAACTCACCACTTTCTCTCCCTCGCCCGTCCCCTTTCGCTACCAGGATGCCATAGTGTCGTGCACGCCTTGGAGTCTCTGTGCAACAAACTCACCATTGTCTCCCCTTCCTGCTCTCCCTCCCCTCGTGCTGTGCTGTGCTGTGCTGTGCTGTTGCTTGCTGTGCTGTGCTGTGCTGTGCTGTTGCTGTGTTGCTGTGCTGTGCTGTGCTGTGCTGTGCTGTGCTGTGCTGTGCTGTGCTGTGCTGTGCTGTGCTGTGCTGTGCTGTGCTGTGCTGTGCTGTGCTGTGCTGTGCTGTGCTGTGCTGTGCTGTGCTGTGCTGTGCTGTGCTGTGCTGTGCTGTGCTGTGCTGTGCTGTGCTGTGCTGTGCTGTGCTGTGCTGTGCTGTGCTGTGCTGTGCTGTGCTGTGCTGTGCTGTGCTGTGCTGTGCTGTGCTGTGCTGTGCTGTGCTGTGCTGTGCTGTGCTGTGCTGTGCTGTGCTGTGCTGTGCTGTGCTGTGCTGTGCTGTGCTGTGCTGTGCTGTGCTGTGCTGTGCTGTGCTGTGCTGTGCTGTGCTGTGCTGTGCTGTGCTGTGCTGTGCTTTGCTGTGCTGTGCTGTGCTGTGCTGTGCTGTGCTGTGCTGTGCTGTGCTGTGCTGTGCTGTGCTGTGCTGTGCTGTGCTGTGCTGTGCTGTGCTGTGCTGTGCTGTGCTGTGCTGTGCTGTGCTGTGCTGTGCTGTGCTGTGCTGTGCTGTGCTGTGCTGTGCTGTGCTGTGCTGCGCTGTGCTGTGCTGTGCTGTGCTGTGCTGTGCTGTGCTGTGCTGTGCTGTGCTGTGCTGTGCTGTGCTGTGCTGTGCTGTGCTGTGCTGTGCTGTGCTGTGCTGTGCTGTGCTGTGCTGTGCTGTGCTGTGCTGTGCTGTGCTGTGCTGTGCTGTGCTGTGCTTGTGCTGTGCTGTGCTGTGCTGTGCTGTGCTGTGCTGTGCTGTGCTGTGCTGTGCTGTGCTGTGCTGTGTGTGCTGTGCTGTGCTGTGCTGTGCTGTGCTGTGCTGTGCTGTGCTGTGCTGTGCTGTGCTGTGCTGTGCTGTGCTGTGCTGTGCTGTGCTGTGCTGTGCTGTGCTGTGCTGTGCTGTGCTGTGCTGTGCTGTGCTGTGCTGTGCTGTGCTGTGCTGTGCTGTGCTGTGCTGTGCTGTGCTGTGCTGTGCTGTGCTGTGCTGTGCTGTGCTGTGCTGTGCTGTGCTGTGCTGTGCTGTGCTGTGCTGTGCTGTGCTGTGCTGTGCTGTGCTGTGCTGTGCTGTGCTGTGCTGTGCTGTGCTGTGCTGTGCTTGTGCTGTGCTGTGCTGTGCTGTGCTGTGCTGTGCTGTGCTGTGCTGTGCTGTGCTGTGCTGTGCTGTGCTGTGCTGTGCTGTGCTGTGCTGTGCTGTGCTGTGCTGTGCTGTGCTGTGCTGTGCTGTGCTGTGCTGTGCTGTGCTGTGCTGTGCTGTGCTGTGCTGTGCTGTGCTGTGCTGTGCTGTGCTGTGCTGTGCTGTGCTGTGCTGTCTGGCTGTGCTGTGCTGTGCTGTGCTGTGCTGTGCTGTGCTGTGCTGTGCTGTGCTGTGCTGTGCTGTGCTGTGCTGTGCTGTGCTGTGCTGTGCTGTGCTGTGCTGTGCTGTGCTGTGCTGTGCTGTGCTGTGCTGTGCTGTGCTGTATTTTGCTGTGCTGTGCTGTGCTGTGCTGTGCTGTGCTGTGCTGTGCTGTGCTGTGCTGTGCTGTGCTGTGCTGTGCTGTGCTGTGCTGTGCTGTGCTGTGCTGTGCTGTGCTGTGTGCTGTGCTGTGCTGTGCTGTGCTGTGCTGTGCTGTGCTGTGCTGTGCTGTGCTGTGCTGTGCTGTGCTGTGCTGTGCTGTGCTGTGCTGTGCTGTGCTGTGCTGTGCTGTGCTGTGCTGTGCTGTGCTGTGCTGTGCTGTGCTGTGCTGTGCTGTGCTGTGCTGTGCTGTGCTGTGCTGTGCTGTGCTGTGCTGTGCTGTGCTGTGCTGTGCTGTGCTGTGCTGTGCTGTGCTGTGCTGTGCTGTGCTGTGCTGTGCTGTGCTGTGCTGTGCTGTGCTGTGCTGTGCTGTGCTGTGCTGTGCTGTGCTGTGCTGTGCTGTGCTGTGCTGTGCTGTGCTGTGCTGTGCTGTGCTGTGCTGTGCTGTGCTGTGCTGTGCTGTGCTGTGCTGTGCTGTGCTGTGCTGTGCTGTGCTGTGCTGTGCTGTGCTGTGCTGTGCTGTGCTGTGCTGTGCTGTGCTGTGCTGTGCTGTGCTGTGCTGTGCTGTGCTGTGCTGTGCTGTGCTGTGCTGTGCTGTGCTGTGCTGTGCTGTGCTGTGCTGTGCTGTGCTGTGCTGTGCTGTGCTGTGCTGTGCTGTGCTGTGCTTGTGCTGTGCTGTGCTGTGCTGTGCTGTGCTGTGCTGTGCTGTGCTGTGCTGTGCTGTGCTGTGCTGTGCTGTGCTGTGCTGTGCTGTGCTGTGCTGTGCTGTGCTGTGCTGTGCTGTGCTGTGCTGTGCTGTGCTGTGCTGTGCTGTGCTGTGCTGTGCTGTGCTGTGCTGTGCTGTGCTGTGCTGTGCTGTGCTGTGCTGTGCTGTGCTGTGCTGTGCTGTGCTGTGCTGTGCTGTGCTGTGCTGTGCTGTGCTGTGCTGTGCTGTGCTGTGCTGTGCTGTGCTGTGCTGTGCTGTGCTGTGCTGTGCTGTGCTGTGCTGTGCTGTGCTGTGCTGTGCTGTGCTGTGCTGTGCTGTGCTGTGCTGTGCTGTGCTGTGCTGTGCTGTGCTGTGCTGTGCTGTGCTGTGCTGTGCTGTGCTGTGCTGTGCTGTGCTGTGCTGTGCTTGCTGTGCTGTGCTGTGCTGTGCTGTGCTGTGCGTGCTCTGTGCTGTGCTGTGCTGTGCTGTGCTGTGCTGTGCTGTCTGTGCTGTGCTGTGCTGTGCTGTGCTGTGCTGTGCTGTGCTGTGCTGTGCTGTGCTGTGCTGTGCTGTGCTGTGCTGTGCTGTGCTGTGCTGTGCTGTGCTGTGCTGTGCTGTGCTGTGCTGTGCTGTGCTGTGCTGTGCTGTGCTGTGCTGTGCTGTGCTGTGCTGTGCTGTGCTGTGCTGTGCTGTGCTTGCTGTGCTGTCTGTGCTGTGCTGTGCTGTGCTGTGCTGTGCTGTGCTGTGCTGTGCTGTGTGCTGTGCTGTGCTGTGCTTGTGCTGTGCTGTGCTGTGCTGTGCTGTTGCTGTGCTGTGCTGTGCTGTGCTGTGCTGTGCTGTGCTGTGCTGTGCTGTGCTGTGCTGTGCTGTGCTGTGCTGTGCTGTGCTGTGGCTGTGCTGTGCTGTGCTGTGCGTGCTGTGCTGTGCTGTGCTGTGCTGTGCTGTGCTGTGCTGTGCTGTGCTGTGCTGTGCTGTGCTGTGCTGTGCTGTGCTGTGCTGTGCTGTGCTGTGCTGTGCTGTGCTGTGCTGTGCTGTGCTGTGCTGTGCTGTGCTGTGCTGTGCTGTGCTGTGCTGTGCTGTGCTGTGCTGTGCTGTGCTGTGCTGTGCTGTGCTGTGCTGTGCTGTGCTGTGCGTGCTGTGCTGTGCTGTGCTGTGCTGTGCTGTGCTGTGCTGTGCTGTGCTGTGCTGTGCTGTGCTGTGCTGTGCTGTGCTGTGCTGTGCTGTGCTGTGCTGTGCTGTGCTGTGCTGTGCTGTGCTGTGCTGTGCTGTGCTGTGCTGTGCTGTGCTGTGCTGTGCTGTGCTGTGCTGTGCTGTGCTGTGCTGTGCTGTGCTGTGCTGTGCTGTGCTGTGCTGTGCTGTGCTGTGCTGTGCTGTGCTGTGCTGTGCTGTGCTGTGCTGTGCTGTGCTGTGCTGTGCTGTGCTGTGTGCTGTGCTGTGCTGTGCTGTGCTTGCTGTGCTGTGCTGTGCTGTGCTGTGCTGTGCTGTGCTGTGCTGTGCTGTGCTGTGCTGTGCTGTGCTGTGCTGTGCTGTGCTGTGCTGTGCTGTGCTGTGCTGTGCTGTGCTGTGCTGTGCTGTGCTGTGCTGTGCTGTGCTGTGCTGTGCTGTGCTGTGCTGTGCTGTGCTGTGCTGTGCTGTGCTGTGCTGTGCTGTGCTGTGCTGTGCTGTGCTGTGCTGTGCTGTGCTGTGCTGTGCTGTGCTGTGCTGTGCTGTGCTGTGCTGTGCTGTGCTGTGCTGTGCTGTGCTGTGCTGTGCTGTGCTGTGCTGTGCTGTGCTGTGCTGTGCTGTGCTGTGCTGTGCTGTGCTGTGCTGTGCTGTGCTGTGCTGTGCTGTGCTGTGCTGTGCTGTGCTGTGCTGTGCTGTGCTGTGCTGTGCTGTGCTGTGCTGTGCTGTGCTGTGCTGTGCTGTGCTGTGCTGTGCTGTGCTGTGCTGTGCTGTGCTGTGCTGTGCTGTGCTGTGCTGTGCTGTGCTGTGCTGTGCTGTGCTGTGCTGTGCTGTGCTGTGCTGTGCTGTGCTGTGCTGTGCTGTGCTGTGCTGTGCTGTGCTGTGCTGTGCTGTGCTGTGCTGTGCTGTGCTGTGCTGTGCTGTGCTGTGCTGTGCTGTGCTGTGCTGTGTGCTGTGCTGTGCTGTGCTGTGCTGTGCTGTGCTGTGCTGTGCTGTGCTGTGCTGTGCTGTGCTGTGCTGTGCTGTGCTGTGCTGTGCTGTGCTGTGCTGTGCTGTGCTGTGCTGTGCTGTGCTGTGCTGTGTGTGCTGTGCTGTGCTGTGCTGTGCTGTGCTGTGCTGTGCTGTGCTGTGCTGTGCTGTGCTGTGCTGTGCTGTGCTGTGCTGTGTTGTGCTGTGCTGTGCTGTGCTGTGCTGTGCTGTGCTGTGCTGTGCTGTGCTGTGCTGTGCTGTGCTGTGCTGTGCTGTGCTGTGCTGTGCTGTGCTGTGCTGTGCTGTGCTGCTGTGCTGTGCTGTGCTGTGCTGTGCTGTGCTGTGCTGTGCTGTGCTGTGCTGTGCTGTGCTGTGCTGTGCTGTGCTGTGCTGTGCTGTGCTGTGCTGTGCTGTGCTGTGCTGTGCTGTGCTGTGCTGTGCTGTGCTGTGCTGTGCTGTGCTGTGCTGTGCTGTGCTGTGCTGTGCTGTGCTGTGCTGTGCTGTGCTGTGCTGTGCTGTGCTGTGCTGTGCTGTGCTGTGCTGTGCTGTGCTGTGCTGTGCTGTGCTGTGCTGTGCTGTGCTGTGCTGTGCTGTGCTGTGCTGTGCTGTGCTGTGCTGTGCTGTGCTGTGCTGTGCTGTGCTGTGCTGTGCTGTGCTGTGCTGTGCTGTGCTGTGCTGTGCTGTGCTGTGCTGTGCTGTGCTGTGCTGTGCTGTGCTGTGCTGTGCTGTGCTGTGCTGTGCTGTGCTGTGCTGTGCTGTGTCGTGCACTGCCAGGACGACATAGTCCCTCGTCTGAGTCTGCACGCGTTGGAGTCTCTGCGCGCTGAAGTGGTGGCGTGCGCTGCTGCACAGCCCAGCAAGGAAAAGCGTGCCCGCGGCGCCACTTCAAACACCACCACCAGCAGCAGCGATAGCAGCAGCAGCAGCAGCAGCAGCAACAGCAGCAGCGACCGCAGCAGCAACGGCGCCAGCAGCAGCAACAGCAGCAGTGTCGGCGCCAGCGGCACTGCTCCTGACAACGTTCCGTCTGTTCAAGAGCCAGAAGTGGTGACATCCGCCCTCCAACAAGACACGGTTGCCAAGGCTGATGTGGCCGGTTACACGGGACGCGAGCTGACCAGTGCTACGATACTCCACGACTCCATTGCTTCCAATGGCCCGGCATTCAGTGACCCTGCAACCAGTAATCCGTTGCTTTCTCCCCCTGACTTACCTCCTCACTCCCCCCCTCACTCGTTCTCGCACTCCCCGTCTCTCTCACACTCCTCCACCTCTTTCCCCTCCTCTTCATCTGCCTCTTCCCCCACCACCACCACTGACACTACCCCTCACGACCTCACTCTCTCCACCTCCTGCTCGTCCGCTCTTGACGCTCTCTACACCTTCTCCTCCTCCCTCCCCTCCTCCTCCCCCGGCTTCTCCTCCTCCTCTCGCTCCCCTCTCTCTGTCTCTCGCACCGGCCTGCCTCCCCACACGCCTTCCCCTGACCCTCCCTCGCTCTTGACCAAGCTCAAGTCGAAGAGGTGGAGGAAGCAAAAGAAGCAGAGGGAGTTGAGTCGACACGAGATGCTGCTCCTGCACCAGGTGCAGGAAGAGTGCTGTGTTTCGGACGAGCGTGAGTCTTATGGTGGAGCAGCTAGTAAAGAGGATGGATGGGATGACTTGAGTCAGCAGCCATGGCAACCACAGCAATCATGGGAGCCACAGCAACCACTGGAAGGTGGGGAGAATGACTGGGACACTGGATTGATCCCGCTAGACGCTGGAGAGGAGGCTAGCCGCAGCCAAGGGACGAGTAGTGACATGGGAATGCCCAGTGAAGACGATGGAGGTGCAAATGGTGCTGACGATTCTTCAGTTGCAAGTGGCGATCATCTCACCCTGCAAGGTTTGGAGCAGAATGACGATGGCAAAAGTGAGGTGCTTCAAGAGGTCGTCCCTTCTAATGGCGAGGCGGCATCTGCGGACGTGGTAACCATGGACACGCACAGGCGTTACGCCCCGGGAAAGCTGTACCATATAGTGAGGGATAAGAAGGATGGGGAGCATGTGTTGCTGGAGGCCCAAGGGAGCTCTCGATTTGAGAGGATTGTTTTGTCGTCCTCGCTATTGTCAGACCATCTTGTGAATTCGTACATGTATGCATTGCGAGATGTGTTGAAAGGCATGTAGAAATCATTTTGTTTTGTGCTTGTATATAGTCGACTTGGATTGGTTTTTGAGATGGGAGAATTGCCATTCTACTATTTATTGCTTGATTTTTTCTGTCCGACAGTCTGGTTCGCGGGGGTGACTCAAGCAGCAGGTGGGTACGCCAAGTAGCAAAAAAAAAAACCATAAAACCGGAAATCATCCCTTCTTGATCGTCACATGTTTTATCACGTATAGCGCGTTCTCTCGATGTGTATCAGGGAGCTAAGCGGATAAACTTTTGGCGGACAAAATTCTCCGACAGCAGTGGTGTCAGCATGCTAGCTTTTGAGGTGGCAACAGCAGATCATGTCCCTCCCATATATCCTCAATGCAGCGTGGTGCCTAGGGGTCCGACCAGCCTTTGTCCGGCCTTCAACCATACTGTACCACGCGAACATCTGGCTGAAAAACGCCGGAACCGTTCTGTAAATTACTGTACCACTCGAACCGTCCAAACTTACGTACAACGCCCTCAGCGTGCCCCTACCCTTCGACGGAAAGGGCTCCTAGGGAATTTCGACATGCTGATCAACCCAGTAAATAAATCCGCCGTGAATTTAGCGAGGATCCTCGGCTGAATGTGTTGGGCCAGCATCAGCTGTCCGTTTCTTGCGCTTTCTGAAATTCAGTCGACCATCTGCTTTCTCTGCCAGCTCGCAACCTGCCAGCTTACAGATCCAATTTCATACTTCGTCTACTTTCTCATTCCTTTTCCCGTCGAGTAGTATCCTGAAATTCCCTTTTGCTCGTCAGCTGGACCCTGGCAGTTCCCTAAACCTATGTAGCTCTTGCGGCGCGTGTAAACTATGTCGGCCGAATTTAAGAGTTCAATTTCTGGTTCAATTTCTGGTAGCTTGATTCCTTCTACTTTCACTGATACTCGCCAAGATGCTGACATGGAACAGCTGCGCGCGTTCATCGACACGTGTCCGCTTCTCGACCACCACTGCCACTGCTTGATGGAGCTCGAGCCTCCCGTTACAGTCACATCTCTCAGCGACGCGCTGCTAGGAACGCTGACGGAAGCGCATGGAAAAGCGCGAGAACACGCAGTACACTCCATCGCCGTTAAGGTCCGTTCGTTTTTAATCGCTACGCGTTTCTCGACCTTCCTATCTCCCTCACATCCCTTTCCCCTTCCCCTCCCCCCGTCCTCCGTCGTTCCCTCTGCCACAAACAGCGCAGTATCCGTGAGCTGGCGGCCGCCCTGTCAGCGGACGCCATGTCACTGGAGGCAGTCGCAGCTGCTCGGCTGCGATTGGGCGACGCTGCAGCCAATCAGAAGCTGTTTGGTGCTGCGAGAATCTCTGCTCTGCTTATAGACGATGGGCTCAGAGGCGGGGTGGCTAATAGCGCGGATTGGAACTGGGGAGCGGGAAGTGGAGGCGGAGAGGGAGAAGGGGGGCGAGGGGAGGGAGGTGCAGGAGAAGGTGGAGGGTCAATGGACGAACAACAGCAGGGGGGGACGAGCAGCGGAGGGGGACGAAAAACAGGAGAGGGGGGACGAAAAACAGGAGAGGGGGACGAAAAACAGGAGAGGGGGGACGAGCAGCAGGGAGGGGAGCAGGGAGAGGGAGGGAGGTGGAGGTGGAGGGGCGTGGCATGGCATGAGGGGCTAGCACCGGTGGTGCGGCGAGTGCTGCGGCTGGAAACCCTAGCAGAAGATATTTTGGTGGGACCTGCGCCAGGTGGCACGTGGACATTGGGCAGCTTCTCCAAGCGGTTCCATGATGCCATCGACCCATACCCTTCTCCTCTATTTTTGAGGCGCCTCAAAACTGGACTCTTCCTCTTGGTCTTCGTAGCCTTGCTTGGTCCACCCTGTTTTCTTCTCTGTTAGGATGATAGTCCTCTTGTTATTCTGTTCGGACCCATCCGTAATCTTCTGCTATCAATCTTTGCTGTCCTGCCAACTTGTGACCTTGTTATCCTTCACTCAAACTTTGCCCGCTTGTTTTTCTTCTCCTTAACCCTTTTCTTTACCCCTTGACTCTCATTGACCCGCGTTGACTCCACTCTGCCGCCTGGAGTGGTTGCCCTCAAGACCATTGCAGCCTCCAGCTGCGGTCTCTTCATCGATCCCTTTGTTCTCCTTAACCCTTCTTGACTCCCCTTGACTTGTTTTGACCACTGTTGACCTTTGTTGACTCCACCCCGCCGCCTGGAGTGGTGGCCTTCAAGACCATTGCAGCCTACCGCTGTGGCCTCTCCATCGATCCATTAGTGACGCCTGCGGAAGTGGAGCTGGGCATTCAAGCCGCGCTGGGTGCGTGCATTCCGCCCTTCCTTCCCTCCCCCCCATCCCCTTCCTTCCAATCCGCCCCGCCCCCCCCCCCTCTCTCGGTCTCTCCGTTGATCCGTTTGTGACGCCTGCTGAAGCGGAGCTCAGCATTCAAGCCACCTTGGAGGGGTTCATCTTGCCCCTTGCTCGTCTCCTTCACATTGTTCTCTTCCTGATAGAAAGCTCAGTTCACTCTCTCTCTCTCTCTCTGACCCTCTTTGTCACTCACTGTCCATACCTCAGCTTCGGTAGCCCGGACCTCGCCGCCGAGCCTCCGCCTGTCCGACCCTCGGGTGATCAGCTTCTGCATCGCCAGTGCTCTTGCTGTGGCTGCTAAGCACCAGATGCCTCTGCAGATACACTGTGGGTGAGTAATCGGTTGGTGGTCATCCGGGTGTAGTCACGAGTCTTGCCGTGGCTGCTAAGCACCAGCTGCCGCTGCAGGTACACTGCGGGCGAGTACACAGCGGGTGAGTAGGGTGAGTACACTGCTGCGGGTGAGCACACTGCGGGTGAGTACACTGCGGGTGAGTACCAGGATGACGTGTCAACTGCGATATCATCAAACGACAAAGTCCAACGGCCAATGTGTAGCAATCAGGCGTAGGAGCTTTGGCCACAGGGAGTTCAACCCGCCATAGTGTTTCAAGTCTCGATGGGACTTTTTACCCTTCCTCCCCCCCCATTCTGAGCTTCAAATTTTACCAAAGGGAGTTCAATCCAACCTGCCATAGTTTTTCAAGCCTTGATGGGTGTTTCATCCATCCCTTCGTCCCCCACATTCTGCATCTCTCCAGCTTTGGCGACAGGGACCTGGACTTGGCAGCAGCCAACCCCCTCTGCTTGCGCCCTCTGCTGGAGTTCAATGAGGGGCTGGTCGAGGAGGAGCAACGGGGGGAGGCGCAACTGGGGCAGGCAGATAGGGAGGTCTGTAGCCCTGGAAGCTACGCTGCGCCTATCGTTCTCCTGCACTCCTGCTACCCGTTCACGAGGGAAGCTTCCTACCTCGCTTCTGTGTACTCCACGGTATGATTTTTTTTTCCTTGGGCGGGGGGGGGCTGTTGCATTGGCCATTGGGAGCAGGTAGCACAGGATATATTTTGCTGTGAGTGGTGTGGATGGAGGTACTGGAAGCTACGCTCCTGCATTCCTGCTACCTGTTCATGTGAGTGGTACGGAACGAGGTCCTGCTTTTGAGAGTAGGAGTAGTCTTGAGCATAATCTGTAGCACTTGAGGTGCTGCTGTGTGCAGTGGCCTTATTTTGAGGTGCTTCCCTTTCTCCAAGTGTATGTAGTAGACTGCGGTCTGGTTTCCAGCAAGCTTCTTTCAAAGTCCCTTGGAAGCTCCTCGGTCTTCCTCCTCTATCCATCTCTCCCTCCAGGTGCATCTTGACTGTGGTCTAGTCTTCAGCAAACTTTCTCTTTCAGGCATGAAAGCAGCTCTCCTTGACTTGCATGGTGTTCTCCTTTTCCTCCATCTCTCCCTCCAGGTGCATCTTGACTGTGGTCTGGTCTTCAGCAAGCTTTCTCTCTTGGGCACGAAGGCAGCCCTCGTAGACTTGCTTGACCTCGCCCCTCTTAATAAGGTTCGTGTCGTGTGCATTATCTCCACCCCCCTTGGCTTGCTTTGACATACTCCCTTTGATATATTCCCCTTAACCGTCTTCCTCTCTTCCTTTTGAAATGCCAACTGTTTGCCTGCCTGCCTCGTCAGGTCATGATGAGCACAGACGCCGTGGGATTCGCTGAACCTTATTACTTGAGTAAGCTGCCAGATGTGATGACATTTAGCAGCACGTTCTTGTTGATGCGACTAAATTTACGCCGCATTCCCAGCCCTTTACCTGACCAGTGCCTCGCCGCTTTTCTTTTTGTCAGGTGCCATGTGGGGTAGGCGCATCCTTTTTCTCGCTCTTTCTTCAATTGTGCAAGGAGGCGACCTTACTCTCCCAGAGGCACTGCATGTTGCTTGTGGACTTCTCCATAACAATGCGCTTCGCCTGTATCGACTCAATATGCCAAGTGTTCGCCACCCCTCGGGCCCTATCACTACGTAAATCCTTGAAAGCCCCATTTTTTAGTAGATGAATACAACAAGTGATGTTGAATGAAGCTAAGTTAAATGGTATTATTTGGTGTGTTATTAAGGTGTTATTATTTCGTATCATAGCCGTTTCCTTCCGTAGTTTCTCAGCTTGTGAGGCATATTTTGCACCAGTAGCGCGTTCGAGCCCCACATTTCCTTCGGTTGGTGCATTCAAGGCCATTCAACAAGTGACAGCTCCGCAAACCGGTTCTATTTTCTACCAATCGTAGCTCGCCAAGGTGCTGGGTATGAAAGCAGAGAAGCTTGGGGGAGGAGCCGCCACCAGCCGAGACCACAAGCTAGGCCAAGTCGCGAAGTCGCGAGCCGCGAATCGCCCTTGTTGTGTTATGGGCAGGAATATCTCAATAAATACGGGAATTTCTGTTGTTGGGGAATAAATTTCTGTTGTTTGTTCCTGCCCTTTGCGCCTGTGTATATTCCCCAGCAACAGGAATTTCCCACATGGGCCTTGGGCGCCCACGTGGCCGAGTTCCAAAATGTTTTTGCTCTGGCTGTGTTCCGCACGGGGCAGCACGAGTCAATCCCCATGTTCCTCCCTCACGATCATGACGACGATCCTGGTGCCGCAACTCCCTTGGTGAACATAAGCCGTTCGATCCACAGAACGTGGAATCCTCCCCTCGTCTTGATTTCTTCGAGTCCCCTCGGTCTCTCCGTGGTTGATTTCTTCGAGTCCCCTCGATGTCAGCTCCTATTTCTTCTTCGTCTGCTTTTCTAGTACTTCTGTTTCCCCCTCCTTTCACGCTTATCGAGGTGGTAGTATTTCTCTAGGAGTTGCACAGGCTGCTAGGATGGCACTCACGTCGCAACCAGTCTTGTGAGCAATATTTGTTTTTTCGTGAAGGTGTAAAAGTCGCGCCAACAACGACTTTAAGTAGTGGCACTTGATGTCGCCCATTTCGGAATGTCCAGAAATGTCGCATTCATAGAATTCGCTGCCCAAGTATCTGGCCCAATTCGAGCTATTTATGCGTCCACACGTGGCTTTAGAAAGTTCGGACTCTTAATTTGCCAAGACAAGGCTTCTTTGTGATGTTTCAAGCTTCGGGGCTCTATCTTCAGGGGCCGGATTACGAGTTCGTCTCGACAGCTCGGAGTCCTATTCCTTGAAGTATAACTTGAAGTTAAAATTGCTGGAAGAGCGCAGCGCCGTTTCTCTTAGCGCCGTCCTCCTCGTTAGGGACGATGGGTCGAGGAAGCGATCGCGACGCGGATTATAGACTGCCGGACAGCAGCCGGTTCGACGAAGAGACCGTGGAGCTGTCGGTCGGCAAGCAGGTGCGTGAAAACAGCCGTCGCCGTCAACTTCACTGCTATGATGGCTGACTGTCATCTCGTCATTCCGACCGCGATATCCGACGTGGATTTATCTGTCGAATGCCGAAGTACTGACATCGTAACACGGCCACGCCGTCAGTTTTAGCGGAACCTCGTCCTCCTGCTGTGCATTGATACCGTGCAAATCGATTGCACTCCCGCGCGATACTGTTGGAGTGGTTCCGCCACCCACGACGGACCATTCAAGACGTGGGGTGACGGCGCGGAAAGAGGAGTGCGCCGGAGGCAATAGTCGCCTCGAGATACCCACGCCCCTCGCATTCTCAGATCACGCGGCACGTCCCTCACGTTCCCATTCTCCTCCTGTGCAGGCCGAAAAGTGGGACTTGCTCTCCCGCGCGAACCCCATGCCCCTCACGTTCGCAAATTCCAGACGTGGCTGCGACGACGCTTCTCGGGCAACCGTTTGGCCGATTCAACCGTTGCGGGGTTCAGGTTGGCTCAAAATCCGTTCCCCTCCGGCCTCTGTACCCACTCGTTTTGCCATCCAACCCCTTCGTGAGATTCGCAGATCAAGCGATTCGTCACGGAGACGTTTCTCGGGCAGCCGTTCTGGCGATTCAACCGGCGCGGCCGCGACGATTCCGCGTCCACCTTCGCGGGGAGATGGCCGAGCGGCGTCAGCTCGGGGGTGTCAGGGGTAACCACGGACGCCAGCTACTCCTACCGGTTTGGGAGGAACGGTGGGGGTTTTAAGGGAGGAGACTCAGTGCGGGGCGGTTCGGTGCGAGGCGAGGCGATGCTGCAGCGGTCGTCAACGTTCGCCATCTGCATGCCGCGGAACATGGAGCTTGCTTCGTTGAGAGTCGTCGATCCGGAAGACGCGTGAGTTGTTAACTGGTGGGGGGTCCTGGAGTCCTTTCTTCCCGCCCTCGTCGATATCCACGTCAATCACCACTTTTTCTCCACGTCAATCTGTTTCTCGCCACTTCCCTTCGTTTCTTCCACTCAATCATCCCATCTCCTCTCCTTCCACCAATCTTCTCTCAAACTTCTCTCCAGCTTCTCCCCTTTCCGTACACCACACGCTCACGCACCATTCCTCGCTTCCTAACTCTTTCTCCTCCCAAGTCCGTATTTCTCTCTCCGTCGCCCCTAGTCTCGAATGGTCCGTCGTGGGTGGCGGAACCAATCCAACACTGGAGTCCTTTCCCCCCCCCCCCCGCTGCAATCACACCCTCCACTGCAATCACACCCTCCACTGCAATCACACCCTCCACCGCAATCACACCCCCTTGCTTTCTTCTCTCGTGTTCCTCCCCCCCTGGCCCCCCTGGCCCCCGCTTCCCCGTCCCCGCCAGCTATCTGTTACTATGGGAGCAGGTGACTCTAGCCCTCGGTTTCTCCTCCGCCTTAGTCACGCCCTTCGAGTTCGCTTTAGCTGTGTTTGCAATCCCTTTCCTTGCGTCCCCCCTATGTCTCCCTCCCCCCTATGTCTCCCTCCCCCCTATGTCTCCCTCCCCCCTATGTCCCTCCCCCCTATGTTTCCCTCCCCCCTATGTTTCCCTCCCCCCTATGTTTCCTTCCCCCCTATGTTTCCCTCCCCCCTATGTTTCCCTCCCCCCTATGTCTCCCTCCCCCCTATGTTTCCCTCCCCCCTATGTTTCCCTCCCCCCTATGTTTCCTTCCCCCCTATGTTTCCCTCCCCCCTATGTTTCCCTCCCTCCTCCATCCAGCTATCTGTTACTATGGGAGCAGGTGACTCTAGCCCTCGGTTTCTACTCCGCTTTAATCACGCCCTTCGAGTTCGCCTTCCTGGCGGACAGCATGCCGGCGTGGCTGACGTGGCTTGACGTGGCCGTCAACTTCTGCTTCCTGGCGGATCTGCTGCTGACGTTCTTCGTGGCATTCAAGGACGGGCACACCTACACCCTCGTCACCAGCCACTGGAAGATCGCTGAGAGGTGACTGGGAGGGAGCGAACGGAGGGAAGGGTAGGGGGGCGGTGGGGGGGTATAAAGGTTTGGGGAGAAGTGGGGAGGAGGGGGAGGGGGGAGGGGGGAGGGGGGGGGGAGGAGGGAGGAGGAAGGTTGGTTGGGGGGGCAGTCAACCTGTGTTTCCTGGCGGATCTGACGGCCTGGTTGACGGGGCTGACCTGACGGGCTGGTTGACGTTGCTGCTTTCAAGGACGGGCACACCTGCACCCTCGCCACCAGCCACTGGAAAGTCGCTAGGAGGTGAAGGGGGGGGGGAGGGTGTGGGGGGGGGGGGGGGGGGGGCAGAAGGGTGGGGGGAATGAGGATCGGGGACAGAGGGTGGGAAGAGGCGGTTATAGGCAGAGCCAGGAGAGAGGGGGTTGGAGGCAGTCATCCTGTGTTTCCTGGCTGATCTGCTGCTGATGCCTTTGTCGCTTTCAAAGACAGACACACATCCACCCTCGCAGATTCCTGATGGAATTATCCCCTCTCCTCTTCTAACTGCGCTTCCTACTCTCTTCCTCCTCTCTTTCCTCCTCTCTTTCCTCCTCTCTTTCCTCCTCTCTTTCCTCCTCTCTTCCTCTTTCTTTCCTCCTCTTTTCCTCCTCTCTTCCTCCTCTCTTCCTCCTCTCTTTCCTCCTCTCCTGACATGTCCTCTCCCTGTTTCTCCTTTCCTCCCCCCTCCTCCCCACCCTTCCCCCCGCCTTGCTGCAAGTACCTGCTTTTCTACTTCCCTCCCCTCGTGCCGTGCCGTCCCATTCCTCTCGAATGCCGTTCTTCCTCTTCCCCCCCTACTGCTTTCTCTGCAACCACGTTGCTGCAGGCACCTGCTCTCCTACCTACTTCCTCCTGGACCCCCACAACTTTGTCCCCCTTCTCTCCCCTCCCCGCTCTTTCCCCCGCCTCCTTTTCCCTACGGTTTCTCCCCCCTTCCCCTTCCCCTCCCCCTCCCTCCCTCTCCCCCCCTCCCCCCCCCCCCTTCTCGTCCCTCTCCTTGCGCCTCAGGTATCTGCTATCCTACTTTCTCATGGACCTCCTCGCTCTGTTCCCATGGAACACTTTCTATCAGGTACGCCTTATATGACTCTCTTTATGTCAGTTAACCTTAGAGAAACTCCCAGCTTTGACTTCTGTTCTATATTGCCCTGCCTTGTTCTCTATCTCCATTTTTTTCTGCCAGGTACGCCTCCGGGGATCCCCCTCGTTGTTTCAGCTGGCAAGTGCCAGGGGAGCGCCCCATCTCCTGCAGTGGCGGCTCTGTACCGGAGTGCAAGGTTATTGTTTTCTTACGCGTTTACAAGCTTCCTCCGCTCGCCCTCCCTCCTCCACCCCCCCCACCCCCCACCCCCCACCCCCCCTCCCCCACCCCCCACCCCCCACCTCCCCTCCCCCACCCCCCCTCCCCCACCCCCCTCCCCCACCCCCCACCCCCCCGTCATCGTTTCAGCTGGCAGGCGCCAGCGGAGCGGCCAATCTCCTGCAGTGGCTGCTGTGGACCCGAGTGCTCAGGATGCGGCACCTCTTCAGATACTTCCACAGGTGCGTCATGCCGTGGTCCCGTTTTTGGTCAAGCCACAGACCAAAAACTCGCGGGGGGTTTTTCTGAGACATCTGCTTGAGTTACTTCGCCATGCACTCAAGCTCATCCGCTTGAGATGTACATCATGCATGTATCTGGCTGCTTCTTCTACTGCCTCGCCACCACCATGCCACCCGAGGATGAGGGATACACGTGGATCGGATCCCTCAAGCGCCTTCCCTCCTCTCTCTCCCCCATTCTCTCTCCCATCCCTTTCCCTCTCCTGCTCACCTCTCCCTTGTGCCTTGCTCGCCTGAAACTAGACTGCAGAGGGACATTCGACTCAGCTACTTCGCTGTCCGTTTCCTCAAGCTGATCATCGTCGAGATGTACATCACCCACGTGGCCGGCTGCTTCTTCTACTACCTCGCCACCACCATGCCACCCGAGGACGAGGGCTACACGTGGATCGGGTCCCTCACCCTGGGGAACTTTTCGTACGAGAGCTTCCGGGACGTCGACCTGTTCACGAGATACATAACGGCGCTGTACTGGTCGGTGGTCACCATGGCCACCATCGGGTACGGGGACATTCACCCGGTGAACCCCAGGGAGATGATCTTCGCTATGTTCTACATCACCGTGGATCTGATCCTCTCGGCTTACCTTATCGGTGAGTATCCCTGGCTGTCTTTTGAGTCGACTCAAAAATCACCTGTCTAGTCACAACCGATCAGGTCCCTCACCCTGGGGAACTTCTCTTCTCTTACGAGAGCTTCCGCGAGGTGGGCCTGTTCTCGCGATACACAACGGCGCTGTACTGGCCGGTGGTCACCATGGCCACCATTGGGTACGGGGACAGACATCCACCCGGTGAACCCCAGGGAGATGATCTTCGCTATGTTCTACATCACCGTGGATCTGATCCTGTCTGCATACCTCATTGGTAAGCACTCTTTCTCGCTGTCTAGTCAGCAGTCTAGTAGTACGGGTGTCACGCTTCTCCCGCTCTGGCTTCCGCGAGGTGGGCCTGTTCTCGCGACCCTGTGAACCCGAGGGAGATGATCTTCTTCGCGATGTTTTATTTCACCGTGGATCTGATTCTGTCAGCATGTCTTATTGGTGAGTATAATGTTGGTGCCTATTCCACTACTGAGTACTGAGTATCTTCTAATATATGGGGACATTCACCCGGTGGACCCCCGGGTGATGCTCTTTGCCACGTTCTGCATCACAGTGGACCTCATCCTCCGCGCATATCTCATGGGCGAGTTATTCATTAGTGGTTTTGAGACGTCTCGAAACCAACATAGGTCTGAGACGTCTGAAAACCAACCTCCGTCTGAAACGTCTCAAAAGTAACCTACTTAAGCACTTCATCCTGTCGGCATATCTCATGGGTGAGTGAGTCATTAGTAAGCAGCATGTCAGTACTACCGGCGGTGGCAGCAACACAACCAAGTACAGAGGGGGGATGACTCAAGCTACCAAGTACCCTCTCTCTCTTTCCCGTTTTCCTTCTCATTCCCCCCCCCCTCTCCTCTCCCTCTCTTCTCCTCTCGCATCCCTCTGGGAAACATCACTGCACTGGTTGTGAAAGGCAGCAACACTACCAAGAACCGCGAGCGGATGGCGCAGGTTGTCAAGTACATGAACAGGAACCGCATTCCCTTCACCTTCCACTCCCCTCCCCCTCAACCACCCTCTCCCCCTCTCTCTTCCCCCCCCCCCCCCCCGCATTTCAGGCAACATCACTGCACTGGTAGTGAAAGGCAGCAACACTACCAAGTACCGCGAGCGGATGGCGCAGGTTGTCAAGTACATGAACAGGAACCGCATTCCCTTCACCTTCCACTCTCCTCCCCCTCAACCACCCTCTCCCCCTCTCTCTTTCCCCCCCCCCCCCCGCATTTCAGGCAACATCACTGCACTGGTAGTGAAAGGCAGCAACACCACCAAGTACCGCGAGCGGATGGCGCAGGTTATCAAGTACATGAACAGGAACCGCATTCCCAGGGTGCTGAGGCACCAGATGCGCCAGGTGAGAACAGCAGCCGTGGCAGATGGGAACAACAGATTTGCCAGGTGAGAACAACAGTTGCGCCAGGTGAGGACAAAAGATGCGCCAGGTGAGGACAAGAGATGCATGGGGCGGGAACAGCACGAAGCAGGTGCTCTCAACTTATGCTCCAGGTGACTTGAGAAGCGCAAACCAGGTGAGAACAACAAATTCAAACCAGGTGGGGGAACAACTCTGTTAACGGCTTCCTTCTCACTGTCCTTCTCCCCGTTTCCTTCTCCGTTATCCCACTTCTCCTTCCTTCTCCTCACATCCCTTCTCACAGCACGTGCGCCTGCAGTTTGAGACGGACCAGGTGGATGACAACATTCTCAACGGCTTCCCCTCTTTCTGCCCTTCCCCATTCTCCCATTCTCCCATTCTCCCACCCCTTATCCTCCGCACCTGCATCCCAACACGTGCGCCTTCAATTCGAGACGGACCAGGTGGAGGACAACGTCCTCAACGTCTTCCCAGTCAGCATCCCTTGTCCTGCTCTCCCCTCTCCCCGTCTACTTCTCCGTAACTCCATTACTGTAGCACGGGCGCCTGCAGTTTGAAACGGACCAGGTGGAGGACAACATCCTCAACGACTTCCCCTCCGCCTTCTGCTCTTCCGTCTTCCCTTTTCCCATTCTCGTGACTCCCTTTCTGCAGCACGTGCGCTTGCAGTTCGAGACGGACCAGGTGGAGGACAACATTCTTAACGACTTCCCAGTCAGCATCCGCCACAAGGTGGCGCGGGCGCTGTATCGGCGGCTGGTGGAGCAGAGCTACATCTTCCAGGGGTGCTCTCCCGAGTTCATCAACCAGATTGTGAGCCGTGAGCCCGGGGAAGCACTTGCAAGGGTGGGTGGGATGGGAGAAGCGCTTGTGATGGTGGGGGTGGGGGAAGCACTTGTGAGGCTGGGGGTGGGGGAAGCACTTGTGAGGCTGGGGGTGGGAGAAGCACTTGTGAGGCTGGGGGTGGGAGAAGCACTTGTGAGGCTGGGCCGGGGAAGCACTTGCGAGGGTGGGGTGGGGGAAGCACCTGTCTGTGAGGGACTACTTTCCCTCCGAGGTGGTCGTGCAGTGCAGCATAGGGACTCCCCCGAGCGGCACACAGCACTGAGACCCATATTACCAACCCCCCGCACACCACCCCCTCAACACACGCTTCCCCCGCACACCCCCCCCTCAACACACGCTCCCCCGCACACCCCCCCTCAACACACGCTCCCCCCGCACACCCCCCTGACCAAGGCGATTTTTGAGAATTCTCAAAAATCGCCTACAGCATCACGTCAGCAAGGTCACGCCACGCCAGAGCACTACCCCTCGGAGGTGGTCGTGCAGCACAGAGATTCACCCGAGCACTCCTCTGCATCATCTGCTCGGGCCCCACACCCAAACACAACTCCCACATCTCTCCCCTTCTCCCCTGCTCCCCCTGCTCCCCCCATTTCAGGTCAGCAAGGTCACGCCAGAGCACTACTTCCCCTCCGAGGTGGTCGTGCAGCACCGGAACTCCCCCGAGAGCCTCTACATCACCGGAAACTCATTACACCCCGCTCGCACACACGCACAAGTCCCTCTCCCCTCCCTCCTTCCCTCCCTTCCTCCCTTCCCAGGTCACCAAGGTCACCCCAGAGCACTACTTCCCCTCCGAGGTGGTCCTGCAGCACAGGGACTCCCCCGAGCGCCTCTACATCATCTGCGAGGGCAGTGTGGAGGAAACCTCCCCCTCGACTGGTGACGGGCGGCACTTCTCCGAACTCGGACCCGGCGCAGTGAGTTTCGATTGGCTTAAAAAGTATGCGCGTTATGAGAGTGACGTGTGAGGGAGGGAGTGACTGTCTCGAGTGCGTCTACCCCCGAGCATCATCTGCGAGGGAAGCGTGGAGGAGACGCCCCCTCGTCTGGTGGCGGGCGACACTTTTGAGTCGACTTAAACGTCTGATGGGGGGCGACACTTTTGAATCGACTCAAACGTCTGGTGGCGGGCGACACTTTTGAGTCGACTCAAACGTCTGGTGGCGGGCGACACTTTTGAGTCGACTCAAACGTCTGGTGGCGGGCGACACTTTTGAGTCGACTCAAACGTCTGGTGGCGGGCGACACTTTTGAGTCGACTCAAACGTCTGGTGGCGGGCGACACTTTTGAGTCGACTCAAACGTCTGGTGGCGGGCGACACTTTTGAGTCGACTCAAACGTCTGGTGGCGGGCGACACTTTTGAGTCGACTCAAACGTCTGGTGGCGGGCGACACTTTTGAGTCGACTCAAACGTCTGGTGGCGGGCGACACTTTTGAGTCGACTCAAACGTCTGGTGGCGGGCGACACTTTTGAGTCGACTCAAACGTCTGGTGGCGGGCGACACTTTTGAGTCGACTCAAACGTCTGGTGGCGGGCGACACTTTTGAGTCGACTCAAACGTCTGGTGGCGGGCGACACTTTTGAGTCGACTCAAACGTCTGGTGGCGGGCGACACTTTTGAGTCGACTCAAACGTCTGGTGGCGGGCGACACTTTTGAGTCGACTCAAACGTCTGGTGGCGGGCGACACTTTTGAGTCGACTCAAACGTCTGGTGGCGGGCGACACTTTTGAGTCGACTCAAACGTCTGGTGGCGGGCGACACTTTTGAGTCGACTCAAACGTCTGGTGGCGGGCGACACTTTTGAGTCGACTCAAACGTCTGGTGGCGGGCGACACTTTTGAGTCGACTCAAACGTCTGGTGGCGGGCGACACTTTTGAGTCGACTCAAACGTCTGGTGGCGGGCGACACTTTTGAGTCGACTCAAACGTCTGGTGGCGGGCGACACTTTTGAGTCGACTCAAACGTCTGGTGGCGGGCGACACTTTTGAGTCGACTCAAACGTCTGGTGGCGGGCGACACTTTTGAGTCGACTCAAACGTCTGGTGGCGGGCGACACTTTTGAGTCGACTCAAACGTCTGGTGGCGGGCGACACTTTTGAGTCGACTCAAACGTCTGGTGGCGGGCGACACTTTTGAGTCGACTCAAACGTCTGGTGGCGGGCGACACTTTTGAGTCGACTCAAACGTCTGGTGGCGGGCGACACTTTTGAGTCGACTCAAACGTCTGGTGGCGGGCGACACTTTTGAGTCGACTCAAACGTCTGGTGGCGGGCGACACTTTTGAGTCGACTCAAACGTCTGGTGGCGGGCGACACTTTTGAGTCGACTCAAACGTCTGGTGGCGGGCGACACTTTTGAGTCGACTCAAACGTCTGGTGGCGGGCGACACTTTTGAGTCGACTCAAACGTCTGGTGGCGGGCGACACTTTTGAGTCGACTCAAACGTCTGGTGGCGGGCGACACTTTTGAGTCGACTCAAACGTCTGGTGGCGGGCGACACTTTTGAGTCGACTCAAACGTCTGGTGGCGGGCGACACTTTTGAGTCGACTCAAACGTCTGGTGGCGGGCGACACTTTTGAGTCGACTCAAACGTCTGGTGGCGGGCGACACTTTTGAGTCGACTCAAACGTCTGGTGGCGGGCGACACTTTTGAGTCGACTCAAACGTCTGGTGGCGGGCGACACTTTTGAGTCGACTCAAACGTCTGGTGGCGGGCGACACTTTTGAGTCGACTCAAACGTCTGGTGGCGGGCGACACTTTTGAGTCGACTCAAACGTCTGGTGGCGGGCGACACTTTTGAGTCGACTCAAACGTCTGGTGGCGGGCGACACTTTTGAGTCGACTCAAACGTCTGGTGGCGGGCGACACTTTTGAGTCGACTCAAACGTCTGGTGGCGGGCGACACTTTTGAGTCGACTCAAACGTCTGGTGGCGGGCGACACTTTTGAGTCGACTCAAACGTCTGGTGGCGGGCGACACTTTTGAGTCGACTCAAACGTCTGGTGGCGGGCGACACTTTTGAGTCGACTCAAACGTCTGGTGGCGGGCGACACGGCGACCACTTCTTGAGTCGACTCAAACGTCTGGTGGCGGGCGACACTTTTGAGTCGACTCAAACGTCTGGTGGCGGGCGACACTTTTGAGTCGACTCAAACGTCTGGTGGCGGGCGACACTTTTGAGTCGACTCAAACGTCTGGTGGCGGGCGACACTTTTGAGTCGACTCAAACGTCTGGTGGCGGGCGACACTTTTGAGTCGACTCAAACGTCTGGTGGCGGGCGACACTTTTGAGTCGACTCAAACGTCTGGTGGCGGGCGACACTTTTGAGTCGACTCAAACGTCTGGTGGCGGGCGACACTTTTGAGTCGACTCAAACGTCTGGTGGCGGGCGACACTTTTGAGTCGACTCAAACGTCTGGTGGCGGGCGACACTTTTGAGTCGACTCAAACGTCTGGTGGCGGGCGACACTTTGAGTCGACTCAAACGTCTTGGTGGCGGGCGACACTTTTGAGTCGACTCAAACGTCTGGTGGCGGGCGACACTTTTGAGTCGACTCAAACTCTGGTGGGGCGACACTTTTGAGTCGACTCAAACGTCTGGTGGCGGGCGACACTTTTGAGTCGACTCAAACGTCTGGTGGCGGGCGACACTTTGAGTCGACTCAAACGTCTGGTGGCGGGCGACACTTTTGAGTCGACTCAAACGTCTGGTGGCGGGCGACACTTTTGAGTCGACTCAAACGTCTGGTGGCGGGCGACACTTTTGAGTCGACTCAAACGTCTGGTGGCGGGCGACACTTTTGAGTCGACTCAAACGTCTGGTGGCGGGCGACACTTTTGAGTCGACTCAAACGTCTGGTGGCGGGCGACACTTTTGAGTCGACTCAAACGTCTGGTGGCGGGCGACACTTTTGAGTCGACTCAAACGTCTGGTGGCGGGCGACACTTTTGAGTCGACTCAAACGTCTGGTGGCGGGCGACACTTTTGAGTCGACTCAAACGTCTGGTGGCGGGCGACACTTTTGAGTCGACTCAAACGTCTGGTGGCGGGCGACACTTTTGAGTCGACTCAAACGTCTGGTGGCGGGCGACACTTTTGAGTCGACTCAAACGTCTGGTGGCGGGCGACACTTTTGAGTCGACTCAAACGTCTGGTGGCGGGCGACACTTTTGAGTCGACCTCAAACGTCTGGTGGCGGGCGACACTTTTGAGTCGACTCAAACGTCTGGTGGCGGGCGACACTTTTGAGTCGACTCAAACGTCTGGTGGCGGGCGACACTTTTGAGTCGACTCAAACGTCTGGTGGCGGGCGACACTTTTGAGTCGACTCAAACGTCTGGTGGCGGGCGACACTTTTGAGTCGACTCAAACGTGTGGGGCGCTGGTGTCTGGTGGCGGGCGACACTTTTGAGTCGACTCAAACGTCTGGTGGCGGGCGACACTTTTGAGTCGACTCAAACGTCTGGTGGCGGGCGACACTTTTGAGTCGACTCAAACGTCTGGTGGCGGGCGACACTTTTGAGTCGACTCAAACGTCTGGTGGCGGGCGACACTTTTGAGTCGACTCAAACGTCTGGTGGCGGGCGACACTTTTGAGTCGACTCAAACGTCTGGTGGCGGGCGACACTTTTGAGTCGACTCAAACGTCTGGTGGCGGCGACACTTCTGAGTTCACTCAAACGTCTGGTGACGGGCGACACGACTCCGAACTTGGACCCGTCGCGGTGAATTGAGCGTGCCTTGTGAGCACCTAGGGCCTCGGAGCTAGGGCCTCGGAGCTAGGGCCTCGGAGCTAGGGCCTCGGAGCTGGGGCTCGGAGCTAGGGCCTCGGAGCTAGGGCCTCGGAGCTGGGGCCTCGGAGCTGGGGCCTCGGAGCTAGGGCCTCGGAGCTAGGGCCTCGGAGCTGGGGCCTCGGAGCTGGGGCCTGCCTGTCAAGTGCACCTGCACCTGTCCCCCGAGCGCCTCTACATCATCTGCGAGGGCAGTGTGGAGGAATCCTCTCCCTCCTCTGGTGACGGGCGGCATTTCTCAGAACTCGGGCCGGCCGCGGTGAGTTTCGAGGATGTGGAAGTCTGCAGAGCGCAAAGACCTGCAGGGCACAAGGAAAAGAACTAACGTATGAACTGGCCAAGCACCTCAGCAGCAGCCCACCTGCTTGCCGACTGACAGAACTTGACTTTCCTCGGCATACTCCCCTCTCAAACCCTCTCCCCTCTCCCCCACCCACCCCTCCTCCCCTCTTCTGCTCAGATGTTTTTGAGGCGCCTCAAAAATAGATTCCTCGGCATACTCCCCTCTCAAACCCTCTCCCTTCTCCGCCACCCACCCCTCCTCCCCTGTTCTTCTTAGATGTTTGGCGAAGTGGCAGTGCTCTGCAACATCCCCCAGCCGTTTGACGTCTCAGTCATTGAGTTTTGCCAGGTATGCCGCTCTAGCTGGGGCTGGCTGTGCCAGGTTACCTGCCTTAGCTGGGCTGACTGTGCCAAGTGTGCCGCGTTCTGATTTGAACGTCCCTTTTACGCCGCTATTTGACTCTTTGAAGCCTTCTGTTGCCTAGATTCGATATGCCAAGTCCTCCCCCGCCCCCCCTCCCACCCCCCCCTCCTCTACCTTCTTGGCCACCAGGTGCTTCGGCTGGAGAGGAACGATCTAAACACAGCGATCAACATGTTCATGGTGGATGGCAGGAGGATAGTCGACAACCTGCTAGAGTAACTAGTTTTTAGGCGGCTTTCTAAACACAGGTGGTTCGACTGGAGAGGGACGATTGAAACACGGCTATCAGCACAGTCATGGCGGACGGGAGGCGAATACTTGACCCTGCTTGAGGTAACTGCTTGAGGTAACTGCTTGAGGTAACTGCTTGAGGTAACTGCTTGAGGTAACTGCTTGATGTAACTGCTTGAGGTAACTGCTTGAGGTAACTGCTTGAGGTAACTGCTTGAGGTAACTGCTTGAGGTAACTGCTTGATGTAACTGCTTGAGGTAGCTGGATTGGTGTTGTTTTTCGTTTGACTCGGCTATCCTTTGATCTTCACACCGAATCTCTAAGTGGTGTTGTTTCTACGTTCACTACGTTCACTTCACGGACGAATACTCCCATCTTGGGACACCCACCTCCATCCTCCTTTCGTCTACTGTCCGCGATATATCAACCCTCCCCTCCCCCTTCCCACTCCCCCTCTCCCCCCCCCTCTCACCACAATCACACAGCGCACCACGGAGACAGGCAGCAAGTACGCACTCTTGGCGTCGGAGATCACCTCGCTGATCGCACAGCAGGAGGCGGAGCTCACCATGACCACCATTCCCCCCTCTCCTGCCTGTTTCTCCCCCTCCCTCTCCTGCCTGTTTCTCCCCCTCCCTCTCCTGCCTGTTTCTCCCCCTCCCTCTCCTGCCTGTTTCTCCCCCCCCCTCACCTGCCTGTTTCTTTCCCCCTCCTCTCCTGCCTGTTTCTCCCCCTCTCCCCTCCCAACATCACATCACAGCGCACCACGGAGACGGGCAGCAAGTACGCACTCTTGGCGTCGGAGATCACCTCGCTGATCGCGCAGCAGGAGGCGGAGCTCACGATGACCACCATCTATGCGGCCTCACGGGGGGACATCGAGCACCTCAAGCGGCTCATCAAAGCCGGGGCGAATGCGGGCAAGGCGGACTACGACGGGCGCACGCCGCTGGTGGGTTTCAGTTTCCGACTCCGGGAAAGAAAGGAGCGAGTAGGTGGGTGATTTTGGGCAGGCGGGGGGGAAGGGGGCAAGGGGGTGGGTAAAAGGGGGAGGGGAAGGGGGCATGAGGAAGGGGGGGAGGGGAAGGGGGCAGGGGAAAGGGGGGAGGGGAAGGGCTGTCATGAGAATGGGACGTTGACAATGGTGGCCATTCTTCTCTGTCTGCGAATGGGGACGTCTGTCTCCTCCCCGACCTCCCCCATTCCCTCCCCTTTCGCCCTCTCCCGGTGCCCCTTCATTTCTCCCAGCACTTGGCTGCCAGGGAGCCACAGGGAGCTTCGATGAGCCCGTCTTGTTGCTGGTTGCTCCCCTTGGAGGGCGCAGACGTGAACAGCGCCGGTAGCCTTTCAGGACTGTTTCCTCTTCTTTTGTTTCCCGGCCCTCTCTGTCCTCCTTTCCCGCCACAGCATCTGGCAGCAGCAGGGGGCTTCGACGAGGTGGTGCGGTTTCTACTATTGGAGGGTGCGGACGTCAATAGCATGGATAACTTTGGCACCACGCCGCTGCTTGAGGCGCTGAGGGCGGGCAACGACTCCACGGCCAAGATACTGACAGACAAGAGCGGCACGGTTAACCTGCAGGTGAGTCTGTGTTTTTATGCAGGGAGAATGGAATGGGTTAGGTATTCGATTTCTTACAAAAGCGCTGACGGTAGCAGCGAATCAACAGCGAAGATACTGACAGACAAGAGCGGCACTGCCAACCTGCAGGTACGTGCGATACAGTACAAGTTTACAGGTGCGTTAAAGAGCTGCTTGTGAACAGATCATCTGCAACAAAGCAGCTTACAGCCATTGCAACCCCCCTTCCCTCTTGCCATCCCCCTCTCCCTCTGCATGCGTATTTCCCTGGAAGCAGGCACAGACCGAAGCAATGCGGTGATGCTGGGTGACACGGGGCTGTTGAAGCGGCTGCTGGTAAACGGGGTGAACCCCAACGCTGCAGACTACGACCTCTGCACGCCCCTTCCCCCTCTTTCCATCCCTCTCTCGCCTCCCATGCATCCTTTCCCCCCCACGCATCCTTTCCCCTCCCAGGAAGCAGGAACGGACCTGTGCAATGCCGTAATGCGGGGCGACACAGGCCTGTTGAAGAGGCTGCTAGTGAACGGGGTAAACCCCAACGCGGCAGACTACGACCTCCGCACACCCCTCCACATCGCATCGGCCGAGGGGTTTGTCCAGGTGGCGCGGCTGCTGGTAGAGCACGGCGCTGACGTGGCAGCCGTGGATAGGTGGGCAACTCGCCGCTGGACGAGGCGCGCCGATGTGGCAGCCTGCCATTGATCCACCTGTTGGAAGAGGCCATGCGGGAACGGGGCATTGTGATTGGTGGAGAGAGTGGGGATGACGATGGTGATCAAGGGAAAGAGGAAGGGGGAGGAGGTGGACAAGTGGGACAGGGAGGAGGGGGAAAGGATAGGGAGAAGGGAGAGGAAGCAGGGGCAGGGGCAGGGGCAGGGGCAGGAGAAAAAGGAATTGCTGCTGCTGCAGTTGCTGCAACGGCTGCTACGGGGGCGGCCGCTTCCTCTTTCAATGCTTCTGCTGCTGCGGGAGCATCCCCTATCCCAGCAGAACCCACTGCTGCTTCTCATACTACTGCCATTCCCGCGCCTGTTCCTGCCACCACTGCTTGTGGTGCTGCTTCCTCTGCTACTGCTGCAGCAGCTGACGGCACTTCCCATACATCTACCCCCTCCCCCCTCCCCCTCCCCCATTCTCATTCAGAAGAACCTCATGATACCCCCACCCTTCCTTCCATCCCCCTCCCTCACTCTCACTCCCTCACCAACTCCCATCCGTCCTCCCTCCCTGCACCTGCCGATGCGGACTGGGACCGAATCACCGAAGATGGCTCGGCAACTCCCCGAATCAACATGTCAGGCTCGGTAACGCCGCTCCTGAGCGGGTCCGGCACGCCCCAGTGGAGAGGTCCGGGAGGAGCGTCACCTGGGAGGCGCAGTGGCGGCCCCCTGGGGGTGCTGGGTGAGGAGGACAGGGGGACGGGCCGGAGGGATGGGGTATGGCGGTGGTGGTGCTGCTGGTGGCGCTGGCGGTGCTGGCATGGGAAGGCCTGTTCCTCTGGGGCCGAAGGTGAGATTGTGAAGAGTTACCTCTCTTTTCTTCTTCCTCTTCTTCAATGTGACGGTGTTTCTTGTTGTCTGAATTCTATGTCCCTGACCTTAGTTTCTTTCCCTTGCTTATGTGCTCCGTTCGGAAATATGTAGTCTCCGACGTACAGTTGCCAACTTCTGTATCCTACCAACCACCTCCATTTCTTCCAACTCAACCCCCCGCCCTCTATCCTTCCTTCCACATTATTCGACCTGCCAGAGAATTACTGTGTTTCCCTTTCCCCCATGGGAGCTCAAGCCGCAAAGAGTTGGCCAACTCATGCCACTCCCGCCCTCCATCCCTGATCTCCTAGCAACTGCCTCCAACATCTTTGGTGCGCCGTTTGCTGGTTTGGTTGGGAGCGATTCGGGGGTTGTAACTGCAATTGAGTTGATCCGAGACGGGGATAAGTTATTCCTATTGAAGGCGAATGAGTTGCACGGTGGTGGTACACTTTCAACTATTCAAAGTGGAAGTGCTCAGTCAGGTGGGCAGTAGAGGTTTATGCATGTTGTTGGGCTGAGAAAAGCCCTTAGGATCTTTTGCGCAGGTGTCCTTGTCTGCTGCTGCTGGTCGAAGTGTGACATGAAGCTGAAGAATCTCTCCATGAGATTCGGGTCCACACTTGAAGAGGGAGACGGAGTCACCATCTCTGGTACTCTTCCCGTTGTTTCTTGAGTAGTCCCGGTCTCTGTCTGCAGTCCTGAGGTGTGCAGACCAGAGTTGCCGTGTTGAGTTTCTTGGGCGCTTGGTGAGCCCGTAGAGACTTTCTTGCCCTTGTTGTCCATGTCTTGTAATCAATGGAGTTGTTGAATCAAGTTGAGTTGCTGGTTGTTGATGGAGTGTAGTTGCTGGGAGTTTTGGTGTCTGACCAGCTCTCATACCATGTTGGGCTGAGAAAAGCCCTTAGGATCTTTTGCAGAGACTAAGTCCCAGCTGTAGAGACTTGAGACTTTGAGTAGTGCAGCGGAAGTTGAGACAGTTGAACCCTTGTACTAGTATGTGAGAACAAGTGATTGATTAAAGAAACAAGCATACAGCAATATATAGAAGATAAGAAAGCAGTTGCAGAGTACAGTTACAGGAACGGTTTATCGAGTCGCATAGCGACTCGATTGCCGCTTCGGTTACCATCCGTGATGCTGTAACGGTCAGTCGCAACCTCCAGTTGCGACCCTTTGAGTCCCAGACCCTTCGTGTTCTTTGTCCGCCCCTCGTGTAACCTCCGTTGACTCGCGTACCCCTTGCAATCTTCCTCGAGTGTAGTGTTACACTTCAGAAACGCTTAAGTCTTTTGATGTACTTTCAACACTCCCCTTCGTTTCTGGAGTGCTGACTTGTTCAGGTCCGATGACGTTTGTTTGTCCGGTCAGCACCATGCAGTATTCGAATTTTGCCTTCGCCAATTTCTTCGTCAAATAGTCTGCGGCCATTTCTGTCGTCGGGCAGTAACTGAGTTGAAGTCTCCCCTTCGCGATTTCATCCTTGACGAAGAAGTACCGCAGGGCGATGTGCTTGGTTCGGTTGGCGAAGCCGTCCTTGTTTGCGATTTTGATCGCAGATTGGTTGTCGCAGAAGAGTGAGAAGGCGGGCAGGGTCGCGATCTTCGCTTCCTCGAGTAACTCTCGCAGGTAGAGTCCTTCCTTGGTCGCGGTACAAAGGGCGATGTACTCTGCTTCAGCAGAGGATAGTGCGATTAACTCCTGCTTGCTCGACTGCCAGGAGATAGTTCCGATGGGTTCTAGTCGGTAGATGTAGCCCGTCCTAGATCGTCGATTTTCCCTATCTCCCGCGTGGTCGGCGTCGACGTATCCGAGTAGTTGTACGGACGATGTTGTCGCTTTGCTGTAGGTAAGTCCGATCGTCGGCGTGGAGATGAAGTAGAGTAGTGCCCGGTTGAGCTCCTCGAGATCCTCCTGTTCCGGTTGCTTCAGATGCGTCGCCAGTTGACTTGCACTATAGGACAGGTCGGGTCGGCAGGTTACTGCTGCAAATAGTAGGCAGCCGAGCTTCTGTTGATACTCCTGGATTTGCTTCGCGGGGAGTTTTGCGGAGGCGCTGTTGTTGTTTCCGTAGCGGTAGGGAGTTGAGGCGGTAGCCGGTGTTAGTCCGAATTTCTTCGCGACTGTCACAGGATCGAATGACTCGAGGAAAGGTTGCACTATCGATCAGTACAAGGCGCTTTTATACTTCCAGAGTACATCAGGTAACCAGGTTTTATCCTATCCAAAGGAAATAGACCCTTCTAGAAATAGAATCACCCTGCGTATAGCCACGCGAGGCTATTGGCTTTAAGGGATTACGGCAGGATTACGCTAGATAGCGTGTCTAGAACATTCCATGCCTGGTCGGTGATATAATTATAATAAGGGAAGAAACCAAAGGATAATGGAAAATGGGGAATATGAGACCAAATGAGATGAGATAAAAAGAGGAATGAAATGAAGAGGAAATATGGAAAAGGCCAAGTGGTGTAACGAGGTCGTACTCTCACACTTCCCCCCCTCAAAGCTGGGTGGTAGAAGTAACACCCAGCTTGACAAGGTAGTCATGCAGAGGACGCCGGGCGTTACCCATGTCGGTCTCAGAGACCCAGCTGTCTTCAGAAGGATCATAACCCTTCCAGCGAATAAGAAGCTCCACGGTGCCATTCCGACGACGGCGGTGTGCAAGCACGGACTCGACCTCGTATTCGGGTTCATTTTGGACGAGGACGGGCGGCGGCGGCGGCGGTTGGCGTCCGACGAAGATCGTGTTAGGATCCCGATAGGGCTTCAGAAGTTGGACATGGAAGGCGTTGTGAATCTTCCAGGTAGCTGGCAGGCGTAAGCGGAAGGTAACAGGAGTGACCTGTGCTTCAACGAGGAAAGGCCCGCAAAAGCGAGGTCGAAGTTTTGATGGGAGATGGCTGATGTCCAGGTTGCGGGTGTCGAGAAGCACCTGGTCTCCCACCGTGATGGTGTGGTCGTTGCGATGGCGATCGGCCTGGCGCTTCTGTTGCTGTTGAATGTCAAGGAGGCGCTTGTGGGTCCGATCCCAAAGCTGATGCATGGTGGTAATGAAATCATGTGCAGGTTGGACTGTTGCTGATGCTGTCGGTTTCTGTGGTGTGAGTGGGTGGCGTCCGTAGCAGAGGAAGAACGGCGTCTGTCCAGTAGCGGCGTGTGGAGCGTTGTTGTAGGCAAACTCTAAAACAGGCAGGCGCAAGTCCCATTTGGAGATCTCGTCCTTGCAGGCTGCTCGGAAGAGTTGCTCAACAATTTGGTTAAGGCGCTCGGTCTGTCCGTCTGTCTGCGGATGGTATGCAGATGACATGGCGAGTTTTGTCCCGAGGAGAGACATAAGTTCCTTCCAGAACTTGCTGGTGAACTTGGGGTCTCGGTCGGAGATGAGTGTAGTTGGAATGCCATGCTGTGAGATGATGAATCGAACGAAGAGTTGTGCTGTCTCCTCGGTGCGTGCTGTCGTGTGCGTCGGGATGAAGTGTCCCATCTTAGAGAATTTGTCGATGACGACGAGGATCGCGTCATGACCGCTGGTGGTAGGTGGTAACCCGGTGATGAAATCCAGGCTAACCACTTGCCATGGTTGTTTTGGGACGGGAAGAGGCTGTAGCAATCCTGCTTTCTTCTGCTTACTGCTCTTCACCCGTTGACATGTATCACACGAGGTGACGAATTTCTGAACATCATCTGCCAAGTGAGGCCAGTAGTAGTGCTTTGCGATACCGGTCAGTGTCTTGTTGCTACCGAAGTGTCCGGCGTAGAGGACGTCGTGGTATTCTTCCAGTAGTAACTGGCGCAAAGGAGGGTGATTGGGTACCCAGATTTTCGTTGATCCTTTCCGGTACGCGATGTCACTGTCCCACTGTAGGAGATGTCGCTTTTCTGCCAAGGGAATTTCGGGGTCGATGGTATACCCGTGTGTGAAGAGTCCCTTGAGTAGTGGATTCATCCCTTCGACCTGAATAGCGGCAACGTGTGCAGGCCGGCTAAGGGCGTCTGCTTTGTTCTTGTGGCCGGGCTTGTACACGATGTCGTAGTGGAAGTGCGTCTCGAGAAAGTCGATCCACCGGACCTGCCGCCTGGAAAGGTTAGGTTGTGTCTTCAAATATTTTAGGCTGCAGTGGTCAGTGTAGACGGTTGTTCTGCGTCCTTCGAGGTAGCATCTCCATGCTTTGAAGGCGATGACAATAGCAAGAGCCTCTTTGTCGTGTATCGGGTAGTTTAGTTCTGCCCCGTGCAGTTTCTTGCTGAGGTAGGCAATTGGTTGCAGTCCATTCCCCTGGTCTTGCATCAAGACTGCCCCCACGGCCTGATCACTGGCGTCTGCTTCAATGACGTAGTCACGTTCGGGATCTGGCAAGATGAGTACCGGTGCGGACGTAAGTGCTTGCTTCAGCTGCTCCACGGCTTCCTGGTGCTTCGTCTCCCATTTGTAGGGCGTGTTCTTCTTCAGCAGATTCGTGAGTGGTGCCGCGAGTTTCGCATACTGTGGCACGAACCTGTTGTAGTAATTAGCGAAGCCTAGGAACTGCTGCAACTCCTTCACGTTCTCGGGTGTCTTCCACGTACGTACGGCTTCGATTTTCTTGGGGTCGACGTGAACTCCTTGAGCGCTCACCATGTGTCCTAGAAATTGGACCTTCTCCAGGGCGAATTCGCTCTTGGACAGTTTGACGTAGAAACGTTCACGCCGAAGAATTTCGAAGACGCGTCGCAGGTGTTCGACGTGCTGCTTCATGTCGCGCGAGTAGATGAGGATGTCGTCCAGGTACACCACCACGCATTCGTCCAAGAGTGGTCGTAGGATGTGGTTCATTTCTGCTTGGAACGTTGCCGGTGCGTTGGTGAGTCCGAACGGCATTACTAGATACTCGTACGATCCGTACCGAGTTCGGAAAGCAGTTTTGTGGATAGAGTTGTCCGCCATCCGTATCTGCCAGTATCCGGACCGCAGATCCAGTTTGGAAAATACCGTAGCTCCCCGAAGCTGGTCAAGCAGGTCATCGATTCGTGGTATCGGATACTTGTTCTTGATGGTCTGCTTGTTAAGAGCTCGGTAGTCGATGCACATGCGCAGGCTTCCGTCCGGTTTCGGTGTGAAGAGTACTGGGGCACCGTATGGTGAAGTAGATGGTCGGATGAGTCCTTTGGCTAGGAGATACTCGATCTGCTTCTTCATGTCGGTCAGCTCTGTAGGGCTGAGTCGATATGGTGCTCGGAAGGTCGGCTTCGAACCCGGTTCCTCCACGATCTCGTGTTGATGCGTGCGGTATGGCGGTAGCTCGTTCGGTAGGTCGTCAGGAAGGATGTCTTGGAACTCCTTCAGCAATTCCTTGATTTTTCCTGTAGGTTCCGAGATCTTCTCCTTGCCGTCTTCCACCTCTGTTGCTATTGCCAGGAACCCGGTGTCGGTTCGTTTCACATCCTTCTCGAATCGTGCGAGTGTCTCCACTGGGATATCTCCTGTATCGTCCCAGTTGGGTAGCTGTACTCTCCGTCCATTGTTGTAGATGCTTGCGGTGCGGTTCACCCAGTTGATCTCGGGGTTGAATCTTTTCAGGAAGTCTCGCCCGAAGATCAAGTCAAGCCCTTTGATGTTGGTGATGGGGAGTGCAGGTCTCCAGCGCAGTGGTCCAATTTGTAGGTGTAACACTGCTTCGCCGTGCACTGGTAGCTTGCTGCCATCCACCATCGTTGCAGAAAATCCCGAAGGCTTGTACTCTTCTCGAAGTCGGTCGATTGCTGCCTTGTCGCAGACGGTGTGAGACGCTCCGCTGTCCACGAGTGCTTGGAGGCGTCGTCCTTTGCAGATGACCTCGAGCACGAGAGGCGGGCGTTGCTCGGAGTACCCAAAGATAGTTTCATTAATGGGGTCATAGGGTACATCCCAATAGTCCGTACACACCTTTTCGTTGCTATCTGCTCCTGAGCTAGCAGCTGGCCAAGGCTGCTTGGAGAATGGCTCTTCTCCAGGGCCCGGGGTTTCCTTGACGACTGTGCGTGTCGTTGATGCCGAAGAACTGGATGCATCCGTAGAGGGAGTTCGGGGTTTGTGCAGCTTCTTGTAGACCCCCAGCTTCCTCTTGAGCTGCTTCAGCTCCACCGACGTCTTCCCTGGGGAGCGGGTAGTCGTTGTGGGCTGGTGTCGGGAGAGGACTTTGACTCCGTGGAAAGGTCGGCTTCTTTCCACACTCCTTAATTTTTTCCCCAAGTTGTCCGGTACCGGTATGATCTCCACAGCTTTCTGCTTCTTTTGGAGTCCCTCCCGTATTTTCTCCAAGGCTCTAGCCCCTCGAAAATCATAAGTTTTCATTAAAGCATCTTTATAGGATAGCTTTAACGAATTCTTATAATTTCTTGGGTCTTCCAGGAGTTTCCCTGTCTCGGCAGAGTCTTTTTTCGCGGAGTCTGATTTTTCCTCGGCGATTTCCTCTGGCGAAGACTGGTCGTGGGGTGGAGATTTTCCCCCATCATTTCCTCCTTCTCGCGTCGAATCAGCTTCGTCGAAGTTGATTTTCCCGGAATCCCGCGGCCGCTTTCGGATCTTTTTATTTTCGCCAGTTAGATCCGCAATCACTGGCGACTCCCATTTTTTGGCTTCTGATTGGCCGGAAGATTTCCGCCACTGTTGCGTGCCCGATACTCTGCACGTGCGGCCTTCATTTTGTTGCAGTCGAAGATTCGGTGGCCCGGCACCCCGCAAAAATCACACGTGTAGTTGGTGTTTTTCGGACGTGGCCGCCCGTCGAATCTGTCGATCTCCATCGGGTCGGCGAACGTGGTGTGAGCCGAGCGGTCGCCCTGTCGCGTACTGCCGACGTGCGTCCGTCGTGTTCCGGCGTTGACCATGTCGAAGCGCTCCGCAGCCGAAACGATGTCACTGTAGCTCGCGTAGTTTGACGCTGCCACCTGTCGTTTGACTTCGGTCTTCAGCCCTGCGAGGTATGATTGCACTTTTTCCCCTTCGGTCAGGTCGGGAATTCTGTTATAAAATTCTTCCATCTGCTGCGTGTATTGTGCTACACTCCCGAACTGTCGATGGCGATGAATTTTTTCGCGGGCAAGGAAACCTGAATTTATCGGCTCGAATCGTTTCAGCAGGTCGGCGCGGAACTGCTGCCACGTGGCTTCACCGTGGATGAAGGTGCTGTTGCCGCCAATCCACTCGAGTGCCGGCCCTCGCATCAGTGTCGCCGCGAGTCGTACGCGTTGACCGTCCCAAACTGGCGAGCTCCATCCGACGGCTGCGAAGTAGATCTCCATCCCGGCGATCCATCTGCGGGCGTCGGAGTTTCGATCGCTCGGATCGAACGGCTCAGGTGGGCGCGGTTTCGGAGCCTCGAGAAACTGCTGCGACTGCTGCGTCGTCGCCGTTGTCGTCTCGTGCTGCGCTCCGGCGAGTCGAGTTACTCGCTCGAATTCGTTTCGCCACGCTTCGCGATCCGCTCGCATTTCCTCCTGAAGGGCTGCGATGCGCGCGAAGAGCTGCTGGGTAACCTCGGCGTTGTCGAAGGTTGCCATCCTGTTCAAAACACGCACGGAGGGGGTAATTCGAAAATCGCGGAGCTGGTGCTTACCAGAATCGGCGTCGAATTCGTCGCCCCCGGCGGTTTTTCGAGGCAGGTTTTCCCGCTGCTGCTGCTTTGTTGAGCGCGGCCGAGTGAGAAAAGCTCTGATTACCAAGTGTCACAGGATCGAATGACTCGAGGAAAGGTTGCACTATCGATCAGTACAAGGCGCTTTTATACTTCCAGAGTACATCAGGTAACCAGGTTTTATCCTATCCAAAGGAAATAGACCCTTCTAGAAATAGAATCACCCTGCGTATAGCCACGCGAGGCTATTGGCTTTAAGGGATTACGGCAGGATTACGCTAGATAGCGTGTCTAGAACATTCCATGCCTGGTCGGTGATATAATTATAATAAGGGAAGAAACCAAAGGATAATGGAAAATGGGGAATATGAGACCAAATGAGATGAGATAAAAAGAGGAATGAAATGAAGAGGAAATATGGAAAAGGCCAAGTGGTGTAACGAGGTCGTACTCTCACAGCGACAGTGCCTGCGTACTTTCCAGCGTGTAGGTAGAACGCCGAGTTGTCTTCGACGATATTTAGTCCCAAGTACTGGGTCACTGAGTCGGACACTGTGAGCGTCAGGTCCCCTTTCAGCTCCCCTTCGAACCAGGTGACGATGTCGGTGGTAGAACCGATGTAGAGCAGGTCGTCGACGTAGACGATGAGCAGAATGTAATCTCTTCCCTTCTGCAGTCGGTACATGCCTTGGTCATGTGGTAGCTGTAGGAAGCCGATTTTTACGAGACGGCTGTGAAGATGCTGCTGCCAGAGCCGCGGGGCTTGCTTGATCCCGTATAGGGATTTTGTCAGTCGGCATATTTTCGTGGGGTCGTCGATGAATCCGTGGGGTTGTTCGACGAAGATCTCAGCGTCCACAGGTGCGTATAGGAACGCATTCGCGACATCGATTTGGCGTAGTGGTAGTGTTTTCGTGGCCGCGACGGCGAGTAGGATGCGTAATGAGGTGTGACGGGAGACTGGAGCGAAGGTTTCTGTGTAGTCGGTTCCGTATCGTTGATCAAAGCCTCGTACGACCCATCGAGCTTTGAATCGTTCGATGGAGCCGTCTGAGTTGGTCTTGATGCGGTACACCCATTTCCCCGAGAGAACGTTCTTCCCGTTGATGCTCGTTGCAGGTACCAGTTTCCATGTTTCTCGGTCTTGCAGAGCTTTTAACTCTTTTTCCATCGCTTCCTTCCATTTTACCTTATGTTCCCCCCCCAGAGCCTGCGACAATGTTGAAGGCTCACGCGTAGAAGGCGGCGGCGGATGCTGGACGGAGACCCAGAGGCCTAGAATCTGGAGTCCCGTGGGTGTGTGTCGAGGGGAATTGTCATTCCCGGAATAAGCTGCTTCGTCACCGTCTTCGGGGTCAGGTAAGAAATTGGGGCCGATGCGTTCCGAAATATTCGTGTCGACGGGGTGAGGTGTAGCGTAACCTTGGTCGGCGAAGTGGTAAAAGGTGTCGAGGTTGTTGCTATCGAGGGGATTATCTTCATCGAGTGGAACAGGTACGGAGCAGAATGGGAGTGGCCCGGCAGCTTCCGAGGCTCCAGGTACGTCTTCTTCTGCTGCGTCAGCTTCGGCAGCACGATCGGCGAAGGAACGAAGTCCCGAGAGGCCGTCGGTGGGGTCTTGTGTGTTGGCAAGGTTGTCCAGGTAATGCTGCAGAGTCAGTCGTTCGTAGAAGATAACGTCTCGTGATGCCACCGTGTTTTTGTCTTGTATGTCGAGAATTTTCCACGCGTGAAAATGTTTCGCGATGCCGAGGTGGAGTCCCCACCGAGCTCGTTGTGTGAAGCGTCCTGCTCGGGCTGTGTGGGGTCTGTACTGTACCATGCAGCCAAAGACTCTGAGTAATTTTGTGCTGCCCCTTTTTCTTGTCCACAACAGGTGCGGTGATGCGTTGTTGGGAAGTGATGACGAGGACAGCAGGTTGTGCAGGTGAACAGCATGTGTCATCGCGTCTGGCCACAGTGTGGTTGGCAGTCGCATCCCCTGAAGCAGTTTTCGCATCGTCGTCTGCAAGGTCCGATTCATGCGTTCTGCTACCCCCTGCTGTTGGTGAGCATAGGGCAGGGACACCAGGCGTCTGATTCCCCTTTCCGCCAGATAGGTCCTGAAGCGTTGTGACTGGTATTCCAGTGCACCGTCTGACTGGAAGCTCTTGAGTTTGAGTCCTGATTCTCGTTCGGCGATGGGGAGCCATGTTGTGAAGGCTTCGAAGGCTTGGTCGCGCGTTTTGAGATTGAAGTGCCAGACATATCTGGTTGCGGCGTCGATGAAAGTGATGACGTAGTTAAAGTCGGCTTCGGCGTCGTCTCGAGGCATGTTTAAAATATCGCTGTAGACTTTTTCCATCGGAGCGTAAGTAGGTGCGCTTGGGTTGTGATGGGATGGAAAAGGTTGATGAGGAAGATCTGCTTCGGGGCATGTGAAGCACCGTGCGCGTGGTCGTCGAAGTTCTTGACCGCTCGTCGTCAGAAGGGCGTTGCGTTCTAACACCTCTGCTTGGATTGTTTGAAGTATTGTGCTGTTTGCAGGGTGTCCGAGGCGTTGGTGCTAGATGTCGTCGGGAGCACGGTGACCGGGCGAGCGGTGGTAGATGTCGGCGTTGGAGAAGAACGCGACGACCGAGGCGGGACTTCGACAAGCTTCTCGTGTGGCGGGCATAAGTTGGTCTGCTTCCGTTGGCGGTCCTCGTGTTGATGGTGGTGGTACTCGGCTGGGTCCTGCTGCCGATACTGCAGGTGATGGTTTTGTTGGGACACTTGCGGGTACTTGTCTTTCTTGTCTGATAACTGCTAATGCTCGTGTTCTCTCTGCTGCAGGTATGGTGTTGGAGTGCCAGAAGCCGTCACTGTCGAAGTCGGGATCAAGATCTGGCGGGTGAGTCCAGGCAGCGAACGATACGATGCCATCGCTGTCGGCAGTTCCGCGGTCGGGGACGAAGTCCAACACGAAGACACCGGACTTCAGGAGGGCACGACCGATAAAGAGGCCGCCCTTCCCGTGGTAAAGCCGGAACTCGTTGGAGTAAGAGTCGCACTCCAGGTGAATCCCTTTGGCCATTAGTTGGCTTACGCTTAGTAGATTGTATCCCAGGTTGTCGACAATGAGCACTTTGTTGAGCTGCAGTATTACGTTTGTTTCCATTGATTGTAACTGAACCACGCCTTGTCTGTTTGTCTTCAGGTTTTCGTTGTTGGCGACTGTGATGACGACGTCGCGGTTGAGTCGTTTCTCCTGTTGCACGAAGCGTCCCGAGGAGCACATGTGTTGACCGCAGCAGCTGTCCAAGAACCAGGTGTTTCGCCCGGTGGGTTCGGCGTTGGCGACTGCAGCGTATGTCGGGTTGACCTGAAGTCCTTGCGAGCGCGGCGGTGGGAATTCCTCTTCGTCTGGTGCGTAAGTGGGTGGTGAACCGGGTGCGCAGTTGTCGATGTGTACCATGCAGTTGATGATGTTGGGTGTTTGTTGTGCAGATGTTGAAGAGCGCCTTGGAGGACTTGCTTGAGTGGAAGCGACTTGTGGGTCTGCTGCACGGTAAACGCGAGGGCGATTGCAGTTGACTTTGGAGTGCCCGGAAGTCTGGCAGTTGTGGCAGAACGGCGGTACGATGGTGAGTCCTCGGTTGTCGCGTTGATCTTGCTTGCTGCGTCGGTTGTAGTTGTTGTCATTTCTTCTTTGAGTGTAGAAGACTAACTGCTGTTGCTTCCTTGGTTGTCTTTCCTCGAACAGATCCATCTCCTGTTGTTCAGCGTGAAGCTCGGCGCAGAGGTGCATCTCCGAAATTCTTCCGTGGGCTCGAAGAAGTGATCGTGTGGTTCTCCATTCTGGCCCGAGCCCGGCGAGGACAAGTGTCACGAAGCTTTCTTCAGTGATCGTTCCTCCGCACCGAAGTAGGCGGTCGCGGAGGGTCTGGCAGCGACTCATATACTGCATCGCCTTTTCCCCGGTCTTCATCTGTATTGTTGTCAGCTGTTGCATGAGTCTGCTTTGTGTCACGCTGTCGTTTGCTTGGTAAAGGCACTTGAGGTGGTGCCATGCGAGCTCCGCGGAGTTTCCATAACTCCGATACGTTCTGATGCTCTGCTGCTCTTGTGGTGACAGGTTTCTCAGGAGTACCGTGTACGCCAGCAGCGACTGATATGTGAAGATCTCTTGTTCCTTCCCAGTGCCGTTGCTTGGGAATGGCAGGGACCCGTTGAAGTATCCCAGAAGATGCGCGGCCTCCATCAGCAGCTCGAACTCGAAGCTCCAGGTAAAGAAGTCGTGTCCGTTGAACGGTGAGGATGTCTGAAGTTTGATCACGTGTGAGAACTGCGCCTGTAAACTTAAGATTTCATTCGGTGTTTGTTGTGATGCAGCTGCTGTTGGCTGGGCACGGGGCGGCATGAATTCGAACGTCCCCGGCGAAGAATGATAAGGCGCAAAGGTAGGCGCTTGGTTGTGTCGCCCGAAGGATGAGTTGTCGAGGCTCATCGGCGCTAATCCCATATTCCCTCCATTGCTCTGTGTTGAGTGCGCAGGTGTCCTTGTCTGCTGCTGCTGGTCGAAGTGTGACATGAAGCTGAAGAATCTCTCCATGAGATTCGGGTCCACACTTGAAGAGGGAGACGGAGTCACCATCTCTGGTACTCTTCCCGTTGTTTCTTGAGTAGTCCCGGTCTCTGTCTGCAGTCCTGAGGTGTGCAGACCAGAGTTGCCGTGTTGAGTTTCTTGGGCGCTTGGTGAGCCCGTAGAGACTTTCTTGCCCTTGTTGTCCATGTCTTGTAATCAATGGAGTTGTTGAATCAAGTTGAGTTGCTGGTTGTTGATGGAGTGTAGTTGCTGGGAGTTTTGGTCTCTGACCAGCTCTCATACCATGTTGGGCTGAGAAAAGCCCTTAGGATCTTTTGCAGAGACTAAGTCCCAGCTGTAGAGACTTGAGACTTTGAGTAGTGCAGCGGAAGTTGAGACAGTTGAACCCTTGTACTAGTATGTGAGAACAAGTGATTGATTAAAGAAACAAGCATACAGCAATATATAGAAGATAAGAAAGCAGTTGCAGAGTACAGTTACAGGAACGGTTTATCGAGTCGCATAGCGACTCGATTGCCGCTTCGGTTACCATCCGTGATGCTGTAACGGTCAGTCGCAACCTCCAGTTGCGACCCTTTGAGTCCCAGACCCTTCGTGTTCTTTGTCCGCCCCCTCGTGTAACCTCCGTTGACTCGCGTACCCCTTGCAATCTTCCTCGAGTGTAGTGTTACACTTCAGAAACGCTTAAGTCTTTTGATGTACTTTCAACACATGTGGCCACATAGGCCAGCATTGTAATATATTTTATCATCAAGGAATACACATATATTTAAAGTCCTTGTCTGTTTTAGTATTCCAACCTATATTGAGAAAGCTGTCATCTATGTACCTTTATAATACTGAATTCGCATTTACAGGAATAATAGTTTCGTAATGAGCTGAGAAACTAGAAACATTTACTGTATGGAGAAACAGGCGAAGCTCCTAAAAACCACTTCTTTGGCCATGTCACCAACAACAGCAGCATTTCCAAGGTACATTGCAGGACTAGGAGCCGTGAACTAGAGACCCCAACACAACTTCGATTATCGAGTACTTCGTAGTTCAGTTCTACAGTTCTGAGTCAGGTTGACTAGAGGAGTTAGGCTCATACCGATTCATCTATACGCTTGTTTTCCTACGGCTTACTATCTGTGCGCACATAGTAATCGTATGCCCAGAGGCGTCTCTCTTTTACACAACTGCGCTTTGTGAGATGGACTTAGCGACGCCTTTCCTCGGCGACGTTCGCCTGTTTACTCTCGCACGCTCTTCGCCGTCGGCTCGCCCGTCCATGAGTCCCGCCACGAGTCCAATTCAATTAATTCCACATTCTCCTCTCCCATCGCTTCCACCACCTCGCGTCAATCCCTCGCCTAAGTGTAACTTAGTTAAACGTCCAGCCCGTCCGGTCCCTCCTCGTCCGAAACCGCAGCTGCCAACAGATCCCGCCAGTTTAAGCGACTCCCAGGCCTCCTCCACCCTCGATAGTAGCTCATCAGCTAGTGGAACCCTCTCACGGCAAGCAGACGGCTCCTCCGAGCAGCAAACCGACTTTCCGCATCCCCCCGGGGGAAGCAAGCTCCCCTTCGCTCCGCGCATTCCCCCTCCGCCCGCGCGGAGGCCCGCAGCGACGCATCGCCTCCGCCGGCTGCGGAAACGGACAGCGAACGGCACGTTCTACCTGTCGGACGAGCTCGCGGATATCACGGAGGTCTGGGCGTCGTCGATCCTCCTCCGTCCGCCGCCGGCGGAATCCAACGGTGGAGATCCAGCGTCCGCGAACGCACCTTCCGCTCGCCCCCCTTCTCCTGCCGGCAATATCGAGGCTCCTACAACGCTAGGAGAGGACGTGGAGGATTCGGTTGAATCAGGAAGCGTTTCGGGCTTAGCGGCGTCGAGCGTGGTGTCAGAACTCGCGGCTCGAGTGGCGGGCGAGCCTATAACGAGTATAGAGAGTCTGGACCTGTCCCGTGTGCTTGAAACGGAGGTCGGGCCGAACGGGGTTTTAACGGAGGGGGTGGCGTCGGCTGTGCTTGGGGAGCTGTGCCGCGCTGGCAAGGGCCGGCATGCTCTGAAGCTGTTCGACTGGCTCAAGGTAGGTCGTGCGACGGGGTTTTGGGTTTCAGGTTTCGGGCTGGAGGGTTTTTGTTGACATGTGGTTTTTCGAGAAAGCAGTTGTCAGGGTAGAAAGAAGCAGGGTTCAGGAGGGATTGGATTCATACAGGTGGGCTGCGGAGGTTTCGGGGTTGAGCTGATTGGATGCTATGTTGAATTCTACGTTGAAGTGATTTGAGCTGGCTGAGTCCTCTCTCCCTCCTCTTCCTCCCTTTACCCCCTCTAACCCCCCACCCACTTTCCCTTCTCCCCATCCTCTTCTCCCCATCCTCTTCCCCCCATCCTCTTCTCCCCATCCTCTTCTCCCCATCCTCTTCTCCCCATCCTCTTCCCCCGATCCTCTTCCCCCCATCCTCTTCCCCCCATCCTCTTCTCCCCATCCTCTTCTCCCCATCCTCTTCCCCCCATCCTCTTCCCCCCATCCTCTTCTCCCCATCCTCTTCCCCCCATCGTCTTCCCCCCATCCTCTTCCCCCCATCCTCTTCCCCCCTATCCTCTTCCCCGCATCCTCCCCTCATTCAGGCCCGCGCGTTCCTCCTGTCCACGTCAGCACACACCTCCCTGATCGCCGCATTGGCGCGCAGTGGGCCCTATGCTGACGCGGCACGTGTGCTGGCAGCCATGCGCGCGGCCGGCCTCGCCCCCACCGTCCACGCGTGCACTGCTGCCATGCAGGTACAAACGCACAGTTGTTACTCAAGTGAAAATCAGGACTCAGTGCAAACTCAAGTGAAAAGTGGAACTCAGTCCTAACCACGCATGCACCGCCGCCATTCAGGTACAAGCGCACAGTATTTGCACGCGATTGTAGAACTTAAAATGAACTCAGCGCTCAGTCCTAACTAGACATGGGCATGAGCCGAGCCTGGCTCGGCTCGGCTCGTTTGGGGTCGAGCCGAGCCGGGTCCTCAGGATCCCCGGCTCGGCTCTTCCGGGGAGGCTTGTGTGGGCTCTCTAGTGGGGCCACGGGGTTCAGGGTCTCTAGGACATGCACTCTGACGAAATGAGTGGGGGGGGGGTTGTCAATCTGAAATTTGACAGTCGCGAACCCCCCCCTTTCCTGAGCCGCGAGCCGGCTGGCTGGAAATCGAGCCAGCTCGGGCCGGCTCGACTCCGGTTCGCCTGATTTCGCGTGCTTGAGCTGAGCCAAGCCGCTGGCTCGAGTCGAGCTGAGCCAAGCCGCTGGCTCGAGTCGAGCTGAGCCAAGCCGCTGGCTCGAGTCGAGCTGAGCCAAGCCGCTGGCTCGAGTCGAGCTGAGCCAAGCCGCTGGCTCGAGTCGAGCTGAGCCAAGCCGCTGGCTCGAGTCGAGCTGAGCCAAGCCGCTGGCTCGAGTCGAGCTGAGCCAAGCCGCTGGCTCGAGTCGAGCTGAGCCAAGCCGCTGGCTCGAGTCGAGCTGAGCCAAGCCGCTGGCTCGAGTCGAGCTGAGCCAAGCCGCTGGCTCGAGTCGAGCTGAGCCAAGCCGCTGGCTCGAGTCGAGCTGAGCCAAGCCGCTGGCTCGAGTCGAGCTGAGCCAAGCCGCTGGCTCGAGTCGAGCTGAGCCAAGCCGCTGGCTCGAGTCGAGCTGAGCCAAGCCGCTGGCTCGAGTCGAGCTGAGCCAAGCCGCTGGCTCGAGTCGAGCTGAGCCAAGCCGCTGGCTCGAGTCGAGCTGAGCCAAGCCGCTGGCTCGAGTCGAGCTGAGCCAAGCCGCTGGCTCGAGTCGAGCTGAGCCAAGCCGCTAGCTCGAGTCGAGCTGAGCCAAGCCGCTGGCTCGAGTCGAGCTGAGCCAAGCCGCTGGCTCGAGTCGAGCTGAGCCAAGCCGCTGGCTCGAGTCGAGCTGAGCCAAGCCGCTGGCTCGAGTCGAGCTGAGCCAAGCCGCTGGCTCGAGTCGAGCTGAGCCAAGCCGCTGGCTCGAGTCGAGCTGAGCCAAGCCGCTGGCTCGAGTCGAGCTGAGCCAAGCCGCTGGCTCGAGTCGAGCTGAGCCAAGCCGCTGGCTCGAGTCGAGCTGAGCCAAGCCGCTGGCTCGAGTCGAGCTGAGCCAAGCCGCTGGCTCGAGTCGAGCTGAGCCAAGCCGCTGGCTCGAGTCGAGCTGAGCCAAGCCGCTGGCTCGAGTCGAGCTGAGCCAAGCCGCTGGCTCGAGTCGAGCTGAGCCAAGCCGCTGGCTCGAGTCGAGCTGAGCCGGGTGCCAAAAAATATGGAAGGCGAGCCGAGCCAAGCCGAGCCAGGTGTGGCGCGGCTTGTGCCCATGTCTTGTCCTAACCACGTGTGTGTGTGCGGCTGCCATGCAGGCCCAATCACGCGCCGGCAGGTGGCGGGGGACGCTGCAGCTTCTGGACGAGATGCGAGGGATGGGGCTGAAGCCCGACACCATGGCGTACAATGCTGTGCTCACTGCTTGTGGAAGGTGTGTGTGTGGGTATTGGTCACAAAAACCGCCGTGCCCACTGCATGCGAGAGGCATGCTTACTCACTGTGCTCACCGTGCCCACTGCATGCGAGTCTGCGAGAGGCGAGTCGAGAGGAATTGATTGAAAGTTACTGAAATTGTTATGTGGATTTGGATGGGACTGGAGCCCGACACCGTGGCTCACAACGCTGTGCTTACTGGTAAGTTGTTTTTTGAGAGTTCTTAGAAACCAGCTTACTGCGTGTGGAAGGTCTGGCAGGAGGTTTCGTTTCAACTGGTTTCTGAGAATTCCAAAAAGCTGCGCTCATGGACCTAGATGTGATTTGGATGGACCTAGATGTGATTTGGATGGGGGCGCTGTCTACTCTACCACGCTATGTAGGATGACAAACGCCGCCCTTTTTGTCCGCCACTCTAGTGTCTCCCTTTTTCAATACCCGTCCGTCCATGCTTCCCCCTACTTTCCCTCGTCCTCCCTCATCAAGTGCCCTCCCCCCTTCTTTCCCTCTTCTCAGTTACACCAGGGCCGGGCGGGTGCAGGATGTGCTGTCCGTCTATGCCGCCATGCAGGACGACGAATGCCGCCCTCTTCTCCGTGTTCCCCTTTCTCCCCTGATTTGCTTTCCTCCCTGTCACATACTGTGTGATTCGTTCAGGGCCGGGCGGGTGCAGGAGGTGCTCTCTGTCTATGCCGCCATGCAGGACGACGAATGCCGCCCGTCCACGGGCACGCGCGCGCTCCTCATGAGCACGTTCGTCAGGGCCGATCGCTGCGACCTGGCGCTACAGCTGTTTTTCGACGCCAGGCTGGCAGGCCAGCCTGTCACCCCAGACATGCAGAGGGGGCTCATATGTGTCGCATCTAAGGTTGGTGCCTTGTGGAGCTGTTTGATGCGGTGCTTGTGGGTTGAGGGCCGATCGCTGCGACCTGGCGCTGCAGCTGTTCTTTGACGCAAGATTGGCAGGCCAGCAAGTGACCCTGGATATGCAGAGAGGGCTCGCATCTAAGGTCGGTGCCTTGTGGTGGTGCTGTTTATTGTGGTGCTGTTTATTGTGGTGCTTGTGGGTTGAGTTGAGGGCCGATCACTGCGGCCTGAGGCTGCAGCTGTTCTTTGATGGTAGACTGGCTGGCCAACCTGTCACTCCGTCCGGACATGCAGAGAGGGTGGATTTGTGTCGCATCTAAGGTTGGTGCCATGTGGTGCTGTTTTGTTGATGTGGTGCTTGTGAGTTGAGTTGAGGGCGGATCGCTGCGACCTGGCACTGCAGCTGTTCTTTGACGCCAGGCTTCCAGGCCAGCCTGTCGCCGTGTCACCCCGGACTTGCAAAGAGGGCTGATCTGCGTTGCTGCTAAGGTGTTCGTTTTGTGCTTTTTTGGGGGGGACGCCTTAATTACTAATGCAGGCCAGGCGATCAAATCTGACATGCAGCAAGGGTTTCCTTTGTGTTGTTGCTAAAGTCCGTGGGGTCTCATTCTCATGCCTGCGTGCTAAGACCTACTTTCTCTTTCAAACCCACATGCCCCCTTTCGCTTTCAGGTGGGTCGCTGGCCCCTGGCTCTTGACCTGCTGGACGATCTTCTTGCCACGTGGACTGACACAGAGGAGAGAGGACAGCGGTCAGGTGAATTAACAGAGGGAGGGACACCTGCAGGTGAATCCTCAGAGGAGAGGGCTCCTGGAGTGACGTCAGCTCGAGCTGCAGCGCCGGACTATGTACCTATGGAGGACAGCATTAGTGCTTCGGAGGGGGCTTTTGAGGCGAGACAGGACCAGGGGTCTGCAGCGGCTGATCTTAGCAGCTCTAAAGAAGTGCAGTTTCTTGCCGAGGCTCCTCTCCAACCGCCTGTTGCGGCCCCTACCGAACGGCCTCAGAACAGTCTCACAGCAAAGCAGCTCGGCTCAGCAGCAGCAGCTGCTGCTGGGGGGGCGAGTCTGTATGGGAAGGCTCGGGGGACCGAAGCGGAGAGTGCGTGGGGCGAGGTGCTGGGGGCGCCCAACTCCTCTCTGCCGTTCAATGCCCTCATATCCGCGCTGGCCCGTGCAGGTATGCCGCACTGCTTTTCTCCCTCTCTTTCCTCTGCTGGATAAAGCCAAGTGGCAGGCAGACGGATTTCTTCGTTTCCGCTGCCTTTCACTTCTCTCGTTCCTCCCCATCTCCCCCTTCCCCCTCCCCCACAGGCAAGTGGCAGATCGCGCTCTCAGTCTTTGCCCGCATGAAGAAACTGGGCATCCCTCCGGACCACTTCACCTGGTCCGGGCTAGCTTCGGCACTGGCTCGGGCTGGAGAATTCGACCGAGCCATGGCGCTGTTCGAATACATGGGGGAGAGGGAGCGGCTGGAGCCGACGGTGGTGGTGTGCAACTGCGCGCTGCTGGCGTGCCAGCGCAAGGCCAAGTGGCAGCGCGCGCTGCAGCTGCTGTGGCGCATGGAGCGCATGGGCGTGCAGGCGGACGTGAGGAGCTACAGCATGGTGATTCGGACATGCGAGCTTGCAGGTGGGTTATCACAAGTGGTCGTGTCTTCATGTGACTCATATCATAAAGTTCACCAATCTGAGGCGCTATGGCATGGTCATGTGGGTGCTTGCATAAGTTTTGAGACGTCTCAAAATGAACCTACTTAGCCAACATGGTCCTTTGAACATGTGGGTGCTTGCAGAAAGCTGGCTGTGCGCCACCCTTAACACCCCCCCCACTCCCGACCCTCGGCATGTTCACACTGGTATACCCTATCCCTCCATGCCAAGCCAAGGCAGCCCTAACAGTGTACAGGAGGATGCAGAAGGTTAGGCGCAAGCCCAACACATTCACTCTGATCCGCCCTCTCGTCCTGCCCAACCCCCATCCCCCCCTTCTGCTCCCTGCCCGCCAGGCCAATCCGAGGCAGCCATGACAGTGTATCAGCGGATGCAGAAGGCCGGGTCCAAGCCCAACACCTTCACTCTTATCCGCCCTCTCTTCCTGCCCATCCCCCATCCCCCCAATTCCCTGCCCCCATCCCCCCAATTCCCTGCCCCCATCCCCCCAATTCCCTGCCCCCATCCCCCCAATTCCCTGCCCCCATCCCCCCAATTCCCTGCCCCCATCCCCCCAATTCCCTGCCCCCATCCCCCCTTCTGCTCCCTGCCCGCCAGGCCAATCCGAGGCAGCCATGACGGTGTACCAGCGGATGCAGAAGACCGGGTGCAAGCCCAACACCTTCACCCTGGCGTCACTCATCCGCATCCTCGGCAAGACCAAGGACTGGCAGGGAGCCGTCAAGATATTCGAGGTGAGGGGGGAGAGAGAGAGGGGCTAGGGAGGAAGGGGCGAGGGAGGGGTTGAGAGAGTCGGCCTAGATGAGCATGTGCTGCCTGTTGCTCATTCGCATCCTCGGCAAGACCAAGGACTGGCAGGGTGCCGTCAAGATTTTGGAGGTGAGGGGGGAGGGAGGCAGGGTGTGGGAGGGAGGGAGCGGAGGCAGAGGTGCATGTGAGGAAGGAAGGTGAGCATGTGGGTGGGAGTGCTCATTCTCATCCTCAGGAGGACAAAGGACTGGTAGGGGGCTGTCAAGATATTCGAGGTGGGGGGGTGGGGGGTAAGAGGTGCAGGGGATGGTTGGATTGATCAAGTGCATGCGTGTGCGGGCGTCCTGTCACTCATTCGCATCCTCGGGAAGGCCAAGGACTGGCAGGCTGCGGTCAAGATATTCGAGTTGAGGGGGTGGGGGGTGGGGTGCGGGGGGGGGGGGGAGTACCAGAGTGGACCCCGTGGTACCAGAGCCGTGGGCAAGAGTGCCCAGCGCAGACTAGCTCTCACCACCTCCTGCTCCTACCACCTCCTGCTGCTCCTACCACCTCCTGCTGCTCCTACCACCTCCTGCTGCTCCTACCACCTCCTGCTGCTCCTACCACCTCCTGGCTCCTAGTTCCTTGTTTGCCTTGCCTGTCATCTGAGACCCGCTTTCATCAACTCCTCCCACCTTCCCCAAAGTTTCATTTTCCCAAAAGCCGTTTTTGCTTTCTTTTTCTGTCTCCTTTTCACGCGCACACTAACCAAGCAGGACGCCCGGTCTTCCGGCGTCCCTCTTAATGCGCACCTCTTTAACGCGTTATTGGAGGCGTTGCTGCACAACAGGCAGGTGGCAGCGGCTCGGCTGTACCGGGTGCAGATGAGGCGGTACAGAGTGGTGGAGGATGAAAACACTCGAGCGATTTTGAAGAGAGCCGAGCAGAGGGAGGTGGGGTGGGATGCCGAGTGGGAGGAGGAGGTGAAGGAGAGGGAGAAGGAGAAGGTGAGGGAGAGGGAGAGGGAGGAGAGGGAGAGAGGAGAGAGGGAGAAGGCAGATAGGGAGGAGAATGAGGAGGGTGAATTGGGGAAGGACAGTGTAACTTGGGAAAATGAGGACGATGTCTGGAGGTTAGGAAAGCTGTGAGAGTGGATTTTATAGCGAGTCCAGTTGTAGACCATTGCTGGGGGGTCTGGATTAATCTCCAGTCGGCTCATAACATTTCAAATGTCTAGAAATTTCTCATCTTTATGGTAGACTCATTTTTAGCCCTCGTTCATGAAGTGCTGGGTGAAAAACAACCTCGTTCAGTACTCATTATGCAGTTGGATGCAAATCCTACAACGAACCATCCCTTCCAGGTCAGCATCAGTGGATGAGATTCTTCGGGAATATCACCTTATCCAAACAACGCAGATTTCCCGCGACAGATGCTACATGTACAGCAGAGCAGCAGAGCAGACGCGTTTTGGTTTCGCAAAAACGACCGAACAGCTTTCGCAGGGCACTCTCCCAGTGTACACTACAAGACAGTAGGCCGATGGACAGCTGACCTGTGTTACGTTCGCGAGATTCCCCACCATTCGCAAGATTCCCTATGTACAGGCTGCACTTTCGCTCAATTCCTCCAAACGTGGTACACATGTTATTGGATTCAGACATTTTAAATGTTTGCGCGGTCCGTGCATGTATCCTCTGGCCAAAACGCCGGGCAAAATGTTCCGGTACACTTCTCGGGCGGCAACGGCCGCAGTTTTGCAATTAAATAAGGCTGGAGTGGCGCGTCTGTTCTGCCAAATTGTCGAGTAACCTGCCCCATCGTTAGGGCTGCAAGACTTTCGCAACTGAAACGGAGTCTGTTTCGAAACTGATGAGCTGTCGCCAATCGGTAGTCAAACTCTTCGGCCTGAGATGACGTGTCTTAAGATTAACCAACCTAAACCTTCTGAACCTTCCACATTAGAACATTCGTTCTTTACGTGGCGTAATGTCAAGACAATGGCTGGCGACAAAACTGCTAGTGTTATCGTTAGTATTAAACAATCACTAATCTGAACCTGTCAACGCCTCTCATTGGATGATTCCGAATCTCAAGGATATCTTGAACACAAGAGCCTTGGGGGTGCGTTTCATGTTACACAGTGAATGTGCTCTTACACTGCGTGATAAGAGCAGGGCATATACGTCATTGTGTCATTATCCGGATTGTGCGAGTAGCTCGGATGTCTGTAAGAGGGATCATGTGTACACCCTATCGTCGCAGAAATGACCAGAAATGACCTTGGGCCACTGCCAACTACCTCTCTCATTGTTGTCATAGCGTAAAACAACCGTACTGTACCTCGTAAGTCCAATGGCTTCAGTTCGGGCTGGACCTTTTCGTCTCTCCAAAGTTTCACCAACCTGTTCAAGGAAACTCGTTCTGTTCTGTACTGCAGTGTGAAACGAGCAGACTACAGTTTAAAGCCACGCACAGCCTCACTCGAGCCTGTTCTCACATGGTTATATAGTGTTCAGGAAGTTTGCGCATCCACGAAGTTTGCCCACGCGGCTCGGAATGTCTAAAAACACATTTCAATGTTTGCCCACACGAATCGAACTTTGCCCATGCGATTAGAACTTTGCCCATCCCGATTTCGGCCGGCCAGGTTGCATGCGATGTGGGCCCTCGCCATAGTGCGACCACATCCTACATCAGTGTTGCGTCCCACTCCGGCACGGTTTGACGCCTGGTCGTCAGGAACCTTACCGCAACTGCCCGCACGGCAGAAAAAACTTGGCGGGGGCAACTGGAAAGGCCACCATCTCCAAGCGCCGTCAAATATCGTAAGATTTCAATTGAGGTCAAACCAACTAGGGACGGCCACGTGTTCCATTTTTTTTTTCAATGGATACGGCTGTTGGATTCACTGGACGCCCGGCTGGGCGTCAGATGGGTTTGACGTTTGCGACTCCTGATTTCATCGCATCTTGAGCACGCTATTGTGTTTGGGGCTTTCTCATTTGGCGAGAACTTTGTCTGTCCGCTTTTTGTCGTTTGGGGCTCGTCAAACTGGTCGCACGAGGGTTGAAGTCGGATGGGCAAACTACGGTCTTCTGAATTTTGCAGACAAAGTTTGCCCACCGAATCGCCTAAAAAGGAGTAGGATGGGCAAACGTCGGGATGGGCAAAACTTCCTGAACAGGATCTTAGTCGGTCACTTCACTACTGAGCGTACAGTAGCCTCCTTACGGGAAAGAGGATCAGTGCAGAGCTTTATGAACGAACACGACGCGGCGCCTCGTTCACGGAACAGAACCTGCTAGAAGTGGCGCCTAGAATCTTTTGAACGTTTCCTTTTGAATACGCCGCTGTTCGCACACCGTGTGTGTGACAGTCTCCGCCTGCCATCAGTGAATCTGCCGCAGCTCGCACAAGGACTGATGGCAGTTACGTTACGGTACAGTGCACGTAACTGGAGCAAGGACATGCGTTGCCGAGCCAATCATCGACTCGCATCGCGCCCAGCTTCGGTCCTACGTTTTTTTTCGCCCGTCGATTGTCGGTCCTGGTAATACAGAACGCGTCTAGTCTAGAGAGCCCGCCTTTTCCCCGTACTGTACCGTAGTCCGCTTCCGAAGCGGCTGGGTAGTGTAGCACTGCCGCAGTGGCTTCCCCAAGGCAACCCTACACCCGCTACCTGTGGTACAGTGTAGGTCCAATGGACCAACATCACGCAGGTGAGGTTAGCCTAACCTGAGGTTAGGTTCAACGTCACGCCACGTGATGCGGCACGGAGTGCAGCATGAACGTGGCCCAGGGGGTTGCTTGCACTGAGTGTAAGTCTACCCTTCTACTGTACTGGAGTGCTGAAGTTGACTCGCGAGTGACACACCATGATGGTGGCATTAATAGCCTGTGACCTTTTCGCAGGAATGTCGTCGTGACGTTTCGCGGAAATGCTTACGTCTGTGCAAATCTTTTCGCAGGGATCATCCCGCTATCGTCGTTGCGACCGTTTCGCACGGATGCTTTGAGTCTGAAGCCTCGATGTCGATCGAGAGATCTACCGATTTCTCTCCTCAATTTTCAGATCCAGCGAATCGCCCCCACCGTGACCACTGACCACTGACATCCAGGCGGAATGTCACGTCCTTCGCCGTACAAGTGGTCTCATGTTTGCGGCGGTGTTGGTGGGCGTCCCATTTTCAATAATTTTTTTCCACTCATCATTCTACAATTTTCCGTCACAACTCAAGTGGCAAATCTCCTCTCAGCCGTGGCAAACTTCTGTTTTCACGGAAGCGGCGGGGTTGTTTCAAGCGGAAACCCTCGTTCTCACGGAAGCCGGCGGAAACCCTCGTTTGTGTTGTTCCAACGGCAATCCCGAGGGCCACCGCTGTAAGCCTAACAGGCCACTTATGTAAGGAATTCTGTCGGAGAGCTCGGCGCGTACCGCGTTTCGCACGCCTGTTGACTGGATTCCAAACTTCTACCCCTGACTACTGTTAAGCCACGCTGACTGCGGAGTCGCCGGGAATAAGTAGTAATACCTCACAGCCGCGGGTGACGCTGCGACGATTTTGGACGATGGACTATGGCGCTGTCTGGCAAATGCCACCGGGTACGGACCAGCAAGGCGCGGACCAGCAAGGCCGCGTGGGGAACCTCAGCCTGGACGACACTCTCTTTGTGGCACTGCTGGGATTCGATCCCGGGGCTGCATCGAGCCACTCGGAGCGGATTGGTTTCTCCAACCTGGCGGAATTCCCAGCATCTGCGTCTGAGGCGGCAAAGAAAGACCCAGCCCTGGACCCGGCGTTATTGGTGCATTGCATGATGGAAGGCCAACCGCTCAATAGCGGGAAATCTGATACCAGTCTCCCTACCACTAGCCCCCCAGAGACTTTTTTCAGCTCTGATGGGAAAGGCATGATCAATCGGGCTGCGCATGGCATGATTATTCCAAGGAGTAGTATGGCTGGTCGAACTGACGACCTTCCCTTACCGTCTCCTGGTCAAGCAGAGCCGATCCAGGGTGAATGTGCTCTTCCAGTTCTTAATATGGACTTGAGGGAAGAGGCTCTTGTATGGGTTCCTCCCATTCAACCCACTGTCTCTTCGGTCCCGCCCATTCAACCACTCACTTCGGTCGCGCCCATTCAACCCACTCTCGCTTCAGTCCCGCCCATTCAACCTGCTCTCGCTTCACTCCCGCTGTCTCAACCTCCACGGCCGTCTGAACCACACGCCATCACGGCTGGCTATGTTGCTCCCAACAGCCCTGCTCCTGCCCCCAAAGTGACTGAAAATGCAGCACATGTGGCGCAGCTAATGGGTACAGCAAACGATGCAAGGCTCGGTGTCGGTGTCGGGAGGCCGCCTATTGGTCGCAGAAGCGTCACAGAGAAGCGCAGAAGACACCGGGTCAGGTAATCCCTCTACCCATAGTAATCGTTGTATGTGCAATCCTTGCAATCAGTGCGATATTTGCCGTGGTTTCCTCTCATGCTGACCATAGCTGTTTTTTCTGGGTGATTTAGGCAATACCCCCACAATTTCCTGTCATCTGTGCCTCCCCATATTTTGCAGTGCGGGATTCAAACAGTTGGAGAGGGCCATTCCTGCATCATGGTTGCATCAGAAGTGCCGGTCAAACGTGGCTTCCAGAACTGATATCGCGTCGCTGCTGCATGCCGCGGTGGACTTCATAGAGGAGCTGGAGGTAAGTCATGGTTCCAGTGATTTAAAGCGGGAAATGCCGTTGTGCCTTGCTTTTTCACCTTTGAGTCGACTCAAAAGACACTTAACAGATGAGCCGGAGGTGAGGCATGGTTCCGGTGATCTAAAGTGGGAAAATCAGTTGTGTCTTGCTTTTATGTTTGTTTTTCTGCACTGCCTTACATTCTTGCCTGATTTACCGTTTTGGGCTGGTGTGCAGGAACAGAAGGCTCAACTGTCACAAGCCTATCTCCAGCATGTGTACAGAACATATTAGACACCAAGTGACATGTTACTTGGGTTGCCCTTGCCCCATTTGCAGGCAATAAAGGCCGAGAGCACTTGTGTTTTTACACAAGCATAGCAGGGGTGAATGTGTGATAGCACGCTTGGTGGGCAGAAATCAGTGCCGCCGCGTTTTCTAAAGGAGGTGTCTGTTAGGATACTAGAATGAATAAGAAACAAGAGAGGACAAGCAAGATATAGGGTTGGGTTGTACTCTCTAAGAACATACACCTATTCTAGCTTATAACTTCTACATGCAAATGTATTTAAAAGTTGACACACCCCCTAGGCTAGATAAGGGGTAGTGCTGAGCAAGAAGCACACAACTCAGGGTGGCACTATTAGTCCAACCTCTGAAACAGGGGTCCGAAGACAATTCAGCAAGAGTACAAACAAGACAGGAGCAAACTAGGGCGGCACTACTAGTCCGGCCACTGGAAGAGAAGCCACAAGGCTAGTCTGAAAGATATCTATAAAGAGGAGTACACAATAAAGGTCCTAGCAAGTGAGAGTCTACAGGACCTAGACCAAGCTGCAAGCAGTGCCGCTGATGATCTTTAGGCGCAAGCGCCTTCGTAAAGATATTAGCTGTGTTGGCACCGGAGGCCAAGTGTACTGCGCGGGCCTGGCGGAGCTGCTGTAGCTCACGCAGGAGGAAGTAATGCAGCTGGATGTGCTTCGCTCTGCCCACAAGTCGAGGCTCCTGACATAGGGGGATCATGGCCCTGTTGTCAGCGTACAGGACCGGGGCAGAGCTAGGCCGCTCACCTAAGTCGGTGAGCAATAACGTCAGCCAGTGGAGCTCCTGTGCCGCCATTGGCACCGGCGTAGGTCTCAGCCTCACAGCTAGACTGGGCAACAGACGAGGAGCGAGTGGACCTCCACGAGATGGCGCCCGAACCAAGGCTAAAGCAGTAGCCCTGGGAGGACCTGAGGGTCTCAGCGTCGTCTGCCCTGTGTGCCCAGTAAGAACCACCGGCCTGCGTCCTCCTAGCACTAGCCCCATGCCCGATGTATTTGCTAGATAACGCAAAACCCTCCTAGCAGCCGACCAGTGGTGTGGTCGGTGTCTGCTGGTGGCCACAAAGCGAGCCAGGATGCTGAGAGGGTATGCGAGATCGGGACGAGTGCACGTTATCAGGTACATGAGGCAACCCACCAACTCTGTGTCAGGACCACTACTGATTCCTCAGGAATTGGATCCGAGAGCCTGTGGTCTACTGGTAGAGGTGTGGGCTGTGTGGAGGAGAACTGAAGACCGAACCTGTGAAGGACCTGGCGCACCAAGTGTGACTATGTAAGAGTGATGGTGCGCATTGCTCTGTCCCTAGAGACCTGCAGGCCCAGGTAGCGGCTCAACTCTCCTAGGTCAGTGCAGATCTGTCTCCTCAGCAGCTCGGCCTTCACGGAGTCCTACGCGACTCTGTCTGCAGTAGCGAAGACCAGGTCGTCTATGTGGACAAGGATGTAGAACGGAGTCTGTCCAGCACGAACGAAGAGCGAGGGGTCTGCAGAGGACAGAAAGGTTTGCAGGTTAGCTAGCGTACCACGCAGCGTGTCGTGCCACTCACGGGGCGCCTGTCGTAGGCCGTAGACCGGGCGTTAGAGGAGCCACTGGGTCCCAGGAGGGAAGGTTCATGTGAAGCCCTGCGGTCAGCGCAGGTAGGCCAACTCGTGTAGGCTGCCCTGAAGAATAGCAGTGGAGAAATCTAAGGAGTGGAGATCGTAGTCACGCTGTGCTGCTACGTGTAGCAGCGCCCGAAGAGTAGTCATCTTCAGGGTCGGGGCAAAGGTCTGAAAGAAGTCCACCCCCTCTCGCTGACTGAAGCCTCTAGCCACGTAGCGCGCCTTGAAGACAGGCAGCTCTCCAGGGGGGCGCTTCACCTTGAAGATCCATCGGCCGTCGACTACGTTGACCCCAGGTGGGGGAACTGCGTCGACGTAGGTGCCCGTGGATCTCCAAGATGCCATCTCCTGCTCCATGGCAGCTATCCACTGCGAGGCCCAGTATCCCGAGGTCGCCTCAGCGTAAGTGCGAGGGGTCGGGATATCAAAGGCATCTGGGTTACCCTCAGGGACTAGCAGCATGGAGCAGAGATGGGGAGCAGCCTCGGACAGGAAAGCAAGCTCGTACTGCCTGTCCTCTAGGACGTTACTGCCAAGGGCAGGAGCATCCTCGACAGACGGAGGACGGACAAGGTCAGAGACCAGAGCGATGGCGTAGTCAAGGCGGCGGGTAGAGGCGAAGTCAGCGACAGCAGCGACAAGAGCGTCAAGACTGGAGACAGGAACAGACGGGTCGGTAACGAGGGAGGCAAGGATCCGAGGAACAAGACGACGAGCAACACGAAGGTAGTCAGACAGAGGGGGAGGCCCGACCGTGAGCGACGATGGAGGAGGGGAAGGTAGGAGGGGAGGACGAGATGCGTGGGAACGAAGCAACATAGGGTGAAAACGCAGAACAGGAGAGACAGGACGAGCCCGAGAGGGACGGTGAGACAAGACGTGTGATGGAGGCGTCGAGTCAGGAGACAGAGGAGGAGTAACAGGAGGGGAACGAGGTGGGAAATGGGCTGGGGACGAGTCCGGTGGAGGAAACACAGGACCGTGGACACGAAGGGGAGGAGGCGGCGGGGGAGGCGCAGGCGAGCGGTCGGGGGACGGAAGGCCGAGCAGGCGAAGGGCGGACACCGGCGGCGATTGCTGCTGCTGCTCGATGCCGACACCTGGACTGCCAGCTGCACCGCGACTACCTTCGAAACACTCCACTCCAGCACCCCCAGAACGAGCTCCCCCAAAGCAAGAACCCTCTCCAGCACCGGTGCCCCCCCCTAGCCCGACGGGACAAGCCACAACAGGAACCCCAGGACTAGCACCCTCCTCAATGCCAGCACCCCCAGAGTCTACGAATTGCTGCTGCTGTGGCGGCGGCGCCGACTACGGCGGCGGCGACTGCGACGGTGGAGGAGGAGACTTCGGGGGAGAGACAGGCGGTAAGAACTGCACCGCAGGGCCACCAGAGTCAGCTGACTCCTCGACCGGGACAACCGACGAAAGGGGAGTGACGTGAGACACCAGACGGAGTAGGACGGGGAGGAAGGTGAGCATGGGCTACCGGGGGAGTGGGCACCAGAAATTGGGGAGGGGAAACCGGGGGACCTCGGTGGGGAAAGCGATGGTAAAAGGAAACAGACTCGTCAAAAGTGGCGTTACGAGAGTGAAAGAAGCGGTGAGACGGCGGGTGGTAAAAGTGCCAGTCAGAGGAGTCCATGGGGAAACCGAGAAAGACACAGGGGACAGTGCGGGCAGTGAGCTTGTCCATGCCAAAGGCACGAACATGAGCGAGGCAGCCCCAGACGTGGAACGTGGACGCGTCACAAGGGAACCTAGCTCAAAGAAGGGTCGGCGAAACCTGCAGCCGCTAGGAGCGCGGCCACAGGTTAAGCTGGTGAGCGGCGTAGCAAACGACGAACGACCACGGAAATGAATCATGAAGGTAGGAGCCACCTCCATGACCAAGCCGATGCGTCACTCAGCGACCCCATTCTGCTGCGGGGAGTCCGATAGGGTGTACGAGTGGGTGATGCCCTCCACACGACAGAACTGTCCAAGCCGACTAGAGGCGAACTCACCGCCACGGTCTTAGTGGAGACACAACAGAGGGAGACCGCGGTGGAGGCGCACAGCTACGACCCACGGGATAAGAACGTCAGGTACGTCGGCCTTCCGCTTAAAGGGAAACATCTTCTGTAGCGCGTGTAGTTGTCAACTAGCACTAGAAAGTAGCGCTTGCGACGCAGTCCAGGGACAGGAGCTGGGCCCCTGACGTCCAGGTGCAGGGTCTGGAGGGGTGCGGTGGAAGGACAAAACGAGGAGGAGTGAGGAGCAGGGCGGAGCTGGCCCTCGACGCAGGGCGTGCACGGCGGTGCAGGCGAGGGAGGGAGGGCAGGAAGCGACGCAGGGAGACCTATGACGAGACCGTGCTGGGACATGTGATGTAGACGTGGGAGTGCGGGGTGACCTAGGCAATGGTGCCATAGGAGCGACGGGTGAGTGGGCGACCTACACGAGCATGCAGTGGCGACCAAGGTAGGCGCAGGACCGGGGGAGGACGCCCCACCCGGGGGGGAAGAAGTGTCCAGCGTAAAGAGGCCATACACCAGGTCCCGGGGGAACGTTGCAAGGGGGGAACTTGAGGCGGCCTCAGTACAGACGGCGTACCGCTCGTGACCCGGGAGCGTAGTGGTGATGCCGAGATCCTGAAGACAGCCAACACCAACTAAGTTCCGGGAGAACGAGGGGATTTGCAGGCTTGTAAGGGAACCGTTGGGCAGGGAAGGGTACTATAGCTGCGAGCAACTACAGGACCAGAGGAGGGGTCAGCAAGTGCGACAGTGGCAGGCGCGGCAAGCGGCGTAAGCACAGCGTGGTCGCGAAAGAAGCAGGCAGACGCACCAGAAGCAAGTGTGAAGGACAGCGAAGCAGTAGCGATAGACGAAGGAGGAGCGAATGTGGAGCCTAGACTAGACAAAGCAAACGGTCCTACGCCTGATGCAGCAGGGGTCTCTGTACTACACACAGGTGCTACGACTAAGCTAGAGAACACATGGTAATAAGATCCGGACACACTAGAAGCGTCAGCACACAGAGAATGCAAGGCAGATTTAATCTGATCCATGTCTAAGTCAATTATAGGCACACCGTGGCGCAGAAGATTGGGTTAGTCAGGGAGGTCTAGGGCCGAGCCGAAGCGGTGACAAAAGAGGTCATCAAGGCGGCGGAAGCAGTGGGTGGTCGGGTGCGGACGGCAGGACATAGTGCCACGAAGGGACCCGGTCTGGAGCTGGTACTGGCAGCCCACAGCACTGAAGGCGCCGAGCTGCAAGGACCGCCACCTCGGCCACCACCTCCAGGGGCTCTTGGCCACCCCGGCGAGAGGCGGGCCCACGGCTGCTCCTGCTTGTCACAGGATCGAATGTCCCGAGGAAAGGTTTGCTCAATGTTGCACTATCAATCAGTACAAGGTGCTTTTATACTTCCATAGTACATCAGGTAACCAGGTTTATCCTATCCAAAGGAAATAGACCCTTCTAGAAATAGAATCACCCTGCGTATAGCCACGCGAGGCTATTGGCTTTAAGGGATTACGGCAGGATTACGCTAGATATAGCGCGCCAGTACATCCCGAGCCTGGTCGGTGATATAATTATAATAACAGGATAAACCAAAGGATGATGGAAAAGGAGGAATAGGAAACCAAATGAGATGAGATAAAGACCAAATAAATCAGGAGTAAAAGAGGAATGAAATAGATAGGAAATATGGAAAGGGGAAATTGGTGTAACGGGGTCGTACTCTCACACTTCCCCCCCTCAAAGCTGGGTGGTAGACGTAACACCCTGCTTGACAAGGTAGTCGCGAAGAGGACGACGGGCGTTACCCATGTCGGATTCAGAGACGCAGCCTCAGAAGTATCATAACCCTTCCAGCAAAGAAGAAGCTCCAGAGTGCCAGTCTGATGATGACGGTGTCCAAGTACGTAGTTGTCCCATGTCGTGGATGAACACGGGCGACGACAGAGGTTGGCATTTGGTATAGTGTGTGTTTGGTCTTGATAGGGTTTAAGAAGCTGGTATGGAAGGCGTTATGGATCTTCCAAGTGGCTGGTAGGCGGAAGCGGAAGTTGACTGAAGTGACATTTGCTTCAAAGAGGATAGTCCCGCAGAAGCAAGGTTGAAGCTTGGATGGATGTTGGCTGATGTCAAGATTATGGTCTCGAGAAGGGTAGTGATGAGTTGCCAAGTGCTTGTGCTGATGTTGGATGTCCAAGAGGGCGCTTGTGTGGTCGATGTACAAGATGGTGGATGATGGCGATGAAATCGGAAGCCAGTTGGACTGTGGCTGGTATGGTTAGCTGTTGTGGTGTGATCGGGTGGCGTCCGTAACAGACGAAGTACAGCGTCTGTCCAGTAGCGGCGTCAGGAGCATACTTATAGGCAAACTCCAGGACGGGCAGATGCAAGTCGGAGTTGGAGATGTGAATGGTTGGAACAGTGTGCTGTAACGTGCAGATGAATGGCTATGTTCTCCGATCCGTGCATGCTGTTACCCGCATCTGGTCCACGTGTGAAGATCACCAAGTGTTGGTGGTATGGCAGTCGTGTCGTAGTACTGCTTCTGTAGCAGTGTTGTTTCCGTTACATGCAGCTTCTGTCGAATGCTGGTCCATGCCGTAGTGTTGTCGCGAGTCGTACCCACTCGTCATCGTAGTGCTGCGGAATGGATAGCAGAATCACTAGTAGTAACCCTGTCCACCACGCGGTCTGCTAGTCACACTGCCTTGAGTACAACAGCGTATGCGAAGTGCTGCTCAGCGTATCCCTTGTGTTCAGAACCATGCGAGGGGTTGGTACCACAAACGCGGAGCTGGTAACTTCCAGAATCGGCGCCAAAGTAGTTTCCCTCGATGGTTGCTCAGTCAAGGAATCTCAGCTGCGTGGATATCCCACGGTGTTGGGTTAGGACATCTGGGAATGTTGGGGCTATTCCCAAATAATCCTCTCCTGTTTCCAAATGAGCATTGCTGACAGCCAATCCAGTATGACCTTATGCACGTCCAGTTTAGCACGGAGGCCATCGGTAGGCATCGGTGTCTGGGTGCACATATTGGGATAGGTCTTCTGGTGCCATCATGTATTGTCTTATTCTGTTACTGTCCTTGAAGTAGCGTTGATGTCGAAGAAGTCTCAGCTACTCAGCATCGGTGTTGAAGTCTGCTCCATTTCGGCAAACAGGGGTGTTGTTGGAGATACGCGGAGTCCACTGTCCGGAGTGGCGTCGGCGCTCCATTCCACGCCTATCTGCTTCCGTGGAGTTGGTGCTGGTGATGGATTGGTTGCGACGCAGGTTTTATGACTTTAAGGAAAGCCATAGGCCATGAGGACTTGTATACCGGTAGAGTACCGTGGTCCTCCCATCCTCATAAGAGCAAATATCTTCTGCTCTTGAGGGTATATGGCATTGCCATGTTGTTTCCTCGCATAGTGGTATCTCCTTCCCACTAGCTGGAAATCATAGGACTGTGCCTGGCCAGGTCTTAACGATCCAATGGAATATAATCCAGCATTATCTCCATTGAGCGGAGAATCATCCATCAGGTTTGGTTGTGACTGTTGTGTCGAGTCTTCTGCTGCGGCGGCGGCGGCGGTTGCGACGACGGCGACGGCGGCAGCTGCTGCAGAGAATTCTCTCAACTCGTACCAGTTGAAGGAGAATCCATCAACTCCCTCTTCCCAGTAGAGTGTTCCTGATGGGTGTAACAGGCGTAACTACCAGGAACACGTGCAGATTAGTACACATGTGTTGCTCCATTGCTGCCGGTGATTGTTTCATTTGAGGGTGTGAAGAGAAATTTGCTTCTCCCCTCAATGTATCCACGGGTAGCAATTCCTGGTATGCTCATCCGTGCCTCCGATGTACGGTCGGTAGAGCGCGTGATCGTGTTGTAGTAGTCCGCATCTCTCTCATTTGTTGACACCTCGTATTGCTTGACGTTCTCCTGCATCGTCGAAGTTACGTTGGTGCTTGTAACGCTTCGGCTTATGGTAGAATCGCTTCCAATGCATGTGCCGTAGGGTCGCTAGTGAACGAGTACTTGCCGGATTAGAGGTTAATTACTCCTCAATCTGTCAAGCATCGTGACATGCACGGAATTTTCTTCCACGCAGGTCCTTAACACCTGGAATCGCGACGCATGATTGGTGTGTCGCCTCGTGAGGTCAGACTGCTCGAATCAATCACTTCGGATGGCTGAGATTCTTGATGAAGACGAATGGTTCAGCTCCTGTTACGAAGTAGTGTCTCGCTGGCCTTGACTAGACGGGTTCACTGCGTCGTCGTTGCGTGCGAAATCTGCTCCTTCGCAGCAACTTGAACTTGGGAGCATTGCAAGAGAAAACGGCTACTTCTCTGCAATCCCATAGGTTGTCGATCAATTTGTATGAAGAAGTGTCTCGTGGATGGAGAACATGTCTTCACGTAGCTCCATTGTTTTTCCTGGGTGAAGATCTCGCTGTGTTGATGTCGATCCATTTTTAACGAAGATGACTTCGTCAAAATAACTTGATCGTTATCGACACCAGTCAGAAGATGCGTCGATTGTGCAGTCGCTGGTCACGAATGTTGTTTCCATGATGATGATTTCCCATAGTGTAGTCTCCGCTGCATTCGTGCCGTTGATTCCGCACCGATCCGACGATCCACGTTCTCCTGTCAGTTTTCTGCTTGCAGCTATTACCAAGTAGGTAATTCTTCGGCAGATTTCTGACTCTGCAGATGATTTACGCGCCAAATTCTTCACCAAATGAAGGAATTCGAATTTGGTTCTCCAGATGTTGTCGACGCTGTTGAAGGCGGCCAATTTCTGGTTCTGCGCGTCATTCTCCCTTTGTGCAGAATTCACGCTCCATCTCGTCCGTTGAAGTAGAAGTCGATCCGACGGTCCAAACTCCAAGCGATCTGAGGAGCCTCCTGAGTCGCGTTCAGCAGCTTTCGGCGCCCGGGTTGATTCGTTTCCTGGAGCAATTCTCGTTCGTCGATGTCGGCTGTCGATCGATCCAACGCTCCGAAGAATTTCACGGCTTGCGAGGTCCCGTTCCCATTCGCGCCGAAACTCGAACTCTCTCAGCAGGATTTCGTTTTCGCCTCGGTCGATCTGAAGCGTCGAATATCCATCGGACGGATGTCGTCGGTCGCAGCTCCGCACATTTCCGCGCAACTCCAAGTGTTGTCGCGAACTGCGAACTTCTCCGAATGTCGCAGGGAGTGTTCCGCCGGAACTGACACGCTCGCTAGGTCGAGGCCGTTTGCCCCCGCGAAAAATCGGCACCGTCGATGCAGTCCATCGAACGGTTGGCGAGGCATCTCGCCTTCGAAGGGGACCCCAGGTGCAACTGCGAGAGGAACGTCGAAACTTAAATGAAAGTGCATTGTACTTACAGGAATTGAAGTTTCGACTCCATCATCCGCGTGCTCCTGGGGGCCCAGCGGTTAAGCGTTGAGCTGAACCCTTGGCTCTGATTACCAAGTGTCACAGGATCGAATGTCCCGAGGAAAGGTTTGCTCAATGTTGCACTATCAATCAGTACAAGGTGCTTTTATACTTCCATAGTACATCAGGTAACCAGGTTTATCCTATCCAAAGAAAATAGACCCTTCTAGAAATAGAATCACCCTGCGTATAGCCACGCGAGGCTATTGGCTTTAAGGGATTACGGCAGGATTACGCTAGATATAGCGCGCCAGTACATCCCGAGCCTGGTCGGTGATATAATTATAATAACAGGATAAACCAAAGGATGATGGAAAAGGAGGAATAGGAAACCAAATGAGATGTGATAAAGACCAAATAAATCAGGAGTAAAAGAGGAATGAAATAGATAGGAAATATGGAAAGGGGAAATTGGTGTAACGGGGTCGTACTCTCACACTGCTGCTGCTGCTGGTACTGGTGCTGCGGCTGCTGCTGTGACTGCTGTGGCTGCTGCTGCTCCTGGACGCCTGCCCCAGCCCTCTCGTCAGAACCACTGTCGCCGCCGCCACCACAACCACGCCCTCCCTTGGGGCCGCGACGGCCCCGACGCTGTCGCTGCTGCTGCGGGAAGGCCACCGCTGTGGTCTCAGTGGCAGGAGCAGCCGTAGCGACCACAGCGGAAACGTCAGCGTACGTGCTCTGGGAGGGAGCACAACCCTGAAAGATAGGGACTGCCACAACACCACTCGACTGAGCTATAGTGCACTGGCTCTATCTCAAAAAGGGCAGTGTCAAAATTGGTGAGGGTGAGGTCACCAAGGTGTTGGCTAAGGAAGTGGTCGCGGGTTGTGGCTAAGCGGTCAGGCAGGCGCATGGCAATAAGGTACAGGGTAGCGTAGAACGGCGGGGGGAAGGCAGTGAGCTGGGCAGTAGTGCTAGCAACGCGGTAGCTAGTCTCTAGTGCACGGAGGTGAGTGGCGAGATCAGCGACAGTGGGGAAAGCAGAGAGATCAGGTAAGAGCATGAGGAGGATCAAGCATCCAGCTGAGGCAGAGGCAGGGGTGGAGTAATGTGCAACTACTGCATAGAATAAGTCTTTGGCGTTCGCGACAGCAGTGAAGCGTGGTCGCTCAGAAAAGGGAAGCGCATGACTAATGGCAAGCTGCGCTATAGCATCGTGAGAATCCCAGACAGCGCGAGCGAGCGCATCAGCAGCAAAGGCCTCACTCTCAGCAATGGTGGGCTCAACAATGGTGGGCTCAGCAGGGAGGGGATCAGGCGCGGGGGGGCGGGGAAGCAAGCCATCAATATGCATAGCCAGGGAGTGCCCATCCTGGCGCTGACCTGTCAGGTGCCGGCGAAGATCGACAAGCCAGGCGGCGAAGTCGATCGCGTGCCCCTCCGCGTCCAGACGTAGCATGACATCCGCCATCGCACAACTGCAGCGGCACCGGGACACAGCGGCACATCAACACAGGGACACAGCAACGCAACGGCATAGGGACACATGTACTCAACTGCAAGGTGGTACAGCTACTGTACGTGGTGGCAGGACTCTCTGGAACAGGGACCGGGTGCGCGAGGAGCCTGAGTGCGCGCAAGGGGCCGAGGCGATAGGGGCCGGCTAGGCGATAGGGGCCGGCTAGGCAGTAGATGGACCGGTGGCGGCGCGAGAAGGGGCCGGCTAAGCTCAAAGGGCTGGCTAGGCATGAGGGGCCGGCTGGGCGCGCGGGGCCAGCTGGGCGCGAGGAGCCGGCTGGGCGCGAGGAGCCGGCTGGGCGCGAGGGGCTGGCGACAGCGCGAGGGGCTGGCTAGGGCGCGAGGGGCTGACTATGGCGCGAGGGGCTGGCTACGGCGCGAGGGGCCGGTTAGGCGCGAGTGGCCAGCGACGGCGCGAGGGGCTGGCAACGGCGCGAGGAGCCGGCTACGGTGCGAGGGAGGGCCGGCTAGGGCATGAGGGGCGGACTATGGCGCGAGGGGCCGGAGACGGCGTGAGGGGCCGTCTAGAGCGCGAGGGGCCAGCTAGGGCGCGAGGGGCCGGCTAGGCGCGAAGGGGCCGGCTACGGTGCGAGGGGGGGCCGGCTAGGTGCAAAGGAGCTGGCTAGGCGTGAGGGGCCAGCTATGGTGCTAGAGGGGCCGGGTGGGTGCGATAGGGGCCGACAAGGTGCGGTAGGCTACTGCGCGGGGCGGAAGCGGGTGGGTGGATCTAACCTACTCATGATACTATTTTAGAATACTAGAATGAATAAGAAACAAGAGAGAACAAGCAAGATATAGGGTTGTGTTGTACTCTCTAAGAACGTACACCTATTCTAGCCTATAACTTCTACATGCAAATATATGTATAAATTGACAGTCTCTGCAAGATTGTACCCTTTTTCTGACATTGCATTATATACACGCATCCTTGTCAGACTTCTTGTAATCTCATCTTTACTTGAAAGCATGCATTGTGGCGTTTGCAGTACTCAGCTTTCCGATGGTTGCGCACTCGTAGTAGAAGCTAGAAGTTGAGAGTACCTGTTAGCTAGTGGCTACTATGTAGAAGATATTGATTTAGTCCATAATGCTTTTACATAGGCTCCACCTCTATATACCACGGATACCTTGTTGCAAGGCTTCCATTTTGCTGTAGAGTGGAGGAGGACCAGTTGCTAGCCAGCGCTTCCTCAAGTCGAGCTTTTCTCCAACAGGTGCCAGGTCAGCAATGTCCGCATGGCTAACAGTACTACAGTAGCACGCAAGGATGCTGCTCGCTGACAAGACAATCTCCTTCGATTCGTCCGCTGGGTCCCCTGCCACGAATTCCCACCAATCCGCATGAGGAATGCAGGAGCCGGCTCTGTGCCGTGTGGCAGCCTGATGGCAACAGCTAGGCGTAGTACCCCCTGTTAAATTATATAATTTATATAATTGTAGGCTTGGTAGTTGTGCTACGTACTGCATCCTACTGTAGAGGGGACAAACCCCCTTCTTGTATCTCCTTCTCTTCTAGTCCTACCACTCTCTTCTCTCGACATTTTTCCTAGCCCTAAAACCTCACGCCATTCCATGGCTTCTCCCCCTAGCTAGTGACTTTATAACACCCCCAACTGGTACGAAGTTGTCTGTGCAGAGTGTAACCGCGTTTACTAGACCCGTTTGCCTAACCTACCCTATCGTGCGTGATTCTTTCTTCGCATGCTTGCTGCTTTTGCCATGCCGAAGGGCTGCCATCCAGGGCTAAGCCTAGGGTATTCTGTTAGGTCATCGAATCGGCCCCGAAAATATCCGTTAGCGGACGGAATCTCCGAAGTTTTACATGTTAGCATTCGGATTCGTCGAAGTGCTACTCTTGGTTTGATACTAACGTCCTTGAAGGCAAATGGCCTTGGCAACGGCTAAGGACAAGCCATCGAAACCCCAAGGACTTTTTCTCGCGCATACTACACCTAGGTAGTTGTAAGAGTAGAAAAAATCCCGGCAACTAACTCTCAGATTAGCGGAATAACTAGAAAACATGGTACACGGTGGGTTTGACCTGAATTGTTGTACTCACTAAGGCATGCCCCTATCTAGTCTACAGTAACATATACAAATATGTTTGACACACCCCCTAGACTGGACAAGGGGCAGTGCCTGACAAGAGACAAGCAACTCAGGGCGGCACTACTAGTCCAGCCTCTGAGACTAATCAACAAGAGCAAGCCAGGGCGGCACTACTAGTCCGACCACTGGAAGAGAAGCCACAAGGCCAGTCAAGAAGGAATATATATATATATAAGAGGAGTACACAATCAAGGTCCTAGCAAGTGAGGAGCTACAAGAACTAGACCAAGGTGAAAACAGTGCCGCTGATGATCTTTTGGCGCAAGCGCCTTAGTAAAGATATCAGCTGTGTTGGCACCGGAGACCAAGTGTACTACGTGTGCCTGGCGGCGCTGTTGTAGCTCGCGTAGGAGGAAGTACTGCAGCTGCATGTGGCCCTCGAGTCGAGGCTCCTAATACAGGAGAATCATGGCCCTGTTGTCAGAGTACAGGACCGGGGCAGAGCTGGGCCGCTCACCTAAGTCGGTGAGCAATAACGTCAGCCAGTGGAGCTCCTGTGCCGCCATTGGCACCGGCGTAGATCTCAGCCTCACAGCTAGAGTAGGCAACAGACGAGGAGCGAGTGGACATCCACGAGATGGCACCTGAACCAAGGCTAAAACAGTAGCCCTGGGAAGACCTGAGTATCTCAGCATCGTCTGCCCACGAAGCCTCTGTGTGCCCAGTAAGGACCACTGGCCAGCGTCCTCCCACAACGAGTCCCATGGGCGATGTACTTGCTAGATAATGCAAAATCCCCTTAGCTGCCGACCAGTGTTGTGGTCGGTGTCTCCTTGTGGCCACAAAGCATGCCAGGATGTTGAGAGGGTATGCAAGATCTAGACGAGTGCAAGTCATAAGGTACATGAGAAAACCCACCAGCTCTGCGTAGGGGCCACTAGGCTCTACTGACTCCTCAGGAAATGGAGCCGAGAGCCAATGGTCTACTGGCAGACGCGTGGGTTGTGCAGAGGAGAACTGGAGACCGAATCTTTGAAGGACCTGGTGCACCAAGTGTGACTATGTGAGACTGATGGTGCGCGCTGCTCTGTCTCTGGAGATCTGCAGGCCAATGCAGCAGTGCAGCTCTCCTAGGTCAGTGCAAGTGTGTCTCCTCAGCAGCTCGGCCTTCACGGAGGCCAGTGCGTCTCTGTCTGCAGTAGTGAAGACCAGGTCGTCTACGTAGACAAGGATGTAGAACGGGGTCTGGCCAGCATGAACATAGAGCGAGGGGTTTGCAGACGACAGGAAGAAATGCAGGTCAGCTAGCGTAGCACGCAACGTGTCGTGCCACTCACGAGGCACCTGTCGCAGGCCGTAGACCAGACGCCGGAGGAGCCACCGGGTCCCAGGGGGGATGGTACCGATAAAGCCCTGTGGATGGCGCAGGTAGACTTGCTCATGTAGGCTGCCCTGAAGGAACGCTGTGGAGAAGTTGAGGGAGTGAAGCTCGTAGTCACGCTGTGCTACTACGTGTAGTAGCGCCTGAAGAGTAGTCATCTTCGGGGTCGAGGCGAAGGGCTGAAAGAAGTCCACACCCTCTCGCTGACTAAAGCCTCTAGCCACGTAGCGCGCCTTGAACACAAGCGGCTCTCCAGGGGGGCACTTCACCTTGAAGAGCCACCGGCCATCAACTACGTTCACCCTAGGTGGGGGAGCTGCGTCGACGTATGTGCTGGTGGATCTCCAAGATGCCATCTCCTGCTCCATGGCAGCTATCCACTGAGTGGACCAGGGTCCCGAGGTTGCCTCAGCGTAAGTGCGAGGGGTCAGGATGTCAACGGCGTCTGGGTCAACCTTAGGGACTAGCAGCATGGAACAGAGATGGGGAGCAGCCTCGGACAGGAAAGCAAGCTCGTACTGCCTGTCCTCTAGGACGTCACTGCCAAGGGCAGGAGCACCCCCGTCGGATGGAGGACAGGCAGGGCTAGAGACCAGAGCTGTGGCATAGTTAAGGCGGCGCGTAGAGGCGAAGTCAGCAACAGCAGCGACAAGAGCGTCAAAACTCAAGACAGGAACAGACGGGTCGGTAACGAGGGAGGCAAGGACCCGAGGAACAAGAGGACGAGAGACATGAAGGTGGACAGACAGAGGAGGCGGAGCGACAACGAGCGACGATGGAGGGGGCGAGGGGAGGAGGGGAGGACGAGACGCGTGGAATGGAGCAACATGGGATGAGAGCGCTGGACAGGAGAGACACGATGAGCGCGAGAGAGTGGGAGGTGGCTCATACCTCCATCATCCGTACCACAGACATGTCTGCTTCTGCTTCAGGATGGTAGACTTGCACACGACCAAGGCTGAGTTTTTCTTAACTTGCAAACAACCGATCCCGAACTTGTGCTCCAAGGCATGGAGTAATACAGCTAGCCACGTCTGGTCGCGTGAAGTGTAACAGGCCCCTTTAGCTAGCGGTGTGGTATTGTCGGGATGCTCGATGGTGGGTTCGAATGTGGGAGCGCCATGCATCCAACGCAAGCCCTCCTCGCAGGCCCCGTCAGCCATTAGTCACAACACCGTAACGCTAACGAAAGGGAACCATCTCCAGAGACACAATTGACAAGCACGTCGAAGTCGGTAATCCTGGCATGCGAAGCGTAAGAAATGCCCTTAGCATCTCATAGATTCATTCACACCACCAAGCATTACTGGGTGTTGTGGTGTGTGACGATTTTCCGGGAAAACCCGCAAATTTATGGATCCGTAGATCCAGGGGTTGTGCAAATGAACGCATATGAAGGAATGATTAGTTAATGTACCTGGTGGTGCGCAAGTGATATTCTTGCTAAGCACCATGCAGCCCATTCTTCCCTGATCATCGGAGTTGCCCGCCAAAATGTTGCGGGTGGGACGATCGATGTGTAGAGTTCGCGAGTATTGAAGGCAATTGATGAATTCGGCCCCGCATGTCACCGAGGTAACCAAAGCTGATTCAGAGGCCTACCCACGAATTTTGGACAAGCTCCGCTAAACTTAACGAGATTTCGTACGTCTGTGCGTGGGGTTGGACGAAACATTGCCGGGTTGACCCAGCTAGTAATGATTACAATTCCATTTCCGAAACAACATCCACTATTGTGCCGCGCTCAATGACAGTACACCGCCCGACTGCACATTCATGCACGCCAGCGCCCTTCTAAGTATGAATCGTATCTCCCCCTTGCAGCACTGTTGAAGTGTGGCACAACTGTTACAGATGCCTGTCCAATTGGCTGGTAATTCAAGGGCAATCACTAAATCCCAAATACAGTTTACACAATTTCAAATTCCGTAACTTTCGCATTTCCCGACTCGCGCGTAGAAAATATTTATCCGAGATTGGGGTTGCCCGGGCCGTGAGAAAAACGGGTAGAAAATGTTAATTGAGGACGCGGTCTCGCGGAGCCGCGCAATTCCGCCATTTCGGACGGTGTCGGTGTTGAAACACGTGGACGGTATTCCGATTCGGTTATGTGTGCGACCCGAAACGTAACAAGGTGCACTCATTACTCAAAGCGCCCTTGGTAGTTATGACCCGCGAATTGTCATTCTGGTTGAGTATAAAATCGCTTGTATGTTTGTCATTTAATAACACAATCGAGTTCTTAAGATTGCAGAAGTGCGTAATCACGACTTCTAGCAAACACGATCATAGCGTTGGATTCGTGTCAACAAGGAGATTATCATAGAGCCCAATGCTTCTATATAATCCTAGTACAAGGAGTCCTTGCAAGGCGAAATCCCGTCGGCAGGAGGCGATCGGCGAGTTGGCGCATCGGAGTCCGAGCGCTGAGTACGACTGCATTTTGTAGCCGTAGGCGAGGAGTCCTTGCTACGAGCTAGCGGTAGGATGTCGACATCAGTCACGAGCAAGGTTGGCTTGTTGCGAGCGCGTTTGACATTTCGCTGCCTAGGAGCTGTAGTTTCACGAGGAAGCTATAGCCGACTTAGAACTGCTATCAGAGCGAGGTCCGAACTCCTGGCAACATTGCTGCGCGACGGACGCGTGCATTTAGTGCGCTAAGTGCATCGAGTGTGTGCAAGCAAAGGAGGTGTTATGCCGACGAGTAGCGAGGTGCAGCCGGGTTTCTCCAAGAACATGGAAGACTCACATGTGTAGGCTCTTCTCGAGGCCCTTGCGAAGGGGCATCTGGTGGCGAAGCCGACGATTCGGCTGAACGAAGCCCAATGCTTCTGTGGGAAGAATTACACAACGTGGCAACTGAAATTCATCCAACGGGCTGAGGAGGTCGGGCTGTGGTCGTTCTACTACCTTGACAAGACAACAAGTGAAGGCGTTCCTCCGATTGCAACAAAGGAGCTGGAGAAAATCGCAGTGTACAAGAAGCGGAGTAAGCAGTCCTTCTTTCAACTGTGCCATTCAGTGGCGGACATCATTGCTGCTGGGTTGGACGACTTCGCAGGGGAGATGAACGCTGCATAGCTGGTTTGAGAGTACATGGAGTCCACTTACATGGAAGTAACAGATGCTGACAAAGCAGCAGTGAGGAAGCAGCTGCTGCTGCTGAGCATGGGGAAGGATGAGCACATCATCGTGTACGTGAACAGGGCCAAGAGCTACGACAATTTGAAAGCGATGGGAGCGGCGGAATCGGAGAAGGAGATGATTGGCTATATCATCTAGGGACTTCCACAGGAATGGGATTCGGACATCAGTATGTTCACCTACTCACCGCCTGCAAGTATGATGAAGTTCTGGAAGCATTGCAGTCGTTGGAGAGGGTGAAAGGGGCAAGGAACCTGAAGGAAGCAGCAGCAAATGTGATGGAGGAGGAGAAGCCAGGGATGGTGAATGCAACAACATTTTGGAGGTTCAGGGGCAACTGCTATCAGTGTGAGAAGCCAGGACATCGAGCGGTTGACTGCCCCGACAACCCACGTAGCAGGAACTACAAGGGGAGCGGAGGCAGCAGAGGGGATCAGGTGCAGCAGAGTGGGAGGTTCTATGGGAGCTGTCACCACTGTGGGAAACAGGGTCATCGGGCAGCAGACTGCTACACGAATCCCAACAGCAAGAATTTCAAGGGACAGACAGGAGAACAGAATGTTGCACCGGCAAAGGTGAATGTAGCAGCAACAGTAGTAGAAGACAAGGAGGATGTTATCCTGGGGGGAGCACATATGGCATGCACTGTGCGCGTTGCAGCAGTGACCATGCAGATCGAAGAAGGTGCACATCCTATTTGGTTCATGGACAGCGGATGCTTCCACTACGCGACTTATTGCCGCGAATGGATTCAGGGACTATGCGAGTCAAGTTTGGAAGTTATAACGGTCGTCGACAATGGGGTATTAGCAGTAAAGGGGGAAGGAGAAGTGGTGCTGCAAGGTCATAGTAGGGTGCTGAAACTAGAGAGTGTGCTGCTATTAGAAGGGTTGAAGATGAACTTGATCACTCTGTCTCAGCTAGACGAGGCGGGTTACAAGATTTTCAGCAACAACGGAGAAAAGTGGGTACTTGACCCTCAGTGGACCATGATAGCCGAGGAAATAGTGCGAGAGGGGATGTATGAGATGCGAGTGACCGAGCAGGGTATGGCAGCAGCAATGAGCAAGCGGCAGCCTACACATGAGGAGGGAAGGAGGGCACAGGAACGTGGAAGGGCTGTAGTAGATGATATGTTTGAAAGGTTTCAGGAGGCACCATCGGAGGAATAACCAGAAGAAGAAGAAGAAGAAGAAGAAGAAGAAGAAGAAGAAGAAGAAGAAGAAGAAGAAGAAGAAGAAGAAGAAGAAGAAGAAGAAGAAGAAGAAGAAGAAGAAGAAGAAGAAGAAGAAGAAGAAGAAGAAGAAGAAGAAGAAGAAGAAGAAGAAGAGGAGAGTGAGGAGGAGTCTCTGCTCAATGGAGAAGAGGAACAGCAGAAGCTGAGAAGAAAGCAGCAGCTGAGGCAGTAGTAGAAGGACCAACAGGCTTTCATCTCACGCAAAACTCACTCTGGGAGGAGGTTGGGAATGATAATAATCTCATGTTCTTTCTGAGAAAGGAGCAGTGCAACAAGGGTGGAGTCTTCACGAGGAGCTAAGGGTTAAGAGGCTCGCAAAACACTTCACCATATGGGATTATGATCTCTATACGGACTTGGAAGGTGATACCTTGAAGTACCTTAGGGGTTACGTTGGGCGTGGTCGTCGAGTGGGGACGGAGAAGAGAATGATCAGATGTGTGAAGGACCGTTCAGGATGCAAGAGAATGTTTCCATACTAACATCAGGGGTGCAGGGGAGCTGCAGCGCATAGGTATAAGCACAGCAAGGCAGCAGTTGAGGAGTATGAAGCAGAGCGAGCAAACTGTTGATGGGTCACGAATATTAGCGGAGTAAGAGGTAGAGGATGTGGTGGTTGACGAACCACAGGGGAGGTTATTGGAAGTGGTTCGCCAACCACTAGGGCGACCTGGGGGTGGCGACCATATTCTTAGGCAAACAATTTCTACTAGTTGACGGTGGGAACGAAAAGAAAGTCGGTTGAGGAAACAGCGGGGAAATATGCAAGAAACTGGAAGGAATGGATGAGCATGATGGTGATTGAGGAATATTGGTGGTACTTTGGAAGAAGTGCGGTGGTTCATTAGGGAGTGGTGGCGAGAAAAAAGGGAAAGGAGTGGGAAGGAAGGTGTGAAGAAAGTGTGCATGTGGAGTTACGGGAGTGTTGTGAGTGGCACGTGATGCGCGTGCCACATTTTTTCTCGCCACTACAACCCCTTCCCCTCCAAACCTGCTCGTTACAATTCTTCACCTACCCCAACCCATTTCCCACCTACCAAACCTACTCTACCTACCAAATTTTCAACCCAACTTTTCCAGCTCATCTCCTCCAACCTAAGGCCTCCCAACTACTCCTTAATTTTCCCCAACTCTCATAATCATTCCTAGTCCACCTCAACGAAGCTTCCAACAAATCCTCCTATTCATCTCCAACTCCCACCTCAAGGCACATGAATCTTCATCATTTTCCATATGCTCTCTCTTCCTACTCATCAAGAATTCTCCAAGTCATATACTCCAACCAATAATCCTCCTCACATATGCCTCAAGCACATTCCTCCCTTCCCTACTCATCAACCTCCACATGCCCCTTATTTATTCCTTCCTATCCCAAGTCATCCAAGTTGCTACATTATCACACAAGACTCTCATGATTCCTTGCATTCCTCACCTTCCAACTCAACAAAGCTTTCATTCCTCCTCTTTTCCTTCCTTTCCAACTCATCCAAGTTTCTCTCCAACACCACATGGTCTACAACTCCGAGTCACCAAAGGCTCAACAGCCATCACATGATCCGCTACTATTCACCTTTACCAAGAATCATCTCTAACTTCTCAAGAAGTTTCTCAAAGTCCAACAAAGCATCTCCAAGCTCCTCTCCTTCAAGCTCTCTTTCAAGTCTTCTTCCAGCTCCTCAAGTTCACACCACTACAAAGGCTCCTTGCTAGCATTCATGTTCTATGTCTCTAGAGATGGTATTATCATGCTACCTTTCTTCCTAGACTACTATGAGTGGTCTCTCTCTCATGCATGTCCTTGTATCCACCATGGATTACAGTATAAGGCTTGTACTATACCCTCTTTCATATAAGTTTATGCTCTCAAAGTTCTCTCACAAAGCTCCTAGTTTAACAAAGTAATCAAGCACTAGTCCATCTTATATCCAACTTGAGTATAAGATGCATCACCAAGCCATAAGATTGTAGGAAGACTCTCCTCTTCAACACTCAACCTTGTGGCATCTTCACTCTTCAAGTACAAGACACTTTCTTTCAACACCACATCCAAGATTGTGGTCCTCTCTCAAGCTTGTGGTCTTCTCCCAAGCTCAAGACTCTTTCCCAAGTGCAAGTCTTCCTCTATCAAGAGGCACTCCCAAGATTCTACGTCTCTACTTTGTGAGACACACATAAGTAAGTCTCTCAATCTTCTTCACAAGCATCTCTTCCTCAACAAGTCCCCTTGTACTCACTTGAGTACCTTTCCTTTATTTCTTTACAAGCACATTATTATCTTATTGATACGTGCTACAGTTCTACTATTGAACTCTTGCCCTATTCGACCATACAATCATACTCTTTTGTCTTTATCTCAATTCTTATCAGGGAGGAGTTGCGGAAGAAAATGGGATTTCAGATGGTGCGAATTCAGTGGCACCAAACTTGGGGTCGGTGTCGGTGTTGAAACACGCGGACCGTACTCCGATTCGGTTGCGTGTGCGACCCGAAACGTAACAAGGCACGCTCGTTACTCGAAGCGCCCTTGGTAGTTACGACACGCGAATTGTCATTCTGGTTTACTATACAATCGTTTGTATGTTTGCTTGTTTAACACAATTGAGTTGTGAAGATTACAGAAGTGCGTAATCACGACTTCTAACAAACCCGAGCATAGCGTTGGATTCGTGTCCACAAGGAGATTATCATAGAGCCTAGTGCTTCTATATAGTCCTAGTGCAAGGAGTCCTTGCAAGGCGAAATCCCGTCGGCCGGAAGCGATCGGCGAGTTGGCACATCGGAGTCCGAGCGCTGAGTACGACTGCGTTTTGTAGCCATATGTGAGGAGTCCTTGCTACGAGCTAGCGGTAGGACGTCGACATCAGTCACGAGCAAGGTTGGCTTGCTGTGAACGCGTTTGCCATTTCGTTGCCTGGGAGCTGTAGTTTCACGCGGAAGCTATAGCCGACTTAGAGTTGCTACAGTTATCATAGCGTGTCCAACCCTGATGGCTGACCCAGTTGCTGCCCCCACTTCTAACCTAAGAGCTACCACAGTGCAAGCAGTGCCAATGGCTGGTTCAGTTGCTGTACCTGTTGACAAGCCAAGTGGTGGCCCTGACAAGTGGTGAAAGGCTTGGCGTGAGGCAGCCGCCTATCAGCCGCCAAAGAGCCATGGAGAATATTATTCGGCACAAGGTCAGGTAATATTGCTTCCATGAACAGTTGTCTGCTCATATTTACCTCTGTCATTTGTATGCACGTAGTGTGGGGATGTTGCCCTGTACCATGTGTTGTCTCGTTTTAACGTGATTTAACTCTGTTTGATTTATGTGGTATGTTAACGTGCAGTGATGGGCTCAAACGACTGAAAGCACCCATTCCTGGCTCCTGGATCTATCAAAATTGCCCTGCAAACATGGGGTTGAAAACCGATACTGCATCACTATCGGGTGCTGTAGTGGAATTTATTGAAGAGCTGAAGGTGCATAAATATTCAAATGTGAAATATTTAAGATTCATCCCCAGCAATTTCGTCAATAAAGAGGTTGCTTTCTCGACCTTTCACAGTGGTGTGCAGAAGACTCGGCAATCGGAAGCTTATGTTCAGCACAGAGGGGCACACCGCCAACAACTGCAGTTTCCAAAATGATAGTGTACATAAAGTAACTTGTTACACCTCCTAATGCATAATAAAAGTGTAAATGAGGTGGACAGATTCGGCAAAGCTTGGAAATACACATGTCTTGGAAAAAGAAGAGCAGATCAGGCGATTCTGGGGGAGACTGAGTAGGAGAGAGTATGGATGAAGAGGGTAAAGAAGAGCATGTGTCAAATAACCTTGAATTGTCTTCCCTAAAGAATTCTAGTACTTTGTTTGGTGCTAAGCTAGAAGAGTGCTAGCGAGTCACCACTCGTTGCTAAGAGTGTGGTACATTTTTACCGAAATAGGACCGAAGTTCGAACTGATAGAGGGGTCGTACACGTCTGGCTGTTGTTGATTTAGTTTTACTACGGTGCAGCATGGTTGACATTCAAACTTCTGCATTTTCTGAGAAGGTATCATGCCCTGATTAATCCGCAAGGCCAGACCTCAAGCCCCACATGAAGTTCGCTGGCGGGATGCTGCTGCTTTGGCTGACATGGCATCGACTTCGTGCTGATTCTACGAATTTTTAAGTTCAGTTGCTCATGCATGTATTCGCCAGATGATGACGACGACAACTAATCGTAGGCGCGATGCTGCTGTACATGTGTAACCGCTTTTGATAGGTTCGTTCGCTAATCATACATGTATCAGTGGTCTTTCATATGCGCCTGATGCCCACCGCATTTGTCCTACTGCTGTTGATTCAGCCATGCATTCCATCGTGTAGCCACTTCTTTTCTCCCCCTTTCTTTCATTCATTGCTCATACCCGATGAGAGGAGGCACCCTTGTTCCCTGCCCATCATAGAGCAGGCACCACTTTTTCCCGCCTCATGTGCTGCCATTGTATTGTGGTGGTTGCCATGACATTTCTAGCGCAACTGCCGACTGGTTCGTTTGATTCGTCATGTGGTCTGCCATGTGATAAGGTTTGCTGTCTTGAGTGGCAACCGCGTACAGGTCGTATTCTCTTAATGCGAACTCCATGATTGTTGGAATTTGCACTAGTCAAATAGGCATGTGTGGCCCGGGCAAAATTGCACCTATCGTGCTCCGAGGTTGTTGGAGCGCTGACGTATGCGTACTGTTCAGGGGCGGGGACCCTGTCGTTTGCTGTGACTGGCCCTCATTCCCCGGGTCGCACACGTGTCGCAATGCGTGTCAAGGAGTGGGATAACCACACCCAATTTGATGCATTGTCTCCCACTCATGAGCTGACAGACTTGATCTTTCAATTTTCTATTGGTGGCGATGCATTTTTCACATGCTGACTGCAACTCTTTCATTGGCCAGTTGCGTTTATGGTGTTGCCCCTACCGAATACTTGCTCTATAAAATAGTTGCGCCTGTGGTTGTTGTTCTAGTCGAATACAATGTATTCCAACAATCACGGAGTTTGCGTTAAAGCGAGAGGTCAAAATAGTGAAGGCGGGTCCAGCTTGAAAAGGTACAGACGTCCATTTTTGCGACTAAGGGATAAAACTGCGACGGGGCAGAGGATACACTGTCGAGAAATGCGAGCAAGGGAAACTGGGCAAGAAGACGCAGTTACCTGATTGGTTGGCAGGGGAAACATGACATTACAGTGGGGAAAATGGCTCGGGCAAAATTGCAAGCAGCGCGCCACCTGTCGCCCAGCCCCCACTGCCTGTAAGCTGCACCAAGTGGGCCCAACTTGAATTTCAAGTTGGACCCAGGTTCACTAGTCCGGCAAAACCGAGGCCGGGCCCCGATTGGTCGAAATGCTAACTCCGCAAATCTGTGGTCGTAAAATTTGTCGCCAGTGCGACGTGTCGCAAGCGCAATTCGATTTCGTGGCCTACGGCTTGGCAAAAAACGGGGGCTGCTGACCGCCCCTCCAAAAACATATTTACTATTGGGTCGTTTCTAGTTGGGCCCAACTAGAAAGAGGGGTCACTATTATAGTCTCTTGCTTTAAGAGAATACGACCTATATTTGGTTAGCTTACCTGCCCGCTGCCAGTGCAACTCGCATTGACGCGTATGTATCATAACTACGATACACACATATGTTTATATATTGAAACCAAATTCTGCTTGCCACCGATCACCCTGATGTCGCATGACGGGGAGAGCCACCCCGAAAATCCACATGGAGATCAGGTGGAAGTTGCTCCAAAAGCTAGCTTTGAAAGAACTTAGCAGGGAGTTTGAACATCGGAGCTTGATCCTGCCAGCCTTTGTCACAAGTATGTTTCTTGGTTTACAGGACGGCCTTCCACCATCGATCCGCTGGAAGCCTTCTAGGCTGCACACGTAGTACGATCTCTAATGTCGCCTCGCGAGCACCCTTCGATTTCACACTCCTGCCAGGAGAACAAGTACGTCTCTTGGTTTGTTTGCGACGAGACAGTACTGCTAGCTCTTTCTCGAGACGAGGAGTCAGATAGTCATCGAACTCGAGGGATGCTTGCCCTCTTGAAGTTGAAAAGGGGTACTTTTCTTCCCTCTACCATCCATGCAGCCTTGCTCACCAAGGCGGAATCGAGCCACGAATTCCAACCCCGTATATCTCTACGTCCTCCTGTCACAAAATTAAATGGGCCAAATGAATGTTGGGTGATTCCTCGGTGAAGCATCGTAATATCCCCTAAAATGACACATAAAAGAACTACTGGAGAACTCCACCGCAGTCCATCCGAATCACCGAGGATTGATCGCGAACACTCCCCATTGATTGGTTGTAATATACACCCAGTATCGCATGGGACGTGTCGCTGAATCAGCGATACTCATTATTGCCAAAGTTAAAGCCATAATATCGCGCTACAAACTAGCAATAATACACATTGCGGGGCATTCCAAATACAAATAAAATCAAAAGTAGTGAACGCAAATGACTCAAACGAATGTCGGTTTGTCACACCGGCGTAAGAATATTTCAGAATGACTATACATATTCAAAGTACCCATACTGGCACAATCACAAATGTGTGGTGGAACCCTTCCATATAAGCATAAAGTACCCATATTGATGGTAACTAGCCATGTTACATAAAACAATTATGCACCTGAAATTTTGCACATGCGTGATTCGCGCAGTTGGCGCAAGCCCTAAATATCACATTTGTGTTGGCACATTAGTATCCTTTCATTTCTTCAAATATACCGATGCGATAAGCTAAACATCATTATGGGTCAAAACATTACAAAGACTACTATTAACCGAAATTGGTTAAAAAAAAATACAGTATCACACATAACACTAAACAAGCAAATAACAAAATTCCACCAAACCATTATGTTTCCTGCAGCATCAGCAAAGAGGCAGGAATTCTTAGCAGCAAAAACATGTAAGCATCCAAAGAAGCTCAGTGGTAATGGAATTGGATTACCTCCAGGTGGTGCTCATCCAAAGGAAATTCTGGTGCAGGTTTGAAACTCCAAATTCAAGCTCGAGTATAGGCGGAGAGCAGGTTTCCATTTTGGAATGATTCTCGAGAGTGGGATGGGATATGGTGGACGACGGAACAAGCGAATCTCCAAGAGGGAAGGACGAGCAAAAACAAGAAGCACCAACAAACCCTAGCAGGGGTGTATTCGCTATGCGCCAGAAAGCTAACCATGTATAGGTCAGTACAGGTACTTGCTGTACCATTCTCCATTTTTGACAGGTCAGCACAGTTACTACTCCAATACTGCAATACAAGATTTATTTTTATATAAAACTACATTATTGCTGTAGCTGTTAGAATACGTGAATGATTTCTAGAAGGAGAAACCTAGAACATATACCTGTTGGGTTGTACTCACTAGAAGCACACACCTAGTCTAGCCGATAAATTCTACATAGAACATATGTATAAGTTGACACACCCCCTAGGCTAGATAAGGGGTGGTGCTAAGCAAGAAGCACACAGCTCACGGTGGCACTACTAGTCCAACCACCGAGGCAGGGGTCCGGAGACTAGTCAGCAAGAGTACAAACAAGAATAAAGCAAGCCAGGGTGGCACTACTAGTCCAGCCACTGGAGGTAAGGCCACAAGGCCGGTCAGACAGGTATATATAGTAGAGAGTACACAATCATGGCCCTAGAAAATGAGAAGCTACAAGAACAAGACCAAGCTGTACACAGTGCCGCTGATGATCTTTATGCACAAGCGCCTTCATAAAGATATTAGCTGTGTTGGCACCGGAGGCCAAGTGAACTACACGGGCCTGGCGACGCTGCTGTAACTCGTGCAGGAGGAAGTACCGCAGCTGGATATGCTTCGCTCTGCCCTCAAGCCAAGGCTCCGGACACAGGAGGATCATGGCCCTGTTGTCAACGTACAGGACCGGGGCAGAGCTAGGCCGCTCACCTAAGTCAGTGAGCAAGAAGGTCAGCCAGCGGAGCTCCTGTGCCGCCATGGCACCAGCGTAGATCTCAGCCTCTCAGCTGGACTGAGCAACAGACGACGAGCGAGTGGATCTCCAAGAGATAGCACCCGAACCAAGGCTAAAACAGTAGCCCTTAGACGACCTGAGAGTCTCAGAGTCGTCTGCCCAAGAAGCGTCTGTGTGCCCAGTGAGAACCACCGGCCTGCGTCCTCCTAGCGCTAACCCCATGCCCGATGTACTTGCTAGATATCGCAAAACCCTCTTAGCAGCCGACCAGTGCTGTGGCCGGTGTCTGCCAGTGGCCACAAAGCGAGACAAGATGCTGAGAGGGTATGCAAGATCTGGGCGAGTGCAAGTCATCAGGTACATGAGGCAACCCACCAGCTCAGCGTAGGGTCCACTGGGCTCTACTGGCTCCGCAGGAACGGGAGCAGAGAGCCCATGGTCTACAGGTAGAGGTGTGGGCTGTGTGGAGGAGAACGGAAGACCGAACCTCTGAAGGACCTGACGCACCAAGTGTGACTGTGTCAGAGTGATGGTGCGTGCTGCTCTGTCCCTAGAGATCTGCAGGCCAAGATAGCGACGCAGCTCTCCAAGGTCAGTGCAGGTGTGTCTCTTCAGCAGCTCGGCCTTCACAGAGGCCAGTGCGTCCTTATCAGCAGTAGCAAAGACAAGGTCGTCTACGTAGACAAGGATGTAGAATGGAGTCTGGCCGGAACGCACAAACAGCGAGGGGTCAGCAGAGGACGGAAAGAACTGCAGGTCTGCTAACGTGGCACGCAACATGTCGTGCCACTCGCGAGGAGCCTGACGCAGGCCGTAGACCGGGCGCCTGAGAAGCCACGGGGTCCCAGGGGGGAAGGTACCAGTGAAGCCCTGAGGTCGACGCATGTAGACCTGCTCGTGTAGGCTGCTCTGAAAAAAGGCAGTAGAGAAGTCGAGGGAGTGAAGCTCGTAGTCGCGCTGTGCTGCTACGTGTAGCAGTGCCCGAAGAGTGGTCATCTTTGGGGTCGGGGCAAAGGTCTGGAAGAAGTCAGCCCCCTCGCGCTGGCTGAAGCCTCTGGCCACGTATCGCGCCTTGAAGACAGGCGGCTCTCCAGGGGGGCGCTTCACCTTGAAGAGCCACCGACCATCGACTACGTTCACCCCAGGCGGAGGAACTGCGTCGACGTAAGTGCCGGTGGACCTCCAAGATGCCATCTCCTGCTCCATGGCAGCTATCCACTGAGAGGCCCAGGGTCCCGAGGTGGCCTCAGCGTAGGTGCGAGGGGTCGAGATGTCGAATGCGTCTGGGTCACCCTCTGGAACTAGGAGCATGGAGCAGAGATGGGGAGCGGCCTCGGAAAGGAAAGCAAACTCGTACTGCCTGTCCTCTAGTACGTCACTGCCAAGGGCAGGTGCACCCCCGATGGGCGCAGGACGGGCAGGGTCAGAGACCAGAGCCGTAGCATAGTCAAGGCGGCGGGTAGAGGCGAAGTCAGCGACAGCAGCAACAAGCGCGTCAAGGCAGGAGACAGGAACAGACGGGTCTGTAACAAGAGAGGCAAGGACCTGAGGGATAAGGGGACTAGCGGCACGGAGGTAGTCAGACAGCGGGGGAGGTGCAACAATGAGCGACGAGGGAGGAGGCGAGGGGAGGAGGGGAGGATGAGACGAGTGAGAACGGAGTAACATAGGATGGGAGCGCGGGACAGGGGAGACGGGACGAGCACGGGAGGGACGGCGAGACCAAACGTGGGACGGAGGTGTAGGGTCAGGAGACAGCGGAGGTGACACAAGGGGGGAACGAGGAGGAAGACGGGCCGGAGAAGATTCCGGGGGCGGGAACACAGGGCCGTAGGCAGGAAAGTGAGGAGGAGGTGGGGGAGACACTGGCGAGCGGTCAGGGGAGGGAAGGCCGAGCAGGCGAAGAGCGGAGACCGGCGGCGACGACTGCGGCGGCTGCTGCGGCGGCTGGTGCTCGACCCTCGAACCGGCAGGGGCACGACGACCTCCGGGAGAACACTCAACAGCAGCACCCCCGGAACCAGCACCCCCAGAGCGAGAACCCTCTCCAGCCCCAGCGGCACCCCCAGGCCCGCCGGGATAGACCACACCAGGAGCCGCAGGACGAACACCCTCCTCAGCGCCAGCACCCCCAGAGGCCAAGAGTGGCGGCGGCGGCTGCGACGGCGGCGGCGGCGGCGACGAAGGCGGCGGCTGTGACAACGGGGGCGGAGACACCAGGGAAGGGGGACGCGGCAAAGGCGGGGCGGGGGGACCACCAGAGTCAGCAGACTCCTCAACCTGGACAACTGACGGGAGGGGAGTGACATGGGAGACACCAGACGGGGCAGGACGCAGCGGGAGGGGAGGAGGGGCTACCGGGGGAGAGGGGGCAAGGAACAGGGGGGGGGGGAAACCGGGAGACCTCGGTGAGGGAAGCGACGGTAGAAGGAGACGGACTCATCAAAGGTGACGTCACGAGAGTGGAGGAAGCGGTGAGACTGCGGGTGGTAGAAGAGCCAGTCAGACGAGTCCAGGGGGAAACCAAGGAAGACACACGGGACAGTGCAGGCAGTGAGCTTGTCCGTGCCAGAGGCACGAACGTGAGCAAGGCAGCCCCAGACATGGAATGCAGACGCGTCACCAGGGGAAACGGTCCAAATGAGGGTCGGCGAAACCTGCGGCCACTGGGAGCGTGGCCACAGGTTAAGCTAGTGAGCGGCGTAGCGAACGGCGAACGGCCACAGAAAATGGGGTGCACCGGGATGGATCATGGAGGTACGAGCCACCTCCATGACCAAGCTGATGCGGCGCTCAGCAACCCCATTCTGCTGTGGCGAGTCCGGCAAGGTGTACGACTGGATGATGCCCTCCGCACGACAGAACTGTCCAAGCCGACCAGAAGCGAACTCTCCGCCACGGTCAGAGTGGAGACACAACACGGGGAGACCGCGGTGAAGACGCGCAGCCACAACCCACGGGAGAAGAACGTCGGGCACATCTGCCTTCTGCTCCAAGGGAAACACCATGATGTAGCGCGTGTAGTCGTCGACAAGCACAAGAAAGTAGTGATCGCCACGCGGTCCGGGGACGGGGGCTGGGCCCCAAACGTCCAAGTGCAGGGTCTGAAGGGGAGCAGTAGTAGGGCAAAGCGAGGAGGAGTGAGGGGCACGGCGGAGCCGGCCCTCGACGCAGGGTGTGCACGGTAGAGCAGGCGAGAGGGGAAGGGCGGGGAGCGATGCGGGGAGGCCTAAGACAAGACCGTGCTGGGACATGTGACGCAGACGCGGGAGTGCAGGGTGACCTAGGCGGTGGTGCCACAAAAGGGACGGGTGAGTGAGAGACCGACACGAGCAAGCTGCAGCGACCTGGGAGGACGCACCAACCGGGGGGGAAGCGGAGTCTAGGGTGAACAGTCCGGACACTGGGTCCCGGGGGAACATAGCAAGTGGGGAACCTGAGACAGCCTCAAAACAGACAGCGAACCGCTCGTGCCCGGGGAACGTAGTGGTGACGCCGAGGTCCTGAAGACAGCCGACACCAACCAGGTTCCTCGAGAACGAGGGAACGTGGAGGCCTGTAAGAGAGCCCGAGGGAACTGCTGGACAGGGAAGGGATGTGGAACTGCGAGCGACGACGGGACCCGCAGAGGGGTCAGCGAGAGAGACAACAGCAGGCGCAGCAAGCGGTGTAAGCGTGGAGCGGTCGCGGAAGAAACAGGCAGAAGCACTGGAGTCGAGAGTGAAGGACAGCGAGGCAGTGGCGGAGGCTGGGAACGGAGCCGGTGCAGAACCTAGGCTAGGCAAACTAGGCAGTCCTACGCCTGACACAGCAGGGGAGGCTAAGCTACACAAGGGTGAGACACCTAAACTAGAGTACACAGGGTAATAAGATCCAGCAACACTAGAAGCGTCAGCATACAAAGCATGCAAAGCAGCACCTATCTGATCCATATCTAACTCAAAGATCGGCATGCCTTGGCGAAGCAGGCTGTGCCAGTCGGGGAGGTCCGGGGCCGGGCCAAAGCGACGACGAAAGAGATCGACGAGGCGGCGGTAACAGCGGGCGGTCGGGTGCGGGCGGCGGCATAGAGTGCCGCGGAGAGGCCCGGTCTAAAGCTGGCACTGGCAGGTCACAGCACTGGAGCTGCCAGTAGATGCCAAGCTGCGCGGGCCACCACCTCGGCCACCACCGCCGGAGGTGCCGGGCCAACCAGGTGGGAGACGAGCCCACGGCTACGACGGCTGCTGTTGGGACGGCGGCGGCTGCTGCTGGGGCTGCTCCGGCTGCGAAGGCGACTGCGTCTGCTCCTGCCCACCGGTGGTAGTCCCCTCAGGTGGACTACCATCACCACCACCACGACCTCCCTGGCGGCCACGGCCACCGCGGCGCGGACGCTGCTGCGGGTGGACCGCAGCTGCCGTCTCGGTAAGAGGGGCCGTAGTGGCGACCGCAACCGAAACGCCAGTAAACGTGCACTGGGAGGGGGCACAGCCGTGAAAGATAGAGACTGCCGGCGCACCGCTCGACTGAACGATAGTGCGCTGACGCGTCTCGATCTCGGTGAGGGTGTCGACAAAGGCGGTCAATGTGAGGTCACCCGGGTGCTGGCTAAGGAAGCGGTCGCGGGGACTAGCTAGGCGGTCCGGCAGGCGCATGGCGATAAAATAGAGGGTCATGCAGAATGGGGGGGGGAGCGCAGTGAGCTGGGCAGCAGTGCTGGCAGTGCGATAGCGAGTCTCTAGGGCACGCAAGTGAGTTGCAAAGTCTGCGACAGTAGGGAAGGCAGCAAGGTCTGGGAACAGCATCGGGAAGAGCAGGCGGTCGGCAGAAGCGGATGCAGGTGTGGAATAGCGAGCAATAACAACGTCTAAATGAGCTTTGGCCGTATCAACTGTAGCGAAACGCGAGCGCTCAGACACAGGGAGGGCGTGTCTGATAGCAACCTGAGCTACTACATCGCGTGAGTCCCAGACCGCACAGGCAAGCACAGCAGTAGAGAAAGCCTCACTCTCAGCGGAGGTGGGGTCAGCAGGGAGGGCAGCAGGTGCAGGGGGGCGGGGGAGCAAGCCATCAGCATGGACAACCAGCGAGTGTCCATCCTGGCGCTGACCTGTAAGCTGACGGCGGAGATCGGAGAGCCAGGCGACGAAGTCAACCGCGTGGCCCTCAGCGTCCAGGCGGAGCACGAAGTCAGCCATCGTGCAGGGTCAGTGACACAGCTCCACAGCTCGGCAGGAGCACAGCGGCACGGGGACACGGCGGCAGCACTCTCCAGTAGGGCGGCTGCGGGGTGCCCCGGCGCGGGCTAGCAGAGGACACGGGGCCCGAGGTGGCACGGCAGGCCGAGCAGGCACGAGCAGGGGCCAGGCGGGTAGGAGGAGGGGCCGGGCTGGCGCTGAAAACCGGGCAGGCGTGACAAGGCCGGGCTGGTGCTAGGAGGGGCCGGGCGGGCGCAATGGGACTGGCGGGCGGTAGGAGAGGCCGGGCGGCGCTAGGAAGAGGCCAGACAGGTGCTGTTGGGGCCGGCTAGGAGCGGGCTCGACGGTCAGTGGGCCGGCCAGGAGCGGGCGCGACGGCCAGTGGGGCCAGCTAGGGGCGGGCGCGAACGGCCAGAGGGCCGGCTAGGAGGGGGCGCGAGCGGCCAGGGGGCCAGCTGAGGGCGGACGCGACGGCCAGGGGGCCAGCTGGGAGCGGGCGCGACGGCCAGTGGGGCCAGCTAGGGGCGGGCGCGACGGCCAGGGGGCCGGCTAGGAGCGGGCGCGAACGGCCAGGGGGCCCGCTGAGGGCATACGCGACGGCCAGGGGGCCAGCTAGGGGCGGACACGACGGCCAGGGGGCCGGCTAGGGGCGGACGCGACGGCCAGGGGGCCAGCTGAGGGCGGACGCGACGGCCAGGGGGCCGACTAGGGGCGGACGCGACGGCCAGGGGGCCGACTAGGGGCGGACGCGACGGTTAAGGGGCCGACTAGGGGCGAACGCGACGGCCAGGGGGCCGGCTAGGGGCGGACGCGACGGCCAGGGGGCCGACTAGGGGCGGACGCGACGGCCAGGGGGCCAGCTAGGGGCGAATGCGACGGCCAGGGGGCCGACTAAGGGCGGACGCGACGGCCAGGGGGCCAGCTAGGGGCGAACGCGACGGCCAGGGGGCCGGCTAGGGGCGGACGCGACGGCCAGGGGGCCGAGTAGGGGCGGACGCGACGGTCAAGGGGCCGACTAGGGGCGAACGCGACGACCAGGGGGCCGGCTAGGGGCGGACGCGACGGCCAGGGGGCCGACTAGGGGCGGACGCGACGGCCAGGGGGCCAGCTAGGGGCGAACGCGACGGCCAGGGGGCCGACTAGGGGCGGACGCGACGGCCAGGGGGCCGGCTAAGGGCGGACGCGATGGCCAGGGGACCGACTAGGGGTGGACGCGACGGCCAGGGGGCCAGCTAAGGGTGTGCGAGAGACTAGGGCGCGGGCGGAAGCGGGCGGGGGGACCTAACCTACTCGATACCATGTTAGAATACGTGAATGATTACTAGAAGGAAAAACCTAGAGCATATACCTGTTGGGTTGTACTCACTAAAAGCACATACTTAGTCTAGCCTATAATTTCTACATAGAACATATGTATAAGTTAACAGTAGCTTGTATTGTTAAACTTTGAAAATATACTCCCTTACAAAATCAATTTTATAGCATTGACTCACAAAATTTGTAGTGCACAATCCCATCGAAAAGAAACTAGTGGGGGGGGATGCGAATTCAAATTGTGTAAAAATGATAAAAATGTGGACACATGCAACCCATCCGACGATTTACGCCGAGCCTTGTTTTCATTTTGGCGAATTGCCGAACTCAGCACGATTTTGTAACAGTTTAAAAAACTGAAGTCAAGATGTTGATTTGCCTTGTTTGAATCACCTCGTGGCTGTACTCGAATTTCAAGCAGCCCAATATCTCCCGACGGGCAGAACGAACGGACGAACGGACAAACGGAGTAGAGGAAAGGAGCAGACGTCCTACTTTCCACGCACCCTGAGGCTCCAAAGGAGCATCCGACTAGTGTTCTTATCTTGGTAGGCTTCCTCTTCAAAGTTAATCTATTGTTCCCGCGAAAGAGCCTGTATCGCGTACGCTTGGCACGTACATTTTCTGTGAATCCTGAGTGCATCATCTTCAGTTCAGTGCTCTTTTGAGCCTGGCACGTAGATTCGCCCGGCATATGGATTCACTCGGCCCATATATTCGTCTTTTACCCCTCGTCTCTATCCTCCTTCCCGCACTCCTTTCCGCCAGCCATGCCTGAATGGATAGATTCACAAGCGAACCCATGCGTCAAGCCATGTAACGCTCGTGTATGGTAACACTCGCAGCCTCTTTCTTGATCCGAGTGGTGGTGGTAGAGTAAGTTAGGATGGGAGTCTATTCCCAGTATGGGCTCCATAATACCGGAAGGGTCACCTTTTCAGGCGAAAAGGTAGCCAGGATTTCACAAAGGCATATTCGACAATAGAGTGCGTTACAAGGAAGCTCTACTTCCCAGATGGAGTTTAAAGTTCTAATGGACTGCGCACCGTGCGACCGGCGCGCCGCAGTGCCGACGCCGAGTTGCATCGTTGGCGGGTTACCCATCGTGAACCGCGAGAGCCGTTACTTGGGCTGCTCTGCGCGAATTCGTCTAGAAGCTTCGGGCCGTTTCGTGCGTGTATGGCGGGTGCGTCTCTTCCCGCTACTGGCTGTACTCGTTTTAGGAGCTTCGTTTGGCGTACAAGGAGCGGCTGTTCCTGAATTGCTTATTGCGTTTTCGTCCTTCGATTCTGGTCAGTCAACGCGTCCGCGTCGCGATAGCAGTCTCACTGCTCCTCGCGCTAGTGAAGCACTCGATAGTAGTTTACGGAGGCGATCGGACGAGTACAACAGTGACACGTGGAGGCCAGAGATTGGTACGCTGACCGCTGCCGGAAACGCTGCGCATAGGAATCTTACAGATATCGCCAATAGTGCTGATGGCATAGATGGTAGTAGGGCTACTATCGCGAATAAGGCGATCAGCTGCGAGGACGATCTCGGAGGGGTGGGCTCTCTGGACGCCACGTGTCAGATCAGCAGCCACGTGCTGGTTCCTGATGGAACGGAGATTTCTGGAAAAGGGACGCTGGAGATTCTTGCAGGTGCCAGCCTGGCATGCGGAGGAACCAGTGGGGATAGTAACAGCACCAGCAACAGCAGCAACAGCAGCAGCAGCAGCAGCAGCAGCAGCAGCAGCAGCAGCAACAGCAGCAACAGCACCAGCAACAGCTCCAGCAGCAGCACCACCATTAGCAGCAGCAGTAGCTTTGCCATCCAGGGTCCATCACCTGCCGCACAGAGGTCATATTTTGCCGCCCAGGGACCTACTCCTGCCGCCCAGCCAGACTGCTCCCTCTCCATTCACATGGCGACCGCTGTCGTGCTGCGAGAGGGTGCCAGCCTGGCAGCGTGCACGCTATTGGTCGACACCGGGCGGCTGACTGTGGCGTTTGGGGCGGCAGTAACGGCCAAGGGGCTCGCAGCAAAGGCGCCGGACCAGACCAGTGGCACGCCGACGGATGGGAAAGGATCGGGCGGCGGGTACGGTGGGCGAGGTGCGTCGTGTAGTGTGAACAGTGTCGGGCAGGGGGAGATGAACAGTGGTATGATGGGCGGCAGGGGCGGCAGGAACAGTGTCAGGGGCGTGAGCAGGGGCTCGAACAGGGGCAGGGGCGGAGACCGATGGGGAGCAGAGGCGGAGTCATGGGGGGGGGACGCCTACGCGTGGTCTACTCTCACTGACCCCTGGAAAACCGGCAGCAAGGGGGGCGCGCTGGGGGAGGCGGATGGGGGGGGGTTAGGGGGAGGGCGGGTGCGCATTTTGGTGGCGGGGGAGGTGCAGGTGGAGGGGCGGATAGACGCGGATGGGGGGGATGCGCGGGCGGGCAGCATGGGGAGGCTGGGGGGGGGAGGGTCCGGGGGGAGTGTGTTCGTCAATGCCTCGTCCATGTGAGTTTCTGCCCTTCCCTCCCCTCCCTTCCCTCCCCACCCTTCCCTCCCTTGCACCCCCCTTTCTCTTCTTCCCCCCGTTCTCACTCTCTCCGTCCCTCCTTCCTCTCGTTCTCACTCTCTCCGTCCCTCCTTCCTCTCGTTCTCACTCTCTCCGTCCCTCCTTCCCCCCGTTCTCACTCTCTCCGTCCCTCCTTCCTCTCGTTCTCACTCTCTCCGTCCCTCCTTCCCCCCGTTCTCACTCTCTCCGTCCCTCCTTCCTCTCCATCTCACTCTCTCCGTCCCTCCTTCCTCTCGTTCTCACTCTCTCCGTCCCTCCTTCCTCTCGTTCTCACTCTCTCCGTCCCTCCTTCCTCTCGTTCTCACTCTCTCCGTCCCTCCTTCCTCTCGTTCTCACTCTCTCCGTCCCTCCTTCCTCTCGTTCTCACTCTCTCCGTCCCTCCTTCCTCTCGTTCTCACTCTCTCCGTCCCTCCTTCCCCCCGTTCTCACTCTCTCCGTCCCTCCTTCCTCTCGTTCTCACTCTCTCCGTCCCTCCTTCCTCTCGTTCTCACTCTCTCCGTCCCTCCTTCCTCTCGTTCTCACTCTCTCCGTCCCTCCTTCCCCCCGTTCTCACTCTCTCCGTCCCTCCTTCCTCTCGTTCTCACTCTCTCCGTCCCTCCTTCCTCTCGTTCTCACTCTCTCCGTCCCTCCTTCCTCTCCTTCTCACTCTCTCCGTCCCTCCTTCCTCTCCTTCTCACTCTCTCCGTCCCTCCTTCCTCTCCTTCTCACTCTCTCCGTCCCTCCTTCCCCCCGTTCTCACTCTCTCCGTCCCTCCTTCCTCTCCTTCTCACTCTCTCCGTCCCTCCTTCCTCTCCTTCTCACTCTCTCCGTCCCTCCTTCCTCTCCTTCTCACTCTCTCCGTCCCTCCTTCCTCTCGTTCTCACTCTCTCCGTCCCTCCTTCCTCTCGTTCTCACTCTCTCCGTCCCTCCTTCCTCTCGTTCTCACTCTCTCCGTCCCTCCTTCCTCTCGTTCTCACTCTCTCCGTCCCTCCTTCCTCTCCTTCTCACTCTCTCCGTCCCTCCTTCCTCTCGTTCTCACTCTCTCCGTCCCTCCTTCCTCTCGTTCTCACTCTCTCCGTCCCTCCTTCCTCTCGTTCTCACTCTCTCCGTCCCTCCTTCCTCTCGTTCTCACTCTCTCCGTCCCTCCTTCCTCTCCTTCTCACTCTCTCCGTCCCTCCTTCCTCTCCTTCTCACTCTCTCCGTCCCTCCTTCCTCTCCTTCTCACTCTCTCCGTCCCTCCTTCCTCTCCTTCTCACTCTCTCCGTCCCTCCTTCCTCTCGTTCTCACTCTCTCCGTCCCTCCTTCCTCTCGTTCTCACTCTCTCTGTCCCTCCTTCCTCTCGTTCTCACTCTCTCCATCCCTCCTTCCTCGCGTTGCCCACCAGACGTCATTCCTTCCTTCTCGTTTCCCTCAATTGGTCCCTTGTATTAATTAGAGGAAGAGTACAGGCAAGGCATATGGTTCCTCCCTCTCTTGACGACCCCTTCCCTCCCCCTTCCCAACACCGCACCCCCCCAGTCAGGGCAGTGGGCGTATCTGCGCCAATGGGGGGAAGGGGCACGGGGGAGGTGCAGGGGGGCGAGTAGCCATCCAATACCCGCTCCCCCCATCCTCCCCCTCGTCCGCCTCCCCCCCCTCGCCCCTCTCCTCCTCCCTCTCCCTCCAAGCAACCGGGGGCGCCAGTGAAGGGTGCCCCCACAACTCAGGCTCCGCAGGAACAGTCTTCGACTGGGCCAGGCAAACCCTCGTTATAGGCAACTCCAACCAGCCCTCGCAAACCTTCACACCGCTCTTCACCGTGCCGCTCTACCCCTACTGGGACAGCATCATAGTGGAGGGCGGCGCCAAGGTGGTTGCTCTCACCCGGAACTTCCGACTCCGGGTCCGCTCCTGCGTGTGGTTCCGGGAAGGTTCCAGCGTGCTCTTCGGCAGCAGCACCGGGGGAGGCGGGGGGGGGGAGGGGGGGATCAGCCGGGCCCCGCGCCTCCGTTAGACCCAGACGAGGCAGAGGTAGAGGTGGTGGTGGCGAATCTGACCCTCACGAATGCGACTCTGGAGGTGTATGGGACCATCAAGGTGTTTGCGTCGCACTTTAACCTGCAGCGGTCCGCGTCCCTGCGCATTCACCAGCTCGCTGCTGCGTCTGCCGGCGCTGCTGCTGCTGACGCTGCTGCTGCTGGCGCCAGGGCTAATCGCCAGCTCAGCGGGAGCAACAACAGCCGGAGCATTGGGAGCAGCAGTAGCAGTGGCAGTAGCAGCGGCAGTAGCAGCAGTGGGAGCAATAAGGGCAGCACTAGCAGCGGCGGTAGCCGCAATAGCCGTGGCAATAGCGGTACTAGCAGCATAAGTAGGGGAGGCAGCAAGGGGCGGAGGCCGCGTAAGAGTGGGCTTTCACTATCGATGGGCTTCTCAAGCATCGATGGAAACTTCCTCTCCCTCTCGGTACGTGCCTCTGAGGCGCCTCAGAATGTGGGTGCTCTTGAGTGGAGTATTTCAGAATGTCTGTATGTGAGGGAAATTCCCCTCTTTCCCGCTGTTCCTCTATTCCTTCCCCCTTCCTGATGTCGTGAGAGAAGAATCAAACCAGAGCCACGCTTCTCTGGCTCCCCTCTGAACCTCTTCGCCATTCCCCCGTCCCCCTTCCTAAAGGGCGGTTCCTCTCTCGTCAACTCCGATCATGTGTGGCTGCACGGCCAGAACGAGCTGGCTGTGAGCGGCGGGAGAACCCATAACCCTGCTCTCACTCCCTTTTTCCTCTTCCCTCCACGCCCCTCGTACTGCCTTCCTCCCTCTTTCGTCCAGGGCGGTTCCTCTCTAGTCAGCTCTGGCCACGTGTGGCTGCACGGCCAAAACGAGCTGGCTCTGGGCGGCAGGAGCCTGCTAGCCGCCAAGAAGCTCCTCATCTCTATGTTCATCGCCGTCCGGGTTCTGGGCGGGAGCCGGATCGCCGCCCCTCTCTCGCACGCCGCCCTGTCTCACCTCCAGTCCCTTTCCGAGGGCGAGAGGAGAGGAGTGTTCTTTCACCATCCGCAGCTGACTTCTAGCACGTCGGAGCTGACGAAAACCGCGTTGTTTTCACGGGCACAGCAAGGCAGCAGCAGGGCAGCGAGCGAGCTGTTGGCCACAAGCAGGTCTTATTCCTTCAGCTCTTTGGTGTATGGGGGGTTCTCAGTGCAAGCAGGAGACCTGCCGTTTTGCCACGTGGAGGAGTGTCCGTCCAGTGTGGTGCAGCCCAACTACGACTGCAGCAGCGAGGACGAGTCCGTCTTCTCCCTCCATGTGAGCTTCGCCTACTCCTTTTATAGCCACTGCCCACTGGCTCTGCTGCCTTTGCTCCCTTTGCTTCTGCTGCGCCTGCTGCTGCTTGGTGTGGTGTGTGGGACAAGAAGAGGTGAGGCCCCCCCGTACTGCTACGTGTAGGAGTGTCCTTCCAGTGTGGTGCAGCCCGACTATGACTGCAGCAGCAAGGATGAGTCCGTCTTCTCCCTCCACATGAGCTGCTCCTGCTTGGCCTGTGCCAGCGAGGGTGAATCTAGCTCTTCCCTTCGTGTAGGCTCTTGAACAGACATTGTGGTGCGTCTACGGTTGTGCTTCTCAATCATTGGCCTTTCTGGGGTCACTAGTCCGCATCCATCTCTCAACCGAAGCGTATTCTCTTTCCACTCTCTCCCTCGAGCCTTATTTCTTCCCTCCATCCGCCCTTCTTAACAGATCTGTCGTCTGGACGTTGCGTTTGTGGATGGAACCATGGAGGGGTCACTAGTACACAGCCCCAAGCCCGAACCCCTCCCTTCTTCCTTCCTTTTTCCACCTCCTTAAATTCTCCCCTCGCCAGATCTGTCGTCTGGACAGTGTGTTTGTGGATGGAGCCATGGAGGGGTCGTTGGTGCGCATTGATGCTTCCTCTTCGCTTGTGGTGGGGCATCGCGCATCCATCGCTGCATCCGGCCTTGGTGAGTGGCTTCACTCTGGACACCATTGCTTGGTGGGGAGTGTAGGCACCCACTGGGTGAGAGAGGGGTCGTGTCGCTAGTGCGCATCGATGCTTGTGGTGGGGCATCGCACATCCATGGACCATCGCAGCGTCCGACCTTGGTGAGGGGCGTTGTTTGGGATGTCACTGCTCGTTGGAGAGTGTAGGCGCCCGTTGGAGAGTGTACGCACTCACTAGGAGTGATTTTTTAGGTGCCTCAAATTTTGAGTGGCCTCAAGAATCGGTTCCGGCCTTCGTGAGGGGCTTTTCTTGGGTTGTCATTGCTCGTTGGGGATTGCATGCACCCACTGGGAGTGGAGAGTCGCTTCGCTAGTGCTGCTCCTGCTGCCGATGGTGCTACTGCTGCTGCTGCGCCTCTGCGGCCCAACCGGCCTGAGCTTCTCAATCTTAGCACCGATGGAACGTCCTCCCCCAGATACACCCTGGATGGGACCCACCCATTGAACCTTCTTCGTTCAACCAACCACCCTCTCTCCTCACCCATAAGGCGTTTGCTCAAACCTCGCCTGCCCCAATCTCACCTGCCGAACTTCATCTGCGCAGCTTTCACCCGCCCAAATCTCACCTGGCCAACCCTCGCCATCCTTTTGGCCACCTGTCCCCCCCGACAAAACCCATGTTCCTTTCCCACACCTCCCTTAAAGCTCCAGGCTAAAATAGCAAAGGCAGGCCTAACTTGAAACAGATAGCTTCAAAAATCGACTAAGTGTTGTGGCTCCCTGTTTTTCGTCCGCAACGGCACTGTTCCGGAAATACATTTGGCATGCATAAGAAAACAAATGCTCGTGCATGATTGGTGCAAAACGAAGAGCACTCACTCATAGCACGCAATTCGACGCTCCCCACTGCATAAACTTCGTTCTTGCAGCAAAATCCCAGTCACGCACGACGTCGCAACGACTAGCGCGACGTGCAATTGATGCATGCGACGCACACACCACACAGGGTCGTTTGCACGACTCTCATTCGCAGAAGCGGGCTGGGCCCAGGCTGATTTCAAGTTGGTCCCAGGTTTGTATCTAGGTGGCTTATTAGAGGCGACTAGGACGAGTTAGGCACACCTCCCGCGTAATCTTCCTCGTGCATGCGCCGTATCCAAGGTGCAAAAGAACGACGTTTTTTTTTTTTTTTTTTTGTTAACCGTTTAAAACGGGATTGTATAAAACGGTCGTTTAATACAATTAAAACGGCTGAAAGTGGTGTTCTGCGGCTGGTACAAAAAAATGGTCGTATAAAACGACCGTTTTTTTGTACCGTTGTATAAAACGGTGGTGCCCTTTAGGAGGAGGGCTAGGAGAAGGAGGAGGACGACCAGGGCGAGCAAGAGGACTAATAGGGCGAGGTTTGAGGATTCCTAGGAGGAGGTGGAGGAGCACAGCCGGAGTAGAGGGATTGTGAGAGCAGTGCATTTCTGCAAGCTTGCTTGCAAGTGGGATGGTTGAAAACTGGGAGATAGAAGCAAGTTGGCTGGCTGGAAAATGGGGAGGTGGGGGAGGGATGGGAGGATAACGGGAGGTGGTAAGTGCCAATGGTGGAAGCGGCGAGGGCGGAGGAGGGATGGAAGGGATGGAAGCTGGAGGTGTGGCACGGAAGTGCACTTGGAAATGCAAATGCAGCAGTTGTGGTTAAGGCAGTGGTGGTTGGGACAGTGGTGGTTGTGGCTGTGTGGTGGTTGGGGCAGTGGTGCTTGGGGCAGTGGTGGTTGGGACAATAGTGATTGCGGCAGTGGTGGTTGGGGTTATGGTGGTTGGGAGGAATGTGTAGTGAGAGTGGCTGGTGAAGGTTAGACATGCGTTGCCTTGACATCTTGAAAACTAACCTCCCCTCGGCCCCCCCCTCTCTCCTTCTCTTTCCCCCTCTGAATGCCAGGTTGCTTGCCAGGCCATGGCATAGGCCATGGCAGGGACGCACCAGCAGGGGGGAGTGGAGGTGGAGGGCACGGGGGTAAGGGCGGTGCAGGCCATTTCAACGGGTCAAGGGCGGCAGGAGGGGCTGCATACGGACGAACGATGCCGCCCTGCAGTGTGGGGAGTGGGGGAGGGTTGGGGCCGGAGGGAAGGGGGAACAGCGGAGGCGGGCTGATAGGTGAGCTTTGCCTTTGAGAAATTTGACATTCCAACTGAAGGGGGAACAGTGGAGTTGGGCTGATGCGTGAGTGAGCCCTGACAAAATTGAAGAGAGGTTGGCGTTGCTGCTCTGTCGATAAGTGAGTTTATGGGATTGACTTGTGTGTTCGCCAGTCTCTTCTTGCCCTTGGCCTGTCCTGTCCTGTCTCCTCTTCCTTCAACCCTCGTCTCTCTTTCTCCTTCCTCCCCCCTCTGCTCTGCTCTCCCCTCCTCTCCTCCCCTCTCCCCTCCTCCCCTCTCCCTTCCTCCCCTCTCCCTTCCTCCCCTCTCCCCTTCTCCCGTCTCCTCTCCTCCCCTCTCCTCTCCCCTCCGACCTCTCCTCCACTGTACAGTCCTCCTAGGCCTTGTGGCCCGACTGGAGGCCGTGTTTCCTTCACTCTTCCCTCCGCTCCTCCCCGTGATTCCTCTCCTCTCCGCTCCCCCAGTCCTTGGTCCCGTGGCCCGACTGGAGCTGTGGGGCGGCACTCTTGCAGCGGACGGCTCGTTCCTTAACACGCCCAGCCCCACTATAGTAGCGGCAGGAGCGACAGGGAGAGCACAAGGTGTTATAGGCCGGGCAGGAGGAGCCATGGGGGGGTCAGGACAGGGGAGAGGGGCGCTGGGAGGAGGCGAAGGGGGGGTGGGAGGCAGAGGGGTGGGAAGCGGTGGAGTGGGAGGAGGGGCAGGAGGAACAGTGGTGATCCATGCCGCATATCTGAACATGACGCTGGGGTCACTCATCTCCGCGTCAGGGGGCCAGGGGCACTCGGTGGGGGGGGGCGGAGGGGGCGGGGGAAAGGTGTACTTTGCATGGCAGAACCTGGAGCGGACGAGAGGGGATGAGTACACGCCACGTGCCACTATCGAGGGGAATTGGACCGACGCTATTAGGACCAGGTGAGAGGAGCAGGTGAGAGGAGCAGGTGAGAGGAGCAGATGGAAAGGAACAAGTTGGCCTGTACTTTCTGGGCCGTCCTCCGCACTAATCCATAATCCGTAACTGCCTCCCTAATCCGTTGCCTCTTCCCTTTCTCCCCCTGTGTCCGACCATTCCAGTGGCGGTCAAGGCAGATACGATGGGGGGGGAGGATGACGCAGGAGTGACAGGATCAGCAGACTGCCCACTGGGGCTGGAGGGTCTCGTCTGCCGAAAGTGCCATTCCCAGTGATGCTGCCTGTTTCAATCGGCTGCTTCTCCCCTCCCCTCCCGATTCTCCCCTGCTGCTAATCAAACCAGTGGAGGGCAGGGCAGCTACGAGGGGGAGGATGGGGAGGGCGGGCTCACAGGGTCGGCGGACTGCCCACCGGGGCTGGTGGGGCTGTTCTGCCAGGAGTGCCCCGTGGGGACGTTCAAGAACGAGTCAGGGTCTGACCCCTCTCTCTGCCACAAGTGTCCGCTGGAGCTACTGCCGCACCATGCAGAGTTTGTGTACAAGCGAGGTATGCTCTAGTGAGGTATTGTGGTTCCAACCTGCCCACCGGGGCTGGTGGGGCTCTTCTGCCAGGAGTGACTGGTTCTGACACGTTGAAGAACGAGTCAGGGTCTGACCCCTCTCTCTGCCGGAGATGCCCTCTGCATTTACTGCCGCACCATGCAGAGTTCGTCTGCAAGCGAGTTATGCTCTAGTGACACCTCTGGGAGGCCCCTGGGAGGCCCCTGGGAGGCCCCTGGTAAGCCCCTGGGAGGCCCCTGGGAGGCCCCTGGGAGGCCCCTGGGAGGCCCCTGGAAGGCCCCTGGGAGGTCCCTGGGAGACCCCTGGAAGACCCCAGGATGGGCCCGTGATTCTAGTCAGGCTTTTGATTCTAGTGAGGCTTTTCTGTTCCCTCTCGACATTTACCCCCCCATGTCCCGCCCCCCCGTGTCGTACGAATGACACACTGCTTCTTTCCCCTACAGGTCGTGCCAGCACCGCGCCCTGCCCGTACTGCTGTCTCTCCTCGCACTTCTCCCTGCCGCACTGCGACACCCCCATAGAGGGACCCTCGAGACACCTCAGCACTCCTCCCCACTCCCTCTCATGCCCTCTCTTCCCTCTTTACCCCAGGTGGCGCCAGCGCTGCGCCCTGCCCGTACCGCTGCCTCTCCTCGCACTTCTCCCTGCCGCACTGCGACACCCCCATGGAGGGGCTCATCCGCGACCTGGGTGGCCCCTGGGTGTTCGCCCTGGCGTGCACGCTCTCCGTGCTGCTGCTGGGCTTTGCCATCACCCTCGCAAGGACGAAAATCTTACTGGCAGGGGACGATCTGGCCCAGCCGCAGGCCAGGGACCCGGACGTTGCCACGCATATGGACCATTCCCTGCCATTCCTGGAGTCTCTGAATGAGGTATGCTCTCAAGAAATAAGGGGGATACGCGGTGATAGGAGTCTAGTTTTGAGGCGCCTCAAAACTAGACTCCTATCACGCGTTCCTGGAGTCTCTGAATGAGGTATGCTCTCATGCAAAAGGGGGGATACGCGGTGAGGGGGTTGGGAGTCGTGGGGTAGGGAACGGGGGGGCATCCATCCATGGGTGTTCGCCCTGGCCTGCACGCTCTCCGTGCTCCTGCTGGGATTCGCCCTCACCCTCGCTCGCACCAAGCTGCTGCTGGCAGGGGACGACTTGGCCCAGCCTCAGGCTAGAGATCTGGACGTCTCTTCACATATGGATCATTCCCTGCCGTTTCTGGAATCTCTGTATGAGGCATGTTCTAAAGAAAGGGTTTCCCACCCGCTGCACCTGCCACACTCCCTGCTGTGTGCCGTGAGCGACTTAGTGTACAAGGACTCGTACAACCGCCTCGTGGATGAAAGTCAATCCCTGCCACCACGTGATTCCACTGGTGGGAGGGGGGCTGAACCACCCCTCTCTCTCCCTCCCTCTTTGCCACTCCCTCTCCTCCCTTCCCCGTGCCTCCCCCCCCTCTCCCCCCCCTGGGCACACACATCATCAGGTGATGGAAAGTACAAGAGTAGAGGAGGCAGCCTCGCACGTTCATCGGCTATTCTTTTGTGGAGACAACTCGTTCGCCCACCCCCTACACCTACCACACTCCCCGCCACGTGCGGTGCGTGATGTGGTGTATGAGGACTCGTACAATCGGCTGGTGGACGAGGTCAACGCCACCGCGTGCTTCCAGTGGTGGGAGGGGTGTGTGCACTCGCTGCTGTCTCTGCTGGCGCTGCCCTTTGCGTGGTCGTGGCAGCAGTGGAGGAGAAGACTCGTGGTGCAGCGGTTACGGGAATTTGTGCATACGAGATACGACCACTCCTGCCTGCGCTCCTGCCGATCCCGCGCCCTTTACGAGGGGCTTAAGGTGCGTTGTGTGCCGCTTATAACACGAACTAGTGAGGCAGCGGTTAAGGGAGTTTGTGCATTCCAGATTCGACCACTCATGCCTGCACTCCTGCCGCTCCAGCGCTCTCTATGGGGTTCTGAAGGTGTGTATCGGGCCGTTTGTGAGGGGCAACGAGGTGAGGAAATTGTGAGGTCGATGCTACGACGTGCTTCCAGTGGTGGACGAGAGCGCTCTACTGAGACGAGAGTGCTCTACTGAGACAAGCGCACTCTAGTGAGACGAGCGCACTCCAGCGCACCCTAGTGAGAGGAGCGCGCCCAAGAGAGGGGCCCGCGCCCTAGTGAGATGAGCACGCCCTAGTGGCACAAGGGCGTCCTAGTGAGATGATCGAGCCCTAGTGAGAGGAGGGCGCCCTAGTGAGAGGAGGGCGCCCTAGTGAGACGAGGGCGCCCTAGTGAAACGAGCGCGCCCTAGTGAGGCGAGCGTGCCCTAGTGAGATGAGCGCGCCCTAGTGAGGCGAGCGTGCCCTAGTGAGATGAGCGTGCCCTAGTGAGACAAGCGCGCCCTTGTGAGACGAGCGTGCCCTAGCGCACCCTCGTGTCAGCCATTCCTGACTTACATCCTTCACTTCCCACCTCCCCTAGGCGTCAGCCACCCCAGATGTCTTATGTGGCTGTCTTCGTCCTAACCTCATGCCCCCTCCTTGACTCTCCTGGTGACTCGGAATATGACCTCCCCCAGGTGTCAGCCACCCCGGACCTCGTTCTCGGCTACATGGATGTGTTTCTGGGCGGCGACGAGATGGCGCCGCACATGCCGCCGAGCTTTGCTGAACGCCTTCCGCTGCTGCTGGTGCTGGGCGGCAACGGGTCGTACATGGCACCGTACCACCTGTTCACAGACGATCTTCTGACCAACATTGTTTCTCAGGTGTGTTCGCAACGCAAGTACGTTCTCAGTTGTTCCTTTTGGTATGTTTCCATGTGTATTCTCATGTGTCTTCAGGTGTATTCTTCAGGTGTGTTTTTGTGTGGCTGTGGCTGCGATGGCTGTTGAACTCGTCCATTCTTCCTCTGTCCCCCTGTTATTGCCATCTCAGGCCATCCCTCCAACCGTGTGGTATCGCCTGGTAGCGGGTCTCAATGCCCATCTGCGCACCGTGACCCAGGGCAACCTGCAGGGGTCTCTGAAGCCCATTCTGCGGTGGCTGTGCACGCATGTCAACCCCTCGTTAGAAGCACAAGACGTATCGGTATCGGCACACCTAGCGTGGCTGCAGGTGAGTCGTCTGTGCTCCTCATCCTTCTCCTTCCTTCAATGAGTGTCTGTCTTTCTCTTTCCCCCCTTCCCCCCTTCCCCCCTTCCCACCCTCCCCCTGTTCTCCCTAGCTCTCCCTGTACATCCTTCTCTTTCATCTTGGTCATCCTTGATACAGAGTGTATTGAAATCTACATTCAGCTCAGCTTGTATCTGCTTTTCTCAATGAGACTCTGTAACCTTTGTCAACCTTTGTCCTCCATATCACTCCGTACTCGCATCCATCCACCAGAGCCTTTTGATTCGACTCAAAAGTATCTGCTATTCTCAATGAGGCTCTGTGGCCCTTGTCCTCCATATCACTCTCTGCTTACATCCATCCACCAGAGCCTCTGTGATTTGGCTCGCTCTGTGCCTCTCTCGTTTCCCCTCCTCCTATCCTCACTCGCCCTCCCGCCCCCTCTCTCTCCTACCCCCCCTCTCTCCCGCCTGCTCTCTCTTCCCCCCCCCTCTCTCCCCCCCCCTCTCTCTCCCCCCCCTCTCTCTCCTACCCCCGTTCTCTCCCGCCCCCTCTCTCTCCCGCCCCCTCTCTCTCCCGCCCCCTCTCTCTCCCGCCCCCCCTCTCTCCCGCCCCCTCTCTCTCCCGCCCCCTCTCTCTTCCGCCCCCTCTCTCTCCTACCCCCCTTCTCTCCCGCCCCCTCTCTCTCCCACAGCCCACGTCAGCCAGCATAATTCAGCTCGCCCTCGGTCTCGATCACCATTTTCCTCCATCCCAACCTCCCTCCCGTGTCTTTCCCCTCCCTCCCGTGTCTTTCCCCTCCCTCCCGTGTCTTTCCCCTCCCTCCTGTGTCTTTCCCCTCCCTCCCGTGTCTTTCCCCTCCCCCCCGTGTCTTTCCCCTCCCTCCCGTGTCTTTCCCCTCCCTCCCGTGTCTTTCCCCTCCCTCCCGTGTCTTTCCCCTCCCTCCCGTGTCTTTCCCCTCCCCCCCGTGTCTTTCCCCTCCCTCCCGTGTCTTTCCCCTCCCTCCCGTGTCTTTCCCCTCCCTCCCGTGTCTTTCCCCTCCCTCCCGTGTCTTTCCCCTCCCTCCCGTGTCTTTCCCCTCCCTCCCATGTCTTTCCTCTCCCTCCCGCCACCCATCCCTCACAGCCCACGTCAGCCAGCATACTTCAGCTCGCTCTCTGCCTCGACCACCCCGAGAGCAATGATTACTGCAATGACTACCTCCCTGCTGCAGCCGCCGATCCTGCTGCCTCCTTCTCTGCGCCGAGCCTCACCTCCTTCGGCTCGGCAACCACACCGAACCTGGTCAGCTTTGGCAGCAGCTTCGGCAGTAGCTTCGGAAACAGTCGCTTCGGGGGGTTCGGCGGTTCGGACTCATGGAGCAGGGTGGGAGGGAGATTGAGACCTGAGGGTTCTGCCTCTGTCCTATCCTCTCCCCGTACTGCTGCTCGTCTTCCTCCTCCCCGCCTTCATCATCATCCTCTTCCCTCTGCCCATCGTACTGTCTCTCCCCTTCCCTCTCACTCCCGTGCCTCGTCGGACGTCCCTTCCTTCTCTCGAAATGTCTCCTCTCTCTCGCACCAGCATAGCCCACAACAGCAGCAGCAGCAACGGCAGGGGCAGCAGCAGCAGCAACAACAGCGGCAACTGCACCAGCAGCAGCAGCGGCAGCAGTGGCAACAAAGCGTCTCCCCATCCTCTCTCCTTGTAAACCCCTACCTAAACCCCTACTCCGCATCCTCCCTTTACACCCCATACTCGTTAACAGCCACCCCCCACTACTCCACCACCTCCCCATCTCCCACCCCCATGACCCTGCCCTCTCAACTCGATGCCCTGCTTCTCCTACGAGACGCATCCACCCAACCAGCCATCGCCACGTCAGCAGGAGCAGCCTCTCGTTACCTGCCAGCTGGCGGCTTTGGTGGGATTGCTGAGGCTGGTAGTTCGCCCTCCTCTACAATCACGAGGAGTAGAGTCACGGGGTATCGCGGGAGGGCAGGCACTCCTAGTGACCATGAAGCAGCATCTGGTATGAGCACTCCTCATCCTCATTCCCCCCCTAATCCACACCGTTGGTCTTCGCTAGGTGCGGAGGAATCCAGACGGTTTAATTTCCAAGATCCTTTGCACCAGCAGCAGCAATACCAGCAGCAGCAAAGGCAACACGAAAGGCAGCAGTGGCAGCAGATTCAGAGTGGTGCTAGTGGTCGTTTGCCGCCTCATTCACTTTCGGTAAAGCTTCCTCCTCAGCAGCAGCAGCAGCAGCAGTCAAGGGGGGAGCAAAGTCCCTCAGTGTCATCCCTCCCCCCTCTCTCCCCTCATAGGTTCGAGCGCCGACCCTCCCTTACAAACCTAGCCTCTGCCGAGGCTATTCCCGGACCTTCTGGCACGGGGAATGGTTCTGCTAGTGTTCTATTAAGGAGAAATCCAGGTTCAATCCCTGAAAATCTCTCTTTGCTAAGTGACATGGAGAAGAGCCGAGGAGGAGAGAGGAGGGAAGTGGAGCGGCAAGTGTCGTCTGTTTCTGCGGGCTTACTGTGGCAGTCGGCAGGGGGCCGGGTGGGGAAGAGACAGCAGGGGGGGCTGATTGACTACCAAGTGCTGAAACGGCTGGATGAGGGGCGAGGGCTGTTCTTGCCCTGCTGTGGGCTGCTGCTGCGCAACACCCTGCCTGTGGGCCATGATGTGAGTTGTTGTTTATGATGTGAGTTGTTGTTAGGATGTGAGTTGTTGTTTCTGATGTGAGTTGTTGTTTATGATGTGAGTTGTTGTTTCTGATGTGAGTTGTTGTTTATGATGTGAGTTGTTGTTTATGATGTGAGTTGTTGTTTATGATGTGAGTTGTTGTTTATGATGTGAGTTGTTGTTTATGATGTGAGTTGTGGTTTATGATGTGAGTTGTTGTTTATGATGTGAGTTGTTGTTTCTGATGTGAGTTCTTGTTTCTGATGTGAGTTGTTGTTTCTGATGTGAGTTGTTGTTTATGATGTGAGTTGTTGTTTATGATGTGAGTTGTTGTTTATGATGTGAGTTGTTGTTTATGATGTGAGTTGTTGTTTATGATGTGAGTTGTTGTTTATGATGTGAGTTGTGGTTTATGATGTGAGTTGTTGTTTATGATGTGAGTTGTTGTTTATGATGTGAGTTGTTGTTTCTGATGTGAGTTCTTGTTTCTGATGTGAGTTGTTGTTTCTGATGTGAGTTGTTGTTTATGATGTGAGTTGTTGTTTATGATGTGAGTTGTTGTTTATGATGTGAGTTGTTGTTTCTGATGTGAGTTGTTGTTTATGATGTGAGTTGTTGTTTATGATGTGAGTTGTTGTTTATGATGTGAGTTGTTGTTTCTGATGTGAGTTGTTGTTTATGATGTGAGTTGTTGTTTATGATGTGAGTTGTTGTTTATGATGTGAGTTGTTGTTTCTGATGTGAGTTGTTGTTTATGATGTGAGTTGTTGTTTCTGATGTGAGTTGTTGTTTATGATGTGAGTTGTTGTTTATGATGTGAGTTGTTGTTTATGATGTGAGTTGTTGTTTATGATGTGAGTTGTGGTTTCTGATGTGAGTTGTTGTTTATGATGTGAGTTGTTCGCAGCACCTCCCTCCTCGCCTTCTCTCCTCTTTTTTTCTCCGCTTATCTAGTCCCCTCCGCCCCACCCCACCCCATCCCCCCCATGTCAATGCTTTTCCTCGCCGATCTCTTCCTCCTCTGCCTCCTCTGCCTCCTGTAGCACATCTTTCCTCTCCTCTCCTCTCTTTCCTTCCCAAAGTTACTTCCCCCACTCCCTTCCCTCCCCCCCCGCCTTCAACAGGCGGCAGTGGGGCTGGCAAGATGATGTCCTCCGCCCTCATTCCCCCACACCTCCCTCCTCACCTTGGCCCTCATGCTCTTCATCTTGCCCCCGTCCCGCATGCCTCTCTGCTCTCATGCCTCATGCTGTTGCAGGCACTTCGAGAGTCGTTCCTACTTCAGTGTTCCCTCCACCGACTGTTTCCACCCCGTCCATTCCTCCATTCCCCCCCCCCGCTTACCAAACAGGCGGCAGTGGGCCTGGCCATGTCGATGCTTCTTCTTGCCGATCTCTGCCTCTTCCTCCTCTGCCTACTCCAAGCCTACAGCACCTCCCTCCTCGCCTTCGCCCTCATGCTCTTCATCCTGCCCCTCGCGCCGCTCTTCTCAGCGGCAGCAGGGTTGAATGCATTGTTTGCTCACGGGGCAAGGAGTGGTGCTGGGTTGGGGAGAGTGTACGGGCTCTGGAACGTCACTTCCCTGGCAAATGGGGTGAGTGGTTAGGGTTTTGGCAAACGGGTGAGTGGTTTGAGTTGTCTTCGGGATCTAGGTCTCAATCTCTCAGGAGTGGTGCCAGGTTGGGGAGGGTGTACGGGCTGTGGAAAGTCACCTCTTTGGCAAATGGGGTGAGTGGTTTAAGGTTTTGGGTTCAAGCTCTTAGCTTTAGCTCTTAGGCTCTTCGCTTCGCCCCTCGCGCCCCTCTTCTCTGCAGCAGCAGGGCTCAATGCCCTCGGGAGTGGTGCTGGGTTGTTGAGGGTGTATGGGCTCTGGAACGTCACATCCCTGACGAATGGGGTGAGTGGGCCAGGGTCTGGGCGAACAGGTGCGTGTTTTGGGTTCAGGGTCTAGGGATGATGCTCTGAGGAGTGCTGTGGGGTTGGGCCAGGTGTACGGGCTCTAGAATGTCACTTCCCTGGCGAATGGGGTGAGTGGGTCGGGTTCAGGGTTTGGGTTCAGGCTCTAGGGCGCGTGATCCTGCCACTGCAAACAGGGTGAGTGGGTTTGGATTCATGGTGTAGGGCCATGCTCTCGGGCTATTTATACTGCCTCCACCCCTTTCACCCTACCTCTCCCGCCCTTCACTCCATCGTCATCCCTTCTTCCACTTCTTTTCCACTCCTTAGATGTGTTATTTTCAACTCTTCTATTATTCTTTCTCCTCGCACTTGCTTCAGGTGGTTGCTGTGACTCTGGGCGTTTTTCACGTATGGCAATCTTACAAGGGCAGTCCTTCAGGTGCCCCTCCTAGGTGAGAACAACAGAACCAGGTGAGAACAACAGAGCCAGGTGAGAACAACAGAACCAGGTGAGAATAACAGAACCAGGTGAGAACAACAGAACCAGGTGAGAACAGCAGAGCGAGGTGAATCGTCATATCAAGCAGTGAGATCAAAGGCTTCCAAGCGAGGTGAATCTTCACATCCAAGGGGTTCTTGCTTCTCATGCTGCACTATGCTTGGTTCCTTCGTCCGAATATCTTGCTATATCTCCCCGCCCCCCTTTCCCCGGCCCCCCACCCATATTCATCGTTATTCCCTTCGTTGTTTTCAGTGCAGTCAGCAGCATCTTAGACATGTCACCTTCCTTGTTGTCACCTTCCTCGTTGTCACCTTGTTGTCACCTTCCTTGTTGTCACCTTCCTTTTTTCCAGACCATCTTATCGTGCTTGCTCGGCTTTTCCCCTCGGTGCTCCTTCCCCTTCCTCCCTCCAGGGAGTCAGCAGCATTAGAGGAGTTCACCTTGCTACTATTCCCAGCCATGTTCGTGCCTGCAAACCCTATTTCTTGTTCTCTGCCTTGCTCCTTTCTTTCTCTTCCTCCGCTGTCTTTCCATCGTTCCCCACAATGCACAGGGAGTCAGCAGCATCTGAGGAGTTCACCTGGCTGCTATTCCCAGGCATGTTCGTGGCCTGCAAGCTGGCACAGGCACGAGTCATAGACCGCCACGTGGCGAATCTGGAGATTCAAGATCGCACCCTGCTGGCGGAGGACCCAACTGTCTTTTGGGAAGCATAGCAAGAAGTTTGAAAGGAGGGCTACGGTACAGTGTATGTTGGTGACCAAACACATTCGTAATTGTACCTAGGTTTCCTCAAGAATATGCGATACAGGCTCTGTGGAACACTGATTTGAGGGATAACAATTTGAAGGAAGCCTAGTACAAAGTATGAAGCTTGTGGGAGGAAGCATTTGAACTTAGGGCGTGGTGTTTCGAAGTTAGAATTTGTTGGAGTAAAATGAGAGCATACAAGAGGATATAGCTAGTGGGTTGTACTCTCTATGGCATGACCTTATGTAGTCTACTAAACATACACACATATGTTTGACACACCCCCTAGACTAGATAGGGGCAGAGCTTGGTGAGAGACAAGCAGCTCAGGGCGGCACTATTAGTCCAACCTCTGAGGCAGGGGTCTAAAGACCAGTCAAAAGAATACAAACAAGGCAAGAACAAGACCAGGGTGGCACTACTAGTCCAGCCACCGGGAGAAAGCCACAAGGCCAGTCAGGATATTATAAAGAGTTATTCACAATCAAGGTCCTAGCAAATGAGGTGCTACAGGAACGAGACCAAGCTGTACGCAGTGCCGCTGATGATCTTTAGGCGCAAGCGCCTTCGTAAAGATATCAGCTATGCTGGCACCAGAGGCCAAGTATACTACGCGGGCCTGGCGACGCTGCTGTAGCTCGCGCAGGAGGAAGTGCCGCAGCTGGATGTGCTTCGCTCTGCCCTCGAGTCTAGGCTCCTGACACAGGAGGATCATGGCCCTATTGTCAGCGTACAGGACTGGGGCAGAGCTAGGCCGCTCACCTAGGTCTGTGAACAAGAAAGTCAGCCAACGGTGCTCCTGGGCCGCCATGGCACCGGCATAGATCTCAGCCTCACAGCTAGGCTGGGCAATAGACGACGAGCGGGTGGACCTCCACGAGACAGCACCTGCACCAAGGCTAAAGCAGTAGCCCTGGGAGGACCTGAGAGTCTCGGCGTCGTCTGCCCAAGAAGCGTCTGTGTGCCCGGTAAGGACCACTGGTCTGCGTCCACCTAGCGCTAGCCCCATGCCCGATGTACTTGCTAGATAACGCAAAACCCTCTTAGCTGCAGACCAGTGCTATGGTCGGTGTCTGCCGGAGGCCACAAAGCGGGCCAGGATGCTGAGAGGGTATGCGAGATCTGGACGAGTGCAAGTCATCAGGTACATGAGGCAACCCACCAGCTCTGCGTAAGGACCACTAGGCTCTATTGCCTCCTTTGGGACTGGAGCAGAGAATCTGTGGTCTACTAGCAGAGGGGTGGGATGTGCGGAAGGGAACTGAAGACCGAACCTCTGAAGGACCTGGCGCACCAAGTGTGACTGTGTGAGAGTGATGATGCGCGCTGCTCTGTCCCTGGAGATTTGCAAGCCAAGATAGCGGCGCAGCTCTCCTAGGTCAGTGCAGGTGTGTCTCCTCAGTAGCTCGGCCTTCACGGAGGCCAGCGCGTCTCTATCTACAGTAGCAAAGACCAGATTGTCTATGTAAACAAGGATGTAGAACGAAGTCTGGCCGGAACGGACGAAGAGCGAGGGATCTGCAGACGACGGGAAGAACTGCAGGTCAGCAAGTGTAGCACGCAGCGTGTCGTGCCACTCACGGGGCGCCTGGCACAGGCCGTAGACGGGGCGCCGGAGGAGGTCAGAAAACGGAGGCGGGGCCACGGCGAGCGACGACGGAGGAGGAGACGGGAGGAGCGGAGGAGCACAAGATGCGTGGGAGCAAAGCAGCATAGGGTGAGAACACGGAACAGGGGAGGTAGGATGAGCACGAGACGGACGACGAGCCCAGACGTGAGACGGAGGAGTCGGGTCAGGAGAGAGGGGAGGAGACACAAGAGGAGAACGAGGAGGGAAACGAGCCGGAGAAGAGTTAGCTGGAGGAAACACAGGGCCGTAGACCGGCAGAGGAGGAGGCAGTCGCGACCGAGGAGGCACAGGCGGCCGGTCAGGGGAAGGGAAGCCGAGGAGGCGAAGAGCGGACACCGGCGGCGACTACGGCGGCTGCTGCCCGACGCCAACACCAGAACCTCCAGCGGCACCACGGCTCCCTTCGAGAAGCCCCAGGCAAGCACCCCCAGAACGGGAACCCGCTCCAGTACTCACTCCGGCACGCTCCCCAGCACCATCAGAACGCACAAATCCCAGCGGCGGTGACGACGGCGGCTGCGGCGGCAACGGCAGCTGCTGAGGCGGCAGCGACTGTGACAGCAACGTCGTCGACAGGGGAGGAGAGACCGGGGCTGGGACAGCAAACAGCGAACGGCCAGAGAAAATGGGGTGCACTGGCATGGATCATGGAGGTACGAGCCACCTCCATGACCAAACCGATGCGTCGCTCAGCGACCCCATTCTACCGCTGGGAGTCCGGCAGGGTATATGTCTGGGAGATGCCCTCCGCAAGACAGAAGCGACCAAGGCAGCCAAAGGTGAACTCGCCACCACGGTCGGAGTGAAGACGCAACTCAGGGAGACCTCGGTACACACATGCAGAGACAAGCCACGGGATAAGAACGTCGAGCACGTCGACCTTCCGCTTCAGGGGAAACATGGTGATGTAGCGAGTGTAATCGTCGACAAGTACGAGGAAGTAACGCTCACGACGCGGCCCATGGACGGGGGCGGGGCCCCAGACGTCCATGTGCAGGGTCTGTAACGGTGCGGTGGTGGGGGGGAACGAGGAGGAGTGAGGGGCATGGCGAAGCCGGCCCTCGGCGCAGGGCGTGCACGGAGGCGCTGCCGAGGAGGGGAGCACAGGGAACGACGCAGGGAGACATAAGACAAGACCGTGCTGGGACATGTGACGGAGACATATGAGGGCGGGGTGACCTAGGCGGTGGTGCCACAGAAGCGACGAGTGAGTAAGCGACCAACACGAGCAAGCCGCAGCAACCTGGGTAGACGCTGCCACCTGGGGGGGCATCCCAGCGTGAACAAGCCAGACACCGGGTCCCAAGGGAACGTCGTGAGGGGGGCACCAGTGGAGGCCTCGGTACAGACGGCGTACCTCTCGTGACCAGGGAATGTAGTGGTGACGCCGAGGTCCTGAAGACAGCCGACATCAACTAGATTCTGAGAGAACGAGGGGATGTGCAGGCCTGTAAGAGAGCTCGAAGGAACTGCCGGACAGGGAAGAGTGGTGGATCTACGGGCGACTACCGGACCTAAGGAAGGGTATGCAAGGGTAACTATGGCAGGGGAGCCTAAACAAGGCACACTGGACACACCTACGCTAGACAACACATCGTAATAGGAACCAGTCACACTAGAGTCATCGACATACAGCACATACAATGTAGAGCTAATCTCATCAATGTCCATATCAAAGATCCTAACACCACGGCGGAGCAAACTGTGCCAGTCGGGGAGGTCCGGCGCGGGGCCGAAGCGGAGACGAAACAGGTCGTCCATGCGATTGAAACAGTGAGTGGGGGTATGACCGGTCTTACCGCACACGAGGCCGCGGCGAGGACCGGTCTGGAGCTGGTACTGGCAGCGCCTGTCACTCGCACCACCACCCGACGCCGAGCTACGCGCACGACCACCTAGACCACCACCACCACCAGCGCCTGGCCACCCAGGCGGGAGGCGGCCGACCCTCCGCTGCGACTACTGCTTCTGCTGCTGCTGCTGCTGCTGTGGTTGCTGCTGCTGCTGGTCAAGCTGTGGTGCTTGCTGCTGCTCCCGCTGGGGCTGCTGCTTCGAGGCACCAGCCCTAGCCCCCTCGTCGGTACTACCGCCATAGGATGAACCCCTTCCACCACCACCTCCACCCCCTCCTCCACTACCAGCGCCGCGCCCAGCCTTGGGGTGGCGGGCCTTACCATAACGGGACCCAGCAGCGGTCTCAGCAGCAGGGGCTGTCTCAGCTACAGCCGCAAAACTGTTAGACTAAGTGCATTGAAAGATAGGGACTGGCGTAGTACCGCTAGACGGTGCGATAGAGCGTTGACGGGTCTCTATGGCAGACAGGGTGTCGACAAAGTCAGGGAGGGTGAGGTCAGCGGGGTGCAGACTCAGAAAGTGGTCGCGGACAGTGGCAAGGCGAATAAGGGGTAAAGCAGATAAGGGGCTGGAACACACGAATCTGGGCCTCAGTGCAGGCAGCGCGCCAGCTCGCAGCGACAGTGGGGAAATACGCGAGATCAGGGAAGAGCATGGGAAGGATTAGGCGGCCGGCAAAGGCAGAGGATGGGGAGGAATAATGCTTGACAACTGCCTCTAGGAACTCCTGCGCAGTCCTGACCGACTTAAAGCAGGGGCGCTCAGACAGGGGGAGGGCATGATTAATCGTAAGTTGAGCGGCAGCGTCACGCGACAACCAGACAGCACAGGCAAGGGCAGCAGCGGTGGCAGACTCACGGTCAGCAGACGTGGGGTCAGTAGGGAGAGCAACAGGGGGGTCAAGGCAGGGGAGCGTACTGTCAATATAGATGGCCAAGGAGTGGCCGTCCTGCCTCTGACCACTGAGGTGACGGCGGAGGTAGACGAGCCATGCGTCGAACTCAACCGGCTGACCCCTCCGCGTCAAAGCGCAGCACCGAGTCCGTCATGAAGGCCGCTGCAGCCGCGAACAGGCGGTGAGGGGCGGGATGGATCGACGAGGAGTAGTGGGGAGCAATGTTGTACGGTGCAGTGCGGTGGAGTGCGGTGTAGTGCAGCGCCGCGCGGTGCATGGTGGTGCAGTACGGTGGGGCGCCGTACAGTGCGGTGCCACGCGATGCAGAGCGGTGCAGTGCGGTGGGGTACCGTGCAGTGCGGTGCACTGAGGTGGGGCGCGGTGTAGTACGGTGGGGCGCGGTGCAGTGCGATGCTGAGCAGTGCAGCACGGTGGGGCGCGGTGCAGGACGGTGGAGAGGGCCGGTTTAGCGAGCGGGGACCGGGAAACACGACGGCTGAGCAGCTGGGAGACGGGGCCGCAGGGCGGCTGGGCACCGCGGCCGCGGAGCAGCGGGGCGATGAGGTCACGGGGCGGCTGGGCGATGGGGCCGCGAAGCAGCGGGGCGAGGAGGCCGCGGGGCGGCTGGGCGACGGAGCCACGGAGCAGCGGGGCGACGAGGCCGCGGTGCGGCTGGGCGACGGGGCCACGGGGCAGCTAGGCGACGGGGCGGCAGGGCGGCTATGCTTGGGGCGACGCGGCCGCGGGGCCAGCAGGACAGCTAGGCGCAAGGCGACGAGGCGACGGGGCCACGGGGCCGTTAGGCGCCAGGTGACAAGACGACGGGGGACAGGGGCGGCTAGGTGCTGGGTGACGGGGCGACGGGGCCACGGGCGGCTAGGCGCTAGGTGACGGGGCCGCGGGGCCAGCGGGGCGGCTAGGCGCTAGGTGGCGGGGCAATGGGGCCACGGGCGGCTAGGCACTAGGTGACGGGGCCGCGGGGCCAACGGGGCGGCTAGGCGCTAGGTGGCGGGGCAACGGGGCCACGGGCGACTAGGCGCTAGGGAACGGGGCCGCAGGGCCAGCAGGCGCTAGGAGACGGGGCCGACGGGCCAGCTAGGCGCTAGGCGACGGGGCAGGCTAGGACCTAAGGCGGAAGCGCGGGTGGGCGGGGGGGGACCTAACCTACTCATGATACCATCTCAAAGTTCGAATTTGTTGGAGTAGAATGAGATTATACAGTGGTATGTAGCTAGTGGGTTGTACTCTCTATGGCATGACCCTATGTAGTCTACTAAACATACACACATATGTTTGACATGGTGCTTTGAGTTTGGCATGCGTTTTCTCATACTGAGAGTTTGAAGAACGCGGATTTTTTAAGTGTCGTAATATCGAACACGCCACTCGAACTACAAGCAAGGTGAAGGAAACGGAATACTTCACCTCAGTAAGACCAACGAGTTCGAACGGCCCCCCTAGTAACCCCACTTGGCGTTTGCGAATTGTGCGAAGGTCAAGTGGTCACAATTGCGAATTTGATGGCTTCTAGACCTGTCAATCCAAGAGGGCCCCACATTCAGTTGCGATCGTGGTTACAGGGGGTCCCACTTTCCCGCGTCATCGTGAACTTCGCGAGTTGGGCTGTTGGTGGGTTTGGCGGGGTGCAGGCCCCAAAATTGAAGACTTTTTACTGTGATTCAGACTTTTTTCAGAGTTTTCTCGAGGGTGTACTCTGATTTTTCAGAGAAGGGTTATGTACCTAGTACCTACGCTGATTTTTCAGACTTCTTTTACTAGTGTACTCTGATGCTTCATCCTTGTATGTGGGGGGGGACTCTGATTCCTCTAATACCGTCATTTGAGGGGGGGGTGCGAGATTTGCGCTGGTACCTCTGTCGTCACCGTCAATCACACCGTATTTACATTTGTGCTTGCGCGGCTCGAGCCGCGGGCGGACAAATTTTGTGCGATGGCGCCAGCACAGAGATAGCCCGAGCACCCGATTGGTCCTTGACCAAAACACGGCTATTTTCGCCAATCCAGAGGCATTTTGATGGGCGAGGCACAACAGACGAGGCACCGCACCCATGCTGACGCGACGAGTGGCTGGTTCATTCATGCATGGACAGCTTCTCGCACGCCGTGATGGAGTTGCAGCTGGCAGACCCCCTCTTTCTCCATCAGTTCATTACTGACGGGGAAAACAACCCTGCTTGTCCCCACTCCAGCAAAGCTTCACCCAAGCTTTGTGTAGCCCCTCGGTTTTCTATCAGTGCATTTTTTTTCCCACCGCGCCTGCAGACCATGGAGCAGGCCGACCTCGATGAGGACGTAGACGAGGCAGATTATGACGAAGAAGAAGAAGAGTATTGGTGTGCCGAGAAGTCCCGCGGCAGTCTGATGCCTCCGATCATAGCCCTCCGAGGAAGCCTAGTGACGCTGCCCCTGCTGATGGCGATACGCATGTTCCCAACGCAGCGGGCAAGAAGTCTGCGGATGCAAGTCCCCTGCCCGCTTCTTCAGCTCCTGTCGCCGGCACCACACCGTCGGTGATGGTCGCGAAGAGGTTCTGCTACAGGCATGTGATTCTGCCATACGCCTCTACGTCGACATGTCAGGATCCGCCTGAGCCTGTGCCGAGCCCCTCTGTACCTGCGGATTCGCCAGAATCGTCTGGCGGCAGGTCCACTACTAGAACGAATGAGGACATGTATGCTGAGGCACAAGAGCGTTTCAAATCTCGCTGGTCTGACAGATTCCCTTGGCTCATGCTCTTGAAAACTGACGATGGGCTCCCGGCCTTCAAGTGCAGTGTATGCGCAGTGCATGCAGGACCTGCAAGGCGTACCGGCAAATCGGGCAAGGGAGCTACCGACGTGCAGACCCAGTAGTTCAAGAAGCACACCGGGACTCAGAAGCATCGCCTCGACATGTCCAAGCAGAACGATCTCTTGCAACTGGCGTCAAACCAGCAGCGGATCGACAAGCATCCTCGCGTGGCCGACGAAGAGAAGGAGCGAGTCATCACGCTGCTCGACTCCCTCTACTTCTGCGCCAAGTGTAACGAACCCATGGAAGCATGGATTCGTTTGGTGCGCTACCTCTCATCGCGCGGTTTCAAGGGCTTCCGGAAGTCTGCCTACGGCACGTACTATAAGTGGTGAGAACTCCAGTGACTATGAACTTCTCTTTTCTTGTCTTTACATATGAAACTTACAACGAGTTGGCTTGTGCGTGTCGTGTAACAGGTACGACATTGACAAGCTAACACAACAACGGCAACGTGGCTGCAGACGACTCAACTCCAACACCTGCTGGCCAGTCCCTACATTGGCTTGAGCCTCGACGAAAGCACTGATCACTGCCGTGGCAAGCACATGATCGTGTTTGCCACGTTCATCCAGGAAGGGCGGCTTGTAACCGAGTACCTGGCTTTGCTGACAATGGATAAGGCGGATGCGGCATCGCTTCTCGCACTCTTGTTGTTCCATCTGCAGGCGATTGGCATCGACCTCGGCCGCATCTCTGGAATATGCACTGACGGCGCTGCCGTAATAATGGGATCGCGCTCTGGACTCGTGGCTCGCCTTCGTCTTCGCCTTCCGCACCTTGTCTCTTGCCATTGCATTGCCCATCGGTTCATCATCCGTTTGCTGTGTACATGTCATGTATATTTGCTTCGTTGTTTGTTTATAATGCCAATCCCTAATTTTCTTCCTAGTTTGCATCTCATCTCCCTATCCCACGCAGAGAGGCGCTGGCGGCGAAGGCGGCTGCCAAGGAGATCCCTGTCTTCAGCATGGTGGACAACGTCATTCGCGAGATCGCTGAGCTGCTCGGTCGCTCCAACCCTTGGCATCAACGGTTCCTGGAGCTCCAGGACGTGTTCATGTCGACGAACCTCGAGCTCCAGGGCATCCACAACATCCGCTGGCTGTCACGCGGGGATGTGGTCATCCGCCTGGTCGAGGTCCTACCAGCCATCGTGGTCATGCTGCAGGAGTACGATGCCAAGCTGTACACGCTCGTCACCAGTTTCCACTTCTGGCTCCTCCTGATGTTCCTCGCCGACGTGCTGGAGCTGTTGAACGTCCTCAACAAGGTCTTCCAGCAGCGGGAGGTAAACTTGTTTAATGCTTGTGTTTGCATGCCTGTCGATGTCGTTGCTTGTCTCTACCAGTCGTCCCTTAACCACGCATCCGTCTGTGATGCCCTACCTCTCCTCGTCCCCCTACCCACCAGCTGGACTACACGACGGTGCACGCACAGATCATCCGCACGACCTCACTGCTGGAGAGCCGCTACGTGGACTACGGAGACGACTTCACCAGCGGGCCCAACGATCGATTGATGCGGTTCCTCGCCAAGCACGGGCCCGGCAAGTCCAAGCTAGTGACAGTGGAGGGGATCGACTCCGACGGCCGACCTTTACGGTTCACCTTCGAGCTATACGAAGAGCTCCAAGAGGACTACCTGGGGCCCAGCGACCATGATGGGATTGTCGTGGCGTGCATGGCTCTGGCGGAGGGCCTGGTCCGCAACCTCGACGAGCGCCTAGGCGATCTACGGCAGTTGTCGGGAACACGCTTGTTCAGCGTCGACACATGGCCACCCAGCTGGGACCGACAGGTACGGAAGACGCAGTGCCTCGAATGGTTCAACTCGCTCGTGGTCATCTACCGCGCTGAAGACAGGGACGAGATTCTGCCAGGTGAATCACCCACCTATTCCTTCCAGTATCCCTTCGGCAACGTATCTGTTCAACAAGACACCTATCTTTTACTAGCTGTGTACTGTTTTCGATAACCCAACCCTTCTCCCTCTCCTTGTGTGCCCTTGTCTGAGCCGGTATAGACAAGCGCAAAGCCCAGAGCGAGCTCCACAACTTCGTCCCCGTCCTTGCTGCGCTTCCCAATGCGGACAAGTCATTCCACGCGGGGTTGAGCGCCATCCTCAAGACGCAGGTCTGGAGGGACAACTACCCCAACCTGGTCAACCTATGGGTGGTAGTGGATGTCCTTCCGTTGAGCACTGTCGAGTGCGAGCGCGGGTTCTCCCGCCAGATTGTCATCAAGAGTTGGCTGTGGGGGGCTCTCAAGGATACTAGGCTAGGAGATCTGACGTGCATGTTGCAGCTAGAGTATGACCCCGACTGGGAAGAGGTGGTCTCCATCCGGCGGGCTTATAAGAAGAGGAAGCCCCTTAGCAACGCCTTGCCCGAGGTCAGTAGCAGCAGGAAGGGAAAGGAGAAAGTAGATGATGATATGCCGGCAGTGCCTCAGTAGGATATGCAGGATATCGATTGATTCTGTGCATGTAGTGAATTGTAGTGCATTCTCTAATGAAGAACCATAAAAAAGGCTCATACAAAAGTTTGGCTATGACTCTGATTGGTCAGACAAAAAATCCATGGCTACTCTGATTTTTCAGACTTTTTCTAGGAGGTGACTCTGACACCCAAACCAAGGGAAGGCAGGGGACTCTGACAAATCAGACAGGCCCAAAACCAATTTGGGGGCCTGGCAGGGTGGTTCGAAAGGCGTGGAATGTGCAGTCTGTAAGGACCTGCTCGAACCGCATTCCGGCGTACTTTTCGTTCGAATTCCGGGGTGGTGCTCTGACACCCTCGCGAAACAAGCGAAAACTCTCTGCGAAATTAGTTACCTCTCCGCAGTTCGAAACTTGCTGCAAAATCAAACTCAGAGCACCACGCCCTTAGAAGTTGCACTTTAGAAGCGGCAATTAAATCGGAAATTTTACTACACTACAGAGAGCCTTGCGATGTTGCAGCTCTGTGCTTTGATGAGGGCTGCGCGCGCGGCCGTTGCGCGCAGCTCTGGCCGGCTCACATTTCCGATTCCCCGCAAGGCTGTTTTTCTCGATCTTCCCTCACCCACCTACCTCCGTTTCCCCCACCACCCCTTCCCCCACACCCCCTTATCCCCATACCCCTTCCCCCTCCCCCCTTTTCTGCCACCACCTCTTCCCCGACAACCCCTTACCCTCACCCGCCCGCGCATCAGCTGTCCCTATTTCCTTGTTTTAAAATGCAGCAAACCCGGTAATATGAACGTACCGTACCAACCTGTTCACAGCCGCCCTTTATGAGGAAACCCAAATCTGGACGAGTTCCGGCAGAATCAAGAAACAGCTTGCCACACAATCCGGACGAGTTCCGGCCACGTGCAGAAAACCTAGAAATTACAAACCAATAGATATGACACGGAAGGTTTCCGCCGAGCGTTTTTTTGCCCCGTGAACTCGTGCATGGGTTTTCGCCATCGTCACGACAGCGGATTGCGCTTCGTGCATGTCGCTAAATTCAACGCAAAAAATGCCCCATGATTGAGTGTCGTGCACTCTAGAAGGATGCGCTGCACCAAAAGTGGAGTTCACGCGGCTCGCCCAAACAGAGTTCATGTGGTTACTTGCGTAGCATGCATCTTAGCGAAAGGGGGTTGGAGGCTTTTTTTTCTCTTCAATTATCAGTTGGCCTTTTTTCACCCTCTTTTTTTCCTTTTTCCCCATTCCCAGTTTTTTAGTTAGCACTTTGGCTTTGTCACAAGGATCAGGGAACATGGGGCTTAGGTTCCTTAGCGTGTTGGTGCTCTGGGTTTTGGTGGTCACCTTACCATCTGTAGGAGTGGCAGCTGTAAAAGTTGGAGCTGCGAATGTTGGTGGTACCTCGCGGACCAGGGTTCGCTTGCCTCCTCCTGTTGACAACAGTGGGTTGCCGCCTGATGATGGAGCTCAGCCTGATCCGATTTTAGAAGCTGTGGAGGAGGATGAACTTGCCGACCACCTCAACACCATGCATCCACGCGAAAATGTAGAAGCTCCGTACATTACGCAAGCATGCATCTATAAAATGGATCCGCAGGACGTCGCCCTCAACCCACAATCAATGGACCAAGTGGATGCTCACCATAGCTGGGATCATCATCAGCAAGGTGACACAAGCCTTTCGAAAGAGCGCGGCAAGGTGGCTATCGGACAAAGTTATTCCAGAGCCCGAGATTGCGTCACTTGGTAATTGGGACCAGACGGAGATGACTTGCGTGTATCTCACGACGATTCCAAGAATTGCAGTTTTATCGAAAGCAGGGTTCTTGGGGTGCGAAGGTGACTACTACATCGGCAGGGCGCACGAACCTGTCTCTGAAAAATTGGAGGCTCTTTTCAAGAAGTACAACTTTCCATGGGCCGAACGCGAGCAGATGAAGGTAATAACAATTTTTCGATATTCAGGCTTCCGTTGACGTCGGACATTCTAATAACAAATTGCCATTGTTTTTCCAGAACTCCATCTACAACTTGAATGCTTCTACGGAGGAGAGGGATATGGCAGGGGCCCATTTCCTGAATGCACTGATACTTCACGGTCGACGAATTGTTGCAGAGGATTTGGCGATGATGTACACTCACTCCACAGAGCATCCCTTCGTGCCCGTGGGACCGACGTGTGGTTGCATGCGCCATCCGTACGTCATGACTTCGCCTCTTTGCAGAGAAAAGCTCTTCCAAGAATGGGCTCACCGTGTAGCGGTTCGAGACGCGAACGCCATCGACTCACGGCTGAACCCCATGCAAATTCCGCAAGGCGTAAGTGATCAATGTTCACCTTGTGACCTGATTATTTGAAGCAAACAATACTAATTAAGTTTTTGTTTTTGCAGGAAGTGACAACCCATCTGAAGGTGCAGCACCTGGTGAAGAACCTCCGCGCAATGGTCAATCAGCAGAGAAATGACAATGGAGACCTCGCCGTGGAGTTCAGCGCTATGAAGAATGAAAATGCCATGCTTACCAAAGAAGTGCTTGCTGCAAGGGCACAAATCACGGAGCTTGAAGCCATCGTCACTGCCCTGTCCGTGGCTGGCTGCACAGGGCCGGCTGCAGAAGACCCAAAAGAGAAAAACGGGACATCTAAAAAACCGGTTGAAAATGCACTTGACTAGGCGTATTCCGACCACGTGGTGGAGCCGTGGCGGGGAGCGGCAAAAGTTTCAACGGCGTGGGGATACTGGATTGGAGCGTCCAAACTTGTGGAGGCCCTGAAGGAGGTTGTTGTTGTTAGCAAATTGAGCAACATTGGTGACGCTATGGGCATTTGCCAAATCAGTGATAGCCTCCAGGTCATGTTCAGAAATGACAAGATCGTGCTATCAGATGGCAATGGCAACCTGAGGCTGCTCACGATTGTCGAGAAAACGCAGCAGGCTATGGCGTTCCGCCTTATGGAGGCGGAACTGTTTACCGCAGAGTGGGGAAGGGAGATGTTTCCTGACTCATGGGAGAAATGTCTGCAGGATCAAGCCAAGGCCAGGCATTTGAAACGCAAGAAGTAGAGGGGTACTGGGGGGCAGGTTCTACACGACTTTTATTGTAAATATGGTGATTTTTGGTAGCGGTGTTTCTTCTGCCCCAAACCTTTTCCGAAGCTTTCAGTGAAAATAGGTGACTCAACATCTAAAATCCTTTGCTCCTTGTACGAGTACACATGACGCAAAAAGAGAGAAACGCAACACTTTTACAGCTGAGAGTACGTCTAACGATCCATGCGATTACAATACTTGCAAATTTAATCAAACTCACGCTAAGTAGGTAAGCGGAAAGATGAACCACAAACACACGACCCACATCAAAACTCATTCTCCATGACAGGTTCGAAAACGACAGCATAGGCACGAAACAAAACCGCCATGCATTCTCCGTCCCGTCCTCGCCCTGCTAACCAGCCCCCTTTTTCTTCCCTGCCATCATCTTGCACTTCCTCGAAGCCTTCTTCGCCTCCTGCCCGGCCTTGTCATCCTCGCTGGCCCCCTTCCATATCTACAGTTTCATTCCGCCCATGTCCTTCTCAACTGTGTCCTTCCCATGTCGTGTTGCGATCGGAAAGGAAGTGCCCTTCATTAAAGCAGTACAGGACCACCCTCCCATCATCACCCTCCCAAACGTCAACTTTCCTGTTGCGATCAGAAAGGAAGTTCCCTTCGTTAAAGCAGTGCAGGACCACGCTCCCATCATCGCTCAGTGGCTCTTCGGTGCAGCTGTTGCAGCTGCATGCGCTTCCACGTGGGCGATTTCCACGGGCTCTGAGCCTGAGGAAGCTTCAAAAAGGGTAGGGAGGTTGTAATTCTTCTGGCAACCTCTGAGGCAAAGTTTGCCGACCTTTGCAAAGAGGTGATTGCAACGGTTCTTGTCCAGATTCGTCGTTCTAACGGCAACACTCCAGCCAAGGACCTCGCGGCGAAAGTGGTCTCGGAGGCTCTAGAAGGCCTTGTCATGAAGGGCGAATCCGAAGGTCGAGTGGTTGTAGACTGTCTTGTGGAGACAGTGGCAGATTGGTGTGACTGCCAGTCGCTTCAAACCCTCCAAGGAAAATCGCAGTAGCCATGAAATGGTGCCATGTTTTATCAACCCCAACGTTCGCACAAAAAACCCCCCATTAAATATTCAACCCTTCATTCGGCCAAGTTGCGCGGCCCTTTGGGGCCACATTTTGGCCTGGAAAGAGGCCTGCCCATCCTCTACCTCCCTATCACTTCAAACCCTCCAAGAAAAATCGCAATAGCCACGAAATGGCACCATGTTCTATCAACCCCAATGTTCGCAAAAAAAAAAAACAAAAAAAACCCATTAAATATTCAACCCTTCATTCCGCCAAGTTGCGTGCCCCTTTAGGGCCACATTTTGTCCTGGAGAGAGTTATGCCCATGCTCTACCTCCCTCTTGCTTCAAACCCTGCCTTGTTAGTCTGTGTCTGTGAACATTAGTCTATGTATATTACTTCGTCAATGCTACCCAGCACATATTAGGCCACCCTAGAACTGTAGGCCCTCTGTATTTATTCGAGCTATACCCCACCCCCCCCCCCTCCCCCCCCCCCCAAAGCGAAAAGCAAGGGACGTTCGCCAAAAAGCAGCCGTCGAAACTGACGGTCGCCGGCTGCAATTCTCCCGCGGCAGTCCGGCGTGGACGCGGTGTGGGGACCGGTGGCCTCGGATCTCCGAGGGGTTGGGCCCAATGGTCCCGGGGGGCAGCTGGCCAAAGGCCCCTCGCCATGATTGTGGGCAGGACGGGGCAGCGGGCGTGCGAGGGCCTGGGGCGGGGCTTGCCCCGCTAACAGACGAGGGCCTCTTCCCGCCCGGCCACGGCAATCAAGCCACGGGGCGTTTGGGCCCTGACCGTGGCTCTGCTCATCACCGCTACCCCAGGGGCTGTTCATCCGCACATTGCGGAGTGGAACGGGAAGAGGCTTGTGCAACAATTTTCTAGGGGATTCGAAGTTTCTCAGCCAAACGTAGGTCAGACCTTTTTTCGTGCCCGCGTGGACCGCAAACTTCGACAGTCAAGATTCATTATTTCCACGATCAATATAGTTGGCCCGAATAAAACAAGTTTGCCGACAGTGAACAGTTGAGCTCATCACAGGGACCGCTATTTCCAAGGAGAAACCTCGAACCTTCTTGGGAAAAAATGGCTAGACAGAGGTTTGGTCGGTCAAAAAAAATCCCCAACGCTTCTGCAATGCTAGATTAGTGTGCACGTAAGTGCTTGCTGGCTGTCGCACCAAATTTAGCGGATGGCTGTGTGTGAGGTTGGTGCGCGAAGTGTTTTAGTGGTTTTTTTTTTTTTTTTTTTTTTTTTTTTTCCGTTGCTTGGGCCTACCCAGCTTAACGATGTGAGAGTGGCGAGGGAGTGGGCTGAAGGGCCTAAACTACTCGTTTGTGTTTTGGCAAGAGGGAGGGGAGTGGAGTGCAATTTGTCAGGTATCCCTGGACGACAAGCTGGCACGCTTCGACTTTGGCGTTTGAAGTGGCTTGCGATTCGGGGGACTGGGGTTTGGATATTCCTGACCTCGGCGACCTCGTCGCATGCTGACGTCAGAGATTGCACACCTTCACTTCTAGAGGCTCTGCTGTCGGATGAGACTCCACGGAGCTTCCGCATGCCGATTTTGGCTGAAACTCCTTTGAAAATGTCGCAGGCAAACGGCCCCCTAGATCACTGGTCCAGCACTCAAATCCGTCACTGGTTTTCCCATCGAGTCGCGTTAAAAAATAGACGGCTCTCGTCCCCTCTCCAGTGCTGCAGTATACAACACAGCACTGTATCGGGTACGTACAGCAGTGGTGATTGGAAGCAGCCAGCCGTGGAAGAGACTGGTTGCGAGGAGCATAGTCAAGTACATTACAGGACGGTGAAAAGAACAGCTTGAATCGGATCGTGCACTTCTGACAGTTACTAACCGCCACCGTGACGGTTTGTCCTTTCAGCCCGCGTTAGCTGTCAGACAGTTGTTAATGCGACGTTAGATTGAGGAGGCATAAAGCATCCTGGACTACGCAATGGCGGAGGAGGCTACTAACCTACCATGGATATATGCACAAGAATCTATACGATTATTGACAAGGGCACTGCCCCAATGCACCTGGGAGGACGACTTGGATCGGTAACTTTGAGCCATTGAGGTGCATTATCAACACTGGCAGGCACAGCAACAGCCATATCAGCAAGAGCAGCGGCAGCAGCAACAACATCAACATCAGTGGGAGCAGCAGGGGCAGCAGCCGATGCTGCCGCTGCCTTGGCCCCCTGCCAACAGCGGCATTGCCACTTCTGACATGTCATTTCTGGAGCTGGCGCATCTGTCACAGGGGGCTATTCGGAATGGGCTGCTTCCGCGGAAACACCGCATTCGGCAACTGCGCGTACCAATTCAAATCATGCCGCAGCAGAGGGGCTGTTCGCAGCAGAGGGGCTATCATCAGCAGTGGGGCGATCATCAGCAGAGGGGCTGTCAGAAGTAGAGGGGCTGTAACTAGCAGAGGGCCTATCATCAACATAGGTGCTATCATCAGCAGAGGGGCTGTCATCAACAGTGGGGCTGTCAGTAGCAGAGGGGCTGTCAGTAGCAGAGGGGCTGTCAGTAGCAGAGGGGCTGTCAGTAGCAGAGGGGTTGTCAGTAGCAGAGGGGCTGTCAGTAGCAGAGGGGTTGTCAGTAGCAGAGGGACTGTCAGAAGCAGAGGGACTGTCAGTAGCAGAGGGGCTGTCAGTAGCAGAGGGGCTGTCAGTAGCAGAGGGGTTGTCAGTAGCAGAGGGGCTGTCAGTAGCAGAGGGGTTGTCAGTAGCAGAGGGGCTGTCAGTATGCTACAGTCAGGGGCTGTGTGAGTCGCCTCCACACAGGGCCGCTGTCCACTGATATGCTTCCAGTAGTCACGCGTCCAGCTCCTTTGAGGGATCATGATGCCATGGGCAGCATGCCACGAATGGCATTGGGAGACGTGGCGGCATGTGAGCCCAGTGGGGGCAGCATGTGGGGTCTGGGACGCGTAGAGCCATCTGCATGTGAGCGAACGGGGACTGGCTGGTGGATAGCTTCACGGGGGCAAGGAGCAGCGGATTCCCTGGGCCCAAGGCCCGGACCACCACACCAGCTTTGGTTCTGCCGCGCCCAAGAAACACTGCTACTGGTGAATTCTGGGCTGCTTCGGCCTCTACTTTTGAATCTTCTGCTGGTTCCTCGGTCTCTTGCGTTTCGCTCTGGGCCCGGAGCAGCAGGCCATGTTCGGTTCTTCTGCGCCCAAGTGCTATTGCAGTAGTAACTGTGAGCAATTCAGGTGCTGGATACAGGAAGGATGAGTGTGGAGCAACCAATCCTTCCAAGCGGCAACGGGCACATCTTCCTGACACAGCAAGTGTGAGCAGCGTGAGCAGCATTCAAGTCAGTGGTTATAATGATAGCAAGAACCGGCGATATGGAGGCCTCATATGTGGAGACACCGGCACAGCTGCAGCCACGTTGATAGTGGGACCAAGCCGCGAGGGCACAGCCAGGCACAAGGCTCAAAGGGGAACACAGAAAAGGCGCCAGATTAGGTGAAACAGGGGATGAAATAAGCATATCAGGGGATTGTCCTCAACTCAGGCTACTATTGCGCATGGCAGTGTCAGGCAACAAACATGACATGGGATGTTACACATTGCTTCGGTGCACATCGATGAGCTAAATGTAGGGTGCAAATATATATCCCCACTTCAGATAGGTATGTTGAGCTCGAAGAAGCAACACATATTTTCTTAGGTGTTAAGTGAGCAAGGTGCAATCAAGGTTGGATCAATAAAAGCACCTGTAGACAGAGAAATTATCTGAACACAGATCAGTGTAGCTGGCATCATAGCAAGAGTCCGTTTCCATCCCATACCGCATCTCCAAACTCACGTCCCTCTTCCTCCAATCCTCACCTCCCGTTACACTCTTCCCTTACCCAACTCCCACACCTCCCGTTTCCCCACCCCGCCCCTCCCCCCAACCCCTTATTTCCGCCCTCCACCACCTATTGCTCCTCCCGCCCGTCAGCTTTCCAAACCACCCTAAGGGCGCGTGACATAGAGGAAATGCAAAGTCCGTACCGAGTGAACCTACAATGGGTTTGGACTCGTCAACATTCGAGGCTCGAAAAACAAGCTACACAGTTGCAAATTTTGCAAGCTGCATTCGGCAACCTGTCAAGGGCACAACGCGGTACGTCCGCGCGGTACGTAGACAGCCCATAGTCGGTCATGTAGCATCGCCGCTGTTCGTTTTGGGCGTGCGATGATCGCGAAATGACGCGGCGGGTCTGATGAAACCTATCTTTACGAGTCGTTATCAATTACCAACCGTTTCCGATCTTTCACGAAATTCTGATCGCGGGCAATGAATGGCACGTGTGCCGTCAAGCTTGACGTCAAGTTCGGACGTTTGTTTGGCAGTTTCGAGCGCGCTCGAACGAACCCCATCTTTTAAGCGGGACGAACCTGGGTGTGACGCAACATCACGAGGGTATTTACGAAAGCCTTCGCAAGCTTTGCCAATGCGGTAACCATCTAAAATTACGTACCTCAATCCTGATACGTTCAAAATGTCACGTGCCCTAAGAGCGTGTCCAAAGTGTAATTTTTGCGGATGACATAACGGATGACAGAGGGTGCCAAACCATTCTGGCGCGTCCAAAGTGCAGTGCAGGGACCCTGGCTGAATGGATGCAGCCCGATGATACAACGGATGACAGACTACAGTCCAAGATACCGGAACAGTCTGGTCGGGCACGATAACGGGACAATGCACGCCAAAAACTATATACAATTTTGGCGCCACAAGCACGAAATGACGAGTTGCGAAGTACAGCTACGAGCAATCCTCGAAACTCGCACATGCATGCAAAAACATGCAGCTCGCCAATGCCTGATTCAGCTGCCTGTTTCAGGATTGACGAAGATGACGAGGTCTGGCGGGAGAAAGCGTAACATTTGAATCACAAGTTTGAATTTCGAAATGTCTGGCCATAGCCGCCCGCAAATGGCACATGTGACACTGTTACGTTGGGTGCTTTGATTGTTGGCGTCCAAAGTGCAATTCCGTAGTTGCTGTCATCCGCGGATCATCCGTTGGATGACAGAACTGGTGACAAATTACACTTTGGACACGTTCTAACATGAGTCCCCACAGCAAGTCCAGGTGAGTCTAGAAGGCATTTTACTTGCAATGCAAAGCTTCGATGATTGGCCTTCGATTTGTAGTTCCGCTTAGTTTAGCCGAAGCCTTGAGCTTTGATTCGCTTACGCGCTGCCATTTGATACGCTTCGCTGGACGAGCACTACAGTACTGTATTGGCCGCCCTATTACGTGGTTGAACCGTCCATCTGTGTCACACTGCACTTCGAGTTGGTCTCTGCTACCCATTTCCGTACTTCATCAAGCAGCTTCGCTGCATTCGCCTCGCCACGGCCAGAAGCGCATCCGTCTTTTACGGGATGCAAATCCGCAACTGCTGCTGACCCTATGGGCACTACTAGGGTCACATGCATGTGACACCAGCTCCTGTTGAGTCGCATCTGTCCTGCAAACTGGGCTTCCGTCGAACACGGTTTCTCTCTCTCTCTCTCTCTCTCTCTCTCTCTCTCTCTCTCTCTCTCTCTCTCTCTCTCTCTCTCTCTCTCTCTCTCTCTTTCTCTCTCTCTCTATGTCTCTCTCTCTCTCTCTCTCTCTCTTTCTCTCTCTCTCTATGTCTCTCTCTCTCTCTCTCTCTCTCTCTCTCTCTCTCTCTCTCTCTCTCTCTCTCTCTCTCTCTCTCTCTCTCTCTCTCTCTCTCTCTCTAGTAACAAGGCCCGTTTTCTAGGACAGATCCGACGCTAGCGGCTCGCCATGGCACCTCTGGCCGCCATTGAAGTGTGCGATGAAACGCGCGGCGGCCACGATCCAATCCACACGTGCCCCCCTTGTTTTCGGGCGGCTGCTGCTTACGATCCGATGTCCTTTTCACAGAGCCAATCGGTTTCCTCGCTGAACCCCTTCTTCCGCGCTTCAAATTTCTCGCGTCTGATCTCGGAGTCTCCCCAACGCACACCAGAGCCACCTGCTTCTCCATTCCTCAGCTCCACTCAATGCCGTTCATTTCGGGCTGCACACGCAAGGGTTGGGGGCACCTACCGTATTCTGAAAAGCAAGGTCGCTCGCTCAAACTACTTGTAGTAGTGCCAGTGAGTACTAGTACTTGGCCGTTCCCAGGCTGGCAGGGGACCATGTAAAGCACAAGGTTTATAATGGAGGTGTTACAAGCTAGAAATGCAGAATAGTAACTAGATGCACCTCATAATGAACATCACCAAAAAGGGTTTGGCCCAGAGGTGACCTGAAGGTCTAGGGGTTGGCAAGGATCCCAAAAGTGTCATTTGGGACACAATCGGGTCACAATCGGGCCAAAAAATGCATGCAAGTGGCCTTCGTGTGACTCAGTTGTGATCCTTGCCAACCCTCAGACCTTCAGGTCACCTTTGGGATAGTTTTGGATTAGATTTGGGACATCACTTTTAGGCTTGTAGCCTTGGTTGTCTTGAACTTGCTTGAGAGTGGGGGAAGAAAGCCTTGGAGATATCTCCAAGGTTGAAGCTTGAGAGTAGTGATAGGTGGTGGTGAGAGAGTAACTCCTCTAAGGCTTGTGAGGAAAGAAATCTAACTTCGAGAAAATCCCATTTCCAACCTTGGTTTAGTGGAGTTGGAAAAAGAAGAATGAGCTTTGGAGCTCAAACCCCCTCCAATAACTCCTTGGGGAGCTCCTCCTCCTCCACGGCTACCAAGGGGAGGAGCTCCTAAGGTGTGATGTGCTTAGGTGGCAGTTTGATTGGATTTGCTATCCAACTGTAGGAGAGTTGTGCAATTTAGACTGGTTGTTGTTGGGTTTTTAGTAACCCAATTGGCAACATGTGGTTGGTTGGAAAAACCCAACCATTGGGTTGCACATATGGAGGCTTGGGATTTCCCAACCTCCAACAAGAAGGTTGGGGAAAACAATTGCTTTGGGGTTGGGTGGTTAACCACCAACCCAATTCCCCTCCAGCATTCCTTAGTCGGAACTCCCCCGATCGCGATCTTGCGTTGGACGCGCTAGGCAAGTCTAAGACTAGGGTAATGGGGTGCGTTACAGACCACCTCTTTCTATTCTCAAAGCTCGTTGTCCCAACATTTTCAGATCTCAGACTTCCAGGATGTCCAGTAGGCTCCGGAATCTCTTAATCTCAACTTGAAGTCTGGGTCGTCTCAGGACGACCGCCCGTCTTTTCCCCGGACGGCCCCTAACTCTACTACTACTACGCAATGGCGGATCGACCCAGGTCCGCAACGCCAACGTGGGAGGACAACCTGGATCGTTACCTTGAGTCAGTGGAGGCACCGCGCGAGCAAAGCCAACACGAGCATCTTTACCACGAGCAACAGCATGAGCATCATGAGCAACAGGACCAAACGCAGCAGCCGGCGCCGGCGGCGCCGCCATTGCTGCCGAGTCGCACCTCCTCCCTTTGTAGCAACGTTGCTATAAAGGGAGCTTCTGTGGAGCCTAGGGCATCCTGGTCTGATTCCTTCCCTGCAGCGTTGGGGCAGCCCAAGGCCTTGGAACCTGCGGAAACCACCACTGGGACAGGTACAAATGAGGCACATGCATCCTAGTCTGGATCCTTTCCAGCAGCGGCAGTGCGGCAGCCAAAGGCTTCGGAACCAGGGAAACCCACCACCGTGACAGGTACATTTGAGGCGCATGCATCTTGGTGTGAATCCTTTCTAGTAGCGGCAGCGCGGCAGCCAAAGGTTTTGGAACCAAGGAAACCCACCACCGTTGTGAGGCGCATGCATCCTGGTCTGAATCCTTTCCAGCAGCAGCAGCGCGGCAGCCAAAGGCTTCGGAACCAGGAAAACCCACCATCGTGACAGGTACATCTGAGGCGCATGCATCCTGGTCTGATTGCTTCCCTGCAGCAGCAGCAGTAGTGCACTCCAAGGAAATGGAGCCCGCTACAACCATGACGGGTGCATCTATGGAGTCTGTATCCTGGCCAGGTTCCTTCCCTTCAGCAGCAGCAGTAGCGCAGCTCAAGAGTTTGGAACCCGCTACTACTGGCCCTTCAAGGCCTTCAAGACCAGTGCAAGCACGGTTTACTGAACTATACTTCCTGTCGATTCCAAACACACCAGCTCATCCCGAGGGCTTGGAACGTGCTGCTCCAGTCGGGCCATCGAGATCGCCTTTGAGGGCGCAAGCGCAGGCTTCCGCCGAACTGATAAAGCGCCCTGTGCCCATGCAAAGTAACGCTTTTAAGGGTTTGGAACGTGCTACCACCAGAACATCAATTCCGCCATTAAGGGTTCAAGCACGACCTTTCTCTGAACTGGTGATGCGGCACTCGGTTTCCGTGACTGGACGTAACTCTTCCAAGGTATGGGACACTTGGAGGCATCACCAAGTGACACATCAGCATACACTCCCACTGGAGACTAGCTTATGGATAGCTTGATGCGGGCAAGAAACCGTTCCTTCCCAATGCCCCAATTTTTCTTCACAAGGGACGTACTGCTTATGCTTCTGCTGCTGCTGCTGCTGCTCGCTCTTCTGCTCCTCCTCTTACTTCTGCTGTCACTGTTGCTCCTGCGTCTGCCGGTAATGTCACCTCTGCCGCTGCATTTAGCAGCGCTAGCGACGCCTTGGGCTCCTGTCTGTCGTTCTGGACCAGGACGAGCACATTGCCAGTTGAGGTGCTACATCATTCTAATATCGCATCTGCAAGCACAAGCGATCCTGTTTCTAGAGGCTGGAGCAAGGAGTATGAAAGTACCAGCTGCTTCAAGTGACCGCAGCAACATCTTTCTTATGCATCCGGATTGAGGAGCCTCACCAACATTAAGATTGTAGGTTGTGATAATAATGACGAATATGGTGTTGTGAGATATGGGTTCGCAAGACCTCCAGCATAATCGCTAGAAGAAGTACCGACCCACTGGGGTTGCTCCGGGCACACGGCTCAAAGTAGGAGACAGCGAAGGTAGCAGTTCATGTGATACGGAGCAACTCCATCAGTATTGTATTCAATTTCATAGGATTTGAAATGTTATATCTAAAAATCATTGTCGTTGTTGCCAGGCCGAGTGTTATGAATAATAACTGAGAGTCCGCGGAATAATAATGACGAGTACAAGAAAGATAGCCTAGCGTTATATAGCGAGTGCTCTAGCTAGGCGATGAACCCGGAGGGCTAGGTTGGGTACAGGCGCGGTCGAAAGGGTCGGAGGCGGCACGGGCGTGCCTCGGGGTCGCGTCAGAAACGGACCGAGCCTGGTCTTCCGAGAGTTCGGGTGTACGCGATTGCAGTACAATCCGGTAAGGAATAAAATTCCTTACACTACCCCCCCCCCTAAGGAAGGTGATTAACATCGGGAACGCCTTTTCGGGTCAAATAAGATTTGAGCACCGAGTGTTCCTGAAGCGAGGCGGAAGTGATCCATGTCTCGTCTTCGCTTGTACGGTCAACCCAGCGGACAAGAAAATCCACGTGGCGACCCGTTGAGTCGAGGCGGATGCGATGACTCAGAAACCGGAAAGGCTCAAGGGTCGGTTCAGCCATCGGGCGGACACTTGGGGCGGCCGCTGGGCGTGCGACTGCAGATGTGCTGGCGACGTAGGGACGAAGCAGGCTGACGTGGAAGGCGTCGTGAATGCGCCACTCGTCCGGAAGTAATAATTTCGCTGTGACAGGTGTCACCATCTTGACAATACGAAAAGGTCCACAGAATCGCGGGCGAAGTTTTGAAGGCAAGGGCAGGCGAAGGTTCTTCGTGTCGAGAAGGACTAGTTGCCCTGCAGCCATGGTGATATCGTGGCGATGAAGATCTGTATAGCGGCGGGCGGTTGTGTTGGACTTGCAAATGAATTCGATCCCTTTTTCGCGGGCCTCCTGCAAACTGTTCACGAACTGCTGGGAACGTGGCACTGGGTTGTCGATGTTGGTAGTCGTCGAGACTGTCGGATCCATGCCGTAGTTTAGAAAAAACGACGACTGATTAGTCGTGGCGGATGGGGCATTGTTGTACGAAAATTCCAGCTTGGGCAGGAATTCTTCCCACCGGGCAGGATCCGAACAGTTGGTGCGTATCAGCTGCTCCATAGTTTGATTGGTTCGCTCTGTCTGTCCGTCGGTTTGAGGATGGTAGGCAGAGGAAAACTGGAGGCGTGTGCCGTACTGCCCCCATGTCTCCTGCCAGAACTTGGACGTGAATTTTGGGTCGCGGTCGCTGATGATCGCTGAGGGTAGGCCTTGCAGACGAACAACGGTGGAGATGAAAAGCTTCGCTGTATCTTCAGCTGTGATTGTTGTGCGATAGGGTGCGAAGTGTGCCATCTTCGTCAGACGATCGACGACGACTAGGACGGCGTCGTTGCCCGTGGCGGCGGCCGGGAGCCCCGTGACGAAGTCCATCGTCACATGTTGCCACCGTCGCTGGGGTGGCTCGAGCGGTTGCAGCAGTCCAGCTGGCCGCCATCGGGAAGACTTCATTTGTTGGCAGATCGGGCACGCGGATACGTATCTCTGCACATCAGATGCCGAATCAGGCCAATAATAAAAACGGTGAAGTAACTTCTGGGTTTTATCAACCCCAAAATGACTCGAGAGGTTAGGATCGTGGACTTCTTGAATAAGTAATTCGCGGAGGAGTCTGTAGGCGGGAACCCAAATACGGTCAGTACCGACTTTTATGAAGTAGGGTCCTTTGGCTGTGGTGGCTTGTTGGTGGTGGTTGCGGGTGAAAAAGGGGTCTGTGGTATAGCCGTGGGTAAATAGGCCAGTGAGCAGCGGGTTGGATTTTGCGACGATGATGGAGGCGAGGTGGGCGGATGGTCTTGTCAGCGCGTTTGCGATGTTATTCGCTCCCCGTTTGTACGTGATGGTGTAGTGGAAGTTGCTTTCGAGGAAGTCCAACCAGCGAATCTGCCGTGGATTTAGATTCGGCTGCGCGCGGAGGTACTGTAGGGATTTATGGTCTGTCCGTACTGTCACGTCGGCTCCCGTCAGGTAGCATCGCCACACCTTGAATGTGTGTACGATGGCGAGCATTTCTTTGTCGTGGACGGAGTAGTTGCGCTCGGCTGCCTGCAACTTCCTAGACTCATACGCGATGGGTTGGAGTCCGTCACCGAAATCCTGTAACGGTATCGCACCGATGGCGAAATCGCTAGCGTCCGTCAAGACTTCGAATGGTCGAGATGGGTCGGCGATTCGGAGGACCGGGGGCGACGTCAGAAAATTTCCAGTTCATCGAAAGCAGTTTGCTGTCTCTCCCCCCATTCAAACAAAGTGCCCTTCCGCAGCAGGTCAGTTAACGGTCCGGTTATCCCTGCCATATTAGGGATAAACCTCCGGACATAATTAACGGACCCGAGAAAACTCTGCAGCTCCTGTGAATTCGTCGGCGGCTTCCAGTCGCGAATCGTTGTGATTTTTTCGGGTCGATTTTTATGTCGTCCGCTCCCACGACATGTCCCAAAATTCTAGCTCTGGTTTTAAGAACTCGCACTTGGAGCCCTTCGTGATGAGCCGGTTTTCGTGCAGCCGCCAGAAAACTTGCTCAAGGTCCTTGAGATGCTGTTCCTGTGTCTTGCTGTAGATCAGAATGTCATCAAGATAGACGATGACACACTTGTCGAGCAGATCTCGGAATACGCCGTTCATGGTGAGTTGGAAAGTGGAGGGCCCGTTCGTGAGGCCAAACGGCATCACTGTGTACTCGAAGCTGCCATAGCGGGTTCGGAACGCCGTCTTGTGGCAGTCGTCAGCGAAGACTCGGATTAACCGCCGCGTAAGTCGATTTTCGAGAAGAAGCGAGCTCCGCGAAGTTGATCGAGAAGATCGTCCGCGTGTGGGATTGGGTAGCGGGACTTGATTGTTCGTCGATTCAGCGCCCTGTAGTCGATGCACATTCGCAGCCCGCTGTCTTTTTTGGGCGTGAACAGGATGGGTGCTGCGAACGGGGAGGTGCTGGGCCAAATGAACCCCTTCTCCAAGTGGTAGTCCAGTTGGCTTCGCAACTCCGTGAGCTCAGGCTGAGTCAGCCGTCACTGGGTCCTGACTGTAGGCTGCGCGCCGGGTTCCAGGTCAATTTTGTGGTCCTGGGGGCGCTCGGGTGGCAGTCCTGCTGGCAGATCGTCCGGAAAAGTATCAGGGTATTGTCGAATCAGCGCGGCGAGCTCGGCAGGGACACTGGCACAAAGTTTGTCAATGTCCTTTGGCATGTCGTCGACCGTCGCTTTGGCCAGGTGGACGGCGTACAAATCAGCTCCTTTTTTAACTGCTCGCTGGAGGGTGATGGCGTTGACACGTGTCGACACCGAATCTCTCCCACGCCAGCTTGGAAGTACGCGCCACCCGTTCGCACAGTGTACGCTGCATTCGCCAGTTGTCCAGTCGATCCGCGGGTTGTATTTTCGCAGCCAATCATGCCCAAGCAGAATGTCGCAGCCGTCCAGCGTCGTGGCCAGCATGGGCATGCTGAATCCGAAGTCGTCGCCACACTTCATCCGCACCATGCGCGCTCGTTCTCGAATTGCAAGTGGAGTTCCGTCCACCAATCGCGCGTCGATTTCGGGAAGACATTTTTCCAAAGTCAGCTTCAACTGCTTCGCTGTTGTTACGTGAATAGACTGTGACTCGCTCCGCCATCCACAAATAATTTTATTTTTTTGCCGTTAACCTTGCCTTCTACCAGCACAGGGTGATCTTCAGGTTCGCTCCTGTTATTCGTCCTAGTGCGGTCGATAGCGTGTATTGGTACCACAACTTGGTGGGAACGTTGAAGTTCGGGCGACAAAGCCTCGTCAGTAGGCGGCCCGTCTGCTACTGACTTTTCCCATTTCCCGGCTTCTCCTTGTCGTTCTTCGTCTTCTTGGGCGCCGTCGGGCAGTACTTAGCTCGGTGACCTGGCTTGTCACATCGAAAACATAGCCCGTAAAATATTTCATCGGGCGCTGACACGCCATTGATCGTGGGGTCGGGAGACTGTCCACGAAAACGACCAACATCCCTGTTGTTCTTTCTCGCCCACTGCTGCAGTGCATCGGCTGCTGACGCCAGCTGGACGGCTTCATCGAACGTTTTGCGACGGGACCGCTGCAACTCGTATTGAATGTCAAAATGCAGCCCGCTAACGTATTTGTCCCGCCTGTCCGCTTCGCTGAGGTCGTCGACTTGGTCCGCAAGTGCCGAGAACGACGCAGTGTAATCTTGAACAGTAGTCTCCTACCGCCAGTTGCGCAGCTTCATACGAGCGTCGTCTGAGGCGGATGAATGCTCAAAACGAGCTCGCATAGTTGTGCCCCACTGTTTCCACGTGCGAATCGTGGTCTTACCGAATATTGTTTCTGCCTGTTGGTTTTAAGAGTCCAAAGTCCCGTCCTTCGCCTGCTTCACTCCTGCCGGAGTCCCAATCGCCAACTGTCGTCGCCACCAATCCAACGCCGGTCCTCGGAGCAGCGACACGGCATAATTAATGCGCGCATCATCGGTGTGCACACTTGCTACCGTGAAGAACAGCTCCATGCTGAACAGCCACCCTTGCACCGTCGTCGCCTTGTTTGAAGGGTTGAACGGGGGCGGTGTTGCTGGCTTGAGTTTAATCTTCGTTACGGTCACAGTGCGCATGTCGTCCTGCTCCAACTCCCGTGCGAGCTCGTCAAGGACGGTTTCGCTCGCTGCGTCATCGGCACCTTGCTTGACCTCGTCGTCGGCGACTCCAGGCGACTCCTGACGCGCTTCACCACGCGTCTGGCGAAGCTCGGTGTTCTCCGTCTAAAGTCTCACGACTTCACTATTCAAACTCGCCATCCGGGCTTGCATTGCCTGCATCTGAGCCATGATCTCGTCTAGCTGGGCCTGGGACATGATGCGAATGCTACGCCTTTCGGGCAGGGGGAATGCCGCTGTAAGAAACTGTAGGGGGCGCAAACGCTATCGTAGTTGTGTGAGCTAATAACTCTAGCTCACGGACAACCGCTTTGCAGCCCCGCAGGGTTAACCACGCCTTGGAAATAAACTACTCTGAGAAAGCGGGGTGAATCAGGAAAGTAGCTCTGATACCAGATGTTATGAATAATAACTGAGAGTGCGCGGAATAATAATGACGAGTACAAGAAAGATAGCCTAGCGTTATATAGCGAGTGCTCTAGCTAGGCGACGAACCCGGAGGGCTAGGTTGGGTACAGGCGCGGTGGAAAGGGTCGGAGGCGGCGCGGGCGTGCCTCGGGGTCGCGTTAGAAACGGACCGAGCCTGGTCTTCCGAGAGTTCGGGTGTACGCGATTGCAGTACAATCCGGTAAGGAATAAAATTCCTTACACCTAGTGCCCTTCCATGTCCACATCCCTTGGTTTTGAGACAGATGTGCTCTTTATTAGCTACCCTGTAACTTGCTGCAACTGCTCAAGCCCTTCTGGATGTGTATTGGAATTATAATGTTGATTCGTAAAACTGATACGTACTCAATCCACCTTTAATCTAGTGAACCGCCCATTCATGAGATACCAAGTGCCCATCTACAGGCCCATTGGTTCAAACACACGGGCAACGGCCCAACCCATAGAGGCCAACTAATCTCCAACTGTTACCACATCTTATATTGAGACCTCCAAGCATGCAGACGGCCTCATACTGTTGTCCCAGGAACGCAAAAAGATACAACAATGGTCACCCGCTTTAGACTGAAAAATGCCAACTAGGTAACCAGACTACCCTATTTTGGCCCATTTCGCTCTTGAAAATTTTGCGCTCGATTCTGGATTACCCGCCCGAACACAAAATAAGCTTGAAAAGGAATTCGTGTGTATACCTGTAAATGATTCGCATAACTGTTTGCGCTTATCTGATGTGAAGGGAAGATTCACCTGAGTCATGTCTGCCTTTCAGCTTACTCAATTGTGCGGGAAAGCGCCAGCTGGACGCCAGCTGGACGTCAGCTGGTCGTCAGCTGGACGCCAGCTGGTCGTCAGCTAGCACTTTATTGGCTCGAATTTGCGGCCCGTGTAATTTCGAGCCAATGAACTCTGCCTGCACGGTGGCTAATTTCGTCCTGTCAGCTGCCCAAGAACTCTGCTGCACCCTGATATTTTTGTCGATTCACGCACAAACCTGGAGTCACATTTTGCCCGTCCGTTCTTGGAGGCCATCCGCCGGTGACGGGTTTTCCTGACCCACAAGGGCCGTGTTCCTTTCTTCAATCCGCTATTCGTGCCTCCACCAAGAACGAGCTGTGTCGCTCCGTACAGTAAACTCATGTCGTCTCTTAACGTGTGGTTACGTATCTCGTTTCTCATGCCGCCCCGTTATGTAGCGACTTTAGTTCGTCCTGCTCTTCGTCTGATCCCTTCCAGCGCTAGAAAATAACAAGCCCTTACCTCCTCAGCTCACAAAGTACTGTACCAGTCTTACCTCACATTTACTCCCATTCTAGCTAGCCTTTACTGTGTACAGTTGTACACCCTAAATCTCGTTAACGTCATATCACGAAACATCACAATCGCCCTAACCGTCACTGCCCAGATCGGCTTCTGATCACATTGCTCCAAAGCCATTCGTGAGTACACCTAGCCCGCGGTAAACCCGAAACCCTGTCTTTTCACAGGAGGCGCCCCCGAGAGGGTATTCACCTCCCGAAAGCAGCTCCTGACGACCAGATCCGGATACCCCTGAATAAACAAGTTAGCTTGGGTTCTTATACGAAACGTATACTGTTCGATTTAGTGTTTCTCGAGTTAGGAAACCCGACATCAGCTTAGCCAGTGCTCAAAGTTTTCCCCGCGTGGAGTCTGCCGTGCTTAGACCGTACGAACAAGGGAGTACTGTCACTCAGAAATGGTCAGGGTAGAAACAAAGCTCTGCTTCCACCCAGTTTTAGGGTGTGAAATTCTGCGGGCTAGGTGTAGCTTGTACCCAATGCGACTTCTATTTGAGACATCAATGTACGAAAGGGGTAGTTACTGTCGATTTCGTAATGCCCCATAATTTCCCAACCGGTGATTTTCAGTACTAAGCGAAAGGATGGAAACACGTGTCCGCTTTCCTTACCTCATGGTTTGGATTCGAGTGATGCGCGGCAGTTCTCTCTCTCCTCTCCGCCATCCCCTCCTACTGAGCATTCCATATCGATCCCGCATATTCGACCCACCGCCTAGCACGAGTTTTTCTGACACACACTCATCTCATCTAACCCCTAGAACAATATCTCCTCACCTCATCTTCTGCCTGACCGTTCCCCTTACAGTGGTGATGACGTGTGTTCTGCACCAACCTAGGCATCTCAGCTCACATCATCACCAGCACAAAGACGGTGACCGTCTCAACAACCGAGCCGCACGAAGCTAACAGAGAATATGATCCTCTCGTACAGCGGCGAGTCAGGCCAACGACTCTTTTGGATTTCGGATCGCGGCCGCTTTCCACCAGAAGTATCTCGCCTCGCATCGCCTCGCCTCCTGTACACACAGACAATAGCACCAGCACAGTACAGAGTACTACTGGCGAGAGGGTAGGGTACATGACGAACTTGGCTGGAGTAGGGTAAGGTAGGGGTGGAGCGAGGTCGGGCACCACATGATCCGTGTTTTGAGAGGTCCCAAAACAAGATTGCTGTACCATCCCTCGGCGTCCTCGCCTAATCTCACGACAATCCTCCTCTGGCCACTACGAGCGTCACGTTCAGAAAGTACAAGACTCCTGTACCGTCCATCGGGCTAGAGGAAAAAAATCTGGATTCGCCGCTTCTCTCAGTCTTCCGTCTAGATTCCGAATTTGCCATCGATAAAAATGAACTGGCGCCATTAATTTTAGACAGAAATTGCTTCTGCGGGCCTCCTCTTGGTGTGCATGGAACCGACCGACCGACCCACCCACCCACCAACCCCCGAGGGTCGTCCGCTGAAGCGAGCGGACGCCGATGACGGTTGAAATACAATCTGTCAAGTACTATCGTGTCGGCGCCACGTGATTAGCACCATCATAGCTTATCACCACTGTGGTGACCACCTGTATCTCAATCACGGATATCGTGTGACGTGCGCCTCCTCCTGCCTCCGCCACGTGTCACCTCCACGTCACTGACGTGACACATGAGCGCACCGTCGCGTGGTCACCAGCTCAGAACGGTTCTGGGCTGAAATCGTGGAAAGGTAGTGGGCCCGTCTCGACCTGGCCGAGAAATCCAGCCGTCCACATTTTGTGGTCTCCGACCATGGCGAAGACCTCGAACGAGAGCGGTTCCTTAGCTCTCACGGTCCACGCGCTTGGAACGAGCATCCCTGCTAGGGTTCCCGTGAGTGTTCCGGTGAGGGTTCCGTTTCCGAGTCTGCCGGCGATCCCGAATCCTACGAGCTACTAGTGGTAGTAGTACGTTTCCTTTAATTAGTACTTCAAACCGCACCGTCGCCCCATGTGTGCACTAACTGCCAGTGCCGGCCGTCTGCTCGTCCGACGGCTCAGAGCCATTGAATTCGACTCGGAGTCCGAGTCGATCATGGACGATCCCAATCCCCCTGTCACGATCGCTAGGGTGTCGCAAACGCCTTCGTTATGGTCGCATTGCGACGCCCATGCGACGCAAGCGATGGCTCGGTCGTGGTCGTTTAGCGATGTGGCCCAGGCGACCACGCAAACGGCGCCGCCCCCGCGGTCGCCGTGGTCGCGATCGCGGTCATTCAGCGACGTCAGGGCGGCGCAACTGGCGTCCTACGAAACGACCCCCCGGCGGTCGCCGCGGTCGGCGTGGTCGCGCTCGTTCAGCGACGCCCAGGCGACGCAAAAGACGGCCCCTCAGTCATGGTCGTGGGCGCGGCCGTACGGCGACGCCCAGGCGACGCAGATGGTGCGGTCGCGTTCGTTCAGCGACTTCCAGGCGACGGGAACGAAGCGGTCATGGTCCTTAAGCGACGCCCAGGCGACAGGAACGAAGCAGTCATGGCACCAAACCCAGCGGAGGTCGCCGCGGCCGCAACACGAGGGGCACGGGAGCAGCGAGCGACTCTCTGACTGGCTGGAAAACAGCCTTTTCTCCGCGAAGCACGGTGACAGTCATGGCAGAGGCGCTGCTTCCCTTCCTTTCCTTCCTTCTGTTCCTGCCGCCCCTGCCGTCCCTGCGCCGCGGCACGAGAAGCAGCAGCGCGGGAGCAGCCGCACCGAGGGACTCTCGGACTGGCTGGAGAACAGCCTTTTCTCCGCGAAACACGGTGACAGCTGGGGCGTTTCTGCCGCTCCTGCCCCGCGGCACGAGCAGCATGGCGGGAGCTGCGAGCGGCTCTCTGACTGGCTGGAAAACAGCCTTTTTCCCACGAACCGTGGCGTGGGCGTTTCTGCTGCTCCTGCTGTTTCTGCTGTTCCTGTCGTTCCTGCGCCGCGGCACGAGCAGCAGCAGCACGGGAGCAGTGAGCGGCTCTCTGACTGGCTGGAAAAGAGCCTTCTCCCCTCGAAACACGCCAGGGCCGCTCCTGCTGCTCCTGCTGCTCCTGCTGCTCCTCCCATCCCTGCCGCTCTTGCCGTCCCCACCGTTCCAGCACCGCGCCGCCCGCCGCGTCACGGTTACAGCAGTGCTATGAATAGTAGGAGTCACCTTGTGACAGGGGCCAACACACGCCGGGGCGTTTCCCCATCACCCCATCCGCGTTATAGTAGGACTCAGCGCAATGGCCCAGTGGCAGCGGAAGAGGCAGAGGCTGCTGCTGCTGCTGCTGCTGCTGCTGCGCCAGGAGCTGCTGCTGCTGCTCCTGCTGCTGCTTTCGAGCGGAAGGGAGCTCTGAGTGCCAGTCCCATCGCATTCGGTACAAGTTGTGCTGTTCACCGGTTGCCAACTCCTGCCCCAATCGGTTGCACTGAGCGTCGGCCCGCACCAATCGATTGCACTGAGCACCGGCCCGCCCCAATTGGTTGCACTGAGCACCGGCCCGCCCCGATTGGTTGCACTGAGCGCCGGTCGCTTTTGAGTCAACTCAAAACGCTCCTGGACGGCCCGGTGGCGGCGGTAGAGGCAGCAGAGGCCGCTGTTGCTACTGCTGCTGCTGCACCCGAGGGGAAGAGAACCCCGACTTCGAGACACAGTCCAAATCCCCTCTCAATCGGCTCCCCTGAGCAGCGCGGGGGAGAAACAGAACCTCGTGGGGAGAGGAATGGAACCCCCGTTGCAGCCATGGGTCGGAATGGGCACCGGTTGCGCCAGGAGAGGAGTGCTGTTTCTGGGCAGTACAGTGCACCTCAGTGCAATTTCATCCCTCAGAATCACGCTCTGTGGCACCAGCTGCAGCAGCTGCAGGCGATGGGAGATTTCGAGGCGTGTAAGGAGCCCTCTCTTTCCGAGAGGGAAGGAACCTCCGTTTCTCAGGAGCAGGCTTCGTGGGGCCAGTTGCAAGAGGTGCAGGAGGCGCAGGAGGTGCAGCAAGTGCCACAAGTGCCGCAAGTGCAGGAGTTCGCTGCTAACAGGAGGGATGAGGCTCCTGGCTGTAAGAACCAGGGTCTGTGGGACAAGCTGCACGAAGTGCAGCTGTTGATAGAGCTGCTCCAGCGGCACAAGTCGCAGGAGGTGCAGCAGTGGCATGAGTCGCAGGAGCAGCCGGAGCAGCTGCAGATGCTGTTTGAGCCGCACGGTCTGCAGCAGCGGCGTGCGTCGCAGGAGTCGCAGGAGCAACGGGATCTGCAGATGCTGCCTGAGCCGCAGGGTCTGCAGCAGTGGCGTGAGTCGCATGAGTCGCAGGAGTCTCAGGAGCAGGGGGGTCTGCAGATGCTATCTGAGCCGCACAAGATGGAAATTTCTGAGGCGTCTCAGGAGTTTTCTTCCAGCAAGAAAGAAGAACCTTCCGTTTCTCAAAGCCAGGTTTCATGGACCGACTTGCAGGATCTGCAGAATCAGCAAGATCAGCAAGATCTGCAGGATCTGCAGGTGTTGTGTGAGCTGCAGGTGATGGAAGACATTGAGGCTTCAAAGGAGCTTACTTCGAGCAAGAGGAATGAAACTCACTCTTCTCAAAGTCAGGCTTCGAGTGACCAGTTGCAGAACCCGCAGCATCTGAAGCAGGTGCAGGATCTGCAGAATCTGGATCTACAGGATGTAGAGCAGCTGTTGGTTTTGCAGGATCTGCAAGCGGCTCAGCATCTCACAGACGGCAAGAGCCTCTGCGGCAAGGCTGCTGCAGGGGTAGAAGCTTCTGCAGAAGCTTCTACAGGAGAAAATTCAAGTCCAGAGCTTGTTATTGGGTTGGCGGAGGATGGATCCATTGCTGTTGTGGCTAAAGGTGTGGATAAGAGGAGACGGCTGGGGCAGACAGAGGATGAGGCTCGCCTGGGGGCTGCAGGGCATGAGGCTCACCCAGGGGCTGCAGGGAATCAGATGCTTAGTGCACCAGAAACATCGGCGCCTGCAGAAGCAGCAGAGGGCGCATGGCCACCATATGCGGAAGCTGCAGAGGGCTCAGGGCCACCAGCTGCAGAATCGGCAACAGCAGCATTGGCAGCAGCAGTGGTGGCGCCAGCACCTACCAGCAGGGTCGACAGGCTCAGCACGAGCTGCAGGAGCGGCAACACCACCAGCACGAGCATGGTCGCCACAGGCTACAGGGGCGGCTGCCAGGGCGCCACTATGGAGCTGGTTTATCAGCAACACTACTTTGTTACATGCAGTAGTGTAACTATATAACATCATATCTATGTTTCAGTGTAGCAATGAAATTATACTCTCTAGTCTCCAAGGTAGCCATGGGCTCCCTTTGCCTTTGTGACACATCATCGACAAAAGTGATCTGGACCAGACCAAACCGCCTCCCATCCCTCAGCACCACAGGCTCTCCCTGGTCTCAACCCGGGTACCTGTGTTGACTCCTTTGGCCTAGCGACACATGAGCCGCCACTGTGCGTTGTCCACTATGGCTCCCTTGGATTGGCCGTTCAGGCTACTATTCCCATCTCTCAGCACCCGAGGCTCTCCCTGGTCTCCACTCCAGTCACTGGGTTCACCCCCTTGGCCTTCCGGCACATCAGCCGCCGCTGTGCGTTGTCCACTATGGCGTCTGTGAAGTCCGCTCCTGTCACATCCGCCCCTGCAAGCAGTTGATCGAGGTGGGAGAACCAGGGGTGGGGTAGCAGGGATGTGAACCATGAGAGCCGGAGAGGTGACACAAGAGCCACCGCTGTGCGTTGTGCACTCTGGCATCCGTGAAGTCCGCTCCCGTCACATCCCCTCCTGCTAGCAGGTGGAAGAGGTGGGATCACACAGGCCTGCTTCTGAGTCGACTCAAAAGCTGTGCCTTGTCCACTGCGGCATCCATAAAGTCTGCCCCCAACACATCCTCCTGCAAGCAGCTGACAGGGGTGGATAACAAGGGATGTGGTAGCAGGGATGTGAACTGTGAGAACCGGAGAGAAGGCACATGAGCCGGCGCTGTGCGTTGTCCACTATGGCATCCGTGAAGTCCGCTCCTGTCACATCCGCGCCTGCAGTCTAAGGGACATGGACGCAAAGGGGGCGACCACAGGGGTTGTGGAACCACCATCAGCCGCCGCTGTGCGTTGTCCACTATGGCGCCTGTGAATTCCGCTCCCGTCACATCCGCTCATGCAGGCAGCTGGCAGAGGTGGATATCAAGGGACGTGGTGACAGGGATGTGAACTGTGAGAGCCGGAGAGGTGACACAGGAGCTGCCGCTGTGCGTGGTCCACTACGGCATCCGTGAAATCCGCTCCTGTAACGTCAGCACCAGCAGGCAGCTGGTAGAGGTGGGATGGCAAGGGAGCGAAACCGGGGGTTTTAACTAGCCAATGTGCTTTGTCCACCAAAACATATGTGAACGAAAAGAAGTTTAAAGAACGAAGCACATGAACATAGGGTGATGGACCAGGGGATGTGCAAACGACAAAGATGCACCAGCGAATGGAGACAGAAGAGAGCTTACCCTCGAACTGTGAACCAGAAAGAATCGCATTAGTGAAGTTTGCTGGCAGGGGGTGAGTAAAGGGGGAAGGGGGAAGGGGGAAGAAGCGAGAAGGAGGAAGGGGAAGGGGAAGGGGGGGGGAGGTGGAGGGGGAGGTCAGAAAACCAAGGTAGCAACGTGGTAAGAGAGAAGGAGGCAACGTCGTAAGAGAGATTTGCAACGAAGCATGTGAGAAACGGAGCTCCTTGAAAAGAGAGAAGGAGCTCATAACACACAAATGGGCGAATCCAATGCAGGATAGAGAAGGGATATAGGCAGAGGAGAAGAGAAGAGACGAGAAGAGATGAGAAGAGAAGAGAAGAGAAGAGAAGAGAAGGGCACACTCAAAAGGTTTCAAGGGAACAGCAAAAGCCGTTCAAAGAATATTAAAAAAGAAAGATAGAAAGAAGGATGCGGCTGAAACGGCTAGCAAGAAGCACGCTTTTGGGTGGCCTCAAAATCAAGCGGCTAGCAAGAAGTACCATTGCGGAGGTTGGCCCCTCTGAAGACAACCCGGTCCGCGAGAGCACGCTCCCTGAGGGAGGTGGGGAGGAAGGGGGACGGAAAGGAGGCCAGAGAGAATGGAGGGGGATGAAAGAAGGTTGGCCCCTCTTAAGACAACCCGGTCCGCGAGAGCACGCTCGTTGCGAGAGGTGGGGAGGGGAGGGGGACGGAAAGGAGAGTCTTTTTCAGAATTTCTCAAGAACACCGCACGCAAAAAAAAGGCGGGGATTGGAGGGGGACGGATGGAGGGAGAAGAGAGAAGGTTGGCCCCTCTGAATACAACCTGGTCCACAAGAGCATGCTCCCTGAGGGAGGTGGGGAGGGGTGCAATAGGTGGGGGGCGAACAGAGCGAAGGAACTGAATCTGTGAGAGGGGGGGGGGGGGGGGGACGAGAGGCTGGCTCCTCTTAAGACAACCAGGTCCGGGAGAGCACACTCCCTGTGAGAGATGGAGACGGGAGAGTGAAGGGGGGGGGTGCCGAGAGAAGGATTTGATTCTCTAGGGGGGAACAGGGGGCGGGGGCGGGGGGGGGGGAGGAGGAGGGGGGAGGGAGGGGGCAAAAGGCTGGCTTCTCTGACGACAACCCAGTCGTCGAGTGCTGGCTCCCTGCCACTACGCCCCCATAGCACTGTGAGTCAACACTGAGTGCACTCAGTGCACATGCCCATTTGAGGTTAAGTAGATTAGCTTTGAGAGACGTCTCAAAGCTGAGAGCTCGCTCCCTGCCACTACGCCCCCATGGCACTCAGTTTCAACACAGAGCACACAGGCCCACTTGATTCTCGGCCGTCCACCAGTTGCCGCTCTTCAGGTTGGTGAGCTCAAAGCCCGGAAAGGTGGCGGCACCGCTAACAAGTTCCCACACAAGTCCTCTTGGCACTCGGAGTCAACACACAGAGCCCCGGCCCATTCACACCGCAGCAGCTCACCAGTTGGCGTTCTCCAGGCTGGCGCGCTCGAAGCCCGGAAAGTTGTCCGAGCTTTCCAAGCCCCTCACTAGTCGTCATAGCTCGCTGAATCAATCAACCACTTAACTATCACCGCGCCAGCACACAGCAAGCACGCCTCTGCCGCTCACCAGTTGGTGTTCCCCACGTTGACCAGCTCAAAGCCCGCAAAGGTGTCGGTGCTTTGAGACCCTCAGAAGTGCCCTCAGAAGTGCCCTCAGAAGTGCCCTTAGCACTCTGAGGGTCAATAGAGAGCACAAGCCTGCTCCCACCTCTGCTGCTCACCAGTTGGTGTCCTCCACGGTGGCCAGTATTAAAGCCTACAAAGGTGTCGGTGCTTTGAGACCCCTCTGACATCCCCTTAGCATTCTGAGTCCAACCAGGGAGCGTATGCGGCACGCGCACTCACGCCTCTGCCACTCACCAGTTGGTGTTCTCTAGATTGGCCAGCTCAAAGCCCGCAAAGGTGTCGGTGCTTCCAGCGAGGTTCGATCCGCTCAGGTTGATTAGGTGGCAGTCACATGCTGGATGGTTGGTTCGAGGGGGAAAGGGGGGGAGGGGGGAAAGGGGGTGAGAAATGGGATGGAAGAATACGAAGAAAGGGAGCCCGGTGCTTCCAGCGAGATTCGATCCGCTCGGGTTGATCAGGCGGCAGTCACATGTTGGACGGTTGATCTGGGGAGTGAGGCGGGAAGGGGAGAAGAGAGCCAGGGAGGGGGAGAGAGGCAGGAAGGGGAGAAGAGAGCCAGGGAGGGGGAGAGAGCCAGGGAGTGGGAGAGAGCTAGGGATGGGGAGAGAGCCAGGGATGGGGAGAGAGCCAGGGATGGGGAGAGAGCTAGGGAGGGGGAGAGAGCCAGGGAGGGGGAGAGAGGCAGGGAGGGGGAGAGAGCCAGGGAGGGGGAGAGAGGCAGGGAGGGGGAGAGGTGCAATCTGGTCAGGTAGATGAGCCGGAAGCCACACGCTGGATGGGGGATAACGTTGGGCGAGGGACGGGAGACGACGGGGGAGGGGGGACGGGGGAGGGGGAAGAAGAGGATGGGGGGAAGAGTTTCAACCGAATAAGGATGACCCGCTCAGGTTGATGAGGCGGCAGTCACATGCTGAATGGAAAAAAGGTAAGTGGGGGTGGGAAAAGGAGGGGCGTGGAGGATTGGAAACTCCAAAGGAAGGAGAGTGCAAACAATTTTTTAGGCGCCTCAAAAATCGAAGGAAGGAGAGTGCAAACATGCCAGTGCGCCGGAGAAAACCCACCCTCTTAGCTTGGTTGGCCGCCAATCCTGACCAGATCCGCTCCTCGCTCGTCGCCCCTCGGTTGGTTCTCCTCCTTTTCCCCGACCCCCCATTGCTACCCTGGCTCTCGCCATCCCCCCCTCCTTCCCTCCACCTGTCCCTTGCCCTTCCCCCTGCCCGTCCCAGACATCCTCACCATCCTCCTTCCTCTCCCCCTACTGGCAAACACCCATCCCTCTCCCTCCGCCTCCCTAACCGGCAAACAAGGACCTGTAGAGGTCCTGATTGGACATATCCGCGCAACTCTCGTCCCCCCTCCCCCCTGCTACCCAATCTCCGCCACCCCCGTTCACCCCCTCCTCCCCCACCCCTCGTCACCCTCGTACAATCTACTCAATTCTGGATTGGTAAAGGTCCTGATTGGACATATCCACGCACCTCACTCTCGCCCGATACACCTACCTCCCTCCCTCGCCCTCCCCTCCCCTTACTACCCCCGCCCCTGGCTACCCCCTCCCCTTGCTACCCCCTCCCTTCACCAGCAAAGATGGACAGGTAGGGGTCCTGATTGAACATATCCGCGCATCTCTCTCGCCCCCCCCCCACACTGCTACCATATCTCCCCCCCACCCCCTTGCACCCCCCACCCCCACCTCACCAGCAAAGATGGACCGGTAGAGGTCCTGGTTGGACATATCTGCACCGCGCAGATAAGCGTGGTTATAGGTCTGAGTGGGGAGGTGTGGGGAAGGTGTGGGCGGAGGGAGGAGGGGGGAGGGGGAAGGGGGAAGAAGGTGGGAGGGGGAACGGGGGAGGGGGAAGGGGAGGGGAAAGAGTTGAAGAGGGGGTAGGAGAGGGCGAAAGCAGCAAAAAGCAGGGGATATGGGGATTTTAGAGAGTATATAATGGGATAGAAACGTCATTATAAACGTTTCATTACAATACGATGAACATCATTACAAAAATATGAACTTCGTTACAATAAGAACCTATCCAAGCCCACACCTTGAAGTCGGCAGGGGGCCTAGCGGGCGCGAAGGGGCCCAGGGGGGGCGCGACGGGGCCTAGGAGGCGCGACGGGGCCGAGCGGGCGCGACGGGGGCCGAGCGGGCGCGAAGGGGCCCAGGGGGGGGCGCGACGGGGCCTAGGAGGCGCGACGGGGCCCAGGGGGCGCGACGGGGGCCTAGCGGGCACGAGGGGGCCCAGGGGGGGCGTGACGGGGCCTAGGAGGCACGACGGGGGCCTAACTAGCGCGACGGGGGTCTAGGCTAGGGCACGGGCGGAAGCGGTGGGCGGGGGGATCCTAACCTAAGCTCTGATACCATGTTATTGTAAGAACGAATGATAGACTAGTAAGAGAAACACATAACAAATACCAGTTGGTTGTACTCACTAGAAGCACACACCTAGTCTAGTCTATAACTTCTACATATATAATATGTATAAGTTATCACTTCTGCCCGTCAGCTTTCCGAGCCAACCTACCAAAAGTACCCACAGAAAGTCCAGGTGAGTCTAGAAGGCATTTTACAGTACTTGCAATGCAAAGCTTCGATTGGCCTTCGATTGTAGTTCCGCTTAGTTTGGATAGCCGAAGCCTTGAGCTTCGATTCGCTTACACGCTGCCGTTTGATACGCTGCGCTGAAGGAGCACTACAGTACTGTATCTGGCCGCCCAATTACGTGGTTGAACCGACCACATGTGTCACACTGCACCCCCGGCCAGTTGGTCTCTGCTACCCATTTCCGTACTTCAGAAAGCAGCTTCGCTGCATTCACCTCGCCAAGGCCAGCAGCGCATACGTCTTTTACGGCACGTCTTTTACATCCCGGGGATGCAAATCCGCAGCTGCTGCATACCCCTATGGGCACCAGGGTCACGTGCACGTTACGCCAGCTCCTGTTGAGTCGCATTTGTCCTCCAAATTAGGCTTCCGTCGAACACGCTTTTTCTGTTTCTATTAACAAAGCACTTTTTCTAGGACAGATCCGACGCTAGCGGCTCGCCATGGCACCTCAAGTTGAAGCGTGCGATGAAACGCGCGACGGCCACAATTTGATTCGCGCGCACCCTTGTTTTTGGGCGGCTGCTGCTCACAATCAGGGCACATGTTAACAGGGTAATTACACTGACTTCACTGAAAATCCAAGGTTGTTCTGATACCGACCCTGTGTTTTCCAGGGCTTTTTTCAAGCCAGCCCTGAGAGAATCAGGGGGATGTATCTACTGACCCGTAGGAGTCCGAGGCGGTTTCGAGGGGTCCCGGAAATCCAGTTAGCCTATAGGGGGTGTAGGAATCTGTCAAACTTCCCGTTCTTCCCTTTCACCCTTAGCCCCACTCTGCTCTTCCCATTTTCCCTTAGTTTAGCGGTTGGTTTAAAAATGAGCTGCCATGAACAATTGTTCACGCCACTCAAACTCGCCCCATCCCTCCCACCAAACCCCCTTTCTTCCCAGCCCCCTGGCCTAAATATAGCACCTTCATGTGCGTGATTCATCTGCAGCATATGTGCTGGTGAGGGGGCAGGTTTCCTATCCCACCCCGAAGTCGCCCACTAGCACCCTCACTATCTTGTCCAGCAAAGATGGATTATAACATATCAGGCCTTTTTTTGCACGGACCCTGAAGAATCAGGGTAATTTTCTTACGAGGTCGGATTTTACATGGCAATTTTCAGAGGGGCCCGGATCGTCTGAGATGGCGAAAAACCTAGCGAGAGCCCTGCTCACGATTCGATGTCCATTTCACAGAGCCGATCGGTTTCCTCGCTGACCCCCTACTCTGGGCTTCAAGTTTCGCGCGTCCGATCTTGGAATCTCCCCCACCCCACACCAAGGCCACCTGCGTTCTCGATACCTCAGCTTCACTCAATGCCGTTCATTTCAGGCTGCATGCACAAGGGTTGGGGGCACCTACCGTATTCCAAAAAGCAAGGTCGCTCGCTCAAACTACTTGTAGTAGTGCCAGTGGGTAGCACTTCGAGTTGGCTTTTCCAAGACAGGCAATGGACCACCTCTTTCTATTCTCAAAGCTCGCTGTCCCAACATTTTCAGATCTCAGGCCTCTAGGATCTCTTGGCTCCAGAATCTCATAATCTAAACTTGAAGTATGGGTCCTCTTGGGACGGCCGCCCCTCTTTTCTATTCCGGACGGCCCCTAACTCTACTACTACGTCCCAAAATACCAGGACCATAAATATGGAATAGGTACGACATAGGTACGCCTTGCTATATGAACAACTATACCTACAATATAGGTGAGATCCATATTTTTGTGACGTACTGCGCAATGGCGGATCTACATAGGTCCACATGCATGGCATGCGGCTATAACGCCTCGCTACCCACTGGGTCAAAACGAGGTTACCAGAGGGGCGTAGCGGAATTGCACGTTCACATCTCACATGCGTTGCACACATCCCCCCCTGGCGCCAACGTCCTCGTTGGCTCAGGGAGTCAGCCCCGCAAGGACCTCGAGTTTTCGCTGGTGTCACAAGTTAGCGACTTTGCTGGTGATGCACAATGGTTACTAGGATCGTTCACTGGGTTTGCCTCTGGCTACACATTCAAGTTCTCGCCGAGGGCGGAAAATGTGACCAGCTGGGATTCGAACACTAGGCTCTTAAACCATTATGACGCCTTGCTACCCACTAGGTCAAAACGAAGTTACCAGAGGGGCGCAGCGGAATTGCACGTTCAGATCTCAGGTATGTAACAGTGGCAGTGGCATGCATGGGATGTGGCAGTGACATGCATGGCATGTGGCAGTGGCATGCATGGCATGTGGCAGTTGCATGTATGGCATGTGGCAGTGGCATGTGCGGCATGCGGCAGTAACATGTATGGCACATGGCAGTGCCATGTATGGCATGCGGCATTGGCATGTACTGCGTATGGCAGTGGCATGTATGGCATGCGGCAGCAGCATGTACGACATGTGGCAGTGGCATGTATGGCATGTGGCAGTGGCATGTATGGCATGTGACAGTAACATACATGGCATATGGCAGCTCACCATGCATTGATTGCTGGCGATGACTCCCCCCCAGCCGACTGATAGTGGCAGATGAGAGGGCAGGCGATGCGCGGGGGAGAGGGAGGTGCGCCGAAGAGAGGGAGGTGCGGAACAACCATAGCAGCAGCAGCAGCAGCAGTAGTAGCAGCAACGCAGTGATGGAATACTTAGAAGTTGCACAGTCGAGCTGGATTCATTCCATCTGATGGGTGTGCAGAGAGCGAGTGGAGAAGGGTGGAGAGTGTATGAGGTGTGTTGTACCGAGTGCGCAGCAAATCTGACTTCATCCCTGCCCGCCCAAGTGAATGTGCGTGCTCTTGACGATAGCATGCAGATTTGGAGGAGGGGAGGATAGAGAGAAGGAAGGGGGATGCCGACGACATGCTGAATGTTATGTGCTGACTGACAGGCTTAGGTTTAGGCTCAGAATTAGGGTCAGGGTCAGGGTCAGGGTCAGGGTCAGGGTCAGGGTCAGGGTCAGGGTCAAGGTCAGGGTCAGGGTCAGGGTCAGGGTCAGGGTCAGGGTCAGGGTCAGTGTCAAGGTCAGGGTCAAGGTCAGGGTCAGGGTCAGGGTCAGGGTCAGGGTCAGGGTCAGGGTCAGGGTCAGGGTCAGGGTCAGGGTCAGGGTCAGGGTCAGGGCTTCAAGTCTGCCAGATGAATGTGTATGCAATTATAGACAGCACGCAACTGTGGAGGAGCAGAGCGAGAAGGGAACATAGGAGAGGGGGCACGGGGGCAAGAGCAAGGGAGAAGATTGTGGGTTCTCTTAAAGAGGACAACCTGGATCGTTACCTTCAGTCAGTGGAGGCACCGCGCGAGCAATGCCAACAGAAGCATCTTTATCAACAGCATCAGCAGCTTGAGTATTTTGCGTAGCATGAGCATAACGAGCAACAGCATCAGCATCATGAGCAGCATCAGCATCATGAGCAGCACCAGCATCATGAGCAACATGACCAAATGCAGCAGCCGCCGTCGCCATTGCTACCGAGTCGCACCTCCTCCCTTTGTAGTACCGTTGCTATAAAGGGAGCTTCTGTGAAACCTGGGGAATCCTGGTCTGATTCCTTCCCTACGGCTATAGCAGCTGTAGCAGCAGTGCAGCAGCCCAAGGCCTTGGAACCTGCGGAAACCACCACTGGGACAGGTACATTTGAGGCGCATGCATCCTGGTCTAAATCCTTTCTAGCAGCGGCAGCTCGGCAGCCAAAAGGCCTCAGAAACACGAAAACCCACCACCGTGACAGAGACTTATGAGGCTCATGCATTCTGGTCTAATTGCTTCCCTGCAATAACAGCAGCGCACTCCAAGGGTCCGGAGCCCGCTACAACCATGACAGGTGCATCTGTGGAGTCCGCAACGCAACCCTAGAGTTTGGAACCCGCTACTATTGGCCCTTCAAGGGCTTCAAGGCAAGTGCAAGCACGGTTCACCGAACTATACTTCTAGTCGACTCCAGACACGCCAGCTCAGCCAGAGGGCTTGGAACGTGCTGCTCCCGGCAGGCCATCAAAATCGTCTTTGAGAGTGCAAGGACAAGCTTCTGCCAAACTGATAAAGTGCCCTGTGCCATTGCAAAGTAATGCTTTGAAGGGTTTGGAACCTGCCACCACCGGACCATCAAGTCCATCATTAAGGGCTCAAGCACGACCTTTCTCATACCTGGTGATGCGGCACTCGGTTACCATGACTGAATGTAACGCTTCCAAGGAAGGTATGGGTCACGTGGAGGCATCACCAAGTGACACATTAGCTTACACTCCCACTGGAGACTGGCTTGTGGATACCTTCATGCGGGCAAGAAACCGTTCCTTCCCAATACCCCGATTGCTTTACAAGGGCCTTGCTGCTTCTGCTTCTGCCGCCGCTGCTGCTGCTGCTCGTTCTTCTGCTCCTCCTCTTGCTTCTGATGTCCCTGTCGCTCTTGCTTCTGCAGGTAATGTCGCATCTGCCGCTGCACTTAGCAGCGCTAGCGATGCCTTGGGCTCCTGTCTGTCGTTATGGACTAGTACGAGCACGTTGCCAGTTGAGGCAACGTGTTGCTAATATCGCATCTGCAAGCATAAGTGATCCTGTTTCTAGAGGCTAGAGCAAGGGGTATGAAAGTACCAGCTGCTTCAAGCGACCGTGGCGACATCTTTCTGGTGCGTCAGGGCTGAGCAGCTTGACCAGCATTAAGATGATAGGTTGTGATGATAATGACGAATATGGTGTTGTCAGATGTGGGTTCACAGGGCCTCCTGCATAATTGTTGGAAGCAGTACCGACCCATAGGGGCTGCTCCGGGCGCATGACTCAAAGTAGGAGACAACGAATGTAGTAGCAGTTCAGGTGATACAGAGCAACTCCATTAGCATTGTATTCAATTTCCGAGGATTTGAAATATTATGTCGAAAAATCATTGTCGTTGCTGCCAGGCCTAGTGCCCTTCCATGTCCACATCAGTTGGTTTTGACCCTGTAACTTGCTCAAGCCTATTTGGGTGTGTCTTGGAGCTATAATGTTGATTATTAAAACAGATACGTACTCACTACACTTGTAAATGATTCGCACCAACTGTTTGCGCTTATCTGATTTGAAGGGAAGATTCACCTCAGTCATGGCTGCCATTCAGCGCACTCAATTGTGCGGGAAAGCTCCAGCTGAACGCCAGCTGGTCGCCAGCTAGCACTTTACTGGCTCGAATTTGCGGCCGTGTACATTCGAGCCAATGAACTCTGCCTGCACGGTGGCTAATTTCGTCCCGTCAGGCTGCCCAAGAACTCTGCACACCCCGATATCTTTGTCGATTGACACACAAACTCGAGTCACATTTTGCCCGTTCGTTCTTGGAGGCCATCCTTTGGTGACAGGTTTCCCTAACCCACCAGAACCGTGTTCTTTACTTCAGTCCGCTATTCGTGCCTCCGCCACGAACGAGTATGTCGCTCCGTACATTACTCATGTCGTTTATTAACATGTGGTTACGTGTCACGTGTCTCATGCCGCCCCGCTCCGTAGCGACTTTAGTTCGTCCTGATCTTCGTCTTCTCCATTCCAGCGCTACAAGAAACAATACCTTAGCTCCTCAGCTTACAAAGCACTGTAACTTTCTTAACTCACATTTACTCTCACTGTAGCTAGATATACACCAGGTGTCCAGCGAGTCCCAGAAAATTGACCAATCACGGGCAACGGACCTTTGACCTGATGGTCCATTCACCTGGGATTTGTGGCACCTGCGACACGGTGGAGACCGGCATGTCCTTGCAAAGAATTTCAAAGAATACGCCACCATTCAATTTTCCACAAAAACCGCGCATCAACGTGACGCACCGTAATGCACCTCTCATGTTTCTCACAAGGAGGTAGTTTTAAAACTACGTTTTATGCAGGTCATAAATTCTGACACCAGGTTTATCCGTGTCCACTTTATGGCCCATTCTCCTGTGGCGAAGGCTTGCAAAATATGTGTGCGTATTACGCCCACGCGGTTTGTCTAAACCAACGATTTGTGGAGCGCAGCCGGTGTATTGTGTACAGTTGCACACCCTAAATCTCCTAATGTCACATTAAAAAAAAAAAACATCACAACCGCCCTAACCGTCACTGCCCAGATCGGCTTCTGATCACATTGCTCCGAAGCCATTTGTGAGTAGCCCGCACCCAAGCGACTTCTATTCGAGACATCAGTGTAAGACGGGTGGTTCTGTTTATTTCGTAATGCCCCATAATTTCCAAACGGGCGATTTTCAGAACTAAGCGAAAGGATGGAAAAACGTACTCCGCTCTCCTTACCTCATGGTTTGGATTCGAGCAATCCGCGGCGATTCTCTTCTCTCCTCTCTCCTCTCCACCATCCCCTCCTAAGGAGCATTCCATATCCATCCCACATATTCGACCCGCCGCCTAGCACCAGTTCTTCTGACACTCTCATTTCATCTTAACCCTAAAACAATCTCTCCTCACCTCACCCTCTGCCTGACCCTTCCCCTTACAGTGGTGATGATTTTGTGTTCTGCGCCAACCTTGGAATCTCATCTCTCATCATCACCAGCGCATGGACGGTGACCGTCTCAACAACAACCGAGCCGCACGAAGCTAACAGAGAACATGATCTTCTTGTATAGCGGCGAGTCAGGCACACGACTCTTCTGGATTCTGGATCGCGGCCGCTTTCCACCAGAAGTATCTCGCCTCGCCTCGCCTCGCCTCACCTCGCCTCCTGTACACACAGACAGTAGCAACAGTACAGTACAGTACGACTGGCTAGGGTACACGACGAACCTGACTGGAGTAGGGGTAAGGTAGGCGAGGAGCGAGGTCTGGCACCACATGATCCGTGTTGAGAGGTCCCAAAACAAGATGACTGTACCATCTCTCGGCCTCCTCGCCGTATCTCATGACAATCCTCCTCTGGCCACTACAAGCGTCACGTTCAGAGAGTACAGGACTGTACAGTAGTACTGTCCATCGGACTCGAGAAAAAAACTGGATTCGCCGCTTCTCTCAGTCTTCCGTCTAGATTCCGAATTTGCCATCGATTGAAATGAACTGGCGCCAGTAATTCTAGACAGAAATGGCTTCTGCGGGCCTCCTCCTGGTGTGCATGGAACCGACCGACCAACCAACCCCCGAGGGTCGTCCACTGAAGAACTATCGTGACGGCGCCACGTGATCAGCACCATCATAGCTTATCACCACCGTGGTGACCACCTGTATTTCAACCACGGATATCGTGTGACGTGCCTCCGCCACGTGTCACCTCCACGTCACTGATGTGGCACATGACCGCACCGTCGCGTGGTCACCAGCTCAGAACGGTTGTGGGCTGAAATCGTGGAAAGGTAGTGGGCCCGTCTCGACCTGGCCAAGAAATCCACCCGTCCCCCACTACGTTGGTCTCCGACCATGGCGAAGACCTCGAACGAGAGCGGTTTATCTCTCACGGTCCACGCGCTTGGAACGAGCATCCCTGCTAGGGTTCCGATGAGGGTTCCGGTGAGAGTTCCGGTGAGGGTTCCGTTTCCGAGTCTGCCGGCGATCCCGAATCCTACGAGCTAGTACTTAGTGGTAGTAGTACGTTTCCTTTAATTAGTACTTCAAACCGCACCATCGCCCCATGTGTGCGCTATGAACTGCCAGTGCCGGCCAGTCTGCTCGTCCGACGGCTCAGAGCCATTGAATTCGACTCGGAGTCCGAGTCGATCATGGACGATCCCAATCCCCCTGTCACGATCGCTGGGGGCGTCGCAAACGCCTTCGTTATGGTCGCATGGGGACGCCCATGCGACGCAAGCGATGGCTCGGTCGTGGTCGTTCAGCGATGTGGCCCAGGCGACCACGCAAACGGCGCCGCCCCCGCGGTCGGCGTGGTCGCGATCGCGGTCGTTCAGCGACGTCAGGGCGGCGCAACTGGCGTCCTACGAAACGACCCCCCCGCGGTCGCCGTGGTCGGCGTGGTCGCGCTCGTTCAGCGACGCCCAGGCGACGCAAAAGACGGCCCCTCAGTCATGGTCGTGGGCGCGGCCGTACGGCGACGCCCAGGCGACGCAGATGGTGCGGTCGCGGTCGTTCAGCGACTTCCAGGCGACGGGAACGAAGCGGTCATGGTCCTTAAGCGACGCCCTGGCGACAGGAACGACGGGAAACAAGCGCTCATGGTCCCTAAGCGATTCCCTGGCGACAGGAACGACGAAAAACAAGCGGTCATGGTCCTTGAGCGACGCCCAGGCGACAGGAACGAAGCAGTCATGGCACCAATCCCAGCGGAGGCCGCCGCGGCCGCAACACGAGCGGCACGGGAGCAGCGAGCGACTCTCTGACTGGCTGGAAAACAGCCTTTTCTCCGCGAAACACGGTGACAGTCATGGCAGAGGCGCTGCTTCCCTTCCTTTCCTTCCTTCTGTTCCTGCCACTCCTGCCGTCCCTGCGCCGCGGCACGAGCAGCAGCAGCACGGGAGCAGCCGCACCGGCGAGCGACTCTCAGACTGGCTGGAGAACAGCCTTTTCTCCGTGAAACACGGTGACGGCTGGGGCGTTTCTGCCGCTCCTGCCCCGCAGCACGAGCAGCACGGCGGGAGCCGCGAGCGGCTCTCTGACTGGCTGGAAAACAGCCTTTTCCCCACGAACCGTGGCGTGGGCGTTTCTGCTGTTCCTGCTGTTCCTGTCGTTCCTGCGCCGCAGCACGAGCAGCAGCAGCACGGGAGCAGCGAGCGGCTCTCTGACTGGCTGGAAAAGAGCCTTCTCCCCTCGAAACACGCCAGGGGCGCTCCTGCTGCTCCTGCTGCTCCTGCTGCTCCTCCCATCCCTGCCGCTCTTGCCGTCCCCGCCGTTCCTGCACCGCGCCGCCCGCCGCGTCACGGTTACAGCAGTGCTGTGAATAGTAGGAGTCACCTTGTGACAGGGGCCAACACACGCCGGGGCGTTTCCCCATCACCCCATCCGCGTTATAGTAGGACTCAGCGCAATGGCCCAGTGGCAGCGGAAGAGGCAGAGGCTGCTGCTGCTGCTGCTGCTGCGCCAGGAGCTGCTGCTGATGCTGCTGCTGCTGCTCCTGCTGCTGCTTTCGAGCGGAAGGGAGCTCTGAGTGCCAGTCCCATCGCATCCGGTACAAGTTGTGCTGTTCACCGGTTGCCAACTCTTGCCCCAATCGGTTGCACTGAGCGTCGGCCCGTACCAATCGATTGCACTGAGCACCGGCCCGCCCCAATTGGTTGCACTGAGCACCGGCCCGCCCCGATTGGTTGCACTGAGCGCCGGTCGCTTTTGAGTCAACTCAAAACGCTCCTGGACGGCCCGGTGGCGGCGGTAGAGGCAGCAGAGGCCGCTGTTGCTACTGCTGCTGCTGCACCCGAGGGGAAGAGAACCCCGACTTCGAGACACAGTCCAAATCCCCTCTCAATCGGCTGCCCTGAGCAGCGCGGGGGAGAAACAGAACCTCGTGGGGAGAGGAATGGAACCCCCGTTGCAACCATGGGTCGGAATGGGCACCGGTTGCGCCAGGAGAGGAGTGCTGTTTCTGGGCAGTACAGTGCACCTCAGTGCAATTTCATCCCTCAGAATCACGCTCTGTGGCACCAGCTGCAGCAGCTGCAGGCGATGGGAGATTTCGAGGCGTGTAAGGAGCCCTCTCTTTCCGAGAGGGAAGGAACCTCCGTTTCTCAGGAGCAGGCTTCGTGGGGCCAGTTGCAAGAGGTGCAGGAGGCGCAGGAGGTGCAGCAAGTGCCACAAGTGCCGCAAGTGCAGGAGTTCGCTGCTAACAGGAGGGATGAGGCTCCTGGCTGTAAGAACCAGGGTCTGTGGGACAAGCTGCACGAAGTGCAGCAGTTGATAGAGCTGCTCCAGCGGCACAAGTCGCAGGAGGTGCAGCAGTGGCATGAGTCACAGGAGCAGCCGGAGCAGCTGCAGATGCTGTTTGATCCGCACGGTCTGCAGCAGCGGCGTGCGTCGCAGGAGTCGCAGGAGCAACGGGATCTGCAGATGCTGCCTGAGCCGCAGGGTCTGCAGCAGTGGCGTGAGTCGCATGAGTCGCAGGAGTCTCAGGAGCAGGGGGGTCTGCAGATGCTATCTGAGCCGCACAAGATGGAAATTTCTGAGGCGTCTCAGGAGTTTTCTTCCAGCAAGAAAGAAGAACCTTCCGTTTCTCAAAGCCAGGTTTCATGGACCGACTTGCAGGATCTGCAGAATCAGCAAGATCAGCAAGATCTGCAGGATCTGCAGGTGCTGTGTGAGCTGCAGGCGATGGAAGACGTTGAGGCTTCAAAGGAGCTTACTTCGAGCAAGAGGAATGAAACTCACTCTTCTCAAAGTCAGGCTTCGAGTGACCAGTTGCAGAACCCGCAGCATCTGAAGCAGGTGCAGGATCTGCAGAATCTGGATCTACAGGATGTAGAGCAGCTGTTGGTTTTGCAGGATCTGCAAGCGGCTCAGCATCTCACAGACGGCAAGAGCCTCTGCGGCAAGGCTGCTGCAGGGGTAGAAGCTTCTGCAGAAGCTTCTACAGGAGAAAATTCAAGTCCAGAGCTTGTTATTGGGTTGGCGGAGGATGGATCCATTGCTGTTGTGGCTAAAGGTGTGGATAAGAGGAGACGGCTGGGGCAGACAGAGGATGAGGCTCGCCTGGGGGCTGCAGGGCATGAGGCTCACCCAGGGGCTGCAGGGAATCAGATGCTTAGTGCACCAGAAACATCGGCGCCTGCAGAAGCAGCAGAGGGCGCATGGCCACCATATGCGGAAGCTGCAGAGGGCTCAGGGTCACCAGCTGCAGAATCAGCAACAGCAGCATTGGCAGCAGCAGTGGTGGCGCCAGCACCTACCAGCAGGGTCGACAGGCTCAGCACGAGCTGCAGGAGCGGCAACACCACCAGCACGAGCATGGTCGCCACAGGCTACAGGGGCGGCTGCCAGGGCGCCACTATGGAGCTGGTTTATCAGCAACACTACTTTGTTACATGCAGTAGTGTAACTATATAACATCATATCTATGTTTCAGTGTAGCAATGAAATTATACTCTCTAGTCTCCAAGCTAGCCATGGGGCTCCCTTTGCCTTTGTGACACATCATCGACAGAAGTGATCTGGACCAGACCAAACCGCCTCCCATCCCTCAGCACCACAGGCTCTCCCTGGTCTCAACCCGGGTACCTGTGTTGACTCCTTTGGCCTAGCGACACATGAGCCGCCACTGTGCGTTGTCAACTATGGCTCCCTTGGATTGGCCGTTCAGGCTACTATTCCCATCTCTCAGCACCCGAGGCTCTCCCTGGTCTCCACTCCAGTCACTGGGTTCACCCCCTTGGCCTTCCGGCACATCAGCCGCCGCTGTGCGTCGTCCACTATGGCGTCTGTGAAGTCCGCTCCTGTCACATCCGCCCCTGCAAGCAGTTGATCGAGGTGGGAGAACCAGGGGTGGGGTAGCAGGGATGTGAACCATAAGAGCCGGAGAGGTGACACAAGAGCCACCGCTGTGCGTTGTGCACTCTGGCATCCGTGAAGTCCGCTCCCGTCACATCCCCTCCTGCTAGCAGGTGGAAGAGGTGGGATCACACAGGCCTGCTTCTGAGTCGACTCAAAAGCTGTGCCTTGTCCACTGCGGCATCCATAAAGTCTGCCCCCAACACATCCTCCTGCAAGCAGCTGACAGGGGTGGATAACCAAGGGATGTGGTAGCAGGGATGTGAACTGTGAGAACCGGAGAGAAGGCACATGAGCCGGCGCTGTGCGTTGTCCACTATGGCATCCGTGAAGTCCGCTCCTGTCACATCCGCGCCTGCAGTCTAAGGGACATGGACGCAAAGGGGGCGACCACAGGGGTTGTGGAACCACCATCAGCCGCCGCTGTGCGTTGTCCACTATGGCGCCTCTGAAATCCGCTCCCGTCACATCCGCTCATGCAGGCAGCTGGCAGAGGTGGATATCAAGGGACGTGGTGACAGGGATGTGAACTGTGAGAGCCGGAGAGGTGACACAGGAGCTGCCGCTGTGCGTGGTCCACTACGGCATCCGTGAAATCCGCTCCTGTAACGTCAGCACCAGCAGGCAGCTGGTAGAGGTGGGATGGCAAGGGAGCGAAACCGGGGGGTTTAACTAGCCAATGTGCTTTGTCCACCAAAACATATGTGAACGAAAAGAAGTTTAAAGAACGAAGCACATGAACATAGGGTGATGGACCAGGGGATGTGCAAACGACAAAGATGCACCAGCGAATGGAGACAGAAGAGAGCTTACCCTCGAACTGTGAACCAGAATGAATCGCATTAGTGAAGTTTGCTGGCAGGGGGTGAGTAAAGGGGGAAGGGGGAAGGGGGAAGAAGCGAGAAGGAGGAAGGGGGAAGGGGGAAGGGGGGGGGGAGGTGGAGGGGGAGGTCAGAAAACCAAGGTAGCAACGTGGTAAGAGAGAAGGAGGCAACGTCGTAAGAGAGATTTGCAACGAAGCATGTGAGAAACGGAGCTCCTTGAAAAGAGAGAAGGAGCTCATAACACACAAATGGGCGAATCCAATGCAGGATAGAGAAGGGATATAGGCAGAGGAGAAGAGAAGAGACGAGAAGAGATGAGAAGAGAAGAGAAGAGAAGAGAAGAGAAGGGCACACTCAAAAGGTTTCAAGGGAACAGCAAAAGCCGTTCAAAGAAGATTAAAAAAGAAAGATAGAAAGAAGGATGCGGCTGAAACGGCTAGCAAGAAGCACGCTTTTGGGTGGCCTCAAAATCAAGCGGCTAGCAAGAAGTACCATTGCGGAGGTTGGCCCCTCTGAAGACAACCCGGTCCGCGAGAGCACGCTCCCTGAGGGAGGTGGGGAGGAAAGGGGGACGGAAAGGAGGCCAGAGAGAATGGAGGGAGATGAAAGAAGGTTGGCCCCTCTTAAGACAACCCGGTCTGCGAGAGCACGCTCGTTGCAAGAGGTGGGGAGGGGAGGGGGACGGAAAGGAGAGTATTTTTCAGAATTTCTCAAGAACACCGCGCGCAAAAAAAAGGGGGGATTGGAGGGGGACGGATGGAGGGAGAAGAGAGAAGGTTGGCCCCTCTGAATACAACCTGGTCCACAAGAGCATGCTCCCTGAGGGAGGTGGGGAGGGGTGCAATAGGTGGGGGGCGAACAGAGCGAAGGAACTGAATCTGTGAGAGGGGGGGGGGGGGGGACAAGAGGCTGGCTCCTCTTAAGACAACCAGGTCCGGGAGAGCACACTCCCTGTGAGAGATGGAGACGGGAGAGTGAAGGGGGGGGGTGCAGAGAGAAGGATTTGATTCTCTAGAGGGGAACAGGGGGCGGGGCGGGGGGGGGGGAGGAGGAGGGGGGAGGGAGGGGGCAAAAGGCTGGCTTCTCTGACGACAACCCAGTCGTCGAGTGCTGGCTCCCTGCCACTACGCCCCCATAGCACTGTGAGTCAACACTGAGTGCACTCAGTGCACATGCCCATTTGAGGTTAAGTAGATTAGCTTTGAGAGACGTCTCAAAGCTGAGAGCTCGCTCCCTGCCACTACGCCCCCATGGCACTCAGTTTCAACACAGAGCACACAGGCCCACTTGATTCTCGGCCGTCCACCAGTTGCCGCTCTTCAGGTTGGTGAGCTCAAAGCCCGGAAAGGTGGCGGCGCCGCTAACAAGTTCCCACACAAGTCCTCTTGGCACTCGGAGTCAACACACAGAGCCCCGGCCCATTCACACCGCAGCAGCTCACCAGTTGGCGTTCTCCAGGCTGGCGCGCTCGAAGCCCGGAAATTTGTCCGAGCTTTCCAAGCCCCTCACTAGTCGTCATAGCTCGCTGAATCAATCAACCACTTAACTATCACCGCGCCAGCACACAGCAAGCACGCCTCTGCCACTCACCAGTTGGTGTTCCCCACGTTGACCAGCTCAAAGCCCGCAAAGGTGTCGGTGCTTTGAGACCCTCAGAAGTGCCCTCAGAAGTGCCCTCTGCTGCTCACCAGTTGGTGTCCTCCACGGTGGCCAGTATTAAAGCCCACAAAGGTGTCGGTGCTTTGAGACCCTTCTGACATCCCCTTAGCATTCTGAGTCCAACCAGGGAGCGTATGCGGCACGCGCACTCACGCCTCTGCCACTCACCAGTTGGTGTTCTCTAGATTGGCCAGCTCAAAGCCCGCAAAGGTGTCGGTTCTTCCAGCGAGGTTCGATCCGCTCAGGTTGATTAGGCGGCAGTCACATGCTGGATGGTTGGTTCGAGGGGGAAAGGGGGGGAGGGGGGAAAGGGGGTGAGAAATGGGATGGAAGAATACGAAGAAAGGGAGCCCGGTGCTTCCAGCGAGATTCGATCCGCTCGGGTTGATCAGGCGGCAGTCACATGTTGGACGGTTGATCTGGGGAGTGAGGCGGGAAGGGGAGAAGAGAGCCAGGGAGGGGGAGAGAGGCAGGAAGGGGTGAAGAGAGCCAGGGAGGGGGAGAGAGCCAGGGAGTGGGAGAGAGCTAGGGATGGGGAGAGAGCCAGGGATGGGGAGAGAGCCAGGGATGGGGAGAGAGCTAGGGAGGGGGAGAGAGCCAGGGAGGGGGAGAGAGGCAGGGAGGGGGAGAGAGCCAGGGAGGGGGAGAGAGGCAGGGAGGGGGAGAGGTGCAATCTGGTCAGGTAGATGAGCCGGAAGCCACACGCTGGATGGGGATAACGTTGGGCGAGGGACGGGAGACGACGAGGGAGGGGGGACGGGGGAGGGGGAAGAAGAGGATGGGGGGAAGAGTTTCAACCGAATAAGGATGACCCGCTCAGGTTGATGAGGCGGCAGTCACATGCTGGATGGAAAAAAGGTAAGTGGGGTGGGAAAAGGAGGGGTGTGGAGGATTAGAAACTCCAAAGGAAGGAGAGTGCAAACAATTTTTGAGGCGCCTCAAAAATCGAAGGAAGGAGAGTGCAAACATGCCAGTGCGCCGGAGAAAACCCACCCTCTTAGCTTGGTCGGCCGCCAATCCTGACCAGATCCGCTCCTCGCTCGTCGCCCCTCGGTTGGTTCTCCTCCTTATCCCCGACCCCCCATTGCTACCCTAGCTCTCGCCATCCCCCCCTCCTTCCCTCCACCTGTCCCTTGCCCTTCCCCTGCCCGTCCCAGACATCCTCACCATCCTCCTTCCTCTCCCCCTACTGGCAAACACCCATCCCTCTCCCTCCGCCTCCCTCACCGGCAAACAAGGACCTGTAGAGGTCCCGATTGGACATATCCGCGCATCTCTCGTCCCTCCTCCCCCCTGCTACCCAATCTCCGCCACCCCGGTTCACCCCCTCCTCCCCCACCCCTCGTCACCCTCGTACAATCTACTCAATTCTGGATTGGTAAAGGTCCTGATTGGACATATCCACGCACCTCACTCTCGCCCGATACACCTACCTCCCTCCCTCGCCCTCCCCTCCCCTTACTACCCCCGCCCCTGGCTACCCCCTCCCCTTGCTACCCCCTCCCTTCACCAGCAAAGATGGACAGGTAGGGGTCCTGATTGAACATATCCGCGCATCTCTCTCGCCCCCCCCCCACACTGCTACCATATCTCCCCCCCCACCCCCTTGCACCCCCCACCCCCCACCTCACCAGCAAAGATGGACCGGTAGAGGTCCTGGTTGGACATATCTGCACCGCGCAGATAAGCGTGGTTATAGGTCTGAGTGGGGAGGTGTGGGGAAGGTGTGGGCGGAGGGAGGAGGGGGGAGGGGAAGGGGAAGAAGGTGGGAGGGGGAACGGGGGAGGGGGAAGGGGAGGGGAAAGAGTTGAAGAGGGGGTAGGAGAGGGCGAAAGCAGCAAAAAGCAGGGGATATGGGGATTTTAGAGAGTATATAATGGGATAGAAACGTCATTATCAACGTTTCATTACAATACGATGAACATCATTACAAAAATATGAACTTCGTTACAATAAGAACCTATCCAAGCCCACACCTTGAAGTCGGCAGGGGGCCTAGCGGGCGCGAAGGGGCCCAGGGGGGGCGCGACAGGGCCGAGCGGGCGCGACGGGGGCCGAGCGGGCGCGAAGGGGCGCAGGGGGGGGCGCGACGGGGCCTAGGAGGCGCGACGGGGCCCAGGGGGCGCGACGGGGGCCTAGCGGGCACGAGGGGGCCCAGGGGGGGCGTGACGGGGCCTAGGAGGCACGACGGGGGCCTAACTAGCGCGACGGGGGTCTAGGCTAGGGCACGGGCGGAAGCGGTGGGCGGGGGGATCCTAACCTAAGCTCTGATACCATGTTATTGTAAGAACGAATGATAGACTAGTAAGAGAAACACATGACAAATACCAGTTGGTTGTACTCATTAGAAGCACACACCTAGTCTAGTCTATAACTTCTACATATATAATATGTATAAGTTATCACTTCTGCCCGTCAGCTTTCCGAGCCAACCTACCAAAAGTACCCACAGAAAGTCCAGGTGAGTCTAGAAGGCATTTTACAGTACTTGCAATGCAAAGCTTCGATTGGCCTTCGATTGTAGTTCCGCTTAGTTTGGATAGCCGAAGCCTTGAGCTTCGATTCGCTTACACGCTGCCGTTTGATACGCTGCGCTGAAGGAGCACTACAGTACTGTATCTGGCCGCCCAATTACGTGGTTGAACCGACCACATGTGTCACACTGCACCCCGGCCAGTTGGTCTCTGCTACCCATTTCCGTACTTCAGAAAGCAGCTTCGCTGTATTCACCTCGCCAAGGCCAGCAGCGCATACGTCTTTTACGGCACGTCTTTTACATCCCGGGGATGCAAATCCGCAGCTGCTGCATACCCCTATGGGCACCAGGTCACGTGCACGTTACGCCAGCTCCTGTTGAGTCGCATTTGTCCTCCAAATTAGGCTTCCGTCGAACACGCTTTTTCTGTTTCTATTAACAAAGCACTTTTCTAGGACAGATCCGACGCTAGCGGCTCGCCATGGCACCTCAAGTTGAAGCGTGCGATGAAACGCGCGACGGCCACATTTGATCCGCGCGCACCCTTGTTTTTGGGCGGCTGCTGCTCACAATCAGGGCACATGTTAACAGGGTAATTACCCTGACTTCACTGAAAATCCAAGGTTGTTCTGATACCGGACCCTGGTGTTTTCCAGGGCTTTTTTCAAGCCAGCCCTGAGAGAATCAGGGGGATGTATCTACTGACCCGTAGGAGTCCGAGGCGGTTTCGAGGGGTCCCGGAAATCCAGTTAGCCTATAGGGGGTGTAGGAATCTGTCAAACTTCCCGTTCTTCCCTTTCAACCTTAGCCCTCTTCCCATTTTCCCTTAGTTTAGCGGTTGGTTTAAAAATGAGCTGCCATGAACAATTGTTCACGCCACTCAAACTCGCCCATCCCTCCCACCAAACCCCCTTTCTTCCCAGCCCCCTGGCCTAAATATAGCACCTTCATGTGCGTGATTCATCTGCAGCATATGTGCTGGTGAGGGGCAGGTTTCCTATCCCACCCCGAAGTCGCCCACTAGCACCCTCACTATCTTGTCCAGCAAAGATGGGTTATAACATATCACGCCTTTTTTTGCACGGACCCTGAAGAATCAGGGTAATTTTCCTACGAGGTCGGATTTTACATGGCAATTTTCAGAGGGGCCCGGATCGTCTGAGATGGCGAAAAACCTAGCGAGAGCCCTGCTCACGATTCGATGTCCATTTCACAGAGCCGATCGGTTTCCTCGCTGACCCCCTACTCTGGGCTTCAAGTTTCGCGCGTCCGATCTTGGAATCTCCCCCACCCCACACCAAGGCCACCTGCGTTCTCGATACCTCAGCTTCACTCAATGCCGTTCATTTCAGGCTGCACGCACAAGGGTTGGGGGCACCTACCGTATTCCAAAAAGCAAGGTCGCTCGCTCAAACTACTTGTAGTAGTGCCAGTGGGTAGCACTTCGAGTTGGCTTTTCCAAGACAGGCAATGGACCACCTCTTGCTATTCTCAAAGCTCGCTTTCCCAACATTTTCAGATCTAGGCCTCTAGGATCTCTTGGCTCCAGAATTCATAATCTAAACTTGAAGTCTGGGTCCTCTTGGGACGGGCCGCCCCTCTTTTCTATTCCGGACGGCCCCTAACTCTACTACTACGTCCCAAAATACCAGGACCATAAATATGGAATAGGTACGACATAGGTACGCCTTGCTATACGAACAACTATACCTACAATATAGGTGAGATCCATATTTTTGTGACGTACTGCGCAATGGCGGATCTACATAGGTCCACATGCATGGCATGCGGCTATAACGCCTCGCTACCCACTGGGTCAAAACGAGGTTACCAGAGGGCGTAGCGGAATTGCACGTTCACATCTCACATGCGTTGCACACATCCCCCCCTGCGCCAACGTCCTCGTTGGCTCAGGGAGTCAGCCCCGCAAGGACCTCGAGTTTCGGCTGGTGTCACAAGTTAGCGACTTTGTGGTGATGCACAACGGTTACTAGGATCGTTCGCTGGGTTTGCCTCTGGCTACAGATTCAAGTTCTCGCCGAGGGCGAAAATGTGACCAGCTGGGATTCGAACACTAGGCCTCTTAAACCATTATGACGCCTTGCTACCCACTAGGTCAAAACGAAGTTACCAGAGGGGCGCAGCGGAATTGCACGTTCAGATCTCAGGTATGTAACAGTGGCAGTGGCATGCATGGGATGTGGCAGTGACATGCATGGCAGTGGCAGTGGCATGCATGGCATGTGGCAGTTGCATGTATGGCATGTGGCAGTGGCATGTGCGGCATCCGGTAGTAACATGTATGGCACATGGCAATGCCATGTATGGCATGCGGCATTGGCATGTACGGCGTATGGCAGTGGCATGTACGGCATGCGGCAGCAGCATGTACGACATGTGGCAGTGGCATGTATGGCATGTGGCAGTGGCATGTATGGCATGTGACAGTAACATACATGGCATATGGCAGCTCACCATGCATTGATTGCTGGCGATGACTCCCCCCAGCCGACTGATAGTGGCAGATGAGAGGGCAGGCGATGCGCGGGGGAGAGGGAGGTGCGCCGAAGAGAGGGAGGTGCGGAACAACCATAGCAGCAGCAGCAGCAGCAGTAGTAGCAGCAACGCAGTGATGGAATACTTAGAAGTTGCACAGTCGAGCTGGATTCATTCCATCTGATGGGTGTGCAGAGAGCGAGTGGAGAAGGGTGGAGAGTGTATGAGGTGTGTTGTACCGAGTGCGCAGCAAATCTGACTTCATCCCTGCCCGCCCAAGTGAATGTGCGTGCTCTTGACGATAGCATGCAGATTTGGAGGAGGGGAGGATAGAGAGAAGGAAGGGGGATGCCGACGACATGCTGAATGTTATGTGCTGACTGACAGGCTTAGGTTTAGGCTCAGAATTAGGGTCAGGGTCAGGGTCAGGGTCAGGGTCAGGGTCAGGGTCAGGGTCAGGGTCAGGGTCAAGGTCAGGGTCAGGGTCAGGGTCAGGGTCAGGGTCAGGGTCAGGGTCAGTGTCAAGGTCAGGCAGGCAGTGTCAGGGTCAGGGTCAGGGTCAGGGTCAGGGTCAGGGTCAGGGTCAGGGTCAGGGTCAGGGTCAGGGTCAGGGTCAGGGTCAGGGTCAGGGCTTCAAGTCTGCCAGATGAATGTGTATGCAATTATAGACAGCACGCAACTGTGGAGGAGCAGAGCGAGAAGGGAACATAGGAGAGGGGGCACGGGGGCAAGAGCAAGGGAGAAGATTGTGGTTCTCTTAAAGAGGACAACCTGGATCGTTACCTTCAGTCAGTGGAGGCACCGCGCGAGCAATGCCAACAGAAGCATCTTTATCAACAGCATCAGCAGCTTGAGTATTTTGCGTAGCATGAGCATAACGAGCAACAGCATCAGCATCATGAGCAGCATCAGCATCATGAGCAGCACCAGCATCATGAGCAACATGACCAAATGCAGCAGCCGCCGTCGCCATTGCTACCGAGTCGCACCTCCTCCCTTTGTAGTACCGTTGCTATAAAGGGAGCTTCTGTGAAACCTGGGGAATCCTGGTCTGATTCCTTCCCTACGGCTATAGCAGCTGTAGCAGCAGTGCAGCAGCCCAAGGCCTTGGAACCTGCGGAAACCACCACTGGGACAGGTACATTTGAGGCGCATGCATCCTGGTCTAAATCCTTTCTAGCAGCGGCAGCTCGGCAGCCAAAAGGCCTCAGAAACACGAAAACCCACCACCGTGACAGAGACTTATGAGGCTCATGCATTCTGGTCTAATTGCTTCCCTGCAATAACAGCAGCGCACTCCAAGGGTCCGGAGCCCGCTACAACCATGACAGGTGCATCTGTGGAGTCCGCAACGCAACCCTAGAGTTTGGAACCCGCTACTATTGGCCCTTCAAGGGCTTCAAGGCAAGTGCAAGCACGGGTTCACCGAACTATACTTCTAGTCGACTCCAGACACGCCAGCTCAGCCAGAGGGCTTGGAACGTGCTGCTCCCGGCAGGCCATCAAAATCGTCTTTGAGAGTGCAAGGACAAGCTTCTGCCAAACTGATAAAGTGCCCTGTGCCATTGCAAAGTAATGCTTTGAAGGGTTTGGAACCTGCCACCACCGGACCATCAAGTCCATCATTAAGGGCTCAAGCACGACCTTTCTCATACCTGGTGATGCGGCACTCGGTTACCATGACTGAATGTAACGCTTCCAAGGAAGGTATGGGTCACGTGGAGGCATCACCAAGTGACACATTAGCTTACACTCCCACTGGAGACTGGCTTGTGGATACCTTCATGCGGGCAAGAAACCGTTCCTTCCCAATACCCCGATTGCTTTACAAGGGCCTTGCTGCTTCTGCTTCTGCCGCCGCTGCTGCTGCTGCTCGTTCTTCTGCTCCTCCTCTTGCTTCTGATGTCCCTGTCGCTCTTGCTTCTGCAGGTAATGTCGCATCTGCCGCTGCACTTAGCAGCGCTAGCGATGCCTTGGGCTCCTGTCTGTCGTTATGGACTAGTACGAGCACGTTGCCAGTTGAGGCAACGTGTTGCTAATATCGCATCTGCAAGCATAAGTGATCCTGTTTCTAGAGGCTAGAGCAAGGGGTATGAAAGTACCAGCTGCTTCAAGCGACCGTGGCGACATCTTTCTGGTGCGTCAGGGCTGAGCAGCTTGACCAGCATTAAGATGATAGGTTGTGATGATAATGACGAATATGGTGTTGTCAGATGTGGGTTCACAGGGCCTCCTGCATAATTGTTGGAAGCAGTACCGACCCATAGGGGCTGCTCCGGGCGCATGACTCAAAGTAGGAGACAACGAATGTAGTAGCAGTTCAGGTGATACAGAGCAACTCCATTAGCATTGTATTCAATTTCCGAGGATTTGAAATATTATGTCGAAAAATCATTGTCGTTGCTGCCAGGCCTAGTGCCCTTCCATGTCCACATCAGTTGGTTTTGACCCTGTAACTTGCTCAAGCCTATTTGGGTGTGTCTTGGAGCTATAATGTTGATTATTAAAACAGATACGTACTCACTACACTTGTAAATGATTCGCACCAACTGTTTGCGCTTATCTGATTTGAAGGGAAGATTCACCTCAGTCATGGCTGCCATTCAGCGCACTCAATTGTGCGGGAAAGCTCCAGCTGAACGCCAGCTGGTCGCCAGCTAGCACTTTACTGGCTCGAATTTGCGGCCGTGTACATTCGAGCCAATGAACTCTGCCTGCACGGTGGCTAATTTCGTCCCGTCAGGCTGCCCAAGAACTCTGCACACCCCGATATCTTTGTCGATTGACACACAAACTCGAGTCACATTTTGCCCGTTCGTTCTTGGAGGCCATCCTTTGGTGACAGGTTTCCCTAACCCACCAGAACCGTGTTCTTTACTTCAGTCCGCTATTCGTGCCTCCGCCACGAACGAGTATGTCGCTCCGTACATTACTCATGTCGTTTATTAACATGTGGTTACGTGTCACGTGTCTCATGCCGCCCCGCTCCGTAGCGACTTTAGTTCGTCCTGATCTTCGTCTTCTCCATTCCAGCGCTACAAGAAACAATACCTTAGCTCCTCAGCTTACAAAGCACTGTAACTTTCTTAACTCACATTTACTCTCACTGTAGCTAGATATACACCAGGTGTCCAGCGAGTCCCAGAAAATTGACCAATCACGGGCAACGGACCTTTGACCTGATGGTCCATTCACCTGGGATTTGTGGCACCTGCGACACGGTGGAGACCGGCATGTCCTTGCCAAAGAATTTCAAAGAATACGCCACCATTCAATTTTCCACAAAAACCGCGCATCAACGTGACGCACCGTAATGCACCTCTCATGTTTCTCACAAGGAGGTAGTTTTTAAAACTACGTTTTATGCAGGTCATAAATTCTGACACCAGGTTTATCCGTGTCCACTTTATGGCCCATTCTCCTGTGGCGAAGGCTTGCAAAATATGTGTGCGTATTACGCCCACGCGGTTTGTCTAAACCAACGATTTGTGGAGCGCAGCCGGTGTATTGTGTACAGTTGCACACCCTAAATCTCCTAATGTCACATTAAAAAAAAAAAACATCACAACCGCCCTAACCGTCCACTGCCCAGATCGGCTTCTGATCACATTGCTCCCGAAGCCATTTGTGAGTAGCCCGCACCCAAGCGACTTCTATTCGAGACATCAGTGTAAGACGGGTGGTTCTGTTTATTTCGTAATGCCCCATAATTTCCAAACGGGCGATTTTCAGAACTAAGCGAAAGGATGGAAAAAACGTACTCCGCTCTCCTTACCTCATGGTTTGGATTCGAGCAATCCGCGGCGATTCTCTTCTCTCCTCTCTCCTCTCCCACCATCCCCTCCTAAGGAGCATTCCATATCCATCCCACATATTCGGACCCGCCGCCTAGCACCAGTTCTTCTGACACTCTCATTTCATCTTAACCCTAAAACAAATCTCTCCTCACCTCACCCTCTGGCCTGACCCTTCCCCTTACAGTGGTGATGATTTTGTGTTCTGCGCCAACCTTGGAATCTCATCTCTCATCATCACCAGCGCATGGACGGTGACCGTCTCAACAACAACCGAGCCGCACGAAGCTAACAGAGAACATGATCTTCTTGTATAGCGGCGAGTCAGGCACACGACTCTTCTGGATTCTGGATCGCGGCCGCTTTCCACCAGAAGTATCTCGCCTCGCCTCGCCTCGCCTCACCTCGCCTCCTGTACACACAGACAGTAGCAACAGTACAGTACAGTACGACTGGCTAGGGTACACGACGAACCTGACTGAGTAGGGTAAGGTAGGCGAGGAGCGAGGTCTGGCACCACATGATCCGTGTTGAGAGGTCCCAAAACAAGATGACTGTACCATCTCTCGGCCTCCTCGCCGTATCTCATGACAATCCTCCTCTGGCCACTACAAGCGTCACGTTCAGAGAGTACAGGACTGTACAGTAGTACTGTCCATCGGACTCGAGAAAAAAACTGGATTCGCCGCTTCTCTCAGTCTTCCGTCTAGATTCCGAATTTGCCATCGATTGAAATGAACTGGCGCCAGTAATTCTAGACAGAAATGGCTTCTGCGGGCCTCCTCCTGGTGTGCATGGAAACCGACCGACCAACCCAACCCCCGAGGGTCGTCCACTGAAGAACTATCGTGACGGCGCCACGTGATCAGCACCATCATAGCTTATCACCACCGTGGTGACCACCTGTATTTCAACCACGGATATCGTGTGACGTGCCTCCGCCACGTGTCACCTCCACGTCACTGATGTGGCACATGACCGCACCGTCGCGTGGTCACCAGCTCAGAACGGTTGTGGGCTGAAATCGTGGAAAGGTAGTGGGCCCGTCTCGACCTGGCCAAGAAATCCACCCGTCCCCCACTACGTTGGTCTCCGACCATGGCGAAGACCCTCGAACGAGAGCGGTTTATCTCTCACGGTCCACGCGCTTGGAACGAGCATCCCTGCTAGGGTTCCGATGAGGGTTCCGGTGAGAGTTCCGGTGAGGGTTCCGTTTCCGAGTCTGCCGGCGATCCCGAATCCTACGAGCTAGTACTTAGTGGTAGTAGTACGTTCCTTTAATTAGTACTTCAAACCGCACCATCGCCCCATGTGTGCGCTATGAACTGCCAGTGCCGGCCAGTCTGCTCGTCCGACGGCTCAGAGCCATTGAATTCGACTCGGGAGTCCGAGTCGATCATGGACGATCCCAATCCCCCTGTCACGATCGCTGGGGCGTCGCAAACGCCTTCGTTATGGTCGCATGGGGACGCCCATGCGACGCAAGCGATGGCTCGGTCGTGGTCGTTCAGCGATGTGGCCCAGGCGACCACGCAAACGGCGCCGCCCCCCGCGGTCCGGCGTGGTCGCGATCGCGGTCGTTCAGCGACGTCAGGGCGGCGCAACTGGCGTCCTACGAAACGACCCCCCCCGCGGTCGCCGTGGTCGGCGTGGTCGCGCTCGTTCAGCGACGCCCAGGCGACGCAAAAGACGGCCCCTCAGTCATGGTCGTGGGCGCGGCCCGTACGGCGACGCCCAGGCGACGCAGATGGTGCGGTCGCGGTCGTTCAGCGACTTCCAGGCGACCGGGGAACGAAGCCGGTCATGGTCCTTAAGCGACGCCCTGGCGACCAGGAACGACGGGAAACAAGCGCTCATGGTCCCTAAGCGATTCCCTGCGACAGGGAACGACGAAAAACAAGCGGTCATGGTCCTTGAGCGACGCCCAGGCGACAGGAACGAAGCAGTCATGGCACCAATCCCAGCGGAGGCCGCCGCCGGGCCGCAACACGAGCGGCACGGGAGCAGCGAGCGACTCTCTGACTGGCTGGAAAACAGCCTTTTCTCCGCGAAACACGGTGACAGTCATGGCAGAGGCGCTGCTTCCCTTCCTTTCCTTCCTTCTGTTTCCTGCCACTCCTGCCGTCCCTGCGCCGCGGCACGAGCAGCAGCAGCACGGGAGCAGCCGCACCGGCGAGCGACTCTCAGACTGGCTGGAAACAGCCTTTTCTCCGTGAAACACGGTGACGGCTGGGGCGTTTCTGCCGCTCCTGCCCCGCAGCACGAGCAGCACGGCGGGAGCCGCGAGCGGCTCTCTGACTGGCTGGAAAACAGCCTTTTCCCCACGAACCGTGGCGTGGGCGTTTCTGCTGTTCCTGCTGTTCCTGTCGTTCCTGCGCCGCAGCACGAGCAGCAGCAGCACGGGAGCAGCGAGCGGCTCTCTGACTGGCTGGAAAAGAGCCTTCTCCCCTCGAAACACGCCAGGGGCGCTCCTGCTGCCTCCTGCTGCTCCTGCTGCTCCTCCCATCCCTGCCGCTCTTGCCGTCCCCGCCGTTCCTGCACCGCGCCGCCCGCCGCGTCACGGTTTACAGCAGTGCTGTGAATAGTAGGAGTCACCTTGTGACAGGGGCCAACACACGCCGGGGCGTTTCCCCATCACCCCATCCGCGTTTATAGTAGGACTCAGCGCAATGGCCCAGTGGCAGCGGAAGAGGCAGAGGCTGCTGCTGCTGCTGCTGCTGCGCCAGGAGCTGCTGCTGATGCTGCTGCTGCTGCTCCTGCTGCTGCTTTCGAGCGGAAGGGAGCTCTGAGTGCCAGTCCCATCGCATCCGGTACAAGTTGTGCTGTTCACCGGTTGCCAACTCTTGCCCCAATCGGTTGCACTGAGCGTCGGCCCGTACCAATCGATTGCACTGAGCACCGGCCCGCCCCAATTGGTTGCACTGAGCACCGGCCCGCCCCGATTGGTTGCACTGAGCGCCGGTCGCTTTTGAGTCAACTCAAAACGCTCCTGGACGGCCCGGTGCGGCGGTAGAGGCAGCAGAGGCCGCTGTTGCTACTGCTGCTGCTGCACCCGAGGGGAAGAGAACCCCGACTTCGAGACACAGTCCAAATCCCCTCTCAATCGGCTGCCCTGAGCAGCGCGGGGGAGAAACAGAACCTCGTGGGGAGAGGAATGGAACCCCCGTTGCAAGCCATGGGTCGGAATGGGCACCGGTTGCGCCAGGAGAGGAGTGCTGTTTCTGGGCAGTACAGTGCACCTCAGTGCAATTTCATCCCTCAGAATCACGCTCTGTGGCACCAGCTGCAGCAGCTGCAGGCGATGGGAGATTTCGAGGCGTGTAAGGAGCCCTCTCTTTCCGAGAGGGAAGGAACCTCCGTTTCTCAGGAGCAGGCTTCGTGGGGCCAGTTGCAAGAGGTGCAGGAGGCGCAGGAGGTGCAGCAAGTGCCACAAGTGCCGCAAGTGCAGGAGTTCGCTGCTAACAGGAGGGATGAGGCTCCTGGCTGTAAGAACCAGGGTCTGTGGGACAAGCTGCACGAAGTGCAGCAGTTGATAGAGCTGCTCCAGCGGCACAAGTCGCAGGAGGTGCAGCAGTGGCATGAGTCACAGGAGCAGCCGGAGCAGCTGCAGATGCTGTTTGATCCGCACGGTCTGCAGCAGCGGCGTGCGTCGCAGGAGTCGCAGGAGCAACGGGATCTGCAGATGCTGCCTGAGCCGCAGGGTCTGCAGCAGTGGCGTGAGTCGCATGAGTCGCAGGAGTCTCAGGAGCAGGGGGGTCTGCAGATGCTATCTGAGCCGCACAAGATGGAAATTTCTGAGGCGTCTCAGGAGTTTTCTTCCAGCAAGAAAGAAGAACCTTCCGTTTCTCAAAGCCAGGTTTCATGGACCGACTTGCAGGATCTGCAGAATCAGCAAGATCAGCAAGATCTGCAGGATCTGCAGGTGCTGTGTGAGCTGCAGGCGATGGAAGACTTGAGGCTTCAAAGGAGCTTACTTCGAGCAAGAGGAATGAAACTCACTCTTCTCAAAGTCAGGCTTCGAGTGACCAGTTGCAGAACCCGCAGCATCTGAAGCAGGTGCAGGATCTGCAGAATCTGGATCTACAGGATGTAGAGCAGCTGTTGGTTTTGCAGGATCTGCAAGCGGCTCAGCATCTCACAGACGGCAAGAGCCTCTGCGGCAAGGCTGCTGCAGGGGTAGAAGCTTCTGCAGAAGCTTCTACAGGAGAAAATTCAAGTCCAGAGCTTGTTATTGGGTTGGCGGAGGATGGATCCATTGCTGTTGTGGCTAAAGGTGTGGATAAGAGGAGACGGCTGGGGCAGACAGAGGATGAGGCTCGCCTGGGGGCTGCAGGGCATGAGGCTCACCCAGGGGCTGCAGGGAATCAGATGCTTAGTGCACCAGAAACATCGGCGCCTGCAGAAGCAGCAGAGGGCGCATGGCCACCATATGCGGAAGCTGCAGAGGGCTCAGGGTCACCAGCTGCAGAATCAGCAACAGCAGCATTGGCAGCAGCAGTGGTGGCGCCAGCACCTACCAGCAGGGTCGACAGGCTCAGCACGAGCTGCAGGAGCGGCAACACCACCAGCACGAGCATGGTCGCCACAGGCTACAGGGGCGGCTGCCAGGGCGCCACTATGGAGCTGGTTTATCAGCAACACTACTTTGTTACATGCAGTAGTGTAACTATATAACATCATATCTATGTTTCAGTGTAGCAATGAAATTATACTCTCTAGTCTCCAAGCTAGCCATGGGGCTCCCTTTGCCTTTGTGACACATCATCGACAGAAGTGATCTGGACCAGACCAAACCGCCTCCCATCCCTCAGCACCACAGGCTCTCCCTGGTCTCAACCCGGGTACCTGTGTTGACTCCTTTGGCCTAGCGACACATGAGCCGCCACTGTGCGTTGTCCACTATGGCTCCCTTGGATTGGCCGTTCAGGCTACTATTCCCATCTCTCAGCACCCGAGGCTCTCCCTGGTCTCCACTCCAGTCACTGGGTTCACCCCCTTGGCCTTCCGGCACATCAGCCGCCGCTGTGCGTCGTCCACTATGGCGTCTGTGAAGTCCGCTCCTGTCACATCCGCCCCTGCAAGCAGTTGATCGAGGTGGGAGAACCAGGGGTGGGGTAGCAGGGATGTGAACCATAAGAGCCGGAGAGGTGACACAAGAGCCACCGCTGTGCGTTGTGCACTCTGGCATCCGTGAAGTCCGCTCCCGTCACATCCCCTCCTGCTAGCAGGTGGAAGAGGTGGGATCACACAGGCCTGCTTCTGAGTCGACTCAAAAGCTGTGCCTTGTCCACTGCGGCATCCATAAAGTCTGCCCCCAACACATCCTCCTGCAAGCAGCTGACAGGGGTGGATAACCAAGGGATGTGGTAGCAGGGATGTGAACTGTGAGAACCGGAGAGAAGGCACATGAGCCGGCGCTGTGCGTTGTCCACTATGGCATCCGTGAAGTCCGCTCCTGTCACATCCGCGCCTGCAGTCTAAGGGACATGGACGCAAAGGGGCGACCACAGGGGTTGTGGAACCACCATCAGCCGCCGCTGTGCGTTGTCCACTATGGCGCCTCTGAAATCCGCTCCCGTCACATCCGCTCATGCAGGCAGCTGGCAGAGGTGGATATCAAGGGACGTGGTGACAGGGATGTGAACTGTGAGAGCCGGAGAGGTGACACAGGAGCTGCCGCTGTGCGTGGTCCACTACGGCATCCGTGAAATCCGCTCCTGTAACGTCAGCACCAGCAGGCAGCTGGTAGAGGTGGGATGGCAAGGAGCGAAACCGGGGGGTTTAACTAGCCAATGTGCTTTGTCCACCAAAACATATGTGAACGAAAAGAAGTTTAAAGAACGAAGCACATGAACATAGGGTGATGGACCAGGGATGTGCAAACGACAAAGATGCACCAGCGAATGGAGACAGAAGAGAGCTTACCCTCGAACTGTGAACCAGAATGAATCGCATTAGTGAAGTTTGCTGGCAGGGGGTGAGTAAAGGGGGAAGGGGGAAGGGGAAGAAGCGAGAAGGAGGAAGGGGGAAGGGGAAGGGGGGGGGAGGTGGAGGGGGAGGTCAGAAAACCAAGGTAGCAACGTGGTAAGAGAGAAGGAGGCAACGTCGTAAGAGAGATTTGCAACGAAGCATGTGAGAAACGGAGCTCCTTGAAAAGAGAGAAGGAGCTCATAACACACAAATGGGCGAATCCAATGCAGGATAGAGAAGGGATATAGGCAGAGGAGAAGAGAAGAGACGAGAAGAGATGAGAAGAGAAGAGAAGAGAAGAGAAGAGAAGGGCACACTCAAAAGGTTTCAAGGGAACAGCAAAAAGCCGTTCAAAGAAGATTAAAAAAGAAAGATAGAAAGAAGGATGCGGCTTGAAACGGCTAGCAAGAAGCACGCTTTTGGGTGGCCTCAAAATCAAGCGGCTAGCAAGAAGTACCATTGCGGAGGTTGGCCCCTCTGAAGACAACCCGGTCCGCGAGAGCACGCTCCCTGAGGGAGGTGGGGAGGAAAGGGGGACGGAAAGGAGGCCAGAGAGAATGGAGGGAGATGAAAGAAGGTTGGCCCCTCTTAAGACAACCCGGTCTGCGAGAGCACGCTCGTTGCAAGAGGTGGGGAGGGGAGGGGACGGAAAGGAGAGTATTTTTCAGAATTTCTCAAGAACACCGCGCGCAAAAAAAAGGGGGGGATTGGAGGGGGACGGATGGAGGGAGAAGAGAGAAGGTTGGCCCCTCTGAATACAACCTGGTCCACAAGAGCATGCTCCCTGAGGGAGGTGGGGAGGGGTGCAATAGGTGGGGGGCGAACAGAGCGAAGGAACTGAATCTGTGAGAGGGGGGGGGGGGGACAAGAGGCTGGCTCCTCTTAAGACAACCAGGTCCGGGAGAGCACACTCCCTGTGAGAGATGGAGACGGGAGAGTGAAGGGGGGGGGTGCAGAGAGAAGGATTTGATTCTCTAGAGGGGAACAGGGGGCGGGGCGGGGGGGGGGGAGGAGGAGGGGGGAGGGAGGGGGCAAAAGGCTGGCTTCTCTGACGACAACCCAGTCGTCGAGTGCTGGCTCCCTGCCACTACGCCCCCATAGCACTGTGAGTCAACACTGAGTGCACTCAGTGCACATGCCCATTTGAGGTTAAGTAGATTAGCTTTGAGAGACGTCTCAAAGCTGAGAGCTCGCTCCCTGCCACTACGCCCCCATGGCACTCAGTTTCAACACAGAGCACACAGGCCCACTTGATTCTCGGCCGTCCACCAGTTGCCGCTCTTCAGGTTGGTGAGCTCAAAGCCCGGAAAGGTGGCGGCGCCGCTAACAAGTTCCCACACAAGTCCTCTTGGCACTCGGAGTCAACACACAGAGCCCCGGCCCATTCACACCGCAGCAGCTCACCAGTTGGCGTTCTCCAGGCTGGCGCGCTCGAAGCCCGGAAATTTGTCCGAGCTTTCCAAGCCCCTCACTAGTCGTCATAGCTCGCTGAATCAATCAACCACTTAACTATCACCGCGCCAGCACACAGCAAGCACGCCTCTGCCACTCACCAGTTGGTGTTCCCCACGTTGACCAGCTCAAAGCCCGCAAAGGTGTCGGTGCTTTGAGACCCTCAGAAGTGCCCTCAGAAGTGCCCTCTGCTGCTCACCAGTTGGTGTCCTCCACGGTGGCCAGTATTAAAGCCCACAAAGGTGTCGGTGCTTTGAGACCCTTCTGACATCCCCTTAGCATTCTGAGTCCAACCAGGGAGCGTATGCGGCACGCGCACTCACGCCTCTGCCACTCACCAGTTGGTGTTCTCTAGATTGGCCAGCTCAAAGCCCGCAAAGGTGTCGGTTCTTCCAGCGAGGTTCGATCCGCTCAGGTTGATTAGGCGGCAGTCACATGCTGGATGGTTGGTTCGAGGGGGAAAGGGGGGGAGGGGGAAAGGGGGTGAGAAATGGGATGGAAGAATACGAAGAAAGGGAGCCCGGTGCTTCCAGCGAGATTCGATCCGCTCGGGTTGATCAGGCGGCAGTCACATGTTGGACGGTTGATCTGGGGAGTGAGGCGGGAAGGGGAGAAGAGAGCCAGGGAGGGGGAGAGAGGCAGGAAGGGGTGAAGAGAGCCAGGGAGGGGGAGAGAGCCAGGGAGTGGGAGAGAGCTAGGGATGGGGAGAGAGCCAGGGATGGGGAGAGAGCCAGGGATGGGGAGAGAGCTAGGGAGGGGGAGAGAGCCAGGGAGGGGGAGAGAGGCAGGGAGGGGGAGAGAGCCAGGGAGGGGGAGAGAGGCAGGGAGGGGGAGAGGTGCAATCTGGTCAGGTAGATGAGCCGGAAGCCACACGCTGGATGGGGGATAACGTTGGGCGAGGGACGGGAGACGACGAGGGAGGGGGGACGGGGGAGGGGGAAGAAGAGGATGGGGGGAAGAGTTTCAACCGAATAAGGATGACCCGCTCAGGTTGATGAGGCGGCAGTCACATGCTGGATGGAAAAAAGGTAAGTGGGGGTGGGAAAAGGAGGGGTGTGGAGGATTAGAAACTCCAAAGGAAGGAGAGTGCAAACAATTTTTGAGGCGCCTCAAAAATCGAAGGAAGGAGAGTGCAAACATGCCAGTGCGCCGGAGAAAACCCACCCTCTTAGCTTGGTCGGCCGCCAATCCTGACCAGATCCGCTCCTCGCTCGTCGCCCCTCGGTTGGTTCTCCTCCTTATCCCCGACCCCCCATTGCTACCCTAGCTCTCGCCATCCCCCCCTCCTTCCCTCCACCTGTCCCTTGCCCTTCCCCCTGCCCGTCCCAGACATCCTCACCATCCTCCTTCCTCTCCCCCTACTGGCAAACACCCATCCCTCTCCCTCCGCCTCCCTCACCGGCAAACAAGGACCTGTAGAGGTCCCGATTGGACATATCCGCGCATCTCTCGTCCCTCCTCCCCCCTGCTACCCAATCTCCGCCACCCCGGTTCACCCCCTCCTCCCCCACCCCTCGTCACCCTCGTACAATCTACTCAATTCTGGATTGGTAAAGGTCCTGATTGGACATATCCACGCACCTCACTCTCGCCCGATACACCTACCTCCCTCCCTCGCCCTCCCCTCCCCTTACTACCCCCGCCCCTGGCTACCCCCTCCCCTTGCTACCCCCTCCCTTCACCAGCAAAGATGGACAGGTAGGGGTCCTGATTGAACATATCCGCGCATCTCTCTCGCCCCCCCCCCACACTGCTACCATATCTCCCCCCCCACCCCCTTGCACCCCCCACCCCCACCTCACCAGCAAAGATGGACCGGTAGAGGTCCTGGTTGGACATATCTGCACCGCGCAGATAAGCGTGGTTATAGGTCTGAGTGGGGAGGTGTGGGGAAGGTGTGGGCGGAGGGAGGAGGGGGAGGGGGAAGGGGGAAGAAGGTGGGAGGGGGAACGGGGGAGGGGGAAGGGGAGGGGAAAGAGTTGAAGAGGGGGTAGGAGAGGGCGAAAGCAGCAAAAAGCAGGGGATATGGGGATTTTAGAGAGTATATAATGGGATAGAAACGTCATTATCAACGTTTCATTACAATACGATGAACATCATTACAAAAATATGAACTTCGTTACAATAAGAACCTATCCAAGCCCACACCTTGAAGTCGGCAGGGGCCTAGCGGGCGCGAAGGGGCCCAGGGGGGCGCGACAGGGCCGAGCGGCGCGACGGGGGCCGAGCGGGCGCGAAGGGGCGCAGGGGGGGGCGCGACGGGGCCTAGGAGGCGCGACGGGGCCCAGGGGGCGCGACGGGGGCCTAGCGGGCACGAGGGGGCCCAGGGGGGGCGTGACGGGGCCTAGGAGGCACGACGGGGGCCTAACTAGCGCGACGGGGGTCTAGGCTAGGGCACGGGCGGAAGCGGTGGGCGGGGGATCCTAACCTAAGCTCTGATACCATGTTATTGTAAGAACGAATGATAGACTAGTAAGAGAAACACATGACAAATACCAGTTGGTTGTACTCATTAGAAGCACACACCTAGTCTAGTCTATAACTTCTACATATATAATATGTATAAGTTATCACTTCTGCCCGTCAGCTTTCCGAGCCAACCTACCAAAAGTACCCACAGAAAGTCCAGGTGAGTCTAGAAGGCATTTTACAGTACTTGCAATGCAAAGCTTCGATTGGCCTTCGATTGTAGTTCCGCTTAGTTTGGATAGCCGAAGCCTTGAGCTTCGATTCGCTTACACGCTGCCGTTTGATACGCTGCGCTGAAGGAGCACTACAGTACTGTATCTGGCCGCCCAATTACGTGGTTGAACCGACCACATGTGTCACACTGCACCCCGGCCAGTTGGTCTCTGCTACCCATTTCCGTACTTCAGAAAGCAGCTTCGCTGTATTCACCTCGCCAAGGCCAGCAGCGCATACGTCTTTTACGGCACGTCTTTTACATCCCGGGGATGCAAATCCGCAGCTGCTGCATACCCCTATGGGCACCAGGGTCACGTGCACGTTACGCCAGCTCCTGTTGAGTCGCATTTGTCCTCCAAATTAGGCTTCCGTCGAACACGCTTTTTCTGTTTCTATTAACAAAGCACTTTTTCTAGGACAGATCCGACGCTAGCGGCTCGCCATGGCACCTCAAGTTGAAGCGTGCGATGAAACGCGCGACGGCCACAATTTGATCCGCGCGCACCCTTGTTTTTGGGCGGCTGCTGCTCACAATCAGGGCACATGTTAACAGGGTAATTACCCTGACTTCACTGAAAATCCAAGGTTGTTCTGATACCGACCCTGTGTTTTCCAGGGCTTTTTTCAAGCCAGCCCTGAGAGAATCAGGGGGATGTATCTACTGACCCGTAGGAGTCCGAGGCGGTTTCGAGGGGTCCCGGAAATCCAGTTAGCCTATAGGGGGTGTAGGAATCTGTCAAACTTCCCGTTCTTCCCTTTCAACCTTAGCCCTCTTCCCATTTTCCCTTAGTTTAGCGGTTGGTTTAAAAATGAGCTGCCATGAACAATTGTTCACGCCACTCAAACTCGCCCCATCCCTCCCACCAAACCCCCTTTCTTCCCAGCCCCCTGGCCTAAATATAGCACCTTCATGTGCGTGATTCATCTGCAGCATATGTGCTGGTGAGGGGGCAGGTTTCCTATCCCACCCCGAAGTCGCCCACTAGCACCCTCACTATCTTGTCCAGCAAAGATGGGTTATAACATATCACGCCTTTTTTTGCACGGACCCTGAAGAATCAGGGTAATTTTCCTACGAGGTCGGATTTTACATGGCAATTTTCAGAGGGGCCCGGATCGTCTGAGATGGCGAAAAACCTAGCGAGAGCCCTGCTCACGATTCGATGTCCATTTCACAGAGCCGATCGGTTTCCTCGCTGACCCCCTACTCTGGGCTTCAAGTTTCGCGCGTCCGATCTTGGAATCTCCCCCACCCCACACCAAGGCCACCTGCGTTCTCGATACCTCAGCTTCACTCAATGCCGTTCATTTCAGGCTGCACGCACAAGGGTTGGGGGCACCTACCGTATTCCAAAAAGCAAGGTCGCTCGCTCAAACTACTTGTAGTAGTGCCAGTGGGTAGCACTTCGAGTTGGCTTTTCCAAGACAGGCAATGGACCACCTCTTGCTATTCTCAAAGCTCGCTTTCCCAACATTTTCAGATCTCAGGCCTCTAGGATCTCTTGGCTCCAGAATCTCATAATCTAAACTTGAAGTCTGGGTCCTCTTGGGACGGCCGCCCCTCTTTTCTATTCCGGACGGCCCCTAACTCTACTACTACGTCCCAAAATACCAGGACCATAAATATGGAATAGGTACGACATAGGTACGCCTTGCTATACGAACAACTATACCTACAATATAGGTGAGATCCATATTTTTGTGACGTACTGCGCAATGGCGGATCTACATAGGTCCACATGCATGGCATGCGGCTATAACGCCTCGCTACCCACTGGGTCAAAACGAGGTTACCAGAGGGGCGTAGCGGAATTGCACGTTCACATCTCACATGCGTTGCACACATCCCCCCCTGGCGCCAACGTCCTCGTTGGCTCAGGGAGTCAGCCCCGCAAGGACCTCGAGTTTTCGCTGGTGTCACAAGTTAGCGACTTTGCTGGTGATGCACAACGGTTACTAGGATCGTTCGCTGGGTTTGCCTCTGGCTACAGATTCAAGTTCTCGCCGAGGGCGGAAAATGTGACCAGCTGGGATTCGAACACTAGGCTCTTAAACCATTATGACGCCTTGCTACCCACTAGGTCAAAACGAAGTTACCAGAGGGGCGCAGCGGAATTGCACGTTCAGATCTCAGGTATGTAACAGTGGCAGTGGCATGCATGGGATGTGGCAGTGACATGCATGGCATGTGGCAGTGGCATGCATGGCATGTGGCAGTTGCATGTATGGCATGTGGCAGTGGCATGTGCGGCATGCGGTAGTAACATGTATGGCACATGGCAATGCCATGTATGGCATGCGGCATTGGCATGTACGGCGTATGGCAGTGGCATGTACGGCATGCGGCAGCAGCATGTACGACATGTGGCAGTGGCATGTATGGCATGTGGCAGTGGCATGTATGGCATGTGACAGTAACATACATGGCATATGGCAGCTCACCATGCATTGATTGCTGGCGATGACTCCCCCCCAGCCGACTGATAGTGGCAGATGAGAGGGCAGGCGATGCGCGGGGGAGAGGGAGGTGCGCCGAAGAGAGGGAGGTGCGGAACAACCATAGCAGCAGCAGCAGCAGCAGTAGTAGCAGCAACGCAGTGATGGAATACTTAGAAGTTGCACAGTCGAGCTGGATTCATTCCATCTGATGGGTGTGCAGAGAGCGAGTGGAGAAGGGTGGAGAGTGTATGAGGTGTGTTGTACCGAGTGCGCAGCAAATCTGACTTCATCCCTGCCCGCCCAAGTGAATGTGCGTGCTCTTGACGATAGCATGCAGATTTGGAGGAGGGGAGGATAGAGAGAAGGAAGGGGGATGCCGACGACATGCTGAATGTTATGTGCTGACTGACAGGCTTAGGTTTAGGCTCAGAATTAGGGTCAGGGTCAGGGTCAGGGTCAGGGTCAGGGTCAGGGTCAGGGTCAGGGTCAGGGTCAAGGTCAGGGTCAGGGTCAGGGTCAGGGTCAGGGTCAGGGTCAGGGTCAGTGTCAAGGTCAGGGTCAAGGTCAGTGTCAGGGTCAGGGTCAGGGTCAGGGTCAGGGTCAGGGTCAGGGTCAGGGTCAGGGTCAGGGTCAGGGTCAGGGTCAGGGTCAGGGTCAGGGCTTCAAGTCTGCCAGATGAATGTGTATGCAATTATAGACAGCACGCAACTGTGGAGGAGCAGAGCGAGAAGGGAACATAGGAGAGGGGCACGGGGGCAAGAGCAAGGGAGAAGATTGTGGGTTCTCTTAAAGAGGACAACCTGGATCGTTACCTTCAGTCAGTGGAGGCACCGCGCGAGCAATGCCAACAGAAGCATCTTTATCAACAGCATCAGCAGCTTGAGTATTTTGCGTAGCATGAGCATAACGAGCAACAGCATCAGCATCATGAGCAGCATCAGCATCATGAGCAGCACCAGCATCATGAGCAACATGACCAAATGCAGCAGCCGCCGTCGCCATTGCTACCGAGTCGCACCTCCTCCCTTTGTAGTACCGTTGCTATAAAGGGAGCTTCTGTGAAACCTGGGGAATCCTGGTCTGATTCCTTCCCTACGGCTATAGCAGCTGTAGCAGCAGTGCAGCAGCCCAAGGCCTTGGAACCTGCGGAAACCACCACTGGGACAGGTACATTTGAGGCGCATGCATCCTGGTCTAAATCCTTTCTAGCAGCGGCAGCTCGGCAGCCAAAAGGCCTCAGAAACACGAAAACCCACCACCGTGACAGAGACTTATGAGGCTCATGCATTCTGGTCTAATTGCTTCCCTGCAATAACAGCAGCGCACTCCAAGGGTCCGGAGCCCGCTACAACCATGACAGGTGCATCTGTGGAGTCCGCAACGCAACCCTAGAGTTTGGAACCCGCTACTATTGGCCCTTCAAGGGCTTCAAGGCAAGTGCAAGCACGGTTCACCGAACTATACTTCTAGTCGACTCCAGACACGCCAGCTCAGCCAGAGGGCTTGGAACGTGCTGCTCCCGGCAGGCCATCAAAATCGTCTTTGAGAGTGCAAGGACAAGCTTCTGCCAAACTGATAAAGTGCCCTGTGCCATTGCAAAGTAATGCTTTGAAGGGTTTGGAACCTGCCACCACCGGACCATCAAGTCCATCATTAAGGGCTCAAGCACGACCTTTCTCATACCTGGTGATGCGGCACTCGGTTACCATGACTGAATGTAACGCTTCCAAGGAAGGTATGGGTCACGTGGAGGCATCACCAAGTGACACATTAGCTTACACTCCCACTGGAGACTGGCTTGTGGATACCTTCATGCGGGCAAGAAACCGTTCCTTCCCAATACCCCGATTGCTTTACAAGGGCCTTGCTGCTTCTGCTTCTGCCGCCGCTGCTGCTGCTGCTCGTTCTTCTGCTCCTCCTCTTGCTTCTGATGTCCCTGTCGCTCTTGCTTCTGCAGGTAATGTCGCATCTGCCGCTGCACTTAGCAGCGCTAGCGATGCCTTGGGCTCCTGTCTGTCGTTATGGACTAGTACGAGCACGTTGCCAGTTGAGGCAACGTGTTGCTAATATCGCATCTGCAAGCATAAGTGATCCTGTTTCTAGAGGCTAGAGCAAGGGGTATGAAAGTACCAGCTGCTTCAAGCGACCGTGGCGACATCTTTCTGGTGCGTCAGGGCTGAGCAGCTTGACCAGCATTAAGATGATAGGTTGTGATGATAATGACGAATATGGTGTTGTCAGATGTGGGTTCACAGGGCCTCCTGCATAATTGTTGGAAGCAGTACCGACCCATAGGGGCTGCTCCGGGCGCATGACTCAAAGTAGGAGACAACGAATGTAGTAGCAGTTCAGGTGATACAGAGCAACTCCATTAGCATTGTATTCAATTTCCGAGGATTTGAAATATTATGTCGAAAAATCATTGTCGTTGCTGCCAGGCCTAGTGCCCTTCCATGTCCACATCAGTTGGTTTTGACCCTGTAACTTGCTCAAGCCTATTTGGGTGTGTCTTGGAGCTATAATGTTGATTATTAAAACAGATACGTACTCACTACACTTGTAAATGATTCGCACCAACTGTTTGCGCTTATCTGATTTGAAGGGAAGATTCACCTCAGTCATGGCTGCCATTCAGCGCACTCAATTGTGCGGGAAAGCTCCAGCTGAACGCCAGCTGGTCGCCAGCTAGCACTTTACTGGCTCGAATTTGCGGCCGTGTACATTCGAGCCAATGAACTCTGCCTGCACGGTGGCTAATTTCGTCCCGTCAGGCTGCCCAAGAACTCTGCACACCCCGATATCTTTGTCGATTGACACACAAACTCGAGTCACATTTTGCCCGTTCGTTCTTGGAGGCCATCCTTTGGTGACAGGTTTCCCTAACCCACCAGAACCGTGTTCTTTACTTCAGTCCGCTATTCGTGCCTCCGCCACGAACGAGTATGTCGCTCCGTACATTACTCATGTCGTTTATTAACATGTGGTTACGTGTCACGTGTCTCATGCCGCCCCGCTCCGTAGCGACTTTAGTTCGTCCTGATCTTCGTCTTCTCCATTCCAGCGCTACAAGAAACAATACCTTAGCTCCTCAGCTTACAAAGCACTGTAACTTTCTTAACTCACATTTACTCTCACTGTAGCTAGATATACACCAGGTGTCCAGCGAGTCCCAGAAAATTGACCAATCACGGGCAACGGACCTTTGACCTGATGGTCCATTCACCTGGGATTTGTGGCACCTGCGACACGGTGGAGACCGGCATGTCCTTGCAAAGAATTTCAAAGAATACGCCACCATTCAATTTTCCACAAAAACCGCGCATCAACGTGACGCACCGTAATGCACCTCTCATGTTTCTCACAAGGAGGTAGTTTTAAAACTACGTTTTATGCAGGTCATAAATTCTGACACCAGGTTTATCCGTGTCCACTTTATGGCCCATTCTCCTGTGGCGAAGGCTTGCAAAATATGTGTGCGTATTACGCCCACGCGGTTTGTCTAAACCAACGATTTGTGGAGCGCAGCCGGTGTATTGTGTACAGTTGCACACCCTAAATCTCCTAATGTCACATTAAAAAAAAAAAACATCACAACCGCCCTAACCGTCACTGCCCAGATCGGCTTCTGATCACATTGCTCCGAAGCCATTTGTGAGTAGCCCGCACCCAAGCGACTTCTATTCGAGACATCAGTGTAAGACGGGTGGTTCTGTTTATTTCGTAATGCCCCATAATTTCCAAACGGGCGATTTTCAGAACTAAGCGAAAGGATGGAAAAACGTACTCCGCTCTCCTTACCTCATGGTTTGGATTCGAGCAATCCGCGGCGATTCTCTTCTCTCCTCTCTCCTCTCCACCATCCCCTCCTAAGGAGCATTCCATATCCATCCCACATATTCGACCCGCCGCCTAGCACCAGTTCTTCTGACACTCTCATTTCATCTTAACCCTAAAACAATCTCTCCTCACCTCACCCTCTGCCTGACCCTTCCCCTTACAGTGGTGATGATTTTGTGTTCTGCGCCAACCTTGGAATCTCATCTCTCATCATCACCAGCGCATGGACGGTGACCGTCTCAACAACAACCGAGCCGCACGAAGCTAACAGAGAACATGATCTTCTTGTATAGCGGCGAGTCAGGCACACGACTCTTCTGGATTCTGGATCGCGGCCGCTTTCCACCAGAAGTATCTCGCCTCGCCTCGCCTCGCCTCACCTCGCCTCCTGTACACACAGACAGTAGCAACAGTACAGTACAGTACGACTGGCTAGGGTACACGACGAACCTGACTGGAGTAGGGGTAAGGTAGGCGAGGAGCGAGGTCTGGCACCACATGATCCGTGTTGAGAGGTCCCAAAACAAGATGACTGTACCATCTCTCGGCCTCCTCGCCGTATCTCATGACAATCCTCCTCTGGCCACTACAAGCGTCACGTTCAGAGAGTACAGGACTGTACAGTAGTACTGTCCATCGGACTCGAGAAAAAAACTGGATTCGCCGCTTCTCTCAGTCTTCCGTCTAGATTCCGAATTTGCCATCGATTGAAATGAACTGGCGCCAGTAATTCTAGACAGAAATGGCTTCTGCGGGCCTCCTCCTGGTGTGCATGGAACCGACCGACCAACCAACCCCCGAGGGTCGTCCACTGAAGAACTATCGTGACGGCGCCACGTGATCAGCACCATCATAGCTTATCACCACCGTGGTGACCACCTGTATTTCAACCACGGATATCGTGTGACGTGCCTCCGCCACGTGTCACCTCCACGTCACTGATGTGGCACATGACCGCACCGTCGCGTGGTCACCAGCTCAGAACGGTTGTGGGCTGAAATCGTGGAAAGGTAGTGGGCCCGTCTCGACCTGGCCAAGAAATCCACCCGTCCCCCACTACGTTGGTCTCCGACCATGGCGAAGACCTCGAACGAGAGCGGTTTATCTCTCACGGTCCACGCGCTTGGAACGAGCATCCCTGCTAGGGTTCCGATGAGGGTTCCGGTGAGAGTTCCGGTGAGGGTTCCGTTTCCGAGTCTGCCGGCGATCCCGAATCCTACGAGCTAGTACTTAGTGGTAGTAGTACGTTTCCTTTAATTAGTACTTCAAACCGCACCATCGCCCCATGTGTGCGCTATGAACTGCCAGTGCCGGCCAGTCTGCTCGTCCGACGGCTCAGAGCCATTGAATTCGACTCGGAGTCCGAGTCGATCATGGACGATCCCAATCCCCCTGTCACGATCGCTGGGGCGTCGCAAACGCCTTCGTTATGGTCGCATGGGGACGCCCATGCGACGCAAGCGATGGCTCGGTCGTGGTCGTTCAGCGATGTGGCCCAGGCGACCACGCAAACGGCGCCGCCCCCGCGGTCGGCGTGGTCGCGATCGCGGTCGTTCAGCGACGTCAGGGCGGCGCAACTGGCGTCCTACGAAACGACCCCCCCGCGGTCGCCGTGGTCGGCGTGGTCGCGCTCGTTCAGCGACGCCCAGGCGACGCAAAAGACGGCCCCTCAGTCATGGTCGTGGGCGCGGCCGTACGGCGACGCCCAGGCGACGCAGATGGTGCGGTCGCGGTCGTTCAGCGACTTCCAGGCGACGGGAACGAAGCGGTCATGGTCCTTAAGCGACGCCCTGGCGACAGGAACGACGGGAAACAAGCGCTCATGGTCCCTAAGCGATTCCCTGGCGACAGGAACGACGAAAAACAAGCGGTCATGGTCCTTGAGCGACGCCCAGGCGACAGGAACGAAGCAGTCATGGCACCAATCCCAGCGGAGGCCGCCGCGGCCGCAACACGAGCGGCACGGGAGCAGCGAGCGACTCTCTGACTGGCTGGAAAACAGCCTTTTCTCCGCGAAACACGGTGACAGTCATGGCAGAGGCGCTGCTTCCCTTCCTTTCCTTCCTTCTGTTCCTGCCACTCCTGCCGTCCCTGCGCCGCGGCACGAGCAGCAGCAGCACGGGAGCAGCCGCACCGGCGAGCGACTCTCAGACTGGCTGGAGAACAGCCTTTTCTCCGTGAAACACGGTGACGGCTGGGGCGTTTCTGCCGCTCCTGCCCCGCAGCACGAGCAGCACGGCGGGAGCCGCGAGCGGCTCTCTGACTGGCTGGAAAACAGCCTTTTCCCCACGAACCGTGGCGTGGGCGTTTCTGCTGTTCCTGCTGTTCCTGTCGTTCCTGCGCCGCAGCACGAGCAGCAGCAGCACGGGAGCAGCGAGCGGCTCTCTGACTGGCTGGAAAAGAGCCTTCTCCCCTCGAAACACGCCAGGGGCGCTCCTGCTGCTCCTGCTGCTCCTGCTGCTCCTCCCATCCCTGCCGCTCTTGCCGAAAAGAGAGAAGGAGCTCATAACACACAAATGGGCGAATCCAATGCAGGATAGAGAAGGGATATAGGCAGAGGAGAAGAGAAGAGACGAGAAGAGATGAGAAGAGAAGAGAAGAGAAGAGAAGAGAAGAGAAGGGCACACTCAAAAGGTTTCAAGGGAACAGCAAAAGCCGTTCAAAGAAGATTAAAAAAGAAAGATAGAAAGAAGGATGCGGCTGAAACGGCTAGCAAGAAGCACGCTTTTGGGTGGCCTCAAAATCAAGCGGCTAGCAAGAAGTACCATTGCGGAGGTTGGCCCCTCTGAAGACAACCCGGTCCGCGAGAGCACGCTCCCTGAGGGAGGTGGGGAGGAAAGGGGGACGGAAAGGAGGCCAAAGAGAATGGAGGGAGATGAAAGAAGGTTGGCCCCTCTTAAGACAACCCGGTCTGCGAGAGCACGCTCGTTGCAAGAGGTGGGGAGGGGAGGGGGACGGAAAGGAGAGTATTTTTCAGAATTTCTCAAGAACACCGCGCGCAAAAAAAAGGGGGGGATTGGAGGGGGACGGATGGAGGGAGAAGAGAGAAGGTTGGCCCCTCTGAATACAACCTGGTCCACAAGAGCATGCTCCCTGAGGGAGGTGGGGAGGGGTGCAATAGGTGGGGGGCGAACAGAGCGAAGGAACTGACTCTGTGAGAGGGGGGGGGGGGGGACGAGAGGCTGGCTCCTCTTAAGACAACCAGGTCCGGGAGAGCACACTCCCTGTGAGAGATGGAGACGGGAGAGTGAAGGGGGGGGGTGCAGAGAGAAGGATTTGATTCTCTAGGGGGGAACAGGGGGCGGGGGCGGGGGGGGGGGGAGGAGGAGGGGGGAGGGAGGGGGCAAAAGGCTGGCTTCTCTGACGACAACCCAGTCGTCGAGTGCTGGCTCCCTGCCACTACGCCCCCATAGCACTGTGAGTCAACACTGAGTGCACTCAGTTCACATGCCCATTTGAGGTTAAGTAGATTAGCTTTGAGAGACGTCTCAAAGCTGAGAGCTCGCTCCCTGCCACTACGCCCCCATGGCACTCAGTTTCAACACAGAGCACACAGGCCCACTTGATTCTCGGCCGTCCACCAGTTGCCGCTCTTCAGGTTGGTGAGCTCAAAGCCCGGAAAGGTGGCGGCGCCGCTAACAAGTTCCCACACAAGTCCTCTTGGCACTCGGAGTCAACACACAGAGCCCCGGCCCATTCACACCGCAGCAGCTCACCAGTTGGCGTTCTCCAGGCTGGCGCGCTCGAAGCCCGGAAAGTTGTCCGAGCTTTCCAAGCCCCTCACTAGTCGTCATAGCTCGCTGAATCAATCAACCACTTAACTATCACCGCGCCAGCACACAGCAAGCACGCCTCTGCCGCTCACCAGTTGGTGTTCCCCACGTTGACCAGCTCAAAGCCCGCAAAGGTGTCGGTGCTTTGAGACCCTCAGAAGTGCCCTCAGAAGTGCCCTTAGCACTCTGAGGGTCAATAGAGAGCACAAGCCTGCTCCCACCTCTGCTGCTCACCAGTTGGTGTCCTCCACGGTGGCCAGTATTAAAGCCTACAAAGGTGTCGGTGCTTTGAGACCCCTCTGACATCCCCTTAGCATTCTGAGTCCAACCAGGGAGCGTATGCGGCACGCGCACTCACGCCTCTGCCACTCACCAGTTGGTGTTCTCTAGATTGGTCAGCTCAAAGCCCGCAAAGGTGTCGGTGCTTCCAGCGAGGTTCGATCCGCTCAGGTTGATTAGGCGGCAGTCACATGCTGGATGGTTGGTTCGAGGGGGAAAGGGGGGGAAAAGGGGGGAAAGGGGGTGAGAAATGGGATGGAAGAATACGAAGAAAGGGAGCCCGGTGCTTCCAGCGAGATTCGATCCGCTCGGGTTGATCAGGCGGCAGTCACGTGTTGGACGGTTGATCTGGGGAGTGAGGCGGGAAGGGGAGAAGAGAGCCAGGGAGGGGGAGAGAGGCAGGAAGGGGAGAAGAGAGCCAGGGAGGGGGAGAGAGCCAGGGAGTGGGAGAGAGCTAGGGATGGGGAGAGAGCCAGGGATGGGGAGAGAGCCAGGGATGGGGAGAGAGCTAGGGAGGGGAGAGAGCCAGGGAGGGGGAGAGAGGCAGGGAGGGGGAGAGAGCCAGGGAGGGGGAGAGAGGCAGGGAGGGGGAGAGGTGCAATCTGGTCAGGTAGATGAGCCGGAAGCCACACGCTGGATGGGGGATAACGTTGGGCGAGGGACGGGAGACGACGGGGGAGGGGGGACGGGGGAGGGGGAAGAAGAGGATGGGGGGAAGAGTTTCAACCGAATAAGGATGACCCGCTCAGGTTGATGAGGCGGCAGTCACATGCTGGATGGAAAAAAGGTAAGTGGGGGTGGGAAAAGGAGGGGCGTGGAGGATTGGAAACTCCAAAGGAAGGAGAGTGCAAACAATTTTTTAGGCGCCTCAAAAATCGAAGGAAGGAGAGTGCAAACATGCCAGTGCGCCGGAGAAAACCCACCCTCTTAGCTTGGTCGGCCGCCAATCCTGACCAGATCCGCTCCTCGCTCGTCGCCCCTCGGTTGGATCTCCTCCTTATCCCCGACCCCCCATAGCTACCCTAGCTCTCGCCATCCCCCCCTCCTTCCCTCCACCTGTCCCTTGCCCTTCCCCCTGGGGATATGGGGATTTTAGAGAGTATGTAATGGGATAGAAACGTCATTATCAACGTTTCATTACAATACGATGAACATCATTACAAAAATATGAACTTCGTTACAATAAGAACCTATCCAAGCCCACACCTTGAAGTCGGCAGGGGGCCTAGCGGGCGCGAAGGGGCCCAGGGGGGGCGCGACGGGGCCTAGGAGGCGCGACGGGGCCGAGCGGGCGCGACGGGGGCCGAGCGGGCGCGAAGGGGCCCAGGGGGGGGCGCGACGGGGCCTAGGAGGCGCGACGGGGCCCAGGGGGCGCGACGGGGGCCTAGCGGGCACGAGGGGGCCCAGGGGGGGCGTGACGGGGCCTAGGAGGCACGACGGGGGCCTAACTAGCGCGACGGGGGTCTAGGCTAGGGCACGGGCGGAAGCGGTGGGCGGGGGGATCCTAACCTAAGCTCTGATACCATGTTATTGTAAGAACGAATGATAGACTAGTAAGAGAAACACATAACAAATACCAGTTGGTTGTACTCACTAGAAGCACACACCTAGTCTAGTCTATAACTTCTACATATATAATATGTATAAGTTATCACTTCTGCCCGTCAGCTTTCCGAGCCAACCTACCAAAAGTACCCACAGAAAGTCCAGGTGAGTCTAGAAGGCATTTTACAGTACTTGCAATGCAAAGCTTCGATTGGCCTTCGATTGTAGTTCCGCTTAGTTTGGATAGCCGAAGCCTTGAGCTTCGCTTCGCTTACACGCTGCCGTTTGATACGCTGCGCTGAAGGAGCACTACAGTACTGTATCTGGCCGCCCAATTACGTGGTTGAACCGACCACATGTGTCAAACTGCACCCCCGGCCAGTTGGTCTCTGCTACCCATTTCCGTACTTCAGAAAGCAGCTTCGCTGCATTCACCTCGCCAAGGCCAGCAGCGCATACGTCTTTTACGGCACGTCTTTTACATCCCGGGGATGCAAATCCGCAGCTGCTGCATACCCCTATGGGCACCAGGGTCACGTGCACGTTACGCCAGCTCCTGTTGAGTCGCATTTGTCCTCCAAATTAGGCTTCCGTCGAACACGCTTTTTCTGTTTCTATTAACAAAGCACTTTTTCTAGGACAGATCCGACGCTAGCGGCTCGCCATGGCACCTCAAGTTGAAGCGTGCGATGATACGCGCGACGGCCACAATTTGATCCGCGCGCACCCTTGTTTTTGGGCGGCTGCTGCTCACAATCAGGGCACATGTTAACAGGGTAATTACCCTGACTTCACTGAAAATCCAAGGTTGTTCTGATACCGACCCTGTGTTTTCCAGGGCTTTTTTCAAGCCAGCCGTGAGAGAATCAGGGGGATGTATCTACTGACCCGTAGGAGTCCGAGGCGGTTTCGAGGGGTCCCGGAAATCCAGTTAGCCTATAGGGGGTGTAGGAATCTGTCAAACTTCCCGTTCTTCCCTTTCACCCTTAGCCCCACTCTGCTCTTCCCATTTTCCCTTAGTTTAGCGGTTGGTTTAAAAATGAGCTGCCATGAACAATTGTTCACGCCACTCAAACTCGCCCCATCCCTCCCACCAAACCCCCTTTCTTCCCAGCCCCCTGGCCTAAATATAGCACCTTCATGTGCGCGATTCATCTGCAGCATATGTGCTGGTGAGGGGGCAGGTTTCCTATCCCACCCCGAAGTCGCCCACTAGCACCCTCACTATCTTGTCCAGCAAAGATGGGTTATAACATATCAGGCCTTTTTTTGCACGGACCCTGAAGAATCAGGGTAATTTTCTTACGAGGTCGGATTTTACATGGCAATTTTTAGAGGGGCCCGGATCGTCTGAGATGGCGAAAAACCTAGCGAGAGCCCTGCTCACGATTCGATGTCCATTTCACAGAGCCGATCGGTTTCCTCGCTGACCCCCTACTCTGGGCTTCAAGTTTCGCGCGTCCGATCTTGGAATCTCCCCCACCCCACACCAAGGCCACCTGCGTTCTCGATACCTCAGCTTCACTCAATGCCGTTCATTTCAGGCTGCACGCACAAGGGTTGGGGGCACCTACCGTATTCCAAAAAGCAAGGTCGCTCGCTCAAACTACTTGTAGTAGTGCCAGTGGGTAGCACTTCGGGTTGGCTTTTCCAAGACAGGCAATGGACCACCTCTTTCTATTCTCAAAGCTCGCTGTCCCAACATTTTCAGATCTCAGGCCTCTAGGATCTCTTGGCTCCAGAATCTCATAATCTAAACTTAGCGATCATAGACCAGTTGGCCTTCAATGCCAGCTGTAACCGTTCCAGCAGGAGTATACTGATCATACAGTAGGGCTGTACCTTGATGGTTCCAAACGCCTGGAAGATGGCCATGGTGTCGGGCTCCGCGAGGTCATAGACGATGGAGCCCACATACACACGCGTGTTCACCGCCGGCTGTGTCGGTACCTCCGCCACGCCGGGGATCTTCTGGTTGATGCTGCTAGCAATCACCTGCGGGGGTTCAGGGTTTCAAATGTAAGCAAGTGGTTGGATTGGAGTTAGAGTGGGGGTCATCGGGAACCCACATACACTCGCGTGCTCACTGCTAGCTGTGTCGGCACCTCGGCACCTCCGCCACGCCGGGGACCTTCTGGTTGATGCTGCTAGCAATCACCAGCGGGGGTTCCGGGTTTTAGGTCCAAGCAGAAGGTTAGACTTAGGATGGTGGTCCTAGACAAGGGAGCCCACATACACTCGCGTGTTCACTGCTGGCTGTGTCGGCCCCTCGGCCACCCCAAAGTATCTCTTATGGGTGATGCTACTCGCAGTCACCTGTGGGGGTTTAGGGGTCAGGGTTTAAAGAATAGAGCATGAGGTCAGGGATTTGGTGGCTTCGATCAAGGTCACGGCGTGTAGCCACCTCAGGGGTTTGCTCCCAATCAACCGGAACCCTAAAGCACCTGCACGCCCATCTGATGCAAAAAAGCACCTGAAAGGGTACCTGTCACGATCGCTGGGGCGTCGCAACCGCCTTCGTTATGGTCGCATGGGGACGCCCATGCGACGCAAGCGATGGCTCGGTCGTGGTCGTTCAGCGATGTGGCCCAGGCGACCACGCAAACGGCGCCGCCCCCGCGGTCGGCGTGGTCGCGATCGCGGTCGTTCAGCGACGTCAGGGCGGCGCAACTGGCGTCCTACGAAACGACCCCCCCGCGGTCGCCGTGGTCGGCGTGGTCGCGCTCGTTCAGCGACGCCCAGGCGACGCAAAAGACGGCCCCTCAGTCATGGTCGTGGGCGCGGCCGTACGGCGACGCCCAGGCGACGCAGATGGTGCGGTCGCGGTCGTTCAGCGACTTCCAGGCGACGGGAACGAAGCGGTCATGGTCCTTAAGCGACGCCCTGGCGACAGGAACGACGGGAAACAAGCGCTCATGGTCCCTAAGCGATTCCCTCGCGACAGGAACGACGAAAAACAAGCGGTCATGGTCCTTGAGCGACGCCCAGGCGACAGGAACGAAGCAGTCATGGCACCAATCCCAGCGGAGGCCGCCGCGGCCGCAACACGAGCGGCACGGGAGCAGCGAGCGACTCTCTGACTGGCTGGAAAACAGCCTTTTCTCCGCGAAACACGGTGACAGTCATGGCAGAGGCGCTGCTTCCCTTCCTTTCCTTCCTTCTGTTCCTGCCACTCCTGCCGTCCCTGCGCCGCGGCACGAGCAGCAGCAGCACGGGAGCAGCCGCACCGGCGAGCGACTCTCAGACTGGCTGGAGAACAGCCTTTTCTCCGTGAAACACGGTGACGGCTGGGGCGTTTCTGCCGCTCCTGCCCCGCAGCACGAGCAGCACGGCGGGAGCCGCGAGCGGCTCTCTGACTGGCTGGAAAACAGCCTTTTCCCCACGAACCGTGGCGTGGGCGTTTCTGCTGTTCCTGCTGTTCCTGTCGTTCCTGCGCCGCAGCACGAGCAGCAGCAGCACGGGAGCAGCGAGCGGCTCTCTGACTGGCTGGAAAAGAGCCTTCTCCCCTCGAAACACGCCAGGGGCGCTCCTGCTGCTCCTGCTGCTCCTGCTGCTCCTCCCATCCCTGCCGCTCTTGCCGTCCCCGCCGTTCCTGCACCGCGCCGCCCGCCGCGTCACGGTTACAGCAGTGCTGTGAATAGTAGGAGTCACCTTGTGACAGGGGCCAACACACGCCGGGGCGTTTCCCCATCACCCCATCCGCGTTATAGTAGGACTCAGCGCAATGGCCCAGTGGCAGCGGAAGAGGCAGAGGCTGCTGCTGCTGCTGCTGCTGCGCCAGGAGCTGCTGCTGATGCTGCTGCTGCTGCTCCTGCTGCTGCTTTCGAGCGGAAGGGAGCTCTGAGTGCCAGTCCCATCGCATCCGGTACAAGTTGTGCTGTTCACCGGTTGCCAACTCTTGCCCCAATCGGTTGCACTGAGCGTCGGCCCGTACCAATCGATTGCACTGAGCACCGGCCCGCCCCAATTGGTTGCACTGAGCACCGGCCCGCCCCGATTGGTTGCACTGAGCGCTGGTCGCTTTTGAGTCAACTCAAAACGCTCCTGGACGGCCCGGTGGCGGCGGTAGAGGCAGCAGAGGCCGCTGTTGCTACTGCTGCTGCTGCACCCGAGGGGAAGAGAACCCCGACTTCGAGACACAGTCCAAATCCCCTCTCAATCGGCTGCCCTGAGCAGCGCGGGGGAGAAACAGAACCTCGTGGGGAGAGGAATGGAACCCCCGTTGCAACCATGGGTCGGAATGGGCACCGGTTGCGCCAGGAGAGGAGTGCTGTTTCTGGGCAGTACAGTGCACCTCAGTGCAATTTCATCCCTCAGAATCACGCTCTGTGGCACCAGCTGCAGCAGCTGCAGGCGATGGGAGATTTCGAGGCGTGTAAGGAGCCCTCTCTTTCCGAGAGGGAAGGAACCTCCGTTTCTCAGGAGCAGGCTTCGTGGGGCCAGTTGCAAGAGGTGCAGGAGGCGCAGGAGGTGCAGCAAGTGCCACAAGTGCCGCAAGTGCAGGAGTTCGCTGCTAACAGGAGGGATGAGGCTCCTGGCTGTAAGAACCAGGGTCTGTGGGACAAGCTGCACGAAGTGCAGCTGTTGATAGAGCTGCTCCAGCGGCACAAGTCGCAGGAGGTGCAGCAGTGGCATGAGTCGCAGGAGCAGCCGGAGCAGCTGCAGATGCTGTTTGATCCGCACGGTCTGCAGCAGCGGCGTGCGTCGCAGGAGTCGCAGGAGCAACGGGATCTGCAGATGCTGCCTGAGCCGCAGGGTCTGCAGCAGTGGCGTGAGTCGCATGAGTCGCAGGAGTCTCAGGAGCAGGGGGGTCTGCAGATGCTATCTGAGCCGCACGAGATGGAAATTTCTGAGGCGTCTCAGGAGTTTTCTTCCAGCAAGAAAGAAGAACCTTCCGTTTCTCAAAGCCAGGTTTCATGGACCGACTTGCAGGATCTGCAGAATCAGCAAGATCAGCAAGATCTGCAGGATCTGCAGGTGTTGTGTGAGCTGCAGGTGATGGAAGACGTTGAGGCTTCAAAGGAGCTTACTTCGAGCAAGAGGAATGAAACTCACTCTTCTCAAAGTCAGGCTTCGAGGGACCAGTTGCAGAACCCGCAGCATCTGAAGCAGGTGCAGGATCTGCAGAATCAGGATCTGCAGAATCTGGATCTGCAGAATCTGGATCTGCAGAATCTGGATCTGCAGGATGTAGAGCAGCTGTTGGTTTTGCAGGATCTGCAAGCGGCTCAGCATCTCACAGACGGCAAGAGCCTCTGCGGCAAGGCTGCTGCAGGGGTAGAAGCTTCTGCAGAAGCTTCTACAGGAGAAAATTCAAGTCCAGAGCTTGTTATTGGGTTGGCGGAGGATGGATCCATTGCTGTTGTGGCTAAAGGTGTGGATAAGAGGAGACGGCTGGGGCAGACAGAGGATGAGGCTCACCTGGGGGCTGCAGGGCATGAGGCTCACCCAGGGGCTGCAGGGAATCAGATGCTTAGTGCACCAGAAACATCGGCGCCTGCAGAAGCAGCAGAGGGCGCATGGCCACCATATGCGGATGCTGCAGAGGGCTCAGGGCCACCAGCTGCAGAAGCAGCAACAGCAGCATTGGCAGCAGCAGTGGTGGCGCCAGGGCAACTACCAGCAGGGTCGACAGGCTCGGCAGGAGCTGCAGGAGCGGCAACACCACCAGCACGAGCATGGTCGCCACAGGCAACAGGGGCGACTGCCAGGGCGCCACTATGGAGCTGGTTTATCAGCAACACAACTTTGTTACATGCAGTAGTGTAACTATATAACATCATATCTATGTTTCAGTGTAGCAATGAAATTATACTCTCTAGTCTCCAAGCTAGCCATGGGGCTCCCTTTGTCAAACATATATATAGTTTAAGTTTGTATAGACTGTATAGGTTCGTATCTTAGAGGGTACAACACTTAGACTTATACCCTTGTACTGTTTTCTCTCGACATTCAATCCTATGTTACGATGGTATCACGCTTGGTAGGTAGGTCCCGCCGCCCACGCTTCCGCCCTAGGCCCTCGTCGCGCCGCCCCTAGCTAGTCATGCCCGTCCTAGCCGGCCCCCTGAGCCGTCGCGCCAGTTCCTAGCCGGCCCCCTGAGCCGTCGCGCCCGTCCTAGCCGGCCCCCTGAGCCGTCGCGCCCGTTTCTAGCTGGCCCCCTGCGCCGCTCGCGCCCGTCCTAGCCGGCCCCCTGAGCCGTCGCGCCCGTTCCTAGCTGGCCCCCTGAGCCGTCGCGCCCATCCTAGCCGGCTCCCTGAGCCGTCGCGCCTGTTCCTAGCCGCCCCCCCCCCCCCCCCCCCCCCCCCCCTGCGCCGTTCGCGCCCGTCCTAGCCGGCCCCCTGAGCCGTCGCGCCCGTTCCTAGCTGGCCCCCTGAGCCGTCGCGCCCGTCCTAGCCGGCCCCCTGAGCCGTCGCACCCATTCCTAGCCGCCCCCCCTGCGCCGTTCGCGTCCGTCCTAGCCGGCCCCCTGAGACGTCGCGCCCGTCCTCGCCGGCCCCGTGAGCCGTCGCGCCCGTCCTAGACGCCCCCCCCCCTGAGCCGTCGCGCCCGTTCCTAGCCGGCCCCCACTGAGCCGTCATGTCCGCCCTAGCCGGCTCCCAGAGCCGTCGCGCCCGTCCTAGCCGTCGCGCCTGTCCCTAGCCGGCCCCTCCCCTGAGTCGTCGCGCCCGTCCCTAGCCGGCCCCTCGCGCCCCCATCGCGCTCGCTCCATACCGGCCCCTTGCGCCCGCCCCTTGTCGGGCCCGCACCCACTCCTAGCCGGCCCCTTCACGCCCGATCCGCGCCTGCCCCACGTTCGTTTCGCCGCCGCCCACCAACGACTCGTCCCCGGCTCGGCCTTCCCGACCAGCACCACACTGCACCGCCCGGCACCGCTCTGCACCGCATTGCACCGCACTGTACCGCATAGCACCGCACTGCACCGCCCGGCACCGCTCTACACCGCACTGTACCGCACAACATCGCACTACACTGCGCTGTACCGCTCTGCACCGCACTGCACCGCACAGCACCGCACTACACCGCTTTGCACCGCACAGCACTGCGTTGCTGCTGCATCAGTCCTGATGGCGGACTCCGTGCTCCGCTTCGACGCAGAGGGACAGCCGATCGAGTTTGACACGTGGCTGATCGACCTCCGGCGTCACCTCACTGGTCAGCGGCAGGACGGCCACTCTCTGGCGGTCCATCTTGACGGTACGCTCCCCTGCCCTAACCCCCCTACTCCCCTGCCTGCTGACCCCTTGTCCGCTGACCGTGAGTCCGCCGCAGCTGCTGCCCTTGCCCGCTCAGTTTGGCTGTCATGTGACGCTGTCGCGCAGCTTGCGATCAGTCATGCCCTCCCCCTGTCTGAGCGTCCACGCTTTAGGTCAATCACGACTGCGCAGGAGTTTCTAGAGGCCGTTGTCAAGCGCTATTCCACCCCGCCTTCTGCCTCTGTAGGTCACCTAATCCTGCCGATGCACTTCCCTGACCTTGCGTCCTTCCCTACTGTCGCTGACCTAGCCGCTCACCTACGCACGATAGACGCGACTTGGCGTGCTACCTGCACTGAGACCCAGCTTAGAGCCTTTCAACCGCCCCTCTGCTCTGCCCTCTACCTGCTTGCCACCCGCCTCCCTGATCATCTTGCTACTACCCGCGACCACTTCCTTAGCACCCACCCTGGTGACCTCACCCTCACTGACTTTGTCGACACCCTGACTGCCATAGAGACCCGCCTGCACTCTATCGCCCAGACCAGCGGTATTGTGCCGGTCCCTATCTTTCAGGGTTGTGCCCCCTCTCAGTGCACCTTCTCCGACGGTTCTGCCGCTGTGGCTGAGTCCGCAGCTGCAGCGCAGATCCGTTCCGGGAAGGGCCGCCGCCCCAAGGCTGGGCGCGGTGGTGGGGGTGGCGGTGCAGGTGGAGGTGGTGGTAGCACTGACGAGGGGACCCTGACAGGTGCAGCCGAGCAGCCGCCTCAGCAGCCGCATGTGTCGCAGCTGGACATGCACCAGCCGCAGCAACAGCCCTCACACCAGCCTCAGCAGCCGCAGCAGCAGAGGCGGGCTAGTGACCTCCCGCCCGTGTGGCCTGGTGCTGGTGATGGCGGTGGACGTGGTGGTCGTGCGCGTGGTGGGCTGCCGGGTGGCGGGTCGGGTGACGCGCGCTGTCAATACCAGCTCCAGACCAATCCTCGCCGTGGTTTTGTTTGTGGTAAGATCGGTCACACCTCCGTCCGCTGTTTCCGTCGCCTAGACGACGTGTTTCGTCAGCGCTTCGGCCCGTCGCCCGACCTCCCCGATTGGCATAGCTTGCTTCGCAGTAGCGTTCAGATCTTTGATATGGACATGGATGAGATTGTTGCTGCCCTGCATGTGATGTATGCTGATGACTCTAGTGTGACTGCTTCTTACTACCCCTTGTTGCCTAGTGTAGGCATGTCTAGTCTTGCCTCCCCTACTGCGTCAGGCGTAGGATCCCCTGCCTTGTTTAGCCTAGGTTCTACTGTCGCTCCTCTGTCTTCAGACGCCACCGCTGCGCTCTCCTTCACCCTCGACTCTGGCGCCTCTCGGTGTTTCTTCCGTGACTCCACTACGCTGACGCCTCTTGGTACTCCTGCTGCGGTTTCCCTGCCGACCCTTCCTCCGGCCCGGTAGTCTCTCGCAGCTCCACCACCCTTCCCTGTCCGGCGGTTCCTTGGGGCTCTATTACAGGCCTGCACATCTCCTCGTTCTCCAGGAACCTAGTTGGTGTCGGCTGCCTCCAGGACCTTGGCGTCACCACTACGTTCCCTTGTCACGAGCGGTACGCTGTCTGTACCGAGGCCGCCACTGGTGCCCCCCTCACCACGTTCCCCCGGGACCCGGTGTCCGGCCTGTTCACACTGGACACCGCGACCCCCTTGGTAGGGACGTCTTCTCAGGTGGCTGCGTCTACCCAAGTTGCTGCGGCCTGCTCCTGTCGGTCGCTCACTCACCCGACACTCCTGTGGCACCACCGTCTAGGTCACCCCGCCCTCCAGCGTCTGCATCACATGTCACAACACGGTCTTGTCCTAGGTCTCCCAGGGTCGTTCCCCGAGTTGTCCTCCTCCCCAGCACCACCGTTCACACCCTGTGTCGAGGGCCGACTCCGCCGCTCCCCTCACTCCTCCTCGTTCCCCCCTACCGCCGTGCCGCTACAGACTCTACACATGGACGTCTGGGGCACCGCCCCCGTACATGGGCCGCGTCGAGAGCGCTACTTCCTCGTGCTTGTCGGCGACTACACTCGCTACACCACCGTGTTCCCCCTGGAGCGGAAGGCCGACGTGCCTGACATTCTCATCATGTGGCTTGTCTCTGTGCGTGTCCACCGCGGTCTCCCTGTCTTGCGTCTCCACTCCGACCGTGGTGGCGAGTTTGCCTCTGGTGTCCTTGGTCGTTTCTGTCGTGCGGAGGGCATCACCCAGACGTTCACCCTACCGGACTCCCTGCAGCAGAATGGGGTCGCTGAGCAACGCATCGGCTTGGTTATGGAGGTGGCCCGTACCTCCATGATCCATGCCGGTGCACCCCATTTTCTGTGGCCGTTCGCTGTTCGCTACGCCACTCACCAGCTTAACCTTTGGCCGCACCCCCAGCAGCCGTAGGTTTTGCCGACCCTTCTTTGGTCCGGGTCTCCTGGTGACGCCTCTGCGTTTCACGTCTGGGGCTGCCTTGCTCACGTTCGTGCCTCTGGCACGGACAAGCTCACTGCCCGCACCTTTCCCTGTGTCTTCCTTGGTTTCCCCTTTGACGCGTCTGACTGGCACTTCTACCACCCGCCGTCTTACCGGTTCTTTCACTCCCGTGACGTCACCTTTGACGAGTTCGTCTCCTTCTACCGCCACTTCCCCCACAGAGGTCCCCCGGTTACTCCCCCCCTGTTCTTGGTCACCCCTTCCCTGGCTGCCCCTGTCCCCCCCCCTCCCCCTTCCCGTCCTGCACCGTCTGGTGTGTCTCACGTCACTCCCCTCCCGTCGGTTGTTCCGGTCGAGGAGTCTGCTGACTCTGGTGGCCCTGCAGTGGAGTCCTTGCCAGCTGCCCCTTCCCAGGCGTCGCCTTCGCCGTCGTCGCAGCAGCAGTTCGTTGACCCTGGGGGTGCTGGCGTTGGGGTGGGTACTAGTCCTGGGGTTCCTGTCGTGGCTTGTCCCGCCGGGCCTGGTAGTGAATCTGGTGTTCGCGGGGTTTCGGGCTCTGGGGGTGTTCCTTCTGGGGGTGCTGGGGTGGGAGTGTTCCGGAGGTAGCCGTGGAGCAGCTTGCCGTCCCGATGTCGGTGTCGTGCCGCCGCAGCAGCAGTCACCGCCGGTGTCAGCCCTTCGCCTGCTTGGCCTCCCGTCCCCTGACCATGTGTCAGTGCCTCCCCTGCCGTCTCCTCCCCTTCCTGTCTACGGCCCTTTGTTCCCTCCCCCGGACTCTTCTCTGGCTCGCCTTCCTCCTCGTTCCCCTCCTGTGTCCCCTCCTCTGTCTCCTGACCCGACGCCTCCATCTCACGTCTGGTCTCGTCGTCCCTCCCGTGCTCGCCCTGTCTCCCCTGTCCCGTGCTCTCATCCTATGTTGCTTCGTTCTTCAAGGTGAAGCGCCCTCCTGGAGAGTAGCCTGTGTTCAAGGCTCACTACGTGGATAGAGGCTTCAGTCAGTGTGAGGGGGTCGACTTCTTTCAGACTTTCGCCCCGACCCCGAAGATGACTACTCTTCGGGCACTGCTACACGTAGCAGCACAGCGTGACTACGAGTGACACTCCCTCGACTTTTCCACTGCGTTTCATCAGGGCAGTCTACACGAGCAGGTCTATCTGCGCCGCCCTCAGGGCTTCACTGGTACCTTCCCTCCTGGGACCCAGTGGCTTTTGTGGTACCCAGTCTACAGCTTGTACCAGGCACCCCACGAGTGGCACGACACGCTGCGTACTACTTTTGCAGACCTGCAGTTCTTTGCGTCTTCCGCAGACCCCTCGCTCTTTCTTCGTTCTGGCCAGACTCCATTCTACATCCTTGTTTACGTAGACGATATGGTCTTTGCCACTGTAGACACCACCGCGCTGGCCTTTGTAAAGGCTGGGCTGCTGAGGAGACACACCTGCACTGACCTAGGAGAGCTGCGCCACTACCTGGGCCTGCAGATCTCCAGAGACAGAGCAGCGGGCACCATCACTCTCACCCAGTCACACTTGGTGCGCCAGGTCCTTCAGAGGTTCGGTCTTGAGTTCTCCTCCGCACAGCCCATACCTCTTCCAGTAGATCACAGGCTCTCTGCTCCAGTTTCTGAGGAGTCAGCAGAGCCCAGTGGTCCTTACGCAGAGCTGGTGGGTTGCCTCATGTACCTGATGACTTGCACTCGTCCAGATCTCGCATACCCTCTCAGCATCCTGGCTCGCTTTGTGGCCACAGGCAGACACAGACCTCAGCACTGGTCTGCAGCTAAGAGGGTTTTGCGTTATCTCGCGAGTACATCAGGCATGATGTTAGTGCTGGGAGGACGCAGGCCGATGGTCCTTACTGGGCACACAGACGCTTTTTGGGCAGACGGCGCTGAGACCCTTAGGTTTTCGCAGGGCTACTGCTTTAGCCTTGGTTCAGGTGCTGTCTCGTGGAGAGCTACTCGCTCCTCGTCTGTTGCCCAGTTCAGCAGTGAGGTCGAGATGTACGCTGATAACAGGGCCATGATCCTCCTGTGTCAGGAGCCTCGACTTGAGGGCAGAGCAAAGCACATCCAGTTGCGGTACTTCCTCCTGCGCGAGCTGCAGCAGCGTCGCCAGGCTTGTGTAGTACACTTGACCTCCGGTGCCAACACAGCTTGTATCTTTACGAAGGCCCTTGTGCCTAAAGATCATCAGCAGCACAGCTAGGCCTTGTTCGTGTTACCTCTCACCTGCTAGGGCCTTGACTATGTACTGACCTTTATATATTTTTTTATTCTTGACTAGCCTTCTGGCCTCTCCCAGTGGCTGGACTAGTAGTGCCGCCCTGGTCTTGCCCTTGTACTGGTCTGTACTTGTTTGACTGGTCTTTCGACCTTTGACTCAGAGGTTGGACTAGTAGTGCTGCCCTGAGTTGCCTTTTCTCTCATTAGGAACTGCACCTATGCAGTCTAGGGGGTGTGTCAAACATATATCTAGTTTAAGTTTGTATAGACTGTATAGGTTCATATCTTAGAGGGTACAATACTTAGACTTATACCCTTGTACTGTTTTCTCTCGACATTCAATCATATGTTAAGACCCTTTGCCTTTGTCACACATCATCGACAGAAGTGATCTGGACCAGACCAAACCGCCTCCCATCCTTCAGCACCCCAGGCTCTCCTTGGTCTCAACCCGGGTACCTGTGTTGACTCCTTTGGCCTAGCGACACATGAGCCGCCACTGTGCGTTGTCCACTATTGCTCCCTTGCATTGACCGTTCTGTTCAAGTGAAAGAATGACTAGAACTAGGCATACAAGGGAATATAACCTAATGGGTTGTTGTGAGAGTACGACCCCCTTACACCACTTGGGCTTTCTTTATTTCCTTCCTATTTCATTTCTCTTTTTATCTCATCTCATTTGGTTTCCTCTTCTCCCTTTTCCATTAACCTTTGGTTTATCCTGCTATTATAATTATATCACCGACCAGGCTTGGGATGTACTGGTGCGCTATATCTAGCGTAATCTTGCTGTAATCCCTTAAAGCCAATAGCCTCGCTTGGCTATACGCAGGGTGATTCTATCTTCTAGAAGGGCCTATTCCCTTAGGATAAGATAAACCTGGTTACCTGATGTACTATGGAGGTATAAAAGCGCCTTGTACTGATCGATAGTGCAATCTGTCCTCGAGTCATTCGATCCTGTGACACTTGGTAATCAGAGCTTTTCTCACTCGGCCGCGCTCAACAAAGCAGCAGCAGCGGGAAAACCTGCCTCGAAAAACCGCCGGGGGCGACCAATTCGACGCCGATTCTGGTAAGCACCAGTTCCGCGTTTTTTCGAATCACCCCCCCCGTGCGTGTTTTGAACCGGATGGCAACCTTCGACAACGCCAAGGTTACCCAACAGCTCTTCGCGCGCATTGCAGCCCTTCAGGAGGAGATGCGAGCGGATCACGAAGCATGGCGAAATGAGTTCGAGCGAGTAACTCGACTCGCCGGAGCACAGCACGATTCGACAACGGCGACGATGCAGCAGTCGCAGCAGTTTCTCGAGGCTCCAAAACAGCGCCCACCTGAGCCGTTCGATCCGAGCGATCGAAACTCCGACGCCCGCAGATGGATCGCCGGGATGGAGATCTACTTCGCAGCCGTCAAATGGAGCTCGCCAGTCTGGGACGGTCAACGTGTACGACTCGTGGCGACACTGATGCGAGGGCCGGCACTCGAGTGGATTGGCGGCAACAGCACTTTTATCCACGGTGAAGCCATGTGGCAGCAGTTCCGCGCCGACCTGCTGAAACGCTTCGAGCCGATAAATTCGGGTTTCCTTGCCCGGGAAAAAATTCATCGCCATCGACAGTTCGGGAGTGTAGCGCAGTACACGCAGCAGATGGAAGAATTTTATAACCGAATTCCCGACCTGACCGAAGGGGAAAAAGTACAGTCGTACCTCGCCGGGCTGAAGACCGAGGTCAAATGACAAGTGGCAGCGTCAAACTACGCGAGCTACAGTGACGTCGTTTCGGTAGCGGAACGCTTCGACATGGTCAACGCCGGGACACGACGGACGCACGTCGGCAGTACGCGACAGGGCGACCGCTCGGCTCACCCCACGTTCGCCGACCCGATGGAAGTCGACAGTTTCGAGGGGCGGCCACGTCCGAAAAACACCAACTACACGTGTGATTTTTGCGGGGTGCCGGGTCATCGAATCTTTGACTGCAACAAAATGAAAGCCGCACGCGCAGAGTATTGGGCATGCAACATTGGCTGAATTCCTTTGGCCAATCAGAAGACAAAAAACGGGAGTCGCCAGTGATTGCGGATCTAGCTGGCGAAAATAAAAAGATCCGGAAGCGGCCGCGGGATTCCAGAAAAATCAACTTCGACAAAGCTGATTCGACGCGAGAAGGAGGAAATGATGGGGGAAAATCTCCACCCCACGACCAGTCTTCGCCAGGGAAAATCGCCGAGAAAAAATACAACTCCGCGAAAAAAGACTTTGCCGAGACGGGGAAACTCCTTGAAGACCCAAGAAATTATAAGGATTCGTTAAAGCTATCCTATAAAGATGCTTTAATGAAAACTTATGATTCTCGAGAGGCTAGAGCCTTGGAGAAAATTCGGGAGGGACTCCAAAAGAAGTAGACAGCTGTGGAGATTATATCGGTACCAGACAACTTGGGGATTAAATTAAGGAGTGTGGAAAGAAGCTGACCTTTCCACGGAGTCAACGTCCTCTCCCGACACCAGCCCACAACGACTACCCATTCCCCAGGGAAGACGTCGGTGGAGCTGAAGAAGCTCAAGAGGAAGCTGGGGGTCTACAAGAAGCTGCACAAACCCCGAACTCCTCCTCCGGATGCATCCAGTTCTTCCGCATCAATGACGCGCACAGTCATCAAGGAAACTCCGGGCCCTGGAGAAGAGCCGTTCTCCAAGCAGCCTCGGCCAGCTGCCAGCTCAGGAGTAGATAGCAACACAAAGGTGTGTACGGAATATTGGGATGTACCATATGACCCAATCAATGAAATCATCTTTGGGTACTCCGAGCAACGCCTGCCCCTCGTGCTCGAGGTCATCTGCAAAGGACAACGCCTCCAAGCACTCGTGGACAGCAGAGCATCACACACCGTCTGCGACAAGGCAGTAATCGACCGACTTCGGGAAGAGTACAAGCCTTCAGGATTCTCTGCAACGATGGTGGACGGAAGCAAGTTACCAGTACACGGTGAAGCAGTGCTACACCTACAAATCGGACCACTGCGCTGGAGACCTGCACTCCCCATCACCAACATCAAAGGGCTTGACTTGATCTTCAGGCGAGACTTCCTAAAAAGATTCAACCCCGAGATCAACTGGGTGAACCGCACAGCAAGCATCTACAACAATGGACGGAGAGCAGAGCTACCCATCTGGAACGATACAAGAGATATCCCAGTGGAGACACTCGCACGATTCGAGAAGGACGTGAAGCGAACCGACACCGGATTCCTGGCGATAGCAACAGAGGTGGAGAACGACGGGGAGAAGACCTCGGAACCTCCGGGAAAGATCAAGGAATTATTGAAGGAGTTCCAAGACATTCTTCCTAACGATCTTCCGAATGAGCAACCGCCATACCGAACACATCAACACGAGATCGTGGAGGAACTGGGTTCGAAGCCGACCTTCCGAGCACCATACCGGCTCAACCCTACGGAGCTGACCGATATGAAAAAACAGATCGAGTATCTCCTAGCCAAAGGACTCATCCGACCATCCACTTCGCCATACGGTGCCCCAGTACTCTTCACACCGAAACCGGACGGAAGCCTACGCGTGTGCACCGACTACCGAGCTCTCAATAAGCAGACTATTAAGAACAAGTACCCGATTCCACGAATCAATAACCTGCTTGACCAGCTTCGGGTAGCCACGGTATTTTCCAAACTGGATCTGCGGTCCGGATACTGGCAGATACGGATGGCGGACAACTCTATCCACAAAACTGCTTTCCGAACTCGGTATGGATCGTACGAGTATTTGGTAATGCCATTCGGACTCACCAACGCACTTGCAACGTTCTAAGCCGAAATGAACCACATTCTACGACCACTTTTGGATGAGTGCGTCGTGGTGTACCTGGACGACATCCTCATTTACTCGCGCGACATGAAGCAGCACGTCGAACACCTGCGACGCGTCTTCGAAATTCTTCGACGAGAACGATTCTACGTCAAACTGTCCAAGAGCGAATTCGCCCTTGAGAAGATCCAGTTCCTAAGACACATGGTGAGCGCTCAAGGAGTTCACGTCGACCCCAATAAAATCGAAGCCGTACGTACGTGGAAGACACCCGAGAACGTGAAGGAGTTGCAGCAGTTCCTAGGCTTCGCTAATTACTACAACAGGTTCATGCCACAGTATGCGAAACTCGTAGCACCACTCACGAATCTGCTGAAGAAGAACACGCCCTACAAATGGGAGCCGAAGCACCAGGAAGCCATGGAGCAGCTGAAACAAGCACTCACGTCCGCACCAGTACTCATCTTGCCAGATCCCGAACGCGACTACATTATCGAAGCTAACGCCAGCGACCAGGCAGTGGGAGTAGTCTTGATGCAAGACCAAGGGAATGGACTGCAACCAATTGCCTACCTCAGCAAGAAACTACACGGGGCAGAACTAACTACCCAATACACGACAAAGAGGCCCTTGCCATCGTCATCGCCTTCAAAGCGTGGAGATGTTATCTCGAAGGACGAAGAACAACTGTCTACACCGACCACTGCAGCCTGAAATATTTGAAGACACAACCCAACCTTTCCAGGTGGCAGGTCCAGTGGATCGACTTCCTCGAGACACACTTCTACTACGGCATCGTACAAGCCCGGCCACAAAAACAAAGCAGACGCTCTCAGCTGGCCTGCACACATTGCCGCTATTCAGATCGAAGGGATGAATCCACTACTCAAGGGACTCTTCACACACGGGTACGCCATCGACCCCGAAATTCCCTTGGCAGAAAAGCGACATCTGCTACAGTGGGACAGTGACATCGCGTACCGGAAAGGATCAACAAAAATCTGGGTACCCAATTACCCTCCTTTGCGCCAGTTACTATTCGACGAATACCAAGACGTCCTCTACGCCGGACACTTCGGTAGCAACAAGACGCTGACCGGTATTGCAAAACACTACTACTGGCCCCACTTGGCAGAGGATGTTCAGAAATTTGTCACCTCGTGTGATACAGGTCAGCGGATGAAGAGCAGCAAGCAGAAGAAGGCGGGACTACTGCAGCCTCTTCATGTCCCAGAACAGCCATGGAAAGTGGTTAGCCTGGACTTCATCACTGGGTTACCACCTACCACCAACGGTCATGACGCAATCCTTGTCGTCATCGACAAGTTCTCCAAAATGGGACACTTCATCCCGACACACACGACAGCTTGCACCGAGGAGACAGCACAATTATTCGTTCGTTACATCATCTCACAGCATGGCATTCCAACCACACTTATCTCCAACCGAGACCCCAAGTTCACCAGCAAGTTCTGGAAGGAACTTATGTCTCTACTCGGGACCAAACTCGCCATGTCGTCCGCTTACCATCCGCAGACAGACGGACAGACCGAGCGCCTCAACCAGATTGTCGAGCAACTCCTCCAAGCAGCCTGCAAGGACGACATCTCCAAATGGAACTTGCACCTGCCCGTCCTAGAGTTTGCTTACAATAACGCTACACATGCCGCTACGGGACAGACGCCGTTCTTCCTCTCTTAAGGACGCCACCCACTCACACCACAGAAACCGACAACATCCGCTACAGTCCAACCTGCACATGATTTCATCACAACCATGCATCAGCTTTGGGATCGGACCCACAAGTGCCTCCTCGACATACAACAGCAACAGAAGCGCCAGGCCGATCGCCATCGCAACGACCACACCATTACCGTGGGAGACCAGGTGCTCCTTGACACCCGCAACCTTGACATCAGCCATCTCCCATCTAAACTGCGACCTCGCTTCTGCGGGCCTTTCCTCGTTGAAGCACAGGTCACTCCTGTTACCTTCCGCTTACGCCTACCAACTACCTGGAAGATTCACAACGCCTTCCATGTCCAACTTCTGAAGCCCTATCGGGATCCGAACACGATCTTCGTCGGACGCCAACCGCCGCCGCCGCCGCTCGTCCTTGTCTAGAATGAACCCGAGTTCGAGGTCGAGTCCGTGCTTGCACACCGCCGTCGTCGGAATGGCACCGTGGAGCTTCTCATCCGTTGGAAGGGTTATGATCCTTCTGAGGACAGCTGGGTACCTGATTCCGACATGGGTAACGCCCGTCGTCCTCTGCATGACTACCTTGTCAAGCAGGGTGTTACTTCTACCACCCAGCTTTGAGGGGGGGAAGTGTGAGAGTACGACCCCGTTACACCACTTGGCCTTTCCTTATTTCCTTCCTACTTCATTTCTCTTTTTATCTCATCTCATTTGGTTTCCTCTTCTCCCTTTTCCATTAACCTTTGGTTTATCCTGCTATTATAATTATATCACCGACCAGGCTTGGGATGTACTGGTGCGCTATATCTAGCGTAATCTTGCCGTAATCCCTTAAAGCAAATAGCCTCGCGTGGTTATACGCAGGGTGATTCTATCTTCTAGAAGGGTCTATTCCATTAGGATAAGATAAACCAGGTTACCTGATGTACTCTAGGAGTATAAAAGCGCCTTGTACTGATCGATAGTGCAATATTTTCTCGAGTCATTCGATCATGTGACAGTTGTACTCCCTAAGGCACAACCCTATATATTCTACAAAAACATACAATATATGTTTGACACACCCCCTAGACTGGATAGGGGCAGTGCCCAATGAGAGAGAAACAGCTCACGATGGCACTACTAGTCCAGCCTCTGAGGCAGGGGTCTAAAGACCACTCAAACAAGTACAGACAAGGCAAGAGCAAGGCCAGGGTGGCACTACTAGTCCAACCATTGGGAAGAGGCCACAAGGCCAGTTAAGGTAATATATATAAAGGTCTATACACAATCAAGGTCCTAGCAAGTGAGAGGCTACAGGAATGAGACCTAGCTGTACACAGTGCCGCAGATGATCTTTAGGCACAAGCGCCTTAACAAAGATATCAGCTGTGTTGGCACCTGAGGCCAAGTGTACTACACGAGCCTGGCGACGCTGCTGCAGCTCGTGCAGGAGGAAGTACCGCAGCTGGATGTGCTTCCCTCTGCCCTCAAGTCGTGGCTCCTGACACAGGAGGATCATTGCCCTGCGTACAGAACCGGGGCAGAGCTAGGCCGCTCACCCAAGTCGGTGAGCAAGAAGGTCAGCCAGCGGAGCTCTTGTGCCGCCATGGCACCTGCGTAGATCTCAGCCTCACAGCTAGACTAGGCAATAGACGAGGAACGGGTGGACCTCCACGAGATGGCACCTGCACCAAGGCTAAAGGAGTAGCCCTATGAGGACCTGAGAGTCTCGGCGTCGTCTGCCCAAGAAGTGTTTGTGTGCCTAGTAAGGACCACTAGTCTCCGTCCTCCTAGCACTAGCCCCATGCCCGATGAACTTGCTAGATAACGCAAAACCCTCTTAGCAGCCGACCAGTGCTGTGGTCGGTGTCTGCCTGGGGCCACAAAGCGAGCGAGGATGCTGAGAGGGTATGCGAGATCTGGACGAGTGCAAGTCATCAGGTATATGAGGCAACCCACCAGCTCTGCGTAGGGACCACTAGGCTCTATAGCCTCCTCAGGGACTGGGGCAGAGAGTTTGTGGTCTACTGACAGAGGGGTGGGCTGTGCGGAAGAGAACTGAAGGCCGAACCTCTGAAGGACCTGGCGCACCAAGTGTGACTGTGAGAGAGTGATGGTGCGAGCTGCTCTGTCCCTGGAGATTTGCAAGCCAAGGTAGCAACGCAGATCTCCTAGGTCAGTGCAGGTGTGTCTCCTCAGCAGCTCGGCCTTCACGGCGACCAGTGCGTAGATCATCTACGTAGACAAGGACGTAGAACGGAGTCTGGCCAGAACGGACAAAGAGCGAGGGGTCTGCAGACGAAGGTAAGAACTGCAAATCAGCAAGTGTAGCACGCAGCGTATCGTGCCACTCACGGGGCGCCTGTCGCAAGCCGTAGACGGGGTGCCGGAGGAGCCACTCGATTCCAGGGAGGAAGGCACCGGAGAAGCCCTGGGGGCGGCGCTGGTAGACCTGCTCGTATAGACTACCCTGGAGGAAAGCTGTGGAGAAGTCAAGGGAGTGCAGCTTGTAGTCACACTATACTACTACGTATAGCAGCGCCCGAAGAGTGGTTATCTTCGGGGTCGGGGCGAAGGTGTGAAAGAAGTCCACCCCTCTCACGCTGACTGAAGCCTCCAGCGACGTAGCGCACCTTGAAGGCAAGCGGCTCTCCAGGAGGGCGCTTCACCTTGAAGAGCCACCGGCCATCAACTACGTTCACCCCAACTGGGGGAACTGCGTCGACGAAGGTACCGGTGGATCTCCAAGATGTCATCTCCTGCTCCATGGCAACTATCTACTGAGAGGCCCAGGGTCCCGAGGTGGCCTTAGCGTAGGTGCGAGGGGACAGGATGTCGAGGGCGTCTGGGCCACCCTCAAAGACTACTAGCATAGAACAAAGATGGGGAGCGGCCTCAGACAGGAAAGTGAGCTCGAACTGCCTGTCCTCTAGGACGTTGCTGCCAAGAGCAGCCACACCCACGACGGTCGGAGGGCAGGCAGGGTCAGAGACCAAAGTGGTGGCGTAGTCCAGGCGGCGGGTAGCGGCGAAGTCAGTGACAGCAGCGACAAGAGCTGACAGACTCGAGATAGGAACGGACGGGTCAGTAACAAGAGAGGCAAGGACATGAGGAACAAGGGGACGCACAGCACGGAGGAAGTCTGAGAACGGAGGCGGGGCCATAGCAAGCGACGACGGAGGAGGAGACGGAAGGAAAGGAGGAGCACAAGACGCGTGAGAGCGCAGCAACATAGGGTGAGAATGCGGAACAGGGGAGGTAGGATGAGCACGAGACGGGCGACGAGACCAGACGTGAGACGGAGGAGTCGGGTCAGGCGAGAAGGGAGGAGATACAGGATGAGAACGGGGAGGGAAACGAGCCGGAAAGGAGTCCGGGAGAGGATACACGGGGCTATGGACCGGCAGAGGAGGAGGCGGCGGCAGCGGGGGAGGCAGCGTCGGGCGGTCAGGGGAAGGGAGACCGAGGAGGCAAAAGAGCGAACACCTGCGGCGACAGCTGCGACTGCTGCCCGACTCCAACTCCCGAACCTCCAGCGACAACATGGCTCCCTCCGAGAAGCCCCACGCCAGCACCCCCAGAACCCGCTCTAGAACCAGATCCAGCCCGCTCCCCAGCACCCCCAGAACGCACGAACACCAGCGGCGGTGACGACAGCGGTTGCGGCTGCGGCGGTAGCGGCGGAGGCGGTTGCGGCGGGGACAGCAGCGGCGACGATAGGGGAGGCGAGACCGGGGCAGGGACAGGCGGGGGAAGAGATTCCGCCGAGCCGCGAGAGTCAGCGGACTCCTCAGCAGGGACAATCGACAGGAGGGGGGTGACGTGAGACACACCAGACGGGGCAGGGCAGGGAGGGGGGTGGACAGGGTCGACCGGGGGAGGGGGGGCACGAGAAACTGGGGGGGAGTGACCGGGGGACCACGGTGGGGAAAGCGGTGGTAGAAGGAGACAGACTTGTCAAAAGTGACGTCACGAGAGTGAAAGAACCGGTGAGAAGGCGGGCGGTAGAACTGCCAGTCCGACCAGACGAGGGGAAAACCTAGGAAGACATAGGGGACAGTGCGAGCAGTGAGCTTGTCGGTGCCAGAGGCATGAACGTGTGCAAGGCAGCCCCAGACGTGGAATGCAGACGCGTCACCAGGGGACCCGGTCCAGGGACAGGTCGGCGAAACCTGCGACCGTTGAGGGTGCGGCCAGAGGTTAAGCTGGTGAACGGCGTAGCGAACGACGTAGCGAACGGCGAACGGCCACATAAAATGGGGTGCACCGGCATGGATCATGGAGGTACGAGCCACCTCCATGACCAAACCGATGCGTCGCTCAGCGACCCCATTCTGCTGCGGGGAGTCAGGCAGGGTGAACGTCTGGGTGATGCCCTCTGCACGATAGAAGCAACCAAGGCAGCCAGAGTCAAACTCACCAACACGGTCGGAGTGAAGACGCAACACAGGGAGGCCTTTGTGAACACGCGCAGAGATAAGCCACGGGAGAAGAACGTCAGGCACGTCGGCCTTCCGCTCCAAGGGAAAGACGGTGGTGTAGCGGGTATAGTTGTCGACAAGCACTAGGAAGTATCGCTCTTGACGCGGCCCATGGACGGGGGCGGGGCCTCAGAGGTCCATGTGCAGGGTTTGCAACGGTGCGGAGGTAGGGGGGAACGAGGAGCAGTGAGGGGCACGGCGGAGCCAGCCCTTGACACAGGGCGTGCACGGAGGCGCGGGTGACAAGGGGAGCGCAGGGAACGACTCAGGGAGGCTTAGGACAAGACGGTGCTGGGACATGTGACGGAGACGGGTGAGGGCGGGGTGACCTAGACGGTGGTGCCACAAAAGTGACGGGTGAGTAAGCGACCGACACGAGCACGCCGCAGCAACCTGGGAAGACGCAGGTACCTGGGGAGGCATCCCAACCGGGGGGGAAGCGGTGTCCAGCGTGAACAGGCCAGACACCGGGTCCCGGGGGAATGTGGTGAGGGGGGCACCAGTGGCGGCCTCAGTACAGACAGCGTACCGCTTGTGCCCAGGGAACGTAGTGGTGACGCCAAGGTTTTGGAGGCAGCCGACACCAACTAGGTTCCTAGAGAACAAGGGGATGTTCAGGTCTGTAAGGGAGCCTGAGGGAACTGCCGGACAGGGTAAAGTAGTAGAGCTACGTGCAACTACAGGACCGGATGAAGGGTCTGCAAGAGCAACTACAGCAGGAGCGGCAAGCGGCGTAAGCGTCGTGAAGTGGCGAAAGAAACACCGGGAAGTGCCGGAGTCAAGGGTGAAGGAGAGCGCGGCAGCGGCGATAGAGGTCGGAGGAGAGAGGGATGACCCTAGGCTAAACAAGGCAAGGGATCCTACGCCTGACGAAGTAGGGGAGCTTGAACTAGGCACACTGGGCACACTACGCTAGGCAACACAGGATAATCGGAACCAGTCACACTAGAGTCATCAATATACAGCGCATACAAAGCAGAGCTAATCTCATCCATGTCTATATCAAATATCTGAACACGACGATGGAGTAGACTTTGCTAGTCGGGGAGGTCAGACGACGGGCCGAAGCAGAGAAACAGGTCATGTAAGCGACGAAAGCAACGGAGTGGGGGTATGACCGATCATACCGCACACGAGGCCGCGGCGAGGACCGGTCTGGAGCTGGTACTGGCACCGCCCGTCACTCGGACTACCACCCGACAACACGCCGCGCGAGCGACCACTGCGACCACCGTCACCTCCAGCTCCATGCCACCCGGGCGGGAGATGACCGACCCTCCGCTGCTGCTGCTGATGCTGCTGCGGCTGCTGCTGCTGCTGGTCGAGCTGCGGAGCCTGCTGCTTCTGCCGGGGCGGTTGCTCCGGGGCACCAGCCCCAACCCCCTCGTCAGTACTACCAGTAGGCAAGCCACTTCCACCACCGGCACCACTCCCTCCTCCGCTACCTCCGCCGCGCCCAGCCTTGGGGCGGCGACCCTTACGCGGATGAAACTGCACCGCGGCGGCTGTCTCCACAACCAGAGCTGTCTCAGCAACCGCAGCACAACCGTCGGAGTAAGAGCACTGAGTAGGGGCACAGCCCTGAAAGATAGAGCTAGACTAGGCGATAGAGCGCTGACGGGTCTCTATGGCAGACAGGGTGTCGACAAAGTCAGTGAGGGTGAGGTCAGCGGGGTGGAGACTAAGGAAGTGATCGCGGGCAGTGGCAAGACGGTCAGGGAGGCGGGTGGCAAATAGGTAGCGGGTAGAGCAAATGGAGGGCTGAAACACACGAAGCTGAGCCTCAGTGCAGGCAGCGCGCCAGGTCGTGTCTAGCGTGCGCAGGTGGGCGGCTAGGTCAGCGACAGTGGGGAAAGACGCAAGGTCATGAAAGAGCATGGGCAGGATCAGGCGACCTACAGGCAACAGCCTCTAGGAACTCCTGCGCAGTCCTGACGGACCTAAAGCGGGGGCGCTCTGACAGGGGAAGGGCATGACTAATCGCAAGCTGTGCGACAGCGTCACGTGACAATCAGATAGCACGGGCAAGGGCAGCAGCTGCAGCAGACTCACGGTCAGCAGAGGTGGGGTCGGCGGGGAGGGCAGCATCGGGGTCCAGAAAGGGGAGCGTACCGTCAATGTGGACGGCCAGAGAGTGGCCGTCCTGCCGTTGACCAGTCAGGTATCGTTGGAGGTCGACGAGCCACGAGTCAAACTCAATCGGCTGCCCCTCAGCATCAAAACGCAGGACCGAGTCCGCCATCTTGGTTGCAGCAGCAGGAGAAAGACAGTACTAGGCAGGAGAGAGCGGCGGAAAGCGGTGATGTGCGTTGCAGAGCGGTACTGCGCGGTAACGGGAGGTGCATTACGGTAGGGTGCAGTGCAGTGCGGTGCAGGGTGGTGCAGTGCGGTGTAGAGCGGTACCGTACGGTGCAGTGCGGTGCAGAGCGGTGCGGGGCGGTGCAGCGCGGTGCAGAGGAGCCGACGGCGGCGAGGCGTCTAGAAGACGGGGCCGCGGGTGGCAAGGCGACGGGGCCGGCATAGAGGCGGGGCCGGCAGGTAGGCGGGTTGCTAGGCGACGAGGCCGGCTAGGTAACGGGGCCGCGGGGCTACTTGAATGAGGCATGTACGGGCACCATGACTTTGATCTCATGGAATGATGCATGGGCATGCATGGGTTGGTACTGGCACTGTGATGAGTGTGCAAAAATAAAGGAAATATGGCCCAGTCCGAAGAAGGAACACGTGACCACCACAAAGAAGCCTAGCCCACGTACATCCTCGCTCATGTATAGGTTCGTTGGGGCTTTTGCCCTTGCCGGGCAGGGGTATCAGGTCATGTGGGAGGTATGTCGAAACCTTGGGTTACGGAACAGGGAAAACAACCTTCTATCGCCTAATACGGGGGAAAGGGGGCTTATGGAATGCAATCCTTGAAGCTGCTGACAAGTCGATGGCTGCAGTGCGTGAAAGTCTGTCGCATCGCGAGGGAGGCGTGGGGTTCATCAGTGTTGATGGGAGATGGTCCCAGGCGCGGGAGGCGGAGTGGTGCATCATGTCGTTTCTGCATCCGGACTGTCGGAAGATACTCCATGTCGAAAACACAAAAATGGAAGCACGACCCTTCTTCCCCCAAGTTGGAGGGTATTGCCTTCAACAACGGCATGAACTTTCTTGCAGAGACCGGGCTTGAGATGGAGGGTATTGTGACTGATGAAAGTGGGACTTTTCAAACAGTCGCAGCTGAGAGAGGGGTTCCGCACAAGGTCGATTGGTGGCATAAGCGGCGGCCAGTGCAGAAGTGTTTTGAGAATGAGGTGCAGGTCGTGCTGAGACTAGTGGTTGCAATCGCGGACGCCAAGGTCGTGGAGGATCTGCACGTGCATACGGTGACCGAACTCTGTGCATGGCTGCATAATAAAGCACCTGACAAGGTCGCCGGGGCGGTTGGTAAGGACGGGCTGATTGCAACGGTGTGCACAGTGCGGAATATTGAATATCGTTTAGTGAAGCCCGTGGATGCAAAATACATGCATCCCGAGCTGCGCCAAGTGGTAAGCGCACGAGGTGAGGAGGGAGGGGGGGGAGGGGCAACACAGGAGATCGAAGGGGAGGACGGTGCAGACACCGAGACGATGGAGGTGCCAGATCTGTTCTCGGTGATACACTCCATACGAGACAACACTGGTCGCGCTGCACTAGTGGGCGGAGCAACACCTAGAGGCATATGAAAAGGAGTTTTACACTAGGGCTGGGCACGGACCAGACTCAGCAACCAGCATCATGGGGCAGACAGACCGCCAGTTGAATGGGCTGACCTATAACTTCCCTGGCTATGAAGAGGGCACGAAGGATAAACTACGGCCTGTGCATGGATGCGGATGGGGCGGGGCCCGGAGAGGGAAGAATTTTGAGAAGAAATGTGAAAAAGGTGAGCGGGGGTAGGGGTTGCAGACCAACAAAGGGGTACAATGGTAGCTTCCCTGGTGCGCGAACAAGGCCCCCACACAACGAAGGGGGTGGACACCGAGTCGTACCACATGATCACCCTCGGAAATACAAACCCTCATCCAAACCAACCCTTGCATGGGTGGCAGGCCCCAAAGAGCAGAGCTTGCCTCCTTGTGCCGGGGCTTCCGTCAACCCGGGAGCGCAGCCAACAACGTTGGCGCCGGCTAGCCCTGCCAGCCGTACATGCGGGGCTGTTGATGATGCGACACGATTGTCCGATATGTAAGAATTCTGGTTGGCTTCTGTACTTCATGGATAGAAGAAGCGTGCTTTCCATAGGTTCAGCCAACATGTCTCTCCTGCCCCTGTTCTGCAGGTCTGGCTCAACCAAACCATATAAGCGAGCAAGGGCTGTGCCGGTTCCCAGGGGATGGTCAGCAAGCCCATCCACTAACGATGTCCCGGTAAACCGGGTATGTCTAATGGAGGCAAAGCACATGCTCACAGAGCTTGCCACCCTGACGGGGCTGCGGGGCCGCTAGGGGACGGGGCCGCGGGGCAGCTAGGGACGGGGCCGCGGGGCAGCTAGGGGACGGGGCCGCGGGGACGCTAGGGGACGGGGCCGCGGGGCCGCTAGGGGACGGGGTCGCGGGGCCGCTAGGTGACGGGGCCGTGGGGCCGCTAGGGGACGGAGCCGCGGGGCCGCTAGGGGACGGGGCCGCGGGGCCGTTAGGGGACGGGACCGCTAGGGGACGGGGCCGCGGGGCCGCTAGGTGACGGGGCCGCGGGGCCGCTAGGTGACGGGGCCGCGGGGCCGCTAGGGGACGGGGTCGCGGGGCCGCTAGGGGACGGGGCCGCGGAGCCGCTAGGTAACGGGGCCGCGAGGCTGTGAGGAGACGGGGTTGCGGGGCCGCTAGGGACGGGGCCGCGGGGCCGCTAGGGGATGGGGCCGCGGAGCCGCTAGATGACAGGGCCGCGGGGCCTGTAGGTGACGGGGCCGCGGGGCCGCTAGGTGACGGGGCCGCGGGGCCGCTATGGGCTGGGGCCGCGGGGCCGCTAGGGGACGGGGCCGCGGAGCCGCTAGATAACGGGGCCGCGAGGCCGCGAGGTGACGGGGCTGCGGGGCCGCTAGGGGCGGGGCCGCGGGGCCGCTAGGGGACGGGGCCGCGGAGCCGCTAGGTGACGGGGCCCCGGGGCCGCTAGGGGACGGGACCACGGGGCCGCTAGGGACGGGGTCGCGGGGCCGCTAGGGGACGGGGCCGCGGGGCCGCTAGGTGACAGGGCCGTGGGGCCGCTAGGGACGGGGCCGCGGGGCTGCTAGGGGACGGGGCCGCGGGGCCGCTAGGTGACGGGGCCGCGGGGCCGCGAGGTGACGGGTCGCGGGGCGACGAGGTGGCTAGGACCTAGGGCGGAAGCGCTAGGGGGGGGGGGGGGGGGGGCTACCTACTCATGATACCATGTTCAAGTGAAAGAATGACAAAAACAAGGCATACAATGGAATATAACCTTATGGGTTGTACTCCCTAAGGCACAACCCTATATAGTCTACAAAAACATACAATATATGTTTGACACGTTCAGGCTACTATCCCCATCTCTCAGCACCCGAGGCTCTCCCTGGTCTCCACTCCAGTCACTGGGTTCACCCCCTTGGCCTTCCGGCACATCAGCCGCCGCTGTGCGTTGTCCACTATGGCGTCTGTGAAGTCCGCTCCTGTCACATCCGCCCCTGCAAGCAGTTGATCGAGGTGGGAGAAGCAGGGGTGGCGGGGTAGCAGGGATGTGAACCATGAGAGCCGGAGAGGTGACACAGTTTTGAGGCGCCTCAAAACTAGAACCATGAGAGCCGGAGAGGTGACACAGTTTTGAGGCGCCTCAAAACTAGAACCATGAGAGCCGGAGGGGAGACACAGTTTTGAGGCGTCTCAAAACTAGAACCATGAGAGCCGGAGAGGTGACACAGTTTTGAGGCGCCTCAAAACTAGAACCATGAGAGCCGGAGAGGAGACACAGTTTTGAGGCGCCTCAAAACTAGAACCATGAGAGCCGGAGAGGTGACACAGTTTTGAGGCGCCTCAAAACTAGAACCATGAGAGCCGGAGAGGTGACACAGGAGCTGCCGCTGTGCGTTGTGCACTATGGCATCCGTGAAATCCGCTCCTGTAACGTCAGCACCAGCAGGCAGCTGGTAGAGGTGGGATGGCAAGGGAGCGAAACCGGGGGGTTTAACTAGCCAATGTGCTTTGTCCACCAAAACATATGTGAACGAAAAGAAGTTTAAAGAACGAAGCACATGAACATAGGGTGATGGACCAGGGGATGTGCAAACGACAGAGATGCACCAGCGAATGGAGACAGAAGAGAGCTTACCCTCGAACTGTGAACCAGAAAGAATCGCATTAGTGAAGTTTGCTGGCAGGGGGTGAGTGAAGGGGGAAGGGGGAAGGGGGAAGAAGCGAGAAGGAGGAAGGGGGAAGGGGGAAGGGAGGGGGGAGGTGGAGGGGGAGGTCAGAATCCCAAGGTAGCAACGTGGTAAGAGAGATTTGCAACGAAGCATGTGAGAAACGGAGCTCCTTGAAAAGAGAGAAGGAGCTCATAACACACAAATGGGCGAATCCAATGCAGGATAGAGAAGGGATATAGGCAGAGGAGAAGAGAAGAGACGAGAAGAGATGAGAAGAGAAGAGAAGAGAAAATAAGAGAAGAGAAGAGAAGAGAAGAGAAGAGAAGAGAAGAGAAGGGCACACTCAAAAGGATTCAAGGGAACAGCAAAAGCCGTTCAAAGAAGATTAAAAAAGGGAGATAGAAAGAAGGATGCGGCTGAAACGGCTAGCAAGAAGCACGCTTTTGGGTGGCCTCAAAATCAAGCGGCTAGCAAGAAGCACGCTTTTGGGTGGCCTCAAAATCAAGCGGCTAGCAAGAAGTACCATTGCGGAGGTTGGCCCCTCTGAAGACAACCCGGTCCGCGAGAGCACGCTCCCTGAGGGAGGTGGGGAGGGAAGGGGGACGGAAAGGAGACCAGATAGAATGGAGGGAGATGAAAGAAGGCTGGCCCCTCTTAAGATAACCCGGTCCGCGAGGGCACGCTCTTTGCGAGAGGTGGGGAGGGGAGGGGGACGGAAAGAAGAGTCTTTTTCAGAATTCTCAAGAACACCGCGCAAAAAAAAAGGCGGGGATTGGAGGAGGGTGGATGGAGGGAGAAGAGAGAAGGTTGGCCCCTCTGAATACAACCCAGTCCACCAGAGCATGCTCCCTGAGGGAGGTGGGGGGGGTGCAAGAGGTGGGGGGGGGTGCAGGAGGTGGGGACGGAACAGAGCGAAGGAACTGAATCTGTGAGAGGGTGGGGGGGGGGGGACGAGAGGCTAGCTCCTCTTAAGACAACCAGGTCCGGGAGAGCACACTCCCTGTGAGAGATGGAGACGGGAGAGTTAAGGGGGGGGGTGCAGAGAGGAGGATTTGATTCTCTAGGGGGGAACAGGGGGCGGGGGGGGGGGGGGGGGAGGAGGGGGAAAAAGGCTGGCTTCCCTGACGACAACTCAGTCGTCGAGTGCTGGCTCCCTGCCACTACGCCCCCATAGCACTGTGAGTCAACACTGAGTGCACTCAGTGCACATGCCCATTTGAGGTTAAGTAGATTAGCTTTGAGAGACGTCTCAAAGCTGAGAGCTCGCTCCCTGCCACTACGCCCCCATGGCACTCAGTTTCAACACAGAGCACACAGGCCCACTTGATTCTCGGCCGCTCACCAGTTGCCGCTCTTCAGGTTGGTGAGCTCAAAGCCCGGAAAGGTGGCGGTGCCGCTAACAAGTTCCCACACAAGTCCCCTTGGCACTCGGAGTCAACACACAGAGCCCCGGCCCATTCACACCGCAGCAGCTCACCAGTTGGCGTTCTCCAGGCTGGCGCGCTCGAAGCCCGGAAAGTTTTCCGTGCTTTCCAAGCCCCTCACTAGTCGTCACAGCTCGCTGAATCAATCAACCACTTAACAATCACCGCGCCAGCACACAGCAAGCACGCCTCTGCCACTCACCAGTTGGTGTTCCCCATGTTGACCAGCTTAAAGCCCGCAAAGGTGTCGGTGCTTTGAGACCCTCAGAAGGGCCCTCAGAAGGGCCCTCAGAAGGGCCCTCACAAGTGCCCATAGCACTCTGAGGGTCAACAGAGAGCACAAGCCTGCTCCCACCTCTGCTGCTCACCAGTTGGTGTCCTCCACGGTGGCCAGCTTAAAGCCCACAAAGGTGTCGGTGTTTTGAGACCCCTCTGAAATCCCCTTAGCATTTTGAGTCAAACCAGAGAGCGCATGCGGCACGCGCACTCACGCCTCTGCCACTCACCAGTTGGTGTTCTCTAGATTGGCCAGCTCAAAGCCCGCAAAGGTGTCGGTGCTTCCAGCGAGGTTCGACCCGCTCAGGTTGATCAGGCGGCAGTCACATGCTGGATGGTTGGTTCGAGGGGGAAAGGGGGGGAGGGGGAAAGGGGGGAGGGGGGAAGGGGGGAGGGGGGAAGGGGGGTGAGAAAGGGGATGGAAGAATACGAAGAAAGGGAGCCCGGTGCTTTCAGCAAGATTCGACCCGCTCAGGTTGATCAGGCGGCAGTCACATGTTGGACGGTTGATATGGGGAGTGAGGCGGGAAGGGGAGAAGAGAGCCAGGGAGGGGGAGAGAGGCGGGCAGGGGAGAAGAGAGCCAGGGAGAGGGAGAGAGGCGGGAAGGGGAGAAGAGAGCCAAGGAGGGGGAGAGAGCCAGGGAGTGGGAGAGAGGCAGGGATGGGGAGAGGTGCAACCTGGTCAGGTAGATGAGCCGGAAGCCACACGCTGGATGGGGGGTAACGTTGGGCGAGGGACGGGAGAGGACGGGGGAGGGGGACGGGGGACGGGGGACGGGGGACGGGGAAGGGGAAGGGGGAAGAAGAGGATGGGGGGAGAGTTTCAACCGAATAAGGATGACCCGCTCAGGTTGATGAGGCGGCAGTCACATGCTGGATGGGAGAAGGAAAGTGGGGGTGGGAAAAGGAGGTGGGTGGAGGTTTGGGAACTAGGAAGGAAGGAGAGTGCAAGCATGCCAGTGCGCCCAGAGAAAATCGACCCTCTTAGGTTGGTTGGCTGCCATTCCTGACTGGATCCGCTAGACAATGGTCGGCCGCCATTCCTGACTAGATCCTCTCCTCGCTCGTCGCCCCTCGGTTGGTTCTCCTCCTTATCCCCGCCCCCCATTGCTACCCTAGCTCTCGCCATCCCCCCCTCCTTCCCTCCACCTGCCCCTTGCCCTTCCCCCTGCCCGTCCCAGGCACGCTCACCATCCTCCTTCCTCTCCCCCTACTGGCAAACACCCATCCCTCTCCCTCCGCCTCCCTCACCGGCAAACAAGGACCAATAGAGGTCCTGATTGGACATATCCGCGCATCTCTCTTTCCCCCTCCCCTCCCCTTACTACCCCGCCCCTGGCTACCCCCTCCCCTTGCTACCCCCTCCCTTCACCAGCAAAGATGGACAGGTAGGGGTCCTGATTGAACACCGCGCATCTCTCTCGCCCCCCCCCCACACTGCTACCATATCTCGCCCCCCACCCCCTTGCACCCCCCACCCCCCACCTCACCAGCAAAGATGGACCGGTAGAGGTCCTGGTTGGACATATCTGCGCCGCGCAGATAAGCGTGGTTATAGGTCTGATTGGGGAGGTGTGGGGAAGGTGTGGGGAAGGTATGGGCGGAGGGAGGAGGGGGGAGGGGGAAGGGGGAAGAAGGTGGGGGGGGGACGGGGGAGGGGGAAGGGGAGGGGAAAGAGTTGAAGAAGGGGGAGGAGAGGGCGAAAGCAGCAAAAAGCAGGGGATATGGGGATTTTAGAGAGTATATAATGGGATAGGAACGTCATTATCAACGTTTTAATACAATAAGATGAACATCATTACAAAAATATGAACTTCGTTACAATAAGAACCTATCCAAACCCACACCTTGAAGTCGGCAAGAGCGCAAGGAGCGACCGCCAAAGGCGCCGCAACAACCGCCGCCGCTGCAGCAGCTGCAGTCAACCACACTCCCACACGCTGCACGCGCGTGTCGCTAGCGTCATTCTCGGCCGTTCCGTTCCTGTCACCCGAGCTAGAAGTGCCACGAGTTGACGCCGTCACCCTCGGGAATGCCGCGCGTCGGTGACGGCGGTGCTCCCTATGGCAACTTTGTGATTCTAACGCGAGGGATAAAGTGCGCTTCTGAGTCGACTCAAACGGGGGCGGCGTTTCGTGAATGGAAGGAAAGGAGACGAGAGACACGCTGGCGAGTGCCATCGACGCGGAAGCACACGAACCGACTTATAAGTTACGAAGGTGGGTACACTCGCAGACGACTCGCACACGAACTCCTCGTAAGCTACCTACTAAGTGAAAAAATCGACACCAGCTGAGGTGTAAGATGCGATTTCTGAGGTGCCTCAAAAATCGAGGTGCAATCGTGGACCGCGGTGTCGCGAGCTAAGACCCAGTATATAAGCCACGGCTCGCGCGACTGGCGGTGAACGAAGCGCGGCACACTCAGGCTCGCGGGTAAATTTGACAGACTAAGGACCACCTTAGTGACTATCCCTCTAGTGGAAGACTAAATGCTGGATGGCATTTGCCCTAGGAGGGGGTGGAGTGACCGCGACACTCCCAAGGTGAGCCAGATGGAACCGTGCCTGCTGCCACGTCATTTGGAGGCCCATCCAGCATGGCGGACGGGTTAACGAGGTCACGGATTGGTTCGACTGGTTCTCTCTGGTTTCCCGCTCACAAGCTTTGACTGAACACTGGCAATACCACCGTAAGCTACACCTCGCGGTGACATAAACAGTACACGTTAATGTTATGGCATAGGACTAACATATGAGAGTCAAAATCAGGATTTTGAACTCGTTACTACTGTCAATGTCTACTTCAAGCCATGTAGGAAATTCTACCTATCTCAAACATGGACAGTGCTTGATTGCCTGACCATGCTGACATAATGCAGCGTTTCTCAGTCTGCCTGTAACCCCCCAAGGGGATGCTCAGAAGGCCACATGATGCAAGGATCCAGCAACACCACATCAACAGAAGGCTCTCTTGGACCAACTCCCAAGGGTTGCTCGAAAGGTAAGCCCCACCTCCCTACCCCCACGTCCTCAATGCTGACAAAAACGCAACAGGGCAGCGTATGCTGGATCATATCTAATCCTCCACATGCTGGATCTCACCCATGAGAATGCGGTTACTCGTAACACTGAATCCAAGCAGCGATGGATCCACCACCTTCTTTCCCTTCTTGCCCTTCTTCTTACCTCCTGCCCCCTCCCCCCCCCCTTCACCACCACCAGTGCCACCACCAGCAGCACCAGAGCCATTACCACTAACCCCACCACTGCCGGCCTTTCCAGACCCCGCTGCACTCGCAGTCACCCTCCGAGCCTCCTCCCGAGCCGAGCCCACAGGCCCGGCACTCGTCCGGGAAGCCGAAGCAGCAGCCGCCGAACCTTTCCTAGCAGAACCAGCAGCAGCACCAGCACCACCAAGCAGGGAAGAGTCGTCCTGAATCACCGCTTCACTCACAGGGAAGGCCACGCGGACCGCCAAGGGGGAGAGGCCCGCACGGCGGGAGAGGAAAGTGGAGGTGAAGGAGGAGGCTGCGGGGGCTGAGCCCAGGTACTGGAAGAGGTACTGGCGCACCTGGTCGTCCGCTGCCTTGGGCAGCGACATGCAGAAGTCGATTAGAGTGAGGTCTGAAGGGGGGGAGGGGAGGGAGGGGAGGGGGGAGGGGTCGGTTGGGGGAGCGCAGATGGGAGTGTGAGCCCAGGTAATGGAAGAGGTACCGGCGCACCTGGTCGTCCGCTGCCTTGGGCAGAGACATGCAGAAATAAAAAAGGGTGAGGTCTGTGTTGAGGGGAAGAGAGGGGATGAGGGAGGAGGGAGGGCAGGGGAGGAGGGAGGAGGGAGGGCAGGGGAGAGGGAGGGAAGAAGAGGGAGCAAAAGTGGGATTTTGAGCCCAGGAACTGGAAGAGGTAGTGGAAGAAGTACTGGCGCCCCTGGTCGTCCGCTGCCTTGGGGCAGCGACTTGCAGACATTGATTAGAGCGAGGTCTGTGAGGGGTGGGAGCGTAAGGCAGCAAGCAAAAAAGAATCGGGGACTCAGGAATCTATAGTCGACATCAAGCAGGATTCTAGAATAGGACAGCTGGACAGCTTGACACCTGACCTGCCCGCTCGCTCATGGAAAACCTGCGGGCTGATATTTTTTCTTACCCGAGCTGCCCGTGAGCTTCTGGATGTTGGCCTCGCACCACTGCCGGAAATCCTGGGCTGCCCGGAGCTCTGCTGCAGGCACCTGGGCCGATGCTGCTAGCGCTGATGCTGGTGTTTGGGAGGAAGGGAAGGTGGGGAAGGGGAAGGGGAAGGGGCAGGGAAGGGGAAGGGGAATGGGGAAGGGGAAGGGGAAGGGGAAGGGGAATGGGGGGACAGCAGGACAGGACACAAGGAGGGGAGAGAGAGTGAGAGAGGAGGTAAATTGTGAGCTTCTGGATGTTGGCCTCGCACCACTGCCGGATGTCCTGAGCTGCCCGGAGCTCTGCTGCAGGCACCTGGGCCGATGCTGCTAGCGCTGATGCTGCAATCCAGAAGAAAAGGCCACACGGAAAGAAGGGGGGGGAGAGAGAAGGGGAGTGCAGTAGGTGTGAGCTTCGTTGCAGGCACCTGGGCCAATGCTGCTAGAATTCTTAAGAAGAGAAGAGCAGAGAATTCTTAAAAAAAACAAAAAAAAAAACACACACACACACTCACACAGCCCGACGGCATTGACAATGCCACCTACTTCTCGAAACATATTGTTCTGGTGGAATTCGGAACACAATATTTCTTAGGTTCGGCCTGAAATTCAGGTCCTGAATGCGTTGACAGCGCTCCCATTTCTCGGGAAAAGAGAAAGATTAGTGATTAAATAAGCACTATTCATAAAAACTGACCCGGCTGAGTTGACTTGGCGCCTTTCTTCTTGGAGCCACCCTTTCCCTTCGCCTCAACAGCAGTGAAGTCCTTGGCTGCTGCTCCTGGCACCTCCTTACTGCGAATCGCATATAGAGGAAAACAAAGAGGGGGGGATCAAGTTTAGGAATGGATTCAAGTCCTGGGCATGGGCCGGCAGCAGGAGAAAAGGGGGAGGAGGGGGGTGGGAGGACTTTTGAGTCGACTCGAGGTGACTTTTGAGTCGACTCAAAAGTCACCTTGTTTAGGAACGGATTCAAGTCCTAGGCATGGGCCGGCAGCAGGGGGAAAGGGGGAGGAAGGGGGTGGGGGGGGAGGAGGGAACTTGCTGCTGCAAGCGTCCCGTTGGTACCTTCCACGTTGCTTACAGGCACTTCTTTTGCGCGGGCTACACATGAGGGTGATTTGAACGCGTAGCAAGGACGGATGGAGGGAGCAAGCGAGGGAGGACATAAGGCGACAAGCGAGGGAACCGATTTGCAAAGCACATGCATGCACGATATGATAGTGTTAGCAATGACAAACCTAGAGGAGGTTGACTGATACGAGTAGTGCTCCTAAACCATATCCTCATCATATGGGCTATCCTCATCATTCACACCTCGTACCTTGAGCTAAACTGGTAACACATATGGGTCACACAGCACTGCACACCTTGCGCCAGACTGGAACGAGTACCCCCAGCAGAACACATCCTCATCATCCGCCACACCGGCTTGAGGTAAACAGGTATCCCATTAGATAACAACATTTACTCACCTTGACGTTGACTGGTACGAGGTGGCTTTTGAGTCGACTCAAAAGTCACACCGGCTTGACGTAAACAGGTATCCCATTAGATGGCAACTTTTACTCACCTTGACATTGACTGGTGCGAGTAGTCCTAGAACACATCCTCATCATTCACAACAACCCACACCGTGGGGTAAACCGGTGCCACACACAGAGAGAACAGCACTAAACACCTGGTGCTCGACTGCTACAAGTAGTCCCAGAGCGCATCCCCATCATTCACAACAACCCACACCGTGAGGTAAACCGGTGCCACACACAGAGGTCTAGTTTTGAGGCACCTCAAAACTAACAGCACTACACACCTGGTGCTCGACTGCTACAAGTAGTCCCAGAGCGCATCCTCATCATCCGCCACAACAGGCTGCCAAAACACACCACACCTAGAGCTTAACCGGTAACACACACACGTGACCCGCACAGGTGACAGCAGTACTCACCTGGTGCTTGACTGGTACGAGTAGTCCCAGAACACATCCTCATCATCCGCCACAACAGCCGTCCCCTTGGCTTGAGCCGAGAACACAGCACATAGCGACTGCAACACACACCTAGAGCTCAGCTCTAACCATAACAGTACCCACCTGGTGCTTGACTGGTACGAGTAGTCCCAGAACATATCCTCATCATCCGCCACAACAGCCGTCTCTTTCCTCTCCTGCTGCTTCTTCCCCCCTCCCTTCCCCTTCCCTCCAGACCCACCACCCACTCCCCCCCCTCCCACAGCAGCAGCAGCAGCAGCAGCAGACGGCACAGCAGCCGAAGCAGCAGGCCCCACCCGTTCCTGCAGAACCCTAATCTGTGCCTGCCGCGCCCTCTCCTCCTCCCTCACCCTCTCCTCCTGCCTCTGCCTCACCTCCCCCTTAGCCCGCTCCTCTGCTGCCTGAATTTCCGCCAGAGAAAGCACCTGCCCCCTCCCCCCTCGCGCTCCCCCTGCTCCTCCCCCTGCCGCTGCTACTCCCCTCCCTGCGGACCCAGTTGACCAGGCAGGAGCAGGGGCAGGAGCAGGGGCGGCGGAGGGGCTAACCCCTGGAATCAGCCCGGGAACCATGAGGAAATCGGCCAAGGAAGGGGCCGGAGGGGCCGGGATCTCATCTGCTGCTTTTGCCGCCGCTGCTGCTGCAGAAAGGGATGCTGCCGCACCACCAGAAGCCGACCTGGAGGTGGTGACAGGGATAGAGGCAGCGGGGAGGGCAGAAGCAGCAGCAGCAGCAGCAGCAGCAGCGTCGCTGGGAAATCCAGCAGCAGCAGAAGAGGCGGAGGAGGAGGGAGGCGACTTGCCAGCAGCAGCCTTGCCCTTGGCCCCTTTCTTCTTGTTCTTCCGGGATTCCTTGGGCTCAACAAACTCCGAATCGTCCACTTCAGCTGCAGCTGCAATGGCAGCAGCAGCAGCAGCATCAGCAGCAGCAGAGGCAGCATCGCTCCTCTTCGCCTCTATCCTTGCATCGTCCAGCATACTAGACGCCGACCCCAGGATCTCCTCAGCCAGGGGGTCCCTCAAACCACCTGACGAAACACCTGAAACACCTGAAACACCTGAGCCTGCTCCTGCTCCCACACCCCCAGCCAACCGCCCCGAACCCCCTGCAGCAACACCCGTGCCAGACGGGCTAGGATAACCCCTAGACGCGAGGGGGTCGAACAGACTAGCCCCTGTTCTGGGCTCCAAAGAAGGTCCCTGGGGGAACAGCACAGCGCTAGCAGTGGCCGCGCACCTAGCAGCTGCTTCTGCTGCTGCAGAGGCGGCCGCAGCAGCTGTCGCCTCCTCCTCTAGAATCTCCTTGAGGGATTTCTTGCGAGTCATAGCTGCAGAACCAGCGGTGTTTCCCCACACGGTAGCAGCCCCACTGCCGCTGCCAAACCCACCAGAGCTAAAGGCGCTTGACCCGCTGATGACCTCCCCTGCTGCAATGGCGGCCTGGATGCGCCTCTCCTGCTCTGCCCTCTGCCTCTCTGCCTCTGCTGCTTCCTCCTCAAGAATCTGGGCGAGAGACTTTGCCGGGACCGTGTGGGCTTTCCAGGCTGGGAGGGGCGGGGTAGAGGGTTTTGCAAGGGTTTCGGTGACAGTAGCAGGTGAGGCAGGGGATGCTGCTGCGGCTGGTGATGCTGCTGCTCCTGCTGCTGCCTTGTCGCTGTAAGAAAGGCCTTTGGTGCTTGGCTCGGCGGCTGAAACCTGCTGCTGCTGCTGCTGCTGCTGTTTCTGCTGCTTTTGCTTCTGCTTCTCCTTTTCCTTCCTATCCTTTTCCCTCTCCTTCTCCCTCTCCCGTTCCTTCTCCTTCTCCTTCTCCTTCTCCATCTCCTTCTCCTTCCGCTCCTGCAGCAGCAGCAACTGTTCCTCCTTCTGTTTCTTCTTCTTCAGTTTCTTCAACTCTTTCTTCGAAAGCGTCTGAGAGCCCTCATCCGCATCATCTCCGACTGTCTTATCCTCGCTAATAGCCTCATCCTTCTTGCCTCTAGCATCATTACCCTTCTCCTCCTCTGCTCTGCCTTCCTCCGTGTCTGCATCTGCATCCGCAGCAGCAGCAGCAGCACTCGCCGCATCGCCCTTCCCCGCCTCTCCTCCCTGCTCTGCAAGGACCTTCGGTCCCTCGCCCTTCCCTTCCTCCAGCTGCTGCTGCTGCTGCTGCTGCTGCAGTTGGCTCAACTCCTCCGTCTTCCCCAGTTGCTCTGTCCCCACAGACTGGCTCCCTGCCTGGGCTACAGCTTCGGCTACAGCAGGAGCCGCCCCATCTGCCTGATAGTCCTGCCGCAATAACTCCGAAAACAGCAGCCGCGGTGGCGCTGCCTGCTGCTGCTGCTGCTGCAGCTGCTGTGGTGGTTGCTGCAGCAGTGGCTGCTCGTGCTGCTGCTGCTGCGACGAGTCAGCAACGCCAGAGCTTTGCGCATCTCTCTGCAGCTGCCCCCCACCCTGCATCTGCAGCAGCTGCTGCTGCAGCAGCTGCTGCTGAAGCTGCTCCTGAGCCATCTGCGGAATAGGGTGGGGAAAATGAGTGGGGAGCATACCAAGGTTCGGCTGTTGCAGTAGCTGCTGCTGCCCCCGTTGCCCCTGCTGCTGCTCCTGCTGCTGCTGCTGCTGCTGCTGCTGCTGCTGTCCTGGTTGCTGCGGCTGCTGCTGGTGGGGCAGCCCTGGGAAAGGCAAGAGCGCTTGGCCAAAAGGGGGGGGCAGCAGAGAGGGGTGCTGCAGCCAAGGGAGCGGAACCGACCCGTGAGGGGGGGCCTGCAAAAACTGGGGCTGCTGCTGCTGCTGTAACTGCTGCAACTGCTGCTGTATCAGTTGCGTTCCCTGGGGTTCAACCTGGCGCCCTGAGATCAAAAGTGACGACAGGTGCATCTGTAACGCCATCTCCTCCGTAACAACCTCTGGTAACCCGCCACCCTCTTTCGCCAGCGCGTGAGGGAAGCCAGCAGAAGCACCAGCCACTACTACCCCAGGTAACCCTCCCCCAGAACTACCCGTATCCAGAGCCAAGGACTGCTGCAGGCGCATCTGAACCTCCCTCAGCTGCGCCTCCCTCAACTGCGCCTCTCTAATCTGCGCCTCCCTCAGTTGCGCCTCCCGCTGCTCCCTCTGCTGCACCACCTCCTGCTGTACCCGCATAAGCAGATCCACTATAGGCGGGTGCTGAAGCAGCTGCTCCAGAGGCGCGTCCTTGGGAATACCGGCCTGTACCAGCGCCTCTTGCATCCGCAGGCTTATCTCATCCTGGCCTATTATCGGCCCCCCAACCCCTGGGTAGAGCGTGGCTGGGCCTAGGCCGGTGGCGGCAGCAGCAGGGTGCAGGAGTGGGTGCAAGGGGTGGTGGAGATGCGCCAGGGAGATTCGCGGGGGAGGGAGGGCTGGGGGGAGGGTTGATTGCGCCTGCTGCGGCAACGGCTGCTGCTGCTGCTGCTGCTGCTGGTGTTGGGGTTGCTGTGAGTGGGGGAGGAGGTGCGAGAGGAGGGACGGCAGAGGGTCGTGCGGGTGAGGAAGGTGGGCCGGCTGCTGCTGCTGCTGCTGCTGCTGCTGTGGTGGGTGCAGTGGGTCGTAAAGCGCAGGAGAGGGCGAGGGGGTGCGATGGCCCTGAACGGCACAAACAGGAGTGGGGATCCGAAACGAGCACACATGCCACACGCGGGGGAAAGAAACGACGGTGAGAGAAGCCCAAAGGCGGCGGGCGAACACAACTTCAATAAAACCCCGAACCCTGGCCACCACAAACCCATACAGGAGCGCATCATGACTGATTGACGCCTCGCACTCAAAAGTACCTGAGCCAGCGCATCACTCACAGCAAGCACTGGAGCCACGTGATATAAGGTTGGTTTCGAGACGTCTCAAAACGCATCATTCACAGCAAGAACTGGATGCATTAAGCTGGTTCTTTTTACTCTTTACAAAAATGCTGAGCTGGATGGTGCTCCAGCTCCCACAACTCCAGTTTCGACAATAACTTCTGTGGATCATGACTGGGTAGGTATTGCTGACTTGCGGGTGTTCCGGCAAGAAACACACCCGAGGTGGTGCATCATGACTGACTGACTGGTGCCTCGCACTCAAACGTGCGTGAGCCTTGAGACGTCTCAAAACACGATAATTATCGCACTCACTCATTTAACAGTACCTGAGCCAGCGCATCCAGACTGGAAAACGACCTGGATGCCGCTCCAGCGCCCACCGCTCCAGCCATACCCAACCCCGTCCCATGCGACCCCGGCTCGGCCCGAAGCTCCTCCGAGCCCGGAGCTGGCCAGGAGGCTTGGTATAGGCCACTTGGCTCTTCCATGCCTGCAGAGAAAAGAGGATCGGGCAGGAAAAGTGGGCGTGAGAAGAGGGCGAGCGAAGCGGGCAGAGAATGCATGAGAAGCGGGCAGTGAATGCATGAGAAGCGGGCAGAGAATGCATGAGAAGTGGGCAGAGAATGCATGAGAAGTGGGCAGAGAATGCATGAGAAGTGGGCAGAGAATGCATGAGAAGTGGGCAGAGAATGCATGAGAAGTGGGCAGAGAATGCATGAGAAGTGGGCAGGGGGAGCATACCAGGGAAAGGGGGGGGAGAGGGGCGGGAAGCGGGGAGGGGGGCGGGGGGGTGGTGGGGGGGGGGGGGGGTGGGGGGGGGGGGGTTGTGAGGAAGCTGATTGGGAGAAGGATAAGAAGTTAGGTGGAAGGAATTACCAGCACTTGTGCCGGCGTGAAGAGCCCCGAGAATGACCCCTGCGGCACCAGCCATCGCACCGCCGCCGGCACCAGCAGCACCAGCAGCACCAGCAGCACCTGTAGCACCTGAAGCCCCTGTAGCACCAGTAACACCAGCCGCAGCAGCCCCAGCAGCATCAGCAGCAGGAGCAGCACTGCCTGCCAGCCCAGCGCTTTCTTTCTCAGCAACCAGGGTGGCGTCCGCAGCTACTGCGCCCTCGACCGCAACCCCTGCAGCAGCACCACCACCACCCCCACCACCAGCACCAGCACCAGCACCAGCACTGCCACCACCAGCACCAGCAGCAGCAAAGCCAGGGGGCACCTTAGCCGACGGCCTCAGATGCGGCATGACATCCCCCAGCGGCAGAAACTGCACCCCAGGCGCCGCCTCCCCCGTCCCCGGGTCCACCGGCCGCACCGGCAGCTCCAGGCCAAAAAACCCCGCCTCAAACCACCCCATAATGTCGTCACCTGGAAACGGCCCCTGGACTTCCCCCTGGGGGTCGCGATACTGTAGCAGGAGCTTTTCAGGCGGGATGGAGGGGGGGGCGGTGGTCAGGGCGGTGTATTTGGCTTGGGAGGGAGACAGGGAGGTGGCGCCTGGGGCGGGTGAAGCCTGGGTTGCGTCGGTTGCCTGGGTGGCTGCTACTGCAGCTGCAGCGCCAGGTGCGTGAGTGGGTTGGCGCTTGTCAGCTTCTTGTGCTGCCAGAAAAAGGCGGTTGCACGCGGAGGTTGAGGGGAGAGAATTAGCCAGAGGGCAAGAGGGTGCAGAACCAGGCTGAAAGTCAACGACAGGCATGATAGGCATGATAGGCATGACAGGCATGATAGGCATGATAGGCATGACAGGCATGATAGGCATGACAGGCATGACAGGCATGATAGGCATGACAGGCATGATAGGCATGACAGGCATGATAGGCATGATAGGCATGACAGGCATGATAGGCATGATAGGCATGATAGGCATGATAGGCATGACAGGCATGACAGGCATGATAGGCATGACAGGCATGACAGGCATGATAGGCATGATAGGCATGACAGGCATGATAGGCATGACAGGCATGACAGGCATGACAGGCATGACAGGCATGACAGGCATGATAGGCATGATAGGCATGATAGGCATGACAGGCATGACAGGCATGACAGGCATGACAGGCATGATAGGCATGATAGGTATGACAGGCATGACAGGCATGATAGGCATGATAGGCATGATAGGCATGACAGGCATGACAGGCATGACAGGCATGACAGGCATGACAGGCATGATAGGCATGATAGGCATGATAGGCATGACAGGCATGACAGGCATGATAGGCATGATAGGCATGACAGGCATGATAGGCATGATAGGCATGACAGGCATGATAGGCATGATAGGCATGATAGGCATGACAGGCATGACAGGCATGATAGGCATGATAGGCATGACAGGCATGATAGGCATGATAGGCATGACAGGCATGATAGGCATGATAGGCATGATAGGCATGACAGGCATGACAGGCATGATAGGCATGACAGGCATGATAGGCATGATAGGCATGATAGTCATGATAGGCATGATAGGCATGATAGGCATGATAGTCATTAGTGGTATGTGGAACCCTGCTCTCTTAGACAAAGCCCCAGCCAACGTACCATGCTGATTGCTGGCGTCCCTGCCCTCCCGCTCCCGCTCCTTGTCTCGCGAGGCGTCCTTGTCCCTCGATGAGTGCACCACCCCGCTGCCCACGATCTCGCCACTCTCAATCGCCGCCATCACCGCCTGCACAGCCAGATTGTAACACACAGACAGATGGTAACAGTCAGTGAACAGTCAGTGAGTAACAGGCAACCAGTATTAGCCAGATAGGCGTCCGTGACAGCCTAACGTCCGAGCAGGCAGATGGTAACAGCGATTGAGGAGCTGACCTCCTTGGGGCCAATCCTTGTGGTAACCTCCTTCACGCGTCCGCTCGCCTCTTCCCCGTCCACTTACCTACCTCCATTCCGCCGCTCGCCTCTTCCTCCGCTCACCTCTTCCGCCGCTCACCTCTTCCTCCGCTCACCACTTCCTCCGCTCACCACTTCCTCCGCTCACCTCTTCCGCCGCTCACCTCTTCCTCCGCTCACCTCTTCCTCCGCTCACCTCTTCCTCCGCTCACCACTTCCTCCGCTCACCTCTTCCGCCGCTCACCACTTCCTCCGCTCACCTCTTCCGCCGCTCACCTCTTCCGCCGCTCACCTCTTCCTCCGCTCACCTCTTCCTCCGCTCACCTCTTCCTCCGCTCACCTCTTCCTCCGCTCACCTCTTCCTCCGCTCACCTCTTCCTCCGCTCACCTCTTCCTCCGCTCACCTCTTCCTCCGCTCACCTCTTCCGCCGCTCACCTCTTCCTCCGCTCACCTCTTCATCCGCGCTCGGTTCCACCAGCGCCGCCGGCACCAGCGGCTCAGACCCCAGGAGCGCGGGCGCCTCAGACCATTCCCCCGGAATCGCCGCGCTGAACTCAGGCGCGCGCTTGTGCGCGTGGTAGATCTCCAGCAGCCGCGCGCGCGGGTACCTGAACGTCTCCGCGGACGGCGGAGCGCCCGCTCCGCCAGCCTCCGGGGGCGGAGCGCCGATCTGCTGCGCCCTGGAGGCCTGCCCTGGAACGTCCCAGCTTCCCCCTGCCCCCCCGCCGAATCCGCGCCCCCGCGCAAAGCCTCCGCCCCCTCCGCCAGCGCCCAGCGCGGAGGAGCCTGTGCCTGCGCCTGCACCGTCGGGGGCTCCGCGCCCGCGCCCCGCCGCGAACCCAAACCCTGGCTGGAACTTGGAGAACGGGGCGGTGGAAATTGACGTGCCCGTAGGCGGAGCCTCTCCGCGCCCCCGCCCCGCGATAGACTGCGGGCGCCACTTCCCCCCTGTCTCCGACCTCCCCGCGGTAGTGTCTCTAGTCCAGCTACCGCTCCCGGCTCCCCCCGCGCTTCCGCCCCCGGGCCCCCCGCCCCCCCGGCCCCAGCCCCAACAGACCCCCCGCTGCCTACGTCCTTCTCCGCCTCTTTCCCCCGGTCGCTATCTCGCGCGCCGATGGCGGGCCGGTAATCCCTAGGTTTTTCAAACTCGCGGTGCTTGTCCGCTTCCTTCTCCCCCGGCAGCGTCCACCGCGCGCTTCCCCCGCCCCCGCCGCCCTGCGCGGACTCCGCCGCTCCGCGGAGCCCGCCTCCGATTCCTCCGCTTCCCCCGCCATGCCCACTTTTCTCCCCCCAACTCTCGCTATGCACGACGCCCCTGTCCTTCTCTTTCTCCTTCTCCTCCGCGGTGCCCCAACGCGAACTCCACTTAGTATCGCGGCGCTGGTCGAAACTCCGCGTTCCGCTGTCCGCCCACCGCTCCTTGCGGTAATCCACGCTTGCCTCCCCTCCCGCGCCGAGCCCCGCGCGGGGACCGCCCATCCCCGGAGGATCCACCCAGCGCTCCTTCTTAACATACCCGCCCCCCTCCCCCGCCTCCTTTCCGCTCTCACCCCCCAGCGGCGGGGCGTGTATGGACCCCCAGCGGGGGTCGTTCCGCGGCTTCCCCCCCACGCTCTCGCGCTCGCGCTCGTCCTCCCCCCAGCGGTCGCTCGGCCTTTCGCGCTCCATGCCCGCGCTGCGCCACCAGTCGCGCTCCCGCTTCGCCTCGTCCGGCGGCGCTCCCGCTACTCCCCCCCCGGAATGCCGCCTGCGCCTGCGACTGCACTGGCCCCGCGGCCTACCTTCCACTTTCCGCCGGGAGCCTCGCCGCCTCTGCCGTAACCCATCGGCTTGGAAGGGTCCTGGAAGGGCTGCACGGGAATGGGCGCGGAGGAAAGTGAGGACGGTGCCTGTGGAAACGGAAAGCTTCTGAAGTTACGACGAAGAGAAACGACTGGGATGCAGGGATAGCGAAGAGCTAGGGCCGGAGCTAAGATATCGGAGGAGCTAGGGCCAGAGCTAGCGAAGTGACTGGAGGAGCTCGAGAGACGACAGGGTAATTGAACGAATCAGTGCGGTTTGCTTCGTCTGACATATCGGAAAAATCTGGGAAACAACCACTGTGGAGTGGATGGCCGTTGATCAGAAGGGAGATTTAAAATGCTGACCTGGCCGACAGCACCACGCGATGAGTCCGAGTGCTTCGCGGTGAGCCACTGCGGCGAAAATGCCATCGAGGAGTCTCCGGGTGACGAATGCTCTGCACGAGGGAAGAACCGACGGCCAAGTACGGGCTTGATGTTAAACTGCCGATAAACCCCGGAGATCTGACGGGTTTCTGGACTGACAGATTACGGCATGGGGCATACCTTTTCCGTCAGGAGATGTTTTCGAAACTGTTCCTCCAGAAGTTCCTCCGCCAGATTCGTCTGCGACACGAAGTAACGGTAAGAATCGGCCAAACCCTAAAATATGTGCGAGCCTGGAACATCCACGTACCTCGAGATTTCTTCACATCCTGGGGACGCAGGGAAATTCCCCCATTAGGAAAACCGGAAGGGTCCGACATCGTAACGACAATCTAACGCGAAAGCGCGTGCTTCGTGAGCGAGTCGCTAAGTCCACTAACAACGGCGAGCTGGAAGAGCGAGCGAGCGAGTGAGCAAGATCTAGAGGGATGTTGTTGGCAACTGTGGAAAGTCCAGCAGAGCAATGAAAGGAAACCTTGGAAGAGAAGTGGATGTGAAAGGGGATAGTATGGAGGAACCATACAGTACCGTAGGAAGAGAAGGAGAATGTTGTCTGTATGTAGGCAATCTGCACAAAGAACGCTGGTAAGAAATGGAACGTGCCTACTGAGAATGTGATTATGTGCCAGGTAGTGACAATCTCGAGGTTGTACATGGCGACTTTGGGGGAACTTCCAGAAACTTCGGAAACAGGCAGAACTGAAGTGTACACTTTACGTTAACATTTCTCCAAAACACGGCTAAATCTGAGCAAAATATTAAGGACACTATCGCACAAAACCACAACGGAATTTCTTAAATAGACGTAAAAGCCAATCCCTAGGGCCCGTAATGTGACACCATACCTATCTATCCGTTGTTCAGATCTGGTCTAGTTTTCGATTTCTTACCTGCGTTCTCTTCACCTAAAACGTTTCTTTGACGAGCATTTCTCGTTTTCGGCTCTCGCTCTTCTTGCTGTCAATTACCGCGTTCTATAAAATATGACGACGGAAGAAGTTAAAGCGCACGAGGGTGACGGCGCTGACGCCGCTGCGGCTTCGCCTCCCGCTGCTGCTCCTCCAAGCGACGATGTTGCTCCTGCTGATGCTGCTGCTCCTGCTCCTGCTGATACTGCTGCTGCTGACGGCGAAACGACGAAGGCTGACGGCGAGCCAGCTAAGGCAGACGGCGAGACGTCGAAGGCTGAACCCGAGGCTGTGACGACGCCTGCGAAAGACGCCAAAGATGCGAAGACGGACGAGAAGCCGGCGGGCGAGGAAGGCACGAGTCATCGGCGGCGGAAGCGCAAGAGCCTGTGGGACACCGAGGGCCCTGATGGCAAGAAACGTGCGTGCACACAGCAGCGTGCTGGGGGGTCCGTTCTCTATTCTCATCTGTTTTTCCAGTCCTCGTGTGCTTTTATTATTATTATTATTATTATCACAGCATTTTCCAGATTTGAGCTGAACCACTGGTTACCCCCGTCGACCTGCCATGCCGTATCAGAATCTTGCGTTGTTCCGTTTTCCGACTCTCTTTTTCCCTCGACCTTGTCTTTTTTCCGCAGTGGAGTCGCCTGCCGTCCTCGCATCGCCCAGCGCAGCCGGTATCTTACCCGGAGCCGTTTCCCCCGCGATTTCCGGTATTCCTGGCTTGCCACTGGGTGCTGGAATGCTCCCCGGTGCTGCCGCTGCGATGATGATGCCCGGAGCAGCCATGGCGCAGCAGGCGCAGCTGCTGCAGCAACAGCAGCTCTTACAGGTGATTCTAGAGTCTGGAGTGTTTTTTCTCTAACGGTGCTGGCATGCTTCCTGGTACCGCCGCTGCAATGATGATGCCCGGAGCAGCCATGGCGCAGCAGGCGCAGCTGCTGCAGCAGCAGCACCTCTTGCTGGTGATTTAAGAAAACTTAAATCTGAGAAGAGGGGGGGGGGAGGAGGGAGGTAATTTGAGATTTTTTTTACCATTTTCTGATGGGGAAGGGAGAGGGTGGGGAGGGGGGAGGGGGGAGAGGGGGAGGGGGGGAGCAAGAAGTGGGGTGAAGATGTTTTTTCTTTTCTTTCTTTTTCCTTTTCTTTTTTTTGGCCTGTTTCTATCTCGATCACCGTCGCTGCTTCTACATCTTGTGCACAAGTGGTTACCCGTTTCATCTGTGTTCCTGAGCCTCCATTTCTCCGCGTGATAGGAGTCTAGTTTTGAGGCGCCTCAAAACTGTTCCTATCTCGATCACCGTCGTTTCATCAGTGTTCCTGAGGCTCCATTTGTCCCCCTCGATTCTCCGTGATCTCCGTGGGTGCGCAGATGCGCGCGTTGGCTCAGGCGAAGATGGCCGAGGCAGCAGCGGTGCAGCAGCAGCAATCCACAGTCACTCAGTCGAATGGTGAGTGCGCTTTGGGCGTTCTTACACCGCATGTGAGGCAGCAGCGGTGCAGCAGCAGCCACCACGTGTGACCTCGAAAGAGTATTTTGCTAGACTGCCCAAAACAGCCTAAATGTCCTCTTTTTCCCTATGCCCCTTGCAGCCCAGTGCCGCATCTACGTGGGCAGCATCTTCTCCGACCTCACAGAGGCGGACGTTGCCCCCTATCCTCTCCTGTCTCTCCATCTCCATGCCCTCGCTCCTCCCCCCCCCCTTTATCCCTCCCATCTGGCGCCCCTTGCATTGCAGCCCAGTGCCGCATCTACGTGGGCAGCATCTTCTACGACCTCACAGAGGCGGACATTCTCCTCGCCTTCTCCCCTTTCGGTACGCTCATGCGTTTTTGTGTAGTATGCTGGTGTGCTGGGGTTTGGGGGCGACTGGGAGAAAGGGAGAGAAAGAAAGGGCGTGTGCGTGTCTGGGGTGTGACTTAAACGGGGTTCGTTCGGATACAGGAGGGAGTGGTAAGAATGTATTATGTAATGGTGTTTCTAAGGTCCTTGCAACTTAACCTCTGTGCGCGCCGTTTGTGTGTTCCCCGCGCAGGTCCTATCACCAAGATCGACATGCCTAAGGTTTGTCCTTCTTCAATCAACCCATCCGCCCGTCGACCACCCACCAGTCAACCCTTTTGCTACCTTTGCTTTCTTCAATGACTGATTTTCAAGTTCAACCCACTAGGCTGGAACAGCCCTGGGATTCCATCCCCCTTTCCTGCATTCCCTCCTGCGCACTGCATGCGTTCTCCACCTGTTTCTGCGCCTCCCGCGCATGCACCCGCTCGTGCAATCGCGCTACCTCCTTCCGTCCATTGCCTCGACGCGTCCCATTTGTTATCGTGTTCTGCTGAAACGCCTTCAAACGCGTTTTTTCTCTCTCTCTCTCTCTCTGCGTACCACTTCTTATAACGCCATCCCACTCGTTCCTTCTGCCCTCACTTTCCCCCCTTTCTTCCGTCTTCTTCCTCGTTCTCCCCCCCAGGATGCGAGCACGGGCAAGCACAAGGGCTTCTGCTTTGTCGAGTTCACCTCCCCCGAGGCTGCCTCCACCGCCATTACTGCTGTAAATGACTTGCCTTCTTCTTCTCCTCTCTCTGGTCGCTCCCTGTCCTCCCCCCCCCTTACACCCCAACCCCCCTTCTCTACAGGATGCGAGCACGGGCAAGCACAAGGGCTTCTGCTTCATCGAGTTCACCACCCCCGAGACTGCCTCCACCGCCATTGCTGCAATGAACGACTTCACCCTCGCTGGACGGTACTTGCCTATTCCCATCTCCCATCCTCTGACTTAGCTATTTTCCTCCCCACTCTCACCGTTTAATGCGCCCCAAAAGGCCCCCGGACTGCCTCCACCGCCGTTGCTGCCATGAACGACTTCACTCTTGCCGGACAGTACTGAGCTCTTTTCCGTCCCAATCTCGCCTTTTGAGGCCCCCATAAGACCCCCGAGACGGCCCCTACCGCCATTGCTTTGCTGCCATGAACGACTTTACCCTCGCCGGAGGGTACTTGCCTTCTCACACCACACCACACCACACCCTCGTAGGCCGCTACTCGTTTTTTCTCGCTTCACTCTCACTGGGCGGTCCCCCCACCTACTCTCCCCCGAGACTACCTCCGCTGCCATCCCTGCTATGAGACGACCCCCTACCTCACCGGACGGTACTTAGCTTGCTCTCACTCTCTCACATGTTGTTCGCAGTGGGTCGTTGTTGCGAGTTGCTGCGAGTTGCTGCGACTTGTTGTACTCGCCCGTTGCTCATTGCACGGTTCATCCATGCTAAGGCGCTTCATTAGTGCAAGATGAGCGTGTGTTTTGAGTCGACTCAAAAGTCTACTCGCCCGTTGCACATTAGTGCAAGATGAGCGTGTGTCCCCCGTGACTCACAGTCTAACTGGCTCTCTCCTGTCTTCTCAGTTCGCTGTTTATCTTGGCTGATCATTGCTAATCATTGTCTTTTGGCCTTTCTCTCTGTACGTGCGTATTTCTTCCCTCCTCCCCTCCTTCCCTCCTTCCCTCCTTCCCTCTCCTTTCTTTTGCGTGCATTTGTCTTTCTCTTCTCTTCTCTTCTCTTCTCTTCTCTTCTCCCCTTTTTTTGTTTGTACTTTTCCTGCGTCCGTGCGTCTCTTTGGCCCTACGCCTATATCTGTTCTTTCATACTTGCCTGCTCTTGTGTGCTTGCCATTCATCCTGCCACAGCAACCCCCCCTCTCCGTCACATTTTATCAAACCACCACACATGCGTCCTCGTTACAAGCACATCGCTTTTCCGCACTCCTCAGCACATTTGAACCCTCTCCCACTCGTGCGAAGTGCTTAAACGCCGGACCATACCAAACTCGCATTCTCTTAAACTCCGGAGCATACTGAACCCACATACTCTTAAACCCTGGCGAACCAGTGCCTCCACTCCACGGTGCAAGGGGGCCCTGCGTCTGATGGTTTGTGGCTCTAAAGCCCATTTCTTTCTATCCGCGCTATCTTTATCAGCGCTTTTTATATCGAGCACATCGCTCCCCATAACCCTGCATGGTTGCAAAAACACTGCTGTTTCCATTCTGCCACTTCTTCGCAACTGTTCACACATGAGCGGACCTCAACCTCTCATCCTAGTGTCTGCGTCTCTTCCCCTGCCTTCTGCTTTCCTCCCGTGCTCCTGCCCTCCCTCCCACCCTCCCTTCCTTCCCCCCCTACCCTCCCCGCGCATCAGGCGCATCAAGGTCGGTCGCCCCAACAACATTGCCTCCCCCTCTCCTGCCGCGCAAACCATTGCCAACCGTGAGTTCTCCTAAATACTTTCTGCCATCATATGTCATCTCTCTCGCAATTACCCCACTCTCCCCCCCTTCCCCGCCTTCATTCCCTGCATTCTTGCTGCAAGGCTTCTTTTCCATGCCAGTCGAGACTATGTTGTTGTTCCTCTTCTGCTGAATCAATCATGCATGCATGAGGAGTCTATTTTTGAGGCGCCTCAAAGCAAGGCTTCTTTTCCATGCCACTCGAGACTATCTTACTGTTCCTCTTCTGCTGAATCAATTCTCGTTGACTTTTGAGTCGGCTCAAAAGTCATCTCGTTACAATGTCATGGCGCCGAAATGGTGCTCCCTCGGACTTGCCGCAAGGCTTCTTTTCCATGCCAATCGAGACTATCTTGTTGTCCCTCTTTTTTCGCCTCCCTTTCGCCAAATCATCTTGTTCGTCCCTCTCCTCTCCTCTCCTCTCCTCTCCTCTCCTCTCCTCTCCTCTCCTCTCTTCCCTCTCTCCCGAATCAGCTCTCGCGTTCAACCAGGCTGCCTTGGCTGCGCCCAACCCTAATCTCCTCGCTACTGCCAAGCTTCAGGCCCAGGTGGGTTCCCAGGCCCAGGTACCCTTTCAGGTGCTTTTTTGCATCAGATGTGCACGCAGGTGCTTTAGGGTTCCGGTTGATTGGGAGCAACCCCCTGAGGTGGCTACACGCCGTGACCTTGATCGAAGCCACCAAATCCCTGACCTCATGCTCTCTATTCTTTAAACCCTGACCCCTAAACCCCCGCAGGTGATTGCGAGCAGCATCACCCAGAAGAGATACTCAGGGGTGGCCGAGGGGCCGACACAGCCAGCAGTGAACACGCGAGTGTATGTGGGCTCCCTTGTCTAGGACCACCACCCTAAGTCTAACCTTCTGCTTGGATCTAAAACCCGGAACCCCCGCAGGTGATTGCAAGCAGCATCAACCACAAGGTCCCCGGCGTGGCGGAGGTGCAGATGTGCCGACACAGCTAGCGGTGAGCACGCGAGTGTGTGTGGGCTCCCGATGACCCCCACTCTAACTCCAATCCAACCACTTGCTTACATTTGAAACCCTGAACCCCCGCAGGTGATTGCAAGCAGCATCAACCAGAAGATCCCCGGCGTGGCGGAGATACCGACACAGCCGGCGGTGAACACGCGTGTGTATGTGGGCTCCATCGTCTATGACCTCGCGGAGCCCGACATCATGGCCATCTTCCAGGCCTTTGGAACCATCAAGGTACGGCCCTACTGAATGATCAGTATACTCCTGCTGGAATGGTTACAGCTGGCATTGAAGGCCTCGTCGTCTAAAACCTCGCCGAGCCCGACATCATGGCCATCTTCCAGGCCTTTGGAACCATCAAGGTACGGCCCTACTGAATGATCAGTATACTCCTGCTGGAATGGTTACAGCTGGCATTGAAGGCCTCGTCGTCTATAACCTCGCCGAGCCCGACATCATGGCCATCTTCCAGGCCTTTGGAACCATCATCAAGGTGTGCCGGTGTTCTTGTCGGTTTGTTCATTCCTTAGGACAACCAGAAGTAAGCACGTGAGAGTGTATGTGACTTTTTGAGTCGACTCAAAAGTCATTCCTTAGCACCACCAGAAGTAAGCACGCGAGAGTGTATGTGGGCTCCATCGTTTGTGGCCTGGCTGATCCCGACATCATGGCAACCTTCCGGGCTGTTGGCCCTTAGCTTTCCCTATCGCTCAGCCCCCCCCCATTCCCCATGTTTTCCCTGTTGCTCTCCCCTCTGCAGTCGTGCCAGCTCATCCCCAATCCTGACACTGGCAAGCACAAAGGCTATGGTTTCGTAGAGTAAGTGCAAGTCAATTTCCCAAGGCAACTTCTTTTTCATTCCTTTTTTATTTTCATTCCTTTTTATTTTCTTTCCCTTTTTATTTTCATTCCTTTTTATTTTCTTTCCCTTTTTATTTTCTTTCTTTTTTTATTTTCTTTCCCTTTTTCCGCCTGTTGGTTCTGGTTTCAATGGGCATTTTATTCTGAAGCTCCTTTCCTTGGGCCCTTTTCCGTTTATGGCATCCATTCCATTCCCATCGACATGCTGAGCTCCCTTTGAGCCGACACGAAAGTCAGCTTCCCGCATGCCAATGCACTCCGCCGTTGCCTCCTCCTCCTTCCTCCCCCCCCCCGGTCCCCCCCCTTCCCCCCCCTCCTTCCTCCCTCCTCCGCCGCCGCTTCTGACCCTGCAGGTTTGAGACGGAGGAAGCAGCCAAGGGCACAATCCGGTGCATGAACGGGTTTGAGAGGTGCCTCAATGCGCCCCGTTTCCTCCTCCCTCTTCTTCTCCCCTCCACCCCCACCCCACCCCACCCCTTTCCCCCTCCCTCCTCTGACCCTGCAGGTTTGAGACAGAGGAAGCGGCCAAGGGCGCCATCCAGTGCATGAACGGCTTCCAGCTGGGCGGCAGACAGCTCAAGGTGGGTGGCTGCTGGTGGAGTTAGCGGGGCGGCAGACCGCTCGAGGTGGGTGGCTGTGGCCACTGCTCGAAACAGAATGACACAGCACAGCATTGAGACACAATGGACACAGCATTGTGTGGCGCTTTTTTTTTTCCCGAATACAGGTGTAGCTTGAAGTAGTGGATGTCTAGATTTTCCGAACCTACCTCCTCCTCACACTCGTTCAAGTTCCTCTGCCCTCGCCGCCACCACAGCTACCTCTCCAGTGAATTGCCCTCACCCCCTTCCTCCCTCACCCCCTTCCTCCCTCACCCCCTTCCTCCCTCACCCCCTTCTTCCCTCACCCCCTCCCTCCCTCCCTCCCTCCCTCCCTCCCTCCCTCCCTCCCTCCCTCCCTCCCTCCCTCCCGCCTTCCCATTCCCTTCCTCCGAACAGGTCGGGTGGGCCTCAGCCTCGCACGCCCCATCCTCAGCCCCAGCCGCGTCCCCCGCAGCCCCACCTACCCTGGCGCCATCCCCGGCACGCCTTTGAGTCCCTCTTCCCAGCTTCCCTCCCCCCTCTCCCTTTCCCCTCTCCCTTTCCCCTCTCCCTTTCCCCTCTCCCTTTCCCCTCTCCCTTTCCCCTCTCCCTTTCCCGTCCCTGCCTCCTATCAGGTCGGGTGGGCCTCAGCGTCGCATGCGCCATCCTCAGCCCCAGCCGCGTCCCCCGCAGCCCCCACCTACCCCGGCGTCATCCCTGGCATGCCCGCCATCCCTGGCTTCCCTGGCGCAGCAGGAGGAGCAGGGCTCATGGGGCCGGTGCCTGGAGCGGTTGCCGCTACCCCAGCAGAGGTAAGACCCCTTGACCTTCCCTGGCGCCATTCCATGCATGCCCGCCATCCCTGGCTTCCCTGGCGCAGCAGCAGCAGGAGGAGGGGGAGCAAGGCTGATGGGGACGGTGCCTGGCGCTGCGTCTGCTACCCCAGCTGAGGTAAGCTCCCTTGCTGCTCCAGGCACCATCCCAGGCGTGCCCGCCATTTGGTGTTGCCCTCACGCACTCCCATCCCCTCCCCCCCCCCCACCCCCTCTCGCGGCCCCTTTCTGCCTTGCATCCATCCGTCCAGGCAGCCATTGGCCAGCCTCCTGGCCAGCGTCACCTGTTGCTGCGTTCTTTCAGGGGACTCGATAGATACTAGCTTCCCTTCCCTCCTCTCCCCCCTCTCTCCTCCCCTTCTCGCCCCCTTACTTCTCCCCTCTCCCTCCCCATGCGTCCATCCCTCCAGGCGGCAGCCTCTCTCCCCGCGTCGCCGTGTCGCTGCATTGTGATGCGCAACATGGTCACACCGGAGGAGGTGGATGACGACCTCCAGAGCGAGGTGAGAATGGCAGGGTGTGCTGTCGATGAGCTGGAGATGTCTGTATGGTGCTCTGGTTTTGATGGCAATCTGGGTGAGCTTGGCTACGCTGGAGGAGGTGGAGGACGATCTTCAGTGCGAGGTGATTGCAATATTGTGCCGTGGATGGTTTTGAGTCTTGTAACTTTCTGTCTGCACACTCTTTGGTGATCTCTACTTTCGTGCTCTCCTCTGACTTCTGGGCACATGGTCCATGCCAAACTCGTGCTCTCCTCTGGCACCCGATCTCTCCTGCAGGTCACGGATGAGTGCGGCAAGTTTGGCAAGGTGGAGCGGGTCGTCATCTATCAGGTGAATGCCCCTCAGGTGAATGCCCCTCAGGTGAATGCCCCTCAGGTGAATGCCCCTCAGGTGAATGCCCCTCAGGTGAATGCCCCTCAGGTGAATGCCCCTCAGGTGAATGCCCCTCAGGTGAATGCCCCTCAGGTGAATGCCCCTCAGGTGAATGCCCCTCAGGTGAATGCCCCTCAGGTGAATGCCCCTCAGGTGAATGCCCCTCAGTTGAATGCCCCTCAGTTGAATGCCCAGGTGAATGCCCAGGTGAATGCCCCTCAGGTGAATGCCCTGCAGATTGTTTGTACTAACCGAATACTGCTCAGGTGATTTTCCCCTGGTTCTTTTGATGCCCTTGTTGTGACTCGTTGTTTTCAGTGTTCTTACCTGTCTTATCTCTGTCTCCCTATATTTGTTATTCAGGAACAACAATCGGAGAAGCCAGGAGATGCGATTGTGAAGATCTTTGTTCTCTTCTCGGGCACCCCAGGTACACCCCCCTCCTCCCCCCCCCACACATACACCCCTCTTTCTCGATTGCTGTCTTAACTCGTTTTTTCTCTCTTCCCTGACCTTCCATCTCTCTCACGCATGCATGAACACACACGCGCGCACACGCATGCACGCGCACGTGTGCTCATATATTTCTCAGGGATCATTCCCTTCAATTCTTGTGCTTCTGTGTGCCATTGCATGTGCTGCCATCCTCATGGCATGGGCTGACATCCTCATGGCATGGGCTACCATCCTCATGGCATGTGCTGACATCCTCATGGCATGGCATGTGTGCTCACCTTGCCCCATCCTCGTGTGAGCAGAGGCGCAGGCAGCACAGCAGTCCCTGCACAACAGATGGTTTGGAGGCCGACAGGTCATTGCAAGGTCAGTGTTCGCATCTTTCTCTCGTTACAAGGCCATCCATCGCCCCCTTGTGTGCTTCCGATTACTCTATTCAAATTCCGTTTAAGGTTGTGCCCTGCTGTCATTCCTTAGGCGCAATTTTCCTACTTGCCTCACTTTCTCCACACATTTTTTCCCCTTGGCAGTTTCTATCCGGAGGTGCTTTTCGCACGAAATGACTTCTCTCGTTGAGTGCATTGGTGTCCGCCTCAGTGCGTTACAGTAGCTAGTGTTTGACCCTTTCCTTACTAATCACAAATAGTAGATACCAGTATGCCTTGATATTCATTTCGTCAAGGCTTGAATGGAACTCTGCGATGTGTGCCAATTTGTGCTTATTAGAGGAGGGATATCTAAACCTTGGGGTTACAGTTAGGCTTGTGCGTCATTGCTCAATTACACTCTTCGTAACGAGCCGGCCAATAGGCGACACCGCTCATGCCCAGTGCTGCCGCCATCGTCAGTTCCTGTGTGGGTGTACCCGCCAAGCCTCCTCCCTTCCCCCGAGCCCCTCCCCCACAATCCCCCACCACCACTTCGTCCGCCTCCGCCTCCGCCTCCGCCTCCGCCTCCGCTTACCCTTGATGCACAGCTTCCGCCTCCCCACGCCTGGCGCGTACATGCATAAGGGCGTGAATCCCAAGATGCCATGGCGCCTCCATTGTATCTGACGACGGTTTGTCGCCGGGTCGCCTCTTCCACCAGCCATACTAGTCGCCTGAACGCTTCTATTGTCCGTCAGGAATTTCGGTCTTCTGCGATTTCCGCGCCGTCTGTGATTCCTTCTGGTTCTTCGTCTGTCGTCGGTTCCACCCGGCCCAGCTCGGGAATTTTTGCTCAGGCGAAATTCTTGTCTTTTCTCGTCAGCCGTCCGTCAAATTGTCCGTCAACTCCAGGCGGCACCTCGCCGCTAGACCCGCCAATTTCATCAGCAGCTGGATCTACGTGCCTGGTTTCTCCATCTTTCCCCTTTTCCTTGTTCCGAAGACTCATGGCGGCCACGGCTGGACAGGTCATCCGATGCAAGGGTGAGGCGCTCTACGCCCGTCGATTTCGTCGATTTCTCCGAATTCCGTTCCTCAATGTCACTGAATTTCTGTTATTACGTGAATCATTGAGCGAATTTACACTCGCATCATTGCAGATCACCGAATCCAGGACCAAATCCCTCACCGAACCTCCGAGATTCCAGCGTCCGACGCAGCTCGCGTATCGCCCTCGTAATTCGGCAGCTTCGCCTTATCTCACTTGCCACTGACTCCAGGCTCCAGTGTTAGTAATCTCGTTTTGAGACGTCTCAAAACGAATTTCTAACACAGGGATTCGACAGCTTCGCCTTATCTCGTTTGCCACTGACTCACTCCTGCAGCAGCGGTGGCGGGGGCCCCCAACAAGCCGCTGGTGATCGAGGAGGTGGATATAGCTCCTCCCCAGATGGGCGAGGTGCGCACTCGCGTCACCTACGCCGCCCTGTGCCACGCTGACCACGCCGTCCCTTTTCTATTAAACTGCTCCTCCTCATTTCCCTGCAGCGGCTGTGGCTTGGGGACCGAACAAGCCCCTGGTGATCGAGGAGGTAGACGTGGCCCCGCCCCAGGCGGGCGAGGTGCGCATCCGCGTCACCCACACGGCGCTGTGCCACACTGACGCATACACGCTCGACGGCCATGACCCCGAGGGGCTCTTCCCCTGCATTCTCGGCCACGAGGCCGCTGGGTGAGTTTGTTATTTGTGTATGACTTATGTTATCAGTGTGCCTGATTTAATTGAGCACAAACACTTTTGAGGCGCCTCAAAAGTTATCAGTGTGAGTGATTTAATTGAGCACAAACACGCTCGATGGCCACGACCTCGAGGGGCTCTTCCCCTGCATCCTGGTTTTGAGTCGACTCAAAAGCAGATGGCCACGACCTCGAGGGGCTCTTCCCCTGCATCCTGGTTTTGAGTCGACTCAAAAGCAGATGGGCACGACCTCGAGGGACTCTTCCCCTGCATCCTGGTTTTGAGTCGACTCAAAAGCAGATGGCCACGACCTCGAGGGACTCTTCCCCTGCATCCTGGTTTTGAGTCGACTCAAAAGCAGATGGCCACGACCTCGAGGGGCTCTTCCCCTGCATCCTGGGCCTCGAGGCCGCTGGGTGCAGAGTGGGCAGCTACAGTTGTTTCAGGCCACGAGGCCGCTGGGTACAGAGTGGGCAGCTACAGTTGTTTCAGGCCACAAGGCCGCTGGGTGCAGAGTGGGCAGCTACAGTTGTTTCATGCCACGAGGCCGCTGGGTGCAGAGTGAGCAGCTACAGTTGTTTCAGGTTTGACTGTTCAACCGAACGCCTATGTATTTACTGGCCAAGAACGAGCATGGAGGGCTCTTCCCTGCATTCTCAGCCACAAGGCCGCTGGGTGAGTGCGCGTGCTGCCGTTCTGGGGCATTGCCATTGGGTATTTTTTTAGATTTCTCAAAAATTACTGCCATTGGGTATATCACTGCCATTGTGTCATGGCCATCGAGGTGTGACCTGCCTGCCTGTACGATTGAACGCCTACCACCCTCGACGGCCTTGACCATGAGGGGCTGGGTTGAGTGTGTAGCATTCTCGGCCACGAGGCCGCTGGGTGAGTGTGTATCGGGTGCTGGTTGCATGTTGATTGGCTTATTTCTTGTTTTGCAGCTTCCCAAACCCTCTCTCTCAACCTCTCTGTCACCCACCCCTCCTGTCCCCCCATCCCGACAGCATGGTGGGCGAGGGCGTGACGGACTTGCAGCCCGGCTGACAGCCTGGCGTGAAAGACCAACCTATGTCTACTGCCTGTTTCCCCTCCCTCCCTCCCCTCCCTCCCTCCCCTCCCTCCCTCCCGATTTCACCACACCAGCATAGTGGAAAGTGTGGGCGAGGGCGTGACGGACGTGCGGCCAGGTCGTGCTACCAGGCTGGGGACTGCCAGTGCAAGTTCTGCGAGTCAGGGAAGTCCAATCAACTCCTCCCTCTCCCTGACTGTTGCCTCTTTCCCCTCCCTCCCCCGCCCCCACCTCGCCAGCATAGTGGAGAGTGTAGGCGAGGGCGTGACAGACGTGCAGCCGGGCGACCACGTCATCCCATGCTACCAGGCTGAGTGCCGCGAGTGCAAGTTCTGCAAGTCGGGGAAGACCAACCTCTGCGGCAAGGTTCGCCCTGCCACAGGTCGGTAACGCCAGCCTCCTCTCTCCTGTCCGTAAGAAATACATTCAAATCGTCAACCTTGTCTGATTATTCTCAAGAACTCTGCAGCAAGTTGGGGAAGACGAACCTCTGCGGTAAGGTCCGCCCCGCCAGGTCAGAACACGTTCAGAAAAGTGCGGCTTGCCATAGGTGATTTTGGAGTCGACTCAAAAATCAGTGCGGCTTGCCATCTCTTTTCACCCACCCACCCACCCCGCCCCCTTCACGGGCCCGAGCACGTTCAGCGGCGGGGTCAGCATTAGATGGGGGGACCTGGTAATGGGCTCTCTTTCTTGACCGCACTGTTGTCAGCCCCCCTCCTTCCCCTGTGCTGACCCCTGGACTCTTCACCAGGTCGCGGGCCCCTGGGCTCTGCCAACCGATTTTTTAGTCGACTCAAAAATCACCCGCGGGCCCCTGGGCTCTGCCAAGCTCCTCATTCCTTCGCTCTGCCATTCCTTGCACCGCGCAGCAGGCACCCTCTTTTTGAGAATTCTCAAAGGTCTATTTCGAGGAGCCTCAAAAATAGACTCCGTTCCTTGTACCGTGCACCCTCTTTTTGAGAATTCTCAAAGGCCGCGGTGTGAAGCTGGCAGACGGCAATCCACACTTGTCGGTGTGCGGTGAGCCCACCTACCACTTCATGGGCACGAGCACCTTCAGCGAGTACACCGACCAAGGAGCCCATCCAAGGTGTAAACCCCCCGCCCCCCCCTTTCCTTCCCCTTGTGCTACCCTGTAAACCCAGGTCGCGGCGTGATGCTGGCAGACGGCAAGCCGCGCTTCTCGGTGCGCGGCGAGCCCATCTACCACTTCATGGGCACGAGCACCTTCAGCGAGTACACCGTGGTGCACGACGTGTCCGTGGCGAAGGTCAACCCCCATGCGCCGCTCAGCAAAGTCTGTCTGCTGGGCTGCGGCATCCCCACTGGTACGGAAACGGGCGTTGTCTTGGTCCGTCGACCTTTTCTTTCTTCTATCCCCTGCTACGGCCCTTTTACTCGTTGTGCACGCCGTGTCCGTGGCTAAGGTCAACCGCGAGGCGCCGCTCAGCAAAGTCTGCCTGCTGGGCTGCGGCATCCCCACTGGTAAGGAAACGTAGCGTTTTGGTGTATTTTGAGTCGACTCAAAATACACTGGTAAGGAAACGTAGTGTTTTGCCCTGAAATTATTCTTCCCTGCTATGGCCCTTCTACCCGTTGCGCACGACATGTCTGTGCCAAGGTCAACCCCCAAGCGCTGCTCAGCAAATTTGGCCTGCTGGGCTGTGGCATCCCCACAGGTACAGATCTTTTCCTGCCCTTGACCTCTATTCCCTGCCCCGTTTCTTCTTGGCTGTTATACCAATTCTCCCCACTCTCTCCTGTCCTCCCACCTGCGCTACCCCCCCACCACCAGGCCTGGGAGCGGTGTGGAATGCTGCTAAGGTCGAGCCCGGCTCAACGGTCGCTATTTTTGGGCTAGGCACTGTCGGTCTCGCGGTGAGTCTAAGGTTTGTGGTGGTAAGCTCCCCTCGTTTAGAGACGTCTCAAAGCAAGGTTATTGTCACACGCACTGTCGATCTGGTGGTGAGTTTTAAGGGCTTTGGTGGTGGTAAGCTCCCCTTGCTATTTGGTTTTTGAGAGTTCTCAAAAACTTTGGTGGTAAGCTCCGCGTGCTATTTGTGTGTGCTGTGTCTTGCGTCATAGGCCCATGAGTTCTTTCGGGTGTGCCGTGTGTGGCTGGCAGGTGGCGGAGGGTGCAAAGGCGGCCAAGGCATCTCGCATCATTGGGGTTGATATTGACCCTTCCAAGTTCGACACAGGTGTGCTGTGACACGTGGGATGTGCAGTAGTAGCTATGTTGACCCATGCCTCAAATGACGCAGAGGCGGCCACGGCATCTCACGTCATTTGGGTGGGCTTGACCCCTCCAAGTTCGACACAGGTGTGCGATGAAGCATGGGGTGCATGTGGCAGTGGTAGTGGGTGTATGGTCAGCATTCTCCCTAGTGGCCTGGTGTTGTTGACGCGCCTCTATAGTGGTAGTGGATGGGTGCTCAGTGTGCTTCCTGTTGCCCTTTGTAAGAGCAGAGGGGGCCAGGGCAGACCGTGTGTAATGAGTCTATTTTTGAGTCGACTGAAAAATAGACTCATTACACACGGTAGTGGATGGGCGCTCATCCCCCACTGGAAAATGGACTCATTACGAACAGTGGGGGCCAGGGCAGACAAGGCGTCTCGCATCATTGGGGTGGACTTGACCGCTCCAGGGCACCACAAGGGGTGGGGCGAGTCGGTGGTCAACGGACTCCCTTCACCTGCCTCGTTCTCTCTTTCCCTTCCCTTTCTCTCTCTCTCTCTTTTACTCAGTCTTGTGCAGCCAAGGGGTTTGGTGTGAGCGTGTTTGTGAGTCCCAAGGACCATTTTGAGCCCATCCAGGAGGTGCTAGTGGGTATGGCAGACGGGGGCGTGCACTACAGTCTACAGCTTCCAAGGGTTGTGCTGCAGTGCACATTGGCTCATCCCTCGTTTGCTCTCTGCCCTCCTTTCCTCACTCTCTTTCCACAGTGGAGTGGACTACAGCTTTGAGTGCATCAGGAACTTGGGGTGTCAGCAGTGCTGCCACAAGGGGTGGGGCGAGTCTGTAGTCAACAACAGGCTCCCTTCCGCTGCTTCGTTTTCTCTCTCCCTTCCCGTTGTTGCAACAAGGGGCGGGGGATTCACTTATTTCTCTTTCTTTGTGCAGCTAAGGACTTCGGTGTGACAGGGTTTGTGAATCTCGAGGACCATTCCAAGCCCATCCAGGAGTTGACCTCACATACGGCGGTGTGGACTACAGCTTCGAGTGCATCGGGAATGTCAACGTCATACAGGCGACGCTGGAGTGCTGCCACAAGGGTGGGGCGAGTCGGTGATCAACAGACTCCCTTCCTCTGCCTCGTTTTCCCCTGCCCTTCCCTTCCTTTCTTCTCTTTCACCGTCTCTTGTGCAGCCAAGGACTTTGGCGTCACCGAGTTTGTGAACCCCAAGGACCACAGCAAGCCCGTTCAAGAAGTGATTGTGGATCTCACAGATGGCGGTGTGGACTACAGCTTCGAGTGCATCGGAAACGTCAACGTGATGCGATCGGCCCTGGAGTGCTGCCACAAGGGGTGGGGCGAGTCGGTCATTATCGGCGTGGCAGCGGCGGGGCAGGAGATCTCCACTCGCCCCTTCCAGCTGGTGACAGGAAGGGTGTGGCGCGGCACGGCGTTCGGGGGGTTCAAGAGCCGCACGCAAGTGCCGGAGCTGGTGGAGAAATATATGAACAAGGTGAGTTGGGCTTGATTGCTGCGCCTAAAAGCTGGGCGTGATTGCTTTCTAGTTTTGAGGCGCCTCAAAGCTGGGCTTGAATGCTGTTTAGTTTTGAGGCGCCTCAAAGCTGGGCGTGATTGCTTTTTCGTTTTGAGGCGCCTCAAAGCTGGGCTTGATGCTTTTTAGTTTTGAGGCGCCTCAAAGCTGGGCTTGAATGCTGTTTAGTTTTGAGGCGCCTCAAAGCTGGGCGTGATTGCTTTTTATTTTTGAGGCGCCTGAAAGCTGGGCGTGATTGCTTTTGAGTTGACTCAAGAGCTGGTGGAGAAGTATATGAACAAGGTGAGTTGGGCTTGATTGCTGCGCCTAAAAGCTGGGCGTGATTGCTTTCTAGTTTTGAGGCGCCTAAAAGCTGGGCGTGATTGCTTTCTAGTTTTGAGGCGCCTCAAAGCTGGGTTTGATTGCTTTTTAGTTTTGAGGCGCCTCAAAGCTGGGCTTGATGCTTTTTAGTTTTGAGGCGCCTCAAAGCTGGGCTTGATGCTTTTTAGTTTTGAGGCGCCTCAAAGCTGGGCTTGAATGCTGTTTAGTTTTGAGGCGCCTCAAAGCTGGGCGTGATTGCTTTTGAGTCGACTCAAGAGCTGGTGGAGAAGTATATGAACAAGGTGAGTTGGGCTTGATTGCTGCGCCTAAAAGCTGGGCGTGATTGCTTTCTAGATTTGAGGCGCCTCAAAGCTGGGTTTGATTGCTTTTTAGTTTTGAGGCGCCTCAAAGCTGGGCTTGATGCTTTTTAGTTTTGAGGCGCCTCAAAGCTGGGCTTGATGCTTTTTAGTTTTGAGGCGCCTCAAAGCTGGGCTTGATGCTTTTTAGTTTTGAGGCGCCTCAAAGCTGGGCTTGATGCTTTTTAGTTTTGAGGCGCCTCAAAGCTGGGCTTGATGCTTTTTAGTTTTGAGGCGCCTCAAAGCTGGGCGTGATTGGGCGTGATGCGCACTGGTTTGGAGGTCTGGTGACTTTTGAGTCGACTCAGAAGTCACCTCTTTTGAGTCGACTCAGAAGTCACCTCTTTTGAGTCGACTCAGAAGTCACCTCTTTTGAGTCGACTCAGAAGTCACCTCTTTTGAGTCGACTCAGAAGTCACCTCTTTTGAGTCGACTCAGAAGTCACCTCTTTTGATTCGACTCAAAAGTCATCTCTTTTGAGTCGACTCAGAAGTCACCTCTTTTGAGTCGACTCAGAAGTCACCTCTTTTGAGTCGACTCAGAAGTCACCTCTTTTGAGTCGACTCAGAAGTCACCTCTTTTGAGTCGACTCAGAAGTCACCTCTTTTGAGTCGACTCAGAAGTCACCTCTTTTGATTCGACTCAAAAGTCATCTCTTTTGAGTCGACTCAGAAGTCACCTCTTTTGAGTCGACTCAGAAGTCACCTCTTTTGAGTCGACTCAAAAGTCACCTCTTTTGAGTCGACTCAGAAGTCACCTCTTTTGAGTCGACTCAGAAGTCACCTCTTTTGAGTCGACTCAGAAGTCACCTCTTTTGAGTCGACTCAGAAGTCACCTCTTTTGAGTCGACTCAGAAGTCACCTCTTTTGAGTCGACTCAGAAGTCACCTCTTTTGAGTCGACTCAGAAGTCACCTCTTTTGAGTCGACTCAGAAGTCACCTCTTTTGAGTCGACTCAGAAGTCACCTCTTTTGAGTCGACTCAGAAGTCACCTCTTTTGAGTCGACTCAGAAGTCAACAAGGAGAATTAGACATGCTCTGGGTTAGACATGCTCTGGGTTAGACATGCTCTGGGTTAGACATGCTCTGGGTTAGACATGCTCTGGGTTAGACATGCTCTGGGTTAGACATTCTCTGGGTTAGACATGCTCTGGGTTAGAGATGCAGTGGTTGAGAGATGTTATGGAGAGCTGCCACAAGGGGTGGGGCGAGTCAGTGATGACTGGAGAGGCGGCTGCTGGGCAGGAGATCTCCACGCGGTGGCGGCGGGGCAGGCGATTTCCACACGCCCCTGTCAGTCAGCTGGTCACGGGGCGGATGTGGCGCGGCACGGTGTTCGTGCGGTTCAAGAGCCGCACGCAATTGCCGGAGCTGGTGGAGAAATATATGGGCAAGGTACTATGGTTGCAGTGTGCACTGGGTGTACGCTTGGTGTATAAACAAGGTATGGGATCCCTTCCAACTGGTCACGAGGCGTGTGTCTTGAGTCCACCCTCTCATTCCTCTCTTCCTTTCCCCATCTTCTTGTCCTGTACCTTGGTATCAGGACACTAAGTCTCACAAGTAAATCACACACTGTCTAACTCTTGCATTTCTTCCTCTGGAATCTCTGTAACCCATCCTCTCGAGTCGCCCGGAAACAGGAGCCGAAGGTGGACGAGTACATTTTTGAGGCGCCTCAAAAAAGGTACATTACGCACAACCTCGTTCTCACCGCCTCCCCACCTCCATCCACCCGCCTTGCTGTGTCACTCGGTAACAGGAGATCAAGGTGGATGAGTACATCACGCACAACCTGCCCCTGTCGAAGATCAACGAGGCCTTTGACCTGCTGCACGGGGGCAAGTGCCTGCGAGCCGTGATCCACATGGAAGAGGAGGAGGGCAAGTGACGTGCTGTCTGTGGAAAGATTTTTGAGGCGCCTCAAAAGCCGCCATCCACATGGAAGAGGAGAACAAGTGATGTGCTGTCTGTGGACAGGGACTACATTGGTGGCTTCAGTGGTGTTGAGAAGGCTTCAAGGCAACCTGCCCCTCTCCAGGATCACTGCCACCACTGAGGCCTTTGACCTGCTGCACGGGGGCAAGTGCCTGCGTGCCGCCATCCACATGGAAGAAGAGGGCAAGTGACGTGCTGTGGGAAGGGAGGGCTATACCAGTGCGAGGGTACTGCAGAGCGGGGTTTAGAGCCATGTCCCGATAGCTAGGAAGAAAGAGGGGGTTGACCTGCTGCATAGGTGGGAGTGGCTGGGCCATCCCCCATCCCGCTGCAAGTTGTGATTCACGTAGTGACTGATGGGCGTTGTGCACAGAACTTATCATACCATGCCATTCTCTGCTTGACTCGTTGCTGGTTGAATTCCTTTCCCCGTACCTTTGAAGGCTTTGCCTACCGCGCTGGACTCTGTTCTTCAGACGTGATGGCACGAATGATATTGATTACAGATTTGAGGTGTAAACATGTGATATGCCGCATAAATGCTGGACACACACCCACCAAGCCTCCTTTCTAAACAGCAGATTTACTGTATGTGGTCAGTATTGTTCCTACAGGTGTAACAGTCTCAAGGGAACGGGCTGAGGACAGAGGTGCTGGATCTGCTAACGAGCTGCATTCACTATTCTAGAGAGATGGTATAGAGAGCACATCCACCCCAGGGATGGTAGTGACCGGGGGGATATGCCAACCAGTGCTATGAAGTGACCAATCAGTGCACAAATGAGCTGAGTTGGCTATTATAGAGAGGGCGTCCATCCCAGGGATAGCAGAGGTGGATGTGCTAGTCCTGTGAGGGGATGCACCGTTACCTATCAACGTACTAGTGAGCTGAATTGACTATTTTAGAAAGGGCATCCATCCCGGGGATAGCGGAAGCGACGGTGGATGGCACGGATTGATGGGGGGTTGGGACGATCAAGACCGCACAGTTGGCTGCATGTGCCACGTGGTCACTCACACTCCCCAATAACACTCTGAAATGAGGGTGGGGGAGAAGACAGGGGCCAAGGGGGGAAGAGAAGGGAGCGGTAGGCATATGAAATCGAAGCACTACTGCACATTTGACAGCGTGGGAAACGTGGGTCACTTAGCCCCACAGATCGCAACCTGGTGAAGGGAAGGGAGAAATGGAAGAGAGGCAGGCACCCTGTGAACAATCATCTTGGCAGGAAAACCAAAAAGGATGTCTGAACCCGGAATCGAACCGGAGACCTCCAGTGTGTGAGACTGGCGTGATAACCGACTACACCATCCAGACATGTTAGGCTGCAGACAGAAAACAAATCGATCTTATAACACAGCGACAAAGTGGCAGGTTGGAGAAGGGGGTGGGAGAGGGGGGTGGGAGAGGGGGGTGGGAGAGGGGGGTGGGAGAGGGGGGTGGGAGAGAGGGGGTGGGAGAGGGGGTGGGAGAGGGGGGTGGGAGAGGGGGGTGGGAGAGGGGGGTGGGAGAGGGGGGTGGGAGAGGGGGTGGGAGAGGGGGGGGAGAGGGGGTGGGAGAGGGGGGTGGGGAGGGGGGTGGGAGAGGGGGGTGGGAGAGGGGGGTGGGAGAGGGGGGGGGGGGGGGTGGGAGAGGGGGTGGGAGAGGGGGGTGGGAGAGGGGGGTGGACCACCCAGAGGTTAGTCCAAATAAAGGACAGAGCTGTTTGCAGATGGCTGGGTGCTAAGGGGAGAGTGGGAACTCATCATGTGTCAATACCCCGCCTGGGGAACCCTGCATGGAAATAAGGCACGTCCATGCGTGAAGGGCTTGTGATGTGAATGTCCGTGTGCATGTGCATGCATTGCAAGAAATCAGAAGGCATGTGCACCTCGTTATAGCGCCGTGCCCGTGACTCCCCATTACAATCACATCAGGGTCGACCTCGTGCGCCGTCTCTAGAACCTTCTCCCTGGCGTCCCCACACGCGCTCTTCGTCACCCACTCGCTCTTGAACGACGGCTGCGATCCATTTAGATTCAGATAGATTCATTCAAATTCGGATGGCATAGCGGCGGGGATGACGGAAGAGCGTTAAAGCAGACGAAATGCAAGGGAAAGGGGGAGGGACGGACGGACGGCAGGGAGGGAGAGGAGACGAAGGGCAGAAAGCAAGTTGCAGGAGAAGCTAGAAATCGAAAAGGGAGCAATTGAGAACGACCAATTGAGATAGGTTTCACGTGTACCTTGTCTCGTTATAGGCTCACCTTGTAAGTGCTGGCGAGTTTCTGGTACTTGTCGAGCAGCTTGTGACTATCTCGAAGGTACTGTTCCTCGAACTCCTGTTTGTAGGTCTGCGCGGCATAAAAGTCCACCTCTGCAAGAAGCCATGCCACGTCACGCCACGTTATTCCATGCCGTCACAAGAACGACAACAACGATTAAGTGAAGACGGTTGAACATACCTAGGTCCAACCGAAACGGAAAAACTCACTTATTCGGAAACGGAAAGAAAGGGAAGTAAAAGGACCGCTGAGGCAATCACCATCCCTAGGCCGTACCTTCAATCTTTGGTCGCACGTGAACGATGGTAACCCTATCGTTATCTTCGACGACCTTTTCGCACGCGTACTGTAACGCGTGGCGACTGCCCTCCGAATCGTCCACCGCGATCAAGAAATTTCGCCCCGCCGCTCCTCCCGCCGCCATGGTGGCCGGTGCGGTGAAAACTAGGTCGCAGAACCGACGAGACGGAACGAGATGGAGGGGCAATAATACGAGAGGAAACGAAAAACGGACTCCTTCTAAAGTGCAGCCTCGAGGAAGAGGAAAATCGCGAGATATAACGAGAAATAGTCACGTCAAAGCAATCCAAAGGCTTCTACTGCTGGAGACTAGGCGGCTATGCTCTATCGCACGAGCGAGTAGTACGCGAGGATACGAAGATAGCGAAGCACGAATAGAACTGGCAACCAAGACCAAGAAAGCTTGGGTTGAGGGGTGCACGCGCGGCCCTGGATTCGAGAGTCTGCGAGCCAAGAAATCGCATTCCCCTTGTCAGGTTTCCCTGAGTGGGGGCAGATACAAACGGTATCTGCAGACTCTGTACGGTTGGACAAGTTCCCAAGCGTGAAAACATCGGTGAAGTACGGTTCGGGTCCTCATTCTGTCTCGCCATGCACAATTGTTCAGCACTCCACCAAATAGTGTCACCCTCTTGTACGCAGCTGCTGAGTCATTGCCGGCAAGTCCACGGCGACCATGGCTGTCATGCAGGGCAGTGCCACGTGGACTGTGTGACACGACTACCCAGACCGACAGCGGCTGCCCCTGTGGCCGCCTGCCAAAAACACGTAAGCTCACATTCAGCAAATATCGTGCTCAATTTATTCATTGAGATTTCCAGCCTCTACTTAGGAGAAAATAAACAGTTATATCTTTCATGTATAGCCTACCTTTACATTCATATTTCTAATCAACATGGCCATCTCACCTCGACATGGCAATGGTTGAAAAATATTTTCCAGATATGCTACGGTGATCAACCAGAGTCATCAAACAACCCATTTCCCTCCATGTTACTACCAAAATACAAACCCGTTTGACCATCTTGCCTCCCGTGTCACTTATCCTGACCCATTAGACCAACTTACTAACGTCGGCTCAGCTGCAATCAGCCAACCCCATCTCACCCACTCTTGTACCATTCCACCCATCCCCTCCCTGCCTATCACATCCCATCCCACCTAACCCAGCACACCACCTAACTCGCCCATTCTTCCTCTCCTCCCCTGTCTCACCCACTCTGGCACCATTCCACCCATCCCCAACCCGTGCATATCCCACCCCAGCTCAACCACCCTACCCTATCTCAACCATCATCCCACCCTCTCTTCCCATTCTTCCAACTCACCCTTTCTTCCCATCCCACGCCATCTCACCCACCCACTCTCCCCCCATCCCTCCCCATCTCACCCAAACCTCCCCATCCCACCCTCACTTGTAACTTAGGGCCTGAACCCAATCCCACCCTATATCCAATGCCTCGGCTTGAAACTTCGGGTCAGAAATCCCCTCCCTTGACTCACCCTTTCTCTAAAAGGTCTGAAATCCCCTCCCTTGACTCACCCTTTCACTTAAGGTCCGAAATCCCCTCCCTTGTCTCAATGGAACTTGGGTTCTGATTCCCCTGCCTTGCCTCACCCTGTCACTTTTCGGGTCTGAAACCCCCTCCCTTGCCTGAAATTGTAACTTGGGGTCTGAAAACCCCTCCCTTGCACCGCATGGTAACTTGGGGTCTGAAACCCCCTCCCTCGCCTCACCCTGTCACTTGGGATCTAAAACCCGCTCCCTTGCCGCGCCCTGCCACTTGGGGACTGAGACCCCCTCCCTCGCCTCTCCCTGTCACAGCATACCAAGCATACCAAGCATATCGAGCATAATAAGCGTACCAAGCATACCCAGCATACCAAGCATCCCAAGCATACCAAGCATACCAAGCATACCGAGCATACCAAGCATACCGCCGCACCTGCACCCCGCAGCCGAGTGGTCCGGCTGGGGGGAGCGCCACTTCACCACGGCGCTCGTGGCGTGCTCCCTGCGGCGTGCTCCCAAACAGCCCGCAGCACGCCGACGAGCAGCGGCGGATCTGGGTGCAGGCCTCGCTGCCGCCGACTCTGGGGGGGCTCGGCATCTCCGACCCCGCCGCCGAGGGAGGCCACTCCTACCTCACCTCGGCCAAGAACAACCACGCCAAAGAGCACCCACGCCCAAGAGCACCCACGCCCAAGAGCACCCACACTCAAGAGCACCCGCGCTCAAGTGCATCCACGCTCAAGAGCAACCACGCCCAAGGGCACGCACGCTCAAGAGCACCCACGCCCAAGAGGATCCACGCTCAAGAGCACCCACGCCCAAGAGCACCCACGCTCAAGAGCACCCACGCTCAAGAGCACCCACGCCCAAGAGCAGCAGGGATTCCCCTATTCCCCTACTCCCCTACTCCCCTACTCCCCTACTCCCCTACTCCCCTACTCCCCTACTCCCCTACTCCCCTACTCCCCTACTCCCCTACTCCCCTACTCCCCTACTCCCCTACTCCCCTACTCCCCTACTCCCCTACTCCCTATTCTATATCCTATTCTATTCCCCGTGGGGTTTCAGGCCCCCCTATTCCCTCTCACTCATCCCTCTTACTCAACATACCAGGGGGGGTGGGGGGGGGGGGGGGGGTGTCAGGCTCCCTATTCCCTCGCACTCACGTTACGCGGGGGGGTTCCAGGCCCCCTATTCCCTTTCACTCAAACTTACCCCAGGGGATTTCAACCCCCCTATTCCCTCTCACTCAACTTACCCGGGGAGGTTTCAGGCCCCCCATTCGCTCTCACTCAAACTTACCCAGAGGGGTTTCAGGCCCCTAAGACTCAACCTACCCCGGGGTTTAAGGAGGGGACGGCAAGACCCTTAGGGCAACACGAGGGCAAGACATGGGAGGGAGGCTTAAAGCCCTGAGGTAAGGCGAACCCCCAGGTAAAAGAGAGGAGGGCTAAAACCCCCAGGTTAAGGTGAACTAAAGGCAGAAGAGGGGGGTCCTTCTGCCCCTCGGTCGCCCTTGCCTTGAGTTTTAACGCCCCTCTTCCCCCCTGCCCCTCACAACTTTAACCAAGAAGATTTCGACCACCCTCCCCTGCCTTGCGCCCTCACCTTACCGTGGGGTCTTTCACCACCCCTCTGTCGCCCCCTTTGCCCCTCTGTCGCCCCCCTTTGCCCCTCTGGCGCCCCCTTTGCCCCTCTGGCGCCCCCTTTGCCCCTCTGTCGCCCCCTTTGCCCCTCTGGCGCCCCCTTTGCCCCTCTGTCGCCCCCCTTTGCCCCTCTGGCGCCCCCCTTTGCCCCTCTGGCGCCCCCTTTGCCCCTCTGGCGCCCCCCTTTGCCCTCTGGCGCCCCCTTTGCCCCTCTGGCGCCCCCTTTGCCCCTCTGGCGCCCCCCTTTGCCCTCTGGCGCCCCCCTTTGCCCCTCTGGCGCCCCCCTTTGCCCCTCTGGCGCCCCTTTGCCCTCTGTCGCCCCCTTTGCCCCTCTGGCGCCCCCTTTTGCCCCACTCACTCTACTCACCTGAGGAGTTTCAGGCCCCCAATTCTCCTCTCCCTCTTGCTCAACTTACTCAGGTAGTCACGGCCGCCCTCCGTTGCCCCTCACTTCACCCACTCTAGGGGTTTTAGCCCCTGCCTTTCCTCTCATTCAAAACGCTGGGGAATCAACGCCCGTGCCATTTCTGCCCAACCACTCACGCAACTTACACTGGTGGTTGAAGAAGCCCCCCTTTTCCCCTCACTTCACCCACTACAGAGGTTTCAGCCCCCACTCTTGGCCTCAAGAGTTTCACTAACCTTACCCAGAGATTTTCAATCCCACAATCTCCTCCCCAATCTCGCAACTTACTCTGGTTAAAGAAGCCCTCCTTTGCCCCTCACTACACCAACTCTAGGGGTTTCAGGCGCCACTCTTGGCTCTAACTAACCTTACCCAAAACGTTTCACGCCCCCTTTCCCCTCCCCCTCGCACTCAACTTACTCTTCTGGTTGCAGCCGCCCTCCTTTGCCCTCACTTCACTAACTCCAGGGGTTTCAGCCCCCGCCTTTGCCTCTCATTCAACCTACACACGGGGTTCATCCCCTTCAACCTCTTCCACCCACTCACTCAACTTACTCTAGCGATAGCAGCCGCCCTCCTTTGCCGTCACTTCACTCACTCTAGGAGTTTCAGGCCCCACTCTTGCCTCTCACTCGAGTTACCCAGGCAGTTTCAAGCCCCCTTTCTCCCGCCCCTCGCTCTCAACTTCGGGAGAGGGTCTCAGGCCACCTATTCCCCTCTCCCTCTCGCTCAACTTACAGTGGTGATTGCAGGCACCCAGCTTTCAGCGAACTCACCCAGGGGGGTTCAGGCCCCCTTGTACCACACCACCCTCCCCGTTTACCTCCCAACCCCAACCCCCCTAACCCACCCCCCCAGCACTAGGAGCAGAACGCAACCCACTCCCCTTCGGAACCAGTAACCCCCCATGACTCTGCCTTGAGGTGCGAATAGTGGCAGTGGAAAGTGCACGGGCGGTCCAAGACTCAAATCTTGCTTACGAAAGCGTCGTAGGAGGGGACTCCTCCCAACCAGAGCTGGCGCGCACGGCTCTGACAGGTTCCATTATATGATACGCCGTGAGGTATATTGACAGGTATATTGACAGGTATATTGACAAGTATTGTCACTTGAGGAACGACTGCCGTGCCACGCACTTTCCACTTTCCGCAGGTATATTGACAGTTTTATTGACAGGTATATTGACAAGTATATTGACAGGTATATTGACAAGTATTGTCACTTGAGGAACGACTGCCGTGCCACGCACTTTCCACTGACCACCAACCAAACAACAAGGCAGGAACCACAGAGGGTGTTGCCCCTAAGGGAGTGAGCTGCATGCTTGCTCCTTTCGCTCTGGCCCTTTCCCCAAACCCCCCGCCCCCACCCCCCCCTCCTCCCCCTTACCTCAACAGCCCATACCTCAATAGCCGAATGGGGCACCATGATGCGAACGCGCGGGAAGGGGAGCACCCTGGGGGGAGAGAAGGGAGCACCATGGGGAACCCGAGTTGCCATGGAGCCAACTCGGTTGCCACGGAGCCAACTCGGTTGCCACGGAGCCAACTCGGTTGCCACGGAGCCAACCGAGTGGCTGGTACCTGCAAGAAAGAGACGGGAAGTGATTGGTCAACACGAGATCACGAGACAGACTGAAAGCAAAAGTGCGAGAGACAGTAGCCAATAGACAGTAGCCAAAGTGCGAGCGAAAGTAGCCAATAGACAGTAGCAAAAGTATCTCCAGAAGCGAGGAAGCGAGGGCGATTCAAAGGAATGGTCAAGGCCGAACCTGCTCTGGCTGCAACGCAACCCCTAAGACTTCAACCCTTTCCACTGCGTAGGAGGGGACTCCCAACCAGAGCCTGCGCGCACGGCTCTGAAAAGACTTCAACCCTTTCCACTGCGTAGGAGGGGACTCCCAACCAGAGCCTGCGCGCACGGCTCTGAAAAGACTTCAACCCTTTCCACTGCGTAGGAGGGGACTCCCAACCAGAGCCTGCGCGCACGGCTCTGACAAGACTTCAACCCTTTCCACTGCGTGCCCTGGTGCTCCGAGCCAGAGCCAGGCGAGCTGCTAAGGAGAATGAAGGGGTGTGGGGTGGGGTGGGGTGGGGTGGGGAGGAAAATGGGGGAATGGGCAGCGAGAACAGGAGTGAGTGCAGGAGGAAGCAGGAGTTGCAAGGAAGAGAGAAATCAACCAAGGCAAGGCATATCAACTGAGGGATACTGAGTGGATTTTTGAGGCGCCTCAAAAATCAACCGAGGGAGGGATACTGAGTGGGAGGAAGTGGTGAAGAACAGGGGAATGCTCACTTAAGTGAGAGACGTGGCGAAGAATACTCTCACTCCGAATCGAGCAAATGCTCACCTTTGGGTGTGGAATCCGAACCCCTCTCAATCAGTTCGCTCCCCTCTCCACCAGCCTGCGACGCTGCCTCCAGATAGCACCAAGCGAGCTGCTGGGGAGGGGAGTATGCAGGAGGGAAGGAGAGGAGAGAAGAGAAGAGAGTGCAGGAGGAGGGAGGGAGAACTTGCAAGGAAGAGGCGAATCAGACAGCAGTGAATGCAGGGTTGAAAGAAACGAAGCAGTGAGTGCAGGAAGTATGGGAAGAGGGCTCACCTCTGGTTGCTGATCCCAGCCCGCCCTCAGTACTCCCCCTCTCCAGCAACCATTTGCCTCCTCTGCCGCAGCTGCTGCTGCCACCACGGCTGCAAGCAAAGGCTGCTACGCCCGCTCCCTCCCCACTCCCCCACTCTCCCCTCCGTCATCCAACCAAGGGCTGCCACCACTGCTGCTCTGGCCGCCTCCTCTCCAAAGCGTGTGGGCCACGCCGTGCACACAGCACACCGCCACCGGCAGAAACAACCAAGAGCTGCCACCACCACTGCTGCTCGGCCGCCTCGTCTTCAAGGCGTGTCGGCCAAGGCGTGTGGGTCAAGGCGTGTGGGCCAAGGCGTGTGGCCAAGGCGTGTGGGCCAAGGCGTGTGGGTCAAGGCGTGTGGGCCAAGGCGTGTGGGCCAAGGCGTGTGGGTCAAGGCGTGTGGGCCAAGGCGTGTGGGCCGCGCAGTGCCCGCAGCACACCGCCACCGGCAGAACCAGACGCACAGCGAGCCACAACCACAAACACGGGAAAGAGAAAAGTGTTAGGATCAGGCAAAAGGGGCGAGGACTCAAGCAGAGGACTCAAGCAGAGGACTCAAGCAGAGGACTCAAGCAGAGGACTCAAGCAGAGGAAGCAAGACTCGAGGCGCTTTATATGCGGTCCTACGCCCCCCCCCTACAGCTGCCCCCTTCTGAGGCGCCTCAAAAATAGCGTCCTACGCGCCCCCCCTACAGCTGCCCCCTACTACTTCTCTGCTGCTGCCGCCGCCGCCGCAGTCGCCGCAGCTGCCACAACCGCTCCAAGCAAGGGCTGCCAGCCACCACTTCTCCACTCCTCCAAGACGTGTACGCCGTGCCGTGCATGCAGCATTCCGCCACAGTTAGAAGCAGACGCATGCACCGGCACGCCACAAGCACAGGAAACCGTGTTGGGATCAGGTGACGAGGAGCTGGACTCGAGCAGAGGGAGCTAGCCTCGAGACACTCTGAATGCGCTACTCGCCCCCCCACAGCCCTGCCCCTCGCATGTACCCGTCCCCAAGGACAGCAGCTGTGGTAAGGGCAGCAGCAGCAGCAGCAGCAGCAGCTGTAGGAGAAACGCGTCGAGTCCCACGCGCGCCCATTCCCCTTGTGTTGCCACGGGCAACGCCAGGAGCAGCCTTGGAAGAGAGTGGCCCAGTGAAAGGCGTCTTGTCCCACGCGCCCCCATTCCGCCCTCATTCTGCCACCATTCCGCCACCGTCGTTGCAGCACCACTCTTGCCGCAGGCTTAAGCGCTGCTGGCTCCACCCGCCTCCTCGCATCGCAGCATGGCGAGAGACACAGACGCGCGCACAGAGAGAGAGCCACACACACGAACGACGAATGCGTGTTAGGATCCGTCGAAAATGGCGAGGACTCGAGCACAAGGAGCACGACTCGAGACGCTCTATATGCGCTACTCGCCCCCCACAGCTCCGCCCCTCGCACGTACCAGTCGCCAAGCGCAACGGCAGCAGCAGCAGCAGCCGAGGAGGAAAGGCGTCGAGTCCAGTCCCACGCGCACCGTCGGAGTGACGCCCCCATTCCCCATGCGTCGCCACGGGCAACGGCAGCATCAGCCGAGGAGGAAAGCGTCCAGCCCAGTCCCGCGCGCCCCCATTGACGCGCGCACCATCGGATTGACGCGCGCACCGTCGGATTGACGCGCGCACCATTGGATTGACGCGCGCACCGTCGGAGTGACGCGCGCGCAACGTCGAGAGGGACGAACGCGCAACGGCGGGAGAGAGGCGCGCGCGCGCTGATCCAAGGTCCGTCCAGAGCCTCGCGGCAGAGTCGCGTGAAAATCGCTCGTCCGCTGCAAGACTGGCAGCAGTCACCGGTGTCGGTGCTGCTGCACGAAACGACAATCTGCGACGTCTCACTGCAGATCTGCGAGACAGCGGTCTTGACGCGAATCTGCGAGAATCGACAGCGGAATGAAACGACGCAGCGATTAGCGAACGAAACTGCAGGCTATAGCAGGAGCACCAACAAGAGAGCGGAAAGAAACAGACCGTTGATAGCGAAGCAAAAGTCTAGCGGCGCTATGCTTGCAACGGCGATATGCGTCGCGCGGCGATACGCGCGCGAGGGGACCGCTGTCGCAGCCGCCGCGACCCTCCGCGGGATGAAGGCCTCTCGTTATCAACCGCGCGGCTACAAACCGCTGCCGTCGACTCCACAACATGCGGTGACGACGATGGCTCACGCCTCCGCACGACGCATGGCGCCGCACCACGGCCGTTGCACCACGGCCGTTGCACCGCGGCCGTTGCACCGCGGCGGAAAACGATCGGCGTCCGGCGGCTCGAGCCTCCGCGCGGATGACTCCGGCCTCCGCGGATGCAGCGACGCAGACATCGCCCGTGGAAACGCGGAGGCAGCCATTCGTGGACGCTCTTTCAAACCGAAATTAAACCGAGCGACGCGCTTTCTAAGAAGCTCATATCGACGGGACCAGATATTTACTGCGCTGCGCTGTGATGCGGGAGCAGCGGCAGCGCGTTCAGCAGCAGATGGAGTAGCCGTACCATGAGTAACTACTGAGCCTGCGAATTTTTAGAAACCTGGAGAAAACGCAGAGAGAAATTGAGGAATTGATGAATTGATGAATTGGCGTGAGCTGACTGCCCTGCTCTGCCGCGCAAACCGCAGGAGGCTGGCGGCGGGGTGAGCGGAAGTGGGATGTGGGAGGGAAGCGGGATTTGGGGAGGAGGCACCGGAAGTAGCGCACCCAGGAGCACACGCCACTGCGGCTGTAGGCTTGGTAGGCGCGGTAAAGGCTTTGGCGGAGGCTCAAGTTGTGGCGGGAGAGTAGCGGGGGACGTTGAAGGGGAGATTGGCTGCTAGCGGAACAAAACGATGTGAAAATCGGTTTAAAGTGGTTTAATGGTAAGTTATCGAATCATTTTGCACCCCAACTTCGATCGCGAGATATACGATCGGTTTGCGAAACAATGTCACTCGGTTGCGTTTCGCAAGTTTTTGGCGGCGGAGGTTTGGTTGGGGGCCGTCGCGCATACCCACCAAGTGGCGGAGGTTTGGCTTCGAGGCCGTGGCGCAAGGCAACACCACCAAATGTGGCTTCCCCCACCAGACACCCCCTCTCATACTTCTCTCGGCTTTGCGCCATCCTCCTCCTGACATGCCGCCTCGGCGGAGGCTGTCCTCAGAGGCTGTGATGCATCCCCCGTTTGTGGCCGGGAGGATGGCTCAGCAATGTATTTTCCTCCACGCGTATTCCAGTATTTTACGCACTCCACTATCAAAACGTAGGCATAGTAATTCTCATTAATTCTCCTACCCAATCTATTGCCTCTAGAACAGCAGTTGTTGCTCATCCACGACCCAAAACAAACAGCTATTATAACACCCCCTTACAGTCAGAAGTTAGAGGCGCGTGCTCAACTATCAACGATAACACTACTTGAAACAAAAATCACAACAACGATGTTATGCAAAACCACCCTGCAATATCCATTCATTCTACCGTCACACTCTTGGCGAGGTTCCGAGGTTGATCCACATTGTATCCCCGAATGACCGTCAAATGGTACGCCAGGAGCTGGAGAGGAATTATGTTGATAACCGGCTGCAGGCAGTCCTCCACATGTGGCACTTCGATGATCTTTGCCGCACCATTGGACACATGAGATCCGCATCTCCCTCAGAGCAAATCACAATCAATCGGCCGCTGCGGGCCTGCAATTGCTGAATCACCGACTGCTGCTTGCTGCATTGGCAGAAGGAGGGAGGAAAGGTTGGAGAGGGGAGCACAAGCGAGGAATGATAGCAGTTCCGGCAAGACTGGCAGTCTCTGAAGAAGAGGTTCAACCATCCGCGATGCCATCCTACACCCCACCACCAACTCCTCACCTACTCACAACCAGCAGCTCTTGACCCACCAGTACTTGTCATCTCATGTCACCTCACAGCCAGCACCTCTCACCCCCTCCATTTACACCCCCAGCTCAAGCTCCTCACCTGCGCCTGTCGTCTCGTGTCCCCAGGGCGAGCGGGCCATGCCTCATCTCGCCAGCCAGAGTGCAACAAGCCAGCTGCTCACATAACCTTTAACCAGCACTCGACTGCATGTGCCGCCTCTGGTCGCCACCACAAGATGGCAGCGTGGCATCAACCAGAGCGAGCGGGCTGTGCTCTTGCTCCCATCACATGCAGCAGCAGCTCTTGCTCACCTACCCACTGCCAGCACCGCTTCGCAACTCACCTGCACGTGTCGTCTCTTGTCGCCACAACTATAATCGGCAGTGTTGCATCGACCAGGGCAAGCGGGCCGTGCTTCATCTCGCCAGCCAGGATGCCCTCGCTGTGCATCAGCGCCACCTCCTTCACCTTCAGCGCGCCCTCCACCGCCGTAGCGTAGTTGTACCCGCGCCCAAACACCAGCAGGCTCTGCTCGCCCGACAGCTCCCGGGCTAGCTGCTGAATTTCAGAGTCAAGCCTTAACACTTGACGGACCTTCCCTGGCGAAGGGGAAGAGGGAAAAAGGGGGGTGGAGAATGAGTAGTGAAGGGTCGAATGCCCTCGCTGTGCATCAGCGCCACCTCCTTCACCTTCAGCGCCCCCTTTACCGCAGTTGCATAGTTGTACCCGCGCCCAAACACCAGCAGGCTCTGCTCGCCTGACAGCTCCCAGGCCAGCAGCTGATGGGAGATGGTTGGCATTGCAGGTCGTCTGTGATCGCTGTCTAAGAAACGAGCTGCAACTGTAGGATTATGAGTGCAATGGTGGGTGCAATGGTGGGTGCAATGGTGGGTGCAATGGTGGGTGCCATGGTGGGTGCCATGGTGGGTGCCATGGTGGGTGCCAGGTACTCATCAGCACAAGAGGCATACTTACTGGGCAGGTCAATGAGCCCGTCGATGATCCGATCTCTCCTCTCCCGTGTCGAGATGCTGTCCTCCCCAATCGCCAGCGCCATCATCACCAGCACTGCAATCTGACTCGTGTACGCCTGCAGTGGTTACAATAGGGCAACCAAATAGAGGCCGAAGCGACGTGAAAATGGGGTCAGAGTTGCTTTAAGCACGACCATTTTTGCCACTGAAGACAACAGCCAGCCCGCTGAAAAGTCCCAACCTGGTTCATGCAGATTCCTGGCAATAGCCTTTATTCTGCGAACTCACCTTGGCACCTTGGTGCTGGCAGCTTACCTTTGTACTGGCGACGCCAATCTCAGCACCCGCATTGATGAACAGCCCGCAGTGCGTTCCCCTGGCAATGGCACTCCCCGCTGTGTTGGTCACGCCCACACACAGTGCGCCCCCTCGCCCGTGCATACTCCTACCTCTTGCCACCAACACACACTCTAGTACGAGCAACATCCAGCACTCACCTTGGTGCTTGCAACGCCAATCTCAGCACCGGCGTTGATGAACACCCCGCAGTGCGTCCCCCGAGCAATGGCACTCCCCACTGTGTTAGTCACGCCCACGCACAGCGCCCCCTCGCCCTTGCATACTCCAGCGCCGCTAGCGTGTCCGCCGTCTCGCCCGACTGGCTCATAAACACCGCCGTATCCTCCCTATAGACAGGCGCGCGTCTGTCCAACATGTCACTAGCCAGCTCTAACTGCACCGCCACCCCTGAGAGCTCCTCCAGCAAGGGACGCACGGCCAGGGCTGCGTTGTAACTGGTCCCGCACCCGACGAAGATAATCCGCCTGCTGCGACGGATGGTGAGGAGGTGCTCTTTCAAGCCGCCAAGAAGCACTCCTTTCTCCTCTGCCCACGGGTTAGAGCTGCCGCGGCTGTCATGGGTAAGCTTGGAGAGAGGGGAGAGGGGCGGTAGCCCGGAAACCCCCCCTGCTGCTGCTGCTGATGATGACGGGCTGCTCCCAGCTGAACCCGAACCAGGAACAGCGATGGAAGCGGTGGTAGACGCAGAAGCGATGCCAGCTGCCGCCGCCGCCGCCGCTGCCGCTGCTGCCGCTGCCGAGGGTTGGAGCGAGCTGGCGACAGCACAGGCATTGGAGGCAGTAGGGGAGAGCGAGTCCGCCTTGCCGTGTATCAGCCTCCCTCTGAGCGTCGTGGTGAGACTCTCTGGCTGTTCGTGAATCTCTTTCTGCATGAAGTGATCATAGCTGCCCTTCATTATCTGCTCTACCTCCATCTCCAGGGTGGATAGAGCGCGTTGCAGTGCGGTGGAGGGCGGTAGCCCCCTCTTGGCCTTATCTGGCTCATATGAAAACAGTGAAACCACGCCATCCCTGATATGCACCACCTCGTTATCCTCTATAACCATCACCTTCTTCGTATGCTCCACAACAGCACTCGCATCACTCGCTAAAAACAGCTCCCTGGGGCCAGTCGCCGCACCCCCCCGCACTAGCCCCCCCTCCTCGGCCCCTACTATGTCGAACGCGGACTTGACTCGGCCGTCTGAGGGGATTTTGACTCCGAGGAGGAGCGGGCTGCCGCGCTTGCAGGCGACGAGCTGGTTGGGGAAGTGCGGGCTTTTGAAGAGCAGCGCGTAGGCGCCCTCCAGCTGCCGCATCACCTCCATCACCACCTGGGTAAACGCCACGCGCTCGCCTGGCGTGTCGCCGTTGGCTGATCGGGAAGGGATAAGGGGAGGAGAGAGGGCAGGGATGTAAGGGAAGGAGAAAGAGCAGCGCGCCTTCCAGCTGCCGCATCACCTCCATCACCACTTGGGTGAACGCCACGCGCTCACCAGCACCGTCGCCGTTGGCTGATGGTGAGAGAGGGGGTATGGGAGGGAGGGGGTATGGGAGGGGGCAGGAGAATGCAAGGGCGAGAATGAGGGGGGATGGAAGCGGACGAGGGGGGAGGGATGAGAGGTCTGCTGCGCTTGCAGGCGACGAGCTGGTTGGGGAAGTGCGCGGTTCTTGACGACCCCCTTGTACTACCCGCCCCTCCCCTGCCTGCGCTCTTCTTGCTCCTGGCGCCGACGAAGTTGGCCATGGCCTCGGCGCCGTGCCCGCCCTCCGACTGCAGCAGATTGACGTAGACGAAATGGGGAGCTACAGAATCACCTCTCGCTGTCCGTCCCTCCTGCCGTCCCTCCCGTCGCTAGTACCCGAACCCCCTTCTACTACCTGCCCCTCCGCAACCTGTGCTCTTCGTGCTCTTGACGCCGTTAGTCAGGCCCTCGCCGCCGTGACCGCCCTCTGACTGCAGCAGCTTGTACTAGACGAACTTGGCGAGCTTTGGGATCACTCCTCGCTCTCCTTCCTCTCGCTTCTCCTATTCTTATTCTCAACCATACTCCCCACCCATCATCCCAACGCTCCTACCTGCGCTCCCGTTGGCCAGGCCCTCGCCGCCCTGCCCGCCCTCGGACTGTAGCAGCTTGTCGTACACGAACTTGGCGAGCTTCGGGATCACCTCCGTGTCCGTCTCCGACTCGAACGTGAAGCCCTGCCGCTGCAGAGTGCCCTTCAGCGCCTGGGGAGGACGGGGAGAGAGGCAGAAAAGAGGAATGAGTGGAGTCACGAACTTGGCGAGCTTCGGGATCACCTCCGTGTCCGTCTCCGACTCGAACGTGAAGCCCTGCCGCTGGAGAGTGCCCTTCAGTGCCTGGGGAGGGGATGGGAAGATGGCAGGAGAGGGGGTGGGGGCACGAAAGAGCGTCGGGATCACCTCCGTGTCCAAGCAATGGTGAAGCCATGGGGCTGCAGAGTGCCTTTTAAAGCCTGGGGAGGGGGTGGGGAGGGAGTGTGGGGTAGTGTGAAGGGAACTGGTGAAGTTTCGTTACTGTTAACAACTCTCAAGTTGGCTGCATGAACTCGACAAAAGCTCGTCTTCTAACCAGGCTCCCCTAAAACTCTCTCCCAAACGCACTCTCGCCTATGGGGTTCGTCTTGTTGTATTAACCTACAGATTTGATGGAAATAAGGCCTCCGCAGCCCACCTGTCATCTATCTACGACTCTGCGTCCATCTCTGACTCGAATGTAAAACCCCGCCTCTAAAGAGTGCCAGGAAGGCACGAAATGCAGGGTTCAGGGCTCGTTGCAGAGTCAGGGAGGCAGAGGGAAGGAAAAAGAGCAGCGTCTGAACCAGGAAGACACCCGGTTTCCTACCTCGTAGTTGGCGATGATGCCGTTGTGCACCACCAGGAAGTCGTGCTTCGGGCACCGGATGACTGGGATTGCGAGTGGCGGGGGGTTGGGGGGTTGGGGGGGTGGGGGGGGGGGGGTGTTTTGACAGTTTCACGAGGAAACACCTAGTCGTGTTACCTTGTAGTTGGTGATGATGCCGTTGTGCACCACCAGAAACTCGTGCTTCGGACCTGACGACTGCGGGTGCGAGTTGCGCGGGGAGGGAGCGCCGTGAGTGGCCCACCGCGTGTGCGCAATGCCCACGTGGCGCGGGAACGCGCGGCTCATATCTATCTCGGATTCCGCAACATCTGCTCGAGGTAAAGTTAGAAAGAAGGGAGGGGAGAAAGGAGGGGGGGAGCGGGGATGGAGAAAGCGGGATACAAGGAGGGAAGGGGAAGGAAGCTCTTGCATTAAATCGTCTATTTCCTGTGTGTAAAACGGCAATGAAGGATACAACCAAGTGAGTTAGTTGCCTTTGTGCGTTACGGATCTTACCTTGGCGAACTTTCTTCACGAGGTTAGCAATCTTCCCCTTCTGTCGAAACAGCAGAGGTTCTGCACCCTTGCGCTCTGATGGGGTAGCATTCGTGATGTCCGTGAGAGATTTCGTGAGGCCGTTCATTTCGCCGATCGCTGCTGACGTGGCGATGACCACCTCTGAGTCATCATCGGCGTCAACGCTGATGCCAGCGGAGTCGTAGCCTCGGTACTCGAGCCTCCTAAGACCGTTAAATAGTATTTCAAGGATTTCGGACCGCTGCTTTGGGACCTCATAATTCAAGTAGGCGAAGATTCCGCACATTATGGCTCAAGAAGAAAACTCTGGAACGGAAACTTTGGGACTGAGGGAAATGTTGCTGCTTGCTTACTTCGACGAGATCGTCTCTGACGGATCTCTGACGAAGATGTGAGGCTGTCCAAACTACCAAAGTATATGCTGTATATGAGAGACGAAGGTCTTCAGTTTCCCCTTCTAAACCTAGCAGCAGCGGCCAGATGGCAGCTCCTCGACGGCTACTTTGTAGCTTGCGGTTAGAAACGTTTCTGAAATGAAACCGGATGGTCAAAACAGCGAGACACTGTTGAGACGGTCCGCCGTGTCCTCTCCGCTCTACTCCCTGCCCCCTGTGTCTAGATAAGATAAAAGAGGGGAACGGTTGGTGGTGGTGAGACGAATCACCTCGCAGGCGGGCTGCGAAACTAGGTTGGTCAGTCAAGATGTCTATCTACTACAGTGCGCACCAGCCCCGGACGGCTCCTGCCTGGTTCCCCCGTTTCTTGAAAGACTCTGCTCCTACCTATCACGAGGATTCAGAAATGACGGGCATTAGTGCCAGCGTTGGGTATCTCTGCTCTTTGAAAGAACCAGCGAAGCAGAAGCCTCTCCGCGTGATATTGCCGTGTGCAAGAAGATGGGTTCTCTTGGGAACTGCGAGGTGTGAGTTCTCTTGGCCAGGCTGGTTTGGCGGGAAATTTATCTGAACTCCCTAGGCCTGCTCGCCTGCCTTGATGGCGGGACAGAGGTTCGGAACTTCCTTGAGCTCTGCTCAGGGGCAAACTCCGAGGGTCTTTCATAGATCTATGGAGGAGATGGCAAGTAAAATGGCGGAACCAGACCCACGCCAGCTCAGCCTCGCGACTACTGACCTCAACGCAGCCTGGATGGAAGAATCCGATTGGTGGAAGGACCGACCAAGGCCTCCAAGACTGTCCAACTGCACCTGCTTACAGGCTTCCTTGCCTGCTGGCCCTCTGTTCGGAACGAGCCTGCCACGCTGGTAGGGTACTAGGTTGTGCGCCAAGAAGCAGGGTGAGGGACAACAATTTGTCCATGACTCGTCCCCCTTGCCCGATACAAGCGGCTGCCGAGCCTCAGCCCCTACTGACAAGCAGTTTGACTGGTCGGGCCCAGCGTCAGCCCGAACGGCTACGTCTTGTACACCCAAATCTGTAAGTCACATGTTAAGCTAAATACGCATACCACTAGCAACAGCAAACCTATGAGAGCACGCATGATAGTAGCTTCATAATATGCTTGGACACGCGAGATTGAATATGTAAATGGGTAATCAGGGGTGGGGCGGTTGCAAATTGAGAACTAAAAAATTTATAGTAAAAGCAACAAAAACCGGCTGGTGGGGTGTTCCGAGAACTGAACTCGGGACCTCTCGCACCCTAAGCGAGAATCATGCCACTAGACCAAACACCCACGTTTCGGAGGTGAAAGTAATTAATTTTAGCTATTGTTTTATAAAGAGACGACCTTCTCCATTCTCATGACAAGGTTACTTTTGGCGACAATGGCGCCTGTCGACTCGTCCTTAGACGTGAAACGTTCAGAAGAGATTAAGGAGGCAGCTAATCGTGCGTTTCAAGGTATGAGCTTGTCCGCAGCGCCTCATTATGGCACCCTTATACGAACGACAGGTCAGGGGATGAGTCATGTCCATCCCAGGCTGGGATTGCCTCTGCCTCACGCCTCGTCGGACGCGCGGATTGGAGTAGCTCGATAAACCATGCCGCGCGATCGCCCTCTGTCAGCACATCGCTGTCCCTTGACGGATTTGAGTAGTTCGATAAGGCCTTGAGGGGGTGACTTGTGAAGGTTCATCTGTTAGTAGAGTATAAGGACCTGTCAGAGGTCACTGACAATGGCGTGTTAATGACAGGAGTGGTATTCTTAGGTTGTCTGGTTGTTAGGCTCCGCGTGCTGCCTTGGTCGTCTCTGCGGCTTGTCCTCGGATCAGGCGATTGTTCAGTTTGAACGATGTGTGCCGTGCGTAACGAACGGTCAGGATGGTCTTTCCCAGTGCTCCGATGCAACCCGATCCGTTGATCTGTGCTGATCATACATTTGATCCCTTTTCTCTCACCGTTTCCGTCTCTGCTTGCCTGATTGTCTCGTGCATTTTGGTGTCCAATCCCCTGTCCCCTGTCAACCCATTCTCTCCCTCTCTCTGGCAAATGTAACTAGCTGGACATCAGTGTCGAGACTCCGTGTGTTATGAGTCTAATTTGGAGTCGACTCAAATGTAACTAGCTGGACATCAGTCTCGAGACTCTGTGTGTTATGAGTCTATTTTGGAGTCGACTCAAATGTAACTAGCTGGACATCAGTCTCGAGACTCCGTCTTGTGGCTTGCTGGATGTCAGTTTATGAAAGGACGTCATTCAACGAAGCATGACGTCGTCCAGTTAAGCATTATGCCCTTCAGTGAAGCAGTGATGCCTCCGCCACTCACCCCCCCCCCTCTTCCCCTCCCCCCCCCCACACCACCCCCCCTTCTCTCCACCCTTGTTGCATATTCCCCTTCAGAGCACAAGTTCCTGCATGCGGTTGACCTCTAAACCGATGCCATCCAGCTCAATGAGTCCAACGCCATTCTCTGAGCCAACCGCTCACTATTTTTCTCTCAACCCTCAACCTCCCCCCCCACCAACCCCCCCCCCCCCCCCCCCCTTCCCCCCTTTCCCCTCCCCTTCCCCCGTCACTCAGAGCACAAGTTCCTGCACGCAGTGGACCTCTACACGGACGCCATCCAGCTGCATGAGTCGAACGCCATCCTCTGGGCCAACCGCACTCCGTTCTTTCTCTTCCCCCCCCATATCCCTCCTGTCCCCCGCCATTCAGAGCACAAGTTCCTGCACGCCGTGGACCTCTACACGGACGCCATCCAGCTCAATGAGTCCAACGCCATCCTCTGGGCCAACCGTGCGTTCGCCCACACCAAGATCGAGGAGTATGGCAGCGCCGTGGAGGACGCAGCTAAGGCCATCGAGCTCAACCCGTCGTATGTCAAGGTAACATTATTTGTCGTATGCCAAGGTACATCTGGGGGTAGAAACCTTGTGATAAAGGCGGGTCTGTACTCAGCGTTCGCCCACACCAAGATAGAGGAGTATGGCAGTGCGGTGGAGGATGCGGCCAAGGCCATTGAGCTCAACCAGTCGTATGTTAAGGTATGTCTATTTGTGCTAGCATCTGGGGGTGAAACCCCTTACATGTCATGTCAGGGTGGGTGGAGGAGTATGGCAGTGCGGTGGAGTTCGCGGCCAGGGCCATTGAGCTAAACCCGTCTTATGTCAAGGTACATCTGGGGTTGAAACCTTGAACGATCGGTGCTGTCAGGTTGGTGCCACTAAGTTCAGGCCATGTTGAAAGCCCAAACTAATGAGTTTTTTTTTTTTTTTTTTTTTTTTTTTTCGCCTTTCTCGCCTTCCCTCCCTCATTCCTCCAGGGTTACTATCGGAGAGGTACAGCACACCTGGCAATGGGCAAGTTTAAGGACGCCCTTAAAGATTTCAAACAGGTATGTGTTACACCCCGGCCACTCCGGTATGTGTCACCTCTTGCCCTTCCCCACCCCGGCCTTACAACGCTCTATTATCTATATCCAGCCTATTTTTCCCAGCGACTCTTCCTGTTTTTGTTGCTAAGCCAGATTTTCCTCTTTTGCCAAGCCAGGCCTGTTCTTTTCCTTCCCGCCCCTCTCTTTCGCCCACTTCACGCTTCCTTTCCAGGCAGCAAATGCTGCTACAAGGGAACCAAAACCCTGGTTTTGTTCCTCCGATTCCTGTCCCTCTCCTATACAGGCTGCAAGAATTGCCCCAAGGGATCCGTACTTTTGCGTGCAAGAAGCTGAGAGAATGTGAGAAGGCGGTGAGGGAGGAGGCGTTTCTGACGGCGCTAGAATATCCCTGCTTCTGTTCCTCCCTCTCCCATGCAGGCAGCAAAGATCGCCCCAAGAGACCCAGACGCGCGCAAGAAGCTGAGGGAGTGTGAGAAGGCGGCGAGGGAGGAGGCATTTCAGAAGGCTCTTTCTGCTCGCTCTGTCTACCCCCTGCTCTGCCTGTGGTCATCCCTTCCCCTCGTCCGCTCCCCTCTCCCATGCAGGCAGCAAAGATCGCCCCAAGAGACCCAGACGCGCGCAAGAAGCTGAGGGAGTGTGAGAAGGCGGTGAGGGAGGAGGCATTTCAGAATGCCATAGCCAGCCCGGACAGTGGGCCCGTGGGGTTCAGGGACTTTGGTGTCGATGTCAGCAGCATAGGTGAGCTTGACCTGCATTGATCTGCATTGACTTGCGTTGACCCTTGAGTCAGAATGCCGTAGTCACTCCTGACAGTGGACCCGTGGGGTTCCGGGACTTCGGTATCGACGTCAGGAGTATAGGTGAGCTGCCTTGCTTTGACTTGCGTTGACTTGGTCAGCAGCACAGGTGAGTTGACTTGCACGTGACAACTTGCATGCATGCAATTTCTCCTCACATGAATTGCAGATGTGCAGGCGACCTATGATGGGCCGTGCATGGGGGGCGAGGAGGTGACGCTCGTCCATAGTGACCTCCCACACTCACTCATTTTCACGAATTCTCATCTCATGTAACGCATGTAACCACCCTGCAGACGTGGAGGCGACGTACGACGGTCCGCGCATGGAGGGTGAGGAAGTGACGCTGCCCTTTGTTCAAAAGATGATGGATGCTTTCAAGAACCAGAAGAAGCTGCACAGAAGGTGCGCAGAAACCAGTAAAGTTGGCGCCTTTTGGGTCGACTCAAAGGCCACCTCATAGCTCCCCTTTGTGCACAAGTTGATGGGCGCTTTCAAGAACCAGAAGGTGCGTTGCGTTGCCGATGCGTGCGAGGTGCCTTGTGAGTGCACTCACATCACATCTGCATCTCACATCACGGAAGCAAGAAAGGTACACTTCAAACCAGAAGATGATGATCACTTCACGTCTGTGCAGAAGATGATGGGCGCATTCAAGAACCAGAAGAAGCTGCACAGGTGGTGTGATCTAGACGTGTCAAACACCTTCACAAGAGGTCAGTAGGATCGTTACAGAATGTCTAGTCAGCAGCCACATGCAGTTTTCTAATCCACCCTTCTTTCCTTACTATCAACCTCTCCCCCCCCCCCTCAGATACGAGGTGACGTTTGAGCCGACTAAAAAGTCATCGCGTACCTACCAGGTTCTCTTTCAGATACGGGAGCAGCTGCGGGAGCTGCCATCACTTAGTGTTTGAGGTTCCCCATACCGCCCCCCTAAGCTGGCCCCGTATCACCTCTCCCCCGCCCCTCTCCTCCCCGTTACCCGATTCCCCACTTCCAAGATACGCGTAGTACCAGATTCTGTTCCAGATTCGGGAGCAGTTGCAAGTGCTATCACCACCTGGTGTGTTTGAGGCTCCCATACCACCCTCTCTCCCTCCCTTCTCGTCCTTTCCTATCCTCTTCGCCCCCCCCCCCATATATGCGTATCAGATTCTCTTTCAGATTCGGGAGCAGCTGCAACGCTATGCCTTCATGTGCCTCTGTCTCTCCGCTCCCAACTCTCCCCTCCCCCCAGATACGCGTACCAGATTCTCTTTCAGATTCGGGAGCAGCTGCGGGCTCTGCCCTCACTCGTGGACATCCTTCCTTACTTACCTTCCGGTCACCCTCTCTCTCCCAACCCCCTATCACCCTCTCCCCCCCTCCCCCCCCCAGATACGCGTACCAGATCCTCTTTCAGATTCGGGAGCAGCTGCGGGCGCTGCCGTCACTTGTGGACGTTCAAGTGCCCGACGGGCAACACATTACAGTCTGCGGAGACATTCACGGGCAGGTGAGGCTTCACGGGGTAGGTCATTCATTCATGGGCAGGTAACTGAGACATTCACGGGCAGGTGAAATTTTGACGGATCAATATAGCCACCCACCCTCTCCTTGACCTTCCTTCCAGCACCCCCCCTTCCCTTGACGTTTCCTCTTCCATCTCCACTCCCCCTCCTCCTTGCCATTACTACGACCTAAGAACAACCTTGACCTCAACGGGCCCGTTAATCTCGGCTCCCCACACCAACCCTGACGACTTCACCAACCACCCCCTTCCCCACTCCCCCATCCTTCCCCCCCCCGCCAGTACTACGACCTGCTCAACATCTTTGAGCTCAACGGCCTCCCTTCAGACACCAACCCGTACCTGTTCAACGGGGACTTTGTGGACCGGGGGAGCTTCTCAGTGGAGTGCATCTTCACGCTCTTCGCCTTCAAGTGCCTCTACCCCACCGGTGAGCGCCGGGTGCCCCTTCTTAGCCCATAGCTGCAGCACTTTCTAGCGTGACGTGAACTCCCCTCAGACACCAACCCCTACGTGATTTTTGAGTCGACTCAAAAATCGCTCAACGGGGACTTCGTGGACCGGGGGAGCTTCTCAGTGGAGTGCATCTTCACTTCACGCTCTTCGCCTTCAAGTGCCTCCACCCCACCGGTACGTGCGAAGCTTCGCCTCACCCCACCGCTGCAACACGCGCATAGCTCAACGGGCTGCCCTCAGACACCTCAACGGGGATGTCAGTGCTCAACACGGAACTCCATACTGCGGGAGCTTCTCAGTGCTCTTTGCCTTCAAATGCCGCTACCCTATCGTAGACATGGGCATGAGCCAAGCCTGGCTCGGCTCGAGTCGAGCCGGGCACCAAACATGCCTGGCTCGGCTCGCATTTCTGTGGGCGAGCCAGGGCTGGCTCGACGGCGAGCCGGCTCGGCTCGACTCGCCTAGCATGCGCTTAAGCCAACAGTAGTGTGGGTGGAGCCTATGCAAGCGCGCGTTGTTAAGAGTGGCGCGGGCTGCCTAAGATTTCTCGCGCAAACTAACCTAATGAGACACTCCTAGGCGCGCAGAATTCTAGGGTTCACAAAATTGACGGGAAGTGGATTGTGAGGAGGAAGGAGGGTGCAAGAGGTTAGGTTGGAAGTTGTAGATGCAGTAGTGTGCAGTGCGGTTGAGCGGGGCAAAAGGGCTGGATGTGTTTTTGGTTGTCAAATTTTGGGGTTGCGACTGGTTGAATTCGCGAGGTCGCAATGTCGCGGGAAAGAATTCCGCATCAAACATTTTGGGCGAGCGTTTAGCGTTTACCCTTTAAACGCAGCGTTTAAATGATAAACGCTGCACCGCCAGAGCAATTTCGGGAACATAGACTAGGAGTTGTTGGCGGGAGAGAGAAACGGGAGACACGTTTTGTCGAGGGGGAAATTTACCCTTGAAATCGAGTGGCGAGCTACCTGGCTCGAAATCGAGCCGGGGACGAGCCGGCTCGACCCCGGCTTGACGAGGACATTGTGTACGAGCCGAGTCGAGCCGGCTCGGCTCAAGTCGAGCCAGATCCCGAAAAGAAAGGCTCGGCTCGTCATTTTGGCGAGCCGAGCCGAGCCGGATGTGGCTCGGCTTGTGCCCATGTCTACCCTATCGGTATGTGCTGGCTGAATGGTGAGTGATTTCTGTGTGCCTGCAACACTTGCATAGTGCAGCTTCTTGCTCTTTGCAGTTCCTCCGCTCCCCTCCCCCCACGTCCCCCCCCCCCTCTCCCATCTAAACACCCCCACGAGTCACGGAGCTGAACCGCATCTGCGGGTTCGACGGCGAGGTGAAGGCCAAGTTCGGTCCAAATCCACTCCGAACGCTCTCCCCATGTTTCCTACGTTTCCCACCTCTGTGTAGTGTAATGATTCGATTTTTGAGTCGACTAAAAAATTGACTCATTACACTCGGAACACTCTCCCCATGTTTCCTACGTCTCCCACCTCTCCTCCAACACCTCTTCCCCCCCCCCCCCCCTCAACACAACCCCCCTCTCCAACCGCCCAGGCATCTACCTGGCGCGTGGCAACCGCAAGCACAGCATGAACTGCATCTACGGGTTCGACAGCGAGGTCAAGGCCAAGTTCGACCTGATCCCACTCCCAACACGCCCTGTGTCATCCTGCCTGTTCCCCATCCCCCTATCCGGGAATCTTCCTAGCCAGGGGCAACCATGAGTCCCGCAGCATGAATCGCATCTACGGGTTCGACAGCGAGGTGAAGGCCAAGTTCGGCGAGCCGGTGGTGGAGCTCTTTGCGGACGTCTTCTGCTGCTTCCCGCTCAACCCACTCTGCCTCTCACCCTCCCTTCTCATCCCTCTGCCCTCCCTCCCTCCCCCCATCCCCCCATCCAGGCATCTTCCTAGCCAGGGGCAACCACGAGTCGAGGAGCATGAACCGCATCTACGGCTTCGACGGCGAGGTCAAGGCCAAGTTCGGCGAGCCGGTGGTGGAGCTCTTTGCAGACGTCTTCTGCTGCCTGCCCCTGGCGCATATCATCAGCAGCCGTGTCTTCGTGGTGCACGGGGGGCTCTTCAGCAAGGATGGGGTCACTCTAGAGGACATTCGGGGCATCAATAGGTTCCAAGAGCCGCCAGATGAGGGTGAGCTGCCAGATGAGGGTGAGCTGCCAGATGCAGGTGAGCTGCCAGATGAGGGTGAGCTGCCAGATGAGGGTGAGCTGCTAGATGAGGGTGAGCTGCCAGATGAGGGTGAGCTGCCAGATGAGGGTGAGCTGCCAGATGAGGGTGAGCTGCCAGATGCAGGTGAGCTGCCAGATGATGGCGAGAGGGGGAAAGGGAGTGGGGGAGAGAAAGTGGTTCTTCTGATGCCTGCCCCTGGCGCACGTCATCAGCAGCCGCGTGTTTGTGGTGCACGGGGGGCTCTTCAGCAAGGATGGGGTTACCTTGGACGATATCAGAGGCATCAATAGGTTTCAAGAGCCGCCAGATGAGGGCGAGCCGCCAGATGAAGGCGAGCCGCCAGATGAGGGCAAGCTGCCAGATGCAGGTGAGTCTATTGAGGGAGAGGGTGATAGAGGCTCAGAGGGGGTTTTGTCAGAGGGATCAACCAATTCCAAGTGCTGCCGGAGAAGGTGAGCGCAGGGTGGGGGTGGGGGGTGGCGTCTTAGACGTTCCGGCAATAGGGCTTATGCCGTGCGCAGGCCGCGGCGCACCCTCACCCATCGGGTGACACCCGTTCGGCGACACCCAGCAGTGGCTTATCCTGTGTGGCGGCATTTCTCCCCCTGGTGTGCAGGTCCGAGGTCTGACGTGCTGTTCAACGACTCCTGCCCTGCCCTGACCCCTTCCCTTTCCTGGCCAGGGGCACTCATGCTCTACCACTGTATGCCGAGCGAGCGCTCATGCGCCTTGCATTGAGGACCCCTTGCGCTGAGTTGTTTTCATATTGTTCTGGTGCAGGGCTCATGTGTGAGGTGCTGTGTGCAGCGACCCCTTTTCCGGGCAGCTCAATGCCGCATGCCGAGCGCTCATGTGCCTCGCATTCAGCACCCCTTACACGGGCTCCTTTGAATTGTGTTCTCGTGCAGGGCTCATGTGTGAGGTGCTGTGGAGCGACCCCTTCCCCGGCCAGGGACGCATGCCCAGCAAGAGAGGCGTGGGAGTGGCGTTTGGCTCAGATGTCACGAAGCGGTTTCTGCAGGACAACAAACTGGGTGAGTGGGGGCAGGGTGCGCTTGGCGTGAGTAGTGTTGTTGAGATTCTTTGGGTGGTGGGAGCGCAAGCTGTTGATGTGGTTTGGGGGGGACCCTACTCGGCTGGCGTCCATCTGAAGGGCATTCAGACGACCCTCAGTTGAATAGGGTGAGGGCGTTTCACATGATGAAGTGGTTCGCTGCATCCCTCAGCCCTGAGAGTTAAGAGCCCTCATAGTAAACAGCCCTCAGCATGCGGTCTCATGAGGTGAAGGAGGAGGGTTACAAGGGGAGCAAAATGTGTGACAGTGTGGGCATGAGGGTGGCTTATCACAGGGCTCTTATTGCTCCCTGCATGTTGTTCAGTCCAACTGATCTATCCCACTCTGTCTTCACTCTCACAATCACTCTCACCCCTCACGCAGACCTGGTGGTGCGGTCGCACGAGGTGAAGGAGGAGGGGTATGAGGAGGAGCACGAGGGGCAGCTGATCACGGTGTTCTCAGCGCCCAACTACTGCGACCAGATGGGCAACAAGGGCGCCTTCATCCGCTTCCAGGCTCCCGACCTCAAGCCCAGCTTCACCACCTACACTGCTGTGGTGAGTCCTTGGGATAAACGACGCGTTTTGAGACATCGCCAAAGACTACCACTGCGATTAGATGGGAACAAGGGCGCCTTCATCCGCTTCCAGGCGCCCGACCTCAAGCCCAACTTCACCACCTACGCTGCTGTGGTGAGTCCTTGGGATAAATGTCGTGGTTTGGGATGTCGCACGCAAAGACAACTACTGCGACCTGAGGGGCAACAAGGGTGCCTTCATCCGCTTCCAAGCACCGGACCTCAAGCCCAGCCTCACCACCTTCGCTGCTGTGGTGAGTTCTGGTGATAGTGATGTGAGGTGAGGGGTGGGGTGGGGTGGGATGTGGTGTGATTGCCAGACTCAGTCGTATTCCAGCGCCCAATCTCAAGCGCAGTTTCACCATCTACACTGCTTTGGTGAGTTCTGTTTTTGATGATGTGATGTAACGAGCTGGAATAGGGTGGGGTATTATGGCCTGGAATTTGACTACTGCATGTATTCGCGTCCGATTACAGTGCCTCGAAACCACTGTGTGTGGCGTGCTCTGCTGTGGACAGGACAGTCCTTGTGTTCATGACACAGTGTAATTCTGATCGAATGTGACATTTCTGTTTTGTGATGTAATGTGGTGTTATTGGGGTTGAGTATGGTGTGATGCAATAATGATCGAATGAGGTTCTTTGCTGTGCTGTGCCCTTCACTTGCATCAGTGCTAGTGTGTGCATGCATACGTAGCATACTTTCTACTGTTCATACCCTCTCACTTCCATCCTTTCATCACTACTTCTCTCCCTCCCTCTGTACCATAACCCTTCCTCCGTGGCAGCCCCACCCTAATGTTCGACCCATGGCGTATGCATCCAACTTCTCGTCGTTCTTCTAGTTTCGTTTGTTCACCCAAGCCATTATGCAATTTGGTAAGTGGCTTTTCTTACCCTTGCTCGAAGCATGTTTTGGGAACCTTGCTATAAGCAGGTCGCTGCAATTGATGTGTAAGCTGCATCATCTTGTAGACTAATTTTGTTTTTTCTTCTAATGAATATGTTCTTGATTTTTTTTGTTGTTTCAGGTAATCTGAGGCACACGAGTTTTCCAGTGGCAATAACAAAATTGTGGACCTGATGTGCTGAGGTCTGCATTTCATTCTTTGCGAGGCGTCCACATTGCAAGTGGTTGTCTACAATCCCGTTTTGCCTCAATTTTGTCCTTGCTTGAAGTTGGCTTAGAGGACTTGTGCCTGTTTGTAGTGTGCCTTTCACATGTGACCTAGTTGCATACAGATCGTGTTCACATCACATTCAAGCGAACAGTCGTATAGCGCATTCGTTCGGCCTCTGGCGTCACTTTCACTCTTTCTCTGTAGGCCCACCACAACCACCTAGTATTCCCGCCAAAATTGCTCGTCAATTTCCGTGACCTCGGTTCTTCCAATTTCCAAACCCTCGCTAGCTAGCGAGAAGTCTTCCCGCAGTTACCTTCACCTCCCAGTTCAGGCAATTGTGGGACGACTTTTCGTTGGTGCTGCTGTCCCTTGTCCTGTCGGCCTGTCTACTCCCAGTCTAGCCATTTCCCTTGACCGATCTTCTTTTCCGCTAGCTTGCTCTGACCGTTTTGGTGGGACCGCGGACAAGTACAATGGCAGCAGCATCCGGAGATCCAGACTTAGCCGACGAGCGGGGGGAAGGAGGGGAGCGAGTGTTGGAGTTGTGTTGGGAGTTTTTGTTTCGCCATTGTTCGGACAACGCGTTGAATGAATTCGGACGGCTCGCCCCGCCTCCTAATTCCAGTATCGTGCTGAAGAAGATGATGTACCTGCGAACTATTGAGTATCACTTAGACAAATACGGTGTGACGGAACCCGTTATAGAGATTCTCCAGTCTATCGATAAACTTAGCAACGAAGAGTTTGTTAAGAGCTGCCAAAAGCCCCGTAGAAAGAACCGCGTGTCTGGCGTTCCTAGGAGGAATAACGGGACCCGTGATAACGAGGACGATTTAACGAGTGTCATCGAGTCTTTCCCGCCAAAAAAGCTGGGGCCACCGCCAGAGCCAGAAATGATGCTGGAAATTATGACAGCAGTTGCGGTTCGGTTTCTAGACGGGAAGCCATGGAATCAGTGCCACTATCGTGAAGTTCTGAGTACAGTATGGGCGGAGGCGGAGTCAGGAGACGATTTAGACGATGCTGACGTGGACGCCAAAAAGAAGACGGACCACGTGCGGCAGCTGGAGGCTCGGCGGAAGGAGCTAGTCGCTGCGGTGAACGACCCGAGCCTGCAGGCTAGGCTCGTAAAGAAGTACCCCGTAGCCGAGGCTGCTAAGATGGTACGGAGCTACATGGCAGATTCGTGGGCTTGGTTCGGCCAGCCGGTTCTGGATCTAGTGGAAGAGAAAGTGCGTCAAGCGAATGTGATTATGAAGAGGGATGCTCTAACGCCAGATGAACGAGAGAGAGGGGATGGTGCCGGGGGTATTGGTGGTGTTGCTTGTGGGGGTGCACGTGAGAGTGAAACGGGATGTCCAGAAGGATATGTGACTGTATCTGCGCGTGATCTTATCGGGAGCTGGTTCCCTGAAACCCCGGGCCGACAACCAGATGGTATGTTCAGCGCGCCTTGCCCCGGGTCACCTCTCTCTTCCCATGCCAACCCTTCCTAGCTTCTCTTATTCCTCTCTCTGTCCTGAGTAACTTTCTGAGCCGTTCTAAGGTCGACTTTATGGCGTTTTTTCTCTTTCCAGGGGTTCGGAAACAGCAGGAGCAGGTGCAGCAGCAACAGGGCCAACAGCAGCAAAAGCAACAGCAACAGCGGCAGCAACAAATTGGAAGAGCACAGAATGAGGAACCCCCACATGCCGAAGAATATAGGATGGAAGAAACCGATAATCTCCCTGAAACTCAGGAGCACGCAGGCCCCGGAGGCGCTTCTGCTTCCAAAAAGCGCAAGGTAGCAGGCACTAGCAGTGTTTTTGCTGCCGCTCCTGCTGCCGATGCTGACCAGATGGTTCGGGAGCTGAGAGAGAGCAGTGCGAGACTGAAGGCTGTGGGGCAGGACCCCCTGCCAGACGCAATCCGACTGGCCGAAGCTGCCAAAGCGCAGGTTCGGGATCAGGCTCGGGGTCAGGCTGGAGGTCAGGCACGGAATGGTGGATTGCGAGGAGAGAGGGAGGAGGTCGGGGTTGGTAGAGCGAGAATGGGGCAAAGGAATGTGAGGGAGGAGGAGGAGAGGGATGAGGATACGGAAGAGGAAGAGGAGGAGGATGGGGAGGAGAAGAGGAGGAGAGTAGAGGAAAGCAGGAGGAAGGGGAAGGGCGAGGTAGAGGAAAGGGGGAGGGGAGTGGCAAGGGAGACAGGGTTGCAGGTTCTGGGAAGAGGGCAGGGCGGGGAAGGACGGCAGGAGGGTGGAAGGAGGAGGAAGATGATGGATCCCCAGCCAACTGCCCGGATTCTAGAGGTACGCTGCCTGCTGTTGATATTTGCCTTTGTGCATTTCACTGAATCCTGAATTTGCTGGCTTTGTATATTTCTGTTAGTGTGCTTATAAATTTCTTTCCAGATTGATTTTTTTTCCCAATGCCTACCTTTGCTAGTGCCCCCCGTTTGAGGCACATTCCCATATCTCCTGCACCCATCACGTGCCCCAATCTCCTGCAACCATCCCATGCCCCAATCTCCTGCACCCATCCCATGCGCCAATCACGTGCACTCGTCACGAGCAGTGGTCGGACGATGACGAGGAGTTAGAGGAGACACAGGAGGCCGCCAAAACCTTCAATTGGAAAGCCTCTGTGCGTGGTCCCTCTGCTGCTGGGGATCCCTCTGCTCGTCAACCTCAAGGCTCCAAGGATCGGCGTGCCAACCTTCCCACCGCAGTCCATCTCCGCACGCCCTCAGCCCCCCGCCTCTCCCCTCTCAACCTCCGCTCCTCCACTGCTGCTGCTGGTGCCGCTGCCGGTGCTGGTGGTGCTGGTGGTGCTGGTGGTGCTGGTGGTGCGGGCGCAAGGAGGGGTGGGAGGCAGCGAGCTGTGACCCCGACTGGGAAGTTCAGGAGGCCGAAGCGGCCTTTCAGCGCAGAGGAGACCGACACACTCAAGATTGGCGTGATGAGGTGAGCCTGTAGGCGCTGCAGATGCGGGGGCTTAGCTTGACGTCATTTGCAGGAGTTGCAGGCTTTCAAGATTACTTCGGCAGGATGTTGGGAACAGCCCAGAGCTTGGTGTGGTGAGGTGATGGGAAGGTGAAGGTGAGGTGATGGGAAGGGAGTGAAGTGAAAATGGAGGGAGGAAAGACAAACATACGTGCTCTTGGCTGTGCTGGGGAGAGAGATAGAGTGTGGCAGGGGGCAGGGAGATGGGCAAAATACAGGACTGGTGGATATTCACCAGTTCTTGAAAGATGGTAAACTCGGGTCATCACTCACACCTTCAGGGCTTTCTTCGTGAGCTGCCAGTTCCATCTCCTTACATCCCCCCACCCCCCAATGCCGTTTTCATTTCGCACCGATTCTCCTTCGATTTCTGTGGTGTGATTGGCAGTTTTGGCAAGTCCTGATGACAAATGTATGCTTTAGAGTCGACTCAATTGCATTCCCAACGCCCTCGTGCCGTTTTCGTGGCCATCCCCCTTCCATGCCCGTGGTGTGCATGGCAGGTTTGGCAAGTCCTGGTGTCAGATAATGCAGGAGTATGCCGATGTCTTTGTGGGCCGCACTCAGGCAAGTGACATGCGACTGCTTGCTTGCCGGTGTCTCTGTGATATTGGTATTGCTTTCTATTGTGCACGTTCGAATCAACGGCGATTGCTGTGGGTTTCCAATTCTGCAAGCATGGCCATCGGTTTCAGTGCACTCAGAGCATGTCATTTTTTCTGCCGTTGGTTCCTCTGATGGTAAGTGTCCATGCATGATCAACCATTCTCAGTTCAACTTTTTGTTTGCCCACTCATGCACACTTAGGCATAGAAGAAAATGTTTGGGTTAGGTTTGATGGTGATAAATGATTCGTTTGGAGTGTAACCTCCCTACCTACCAATATGCTTCTTTTTGGCAGGTTGATTTGAAGGACAAGTACAGGAACTTAGAAAAGGCTGGTGAGGTTTAGAGGATTTTGGGGCCAGTGTTTAATCTTTGGAAGACTTACAATGTGATTCCAAATCCTCCAAATCTGTAGAGCAAGTTTTTTTTTTTTTTTTTTTTAATGGTAGTTTGTTATTGGGTACAGGTTAGTATCCACGCAACTAGATTTCAGTAAGAATAACAAAAGCACTTGAAGTCTGTTATGTAGTAAGAATTTTAGAGTGTAGCCGTGTATTCTTTCCGAAGTTCTGATATTTACAAGGACATGCGAAACGGTCGCGCAACAACCTGTAGTTCAGATAGAAGTTCGGCAGACATTCTTTTGTCGCTTCCGTCAGCTACGTTCCCATTTCAGGTGATCAGAGCTCCACCACACCAGTACAGTAAATCCACGTCGGCAAAACATCACCTGAAAACTTACCTGTCAGCTCATTCTTCGCGTCATTTTTGAGCGAGCCCCGCGAAACCGTTGCTCCCAGGTTGACAATTGCACACCCTGTTGCATGTCGTTCGCTCGCTCAGGTGGTTTCACCAAGGCAAGAACGGCCCAAACCCCCACATCGCCCCCACAACCGTGCTCCGTCCCGCAACCCAACGTCGCATCTCTCAGGCTCAGCAGGCACAGCAGGAGCAGCAGCAGGGCCAGCGCCACTGTTCACCTCACCCGTCACAGCATCTTTTATCCTTCATTGCAGCGCTTTCTGCCCTGTCAACCAGCAGCGATTAGCCCTTTGTAGCTTCATAGCTCGCCCTCCTTCCAATCCATTTTAGAGAAGCAGCTTGCTCGAGTTTCTGTAACCTTCAGTTGGAAAGTTGAACTAGTCCACTTAGCATCACAGAGCAAGCTTTCGCAATGGCGCGGTTGTCAGTCCTAGTATGCCTTGCCCTCTTCGCCTCTGTCGCCTCTGCCGAAGTGTGCCCGAAGTTCGTGTGCGGCCTTGGGAACTTCCTCTACGGAAAGTTCACCGACCCGTCTGACCCGTACAAGGAGCCCGCAGACCCCCTCCATGAGGCGTATTTCACCCCGGGGCAGATGTACCAGTATGAGAAGTTCAACATTACCGATGACCTGATCGCGACTCCCCAGATCGATTGCTACAAGGTTTGCGAGTACTACAACATGCAGCTGCCTAGCAACGATAACTCGGCGAACAAGGCCAAGTACTGGATGTTCGAGGAGACGTGCCTGGACGCTACAGGCGGTATCTGCACGTGCTACAACAAGCTCCAGTGCAAGGACGACAAGAGCTACAGCTCCAAGTGGATGGAGCCGGCACGCGGCGTCGGGACTGAGGACTACGAGGTCCCCGCTAACTTCACCGTCGGCGAGCTCTGCGAGGGCAAGGACAAGGGTGACCCCCACTTCACCGGCGCCGACGGCTCGCACTTCGACTTCTCCGGAAAGCCCAACCGCAACTACGCGCTCATCTCCGACCCCCACTTCGAGCTCAACGGCTTCTTCGGCGGCCGCTACTCGCGCTGGAACGGCGACGTGAAGGCTCTCACCTGGATCCGCTCGCTCGGCATCATGGCCGGCCACCACACCCTCGTCCTCGAGGCGCGTCGCGGCGCCGAGTCCGAATACCTGAACGGTTACCTCGCCCGCGTTGTGGTTGACGGCGTTCCCGTCGAGATCACCGTCCCCGGTACTACCGTGGAGCTCTGGGAAGGTGCCACTCTCCGGTGGGAGGCGGCTCGCCAGCTCAGCGGTACCGATCTGGTTGACGTGTACGATGTGAAGATCGGCAACGTTGCCACGCTTCGCCTGACGCTGAGGCCCGAGGTCAAGAACCTGCGCACTGCCACCGATGGAGCGGTGCACTTCGGTCTGGATGTGCTGTCGTCGTCCTTCTCCAAGGCTGTGCACGGTGTTATGGGCCAGACCTTCCGCCCCGACTTCCAGGGCCGACTGTAAGTTCCTTGATTTCACCCATTTTTTAGTACCTTTCTCTCGGTTTTGTCCTGGAGCAGCGTGTTGACATTGTTTCCCCCCCTGTTTTCCGTTTTCAGTGCCCAGCAGAAGCTGCAGTGGAGCGACCTCCTTGGGGTGATGGTCGTTCCCGGCGACAACGCCGAGGGATTCATCGACGGAGGCATGGATGACTACGAGGTGACCGATCTGCTCAAGGCCGACTGCAAGCTCTGCCGCTTCACGCGCGCCGAGTCGGTCGACGAGGAGATGTCGATCGCGATGAACATGATGGGCTCCGCTGTCGGCGGTGGCCTCCCCGCTGCTCCCCGCAAGTTCCTCGACTCGTACTAAATGATACACGATGTTCTTTCCTTTGCTTAGCTGGGATGGATCTGCTGTTGGTGTACTATAGAGATCTTGAGGCGGATTCGTTAATGACCCGCCGGATATTGTGCCATTCTGTGAACAATATGTGAATCTTTGATTTATTTCAATTCATGATACTGTCCATCGGTGTTTGCGAATATTAGTCACATTGCTCAAAGCATAGCCCAGCGTCCTTGCACACCCGGATCTCTGAACAAGCCGTGGTGGCATGGCAATGCACCAATTTGTGAGTGCTTCGCATTGGTGTCGGCTGGCTAATTCTCTCTGGCTGAACACGCCCCTGCCCTTGCTGCCCTTGCTGCTATCACCGCACCACTGTTAGTGTAGCGGGGAAATATGTGACTAGGAAGCGTTGAGGGGGGATAAAAGTACAAAAATTGGTTCTTTGAAGAACTGACCTAGCTAGGTTATAACAAACGTATGTGTGTACAGAATATATGCTTGTTGACAACCACCGGCATGAGTGCCAAAGTGCTGTCACCTTGCTCTGCCCATGTGCAACACATTTGATGTGGTGTGCTGTCTTGGAACGCTTGCCGACATAAAACGTGGGGAAGGATCTGTCAGGTAACATGGGGGTGGGGACATGTGAAAGGTGTTGTGCAGTGCCTACCACCGAACATGGAAAATATGAGTTTTTGGAGACGGATATGGCTTTAGTAATACAGAACATCAGCACTTTTTGCACCGGAATAAGAAACTAAGCGAAGCTGTTTGTGTGAGGAATTTAGAGCACTTCTCGTCGTTCTCTTCCTTCCAGGCTGGCATCCCGACATAATTTGTCCCCTTACCTTCCACTGCCCCCAGAAAACGCAACAACGAATCACGAGCGAGACAATAATTCACGTCACTTCCGCCGAAACCTAACTGGATAGCCAGCCTGGATAAAGCCAGTCTGTTGAGTACGACGAAGCTTACCCACCTGGTGCATTCGTCGCAAATAGCTTGAGATTCGAGCGTTGACGAGAGCTGGTTACCCCCCACTGCCGCCTCGCAGACCTTTCCGAACAGCTCCATCTAGCTCTCTTTGGGGGAGGCATGTCGCACGATTGCTGTGCGACAAGGTCTCTCTCTCTCCTCCTCAGGCCCCCTTGTCGCTGACTTGAGCGTGGAATGGGCGGCAGGTTGGTTGGCAGCAGGGCTCTCGCTAAGCCTAGGGTATTTCGTTAGGTCACGTAATCTGCCCAGAAAATACCCGTAAGCGGACGGAATCGCAGAAATGTTACCCGTTAGCATACGGACACCCTTGAAGGCAAATGGCCTTGGACACGGCCAAGGAAATGCCATCGAAACCCCAGGGACTGTTTCTCGCTCATACTACGCCTCAGGCAGTTGGAAGATTATAAAAACTCCCGGCAACTAACATCGCGCTTTGCTTAGCAGAGGAAGTTGGGAAAGGTAGAGAGGAGGGTGGGAAGGGGTGATACACCACTACGAACAGATCTCCTACTGGAATTGCACGTCCTACGGAATCAAAGATAAGTAGCCGGTAATGTCAAGGAATCACACGAAAAGTAATCTGTTAGGCAGACGGAATCAAAACATTTTACTATAAAAAACGAAATCAGGTCGGAAACAACTCTTAATTTGGCGACATTAAGAGTAATTACCCTGTTTGCCAGGGCCCTGGTTTGCAGACATGCCCTGCCCTCCCCCCTGCCCGAATGACGGTGCTCGCGCGAGCCTGGATACACCTGTTCTACTCTACACTTCACTGCTTTTACGATCGCGGCACGGATTATATTCGTTTTTCTGGTTACCCCGGGCAAAACGGATTATATCGGATATTTCCAGAGTGATTTTTCGGCCGCCAGAATTTTGTTCTGTAAGGTTTCGGGTGTCTTACTGAGAGTCACGAAAACCGCGAACCCCTCGACCAAGTAGTCGCCAGAATTTCGCACGGAATGCAAGGGTGATCTGGAGTGTAACGCTATGAAGTGTTCCGTGGAATAGGTGTACTCCCAAGGCATGAGTTTGGTGAAGCGAACACTGGTTTGGGGTTCCACTGGTCAAACTGATTGGCTGTTCCGCTTGGTTCGGTAAGTCTGCCTGGTTTCGTTCTCCCACCTGACCAGTTGATCTCTCTGTTCCGCTCTCTCTCGCCCTTGGCCCCCTCACGCATCTGGTTCGGTTCGGCTCGGCTCGGCAGCACGGGATGAAATCAAACAAGTGCGCTGGACTCTTCCCATGCCCGCCCTGCTTGCTCCATGCTCACTGTGCAATGGCTTCTGCCTGTCGTGCTTTTCGTAGAGTCATGGCCCGAAGGTCAGCCACCACCCGACCCGATGCTCCCCTCATGCCACCTCTCTTCAGCCTTGTCGCTCAGCTACGAACCGGCTGTAATGTAAGCACTGCCATGGGGTACAGCAATGACATAGCTCTGTAAGCAATGACATAGCTCTGAAATAGCATTGTTGCACAGGTCGTACTTCAGCAGAAGTAGACGCTTTCATGCCGGCTACATTCCTACCTGAGATGGCTCCTTCACGTGATGAACCGACACGAAAGACATTGGAGAGACTTGCATGAAAAGATAGGTGTTGTCGTAGACTTGGAAGATTGGTTCCGGCTTCCGTTTATCACTCTTATAGGCCTGTGCATTAAGCATTGCTTGCTAGGGTATCAGGATTTTACTCCGCCGTTACTTCCCTTACGTCTAGCCAACTTGTAAGGAGTTCTGAGGTCGGCCGCCAGTCATGCGCTTCGCTGAAGGCGACGAGGACGACAATGACGAGTACAACTACCAGTAGCACACTAGCACTACCAGGTCAAGCCGTCTAGGGTTTGACGCAAACGCAATACTACGTTGTACCCCACTTAAAGCCAGATCATCCATGGCTACCGTTCCGTCTTCCGCTGCGGCTGGCTCGAGCGACAGCTGGCAGAGCCGAGCCTCGGTAGCTGGTTCGGCGGCGTCAGAAGCGGAAACGAGAGAGCCACAAGCAGCAGCAGAGGCAGCAGAAGCAGGGCCAGCAGACTCCACAGCAACCCCAGCGGCAACAGCGGCGGTACCTGCTCCCTCCCCTCGCGTCCCCGCCAGCAGCAGTGCCGGTGCTTCCACAGGGTTAGGGTTTGCTTCCGCCAATCCCCCCCGACCCACCACCGCGGCGGCTCGCTGCTTAGAGGCACCATCTGGACCCGCGGCCTTAGCAGGGTCCGCGCCCAGGTCTTTCGATTTGCCTCCTAGACCTACCGGCGATTCCGCAGCAGCGGCTGCGAGTCACGGAGCGTCGTTCGATGCGGGTTCGGGCTCGCATCGGACGGTGGGGGAGTCCGCAGGGCGGTCGGCCATCCGCCGATCATTCTTCCCCCGATCGTCGTCGGAAAAGGGCATGCGTTCCGCGCGCTTACCCCCGCAAGGTCAATGGGGGAACACCGGCGGAGGTTCCGCTGGGGGGGGACATGGGGGGAGTCAAGGGGGAACCGCTTCGTCTTCCCCCTGCCCTTCCGCCAGCTCCGGTCATCCGGACGAGCTTGAAGATTTTCCAGAGTCCGCTTCCGCTTCCGCCGCCTCCGCATCCGCCTCCGCTTCCGCTTCCGCCGTACATGGCGTGGGAGCCAAAGTTACCGCAAGGCTCGTCAGACATGTAACCGACTCCGCTCTTTCCGCCAGCATTTCCGGCACCAGGTGCGGAGGGGCCGTTTCTCCCCTTGCGTCCGCTTCCCCCTTCGCTTCCTCCTCCCCTTTCCACCCCCACCGGCGCACTCCCAGCGCCAATTTCCTCTTCTTCCGCCGGTCGCTGGGCGGGGACGAAAACATGTCCGCTTCCGCTTCCTCCGCCGACGCGGAAGGCGAAGGGGAAGGGGAGCGGGAAGGGGAAGGGGAGGGAAACTCCCCCGCCTTCTCCGGGTGCGCTGGGCGCAGGGGTGTCGGCATCGGGTCGTGGGGGGGCAGCGGGGACGTCGCCAGCAGTGGCGGGCGGCTGTTTGGGCTGATAGGGAGCGGGGGAGTGGGGCTCGGCGCAGGCGCAGGCGGAGGCGGAGGCGGAGGCGGAGGCTGGGGGAGAGCAGGTTTTGGGGAAAGAAGCGGGGGAATCGGGATGGGGGGGCTGAGGCGGCTGAGTAGGACCACGTCAGCGCCAGCGTGGAACGTTCAGCAGGCGCTGAGTCAGATAGAGCAGGAGGAAGGAGGTGATAGTAACGAGGGGACGAAGCAGCACAGGCGGAGAAGAAGCGGAAGGCGGAACAGCAGCGGGAGCGTGGGGTCTGAGGGCGGTGTTTGTGGCGCTGGTGGTGGCCCTGCTAGTAGCGCTGGTGGCGGTAGTGATGCTGGTGATGCTGCAGACGAGATGGTTGAGAGGCGGGGCGAGGAGGGGAGGGGGCGGGCGGAGGGGAAGGGGGGGGAAGAGGTAGAGGGGGGCGCGGAGGGGGAGGGGGCTGATCATCCCTTGGAGATACCGCGGTCAGAGTCCGAACCGGTGGGGAAGCCGCGGTCTGGGCTGGACGCGGTAGGGAAAATGTCTCTTTTCAAGATGATGAAGCAGCGGAAGGCTCCCAAGGAACAGCGGCGGCACCACCAGCAGCAGCAGCAGCAGCAGGAGGAGGAGGAGGAGCAGCAGCAGCAGCAGGGGCAGGAGCAGCAGCAGCAGCAGCAGCAGCAGCAGCAGCAGTGGCAGATGCTGCCGAGGCATCAGAAGAAGCAGAAGGAGCAAGAGAGAGGGGGACGGCTGTTCTCAGGCAGTCCTCTGAAGCAATTCAGCCCGTTGAGGCACCATGGCAGCCCGCTGATGGTGCAATCCAGTCCGTTGATGTACCACTCGCAGTCAGAGCCAAGCGTGGATGAGAGGGAGGAGGGCGAGGAGGGGGAGGAGGGGGAGGAGACGGGGGAGACCGGAACAGAGGGTACAGAGGGGACTGACGGGGAGGAGTCGGAAGGTATAGGGGGGAGTGAGGATGGATGAGCGGAGGGGAGGGGTGGCACAGGCGGCATCACCTGCAGCAGCAGCAGCAGAGGCGCAGGCAGGGGAGAATGCGCGCCGAGCAGCTGTATGTGGAGATCCCCGCTGAAGGGGGAGGGGGGGCGGACGATGCTCCCCTCCCCACGCCTAGCGACGGGGGGAGCAGCAGCACGCGCAGCGGGGGAGGGGGAGGGTTTCGGGGCTGGGGGGCCTTGTTGGGGGACTTGGGGGACCGGGGGGGGCGGAAAGACCCGTGGGGACCCCCCCTTTGCCCAAATATGCTTCCCCCCGGCGCAGGAAGATCACAGTGAAGGGGATGCCGAGCCCCAGGCGGAAAGAAGGCGCTGGGGGCGGGGGAGGCGCGGGGGAGGGGGGAAGAGCGGAAGCAGTGGGCGCATGCTGTCGCGCATGCTGCATGGGGCGGGGGCAGGGGGGCTGTTTGGGGGGAAGGGCGGAGGTGGGGGGGAGGGAGGCGGAGGAGTAGGGGGAGGTAAAGGCGGGGATCAATTCTGCCAGAAGTTAGTCATAGACGGGCCAGATAGGTTTAATCTACTGCTGCTGGAGGAAGGGGAGTACTATTTTAAGGACTATGCGTGTAATTATTACCCTAACGGCGGCATGCAGCGGATACCGGGGCACTTAAAGCTGTGCAGCGCGTCGATATTCTTCGTGCCCAAGAGCAACCTGGAGCCCGTGTTTCGAGTGTCCTTCTGCTACGTGTCGGCTATAGACAGGTGCGTATGGGGGGGCGTGTGTGGTGTGTCTTCCTGATAGACAGTCAACAGGCTCACTGCTATAAGCAACTGTGCAGCGCGTCGATATTCTTCGAGCCCAAGAGCAACCTCGAGCCCGTGTTCCGAGTGTCCTTCTGCTACGTGTCGGCTATAGACAGGTGCGTGCAGCATACTGTTCCCTTGTACAGCTTGTCGGCTATAGACAGGTGCTTGCTCCTGTTCCCTTTTCCCACTCCCTCCCTCTCTGAGGCGCCTTAAAACCGTGCGTGAGGAGTCTATTTTTGAGGCGCCTCAAAAATAGACAGGTGCGTGCAGCGTACTGTTCCCTTGCTCCTATTCCCTTTTCTCACTCCCCTCCCTCTCCCAAGACCTCTCCTCTCGTCCTCCTTCACCCCCCTGTCTCCCCGGGCCTTCAGGGCATCCCGCCCACATGGTGGCGGAGAAGGGGGGAAACACCTCATCGCCTGCGCTAGAGGCCATGTTGGGCTGAATTACCGCATCCCACCACTCTCCCCTATCGCTCCTCTCTCTCTCTCCTCCCCACACCCCTTCCACCTCCCTAGGGGATCCCACATGGTTGGGGAGAAGGGGGGAGAGTTCCTCATCACCTATCAGTGCCGGCGAGCATGCTGGGGTGAACTACCGCACCCCACCACTCTCCCTATGTCCCCCGTTCCCCCCCCGCCCCCCTTCTTCTTCCCCCCCAGGGCATCGCACATGGCGGGGGAGAAGGGGGAGGAGTTCCTCATCATATGCGCCAGCGAGCGCACGGACGTGAAGGTGGGCAACCGGCATGCGCCGTACCGCAGCACAAGGGCGAGTTCGCCTTCCCCTTTGCGCTGCTGTACACGTCGCTGGAGGCCGTGCTGCCACGGGTCTCTGCTCTGCTGGACATCGCCCAGGGGCCCTCGTGGGAGCAGCCGGGGAAACTGGGGGCGATTGTGCAGGAGCACGAGGAGGAGGTGAGGCTGTGTGAGCTTGTGGGTGGGAGGGTGGGTGGATGTGTGTGTGTGTGTGTGTGTGTGCGCGCGCGTGCACCGCCGTGCCTGTGTGTGTGCTGAAACCTCACCCCCTACAGCGTGTAATAGCAGCTACTGGACATGCATGCCTTCATCCCCTTCTCTCTTCTCCTCGCCCCACCATCCTCCCTCCCTCCCTCAATAGGTCAAGTTCAATCCCCGGTGGTTGGAGGAGGGGGACGACAAGGTCATCATCGGGCTGGTGGGCTCGCAGATGCTGCCTCTAGACTTGCAGCCCGGCCGCCTCATCCCCTCCCCCAGCGTCTACTTCCAGCCCTTCACATGCTGCCATCTCCCTCTCCCTTGCTGACCCCTCCTTGTGGTCAGGTCAAGTTCAACCCCGGGTGGCTGGAGGAGGGGGACGACAAGGTGATCATCGAGCTGGTGGGCTCGCAGATGCTGCCTCTGGTGCTCCAGCCGGGCCGCATCATCCTCACCCCCTACAGCGTCTACTTCCAGCCCTTCAACGTGGTGTCCTCTGTGCCTGTCGTGCGGCATCCGCTCCGCACTGTCACTGCAGTCATGAGGCGGTCGACTCATTTGCAAGAGGTGAGCTTGTTTGAAGCATTGACGCGCCGAGTAGGATCCCCGATCATCCTCACCCCCTACAGCCTCTACTTCCTGCCCTTCAACGGGGTGTCCTCTGTGCCTGTGGTGCGGCACACCCTGAGAACGGTCACTGCTGTCAAGAGGCGGTCCACCCACCTGCCGGAGGTGAGAGCTGAGCTGAGCTGAGGGACTTGAGAGATGCATTGTGCCGGGGAATGTGGAGGTGAGGCGATGCATCGTCCTCACCTCACCCCCTCCAGCGTCTTCTTCCTGCCCTTCAACGTGGTCTCCTCTGTGCCTGTGGTGCGGCATCCGTTATGAACGGTCCCTGCTGTCATGAAACGATCAACGCACCTGCAGGAGGTGAGCTCGGTTGGTTGAAGGGGTGAGTGAAGATGACGCATTGTAGTGGGGGGGGATGTGAAGGTGACCCATCATCCTCATCCCCTGCAGCGTCTACTTCCTGCCATTCAGCGTGGTCTCGTCCGTGCCTGTGGTGCGGCATCCCCTGAGAACAGTCACTGCTGTCATGATGCGGTCAGCACACCTGCAGGAGGTGAGGGGGGTGGGGGGGTGGTGGGGAGCGTCTGCACGGGTCGTGGGCGGTGCGGCATCCCTGGAACAGTCACAGCTGTCATGATGCGGTCAGCACACCTGCAGGAGGTGAGCTGGGTGGATTGAAGGGGTGATGTGTTGGAGAGCTGGGTAGGAGCAGAGCAGCTCACGATCGGCGCATGCACTCGCATCATCCTCACCCCCTGCAGCGTCTACTTCCAGCCCTTCAACGTGGTGTCGTCCGTGCATGAGGCAGTCGACTCATGTGCAAGAGGTGAGCTTGTTAGAAGGATTGAGGCGCTGAGCAGAATCCTCGAAATCCCCCCACCCCCTACAGCGTCTTGGTCCACCTTCCCCAGCTTCTGCTGATACCAAGACGGAACATTGCTTCTTTTGAGTCGACTCAAAAGCAGACTGCTGATGCCAAGACGGAACATTGCTTCATAAGCTGCCCGTGTCTTTCCCCTCCCCTCCCCCATGCAGATCGGAGTGGAGATCTTCTACTCCCAGTGGTCGAGGTAATACCTCCTCCTTTCACCTCTTGTCGCCATTTTGCCCACCCGTCTCCTGTTTTTTTTTTTTTCTTCCTTCCTTTTCTTTTCTGTTCTTTTATTTTCTTTTTTCTTTCCTGTTTATCCGTCTCTCTGTTAGCTGCCGCATAGCATCTTGTGAGTCGACTCTGAAGTCTTCTGTTAGCTGCTGCATAGCATCTTCTTGCTGCGCTTCTCCCCTCCCCCCCACCACCCCACCCCCTTCCCCCCTCCTGTTCAAATCGACCCTGCCTCCCCCGAACCTGTGCCATCCCACGCCTTCCTCAGTTCTGCCTCGTCTTTCCTTCTTCGTCTGCCCTGAACCGTGATCCCGGTGTCACCAGTCCTCCTCCTCGCAGCATCTCTTTCACCTTCAAGTCAACCCAGCCATTCCCCCTAACCTCCCCCTCCCCCCCTCCCCCCTCCTCCCCTCGCAGCATCTATTTCACCTTCAAGTCAACCCAAGATTGCTCCAGATTCTACTCGCTGCTGCTGCAACAGGTAGCCTTTCAACCGCTCTTAACTGAGCTTCACTGAACTGCCTTATCTGACCTCGCTCTTCCGTCTCCTTTTAAGTCCTGCTGGCAGCTTTCACACTCGAACGTGCCCATCACTGAAATCATCTTGTGCTACGGGTGGGCCCCCCTCTTCCTTCCCCTCTGTCCATCTTCCCCTCTTCCCCCTCCCCCCCCCAGCCCGGGCTGTCGATCGAGAGCATGAGGAGCCGGGACAAGTGGGTGCGGGACTGGGTGAGCGGCAGCATCTCCAACTTCGACTACCTCATGTACCTCAACCGCGAGGCCAACCGCTCCTTTAACGACCTCTCGCAATACCCCGTCTTCCCCTGGGTTATTGCGGACTACACCTCCAAGTATGGGCTCGCTCCTTCTTCCTGCAAGCAAGTGGCGCCCTCTTCCTTCTCTCTTGCGCCCCGTTCTCCTCTCTTGCCCACTTCTCCTCTTTTCTCGGCCCTTTCACGCATCCCTCCATCTCACACTTCCCCTCCCTCCCTCCCTCCCTCCCTCCATCCTCCCTCATTAACCTGTAGCTCTGATCTGCTAATTTTGGGTTTCAGATTTCTGTCTCCCACTGCCTCTCCGGTTTTCCTCCCTTCCCAACCTCGTTCAAAACGTTCTCTACTTGTCCCCTCCCTCTTTTGAGTCGACTCAAAAGTCACCTCGTTCTCTACTTGTCCCCTCCCTCTTTTCCTCCACCCTCCCCTCCCCCTCTCTCCCCCCCCAACCCCTCCTTGCCACCTTTGTTTTCTCCTCACCGCCCCCTCTCTCCCCGTGTCTCATTCGCTGCTGTGCCAGGGAGCTGGAACTAACGTCCCCAGCTACCTTCAGAGACTTGCGCAAGGTGAGGGCTGCGCATGGTGAGGGCAGCGCATGGTGAGGGCTGCGCATGGTGAGGGCTGCGCATGGTGAGGGCAGCGCATGGTGAGGGCAGCGCATGGTGAGGGCAGCGCATGGTGAGGGCTGCGCATGGTGAGGGCAGCGCATGGTGAGGGCTGCGCATGGTGAGGGCTGCGCATGGTGAGGGCAGCGCATGGTGAGGGCAGCGCATGGTGAGGGCAGCGCATGGTGAGGGCAGCGCATGGTGAGGGCTGCGCATGGCGAGGGCTGCGCATGGCGAGGGCAGCGCATGGTGAGGGCAGCGCATGGCGAGGGCTGCGCATGGTGAGGGCTGGACATGATCGGTATGCCGGGGACATGGTCGCGCTAGTAGGCAAGGTGTCTGCCGCGAAGCCCTACGGGGATGTCTCATCTCATCTCGTCTCATCTCATCTCGTCTCATCTCATCTCGTCTCATCTCATCTCATCTCATCTCATCTCATCTCGTCTCATCTCATCTCATCTCATCACATCTCATCTCATCTCATCTCATCTCATCTCATCTCGTCTCATCTCCTCTCGTCTCATCTCATCTCATCTCCTCTCGTCTCATCTCATCTCATCTCATCTCATCTCGTCTCATCTCATCTCGTCTCGTCTCATCTCATCTCGTCTCATCTCATCTCGTCTCATCTCATCTCATCTCATCTCCTCTCGTCTCATCTCATCTCGTCTCATCTCGTCTCATCTCATCTCATCTCATCTCGTCTCGTCTCGTCTCGTCTCGTCTCATCTCATCTCGTCTCGTCTCGTCTCGTCTCGTCTCGTCTCGTCTCGTCTCGTCTCATCTCATCTCATCTCATCTCATCTCCTCTCGTCTCGTCTCGTCTCGTCTCGTCTCATCTCATCTCATCTCATCTCCTCTCGTCTCGTCTCATCTCGTCTCCTCTCGTCTCATCTCATCTCATCTCATCTCATCTCGTCTCGTCTCGTCTCGTCTCATCTCCTCTCGTCTCATCTCATCTCATCTCATCTCATCTCGTCTCATCTCATCTCGTCTCATCTGGTCTCATCTCATCTCGTCTCATCTCATCTCGTCTCGTCACATCTCGTCTCATCTCGTCTCATCTCGTCTCGTCTCGTCTCATCTCATCTCATCTCATCTCGTCTCATCTCATCTCATCTCGTCTCATCTCGTCTCATCTCATCTCGTCTTGTCTCATCTCATCTCATCTCATCTCATCTCATCTCGTCTCATCTCATCTCATCTCGTCTCATCTCATCTCGTCTCATCTCGTCTCGTCTCATCTCATCTCATCTCGTCTCATCTCGTCTCGTCTCGTCTCGTCCCTTCGTTCATCGGCCTTGTCTTTTCTCACTCATCCCCCTCTGCACCTCTTCCAGCCTGTGGGAGCGTTGAACCCCGTCCGCCTGGACGAGTTCCGGCAGCGCTCTGAGGACCTGGCAGTGCTCTACGAACCCCCTTTCACCCCTTCGCACCTCTCTCTTTTTCGCACTCACAGCCTGTGGGAGCTTTGAATTGAACCCCGTCCGCCTGGACGAGTTCCAACAGCGCTATGAGGACCTGGCTGGAGAGCTCTTGAGGCGCCTCAATCACCGCAGCGGTGGGAGGACCTACAGAGATAATCTCCTCTCCTCCTCTTGCTCCTCGCTTTGCCCCTCCTTTTTCTCACACCCCTCCTCCCCACTTCCAGCCCGTAGGAGCCCTCAACCCCGACCGCCTGGACAAGTTCCGCCAGCGCTACGAGGACCTGGCAGTGCTCTACAAACCCCCTTTCACCCCTTCACACCTCATTCTTTATCCCACTCACAGCCTGTGAGCACGCTCAACCCCGACGACCTGGACAAGCTCCGGCGGCGCTACGAGGACCTGGCACGGCAGAGCCCGTGAGGCGCCAAAGTCTCGTTCCTCCGTTTCATCCCTCCCTCTCCATTTTTTGAGTCGACTCAAAATCCGTGTGTAATGAGTCGATTTTTGAGTCGACTCAAAAATCGACTCATTACACAAGTCTCGTTCCTCCGTTTCATCCCTCCCTCTCCACCCCTCTCTGTCCCCCGCATCCAGCCCGTGGGGGCGCTGAACCCCGACCGCCTGGACAAGTTCCGCCAGCGCTACGAGGACCTGGCAGAGCTCTACGAAGACTGGGCGGGAAACTTCCCAGAAGGCGAGGTGCCACCGCACGTGCCCGGCACGCCGTCCCCCGCGTTCCTGTATGGGTGCCACTACTCCACGCCCGGCTACGTGGTGTACTTCCGTGTGCGCGATGATCCCCAGCTCATGCTCCGCCTGCAGAACGGCCGGTTCGACATGCCCGATCGGCTCTTGACGTCCATTCAGGAGGTAAGAAGGGGTGCGTGTGAGGGCTCAAAACATAGGCCAGGCAACCCCCCTCGTCTCCCGCGTTCCTGGACGGTTGTCACTACACCACGCCCGGCTACGTGGTCTACTTCCGAGTGCGCGACGACCCGCAGCTCATGCTCAGGCTGCAGAACGGGCGGTTCGACATGCCGGACCGGCTGCTGACGTCCATTCAGGAGGTAGGGGGGGAGTGGGGTTGGGGATCATGGGTTGGGGGAGGGGAGGTGGGGGTGTGGTGGGGGGATTTGTGGGGAAAGTGGGCAAAGGAAGGGGGGGGGCGGGGGGGGGTGATCATGTGGTTAAATGCTCTGCTGCATTTCCGCCTGTACCTCCTGCACATTAGGTGCCTGCAACTGGATACTGTGTGTGCGCACTAGGTGCCTGCAACGAGGGGTTGTTGGATACTGTGTGTGCATGTGTGTGTTAGTTATGAAAGCTGTGTGTTGCATCATCATCTCTGTGTGTATCTCTGTGTGTATCTCTGTGTGCTCATTGCAACTGTGGGCAGATGTGGGAGGGAGCGTACAACAACCCCTCTGACCTTAAGGAACTCATTCCGGTATGAGATGAGGAACTCACCCCGTTATGAGGAACTCACCCCGGTATGAGGAACTCACCCCGGTATGAGATGAGGAACTCACCCCGGTATGAGGAACTCACCCCAGTATGAGGAACTCACCCCTCTCTGACCCCTCGTTCAGGAGGAGCTTCTTGAGTTGAATTTTAGAGTCACTCTCAATGCTTCCACTGTGCCACTGGTGCGATGATTTTTTAGTCGACCCAAAATGCAACTGTGCTCTGTCTATAGCTCAGTTTCACAATACGATTTTTTCTTGCTGCTCCCCCTCCTCCCCCCCCCCCTTTCACCCTTCCCTCCTGCTCCCCTCTATCCGCAGGAGTTCTATTTGCTCTCCACCTCGTTCCTCGTGGGTGAAGCACGACCGTCTGTCCAGGTGCCTTGAACCACCTTCTCCTCTCCCTCTTCCCCCCCCCTCCCCCACCCCCCTCTCTCGCTCTACCCACAGGAGTTCTACTCGCTCTCCACCTCGTTCCTCGTCAACTCCGAGGGGCTGGACCTGGGGGTGAAGCAGGACGGCTCGCCTGTGAACGACGTGGCACTGCCCGCCTGGGCGGAAGATGCGCAGGACTTTGCTCACAAGATGCGGCAAGCGCTGGAATGCCCGTAAGTGGGAATGCTTCACCATCCCTACCTACCCGCATGTCCCCTGCTCCCTCCCTCTGAATGGTCAAAGTGCCTGCCTGCACCGTTGGATCCGCTGGTGCTGAGCTGCATAAAACAGCCAATACCCTTCCCCTTTCCGCTCCCGCCCATTTTCCATTCCCATGCTCCTTACTTCACTTCACCAGCTACATGTCCAAGCAGGTGCTTTTGATTCGACCCAAAAGCAGCGGCTGCTCCATATGATTAATCTGGTGACCAGCTGCAAACACCAGTCCTTGTGTCCCTCTCCCCAACTCGCCCGTCCAGCTACGTGTCGAAGCGGCTGCACCATTGGATCAACCTGGTGTTTGGCTGCAAGCAACGGGGGGAGGCAGCAGTGGAGGCGGACAATGTGTTCCACCCGCTCACATATGATGACCTCGGCGCACAGGTTCGTACTCGATACAAGCGCGGGGCTTTACCGTTATTGTAAGTCCTGAGGTGTATACTCCACAGCAGCAGTGGAGGCGGACAATGTGTTCCAGCCCTGTTGATGTGGCGTGGAGTGGAATGGAATGCATGGGCATGGGCAGTTGCGGAGGAGGAGGAGAGAATGGGCTCGTTGCGTGTTGCTTGCATTCCCTCTCCTCTGTTCGCTCAGGTGCTGGCGTCAGCACCGGATGGCACAGTGCAGCAGGCGCTCAAGCTGCGGATGAGGGAGTCTGGTTGTTACATGGGGCCTCATCTCCTGTCATGGCCCCTCTCTCTGCCCCTTCCTCTCTCTTCGCTCACCTCTCTCTCTTGCCTCAGCTGCTGGCTTCAGTATCAGACGACACGGTGCAGCAGGCGCTTTTGAGTCGACTCAAAAATCACCTGCTGACCTCAGTAACAGACGACACGGTGCAGCAGGCGCTGAAGGTGCAGATGAGGGAGTTTGGGAGACGGCATGACCCCTTGCCTCCTGTCTCTGCCCCTATCCCTACGCCTCTCTCCTCTCTCCCTTTCACCTTCTCCCTCGCCAGGTCCTCGCCTCAGTATCAGACGACACGGTGCAGCAGGCGCTGAAGGTGCAGATGAGAGAGTTTGGGCGCACTCCAAAGCAGCTCTTCACCACGCCGCACCCCAGACAGCTGCGCAAGGAAGTGCGCGTCATCCACAGGTTAGGTTTGTATGCAAGGGGGGTGTACCCGCTTGCCCATCCCCTGCCTTTCTCTTCCGTTCTTGCCTCTTACCCTTCCCTCCCCCCAACCCCTTCCTCCCCGACTCCCCAGATGTCCCTCCTCTTCCGCCAGTCCATTCATGCATCCCCCCCTCCCCCCTCCCCCATCCCCCATCCCCCCTCTCCCCTCCCCCTCCCACCCCCCCCCCTCCCCCCCCCCCCCCTGCTCGCCCCCCGCCTTGTCCCCTCCCCTTCCTCCCCCTCCCATCCAGATACGTGCGCACGGCATCGCGTGCCATGAAGCTGCCCTTCCTCTTTCACCAGTCCACCGCTGACTTGCATATCGCCGTCTCCCCTTCTTATTCCTTACTCACTCTTACACTCCTACCACAACCCCCCCCCCCCCCCCCCCCCTCTTCCCCCCTCTCCCCAGATATGTGCGCACGGCATCTCGAGCCATGAAGCTGCCCTTCCTGTTCCGCCAGTCCACCGTCGACTCGCACATCGTCATGCAGTCGCTCTCCACGCTCAACCGCGTCTCCGCGCACCGCACGCACCTCGACACCAAGCTTAAGTCTCGCCGAGGGTGAGTTGGGTTCGACTTTTCTCGCCCCTCCTCTCACCTTACGGCGTAGCAAAGGCCAGCTGCTCCCCCCTCTCCACGTTCAACCGCGTCTCCGCGCTCCGCACGCACCTCGACGCCAAGCTTAAGTCGTGCCGAGGGTGAGTTGGGCTGGGTGCACCTTTCCTCCCCTCTCTTGCGGCAGTCGGTCCACTGTGCAGCATGCCACAGGTGACTCACACATGGGGACAGGCCTTGAGCTGGCACGCACTGCCCGACGGCTCTGTGCACCATGCCATAGCACGCGTGGCGGGGTGCTGTGAGGCCACTCACACTATCCCTCCCTCTCCCTGCTCCTCCTCCCCACACCCCGCCCCCTACCCTTTCTTCCCTCCCCCCTGTTCCACCCCAATCCCCAACCCCCCCCCCCCGCAGCTACAAGACCATTCCGATGGGCGCGGTGCCAGGTGTGTTGTGAGGCCTCTAACACTGTCCTCCCCTCTCCCTGCTCCTCTCTCCCTGCCCCCCCCGCCTCTCCTCCCCCCCCCCCCCCCCCCCCCCCTCCCCTCCTCCTCCCCCCCAGCTACAAGACCATTCTGATGGGGGCGCTCAACCCGCTGGTGGAGCTGGCATTGCCCGACCGGTCGGTGTATCGTGCCATCGCACAGGTGGCGGGGGGAGAGAAGGACAGAGAGGGGCAGGAGTTTGGGCTCGAGTGGCTGGAGAACACAGCCATGTACAGAGAAGCAGGTGAGAACACAGCCATGTACAGAGAAGCAGGTGAGAACACAGCCGTGTGCAGAGAAGCAGGTGAGAACACAGCCATGTGCAGAGAAGCAGGTGAGAACACAGCCATGTGCAGAGACGCAGGAGAGAACACAGCCATGTGCAGAGAAGCAGGAGAGAACACAGCCATGTGCAGAGAAGCAGGAGAGAACACAGCCATGTGCAGAGATGCAGGTGAGAACACAGCCATGTGCAGAGAAGCAGGAGAGAACACAGCCATGTGCAGAGAAGCAGGTGAGAACACAGCCATGTGCAGAGAAGCAGGTAAGATTCTTATCCCCTTGCTGCTTAGCCATTCCAAAAGGCACACAGCGACCTGCTTCTGCTTGCACCAACCAACCCATCTGTCACTTCCCACTCTCCATACTCTCTCAACCTTTCTCTGCCACCCGTTCTGTGCACACTCTCGGGCATGCGTCAATTCTGAAGCGCCAACTACCATCTCCCCCTCATGCCTCTCGCTCATTGCTTCGTCCTGATATCTCCCTCCTAACTTTCCTTTCCTCCAAACCCCCCTTTCTCTCACCCTCCCCCTCCCCCCCCTTTCCCCCATCAGACATGCTTCAAATCTCGAGCGCCAAGTACCTGCTGCCCCTCGTGCCTCTCGCTCTCTCCAAACGCGCCGACCAGCGGGCGGCCGCCATGCGGGCGGTTGCCGCCCTCTGCAAGCCGGACGCCAACCGGCAGTTTGTCTATTCTGCGGGGTTCTTGGAGCCTATCGAGGGAGCAATCGTGGGAGGATACGACAGGGTGAGTGAGTTGAAGGAATGTGTTTGGAGCCATGGCAGGATGGATGCAAGACAGATGCTGATTGATCGTTTGCCTATTCTGCTCTGGGGGGTTCTTGGAGCCTATTGAGGGAGTAATCGTGGGGGGATACGATAAGGTGAGTGGGAGGGTACACTGTGATGGGATGGTGAGTGAGATGTGGTGAGGTGGGATTGCGAGGTGGGATTGTGAGGTGGGACTGTGAGGTGGGATAGGATTGCTGCATGAGCTCACTCACTCCCACCTCAAAGTCAACATCCTCCCCTCGCTGCCCCTCCCCCCTGCTACTACCCTCTCAGTGCTGGCGCAAGTGACGATTGGATAGTCCTCAAAGACAACCCAATTCCCCCAGTCTTCTGCACACCCCAATTCCCCCCCTTATCTCACTCCCACCCCTGGGTATCACGGCAGCAGTGCACGCGGTGGCGAAGCGTCCAGTGCTGGCTCTCAGTGTCCCCCCCATCCTATCCTCCTATCCCCCACTGTCCCCCCCCCCACCAGGGCACCAAGGCGACGGTGGACACAGTGGCGAAGCTGTCAGTGCTGGCGGAGGGGGTGGAGGAGTGCAGCATGAAGTCACAACACCCAAACCCCCCCACTGCCCCCCCCTTTTCCCCCGTTTCCCCTCCCCCCTCTGTTCCACCATCCCAGGGCACCAAGGCAGCGGTGGATGCGGTGGGGAAGCTCTCAGTGCTGGCTGAGGGGGTGGAGGAGTGCAGCTTGAAGTCTACCTCCCCACCTCCCCTCTCCCCCCACCGCCCTCACCCCTGTCCCCCCTCTCCTCCTCTCACCATCCCAGGGCACCAAGGCGGCAGTGGATGCGGTGGCCAAGCTCTCAGTGCTGGCGGAGGTGGTGGAGGAGTTCAGCACAGCTGGCGTGCTCTCATTGGTCGACCTCCTCGTCATGCGCGACACCTCGCTGCAGGTAGGCCACTGTTCCTGCCTGCCTCTGACGTGTTTTTGAGACGCCTCAAACAACAAAGTTCCTGCCTCTAGAATACGGCTTTGCTCTTTGCTTCCGCTTTAGATTCCGTGTTCTCGCAGCCACTATCCCCCACTCCCCTTCCTGCCCCTCCCTTGCTGCCCCTTTCTTCCTGCCCCTCTCGCGTTGCCCCTCTCGTGTTGCCCCTCTCGCGTTGCCCCTCTCATATTTCCCTGTGCTTGGGCGCCCCTCCCTTGCTTGTGCAGGCTGTAGAAACACAGGCTCTAGCCTGTGAGGCGCTCTCGCGCCTGTGCGCCCTGAGGCGGCACCGCCTGCCTGCCTTGGCGCGGGACGTGGTGGCGCGGCTGCTGCCTCTGGTGCGCGCGGGGGAGCACTTCACGGTGGAGCTAAGGGAGATGGCCCTCAGGGCGCTGGCTGCTGTATGCGTGGAGACCAGCAGCCAGGAGGAGGTCAGTGGGAGGGGCTGCTGACACTGGGATTCTATGCATGTGCATGTGTGCACATGTATGTCCATGTATGTGCATGTATGTGCATGTATGTGCATGTATGTGCATGTATGTGCATGTATGTCCATGTATGTCCATGTATGTCCATGTATGTCCATGTATGTCCATGTATGCCCATGTATGTTCATGTATGTCCATGTATGTCCATGTATGTCCATGTATGTGCATGTATGTGCATGTATGTGCATGTATGTCCATGTATGTGCATGTATGTCCATGTATGTCCATGTATGTCCATGTATGTCCATGTATGTCCATGTATGTTCATGTATGTCCATGTATGTCCATGTATGTCCATGTATGTGCATGTATATGTATGTGCATGTATGTCCATGTATGTGCATGTATGTGCATGTATGTCCATGTATGTGCATGTATGTGCATGTATGTCCATGTATGTGCATGTATGTGCATGTATGTCCATGTATGTCCATGTATGTGCATGTATGTGCATGTATGTGTGTGTGTGGGGCTGCTGCCGCTGGTGCGGGCGGGGGATCACTTCACGGTGGGGGTGAGTGGGGGGAGTGGGGGGGTTGGGGGGAGTGGGGGGAGTGGGGGGAGTGGGCGGAGTGGGTGAGAGTGGGGGAGGGACCTTGTGCGAGTGTGTCTGTGGGTCTTGGGGGGGGGGGAGGGGAGAGGGGTGGGGGGGGAGGGGGGAGAGAGTGTGGGAAGTGCATGAGAGAGGAGGGTGTGGGAGTGAGGGTGTCGGAGGGAGCACTCGTCGTAGCACTTGGCCCACTGCCGAGCCCCTCACCACCACCTTTATCCATCAGCCCAGTCTCTCCCTCCCCCCTCAACACCCCCCTGTCCCTCGCACAAGGTCCCTCACCTTTACCCATTGGCCTCGTCTCTCCTCCTCCCCTCCCCTGCCCTCACTCCTCTCCCCTTTCCTTCCTCTACCTCTCCCTCTTCCCCCTTCTTCCCCCTCCCAACTCGCCCCTCTCCCTTCCCCCCCACCCCCCTCTCCTCTCTCCGCCAAACAGATGCTGCTGAGAGGAGGGCTGAAGGAGGTGCTGGAGATCTGTGCTATGGAGGCCGGAAACATCCTGGAAGCTGCCATCTCTGCGCTCGCCGCCCTCTGCCGCAACCCCGAGCTGAGATTGCAGATCGCAGTGGAGGGCGGGCTCCGTCTCTTGTGCAATGCGTCGTGCGCCGCTCAGTCTCAAATACAGGTGCGCGACTGAATAGGTGTGGGTGAGTCGGGTTGGGCCTTTGGAGTCGCGGGCACAGGCAGAGATCCCCATGGGAGGTGGCTTCAGAGAGTACTAGGCAAGGGACGGAGGTATTCAGGAGGAGGGACCGAATGGGTGTGGGTGAGCGGGACGGGGCTGGGTCTCCGGAAACGGCATGCACAGATCCCCATAGGAGACGGCTTCAGCTGCCCTACAAAGCCTACTAGGCTGTGGGGTGATTTATGCGCAGTCGCAACACCACGAGGCGTGCTGCTGATGGCCTCTCTTGCCCATCTTTTCCTCTCTCTTGCCCCCTACCCTGCCTTTCCTCTCCCATGCCCACATCAGGAGGTGGCATCTTCTGCGCTGCAAAGCCTGCTGGGAGACGGAGTCATTCTGAACGGCGTGATAAGGGAGGAGGGGCTGTGGTCCATCATCGCCATGGCGCAGTCGCAGCACCACGAGGTGCAGCGCCTGGCGGCTAGAGCGTTCTGGTACCTGGCGATTCACTGCGAGAACAAGCGACAGGTGGGTGGAAGGGGTGGGTGATAGGGCCATATGTGTGGTGGGTAGGAGAGGCAGGCAGTCGCAGCACCACGAGGTGCAGCTGTTAGCAGCCAGGGCGTTCTGGTACCTGGCGATTCACTGCGAGAATAAGCGACAGGTGAGCTTGATAATGTGACAGCGTGATTCAAACGGGTGTGATTATAAACTCAGTTATAGTCGACATGGCGCAGTCAAAGCACAGGTGAGAGTAAAAGACAGGTGAGGGTAAAAGACAGGTGAATGGGTGTGGGACACGTCAACAACCTGTGCTTTAAGTTCTGATCTGAACAAGTAGTCACTCACCCAAGGCCCTTCACCACTCCACCTCCCGCCCCTTGTCCCGCCACGCCGCCTCACTTGCAGAGGAGGCTCTCCTTCGCGTGTCAGAGGACTGGGGAATTCGCGCCCAGCAGCCCACGGAACAGGGCTTCCGCTTTCCTTTCCTCACCCCCTCACCCTCCCTCATCCCCGCTCTCCCCCTCCTCGCCCCTCCTTCCCCTCCCTCCGCTTTCCATCCTCCCCTACCTCGCCAGGTCATGTCGATGGGCGGTCTGCAGTCCTTTTGAGGCGCCTCAAAACTCCCCCTCCCCACCCAAATCCCCTCTCCCCCCAGGTCATGTCGATGGACGGTCTGCAGTCCTTTTGAGGCGCCTCAAATCTCCCCCTCCCCGACCAAATCCCCTCTCCCCCCAGGTCATGTCGATGGGCGGTCTGCAGTCCCTCCTCTCCCTGGCAGCGCTGGGCGATCGCAACCGCCACGCCACCCTGCTGGCAGAGGAAGCTCTCCTGCGCCTGTCGGAGGACCGGGAAATCCACGCCCAGCTGCTAAGAGAACAGGCCTTTCTCGCCCGCACCGCTGCTGCTGCTGCCGCTGCTGCTGGTGCTGGTGGGAGGAGGAGGAGTGGCGGTGGGGGTGGGGGTGAGGGTGGTGATGGGGGGGATGGTGGGAATGATGGTGGTGCGGGGGAGGGCGGCAGCAGAGGAAACAGAAGAGTAGGAGAAGGAGAAGGAGGAGCAGGAGCAGGAGGGGGGGGAGGAAGGGGAAGAGGGGGGAGCATGGGATCGTCTGTGAGTTCCCTGGGGGGTGCCACAGCGGGATCTCTCTTCCCCGGCATGTCAGCAGCAGCCACACCTACTGCCTCCACCTCTGCCCCCTCGCCCTTCCCTCTCTCCTCCTCAGACTATGAGGGTTTTTCTGCAAGCAGTCCTAGCTCCCACTCTGACCAGTCCTGGGCTTTAACCTGGTCTAATAGCAGTAAGTGGGAGGCACCTAGCCCTGGGCGGTTGTCTACAGACAGCCACACTGTTCCCATTCCACCGTTTCTCCCCTCGTCGCTCTCCATGGGATCGTCTAGTTCAAACGCTGCTGCTACTGCTGCTGCCGCTGCTGCTGCCGCTGCCGCAGCTGCCGCCGCCACTGCTGCTGGTACGGCTGGTGCTGTTGGTGGCACTGCTGGTTTGACAGCAGGCAAGGGCACGGTGTTTCAGAGGCCCTTGACTCCCCCTTTCTGGACGAGCTCTGTCCTCTCTCCTGCTCCCAGCTCTGCTGCTGCCCTTGCTGCTGCTACTGCTGCCGGTGCTCTTGCTTCTGATGGTGCTACGGATGCTGCTGCTGCCGCCGCTGCCACTGCTGCTGCTGGTTTCCCTGGCACTGGCAGCAACAGCAATGCATAATTCTTCCCACCCCTGCCTCCCTCGCTCGCACACATGGCTGTGCCACTTGTTTCCCAGCCGGCTCGTGATTTGACCTGGGAAGCTCTTTGAGACGGACACACGAACACGGTTGCTGATCCTCCTCTCCTCCGAATAAGAGCCCTTCCGTTGCTGCTGCTCACCTGGGTATTTACAGAATCACCTGTTGTTTTCACGGGTATTATCCGGGCCACCTGTCTTCTGGACCCTGCACCCAGCACGTGGGCTCAATAGCACGTCTTGGTTGACATCGACCGCTGGTGTTGTTGCAGCACCCATTATCCCTGCTCGCTTAATAGCGCACAGGCTCACCGCTCCACCAGCAACAACGAAAGCAGCAGCGAGAGGCGCCTCGGAAGGGCAGGAGGAGTGGTGTGTCGCTGTGTTCTGGTTGATTTGTTTTTCCTTAATGCTCTTTTCCCCCATCCTCTCCCCATCCTCCCCCCATCCGCTCCCCACTGCCTTCTCTCCCCATCCCCTCTCCATCCCCTATCTCTGGTTCAATTAATTCCATGTTTCATTTCAAGGTTTCCTACTCGATCTTGATGATTCTTTCTCCATTCGTTTCCTTCTCCCCAAATGGTCCTGGGGTTGTAAAGTTAGGGTTTCCGTGCGTCTATGCCCGGCTAGGAATGGTATTGGATGTATCTGTAACAGGCTCGATGCCTGGAGCCACACAGCCTATCTATTCGATTCATTCTTTACAATCTGGTACTGCACTGTTGGGTGATCAATTTCTGCTGCAAACAAATGTGGCTCTTAGCAGAGGGTGTGTTAGAAACTCAGCCACTGACCACTGAGTTAAAAGGGCTTGGTAATAGCAGGTTAGTGCACCCATATGTTAAAATATATATATATTATATATATAATTGTAGGCTTGGTAGGTGTTACTGGATCTTACTGTAGAAGGTACAACACCCTTCTTGTATCCCTCTCTTCTAGTCCACCCTCTTTCCTCTCGTAACTTTCTCCTAGCACCTGAACCCTCGTCATTTCCATGGCTTTTCTCCTATCCTAGCTTCTTAACATGGTATCAGAGCAGGGCATTCCGCTCGGGCCTTCTCCTCACGCTTCCGCAGCGTCCTCTCCTCACTTCCGCGCCGCCGTGGCAGCCATGTCGTGCAGCCATGGCGGCTTCGTGGTGCTGCCGTGGCAGCCTCGACGCGCTGCCGTGGCGTCGACGCCATGCCGTGGCGGCGTCGTCGTGCTGCCGTGGCAGCGTCAACGTGCTGCCACGGCTGCGACGCCGCGCCGTGGCGGCGTTGTCGAGCTGCCGTGGCGTCGTCGACGGGCGGCAGCGGGCTGCCCAATGTTTTAGCGCCGGCCAGCTCGCCCGCACGCCAGCCAGCGCCGCGCCGTCATGGCGCCTCGCTACAGCTTCACCCCCCCTCCTCTGCATTTCCCTTTCTCCCCGCCACAGCCGATGGCTGTCTCGCCCCGTGTGGCCCCGTCGTTGCTGAGCCGGGCCACGTCGCCGGGTGCCGCGGTCTCCGTCGCTGCCGTCGAAGCCGCCGCACGTGCCGCTGGCTCCGCCGCCGACCGCCGTCGCAGCCGCCGCTGTCATCGTACCGTCGTCGACGCCGCCGGCCGCTGCCCCCACCGCTGACGTCGGCGCATCGCACGTCGTGAGGTCGACCGGGCTGACGAAGCCACCGCTGCTGCAGGGCATGGGGGTGCAAGGGTTTTGGGGATGCTGCGTGTGTGGTGTGCCTTAGGCTACCAAGCCTAGGGGGTGTATTAAATTATAATTATATATATATATATATAATTGTAGGCTTGGTAGGTGTTACTGGATCTTACTGTAGAGGGTACAGCACCCTTCTTGTATCCCTCTCTCTTCTAGTCCACCCTCTTTCCACTCGTAACTTTCTCCTAGCACCTAAACCCTCATGCCATTTCCATGGCTTCTCTCCTATCCTAGCGTCTTAACACCATAGCCCCGCAGGCTCTGCACCTGTGGCCCTTCCCCGAGGATCTTCTCAAGGGTAACCCCAGCGGGTCTCTCGACAGTAAGTGCCGCCCAACCAATACTGCATGAGAGCATCATTAAAGAAAGACCACAGAAACTGCATTAGAGATCAAAGCTCTATGCTGCATACTATTTTGGAATGGTGAACTCGGTGAAGAGCTTGATTTCTAGTTTATTTTTCAGCCATTACCCTCTAAACTTTTGAAGGGTAGAGCTTGGATGTGCACTGTACAAGGCTATGGAGCTATGGAAAGGTTGTGCCCTTTGATGCTCCTTTTGATGGTCTTTTTGAGGCTTCTTTTGCTGTACTACAAGGTGCCACCGGCTCTTGGTTTCTCGAGAGCTTTGATCCGTACCTGCACAGATGACAGTTCATTTGGGTGTGATAAGTTGAGCCTGCACAAATGACTGGTCTGATTAGATCCTTTCTGATGCAAAGCAAGATCCAGAAACTTTAAAGGAGAGGGAGTGCACGACAAACACAGTGGAAGCAAGAGCATGAATCTGCTTTTGAGTTGACTCAAAAGTGGAAGCAAGAGCATGAATCTGCTTTTGAGTCGACTCAAAAGTGGAAGCAAGAGCATGAATCTGCTTTTGAGTCGACTCATAAGTGGAAGCAAGAGCATGAATGGCACACGCAGCAGAGAAGCCGGTGCGCAACAAGTCACAGTAATAAAATCTGATCACGAAATAGAAATCCGAAGAAGGGAGGGGGGAGGGGGAGGGGGGGGAAGGGGAAACGCCACATGTTACATATAGGTTGTACCTTCAGATCTTCTATGTGTCGAACTGCAGCTTCCACCATTGACGCTGTGTCGAGGTTTGCTATTAAGAGGGACGACGGTAGGGCTCGATGCAGCTGCTGCAGTCCCATCCTGGAAGAACCACATTCATTAGAAGAACAGTTTGAACAGAAGCACATTTCCGTTTTGAGTTAGATGGCAGAAGTCCGATTGATCCTAAAAGGGGGGGGGGGAGCAGGCAGGATATCAGAGAGCAGGAACGTGGTTAACCAGAAACCAAAAGAGGGGGCGGGGATGATGCATACAAGCCAGCTGGTTTGCAAGAATGTAGTAAGTTAGTTTACCTGATCTTGTCACGCCGTCTTCTCTCCTGGCTTGTATGCATCCCCGCCCCACCGACAGCCCATCCAGTCGCGTTCAAATGCGTGGCCTCCAGTCCTCCTCACACTCCTCCTCCCTCTTCACCTCCCTCACTCCTCCCCTCTCACCCTCCCCCACTCCGCACTCTTCTGCCCACCGCGGTACTTTTCTCAGCTTAGCTGGGGGCGCACACGAGGCAGGAGGCTCTTGCATTGGCAAGCCACTGCTGCCATCACTTGTTCCACAAACCCCAGGAGCGGTAGGCGAGAAGCGAGCCTCAGGCGGGGTAGGTGTGAAGCAATCCTCAGGTAGGTTAGACGTGAAGACAGCCCCATTCGGGGTTGGCGCGAAGCAAGCCCCAGGCGGCATAGGCGTTAAGTCAGCCCCAGGAGCGACACACGATTGGAAGCACTGGGTGGGGAGGGAACCGCCCGGGCTGTAGAGAATGCTCAATGCGATGCGCTCCCTTGGGAACTGTAGCAGAGCCTCGTCCCTGTCTCCTGCAGAATATGGGGGTCGGGCAAGGCGTAGGGCCCTGGCAGGGCATGTAGCGTAGTAAGGTGCATACTAGCCGCATCATCTAGTGCCTTGGGCATTGCCCCCTCCATCTGAGATGAAGCGGAGCAGGAGATGTCCGACCAAACAGAAGCCTGATCCTGAATCTGCATCTGCGCAACGAGGGCGGCATGTGCCGATTCTCGGATCAGGTCGGGCGGCAGAGTCAGCCCTGCCAGCTCAGCCTGTGCCTCCCAGCTTTCCACCGCCACTTGCTGCTGCTGCATCCGTGCCGATAGTAAGAGCATCGCCTGCTTCCACCATCATGTTATGTGCTCTGGTTGTGCTCAAACTGCCCCATGCTGCTGTGCCGTGTGCTGCTGCTGCTGCCGCTGCGGCTGCTGCACCACTGCTGCTGGGGAGAAGGCATCACAAGTCAGCAGCTCAGCCCAATCGCCAGGCGCCTCCTCCTGCTGCTGCTGCTACTGGAGGCTGGACAGCAGGTCCGAGTCGCTTAAAGCCATGGCGTCAGGGCTGAGAGCATGAGCATTAGCATCCATGTGGCTCATTTTCCCAGCCCCATCTGGTCCAACGTGTGTTGCGACCATGGCTGGTTGGGTGAACTTCGCCCCTGGAGTACCCAGAAGCTGCTGCTGCTGCTGCTGCTGCTGCTGCTGCTGCTGCTGCCGCCGCTGCCGCTGCTGCTCTAAGAGCTCCATAACTGCTCTTTCGAAAGCGGGGACTACTAAGGGGGCGTTTGATCCATCACATCCCCCCTTAGGGCATGGGGCAATTGCGCCATCAAATCCCCCCTTAGCGCATGGGGCACTTGCACAATCACTGCCCCCCTTTGCACAGGGGGCACTCGAGCGGGATGGATGAAGCGTGCGGTTATGGCGCAGCATTGGTGGGGGAGGCGGGTGCATGACAGCTCCCCTGGGGCCTTCTCTATGGCACCTCACGAGCTTCTCGAAGCTCCTCACTTGACCAGCTTCTTGATCAATCTCAAGTTGACCTTCATGTTGACCTTGAAGCTTCATTCTTGGGCCTACCGGTTGGTTTGGAGGAGCTCTTTCTGCAGGTTCGTGGTAAAACTTCATTGGCGAGCTACGCGAAAGTGAGTATTCGTCCTGCTGCCGCTAGTAAAAGAAGGCAGGTCGGATGGGAGCCAAATATTATTTGGCTGACAGCATGGAACCTAGTATCTCCTACTACAGCTTTGGTCACTTATCTCTCGAAGTGGAGCGTTTAGGGTTGCGTTTACCACATAAACTCTGCCCGAGATTTTGTGGGCCCATCCGAATTGTTCAGATGGTGACACATGTCACTGCGAAGCTAATGTTACCGGACGACTGGCGTATCCATGATTCATTCCACGTCAGCCTCCTTCAACATTTCGTTGCGAACACGGCTAATCTAGACCATCAGAGACTGCATCCCTCGATCAGACCTGTCCCCGAGCCAACTACCGAGCCACAACAGATCCTCTCCGACACGACGACGTGACCAGGGTCAACGGGTTTTGGAGTTTCTGGTTCGATGGGTTGACCGTACGCATAACGACGGCATGTGGGTCACAACCGCTACCCTCGACAACCACCCACTGGTGCAGGCCTATTTACACGATCGGGCTGCCCCATATGTGGGTAGTCTCGTATAGGAGGGGGGAAGGTGTAAGGAAAATCCCATTTCCTTATCGAGCTTTGCTAACATCGAGTACAGCCCTGACTTTTGGAAGCCCAGGCTCGGCCCGACATTTCAAGTTCGAACTACGTTCGAGACCTCCAAGCCTACATGCGGCATCGCGTCCGACACTTCCGAGCCCGGAGGCGCCCAAACCACCTCGCGTGTGTTTCGTGACCCTTCTCGAGGCTCCCTTGCTAGGCTAACTGTGCTTGTATTTAGCCCTGTGCTTCATTTTTACTTGACACTTTTAATCTCTACCTCTCTATAGCGTTACTCGACTCCTATCCAGAGATTATAATAACAAATAGGTTCACATCACCACCATTCCGATACAACAAATGTTGCTCCGGAAAGCGTGAATACATTTTATGGTTGGTAAGAATAGGTATTCATACGTGAATTAGAGATTAATACTGCATCCACAATATGCGTAACATAACACATCAATAATACATGAGGAACCTAGCCATGCCATAAGGGCACAAATCATATATAGTGAATTTACTAAGAATACGAACTACTAAGTTCTGGCAGCTTTTTGCCTACGAGTGTTGTGCTCCCCTGTGCTATGTGCCATAGAGCTGCACTTTCTCCCCATCCACTCCCCTTGTTTCCCCTTCTCGTGTCTCCCCTTTTTTGCTTGTGCAGGCTGTGCAAACCTAGTCTCTAGCATGTGAGGCCTGATTACGCATGTACACCCTAAAAGCGCACCGCTTGCTGATGGGCCCAAGTCCCCATCTGCCCCTCTTTTGCCCTGTACGCACTCTTTGTCAACAAACATATATCTATATCTGGTTAGGTTAGCTATGTTTGTATAACCTAGCTGGGTCAGCTCTTAGAGGGGACAATTCATTGTACTTGCATCTTCCCTCCCCTCTTCATAGTCCAAGTTTTCTCGCTATCTCAACATGTTATCAGCGCTAGGTTAGGTCCCACCTACTCACGCTTCCGCCCCTAGCTACTTAGCTCGCACCACTAGTCGCCCCTAGTCCCCCCTAACCACATCCCCCCCCGTCGTTAGCCACATTCGCGCGCCTCTCGCCAGCTCGCGAACCCGCCGCATGAGCCCGCAGCAGCCAGCGCCAGACCGCGTCAGCCCGCGCTTTCCCGCCCGCCCCTTGCCCGCCGCTCGACGCCTCCTCCTAGCTGCTCGCTCACCTCACCTGCTGCCCATCGCTCGCTCGCCAGCCAGCAGCCAGCAGCTCGCCGTCACCAGCCAGCAGCCGCCAGCCAGCAGCCACCCACCCGCACTCGTCGCCGCCCTCCCTGGCCAGCCGCGACCTCGTCGCTAGTTCCCCCCCCCCCCCCCCCCTTGCTCACCTCATAACCGGCGCCAGCCAGCTCGCCAGCGCTAGCACGTCAGCACTAGCCAGCTAGCTCGTGCCAGCCAACGCCAGCCAGCTTGCCAGCGTCAGAGCCAGCCAGCCAGCGCCAGCCAAAGCCTGACAGTGCAAGCCAGCCAGCGTTAGCTATCCAACACCATCCAGCCAGCGAAAGCCAGACAGCGCCAGCCAACAAGCGCCAGCCAGCGCCAACCGCTCGCCTCCAGCCACCAACGTCAATAGCCAGCGCCCGCCAGCCGCTTCTGCCAGACGACGCTGCCCACCGGCTGTTGCTGCCCGCCGCTGCCCTCTAACTGCCTGCTTGCCGTCAGCTAGCCGCCGCCAGCTAGCTGCCAGCAGTGCTTGCCCGCTAGCTGTCGGCAGTGCTTGCCAGCTAGCCGCCTGCAGCGCCTGCCAACTCGCCGCCAGCAGCGCCTGTTGGCTAGCTGCCAACACCATCAACGAGCTCGTCGCCAGCAAAGCGTGCCCGCCCATCGCCAGCAGCGCCTGCCAGGTTGCCAGCTAGCCAACTCATTAGCTCGCCAACCACTTCGCTCGCTCACTCTCTCGCCAGCTCGCCGCCAGCATGCCACCTCACTGCCTGTAGCTGTGAGCTCACCAGTACGTCTGCTCGCCAACTCACTACCAGTTTGCCAGCTCGCCACCAGCTTGCCGCCTCTTCCTATCAGCTCGTCTCTAGCTAGACGCCACTGCCGCCTTACTGTGTCTCGTTACTGCTGCCGTCAACCTGTTGCTAGCCGCCGCTGCCAGACCGCCAATCTGGCCACTGCCGCCACTGCGGCTACCTCTGTTAGTGCTTCTGCAGCCCCTCGCACCTCCTGCTAGCCTCCTCATCATTTCTAGAGTTCCTCAATGCTGCTCCTCTTAGCATGGCAACCTCGGTGCGATCGGTCCCGGCAGCAGGATCGCCTGACACTTCCCTTCGCTCTGAGGCTTCTCGCTCACCACCTTCAGCTGGTGAGCGCGCACGCAGACTGCACGTTCGTGAAGGACCACATCATTTTGCTCCTTGGCTTCTGGCTCAATGAGCTAGAGTTACGCTACCGGGTTGCTCACCCCTTGCATCGGCAGCAGAAGCAGCCGCAGCAACAGCAGCGGCCGCAGCAGCAGCAGCTGCAACAGCGGCAGCAGTCGCAGCCGCGGCAGCAGTAGCCACAGTGGGGTCTTGGGGGTGTTGGGCACGGTGGAGGCTCTAGAGGTGAGGCCCCGAGGCGATCACTGCCCTGGGGCCAGCGTAGTTTCTCTGGAACACTGGGGGTTCTAGGTCCCATTTCTGTGTCTAGTTTAGGAGCCTCTACTACGTCTCCCCAAGGCTCCTTCACTGCCCCTCCTACGGCAGCCCTCTCTTTTATGCTCGACTCTAGCATGTCTCACTACTTCTTTCGAGACAATAGAGCTCTCACCCCGCTCCCTGCACCAGTCCAGATCTCCCTAGCAAACTCCCGTGCCATAGTAGTCGCACGCAACACTACCACTCTCCCACTCGACCCTTCTGTGGCACCACCGTTTAGGTCACCTTGAACTCCCGCGTCTCAGGCACATATGAACGGTGTTGAGAGACCCGCGTCCCAGCGCGGTCTAGTCTTTGGTCCTCGCTCCCAGCCCTGCCTGCGTCAGTAGCGCTCCTGTGCACCTTCTCCGTCGAGGGACGGCAGCGTGCTGCCCCTCACTCCTCCTCGCTTCCTCCTACCACAGCGTCTCTACAGACACTACACATAAACGTCTGAGGCCCTGCCCCGATCCATGGTCTTAGCCGGGAGCATTACCTTATCGTCGTCGTTGACAACTTCCCGCAATTCAGCACGATGTTCCTGCTGGAGTGTAAGGCCGACGTGCTTGACGCTCTTATCTCGAGGCTGCTCGCCGCTCGCACCCACTGGCGCCTGACCGTGGTTTGTTTACAATCTGAACGTGATGGCGAGTTCACCTCCAACCTTCTAGGACATTTCTATAGTGCGGAGGGCATCCGCCAGACGTACACACTGTCGAACTCCCCACAGCAGAATGGGGTCTCTGAGCAACGTATTGGCCTGGTCATGGAGGTAGCTCGCACCTCCTTGGTCCAAGCCGGGGCACCCCATTTTCTTTTGCCATTCGCTGTTCGCTATGCAACTTACCAACTTAACCTGTGGCCGTGCTCCCTGCGCCCACAGGTTTCGCCGACCCTTCTCTGGACCAGGTCCCCAGGTGATGCCTCTGCGTTCTACGTCTAGTGCAGCCTTGCTCACATCCGCGCCACTAGCGCGGACAAGCTCTCATCCCCCACTCTTCCCTACGTCTTCCCTGGGTTTCCTCTTGACGCCTGATAGGATGTTTTACCACCCGGTACACCACCGCTTCTACCTCTCGTGACGTTATCTTCGACAAGACACTACCATACCTCTGGTGCTTCCCTCACCGTAGCTCTCCTATCCCTCCTCCTCTCTTCCTCGCCCCTAACCCGCCTGCCGCACCCCTCCCGCTCCGCCCGGCCCCGTTTGGTGCCTCTCACGCCACTCCGTTCCCCTCGGTTGGGCCCTTGGGGGAGTCTGCTGACTCTGGGGGCCCAGCTGCTGATGGTGCGCCTGCTGTCCCTGTGGCGCCTCCCCCAGCTCAAGTACCCCAAGCACCTCAGCAGCCTTCAACCTCGCCTCAGCAGCAGTCGCCGCCGCCGCAGCAGACTCATCGGCAGCAGCAGCAGGGGGCAGTGGGCTCTGGGGGTGTTGGTTTTAGGAGTGTCGGTTTTGGGGGTGCTGACCCTGGGGGTTCTGAATCTGTGCATGGTGCATCCGGGGGTGTTGTTTAGGAGAGTGCTGGTGGTAGCCGTGATGGAGTTGGAGGTCCTGGCACAGACACGGAGCAGCAGCAACAGCAGCCACAGCAGCCACCACAGTCTGCCCATTGTCTCCTTGGCCTTTCCTCAGGTTCCCCTGACCGCCTGCTCGTCTCTCCTACTGTACCCCCCTTTCCGACTGACCCTGTCTACGATCTGCTGTTCCCTCCCCCAGACTCCTCTCCGACTCGTTTTCCCCTCCGCTCTCCTCCGTCCCATGTCTTGTCTCTTTTTTCCCCTCGTCCCCAGTCCCCTGTTCTTCCCCACTGGGTCCGTCGTCCAGATGTCCGTCGTCCCATGTCCTATAATACAGGTGGCCTTAGATGCCAACATTGCCGATATCTTCATCAAGGCACTACCATCAACGATCAACGAGCTTGGTGACCATCAACGATTTTGTCAGCTTGGTCTAGTCTCAGTAGCAGCTCTGCTCGTTGTATCTTGATATATGCGATACCTGCTTGTATTTGCTGTTCTTTACCGGTCAATCTTGCTACATTTGCTGACTGGCCTTGTGGTCTCTTGTCTTAGTGGTCAGACCAGTAGTGCTGCCCTGAGTTGTCTTGTTACCTTCATCAGAGGTCAGACTGTCGAGAGACCCGCTGGGGTTGCCCTTGAGAAGATCCTCGGGGAAGGGCCACATGCCTCTATGCCTGGGGGGTTATGGGCGCACTGACCCGCTATTTAACAATTCCCTTTAACTCAATGGTTAGTGACTGAGTTCTGACATGCTATCAGAGCGTGGGTGACTCGGGCTCAATTCCCAATGCCAACGCTGCAAAGGCGCTCGTGTCCTTCGCCTATCCCAGCGAGTGGGGGTGTTGAGAGACCCGCTAGGGTTACCCTTGAAAAGATCCTCGGGGAAGGGCCACAGGCCTCTATGCCTGGGGGATTATGGGCGCACTGACCTGCTATTTAACAAGCCCTTTTAACTCAGTGGTTAGTGACTGAGTTCTAACACAGACTAGTAGTGCTGCTCGGGTTTGTTAAACGTTGCCTCTACCTAGGCTAGGGGGTGTGACAACAAACATGTATTTATATATAGTTAGGTTAGGTTAGGTATGTTTGTATAACCTACCTAGGTCAGCTCTTGGAGGGGACAACTCATTGTACTTCTATCTCCCCTCCCCTCTTCCTAGTCCAACTTTTCTCGCTATCTCAACACTCTCTCTCACAGAGTAGCAAAGTGACTAGAACAAGGCAGTACAGAAGAGGTTGGTGTTGTACCCTCTAGGAACGCAACCATGTCTAGCCTATAACTTCAACATACAATGCATATGTATAAGTTGACAGTCTCCTCCCTCCCCCACACATAATTGCCATGGTACAGTCTCAACACCTCGAGGCGTTCTGATGGCCCCTCTTGCCCACACTTTCCCAATCCCCCTTGCCCACTCACTCCCACAATATGAGGTGGCCTCAAACACACCATGATGCAAAATAATAGGCAGTGTGCAGGGCCCAAAATTGGTTTAGAGGCACCCTTGGGAATCAGGGTACCGCTACAGAATTACCCTGCCTCCTACGGTGGAATTTTCAGCACCCTCTGAAAATCAGGGTGAATTCGTAAAAAATAGTCAATACCCTGTTTGAGTCAGGGTACTAATGCCATCACCCTTTCCACTGCGCAGTTAACAGCGTCTACAATTTCAGGATCACTATAGCAAAACATCAACAGCCTCTCCTACTTCAGCTACTTCCACCAGCATTGCACCACAGCAGAGATACAGCAACAGCGGCAGGGGTAGTAACAGCTACAGTGTTCCTTCCTTCCGTGGATGGAGCTGCTGCTGGAGGTGCTGAAGGGGAAGAAACATGGGGGAAAGGAATGGTGATGCGCGGGGGGAGTAGCGAGAGACTAACAAAGCAGCAGGAGAGTAAGGGCATATTTGTGTGTTTAGACTGCTCATTCTGCTCACGAATACGCCCTTACACCCTTAGTTTAAACTCGCATGCACCACGAGAGACTAAGAGCGTGTTCTTACCAGCCCCTTCCCAAGCAACCTCTTCCCAGTCTCGCGTGCTACAGTGTCGCAAATTTTGTCGCGAAATGTTTCAGTGCGGTTCTGCGAAGTGCGAAGTGAGATTCGGCTTTTCGGGATTCAGGGGCGTGTTCTAAAACCTCTTTCAGACGAACATATTTTCAGACAAGCGCGAATCTGCACAGTAAATTTTCGACGCCAGCTGTTTTTATGTGGTTGAGAGCGTTGGAACGCAAATATGAAACGGGATTATTCCAAAAAGGGGTCCTGGGAACACGCTCTCAAGGTCGCGCGTGAGTCTGGGAAGAGGTTGCCTGGGAAGAGACTCGTAGGAACACGCTCTAAGGGTGCATTCGTAAGTTCGCATCAGAAACGAAATCAGAATCGAAGTCGTGCAAAACCGAACCGAACCTCATTAGACTGCTCATTTCGCTCTTGCACCTCACTGTACCGTGCAAGTCTGAATTTGATTCTGGTTCTGATGCTACCTCAGGAATGCGCCTTGAGGGAGCAGCAAGAGAATACGGGAGCAGCGAGATACTAAGGGAGCAGCGAGAGACTAAGGGAGTAGCAAGAGACTACGGGAGCAGCGAGAGACTAAGGGAGCAGCGAGAGACTACGGGAGCAGTGAGAGACTACGGGAGCAGTGAGAAGGCAAAGAGGAACAGAGAGACAAACAAGGTTGGGGGAAACGAGCAAGAGAGACGAAGGCAGGGAACAGAGACACTAGGGGAGGGAGCAGCCAAAACGAGAATTTGTTGGTGGGCGGGGCTGTCAAAGTAGCTAGCTAGGAAGAGAAGCCATGGAATGACGCGAGGTTTAGGAAGGAGAAAAAAATTCAAGAGAAAAGGAGGATTGAAAAGAAGAGAGAGGGATACAAGAAGGGGGGGTTGTACCTATCAAAGTTAACGAATGACTAGAACAATGACGTACAAGGGAATATAACCTAGTGGGTTGTACTCCCTAAGGTACAACCCTGTATAGTCTATAACCACCTACAAAGATATGTTTGACACACCCCCTAGGCTAGATAGGGGCAGTGCTTGGTGAGAGACAAGCAGCGCAGGGTGGCACTACTAGTCCAGCCTCTGAGGCAAGGATCGAAAGACCAGTCAAATGAGTACAAACAAGGCAAGAGCAAGACCAGGGTGACACTACTAGTCCAGCCACTGGGACGAAGCCACAAGGCGAGTCACGGTAATATATATAAAGCTCTGTACACAATCAAGGTCCTAGCAAGTGAGAGGCTACAAGAACGAGACCTAGTTGTACATATTGCCGCTGATGATCTTTAGGCGCAAGCGCCTTCGTAAAGATATCAGGTGTGTTGGCATCGGAGGCCAAGTGTACTACGCAGGCCTTGCGACACTGCTGTAGCTCGCGCAGGAGGAAATACCGCAGTTGGATGTGCTTCGCTCTGCCCTCGAGTCTAGGCTCTTGACATAGGAGGATCATGGCCATGTTGTCAGCGTACAGAACTAGGGCAGAGCTAGGCCACTCACCTAGGTCAGTGAGCAAGAAGGTCAGCCAGCGGAGCTCCTGTGCCGCCATGGCACCAGCGTAGATCTCAGCCTCACAGCTAGACGGGGCAACAGACAACAAGCGAGTGGACCTCCACGAGATGGCACCTGTACCAAGGCTAAAGCAGTAGCCTTGGGAGGACCTGAGAGTCTTGGCGTCGTCTGCCCGGTAAGGACCACTGGTCTACGTCCTCCTAGCACTAGCCCCATGCCCGATGTACTTGCTAGATACCCCAAAACCCTCTCAGCTGCCGACCAATGCTGTGGTCGGTGTCTGCCGGTGGCCACAAAGCAAGCCAGGATGCTGAGAGGGTATGCGAGATCTGGACAAGTGCAAGTCATCAGGCACATGAGGCTACCCACCAGCTCTGCGTAGGGACCACTAGGCTGTGCAGCCTCCTCCGGAACTGGAGCAGAGAGTCTGTGGTCTACTAGCAGAGGGGTGGGCTGTGCAGAAGAGAACTGAAGGCCGAACCTCTGAAGGACCTGGCGCACCAAGTGTGACTGCGAGTGAGTGATGGTACGCGGTGCTCTGTCCCTGGAGATCTGCAAGCCAAGGTAGTGGCACAGCTCTCATAGGTCAGTGCAGGTGTGTCTCCTCAGTAGCTCGGCCTTCACGGAGGCCAGCGCGTCTCTTTCTGCAGTAGCAAAGACCAGGTCATCTACGTAGACAAGGATGTAGAACGGAGTCTGGCCGAAACGGACGAAGAGCGAGGGGTCTGCAGACGAAGGGACGAACTGCAGGTTAGCAAGTGTAGCACGCAGCGTGTCGTGCCACTCACGGGGCGCCTGTCGCAAGCCGTAGACGGGGCGCCAGAGGAGCCACTCGGTACCAGGGGGAAAGGTACCGAAGAAGCCCTGGGGGCAGCGCAGGTAGACCTGCTCGTGTAGACTGCACTGGAGGAAAGCTGTGGAGAAGTCGAGTGAGTGCAGCTCGTAGTCACGCTGTGCTGCTACGTGTAGTAGTGCCCGAAGAGTAGTCATCTTTGGGGTCAGGGCAAAAGTCTGAAAGAAGTCCACCCCCTCACGTTGACTGAAGCCTTGAGCAACGTAGCGCGCCTTGAAGATATGTGGCTCTCCAGGAGGGCGCTTCACCTTGGCCATCGACTACGTTCACCCCATGTGGGGGAACTTCGTCGACGAAGGTACCGGCGGATCTCCAAGATGCCATCTCCTGCTCCATGGCAGCTATCCACTGAGAGGCCCAGGGTCCCAAGGTGGCCTCAGCGTAGGTGCGAGGGGTCGGGATGTCAAGGGCGTCTGGGTCACCCTCAGGGACTAGTAGCATGGAACAGAGATGGGGAGCGGCCTCAGAGAGGAAAGCGACCTCGTACTGCATGTCCTCTAGGACGTCACTACCAAGGACAGCCACACCCCTGACGGCCGGAGGGCAGGAAGGGTCAGAGACCAGAGCGGTGGCGTATTCAAGGCGCGGGTAGCGGTGAAGTCAGTGACAAAAGCGACAAGAGCCGACAGACTCGGGACAGGAACGGACGGGTCGGTAACTAGAGAGGCAAGGACACAAGGAACAAGGGGACGCGCAACACGGAGGAAGTCAGAGCCCGATGGAACCGCCGGACACGGAAATGTGGTGCAGCTATGGGCAACTACAGGACCTGAGGAGGGGTCTGCAAGGGCAACTGCGGCGGGAGCGGCAAGCGGCATAAGCGTAGTGGAGTCGCGAAAGGAACACCAGGAAGCGCCGGAGTCCAGGGTGAAGGAGAGCGCGGCTGTGGCGGCAGGGGTTGGAGGAGCGAGGGTGGAGCCAAGGCTTTTACAAAGCAGGGGATCCTACGCCTGACGCAGCAGGGGAGCATACACTAGGCACACTGGACACACCTACACTAGGCAACACGGGGTAATAGAAACCAACCACACTAGAGTCATCGATATACAGCACATACAAAGCAGAGCTAATCTCATCCATGTCCATATCAAAGATCCTAACACCACGACGGAGCTGACTGTGCCAGTCGGGGAGGTCTGGCGTCGGGCCGAAGCGGAGACGAAACATGTCGTCTAGGCGACTAAAACACCGTGTGGGGGTATGGCCGGTCTTACCACACACGAGGCCGCGGCGAGGACCGGTCTGGAGCTGATACTGGCAGCGCCCGTCACTCGGACCACCACCTGACGACACGTTGCACGCACGACCACTGCGGCCATCTCCACCACTGGCGCCAGGCCACCCGGGCGGGAGACGACCGATCCGCCGCTGCTGCTGCTGCTGCTGCTGTGGCTGCTGGTGTTGGTGCTACTGCTGGTCCAACTTCGGTGCCTGCTGCTGCTGCTACTCCGAGGCACCAGCCCCAGCCCCCTCATCAGTACTACCAGCGGGCGAACCACCTCCACCACCACCTCCACCCCCTCCTCCGCTACCTCTGCCGTGCCCAGCCTTGGGGCGGCGACCCTTACCCGGACGGAATTGCGCTGTGGCAGCCGCGACACCTATCTCCGCAGCAGGGGCTGTCTCAGCGACAGCAGTAGAACCGTCAGAGTAAGAGCACTGAGCGGGGGCACAACCTTGAAAGATAGTGTCCGACACAGTACCGCTAGACTGGGCGATAGAGCGCTGACAAGTCTCTATGGCAGACAGGGTGTCGACAAAGTCAATGAGGGTGAGGTCAGCGGGGTGGAGACTAAGGAAGTGATCGCGGGCGGTGGCAAGATGGTCAGGGAGGCGGGTGGCAAGCAGGTAGAGGGTAGAGCAGATGGGGGGCTGAAACACACGAAGCTGAGCCTCTGTGTAGGCAGCGCGCCAGGTCGCGTCTAGCGTGCGCAAGTGGGCTGCCAGGTCAGCGACAGTGGGGAAAGACGCGAGATCAGGAAAGAGCATGGGCAGGATCAGACGACCGACGGAGGCAAAGGGCGGAATGGAATAGCGCGCGACAACAGCCTCAAGGAACTCTTGCGCAGTCTTGACTGACCTAAAATGGGGGCGCTCAGACAGGGAGAGGGCATGACTAATCGCGCTGTGCGACAGCGTCACGCGACAACCAGACAGCACGGGCAACGGCAGCAGTGGCAGCGGACTCACGGTCAGCAGACGTGGGGTCAGCGGGTAGAGCAGCTGGGGGGTCAGGGCAGGGGAGCGTACCGTCAATGTGGACGGCCAGGGAGTGGCCGTCCTGCCGCTGACCGGTGAGGTGACGGCGGAGGTCGATGAGCCACGTGTCGAACTCAACCGGCTGACCCTCCGCAGCTAAGCGCAGCACCAAGTCCGCCATCATGGTTGCTGTAGCAGCAGAAAGGCGGTAGTGGTGCTGTATTGAGCGACAGAGTGCGGCGGGAAGCAGTGGTGTATGGTGCGGTGCGGTGCAGTGCGGTAGACTACGGTAGAGTGAGGTGCAGTACAGTGCGGTGGAGTGCGGTGCAGGGCGGTGCAGTGCAGTGCAGGGCGGTGGAGTGTGGTGGAGAGGGGACGATGAAGCTAGGTGGGGTAGGTCGTGGGGTGGCTGGTCAACAGGGGCCGAGTGGCGGCGGGGAGACGGGGCCGCGGGCGGCGAGGCGACGGGGCCGGCTAGGCGGCTAGATGACGGGGCCGGCTAGGCTGCGAGGCCGGCTGGGCGACGGGGCTGGCTAGGCGACGGGGCCGACTAGGCGACGGGGCCAGCTGGGTGACGGGGTCAGCTAGGCGACGGGGCCGGCTGGGCGACAGGGCCGACTAGGCAACAGGGCCGGCTAGGCAACGGGGCCGGCTGGGCGACGGGGCCGGCTAGGCGACGGGGCCGGCTGGGCGACGGGGCCAGCTAGGCGACGGGGCCGGCTGGGCGACGGGGCCGACTAGGCAACAGGGCCGGCTAGGCGACGGGGCCGGCTGGGCGACGGGGTCGGCTAGGCGACGGGGCCGGCTAGGCGACGGGGCCAGCAGGGCGACGGGGCCGGCTAGGCGATGGGGCCGGCTAGGCAACGGGGCCGGCTTAGGCGACGGGGCCGGCTGGGCTACGGGGCCGTCGCACGGGCGGGAGGGCGACGGGGCGGCTAGGACCTATGGCGGAAGCGCCGGTGAGCGGGGGGGACCTAACCTACTCATGATACCATATCAAAGTTAACGAATGACTAGGACAATGACGTACAAGGGAATATAACCTAGTGGGTTGTACTCCCTAAGGCACAACCTTGTATAGTCTATAACAACAGACAAAGATATGTTTGACAGTACCCTCTACAGTAGGATCCAGTAACACCTACCAAACCTACCATTATATAGTATATCAAATATACAATTTAACAGGGGCTGCCTGCCTGCGTGGCAGATTCGAGGGTTGGGAGTAATCTGTTTCAGGGTGTTTTTTGGCGCACCCTGACTGGTCAGGGTAATAAGACGAACACTCTTACTACAAAAGGGTAAAATATTCCTTACACTTTTTGAGAAAGGGTCAGAAACTTTGGCCTTACAAAATCAGGGTAATCCTGAAAAAGTGGCCGTTGGCAAGGGTAATCAGGGTGAAACACCCTTCAAATTTGAGCCCTGGCAGTGTGTAGGTGGACTAGGGTGTCACATCCCACACAAAAAGCTACATAAGAACAGCCACAGGCACAAAAGAGAGCACTTCAAGATGGTGAGCTTTCACACCTTAACTCTCAAATAATTGTACAGCACAGAGATTGCCATTTTGAACGACTTACAGATGCAAGCTTTGTCGTGCACTGTACAGGCTATGGAAGGACAATACAGGGCTATGGAGTTTTGCTGTACTGCAAGCCATCTTGAGGTTTTGGTTTCTCCAGAGCTTTGATCCGTACCTGCGCATGTGACATCAGAACAGGTTTGGAAAAGGCAAGTTAATCTTTTTACAATGCAAAGCATATCCATCCGCCCTGCAGAATCCGGAGCCTACAGAGACAGAGTGCATGTGAGGCATTGAGACACAGTGGATGCACGACCAGGAATGGCACAGAGAAACAGGCTTCCGCCGAGATGCGGTAAATAAGAATAACCACAAAACATAACAAGAACAACGACAAAAAGACCACGTCTGGGCTGTACCTGCAGGTCTTTTATGTGTGCAAGTGCAGCTTCCACCATTGACGCTGTATCTAGGTTTGCTCTTAGGAGAAACGGTGGTAACGCTCGATGCAGCTGCTGCAGTCCCTCCCTGATAAAGCCACATCCAATACAAGCATTGGGTAAAAAAGTAGCACAATTTCAGTATTTTTTTCAGATGACATAAGTCTTATTCATCCAAGTAGTGGAGGGGGCAGAGGCAGGACAGCAATGGGCGGGAAAGCTGTTAACGGAAAAGGGGAAAAGGGGGGTGGGGGGGGTGGTTAATTTGCAAGGTTGTAGTCAACTTACCTGATCTTATCGCGCCGTCTTCTCTCCTTCATGCTCCTGGCTTGTATGCATCCCCGCCCCACCGACAGCCCATCCAATCGCGTTCGAATGCGCGGCCTCCAGTCCTCCCCACCCTCCTCCTCCCTCTTCACCTCCCTCACTCCCCTCTCTTCCGACCACCGCGGCGCCTTCCCCAACCTAACCAGGGGCGTACACGCGGCAGGAGGCTCTCGCATTGGCCAACCATTGACTCCCTTGCCCGTTCCACAAACACCAGGAGCGGCAGGTGCGAAAGATGTCCCAGGAGTGGCACGCGAAAAGTGAGCGACCGGTTGTGCATGTGGGGAGGAAGCTCCAGGGGACGCAGAGAACGCTAGAAGTGTTGCGTTCTCCTGGGATGCATTCACCTCGCAGCGTGGACTGTCCTCCAGGGTGCGGGAGCCTGGTGGTGATGCAACATGCACGTTGACATCGTCTCGTGAATTCGGCATTGCCCCCTCTGTCTGACGAAAAGCCAAGCAGGGGTTTTCCGACCACGCAGAAATGGGCGGACTCTGGTTCTGCCACTCGGCTTGCTCCTGAATCTGCATCTGCGCAAAAAGGGCGGCGTGTGCCGATTGTTGGATCAGGTCGGGCGGCAGAGTCAGCCCTGCCAGCTCAGCCTGTGCCACCCAGTTTTCCACTGCAACTTGCTGCTGCTGCACCAGCGCCGCTGTTGCATCCCCTTCAATAGTCCGAACTGCCAAGTACTGCTCCTGCTGCTGCTGCTGCTGCACCAGCGCTGCTGCGGCATCCGTGCTGGTAGCAAGAGCATCCCCAGATTCCACCATGCTGTGTGCTCTGGTTGAGCTCCAAACTGCCGCATGCTGCTGTGCCGTTTGCTGCTGCTGCTGCTGCTGTGCCGTGTGCTGCTGCAACACCACTCCCGCTGGGGAGAGGGTATCGCAAGACGGGAGCTCATCCCAATCGCCAGGCGCCTCCTCCTGCTGCTGCAGCAGTAGGCTGGACAGGAGGTACGAGTCGCTTAAAGCCATGGCGTCCGGGTTAACTATCCAGCGGTCATGAGCAAGAGCATTAGCACTAGCATAACCGCAGCTCATTAATCCAGCCGCACCCGGTCCAATGTGCGTTGTGACCATGGCTGGCTGAGTGATCTGCGCCCCTGGAATATCCAGAAGCTGCTGCTGTTGCTGTTGCTGTTGCTGATGGTGGTGGTGCTGCTGCCGCCGCCGCCCCTGCTGCTGCTGCTGCTGCTCTAAGAGCTCCATAACTGCTCTTTCCAAAGCGGGGACTACTACAAAGGGCGCACTGGCGCCATCACTGCCCCCCGCGCAGGGGGCACTTGAGCGGGGTGGATGGAGCGCGTGCTTATGGCGCAGCATTGGCGGGTGAGGCGGGTGCATGCTAGCTTCAACGGGGTCGTCTCTATGGCGTCGAATTTCTCCATGACGCTCCATGAATTTCCCGACGCGACTCACTGGACCAGCTTCGTGATCCAGAATCTCGAGCTGACCTTGAAGGTCCATTCTTGGCCCAGCAGGTTGGTGGAAGAAGGGAGCCCTGTCTGCTTTCGCCAGTGCTCGGCGCGAAGGTCACTGGAAAGCTTTGCTCGTGCTGGCATACCAAATGGGAGCCAACTAAGGCGACAGTGGGGAACCTAGTAGGTCCGACGGCTTATCACAGCTCTGCGGAACAGCCTTACTGGAGGTAGATCGGTGAAAAATACATGGGAACGGCCTCTCTTACATCTATCTCCGTTCGGCTCCTACTGCTTGGCTAGGGCCGCACGCACCCCTGGGGTGAACAGGCCCTTGAAGCAGAAGAGGCGGAGAGCGATTTTTGGAAATCCCTGTAGAAGCATGATAGTGCCACTACAGTGTAGTTTCATGGTCCCACACCACCGTGTGGGACACTTCTACTTGGATATCCCCTAATGGGGGAGGGACGGAGTCTCTCGCGGCAAGCCTGCAGGCACGCTACGTCGCGATACGGCACGACCGTGTCTTAATCGAACGAACAACGGATCCCATCGAACCGGAATTATAATTTGAGCACCTGTGCGTCGTCAGTTCCGTCACGTGACGCGCATCTGAGGACGACAGCGCGACTAGGGTTTGCTCGTCCCATTCGCGTCTCATTTGCGGGAAACACGTGAATCCACTCTATTTTTACACGAATGATGGTAAGCACGTGACAGAGATGCACTGCCACAGTCCGCTCCTTACCCCTGCGTCTTCTACCCTTCCTTCCCTCCTGCCGCTCCCGCTCCCGCTTCTACCCCGCGAGGAGCACGACTGGTGACCACGTCATGCTAAAATAATCGGTTGCCTTCGTGGCCTTTCTTGCCTCGATAGAAAGTACCGCAGAACAATTTCTCTCCTCCTATTCCTCCTCCCCTCTCCCCTCCTGAAATTAATGAACCCAGGGGCGCTCGACCACTCGCCGCGATTAGCGGACTGCTGTGGGCGGGACGGAATCGCGCGTGGTCTGTGAGCTGGAGGTGTGAGAATGAGTGGAAGTACGAACTGTGATCCAAAATGCCAGCCCAGTTCGCAAGAGCGGCGCGGTGCGAACCGGGCGGCGATGTAAAAACGTGTGGCTCTCGATGACCGTGCTGACACTACGGCTGGTGGGAAATATCGGCTGTTCCAAGCATTGAGCGGTCATAGTGACGCTAAAAAAGAAAACGAGCGCCCGGAAACAGTCCTTTGGGCTGGGCAAGGGATTCCCATTACGTCATTCCCCTCAAGCACTGCGAAGTTTCTCTCGAAGTCTCTCGCCACCCACTTGCTCAGTCTGGATTTTCTTTCTCGAGGCGCTAGAACGTTTCGACGGATCGTTAACGATCGGAACTGCGACGGGAAAACGACGCAACGCAACCACTCCTACAGTGCACTGTAAGGCGGGACACAACAGTTTTTTGGCTCGATGTGCCCCCTTCATTTACTCCTCCCAGCCCAGGGCAATCGGCGATTTCTCCTCCCACGAATAAGTTTTTTTCCCTCTCCCAAGCCTAAAAGAGGGCCCATGTTATCAGAGCGTGGAGACTGCGCTAATCCCCGGCGCTTCCGTTTTCACTCTCTCCACCACCCCACTCGCTGCTGCGGGCACGACTCGAGTCACGGGGTAATCTATTCGGGTGCGCGGTGTCCTAAATGCAAGGGATATAAGAGCGTGTCCAAAGTGCAATTCTGTCATCCGCTGGCATCCGGTAACAGAATGAATCCTAGCCGTTGTCATCCGTCCGTACGAGAATCAACAAACGAGACTCGTTCTGTTATCCGCTGTCATCCGCTGTTAGAACACTTTGGGCACGTTCTAATGGTCTAGAAGGGACTACGAATCGAAAGAGGAAGAAAAATCTGTTCTGCCAGATTGGGACCAGGTAGTCACCGTCTTTGGTGACCTGTTGCGCGGAAAATGACAGCTGTTGCAGCTCAGAATGAGCAAGATTAGCTAGAGCCCCATGTGCGAGAAGTCCGTATGCGCCACTGCATAAGCAGGATTGCTTTCAAGAGCCGCACCGAAAAGATACAAGATCGGATCGGCGGATTTCGAAGGAGTGAGCAAGGCAGCAGCACTTCATCATACTGACAACTGTCAGGGCTCTCTTGAAGGATTGGTTGGAGATGCTTGTTGAGGTTCACGTGACAAGCAGGTCTTGAGATTATCTTGTGACGCAATCAGAGAATCAAGCAGGTGACGATGACGATGGGGGGTGTGGGGGAAAGGCGGGGGGCGGAAGAATCGGGGTCAGTCGGTGGGGGGGGAGGAGGGGGAAGGGAGTGGGGTGAGGGGGTGGTGACATTCCGGCCGCGTTCTGAAGTTTGCCAATGCGGCTCGGGATATTAAAAACACATTTCAATGTTTGCCCATGCGGTTCGAAGTTTGCCCATGCGAATCCTGACGGCCACGAACCATGCGATGGTGGTCCACGACCATATGCGAACAGAGTGGGGAACGGGCATTACCAGGCAGTGCGACCCCCGTTCCCAGCTCTTGAATTCTCGTAGACACAATCTCCCAGCACTGTCATATATGGCACATTTCAATGAAGCCAAAACCAACCTGGAACTGCCGAGTGTTTTTTTTTTTTTTTTTTTTTTTTTTTTTTGGTCAGAGCTATCGGATTCACAGGGCTGGTCGTCAGGTGAAATGTTTCGTACCATGTCGCTGACTGCGTCGTGCAGTCCTTGAACGCACTTTGCAATTGGGTAAGACTGAACCCATTTCGCATTTCGTCTCCAGGGCTCGTGAAGTGTAGTACGAGGCTCGCACAAACAATCGCATGGGGGGTTGGGGTCGGTGGGCAAACCAATCTCCTACGAAGTTTGCCCACGAAGTTTGCCCACAAACAGCCCAAAACCGAGTCAGATGGGGACGGGCAAACTTCAGAACGTGATCTCAAGCTGATGGGGGAAATGCAACGGCGCATGGAGAGGAAGGAAAGGCGCACATTGCACTGGTAGCCCGAGTAACTTGTCTCTTATGGATAAGTTTACTGTGTGACGGAATCTCGCGGTCCAGGGGAAAAATACAACCAGTTAGCGTTAGGTACTATTGATATAAGTACACACCACTTAAACATTTGAAACTTAACCTCTAATCGAAGTTGGCACAAATCATAAAAACTAAGCAACTTAAGTGATAACTATCTCGAATATACTTCAACACAGCCAACCTGTATTATGGCTGCAATTCGCCTACAAGTTTCTCAATTGCTGCACCCCTTTCAAGCTTGCTAACTCGGGCCTGCATAAGACACAACAGGTGTTTTGGGTCAGAATTGCTGCCTCCAAGGAACCGTCATGTAACATGTGAAGTAAAACTTGCCTGTAAATTGCTTATGTGAAGGACTGCTGCTTCAATCATGGCACCCATGTCTTGCTGCGGACCTAGCAGAGATTCGGGGATTGCCTGCCTTAGCTGCCTCAACCCCTCGCTGAAATAGGAAAGGGGGAAAAAAGAGACATGGCACATGAGAACGAAATGCTACGGTCAACATGCTAGGCATAGCCGTCATTGCTAACCCAGCCCCATCCCCCATCACCCCTATCCTTTCCCCATTTGTACCCTCCCCACACACCACCATACGCACCTAATCTTATCTCTTCGCCGCCTTTCTTTCATGCTCCGTGGCTTAATCTCTCCCCTCTTCATTGCCTCCGCATCGAACCGCGTTCGGCTGCGCGGCCGCCAGTCGTCCTCTGCCGATAACCCATTCGACACGCCAGCCCCGCCGCCTGACGCCGCCGCTGACGTGGCTGGCCCTCCTGCACCGCCTTGCCCTCCTGATGTCACTGGTGTAACTGTTACAGCAGCAGCACCAGCAGCAGCAGCAGCAGCAGCTCCTTCCTCAGCTCCTGATGCTCCAGTACGAGCTGTATCCATGCACTGCGTGCTTCCGCCTGCACTGCCTTTCCCTTCACCTGCCAGTTCTCCCGCACCAGTGCTTGCTGCCCGGGCGCCTGACCTGCCGGGCCGGCTTCCGATCAGCAGTGCACCGGAGGCGTCTGCACCACCCATGCACATCAAGTCGCGGTCCCTGTGAGCCCCCGCACTGATGCCTGCAGCCCCAGAAGCCGCAGCAGCCAATGCAGCCGCAGCATTCGCAGCGAATGCAGTTGCAGGAGTTGCAGCGGCAGAAGCAGCCGCAGCCTCCTGCGCGTCAGGTGCAGCAGAGCTAGCAGCATGAGTCCCAGTGACTCTGACTCCGGCTTTAACGTCTCTCGGCGCGTCCCAAGGGGCAAATGCGCCACTTGTCAGCATAGGAGCCCCATCAGGGGCAGAGAGCATCGGAGCCCCCAGTACTCCTCCTCCCTGCTTCAGCTTCTGCAGCATTTCCAGAGCCAGCTTGCTGCTGGAGCACTGGAGCGGGAGGGAGGAGGGCGCTGCTGGCGCGCTGCCACTGACCGCGGGGAGGAACGGCGACGCCGCCGCGGCGGCGCTCGGCGCGATTCCGTGAGGCGGGGCGCGCGGGGAAATCGCGGCCGGTGCGGCCGGGGGAAAGGATCCGCTAAATTGATACGTGGGGGGCGCGGTTCGCTCGGACTCTGTTGTCATATTCACGTCCCCTGGCCGGGGTAGGCTCGAACCCGGGTAGTTGCGACTCCGGTTCGACACGCCATCGTGAGCGGCGTGGCACAAGCGGTGGGTCGTGTGCTCGACGCTTCCAGAAGCCGAAAAACGCGGAGATTGCACGTCCGCCGGCGGCGCGGAGGGTCGGCCCGCGGTTCGGACTGGGGGGCCCGCCATTGGACGATTCCGCGAGGAGAAATGACTAGGCGCGGTTACTGCTGCGGCGGGTCTGGTAAACAGCGGCGCGTCGTGGAAATCAACTTGATTTACTACAGCCGTGTCGAACGGCGAGTCGCTGGACGACGAGAGCATCTGGAGCTGCGCGAAAAGCGCCGCGTCCGCCGACTGCTGCAGCAGATCGAGCGGAATATGCGGCAAGCTGTCCGCCATCGCCGCGGTGGCGTCCGCACCGCCGCCATTCACGGCGCTAACCTCTTCCAGCGCGCGCTGCAGCAGCCATTGCTCCACATCCGTCGCGGATGCCGCTTCTGCGGGTGCCGCCGACGCGCCGTGCTGCGGTTGATCCCACCGCGCACGCGGAGCAGCGAATGCGGCGCCTGCAGCCGCGCCATCGACGCCGTCGCGGGGGCGGCCGCGGCTGCCGCCGAGCGCGGCGGGAAAATGCCGAACCGCGTCGCGATCGCTGGGCACCATAAAGCTTCCGAAATTATTTTCCAACGGCTCCTCGTGAGCGGCGGGTGCAGTGGCTCTAACGAGCGACGAATTGCCGTCGGGTGCCTCCGCCGCTCCAGCAATCGCGACGCGGGACGAAGCGTCGTTTACGGAAAGGTTCTGCGCATTAGCAGAGGGTGCAGCGTTGTTATTGTCGGAGGTCTGCGCGAATAAAGCGAAACTCTCGTCCAGCAGCGCGGCGGGGGAGCAATCGAGGTGCTCTGTGTCTAGCAGCAGATTCGCAGCTTCGTCGAGCGAAAAATGCTGGCGTTGCTGCTGCTGGTTGTGTTGTTCGCGTGGTTGCGACATTGGAGGGACTGCGAGGAATGAAGGGAAATTCGAGAGGAGCTGAAAAAAAAAAACAGAAACGGGACGTTGAAATGACTGGGAGAGTGAGGGACGTGGCGGAAGTGATGGGCCACTTGGGCGAGCTCTCGTGGTTGTTGGTGTGTGGGATTCGTGTGGTGGATCCAAGCTCAAGAAATAAGGACTGGTTCACGCGGGGGGGGGGGGGGGGGGGGGGAGAAACCGCGGCAAAAAGAGTTGGCACAGGAAAATGACAGGGGTGAGCGAGGCCAGGAGCAACGTAACTCCAAAACGCTGGTTGAGTGCGGGTGGCATGTAGGCCTGGGCTGGGTGGGAAGGGTGAGATGAGAGCGTGGAGAAACTGGCAGGGAGAAGATCGGATGCTGTAGAAGGGGGAAATGTTGCAACAAGGACAGCTGCAAGAACTACGAAACACATCGCGTTCAGGCACTGTAGATTCAAGGCACCCTCAAGTGCAGGTCGCACGGATGCGGTACAGCTGGGTTACCCAGCGAAGTTCGCAACGTGAACCGCCACTCGGAGCTGTCGCATGGTCAAGTGTTGTGTAACTGATTGTGCTTGTGTTTGAAACTGTACTGTACTGTAACCCGGTTTTGATACTTTCTGCAGAGTGAATGTTGAAGCCAGCACTCGTTCAAATCTGATCCAGAAAGTCTGACTGCCGAATCTGAGATTCTTCACGTCTCATCCATCCGATTCGATGTCTGGAAGGAGGAGGGGAGGAGAGCAGGGCCTATTTTTCAAGGGCTGTTGCCCTGAATTTGAGTCAAATAAAAAGTAGTTTTTCAGCTGGCCCCACAAATTAAGGGTTGGATTTTTATGAACCCGGGGTCTAAATGGTTTATGCAGAGTGTAACCCTTGAGATTAAGGGTACATTTTTTTCCTACCCTGAGTGTCCTACTAGTGCTGGTAGGAAACCAATCAAGGGTTGGATTTTTATGAACCCGGGGTCTAAAGGGTTTATGCAGAGTGTAACCCTTGAGATAAAGAGTACTTTTGTTTCCTACCCTGAGTGTCCTACTAGGGCTACAGGGGGGATCTCCTTAAGAGGAACAACTCCCTTAGAAGATTTTCGTTGTTCTCCCCTCACAGCACGTACTCCCACCAACTGACTGAGGGGAGATAACTCAAAGGTTTTCGACCTTCTCCCCTCACAGCACGTTACTTACACCTTGTAGTCACCAACAGAGGGGAGACAACTCCCTTGGTATATTTTCGTTCTTCTCCCCTCACAGCACGTTACTCACACCCCGTAGTCACTAACAGAGGGGAGACAACTCCCTTATATTTTCGTTCTTCTCCCCTCACAGCACGTTACTCACACCTCGTTGTCACAAATAGAGGGGAGACAACTCACTTAGTGGATTTTCGTCATTCTCCCCTCACAGCCCCGTGCACGTTACTCACTTCCTTTTCATCTTGTCCATACATCTCCTGGTAGATTCTAACCGTGGCAGTAAAAAGGGTACTGTGCGAACGAACCCTGATGATCAAGGGATGCCTTCCGCTGGACCCTGAACATTAAGGGTAAACTTTCAAGGAGCCCGATTTTTTAAGGGTGACTAAAAACCAGAAGTAAGCCCTGGAGGAGAGGAACGAACGAACGGATGGGGGTGGAGGAAGTCAATTCGATTCGACACGACCAGGACTTACCTTAGGGTATTCGTCCACACGGCAGATCATGGGACCCGGATTAAACGGGTGTATGGGAAACGCTACTCGTCGAAATCCGGCTGAGAAAAAAATGGCACTCCAGTCCCGGGATTTTTCTGTAATGACAAACGCTCTAACGAAAAGTTCATGGTTTCTACAAAGGGAACCACGTAAGAGTAATCCTCTCCGCTCTTATAGTTCTATCTTTGGAACTTTGTTGCTGGGCTGATTTTCCCTGGGGAGAGGGACTGGAGAGGGGGTCGGCGGGTGGGGTGGTGCGAGAAGTTCTAGTATCCGTGTTGCCAAAACCTAAAAGGGCACTTAACGGGTTCTGATCGAAATATACCCATGAGAATCCGGTTTCATGAAAATCGAGCACGTCGCGATCCGATTTCGGTCAGAAAATCACCCGTCATTTTGTCAAAATCCGGGGAGCTACCCGTAAAACATTAGCCCTGGAAACGACGCGCGTGAAGATGACGGTTCATGTCGTCCAGTACTGTTCTGTAGTCGGATGCTGCAGGCCGAGCCGAGCCGAGCTTGTCTTCTCTCTTCGTCACGTCCACGTCGTCGTCGTCGTTGCTGTGTACTGTAGTGAAAGACAGCTGTCGCAGAGCAAGCAGGATTTGATTGCAGCTTGCACTGCATTGTGTCAGCTCTGGCACAGTCACAAAAAAACGAGCCAGCCCGACATCAATACGGATCTTGTACTTGATAACATACGGCCATAACTTCGTGATGAACAATGCATTATCACATACAGCGGGTATGCTCTATGCTCCAAATCCGCGACTCGCAAATATGGACTACGACGAATAAGAGCGGTTCACTAAGGGCAAAATGGATTATCGAGTAGCACTTACGGTTTTAGGTGGGGTGGCGTATGCCGTTTTACTCTTTCTGTTCACGATGAGTGCCTTGGCGTATTGGCCCTTGGGCCAGGTTACCAGCGACTTCGCCGCGTGTCATGTGAGGGCTCATGTGGCTTCTTAAATAACATACAGCAAATTTGTCCTCTGGTCAAAATTACCGTGGACAATAGAAGTAACACCTCGTTCTCGACCTTCCGCAAGCAGCGCAGGCTCAAAACGCACAAATCATATAATTTGAAAATCCCTTTTTGTGGTCTCACGAAAAGGGCTTAACGTAACGAAATTATGACGACTCGCCTGAGCGGTTTCGTAAACCAATCACACACTTTCACGAAGGTCAAAAAAACCATTTAAGGAAAAAAAACGAAATGTGCATTGATTAATGGTGATTGAGGGACCATGGGTCGTGTTTTCGTATTCGGGACGGACCTGTTGATGTCACGCGGAAAGCCTGAATATTTACGCCATTGGTTATAAAATATGGAAAATGCCTTGAATGTTCTTGACACGAGGATTAGAATATGACCGAAATAAAAAGACAGAATGGATGAAAAGGGGGTACGGATTCCTGCCCAGGCCAGCGCGCATACAAAAGTGTCAGGTTGACGGGGGTACCTGCTCTGCACTGCACTACACCGAACTGTACAGTCCTGCACTGCCCCTGATGGCGGCGGAGCTTCGCTTCGACGCGGAAGGCCAGCCTCTGGAGTTCGAGGCGTGGCTTGCCGACCTCCGACGTCAACTCACTGGCCAACGACAGGATGGTGAACCGCTTTCCGCACACCTTGACGGTACGCTCCCCTGCCCAGACCCCCCTGCTGTTCTGCCCGCTGACTCCGCACCCACTGAGCGCGTGTCTACTGCCGCCACTGCCCGTGCGCGCTCTGTCTGGCTTTCTCGAGATGCTGTCGCTCAGCTTGCCATTAGCAATGCCCTTCCCCCGTCCGAGCGCCCCCGCTTTAGGTCCCTCACTACTGCCCAGGCCTACTTAGATGCTGTCATCAAGCGCTATTCCACCCCTCCGGCTGCCTCGGTGGGTTGCCTGATCCTCCCAATGCTCTTTCCTGACCTTGCGTCTTTCCCCACTGTCTCTGACCTCGCTGCCCACCTGCGCTCGATAGATGAGACCTGGCGCGCTGCCTGCACTGACGCACAGCTTAGCGCCCACCAGCCGCCCATTACCTCTACCCTTTACCTGCTTGCCACCCGCCTCCCTGACCGCTTTGCTGTCGCCCGCGACCGCTTCCTTAGCATTCACTCCGCAGACCTCACCCTCACTGACTTTGTAGACACCCTGACTGTGATTGAGACCCGCCACCGCTCCATCGCCCAGGCGAGCGGTACCGTGCCGGTCCCTATCTTTCAGGGTTGTGCCCCCGCTCAGTGTACTTTCTCCGACGGCTCTGCCGCAGTGGCTGAGACTGCTGCTGCAGCGCAGTTTCGTTCGGGGAAGGGCCGCCGCCCCAAGGTTCGGCGCGGCGGAGGAGGCGGGGGTGCGGGAGGGGGTGGTGGTGGAGTCGGGTCGTCTGGTGCTGGAGCGGACGAGGGGACCCTGCCCAGTCCAGCTGAGCCGCCGCCCCTGCAGTCGCAGCAGCAGCAGCAGCCGCAGCCTTCGCAGCAGCCGCCGCAGACGCGGCAGACGAGTGTCCTCCCGCCCGGGTGGCCCGGCGCTGGCGGTGGTCGGGCGCGTGGTGGTGTGCCGAGTGGTGGTTCTGGAGGCGTGTGTTGTCAGTACCAGATCCAGACCGGTCCTCGCCGCGGCTTCGTTTGCGGTAAGATCGGTCACTCCACTCCCCGCTGTTTTCGTCGCCTGGATGACCTGTTTCGTCAGCGCTTCGGCCCGTCGCCAGACCTCCCGGACTGGCACAGTTTGCTTAGTCGTAAGATTCAGATTTTTGACATGGACATGGATGCCATTGTTTCTGCTCTGCATGTGATGTATGCTGATGACTCCAGTGTGCTTCCCGCTTATTACTCACTGTCGGCTAGTGTAGGTGTGCCTAGCTTAGCCTCCCCTGCTGCGTTAGGCGTAGGATCCCCTGCTTTGTGTAGTCTTGGTGCTTTCGCCGTCATTCCGTCGCCTGACGCCTCTGCTTCGCTTTCCTTCACCTTGGACTCTGGCGCTTCCCGGTGTTTCTTCCGCGACTTCACCACACTGACGCCGCTTCCTGTTCCTGCTGCCGTTTCTCTTGCTGACCCCTCCGGCGGTCCGGTAGTCGCCCGCAGTTCCAGCACCCTTCCCTGTCCGGCGGTTCCTTCGGGCACTCTTACAGGTCTGCATATCCCTTCGTTCTCCAAGAACCTAGTTGGTGTCGGCTGCCTCCAGGACCTTGGCGTCACCACTACGTTCCCTGGTCACGAGCGGTATGCTGTCTGTACCGAGGCCGCCACTGGTGCCCCCCTGTCCACGTTCCCCCGGGACCCGGTGTCCGGCCTGTTCACTCTGGACACTGTGACCCCCCCGGCTGGAGCGCTCCCTCAGGTGGCTGCGTCTACCCAGGTTGCTGCTGCCTGCTCTTGTCGGTCCCTCACTCACCCGACTCTCCTTTGGCACCACCGCCTAGGTCACCCTGCGCTCCCGCGTCTGCGTCACATGTCCCAACACGATCTTGTCCTTGGTCTCCCAGGTTCTCTCCTCGCGTTTCCCTCCTCCCCAGCCCCACCTTGCACGCCTTGTGTCGAGGGTCAGCTTTGCCGTGCCCCTCACTCCTCCTCGTTTCCCCCTACCACCGCGCCTCTGCAGACCCTGCACCTGGACGTCTGGGGCCCCGCCCCCGTCCCTGGGCCGCGTCGCGAGCGCTACTTCTTTGTGCTTGTCAACGAGTTTACTCGCTACACTACAGTCTTTCCCCTGGAGCGCAAGGCCGACGTGCCTGGCGCTTTCATCCCCTGGCTTGTCTCTGCGCGTGTCCACCGCGGTCTCCCTGTCTTGCGTCTTCACTCCGACCGTGGTGGCGAGTTTGCCTCAGGTGTCCTTGGTCGCTTTTGTCGTGCGGAGGGCATCACCCAGACGTTCACCCTACCGGACTCCCCACAGCAGAATGAGGTCGCTGAGCGACGCATCGGTTTGGTCATGGAGGTGGCTCGCACCTCCATGATCCATGCCAATGCACCCCATTTTCTGTGGCCGTTCGCTGTGCGCTACGCTTCTCACCAGCTTAACCTGTGGCTGCACCCTCAGCAGCCGCAGGTTTCGCCGACCCGTCTTTGGACTGGGTCTCCTGGTGACGCGTCTGCGTTCCACGTCTGGGGCTGCCTTGCTCACGTCTGTGCCTCCGGCACGGACAAGCTCACTGCCCGCACCCTTCCCTGGGTCTTCCTCGGCTTTCCCCTTGACGCGTCCGACTGGCACTTTTACCACCCGCCGTCTCACCGCTTTATTCACTCTCGCGACGTCACCTTTGACGAGTCCGTCTCCTACTACCGTCGCTTCCCCCACCGCGGTCCCCCGGTTACCCCCCCCCTGTTCCTGGTCACTCCTTCCCTGGTAGTCCCTGCCCCTCCCCCTCCTCCTCCCCGTCCTGCCCCCTCTGGTGTGTCCCACGTCACCCCCCTTCCGTCGGTGGACCCGGTTGAGGAGTCTTCTCACTCCGGTGGCCCTGCTGCGCAATCCTCGCCGGCCGCCCCTCCCCCTACGTCCCCTCCCCAGTCCCCTCCTCCACCGCCTCTGCCGCCGCTGCAGCCGTCGGTGTCGCTGCCGCCGCCCCCGCCGCCGTCGCAGCACCCGTTCGTTGACTCTGGGGGTGCTAGTCCTGGTCGCCCTGGGGGTGGTTCCTCTGGGGGTGCTGGTGTGGAGTCTGCCGGTGGTAGCCGAGGAGCAGCTTGCAGTCCCAGTATTGCCGTTGTGCCGCCGCAGCAGCAGTCCCCGCCGGTGTCAGCCCTTCGCCTGCTCGGCCTTCCGTCCCCTGACCCTGTGGCTGTTCCTCTCCGACCGTCTCCTCCTCTTCCCGTCTACGGCCCTGTGTTCCCTCCGCCGGACTCGTCCCCGGCCTGTCTTCCTCCTCGTTCCCCTCCTGTGTCCCCTCCCCTGTCTCCTGACCCGACTCCTCCGTCGCACGTCTGGTCTCACCGTCCCTCCCGTGCTCGTCCTGCCTCGCCTGTCTTGCGCTCCCACCCTATGTTGCTTCGTTCCCACGCGTCTCGTCCTCCCCTTCTCCCGTCGCCTCCTCCGTCCTCCCTTGTTGTTGCACCCCCCTCTGCTGTCTGACTACCTTCGTGCCGCTCGTCCTCTTGTTCCTCGGGTCCTTGCCTCTCTCGTTACCGACCCGTCTGTTCCGGTCTCGTGCCTTGACGCTCTTGTTGCTGCGGTCGCTGACTTCGCCTCTACCCGCCGCCTTGACTACGCCACCGCTCTGGTCTCTGACCCTGCCTGTTCTCCGTCTGTCGGGGGTGCTCCTGCCCTTGGCAGTGACGTCCTGGAGGACCGCCAGTTCGAGCTTGCTTTCCTGTCCGAGGCTGCTCCCCATCTCTGTTCCATGCTGCTAGTCCCTGAGGATGACCCAGACGCTTTCGACATCCCGACCCCTCGCACTTACGCTGAGGCGGTTTCGGGACCTTGGGCCTCTCAGTTAATAGCTGCCATGGAGCAGGAGTTGGCATCTTGGAGATCCACCGGCACCTTCGTCGACGCAGTTCCCCCGCCTGGGGTGAACGTAGTCGATGGCCGCTGGCTCTTCAAGGTGAAGCGCCCTCCTGGAGAGCCGCCTGTGTTCAAGGCGCGCTACGTGGCTAGAGGCTTCAGTCAGCGTGAGGGGGTGGACTTCTTCCAGACCTTCGCTCCGACCCCGAAGATGACTACTCTTCGGGTTTTGTTACACCTAGCTGCTCAGCGTGACTACGAGCTTCACTCCCTCGACTTCTCCACTGCCTTCCTTCAGGGCAGCCTACACGAGCAGGTCTACTTGCATCGCCCTCAGGGCTTTACTGGCACCTTCCCTCCTGGGACCCAGTGGCTCCTGCGGCGCCCCGTCTACGGCCTGCGCCAGGCTCCCCGTGAGTGGCACGACACTCTCCGTGCTACGCTTGCTGACCTGCAGTTCTTTCCGTCTTCCGCAGACCCCTCACTCTTCGTTCGTGCTGGCCAGACTCCGTTCTACATCCTTGTTTACGTCGACGACCTGGTCTTTGCCACAGCAGACAGGGACGCACTAGCCTCCGTGAAGGCAGAGCTGCTGAAGAGACACACGTGCACTGACCTTGGAGAACTGCGCCGTTACCTTGGCTTGCAGATCTCCAGGGACAGAGCAGTGCGCACCATCACCCTGACTCAGTCACACTTGGTGCGCCAGGTCCTTCAGAGGTTCAGCCTTCAGTTCTCCTCTGCACAGCCCACCCCTCTGCCTGTAGACCACAGACTCTCCGCTCCAGTGTCTGAGGAGTCGGTAGAGCCCAGCGGCCCCTACGCAGAGCTGGTGGGTTGCCTCATGTACCTGATGACTTGCACTCGCCCAGATCTCGCATACCCTCTCAGCATCCTGGCTCGCTTTGTGGCCACAGGCAGACACCGACCGCAGCACTGGTCTGCCGCTAAGAGGGTTTTGCGTTATCTTGCTAGTACATCGGGCATGGGGTTAGTGCTAGGAGGACGCAGGCCAGTGGTCCTTACTGGACACACAGACGCTTCGTGGGCAGACGATGTCGAGACACTCAGGTCTACCCAGGGCTACTGCTTCAGCCTTGGCTCAGGTGCCGTCTCGTGGAGAGCTACCCGCTCCTCGTCTGTTGCCCAGTCCAGCTGTGAGGCTGAGATCTACGCTGGTGCCATGGCGGCACAGGAGCTCCGCTGGCTGACCTTCTTGCTCACTGACTTAGGTGAGCGGCCTAGCTCTGCCCCGGTCCTGTTCGCTGACAACAGGGCCATGATCCTCCTGTGTCAGGAGCCTCGACTCGAGGGCAAAGCGAAGCATATTCAGCTGCGATACTTCCTCCTGCGCGAGCTACAGCAGCGACGTCAGGCTCGCGTAGTACACTTGGCCTCAGGTGCCAACACAGCTGATATCTTTACGAAGGCGCTTGCGCCTAAAGATCATCAGCGGCACTGCGTACAGCTTGGTCTAGTTCCTGTAGCCTCTCACTTGCTAGGGCCTTGACTTTGTACTGTCCTTTATATGCATACTCAGACTGGACTTGTGTCCTCTCCCAGTGGCTGAACTAGTAGTGCCGCCCTGGTCTTGTTCTTGCCTTGTCTCAACTCCGTCTGACTGGTATTTTAGACCCTTGTCTCAGAGGTTGGACTAGTAGTGCCGCCCTGAGCTGCTTGTTCAGGTCATTCCCCTATGCAGTCTAGGGGGTGTGTCAAACATAAGCATAACTCATATTTGTATAGACTGTATAGGGTCGCCTCTTAGAGGGTACAACACTCTTAGGTACTGTATATACCCTTGTACTCTCTCGTTATTCATCAATTCTTCAATTCTAAGAAATGCCTCGAATGTTCTTGACACGAGGATTAGAATAGGACCGAAATAATAAGACAGAATGGATGAAAAGGGGGTACGGATTCATGCCGAGGTCAGCGCGCATTCAAAAGTGCCAGGTTGACGGGGGTACCAGCTGGCTGTCGCTTTTTTGGTCCGTTGTGATTACGTCTGATCGCCCTGGCAAGCGCGTATTGGCTGGGCAATTCCAAGCACAGTTCACGAGAAAATTCCGAGCTCGCACTCGCGGGTTGGTTGGCGACACTCGCATGCTGGGATCGCACCCAATTCGGGTGGCGCGACTCGATGGTCGGTGGCATTATGCGACTGTCGTGATTGGTCACAATGTTTTATTGCGCTTTTTTAGCGAAGTCAACAGTAGATGTATACCGTACAGACGGAGTATATCGTGGCTGATCTTATCGAATTCTGGACCTTGGAGTATTACATGGAGTAAAATGTCGTGGACCTAATGGCATAACCGCTGTATTTAAATCCCGTAGCCCAAATTGTCCAAACACAAGCTGACTTCTACAGGCATTTGACGTTGACGTCGACGTCGACATCGACGTCGACATTGAGGAAGCTCCGCAAGCGACTTCGAGAGCATTGGTTACCACTCAAACTAGGTGCACTTTCCAAACCTCGGTTGGAAACCACGCGGCCAAATTGTGGAAAGCGCAAGCGAAACAAGAGAGCGGCGAAATTAAAAAATGCGCAACAAAAACCTGTTGTCCCAGGGTAGCAGAGAAATATTCTGGGGCTCCAGAGACGCCAGAAGCGCCGCTACTAGACTGGGTCTCTTTGACCGTGTCATCTAGCGTGACTCCTCACAGTCGCGCGTTTTTTCCGACTTGGACTTTGGTTCCTAGACGCGCTGAGTATGAGACGGAGCAGGTCGAAAGAGTGGTGCTGTGTTAGAATAAGGGCCTCCGATAGGATTTTGGGCATCCTGACCAATCAGGGCTGGCCTCCAAAAAACCTTAGCACTCAGGGTTGGTTGGCTATATTCATACTGAATCCTCAGGGTGGTTCCCCAGTTTATACTGTGCCCTCATGGTGAATTCAAAAACGTTGGAAACGTTGTACTAAGTTATATTGCACAGCAGCAGGATACTAACAGGATGTCGGCACTTTATGTTTTGCGCTACTGTAACTTAGCCACTGTTGGTCAAAATTTGGCGAAAATCTACGCACGCAGCAAATCAGGCCGGGGATTTTTCCGGCAGTGTGATTGTTCCGGGCCTATTGCTTTGTGAACCGATGTCAGGTCGTTTTCGTGTCATTAGGGATTTCGCTTGTCAAATTTGCCCATCAGTCTTGACATGAATAAGCGTGACTTGTGTCGGCGTTGAGACACGCCCTCAGTTGAAAAATGCCACGTCTGTATTTTTAGAGGAAAGTCGAAGGCATGTGGGCGAACGTGAAACATTTGCCCTTGAGCTGTTCTGACGGCCCGTTTGAGTTTGGATGTTTGGGAGCTCCAGGGAATTTGGGGCATTGCGAATTTGATGGCCAAGATCTGTTCAAGTGAAGTAACAGAAATTTGGGTCGTTCGATCGTCGACGAGATTGAATCGTATGTTGAGACTTTGGGAGGTTTGAATACAGTGCGTGCGGAAGACTATGCCAAAACGGGTAGGAATGTCTAGCTCACCGATATTTTCGGGTTGAGGGGGGTCCGTGGAGGATTGTCTCTAGGATTGATGACTTCACCGAAAATTTAGGGTAGCGGGGGGGGGGGGGCGAGGGGGTTGGGTTTCGTTTGAGGATTGTCTCTAGCATTAAGGACTTAGCCAAAACAGAGTAGCGTGGGGCGGCTTTGTTGCTAGAGACACATTGATGACTTCACCAAAAGTTTAGAATGGGGGGGGGGGGGGGGGGGGGGTTTCGTTCGAGGATTGTCTCTAGCATTAAGAAAACCAAAATAGAGTGGCATAGGGCTAGTTGGAGGATTGACTCTAGCATCAAGGACTTAGCCGAAATTTGTTTGGGCGGAAAAACACAAAGCATGCGCTCGTGTGGCACGTGCATTTGCAAGATTCGATGAATCAGGGTTGTCCCCGAAAGCATACTGACACCTCAGGGCTGGTACACAAACACTATACTGAAACTTAAAGGTTGCACTATGACTTAAAACTGAATTCACAGGGTGGAAAATGACCTTCAACTAAATTTTCAGGATTCACCCCCAACAAGCATCATGAAAATCAGGAATCCTGGATAAAACATCCTGATACCTGAGGGGCTAGTTAGAATGCAAGAATGATTGACTAGTATGAGAAACCTAGAACATATACCTGTTAAAATTGTACTCACTAGAAGCACACACCTAGGCTAGCCTATAACTTCTATATACAAGATATGTATAAGTTGACACACCTCGTAGGCTAGAGAAGGTATGGTGCTAAGCAAGAAGCATACAGCTCAGGGTGGCACTACTAGTCCAACCACTGAGGCAGGGGTTCGGAGACCAGTCAGCAAGAGTACAAACAAGACTAAAGCAACCCAGGGCGGCACTACTAGTCCAACCGCTGAAGGTAAGGCCACAAGGCCAGTCAGACAGGTATATATAATAGAGAGTACACAATCAGGGTCCTAACAAGTGAGAAGCTACAGGAACAAGACCAAGCTATACACAGTGCCGCTGATGATCTTTAGGCGCAAGCGCCTTCGTAAAGATACCAGCTGTGTTGGCACCGGAGGCCAAGTGAACTACGCGGGCCTGGCGACGATACTGTAGCTCGCGCATGAGGAAGTACCGCAGCTGGATATGCTTCGCTCTGCCCTCAAGTCGAGGCTCCTGACACAGGAGAATCATGGCCCTGTTGTCAGCGTACAGGACCGGGGTAGAGCTAGGCCAATCACCTAAGTCTGTGAGCAAGAAGGTCAGCCAACAAAGCTCCTGTGCCGCCATGGCACCAGCGTAGATCTCAGCCTCACAGCTGGACTGAGCAACAGACGACGAGCGAGTGGATGTCCAAGAGATAGCACATGACCCAAGGCTAAAACAAGTAGCCCTGAGACGACCTGAGAGTCTCAGAGTCGTCTGCCCAAGAAGCGTCTGTGTGCCCAGTGAGGACCACTGGCCTGCATCCTCCAAGCACTAACCCCATGCCCGATGTACTTGCTAGATATCGCAAAACCCTCTTAGCGGCCGACCAGTGTTGTGGTCGGTGTCTGCCTGTGGCCACAAAGCGAGCCAGGATACTGAGAGAGTATGCGAGATCTGGGCGAGTGCAAGTCATCATGTATATGAGGCAACCCACCAGCTCTGCGTAGGGGCCGCTGGACTCTACTGGCTCCTCAGGAACGGGAGTGGAGAGCCCATGGTCTACAGGTAGAGGTGTGGGCTGTGAGGAGGAGAACTGAAGACTGAATCTCTGAAGGACCTGACGCACCAAGTGTGACTGTGTCAGAGTGATGGTGCGCGCTGCTCTGTCCCTGGAGATCTGCAGGCCAAGATAGCGGCGCATCTCTCCAAGGTCGGTGAAGGTGTGTCTCTTCAGCGGCTCTGCCTTCACGGAGGCCAGTGCATCCCTGTCAGCAGTAGCGAAGACCAGCTCATCTAGGTAGACAAGGATGTAGAACGGAGTCTGGCCGGAACGCACAAAAAGTGAGGGGTCAGCAGCGGACGGAAAGAACTGCATGTCTGCTAGCGTGGCACGCAGCGTGTCATGCCACTCACGGGGAGCCTAGCGCAGGCCGTAGACTGGGCGCCTGAGCAGCCACTGAGTCCCGGGGGGGAAGGTGGCAGTGAAGCACTGTGGTCGGCGCAGGTAGACCTGCTTGTGTAGGCTGCCCTGAAAAAACGCAGTGGAGAAGTCGAGGGAGTGAAGCTCGTAGTCACGATGTGCTGCTACGTGTAGCAGCGCCCGAAGAGTAGTCATCTTCGGGGTCGGGGCGAAGGTCTGAAAGAAGTCCACCCCCTCGCGCTGGCTGAAGCCTCTAGCCACGTAGCGTGCCTTGAAGACAGGCGGCTCTCCAGGGGGGCGCTTCACCTTGAAGAGCCACCGGCCATCGACTACGTTTACCCCAGAAGGGGGAACTGCGTCGACGTAAGTGCCGGTGGACCTCCAAGATACCATCTCCTGCTCCATGGCAGCTATCCACAGAGAGGCCGAGGGTCCCGAGGTGGCCTCTGCGTAGGTGCGAGGGGTCGGGATGTCGAAGGCATCTGGGTCACCCTCTGGGACTAGGAGCATGGAGCAGAGATGGGGAGCAGCCTCGGAAAGGAAAGCAAGCTCGTACTGCCTGTCCTCTAGAACGTCACTGCCAAGGGAAGGTGCACCCCCGACGAATGGAGGACGGGCAGGGTCAGAGACCAGAGCGATAGCGTAGTCAAGGCGGCGTGTAGAGGCGAAGTCAGTGACAGCAGCGACAAGCGCGTCAAGGCACGAGACAGGAACAGACGGGTCCATAACAAGAGAGGCAAGGACCCGAGGGACAAGGGGACGAGCGGCACGGAGGTAGTCAGACAGCGGGGGAGGGGCGACGACAAGCGACGAGGGAGGAGGCGAGGGGAGGAGGGGAGAACAAGACGAGTGAGAACGGAGCAACATAGGGTGGAAGCGCAGGACAGGGGAGACGAGATGAGCACGTGAGGGATGCCAAGACCAACATGGGACGGAGGTGTAGGGTCAGGAGAGCGCGGAGGGGACACAGAAGGGGAACGAGGAGGAAGACGGGCCGGAGAAGAGTCCGGGGGCGGGAACGCAGGGCCGTAGACAGGGAGGTGAGAAGGCGGTGTGGGAGACACCGGCGAGCGGTCAGGGGAGGGAAGGCCGAGAAGGCGAAGGGCGGAGACCGGCGGCGACGGCTGCGGCTGCTGCGGCGGCTGGTGCTCGACTCTCGGACCGGCAGGGGCACGACAACCGCTGGGAGAACACTCAACGGCAGCACCCCCAGAACCAACACCCCCAGAGCGAGAACCACCTCCAGCACCAGCGCCACCCCCAGGCCCGCCGGGACAGACCACACCAGGAGCCGCAGGAAAAACACCCTCCTCAACGCCAGCACCTCCAGAGGCCAAGAGTGGCGGCGACGGCGGCGGCGGCGGCGGCGACTACGACAGCGGGGGCGGAGACACCGGGGAAGGGGGACGCGGCAAGGACGGGCCGAGGGGACCACCAGAGTCAGCAGACTCCTCAACGGGAACAACCGACGGGAGGGGAGTGCCCTGAGAGACACCAGACGGGACAGGACGAGGTGGGAGGGGAGGAGGGGCTACCGGGGGAGAGGGAGGAAGGAACAGGGGGGGGGAAACCGGGAGACCTCGGTGAGGGAAGCGACGGTAGAAGGAGACAGACTCGTCAAAGGTGACGTCACGAGAGTGAAGGAAGCAGTGAGACGGCGGGTGGTAGAAGAGACAGGGGGAAACCGAGGAAGACACAGGGGACAGTGCGGGCAGTGAGCTTGTCCATGCCAGAGGCACGAACGTGAGCAAGGCAACCCCAGACGTGGAACACAGACTTGTCACCGGGGGACCCGGTCCAAAGGAGGGTCGGCGAAACCTGCGGCCGCTGGGAGCGTGGCCACAAGTTAAGCTGGTGAGCAGCGTAGCGAACAGTGAAAGGCCACAGAAAATGGGGGGCATCGGCATGAATCATGGAGGTACGAGCCACCTCCATGACCTAGCCGATGCGGCGCTCAGCAACCCTATTCTGCTGTGGCGAGTCCGGTAAGGTGTACAACTGGGTGATGCCCTCCGCACGACAGAACTGGCTAAGCTGACCAGAGGCGAACTCGCCGCCACGGTCAGAGTGGAGACAGAACACGGGGAGACCGCGGTGAAGACGCGCAGCCACAACCCACTGTAGAAGAACGTCGGGCACGTCGGCCTTCCGCTCCAGGGAAAACACCGTGGTGTAGCGCGTATAATTGTCGACGAGCACAAGGAAGTAGCGCTCACCGCGCGGTCCGGGGACGGGGGATGGGCCCCAAACGTCCAGGTGCAGGGTCTGAAGGGGGGCAGTAGCAGGGCGAAGCGAGGAGGAGTGAGGGGCACGGCGGAGCCGGCCCTCGACGGAAGGCGTGCACGGTGGAGCAGACGAGGGGGGAAGGGCGGGGAGCGACGTGGGGAGGCCTAAAAAAAGACCGTGCTGGGACATGTGGCGCAGACGCGGGAGAGCAGGGTGACCTAAGCGGTGGTGCGACAAAAGGGACGGGTGAGTAAGGGACCGACACGAGCAAGCTGTAGCAACCTGGGAGGACGCACCAACCGGGGGGGAAGCGGTGTCGAGGGTAAACAAACCGGACACCGGGTCGCGGGGGAACGTCGCAAGAGGGGTACCTGAGACAGCCTCGGTACAGACAGGGAACCGCTCGTGCCCAGGGAACGTAGTGGTGACGCCGAGGTCTTGAAGACAGGCGACACCAACTAGGTTCCTAGAGAACGAGGGAACGTGGAGGCCGGTAAGGGAGCCCGAGGGAACGGATGGACAGGGAAGGGAAGTGGAGCTGCGAGCGACGATAGGACCCACAGAGGGGTCAGCGAGAGCAGGCGCGGCAAGCGGCGTAAGCGTGGAGCGGTCGCGGAAGAAACAGATAGAAGGACCGGAGTCGGGAGTGAAGGACAGCGAGGCAGTAGCAGAGGCCGGGAACGGGGCCGGTGCAGGAACGAGGCTAGTCAAACTAGGCAGTCCTACGCCTGACGCAGCAAGGGAGGCTAAGCTACACAAGGGCGCTACACCTAAACTAGAGTACACAGGGTAATAAGATCCAGCAACACTAGAAGCGTCAACATACAAGGCATGCAAAGCAGCACCTATCTGATCCATATCTAACTCAAAGATCGGCACACCCTGGCGAAGCAGGCTGTGCCAGTCGGGGAGGTCCGGGGTCGGGCCAAAGCGACGACGAAAGAGATCGTCGAGGCAGCGGAAATAGCAGGCGGTCGGGTGCGGGCGACGGCACAGAGTGCCGCGGAGAGGCCCGGTCTGAAGCTGGTACTGGCAGGTCATACCAATGGAGCTGCCAGTAGACGCCAAGCTGCGCGGGCCGCCACCACGGCCACCACCGACGGAGGTGCCGGGCCAACCCGGCGGAAGACGAGCCCACGGCAGGGGCTGGGACAGCTGCTGCGACGACTGCGACTGCTGCGACGACTGCTGCGGCTGCTCCTACTGCTGGGGCGACGGCTGCTGCTCTTGACTAGCTGCGGGAGTCCCCTCAGTAGAGCCACTGTCCCCGGCACCACCACCGCTACCGCCACGTCCACCACCACGCCCTCCCTGGCGGCCACGACCGGCGCGGCGCGAGCGCTGCTGCAGGTGGACCGCAGCTGCGGTCTCGGTCAGTGGGGTTGCAGTGGCAACCGCAGTCGAAACGTCAGTAAACATGCACTGGGAGGGGGCACAGCCGTGAAAGATAGAGACTGCCGGCGCACCGCTCGAGTGAGCGATCGTGCGCTGGCGAGTCTCAATCTCGGTCAGGGCGGTGACAAAGGCGGGCAGGATGAGGTCACCCGGGTGCTGGCTAAGGATGTGGTCACGTGCACTAGCAAGGCGGTCAAGCAGGCGCATAGCGATAAAGTAGAGGATCATGCAGAAGGGGGGGGGGAGCGCAGTGAGCTGGCAGTGCGGTAGCGAGACTCTAGGGCTCGCAGGTGAGTGGCAAGGTCAGCAACAGTAGGGAAGGAAGCAAGGTCTGGGAAAAGCATAGGGAAGAGCAGGTGGCCTGCAGTAGCTAAGGCAGGCGTGGAATAGCGAGCAACAACATCATCTAAGTAAGCCCTGGCTGTGTCAACTGTGGCGAAACGCGAACGCTCAGACACAGGGAGGGCGTGAGTGATCGCGACCTGAGCAACTGCATCGCGAGAGTCCTAGACGGCACAAGCAAGTGCAGCAGCAGAGAAAGCCTCACTTTCAGCAGAGGTGGGGTCAGTAGGGAGGGGAGCACGCGCAGGGGGGCGGGGGAGCAAGCCATCAGCATGGGCAACCAAAGAGTGCCCATCCTGGTGCTGACCTGTGAGTTGACGGCGGAGATCGGACAGCCAGGCGGCGAAGTCAACCGCATGGCCCTCAGCGTCCAGGCAGACGACGAAGTCAGCCATCGTGCAGGGTCAGCGACACAACTCCTTAATGACACAGGGACACAGCGGCACAGCTCCACAGGGACACAGCGGCACAGGGACACAGCAGGACATCTCCAGGAGGACGTCTGCAGGATGCTCCAGAACGAGCGAGCAGAGGACACAGGGGCCGGAGTTGCCGGGCGGGCGTAACGGGGCCGGGCTGGTTCTAGGAGGGGCCGAGTGGGCGCTAGGAGGGGTCGGGCGGGCGTTGGGAGGGGTCGGGCAGGCGCTGTGAGCCGGGCGGGCGCGACGGGCCGGGCGGGCGCGGAGAGGCCAGGCTGGCGCGACGGGGTCAGGTGGGCGCGACGGGCCAGGCAGGTCGGCAGGGCCAGGCGGGCGCTAGGAGGGGCCGGACAACGCTAGGAGGGGCCGGGCTGGTGCTAGAAGGGGCCGAGGAGTGGCTAGGAGGGGCCGGGCGGGCGCTAGGCGGGGCCGAGCGGGCACTAGGAGGGGCCGGGCGGGCGCTAGGAGGGGCCGGGCGGGCGCTAGGCAGGGCCGAGCGGGCGCTAGGAGGGGCCGAGCGGGCGCTAGGAGGGGCCGGGCGGGCGCTAGGGGCCAGGGTGGCGCGGAGGGGCCAAGCGAGCGCGACGGGGCCGGGCGGGCGCTAGGGGCCAGGGTGGCGCAGAGGGGCCAGGCGGGCGCGACGGGGCCAGGCAGGTGCGACGGGGCCAGGCGGGCGCTACGGGCCGGGCGGGCGCTAGGGGCCAAGGTGGCGCGAAGGGGCCAGGCGGGCGCGACGGGGCCAGGCGGGCGCGTAAGGGACGGGCGGGCGCTAGGGGCCAGGTGGGCGCGACGGGGCCAGGCGGGCGCTACAGGCCGGACGGGCGCGAGGTCTAGGTAGGGGGGGGGGGGGGGGGGAGGGGTAGGCTAGGGCGCGGGCGGAAGCTGGCGGGTGGACCTAACCTACGTGTGATACCATGTTAGAATGCAACAATGATTGACTAGTGTGAGAAACCTAGAACATATGCCTGTTGGAGTTGTACTCACTAGAAGCACACACCTAGGCTAGCCTATAACTTCTACATACAAGATGTGTATAAGTTGACATACTGTTAGAAGTCATACGACTCTCGTTGGCGATGGGTTTTTTTAGCCGCGGTTGTTTTGCAGGGCATGCCCAAGTTCGAGAGGTGGGGTAAAGTGGTGGCACTGGTTTTTTTGGGGTGTGGAGGCCTAGTACACCCTTGCGGCTGATGTAACGCCACACGCAAGGTGAACTCCGCGATTGATCGAACGTCAGCATTGCGTCGAGTTTGCGTCAGATTTGCCAGGGAGGGAAGCGGGGGGGGTGTTTCCCTGACGTAGATGTCATATGTACAGGACCTGTTCTGCAGGCATGTTGATGTAACTAGGTTCGGGTACCTTGTGCCAGGTTTGGGCGAAATTTTGCGGGCTGACCCTCGATCCGAAGCAAAAAATCTCGCTTGCGGAAGGTGCTCTGATGTAATCTGCACTTTCCTTTCGTGCCTATAGAATGCAGCCGGATGCTGCAGGCCGAGCTGTAGTCGGATGCTGCAGGCCGAGCCGAGCCGAGCCGAGCTTGTCTTCTCTCTTCGTCACGTCCTCGTCGTCGTCGTCGTTGCTGTGTACTGTAGTGAAAGACAGCTGTCGCAGAGCAAGCAGGATTTGACTGCAGCTTGCACTTCATTGTGTCAGCTCTGGCACAGTCACAAAAAAACGAGCCAGCCCGACATCAATACAGATCCTGTACTTGATAATATACGGCCATAACTGCGTGATGAACAATGCATTATCACATATTTAAATCCCGTGGCCCAAATTGTCCAAACACAGTGCGTTTGGAAGCTTGGGATGGGCTCTGCGAGCGATGGAAAATATTTCGCCAGAATTCAGTTCTCGTGAACTGAAGCCAGATTGGTGGATCCAAAACACCAATCAGATGAAGGCACGTTTGAAACAGTGGTTTCGCGAATGAATTTTGGGCCATCGATTGGTATGATCTCTAATCGAACGGCTACGTTTCGGTCGCAAGATGTTGTTCCCCCAAAACGAATTTGGACCGTTAGTTTTAGATCTTGGAAGAAGAACGGCTTTGGCACCTGAACACTTCGAGGTTCCAAATTGCAGCACGCACTGAACTTCACAACCCCCTTCCCCACCAGCCCCCAAACCCCCCAGCAAAACATCCCCTGTAACCCTCGCCCCAGCCCCCTTCAAACGCAGTGCGTTTGAGCACCGCGGCTTGCAATTTGGATTGCGGGTTTTAAGGGAAACCAGAACCATATATGCAGTGCTGGTGTCATTCACCAGCAGGGCTGTCGTTATCAGGGTATTTTACCATGATTCCCTGATTTCACAGGGTATTTTTTTGCCAACCCTTAATTTTCGGGGTTGGGTTTTTTTTAACCCTAACCTCTTCAGGGTTGTATGTTTGTGAACACTGAAAATTTCAGGGTTTGCGTTATCCCAACACTGAGTTTTCAGGGAGTAATGCGTACGAACCCTGAATGCGACATCCATGCGGACCCTGAATTTCCTCGAAATGGCCCCCTTACGCGTGACGGGGCCCAGTCCATTGAACACGCCCAGCATGCGTCACGTGGGGAATCTGCACTCGGCAAGATTCCCGCCATGAACACGCTGTATGTTGCCATTACAGCAACATTTGCAACCGTCAACTGGCATTCGTGACTCAGCACGCAGCAGACGAGGACAGAATATGATGAGCGCTGCAATGTCAGCCTCTGTATGACATCACCCCGCCAATCATCTCTGTGCAGACGATGCCAGCGCAGGTGCGTCTCGCCGTTGACGTTATTGCCATGGCGATACGGGAACATGGATGGGTTATGCACCATCCATGAAAATCGAAAGATGGTGCTTCTTGGTCCTCTTCCCGTCTTCTTCACCAGCTCCTCCTCCAACCCAGTTTTTTTCTGTTCTTCACGTCACAGCTACGAGATGCTCCAGTCTTCTGTCTCCTCTAGTTTCGTCGCGCCGATTTCTCATTTCCATCATATCCGCCGCTTCTAGCCATGGCGGATGTAGGAGACTCTGGTGAGTCTCCCACTGCCGATGATGGTTCTGGACTAGGTAGGGACCCCCCCGTGGAGGTCCGTAGATCCGCTCTAGACATCTTGTGGTCTCCCACCGCAGTCGTTACACCATCACAACCCGTATCTACTCCCGCCGCTCCCTATGTACCTCCGCCCGCTGTCGCCTCATCTAGCCGGGGCCCTTTGGTTCCAGACTGCGAGACAGCCACGACCGTGCGTTACACGGTCGAGTGTGCGTCGACGATTTCATCTGGGAAGAAAGCACGCGTCGGGAAGTACACCCAGAGCACGATAGTCCTCGGCGGGAAGCTACATCGACGGTCGCCGCCTCGCACGTCACCTGAACCTCAGGCCCCTGGTATTCCAGAACCCGAGCCGCCGAATCTCTCAAAGAAGGAACTCATCGAGCAGAAGTATCTCATGGCTAAGCACAAGTATAAGACCAGCTGGCTTCCATTTTTCCCTTGGCTTCTGCTAACGAAAACGAAAGACGGTTACCCTGCTTTGAAGTGCAGTGTGTGCAAGGCTTTCGGCAAAGAGACAACACCGTACTCCAACAGCCGCGACGGGGCACGTGACCTGCAGACGCAAGCGATGCGGTTCCACGAACACACGACAGCCCACGAAGTAGTAGTCAAGCGTCAGATGGAGATCGCCGAAGACATCGCCAGCACCCAGAGACGCATGGAGAATTACGCGCGGACTGACATCGAGGGGAAGCGTGTCATGAGGCTCCTACGCTGCGTCGACTTCCTGTGCAAGTGTGATGCACCCATCAGCATGTACCCGAGGCTACTCCGCTTCATGGCCGAGCAGGAGACACCGGACATTCAGCTGCAGTCTTACGGAGTCTACCTGACACGGTAATGCACTTATTCGAAGTACACCATGTTCTTCATTTTTCATAAAGGTCTAACCAACACCCTGCTGTCACTTCTGCTACTACAGGTATGGCTTCTGTCAGCTCGTCAGCAGCCTCGCAACCTACCTGTAGCGCCGACAAATGCAATACATTCTCGCCTCACCCTACCTCGGCATCAGCTGCGACGAGAGCACTGACCGTACTCGCGGTAAACATCTCATTGTTTATCTGACCTTCTTGCGTGCGCATCGTGTTGTCACAGAGTTTTTTGCTCTCCTGACCGTCGAAAAGTGCGATGCCGCGTCTCTCCTCGCCGTTCTTCTAGCTCACTTGCAAGCAACTGGCATCGACCTCTCTCGAATCACCGGCATGAGCACCGACGGCGCCTCTGTCATGGTCGGCCGAGACAATGGTCTCGTCGCCCGACTTCGCGAGCACATCCCCCACCTCGTCTCGTCGCACTGCATCGCCCACAGGTTTAACCGCTTGTCATTTCAGTCGCTTAGAGTTCCTACAACTGCTTGTCTAAAATTCCTTCGTGTGCACCATGCAGGGAAGCCTTGGCGGTGAAGGACGCGGCCACTGCTTCTCCAGACTTCGACATGGTCGACCTTGTGATTCGGACTCTGGCCGATCTTCTGGGACGTTCCTGTGTCTGGAGTCAACGCTTCAAGTACCTGCAGCGGGCAATACACAACACCAATCTTGAAGTGCAAGGAATTCATACCGTGCGCTGGCTTTCAAGGGGTGAGGCTGTGAGGCGCCTCTGTAAGGTCCTTGGCGCCGCTATCATTCTCTTTTATGAGTACGGGCATGAGCTGTATGAGGTCGTCATCTGTTACAAGTTCCAGTTCTGTCTTTTTTTCCTGGCGGACGTGCTCGGAGTGATGAATGAGCTCAACCTCAAAGTCCAGAAGAGGGAGGTGAGCTTCTATCCCTGTTAATGTTGTAGTTTTTGTCCCATGCATCCACCTTTGGAATCACCCTCTGACTCCACTCCCTTGTCTGTCACTTCCATCAGGTCGATGTCACCGAAGTGACAAAGGACATCGACGAGGCGACAGGGGACCTCCGCCACCGCTACTTGGAGTGCGGAGAGGTGTTCGGTGGGGGTGTCGAAGGCACGTGGCTTTCGGCTTTCTTGGCGGTCTACGGGCGCGGAGGGGGCAAACGCGTAAAGGTGCGGGGCATCGACAAAGACGGCAACCCAGTCACGCACACCTACACCATGCACGAGAAGCAGATCGACGGGCATGCCTTCCGCAGCAAGTACCCCGATTGCGAGCGGCTTTGCGCGCAGTTCGCGAAGGACACGATAAGCTTCCTGAAGACGAGGATGCTGGACCTGAACAATCTCGGCCCGACGAAGCTCTTCCGCGTGTCGAAGTGGCCCCGGATGAAGCAGCAGAGAGAGAAGAAGCTGAAGGAGTACCTACATGGCTGCAGTGCCTTGTTCGAGAACAGGCTGACAGGCTTTTCCTTGCAAGCTGCGCAGAAGGAGCTGGTCACGTGGGCGCCACTGATGCTGAGCCACCATGCCGACGAGGGATTCCATCAAGGCCAGACAAACTACCTCGGCTCGATGGAGTCGACCTTGTGAGAGAGTGCTGCTCGAAGGACGATTGTTGCATTTTTTTTTTGCGCTTTTATTCTTCCCTTTGGATGTTGTTTATCGATTGTTGACTAGCATCGCTAATGCACTGGTCTTGTTCCGTATAATCTATTCCCCCAACCCTTTTGGCAGTCGCTGGCCCAACCTCATGCGCTTGTGGCAGGCGTGCGCTGTCCTGCCGCTGAGCACAGTGGAGTGTGAACGAGGCTTCTCGCGGCAGAACGTCGTCAAGTCATGGGTGCGGGGCGCATTGTGCAATGCGCGCCTCAGCGAGCTGATGGTAATTTCCCTGCTGCAGTACGAGACTGACTGGGACGAGGCCCTTGAGTGTTGGCGCGAGAAGCTGAGGCGCCCTGCTAAGTCTGTTCTGTTTGCCGCAGCGGAGAGGAAGCGTAAGGCGAAGGCGATTGAGGGGGCAGAAGTGAGGGTGGAGGAGGAGGCAGTCCCCGACTACATGGGGGATTGGGCAGAGGATGAGGGAGAGGGGGAGGGGGGAGTGGGGGGAGAGGCTCCTCCTGAAGTGGAAGACAACCCGTTTCTGTCCGATGACGAGGCAGAAGACGAAGTGAACATGGATGGCCCAGAATTTTAGTCAAGTGTAGGTAGTGGCGTGGAATCTTGTGAAGTCTAGACTAGATAGAGGACTTGTAAACTGGCGTGGCGTAGTGGTGCTTTTACTTAACTAGTAACTGTACATTCCTAGTTGATTTTTTCCAAGTGCAATGCAACCCTGATTGTTGATAGCCAACCCTGGAGATTTCAGGGTTGTAGGTTCCAGAACACTGAGAAATCAGGGAAGTCAAAATTCCAACACTTTTTTCCACATTCGACAGCTCAGGGTGCTATTTTTTGAAACGTCAACCCTGTTCACCAGTACTCTACGGCACGGTACATACAGTATTTGTTGTATGCATGTTGGAAAGGAAACTTCAGTCGCCAAAATCTACGTCCAAATGCAAATCATCCTCAACATCGTGGTTTCTTTCTTCGCTTGCATACCCTTCCACTTCCTCTGCCTTCACACCCAGCTCCCCACTCCCACCCCCCTCACGCCCACTCAGCGTTTGCTTCTGGGATTCCCTTTCCCCACCATCTCCATCTCCATCATTATCTCCCTCCATTTCGGCTTCCTGTATGCGAGACTGTCAAATTGGAGAAAAACAAATCGCAGAACAAATTAAGCCAGTGCAAATTAGCGTGGAGCTTCAAAGCAGCATTTTTTCAGTAATACAGTCTCCCACATTTTAGACATGGGGAGGGGCTACAGGAGGGAGAGGAAAAACAGGTGCAGTCAGCTCAGCCAAGCATGGCCCGGAATCACACCTCGAGATTGCCAATGTGGTGAATGGCGGCTTCGATCATCGACGCCATGTCCTGCCGTGGCCCCAGCAGCATGGCAGGGAGTGCTTGCCTCAGCTGCCGCAAGCCATCACTGGTGGAGGAGAGGGGGAGGGGTGTGGTAGGATGGGGAGCACGGAGGGGGGGAACTGGTATATTGTTTGCGCCCCAAAACTGCGGGCCTCGCAGCATTGCAGGGGTGGCTTGCCTCAGCTGCCGCAAGCCATCACTGGCGGTGGAGAGGGGGTTGGGGAGCTGGGGAATTGGGGCGTTAGGGTAATGGGGGAGGGGGGGGTGGGGAAGGGGGCAGGGGGAGAGGGGAGACGTAATCAAGAATGGATGTGGAGCCAGGGTCGATTGGGGAAAAAACGCTGGGTGGTGGCAGACGAGGTATGGTATTGAGATCAGGAAGAGGGCACTCCAGGGTATGCGATGTAAATGCATAAGCATGGGTAAACCACGACATTTGCACATGGACATGGCATCTGCACATGCGTGCACCGTTGTGTGTGCATGGCTCTGCATTGACACTCTAGAATAAAGAACAACTGCACCCTTCAGGTAGACGCTGATCATACCCCACCATTGTCACTCCTTCATGCTCCGGAATTGCCTCATCGCACTGGCATCGCAATGAGTTTATCATTGAGTCAACTCAAAAATAGACTCACAACACATCATCACTCCATGCTCCGGAATCGCTCCATCGCACTGGCATCGCATCGAGTCCAGCTCTTGAGTTCTGCCAACCCACCTCTTGCAGCAGCTTTAAGTGCGGGTTTAGGGGCAGATTCGCGTGCACACAGCCTACATGCGCACAAGGCACATGCAAGCAAGCCACATGCGAGCAAGCCACATGCGCGCAAGCCACATGCGAGCATACCTGATTTTGTCTCGCCTCCGTCGCTCCTTCATGCTCCGGGGTTTGATCACTCCTCTCTCCATCGCACTGGCGTCGCATCGAGTCCGGGTCCGAGGCCGCCACTCCACCTCCGCCTGATCGGGCGCGTCCTGGCCCGCGTATTCAAGGGGGGGTTGCACAGGTAGGTGGCGAAGCGGATGTGGAGGTTCTAGCTGGGCGAGGTGCACAGCAGGGGCTTGCGGCGCGTTTTGGGGCGGGTGTTGGGGCGGGTGCTGGAGCGTGTGTTGGGGCGGGTGTTGAGAGGAGTCTTGCGGCGGGTGTTGGTTTGCGTCAAACCTCGCTCTCAGCTTGGCCTCCAGTTGGGCTGCCTCCACCTCCCTCCCACTAGGACCCTCCTTTCCCTCCCTCCCGCTGACAGCCCCCCTCGCAACGGAACTCCACACACCGGAACCCTCCACACACCTCCGCCCTCCAGCACCCTCTCCCCCTTCCCCTCCTCCTCCTCCTCCTCCTCCTCCTCCTTCGCCTCCACTCCCCCCTTTGCTGCTGCCCAATCTGTCCCCGGCTGCTGCTGGAGATATCAAAGCAGCAGCAGCACCAGCAGCAGTTTCCCTGGCAGCAGCCGTATTCAAGGCGCCAGTTGCATTGGCGTGAGGCCTCACCGCAGGAGCACTGCTGCTGTCGGCGCTGGTGGCCCTTTCCTGGGGTCCAAGCCCCACACGTCCTAGCGATGGCGCAGCGCCCGCCCCAAGCCCCGCAACCCCAGATGGTGGCGCAGCAGCAGCAGCGCCTGGCCCCACATTTGTTGATGGCGGCGCATTAACGCCCCCAGGCTGCACATTTGTGAATGGCGACGCATTGACGCCCCCAGGCCCCACATTTGTTAACGGTGGCGCATTGACGCCCCCGGGCCCTACAATGCCAGGCGATGGAACGGCAGATGCAGGAAGCTCTGGCCTGAATTGGCTGCTGACGCCATGGCTTCCGGAGGGACCTAGAAAGCCCTGCTGAAGGAGTGCCAGGATCACATCGGGTGGAATCTGCTGCTGCTGCTGCTGCTGCTGCTGATGCTGCTGCTGCTGTTGTTGTTGCTGGTGGTGGTGGTGGTGCTGCTGCTGCTGCTGTCGTTGCTGCTGTGGTGGAAGGTACTGAGCTTGCGGCTGCTGCTGCTGCGCCAGGAGTTCGAGCAGAGCGATTTGCTCCGCGGAAGGCAGAAACTCACCAAGCGGTCTCTGGCGCATCTCAGCGCCACCAGCGCCGCTGTCGAAGCCGCCAAACCCGGCTTCCGCCCGCTGCGCCCAATCCACTGGCGCCACAGCGTGCCGCGGGACGCTAGGGTTTGGATTCTGCTGAGCGCGACTCGGCCACTCCAGGGACGGCTCTTGGATTCCCGCCGCGAAACTCGGCCGCTGCGACATTGTGGCCGGCATTGGGCCATGTGAGACTGGCGTTGACTCAGTAGGAATGGCTTCTGTGTTTACCTTCGGCTGGTGGAGCCATAGCTGGGTAGAGGCTCCAGGCTGATACGATGTGTCTATTGGGAATGGGGGAGTGCTAAGCTGAGGCACCGGAGCTTGCGCTCGTTGATTCTGCTGCTGCTGCTGCTGCTCCTGCTGAGTTGCCAAGGGGAGCTGCTTGGCGACTCTCTCGTCGCGACTCATCCCTGCGACGGCTCCGGCGAACGATGCGACGGCGGAATTGTCGCATGGCGGACGACGGTTCCTGTGCGGCTGCATGCTGACGAGGCTGGAAGTCGGAGGGCCTTAGGGTTTAACTTAGCTACCAGCCCTAGCGATAGACGCTGCTAATAACGCGTACGTACGGTGGAGCTGTCCGCAGGTGCTCATACGTCGTTTTTCGTTTTCCGGGGGAAGGTTACATGAAGATTGATCATAGTGAGTATTCTCCTGCTCTGACTCTTCCAACTACTAGCCTTCAACCAACTCGTCCTCCCGAACCTAGTGTACCCATCCTTCCCTTCGTATGAAAAGGAGCACGTCTTCATGGATTCAGCAACCTTGGAAAGGAGCTCAAGTTGTAAAAGGAAGGGACTGAGGGCGTGGCTCGGCTGGCTGCTGAACTTGAAAAGGAGCAGAGTTCGGAATGGGAGGGACAGGCTGGGACGGAACGGGATGGGAGGAAGGCATAACATCAGCGGATTTTATTGGCTGGTGGTTCGGCAATGGATGAGGACGCGGGAATTCAGGAAAGCTTCGCCGGTTTTATTCAACTAACTTTACATCTTGAGTCCGCATACTGTGTAGTCTAGTGCCCCTGCCTACTGACTGAAAATGAAGGCTTGTGTCAGCCGCCAATCTCACCCAGCACTTGCCCCTGAGCTAGGTTCGGCCGAACCTAGCTTACAGGCAAAGTCGGTGTCACCCTCGGAATAACACTCACGGGACGCAAGAATCCTCCCTGCGTTAGCGGGATGACCTGTGGTTGGTGGGGTTGCTGGTTTCTCCCGTTATGAGTCATTCCAGTATTCACTTTAGGCAGTACAACATGGTGCGAGGAGCACCCTGCACTTACACGTATGATTATGCTCACTCTTCCTAAATGGCACTTGTATCTTTTGTTGGGGATTGGGGGCGGGCGAATGCATGCGTTGACGAATGTGCACGCAACACTCGATGCCAGTCGCTGGTTCACTGAATACCGCCAAACCACCCTTCACAATCACACTGTACAGAGTATGCTCTGAATATGGACAAGGCGCCGCCCACGCGTGGAATTCGCCCCGTGCCTGCCAACAGCAGTCCCGATTTTTCCGAATTTCCTCCTCGTCTGTGAAGAAATTCCTAGCAGTTATTTCAATTCGGAGCGGCAGACGCATTTATCCCATCGCAGGCAGCTCACAGAGTCATTGCCGCATCAGCATTTCGTTCCACAGTAGGGCCTCCTCGGACCTTGCTTCTTTGTCTCTCTAGGCTTCCGCTCAAGCCTGGTAATCACCGCCAGTCTCCAGGCCCGAGATTTGCGGCACTCCAATCTCTAGTTACCACTAGGGTGGTCGATTATGGGTGGCGGAAAATCAGGTGCTGAGGGGGCAGCGGGGTCGTGCTGCGGTAAGGGCCCGGGATACGTGTCCCCGTTAGCAGCGACGCAGGGGCCGCGCGAGAAGCTACTGTACACGACGGGCATTTACACGGGCACGGGCGTGGAGAAGCCGGATTTCCTGGCGACGATCGACGTGGATCCCGAGTCGGACAGCTTCGGTCAAGTAATTCACCGGCTGTTCATGCCGCACCTCAACGACGAGCTGCATCACTCTGGTACGACACGGTTACCATTTACTTTCGCCCACCAGCATCCCTTATTACGCATTCGAACTTAGAATAATTATTGAATTAGTTTCCATCCGGTTAGTAATCAGCTCCTTTTGAATTCTTGCACGTTGTGCGTCGCAGGATGGAACGCGTGCAGCTCGTGCGTCAACGATCCCACCAAGTCGCGCAAGTTCCTCGTCCTGCCAGCTCTACAGTACGTCCCACACCATCGATGCCATACACTCTCAGATACTATCGACGCCAGCTCGTCCTTTCTCATGACTATTTTCCTGTCGGAGTGCTGGTGGCCTCTTCGGCGGAGGGGGTTGTAGGTAGGCAATTCCCAGAAATCATGACCCGCTTGCCCAATTTCGGGACTAATGAGTCATTACTGTCGGCTAACCAATCAAATTCTCGCGAAATTGGATGTTTCTGTGGAACTTTCCACCCGCAGGTCGAGCCGCGTCTACGCCGTGGATGTCGCGACCAATCCGCGAGAGCCGTCCCTCCACAAGGTCGTGCAGGCCGAAGATATCGCCGCGAAAACCGGGCTGGCGTTCCTGCATACCACGCACTGCCTGGGATCTGGGGATATTTTAATCTCCGCCTTAGGCGACTCGGAGGGCAACGCGGGCGACACGGGGTTCCTGCTGCTTAGCGAGGATTTCGAGATTAAGGGCCGGTGGCAGAAGGAAGGTGGGGCGAAGCTTCCTTTCCATTACGACTATTGGTACCAGCCGCGACACAACGTACTCGTTAGTAGCTCCTGGGGCGCGCCGAAGCGGTTCACGAAGGGGTTCGATCCCGGACACGTGGCGGAGGATTACGGGCGGCACTTGTACTTCTGGGATTGGACGACGCACGAGCTGACGCAGACCGTCGATCTGGGGAGCGAAGGGCTGATCCCGCTGGAGATTCGCTTTCTGCACGACCCGGATAAGGCCGTTGGATTCGTCGGCGCGGCGCTGAGCAGCAACATAATTCGGATCACTAAAGAGGAGTCGGGGAAATGGGCCACAGATGTAAGTGACCGTTGGGGGGAAGGTTTAGGTCCCGCTGAAATGGCTGAGAGGGTTCTGATCGGATGGCCAGGTTCCGAATGCGTGTGGTTGATTCCCCTACGCCACTTTCCGCTGTCCCCCTTTCTCGCACGATTCCTCCCTAACGCCCCCTTACCCTTCAGGTGGCGATCCGTGGCAGCCCAAGGACGTGGAAGGGTGCGGCAGTACGACAGGGTGTTTTTGAGAATTCTCAGAAACACCCTGCAAAATCAAGGACATCTCATTCTATCGCCTTCACCCTGCTCTCCTCCTGTCACTCCTGTCATTCCAGGTGGTGATCCGCGTGAACCCCAGGGAGGTGGAAGGCTGGGCGCTCCCCCAACTCCCCGGTCTCATCTCCGACATTTTAAACTCTCTCGGAGACCGCTTCCTCTTCTTCTCCAACTGGCCGCAACGCGACCAGCAGCGGCAGTACGACACATCGTGTCGCTTCTCACCCCTTCCCCTGCTCTCTCGCCGTCACTCCTGTCACTCCAGGTCATAATCCGCGTGGAGCCCAAGGAGGTGGAAGCCTGCGGCAGTACGACATCTCATTCTGTCGCTTCTCACCCCTTCCCCTGCTCTCCTTTTGACACTCTTGTCACTCCAGGTGGTGATCCGCGTGGAGCCCAAGGACGTGGAAGGCTGGGCGCTACCGCAACTCCCGGGTCTCATCTCCGACATCCTCATATCCCTGGACGACCGCTTCCTCTTCTTCTCCAACTGGCTGCAAGGCGATCTGCGCCAGTACGACATCTCGGACCCCGCGAATCCCAAGCTCGTGGGGCAGGTGTTCCTGGGGGGGGTGATTCGCGAGGGAGGCGCTGTCAGGGAGAAGAACGGCAGCCCTGCACCAGATGTACCCACTGTGAAGGTACTCTTCCGATTCGATCTTTACTATCTGGCGAGGGTCGGGTCGGGATTCCGGTTCCCTCAAGGTCCCCATTCCTCCCCTTCATCCTCGCCGTCCGTTCCTGCTCCCTGGTTCCCTCGCCAACCACCTCCTTCAATCTCACCTATTTTCCCCGCGAACCCCGCTCCCCGATCCCTCGTACCCACTGACCTGCAGGGCAAGGAGCTGAGGGGAGGTCCGCAGATGATTCAACTGAGCCTTGACGGAAAACGTCTGTACGTGACGAATTCGCTCTTCTCGTCGTGGGACCGTCAGTTCTACCCCGACCTTATCCAGAAAGGCGGGCATCTGCTGCTTGTCCACGTGGACACGGAAAAAGGGGGTCTCACGCTCGATAAGGATTTCTTCGTGGATTTCGGGGATTTCCCCGAGGGTCCCGCGCTGGCGCATGAGACGCGGTACCCTGGCGGAGATTGCTCTTCGGACATTTGGGTGTAGGGAGGGAGTGTATGGGAGGGGTGAGAGTGGGGTGGTGGTCGTGTGTTATAGCGAGGATGTGTTCTGGAATATGTCTTTTGGTGTATATGTGGCGACTGCTTAAGTAGATGTCTGTCGAAACGACTTTTTGAAGATGGAAAATTGATAACAAGAAACTTTAAGCTGATTGCTGTGTGTAAGAGTGAAACTCGACCGTCTCATAAGAACATGCACATGCTTGCACAACATCCGTTCTCGCATTGTTGCTCTGCAAAAGCCCAATTTATTGTACAACACCAAATCACAATCGAAGGAAGCAGCACGGAGGTGAGGATGCTCTATTTCGCATCTTCAGGTCTCGGTCCTCGCCCACATGTTCTAGTTGTTGCTGGTGCTCCTGGTGCTGCTGGTGCTGCTGGTGCTGCTGGTGCTCCTGGTGCTGCTGGTGCTGCTGGTGCTCCTGGTGCTGCTGGTGCTGCTGGTGCTGCTGGTGCTGTTGGTGCTGCTGGTGCTGCTGGTGCTCCTTGTGCTCTCCCAGGGGCTGCAGTTGGTGGTGCTGCAGGTGCAACCCGTGTTGCAGCATCTCCAAGTGTTGCCGTGGCTGGTGGCTCTTGTACTGTTCTGGTTGCTGCTGCTGCTGCTGCTGCTGCTGCTGCTGCTGGTCCCGTTGCAGCAGCAGCATCATCTGGTGTCGTTGCTCGTACACCATCAGCTGCTGCTGCAGGCTTTCCACCTGCTCCTTCCACGATCCATGTGATTCCACCACCTCTTTCCTCTGCTCTTGCTCTTGCTGCTGCTGCTGCTGCTGCTGCTGCTGGTGGTGCTGCTGGTGGTGCTGCTGCTGGTGTTGGTGCTGTTGCTGTTGCTGCCCTTGCTGTTGTCCTTGCTCTGATAGCAAACTGCTGGGTTGTAACAATTCCCCGTCTTTCTGCCACACACCCCTTCCCTGCTTCTCTGCTCTCTCTCTCCCCATCTCACTCCCCCGCTCCATCCCCCTTCCCCACTCCCTCTCCATCTCACTCACCATCTCTCCTCTCCCCACTATCCGCACCTCTTCTCTCCCCCCTCCACCCCCCTCCCTCCGTGCATCATTCCTCCACTCAACATCCCTACCTCTCCCCCACCAGTTGTTCTGCCCATGCGCATTCACATCCCCCCCTCTCTCCCCTCCCTCTGTCACCTCCCTCCTCACACTCCCTTCTCCCTTCCTCTCCTCCCTCCCAGAGTCTAAAACCCACCTCCCATTTCCCCCCGAAACCATGCCCCTAGCGCTTTCTCGTGTGCTCCACTCTTTAACGCCCGCAAAGCTATTGTACTCGTTAAAAGCATGCTCCCTACCACGGGACGGCTGATGAGTACTGTAGTCGTCACCTCTCCCAGTACCATCTGCCGCACCGTGCCACCGCGCTCCCTTGTACTCCTCTCTGGTAAAATCGATGCCTGAACCGTTTGCATCAGCGTCAGAAGCAGCAATGGCGGGGGCGCCACCAGGAAAGGCAGGATCAGTGGAAGCAGCAAAGGCTGGAGCAGCAGCAGACGCAGAAGAGGAGCCCCCGCCATTGACAGAAAGAACGCCAGCAGACCTGTTAGCAGCGCCGTTAGGAGCAACACCATCAGCAGCAGCGTAAGCAACAGCAGCACCATCAGCCGCAACACCACCGCCCCCAGCACGAGTGGCAGCAGGCAGAGAAGCCAGGGTACGATCCGTGATACTCAGACCAAACAAAGTAGCAGATGCAGCAGCAGATGCTGCAGCAGATGCGGCAGCAGCGGAAGGAGAAGGATGGGAAGGCATGGGTGGAAAGAGGGGTTGGATTGCCACGTTTTCTGGGTGCATGGATGCTGCTGCTGCTGCTGCTGCTGCTGGTGCTGGTTCTGCTGGTTCTGCTGCTGCTGTCGCAAATGCAGTGTGTTGACTCAAAGGAGGCGCTTCAGTGCTGCTGGTGGGCGAATCAGAGAGGAACGAGGAAACAGAGGGCAGGGCAGCAACAGAGAGAAGGGAGGAAGCAGAGGGTGAGGCAGAAGCAGAGAGAAGGGAGGAAACAGAGGGTAGGGCAGAAACAGAGAGAAGGGAGTGGAATAAGAAATGGCAGCAAGGGGGAGGAGAAGGAGAGAGAGGAGGAAAGAGAATAAGAAGCAGGGAGAGGCAACGAATAGCAGGGAAAGGCAACGAATAGCAGGGAAAGGCAACGAATAGCAGGGAAAGGAAAGGAAAGGAGCAGCAGGGAAAGGGAGAGCATGCGGACAATGCACCGGACAACACAAGGGGAAGACGAGGGGAAGACGAGGGGAAGACGAGGGGAAGACGAGGGGACGGAGACGGGCAAAGAGAGGAAGTATGACGTCCAGGAAGGAGGGGGGGGAGCAGGGTAGACCATGGCATGCACCAATGGAAGCACATGGCAAGTCGACTTTTGAGTCGACTCAAAAGTCACAATGGAAGCACATGGCAAGCCTGTACTGCAACACATGTTCAGCGCTCAGTGCTCACCCTCTCGACCCCACAACCAGAAGAACCTGCTCCAGAAGTCCCCTAATGCGATTCATCTCCTCCCTAACGTCAGCAGCATGGGCCCTCACGTCAGCAGCATGAGCCAGCCAATCCCTGCGCAGCAATTGGACCTCTGCCTGAACCGCCTTGCCCTGCTCCCGAACCTCCACTATCTCCCGAAGCAGAGCAGCCGAATCTCCTGCCGAACCTAACCCCGAGCCTCCTGTCCGACCCTCCCCGCCCCAACCATCCCCTGTTCCCCTTTCTCGGCCTCCTCCCCCCTCTCTTTCTCTCCCTCCTCCTCTCTCTCCTCCCCTTCCTTCTGCTGCCTCCAAGCCTCCCCCCCACTCCCCACTCCTCACCCCTTCCTCCTCTTCCCCCCTCCCCGCCCGCCCAAACAACCCATCTCGCAGGCCAGAATCAAATCCAATCCCGGATTCCCCAGTTTTAAACATCTCTCTCTCACCACTTGCATCCCCTCCCCCTCCACCTCTCTCTCCCCCTCTCTCTCCTCCTCTCACCCCCCCTTCCTCCCCTCCACCTCCTCTCTCCCTATACCCGTAACTGTCAGGGACAGAAGGGGCTGAGGAGGCAGCAGGGGAAGCAGGAGGAGCAGCAGCAGAGATCATAGCCGCAGCACCTGCCAGTGCTGCTACACCCCCCACACCCGCACTTACACCATTGCTCCCTCTCCCTGCTCCCTTCCCCCCCCTTCTCCCACCATCACTCCCAGCAGGAGTGGCATTGGCAGGAGCAGCAGCAGCAGCAGCAGCAGCGGAACCAGAACCAGAACCAGCAGCAGCAGCAGCAGCAGCAGCAGCAGCGGCAGCGGCAGCAGCAGCAGCGTTGGCAGCAGCAGTGTCGGCGGCACAGGCGGGGAAGAGGGGAGGAGTGGGGAGAGCGCTGCTGCTGGTGGGAAGAAAGAAAGGCGAGGCGGCGAAGGGCGCATTTCCCATAGTTGACCGCTGCTTGCTGGTGTGTGGGGGCGAGTTGGGCGCGGAGAGGGGGGGGGGGGAAGAGGGACAGCAGGGAATATTTTCCCACGGTAAAGAATGGCGACTCAAGATATGCTGGTGCTACTGCTGGGGAGAAAGAAAGGCAAGGCGGTAAAGGACCATTTCCCACGGTTGACCGCTGCTGGAGGGCGGACACAGGGGGGAAAGGAGGGGGGAAAGGAGGGGGGGAAGGAGGGGGGAAAGGAGGGGGGAAAGGAGGGGGGAAGGAGGGGGGAAAGGAGGGGGGGAAGGAGGGGGGAAAGGAGGGGGGGAAGGAGGGGGGAAAGGAGGGGGGGAAGAGGGGGAAAGGAGGGGGGAAAGGGAGGGGGAAGGAGGGGGGAAGGAGGGGGGAAGGAGGGGGGAAAGGAGGGGGGAAAGGAGGGGGAAAGGAGGGGGAAAGGAGGGGGGAAAGGAGGGGGGAAAGGAGGGGGAAAGGAGGGGGAAAGGAGGGGGGGAATGAAAAGGGGGGAATGGGGGAGGGGAGAGAGGGGGAAAGAAGCTGTTATAACTGAGCAAAGGGGAGAGGGGAGAGAGGCGAGGGGGGTAACGGTAAGGGAAAGGACACCAGTTATCAGCTGACAGCTGCTATATAGAGATGACAAGTCAACAGGTACCGATTACAGTGGGATTGGGAGCAGTACACCCTACCCTTTCCGCCACCCTTCCACCGCCCTTCCACCCACCCCCCTAACCCTCTCCACCGCCCTACCCGTTCCACCCCCCTAACCCTCTCCACCGCCCTACCCCTTCCCCACCGCCTTACCCTTTTTCAGCCTCCTCAGCAGCGGAGTAGGAGACGCAATACTTGGCCACTGTCCTCAGCAGATCAAACGGGCCCGGGAATATAATCTCTCCTCCTCCCCCCCCTGCTGCTCCCTCCTCTTCTTTCTCCTCTCCTGCTACCCCCTCTCCCCTTTCACCCCCATGCACACTCCCTTCGCCCTTCTCCCCCATCCCAGCAGCAGCACCAGCAGCACCAGAAGCACCAGCATCAGAACCATCAGCAGCACCAGTGGCAGCAGCAGCAGCAGCAGGAGCAGAGGAAGCAGGCCCGTTGTCCTCCTCCGACTGCGGTTTGAGCAGCTGCCAGTATGAGGAGAGGCGCAGGGCCGCCTCCAGCTTCGCAAAGAAGGGCGTCTGTAGGGGGGAATGGGGACAGAGGGGGGGTTGGGGAGAGGAGGGGGGAGGGGGGGGGGGGGGGGTTGGCAGAGGGGGGGTTGGGGAGGGGGGGGGGAAGGAAGAAGGATTCGCTTGAAGTGTCATCATGCTGAAAACTGAAGGCACGAGGATAAGAAGAAACTGTAACAGCGGCAGCGGCAGCAACAGCGGCAGCAACAGCTAGGTAAGTAAGGGATTTACCTTTCTGAGGTTCTCCTTGAGCGCCATGGCATTGTAAACGATGCGCACGAGAATGGGAAGAACAGTAACAGTAAAAGTAACAGTGGCAGCAACAGTGACAGTAACAGCACAATAAATAAGTTATTCACTTGTCTGAGGTTTTCTTTGAGCGCCATGGCGTTGTACACGATGGGCACGAGGATCAGCCGCAGGTGCCCCTGAGGGGTGTTCTCCTCCCCCAGCATCTTGCGCACCAAAACTTTCACCTGCCCGGAGGAGCATGGCAAGAGAAACACAGGGGGAGATGGCACAAGCGGACGGAGCCTAGGAGACAGCCAGCAGACGCGGAACGCTATGCTTGCTCCCCCTGATTTTGCAGGGTGTTTTTGAAAACTCTCATTAACACCCCCCAGGAGGTGATGGCACAAGCGGGCAGAGCTTTGGCAACAACCAGCAGATGCGCAATGCTATGCTTGCCAAAAGCCCTTCCCCCCACCCCCCCCCTGTCTCTCACTCACTCACCTCATGAGCGCTCTCGAACGCCCAGCGCCAGTACAGGAGGCCTTGGAGCAGCGTGAGCCCCCAGCCCTTCCCTTCACCCTCTCACCCCTCTCCCTCCTTCTCCCTCCCCGCACCCCACTTCTCACCTCGCGCGGACTCTCGAACGCCCAGCGCCAGTACAGGAGGCCTTGCAGCAGCGCGGGCGGGGAGGGCAGCGCGGAGGCAGCAGCAGCCATCCCCCTATAGTCTCCTTAACTCCCCCACTCTCTACCCTGCCAGTCTCCCCTCTCTCTCGCTCACCTCGTGCGGGCTTTCAAAAGCCCAGCGCCAGTACAGGAAGCCTTGCAGCAGCGCGGGGGGGGAGGGCAGCGCGGAGGCAGCAGCGGCGGACGCGGCGAGATCGGGCGAGATGGTGACGAGGCGGTGCTTCAAAGACGAGAGCTTGCGGCTGTAGTTGGCCTCAAACATTTTCTGATGAGGGACGGGGGGGAGGGGGATGGGGAGGGGAAAGAGGGAGGGGGGGGGGAGGGGGTGAGGAATGAGAGGCAGCAGCGGCAGAGGCGGCGAGATCGGGAGAAATGGAGACAACGAGGTGGTGCTTCAGGGACGAAAGCTTGCGGCTGTAATTGGCCTCAAACATTTTCTGCCAAGGGGGGGGGGGAAGAGCGGGGGAGGAAGTCGGAGAGAGGCGGGAAGTGGGGGATTCCAGGGGGAAGTGGGCGAGGCAGCAGCGGCAGGGAGAGCAGAGGAGATGGTGACGCGACGGTGCTTGAAAGACGGTGCTAGCGAACGGAGAAGACACCGACATGTCCTTCCTGACATTGGTGAAAAGGGAGAAGGGAGCGATCTTTTAGGCGCCTAAAAAATCTGACATTGGTGAAAGGGGAGAAGGGAGCGGCATCAAGACATCCCCCGTCTCCTGGTCCTCCAGCAGCGGGTATCGCTCCGCCTGGCCCACTGTCAGCCACAGCGCGCAATCTATCCCCTCCCACAAGGAAGAGCCACACAAAGAGCCACCTCACCCGCATGTGAATGAGCGGCATCAAGACATCCCCCGTCTCCTGGTCCTCCAGCAAGAGGTACCGCTCCGCCTGGCTCACTGTCAGCCACAGCGCGCGCACGTGCAGCCCCCCCGACGCGTGCTGCTGCTGCACCGCCATCCCCGCCGCCGCACGCTGCGCCGCCCGTACCGCCGCCTGTTGCGCCGCTTGTTGTTGCGCCGTCCGCTGTTGCGCCGTCACCGTAGGCGACGGCACCGCTGCGGCTGTCGGCGGCGTGGGCGGACGTCCTTGCAGCGCCGCTGGCGCCGCTTTCGGCGGGGGCAACTCTGGAGCGGAAGGGTCGGAAGATTCTAGCTTCCTCCTCCCGCCATAGCGTCCGCCGCTTCCGCCAGCACCGACGCCGCCGCCTGCGCCTTCCCCAGCGGCATCTTCCGCGCGCCTCTTACTCCCCGCTGCTGCCAGGATGAGGGGTCACGGGTAGATAGCGGCCGGAGGAGCCGGGGGGGGAAGGAGATAAGAGAAGCGGGGTAAAGAGTCTGGTCGGGCGAGAGAGTAGGCCGAACCGCCGATTAGCTCTCAAGAAAAATAGGGTCTCTCAAGTAGGGTCAGGAGATTCTGGGAGAAGATTCTGATACAGGGTGACGCGATTCAAGATTGGAAGCAGAGTGCAGTGCAGCAAGGTGTATTTTGAGTCGACTAAAAATACACGTGAAGCAGGATAGAATGCAGAGCAGCAAGGGCCGCGGGGGTAGTAGGTTAAAGCGGCCGGACGGAGGCTAGGAACGAAGCGCGTACCAGCGGAGGGAGGAACCTTCCCCGCGCCGCTGGGAATACTCATGATGATGCTGAATCTAGAAAGCCTAGTCTAGGTGTGTATCGGATAAGAATCTAAGTTCCGCGGCTGTTCGATTCCCGCGCCGGGGTAAATCTTCGAAGTAGACTCAAAATACCCTCGGGATGATTCGGCAGCGCCCGAGTAGAACCACCCTCCGCAACTCGCAGACTCCGTTTGAAACGACGCTGCCTGAGGCTTGGTCGGGTGTATAATACGTGTGATAGTAATTTCGTCTTGAGTCGACTCAACAAACTCGCAGCCTCCGTTGACGACGCAGCATGAGGCTTGGTCGGGTCACATGATGACGTCACCAGCGATGCTCGATAGTAGAATCAGAAAGGCCGCCGTCGTAAGATTTTTTAGACTTGGCGAACGACGCGTTTGCTCGGGAGACGTGAGTCAATATTGACCCCACCGGCGACGCTTGATACGAGATTGGAAACGCAATCGTCGTAAGTACCAGTTTAGTAGTAACGACGGATGATTTCAGACTAAATATCATAGAGTGATGCTGTCTTGGAGTCGTCGAGCTTCAGCTCCAGTTCTGGTAGCACTAGTCGTAAGTAGTAGTAGCACGATTGAACAGCATGTTTGTTTAAGTTCGGACGGATACTTTAGCCCTACAGGCGGCGCGGATTCTGAACAGCATGCGAGCTGATAGTGGTAGGGTTTGTCGATTTTGAGGAACCGTGGCAGAGAAGGCAGATCCTTGGGCTAGGATGCAGGGAAGCGGGACAGAGGGATGCTTGAGGTTTGAGATCCACATGTCAGTTGGAGTCCTCAGGAAAGACTCACCCAACAGAGGAGAATAATCAGCGATAGTAGCAGAGAAGATACCAGCCATGGTTGTTTGAGAAGTTCCCCACGCAACGGTAAGCCATTCTCGGGGGGACGCTCTGCTGCACCTCCCACCAACAGTGAACAAGGTGGTTGTAGATGGTGTGGTTACAGGACGGTTTAGTGCGGTCCACAGTGACAATTCACCTCGAGCCTCCCTCCGTTCATCAGATGTAGGACCTTGGCAATGACACGAGGACCCTCTACCCACCACAAGCGCGATTCACACTGTACACATGATCCACGATTCAGGCAAGCGATTTTTTTGTGCGGTGCGTGCATGTATCCTCGGCCCAAAACGCCCGGCAAAAGGGCCTGTACACTTCGGGGGCTGGAGTAGCCGAACCCTAGTCATTTAATGCGGGCGGTCTTGCCGTGTCCGGTGTGGCGAAACCTCATGTAACAGGCGCATGAAAATGCCGACCCCACATGAAACGGATCATGTTACAACAATTACAATTCACTACGATTATGGTACAACAGAGGTAGAACTACAACACTTCTGAAATTGTTCCACACAACTGAAACTGTTTCCACAATCGAACCCATTATAGCCCCCTCCTGACATAGGTACAAGTCAGCTTAACTATCTCCACAGAAACTAGCGATGTTGCGATCCCCCAACTTCCACATCGCCCAACAACGTCCTCCTCCTTTCTGTTGCTCATAGGTCCACCCAACAATGCTTCTTGTACGCATTGTCCACCTGCTCGTCTTCTCCTTCCAGCCTTTTGCACCGACTCTCTACACGCTCCTCTCCCCCCTTCTGATACGCACATAAAAGCTACGGCTTATAGACGACTTACAGATGACAACACCAAACACCTCTCAACTTGCGTCCAACCTCATCCCATCATCACTCCGTCTACCACATATGTTTTCACTGCGCAAGCACTCATAAAATGCAAGACGTTTATGCAAGCATGCCCTCACACCTTACCAAACCCGCAACGCGACCCCATGCCGACTACACAGCACCGCTTACACACACATCACAAGCGCACACCAGAGACCACGCAACAGATAACAAATAGACCACACATACTTAATCATGGCACACACCACGAATGCATATTATTGTACACACAAACACCACACTATCCTACTGATATACAACACAGAGCACACACACACGTACTCAAGCATACACAAACCAGAGAGGCACATAATTGAGCCGGTAGGGCACACACACATAAGCAAGTCCCAAACAGGAAGGCACATCAAGGCAAACACACACCCATCATCACGGTCAAACCCAGGGGAAACGCCCACCATAGCATACAAACTCATGGCACGCACCAAACAAATGGGAGTACTATTCATCGCCGCCGATCCGCCACGCCCCAGCTGGAAAGCAAGGAAACACAGGGACAGAGGGAAGGCACACCTTGAATGACACTATATACAGAGCATACGAAATAGCACCCACACTTGCATACGCATTCTCAGACATGGGCACACAGAATTGCCATGACACACTCTCCTGCTCCAGCACCAGCACCTCCACGTAATATGTGGTATAGGAGACACATGGAGGGGAAGAGACGGGGGTTTTAGAATGTCCTCATAATCTCTATCACGCCCGCAAGGCCATCCATCTCGGCATTCGCCTGCAGAACACGTTCACGGCCGATTGCCCTGTCCGCCGTGTCGCCATCTCTGTTGCGACTGGATGAAGCGTGAGGAGACAGCGCGTAATTCAGGTCGATGCTGAACGACCTGCGCTGCTTCGGGCTGGCCCTCTCTAGGCGCTTGATGATTTATGCATTTCAGATATTGAATAGCTCCTTAAGGTAGTGGGGACAGATGCATGTCACCTTCGCATAGGCGATCAGCAGGTATGTCGCTAGGAGTGTCACCCGTTGCATTGCCCTCGCACGCTCAGAAAGCTTGATGAAGAACAAGGGCTCTCCACCCGGCTGGCGTACAGGAGGGGGCTCGGCAGAGAGAGGATCGACGTCATCGGGCTCCCACGTTGGGTGGGTTTCGTCGATGCGGGCGAAGTCCTCGGCCAAGAGGGCGTCAGTACCGAATGCGAACTAGTCGATCTGTGGCCCCACCACCCAAAGGTCTTCGGTCTGATCGTTGGGGTCAGAGCTTTCGTACATGAGGTGCGGAAGGATTCGACTCCAGCTGCGGGGCAGGAACTTGGCGTGATGCCAGCACCATTGCATAGTGGCAGGCTCCACGTTGCCCCATGCATCGGTGATCCACTGCACGGTCTGCCATGCCTTTGGCTTCTTTGTCACATGCGACGCTAGTGATGACCGGAAGTCCCACAGCTTCCACAGCTCGTCAAGCCACCTGGATCGAAACCGCCGCTTGACGGTCGCGATGATACCCTGGTCCAAGGGCTGACAGTATGAGGTAGTGTAGTGGGGCTGATTGTGAGGTTGCTGAGCTTCCGCGTACGGAAGCCACATGCATCCTCTGTGATGGCCGTGGGTGAGAACATGTTATGAGAGGATGCATTGTCAACCAAGATAACGATGTGCCTCTGCTCAGCGAACATGCAGGCATTCACAGAATCAAAAAGAGAGGTGAACATCTGTAGTAGTAGGGGGGGGAGAACCAATGAAACATACAAGGGAGGGGGCTTCAGAATCTTCACGATGCAGGCAGGTCTCGAGAGAAGGTAATAGGAAAGTATTCATTGTATGCACCGGCATGTATAGAGCACACAATACCACTCACATCGTTGGTCATCCAACCCTTAATATTGTGGCGCCAGTAGACGTACGAGTTGAGGTCGAAGCGGATGTCGTTGAAGTCAGACGGGCGTCGCACTTTGGAGACGATGAGAGGGCGATACATGCTGGTGGCGTCAGTGTTGAACAGAAACCCCACATTAATGCGGTCCTTTGCAGCCTTACGACCGATGGGCGAGCCATCCATCTAGGTATGTCAACATTGCTGCCCTAGAAAGAGCGCGGTCTCGTCCCAATTGTACAAGTCATGAGGAATAACGCCGATTGCCTCGATGAGCTCCGGCAAGCGCTGTTGGCACTAATCGACGGCAGCCTTATCCGCGTCGAACGCCTCGCCTTTGCGTGGAAGATGTTGGAAACCCATGCGGTGCATGGCACGGTGACATCAACTGATGAAGCACTCGAAGGTGTCAGGGATGCCATACTCAGCGCGCAAGACCAGAGCATTCGGGCGAATAATCGCCAAGATGATGGGGATGCCAGCATCTTCCGCGCCATTCACCCATACCTTGAAAGCTCTCTCCAGGTTAGGGTAACGACCTTTCCGCAAACGGTTTGCGTACTATGCTGCAGAAGCGGCTTTCCTTATCCGCCTGGTGAAGAATCCTCCCCGCTGTGCTGCGGTCGGGAACGATCCCGAACCTCGTGAAACACCAACGGGCGAGATCCTCCTGGCGCCAGGATTGGTGAGTTTCCGCTTGGGGACAGATTTTGCGCTTCATGTCCAACAAAATATGGGCCCTCCTGTGCAGGCGAGGCAGGCGACGGGAGCGCGGGGCAGTCATGTTGTCAGTTGGGCAAAGAGCGAGATGGGTGGGATTACGGGGTGTTGCTTGTGGCTGTTCTAATTGGTTTGGCTGAGCTCACTCCCATGCATTTGAAGTTGGTGGAACACCCTGGTGAATTGCGTTGGCAAACACAGACGTGTTCCTGGGTTCATTCATCTGTACACCTGTTTCTGTTGCAGCAAGAAACTTCTATATTTACGTGGCGTGTTTACAACTCGTTGGCTGACGATAAGCGTTCAAGTAACTCCGCCTGGCGAATTTTTTTTGCTAACGTAATCTTCGAGAAGAATCTCATTGTTCGATGCAAAATCAGTGCGCAATCTTGAACCGTGCACACCTATGGGTCGTTTCATGTTGAGCAGTAAATGTGCATATACACTAGGGGATAAGAGCAGGGTGTATACATCATTGGGTCCTTAACCGTGATTGTGCGAGTAGCGCGGATGTCTGTAAGAAGGATCATGTGTACACCTGCAGCATCGCTGCCATATTTCACGCGGTACGGCACAGTACAGTGGTGATATTTTCCTTCGCATTTCGCTGGGATGTAAAGAATTCAGCAGAGCACAAGGGAGGGACACTTCCATGAAAAGCAAGGGACTGGTTGGGGAGGCTGCATCCCCCACCTGGGGAACCCGGAAAAATTACCCAATGAACGTTACCCATTTCCAACAGTACTCTTCAACGGATTACCCCTGCTGACTGTGTTTCTGGAAACTGACCTGTTTGTTCGTAAGTGACACAAAATCAGGAGTGGAAACAGCTACATCAGAAACACCAACGAAGAGTGCGCGTGACCAGAAGGTTCCAGCTCCTCGCATTGAAAAGAGTTGCACACAAACTCACACTGAGCATGGATGCGGACATAATTGACACCTTGCGTCTCACGCGTCTGCTCTACACTTTTCAGTAATCGCAACTCGAATACACTTACGTAGGTTTCCACCCTTTTGCATGCTGGCGGGTGGGAAAGGGATAGAGAACCTGAACCTTGGTACTTGTGTAGCCAGTTGCCTTGTAGAAGTTTAGTCAGACAATCTCGGAATTGATTCCGGGACGGATGTTTTCGAATTGTACCCTCAAAGCTCCGGCTGTTTTTTCACAGGATCCGAAAAGTGTCCGGATCATTTCAGCCTTGACACCCCCAGAAACCCGGACTCCAGACCAAAAACATCAAGAAATTCCGGAGAAGAACGATCCGTGGTGGTGTGGTGAATGATCCGTTAAGGATTGGTTCCCCTTTTTGTTGTAGATTTGAAGTTTTTCCTGCTGGATGCGAAAAAAATAAATAAAAAAATCAGATCTTGAACTTCGGACTTTCTGGTCCATACAAACCAAGGGGAATGGAAGAGAAGGTTCCCATGGGGTCGAGCACTCATACCGCTGGTGGTGTGACTTGTCCGTTGGCTAGCCCATCATAGACCACCTGCCGCGGTGGGTGGAGTAACTGATGAAACTTCGGCGGTGGCGTTTGTACCCGCTGAGTCGAAATGTTTTGTCGTCGAGCTGTACCGCTAAAAACACCTTGTGAAGGTTCCCCGCCCCAGATTGCCTACCTGAACTGGATGCCACTTGTGTACAGTAACAATATCGAATGCTCTAGAAGGGATCTCATCACTCATGAAACCAAGATGAAAGAATGCTGCCAAAGATCCTCGAAACAAGAGGACCAATGGCATTTGCAGCTGACAAGACGGTTTCGGGTTTTTTATTTAAAAAAAAAAAAAAAAAAAGAGCCGACGAAATCGTCTTAGGGTTGCGGAGCTATATAGTATAAACGTTACGATAAAATACTTCATTGAATTCTTTGTTTTTTTACCATGATAATTATTGGTTGAAAATGACTTCAGCCAGTATACTATTTCGACATTGCCCGTTCAAAATCAAAGCACATAGCATTCAAGATTGTAAGTAAATGAACGTTTTCTGTATTTTTATAGTATTCTAGTTATAAACATGTCATGACTACAAAGAGTGGGGCAGGTTCTTCTATTTCCATGTATGAAATCCTTATGTTACTTTTCTGATACATCTACGTCTTCAACTGTATTGTTATATTATGCTACAGTATTCCTTCATATTCGCTTTCCTTTTCGTTTTAGTACTGTATCGCCACTTTAGTTACAGTGGCGAAAGTGTATTGTCGATCTGATTTCCCTGCCCAGTGGTAAAGGTTGACACCTGGCAGGTTTTGTTTTTTGCGCCTAGTGGCGAGGCCCTTCACGCGCGCAATTTTCTGATGGGCAAGAATACGGGAAACACTGGGGCCGTCTAGTGACATCGAATATGTTGCCACTCGCGCGTGCCAGTTCGGTCAAATCGCGCTTGTCGTGTTTAAATGTTTCATCTACAACGAATTCACACGGTTTAGTCTTTTATGGAGCTGGCGATGCGCGGAACAATGAAAAATTGAACTTGTAATTCAGTCCTCATGAGTGCACCGCGAGCAATAGATTAAAGCCCGACCGGCAGGTTGCAAGTCCTCTTTTCTCGAGATGCTGCACCTTGAGGCCCTCCTAACCGAGCAGCTGGCATCAAACTGCCAAATGCTCGCGAAGGATAACAACTGGGCAGGACTGGGGGCCTCTCGGAACCTGGCAGTGCAAACCTGCGGATGGGGCTGGGTGGGGGGTAGAAACCTGAATTTGTATTTTGCAGTGTGCGTGGGAATCGCGAAACAAAAATGTGATTCGTATTTTTTTTGTCTCACTGTACCGAACTATATATGCGTCAAACAATATCCGGCTTGTTTTTCCGAAACCGGTCAGGTCAAAGGGTTGGTTGTGATCGAAACAGCCAACCAATTCTCGTTCGTTATAACTAGTTCTGAGATGGTATCATGAGTAGGGTGTAGGTTGGTTCTCATTATAGTCATTCGTTCTAACTCTGAGATGGAATCATGAGTAGGTTAGGTCCCACCCGCCCACCCGCGCTTCCGTCTTAGTTCCTAGCTCCTAGCCGCCTTGTTGCCTTGCTGATCCCACGGCCCCGTCACCTAGCGCCTAGCCCCCACGCCCCCGCTCCCTTAGCTCCTAGCCGCCCGTGGCCCCGTCGACCCCGTCACCTAGCGCCTAGCCGCCCGCGGCCCCGTTGCCCCGCCCCGTCGCGCCTAGCCGCCCTGCTGGCCCCCCCCTGGCCCCGTCGCCTAGCGCCCAGCCGCCCCGTGGCCTAGCCGCCCCTTCGCCTAGCCACCCCGTGGCCCCGTAGCCCAGCCGCCCCGCGGCCTTGTCGTCCAGCCGCCCCGCGGCCCTGTCGTCCCAGCTGCCCCACGGCCCTGTCGCCCAGCCGCGCCCCGCGGCCCCGTCGTCTCAGCTGCCCCGCGACCCCGACTCCCAGCTGCTCCGCGGACCCGTCGTCCCAGCTGCCTTGCGGCCCTGTCGCCCAGCTGCCCCGCGGCCCTGCTGCCCAGCCGACCCGCGACCCGACGCCCTGCTGCTACGCGGCCCCGTCGCCCAGCCGTCCCGCGGCCCCTTTGCCCAGCTGCCCCGCGGCCACGTCTCCCAGCTATTCTGCGGCCCCATCGGCCCTGTCTCCCAACTGCTCAACCGCCGTACTTCCCGGTCCCCGCCCGCTTCACCTGCCCTCTCTACCGTCCTGCACCGCGCCCCACCGTACCGCACCGCCCAGCACCGCACAGCACCGCACTGCACTGCGCCCCACCGCACTGCATCGCGACCCACCTCACTGCACCGCGCCCCACCACACTCTACCGTACAGCACTCCTTCCCACCGTTCCTCGTCACTCCGTCGCTGCCTGTTCGCGGTTGCAGCGGCCTCCATCGCGCACTCAGGTCTCCGTTTTGACGCGAAGGGTCAGCCGATTGAGTTCGATTCCAGGCTCGTCGATCTCCGCCGTCACCTCACTGGTTAGTTGCAGGACGGCCACTCTCTGGCCGTCCACATTGACGGTACGCTCCCCTGCCCTGAACCCCCTATTGCTCTCCCCGCTGACCCTACGACTGCTGACCATGAGTCCGCCGCCGCTGCTGCCCTTGCCCGTGCTGTCTGGCTGTCGCGCGATGCTGTTGTTCAGCTTGCGATTAGCCATGCCCTATGTGAGAGTACGACCCCGTTACACCAATTTCCCCTTTCCATATTTCTTTCTATCTCATTCCTCTTTTTATCCTGATTCATTTGGTCTTTATCTCATCTCATTTGGTTTCCTATTCCTCATTTTCCATTATCCTTTGGTTTATCATGTTATTATAATTATATCACCGACCTGGCTCGGGATGTACTGGCGCGCTATATCTAGCGTAGTCCTGCAGTAATCCCTTCTAGCCAATAGCCTCGCGTGGCTATACGCAGGGTGATTCTATTTCTAGAAGAGTCTATTTCCTTTGGATAGGATAAACCTGGTTACCTGATGTACTATGGAAGTATAAAAACACCTTGTACTGATTGATAATGCAACATTGAGCAAACCTCATTCGATCCTGTGACACTTGGTTATCAGAGCCAAGGTTTCAGCTCAACGCTTAACCGCTGGGCCCCCAGGAGCAAGCGGAGGATGGAGTCGAAACTTCAATTCCTGTAAGTACAATGCACTTTCATTTAAGTTTCGACTCACCTCTCGCAGTTGCGAAGGCGAAGGCGAGATGCCTCGCCAACCGTTCGATGGACTGCATCGACGGAGCCGATTTTTCGCAGGGGCAAACGGCCTCGACCTCGCGAACGCGTCAGTTCTGGCGGAACACTCCCTACGACATTCGGAGAAGGTCGCAGTTCGCCACAAGACTTGGAGTTGCGCGGAAATCTGCGGAGCTTCGACCGACCACATCCGTCCGATGGAGGACCGACGCTTCAGATCGACCGAAGCGAGAACGAAACCTTCTTAGCGAGTTCTTCGCTCGTGAATGGGAACGGGACCTCGCAAGCCGCGAAGTTTTTCGGATTGTCTGATCGTTCGACAGCCGACATCGACGACCGAGAATTGCTGCAGGAAACGAGTCAACCCGGGCGCCGAAAGCTGCTAAACACGACTCAGGAGTATCCTCAGATCGCTTGGAGTTTGGACCGTCGGATCGACTTCTACTTCAACGGACGAGATGGAGCGCGACTTCTGCACGAAGGGAGAATGACGCGCAGAACCAGAAATCAGCCGCCTTCGACAGCGTCGACCACATCGGGACAAATTCGAATTCCTTCATTTGGTGACGAATTTGGCACGCAAATCATCTGCGGAGTCAGAAATCTGCCAGAGTATTACCTAGTTGGTAATAGCTGCAAGCAGAAAACTGACAGGAGAACGTGGATCCTCGGATCGTTGCGGAATCAACGGCACGAATGCAGTGAACCCGTCTCGTCAAGGCCAGCGAGACACTACTTCGTAACAGGAGCTGAACGATTCGTCTTCATCAAGAATCTCAGCCATCCGAAGTGATTGATTGGAGCAGTCTTAACATCGACCTCACGAGGCGACACACCAATCATGCGTCACGATTCCAGGTGTTAATGACCTGCGTGGAAGAAAATTCCGTGCATGTCATGATGCTTGACAGATTGGGGAGTAATTAACCTCAAATCCGGCAAGTACTCGTTCACTAGCGACCCTACGGCACATGCATTGGAGGCGATTCTACTAGAAGCCGAAGCGTTACAAGCACATCAGCGTTTTTTCGACGATGCAGGAGAATGCCAAACAACACAAGGTGTCAACAAATGAGGGAGATGCGGACTACTACAACACAATCACGCGCTCTACCGACCGTACATCGGAGGCACGGATGAGCATACCAGGAATTGCTACCCATGGATACATTGAGGGGAGAAGCAAATTTCTCTTCATACCCTCAAATGAAACAATCAGCGGCAGCAATGGAGCAACACATGTGTACCAAAATGCACGTGTTCCTGGTAGTTACGCTTGTAACACCCATCAGCAACACTCTACTGGGAAGGGGGAGTTGATGGATTCTCCTTCAACCGGTACGAGTTGAGAGAATTCTCTGCAGCAGCTGCCGCCGTCGCCGTCGTCGCAACCGCCGCCGCCGCCGCAGCAGAAGACTCGACACAACAGTCACAACCAAATCCTGATGGATGATTCTCCCCTCATTGGAGATAATGCTGGATTATATTCCGTAGATCGTAAAGTCCCGGCCAGGCGCATTACTATGATTTCCAGCTAGTGGGAAGGAGATACCACTATGTGAGGACACAAAATGGCAATGCCATATACCCTCAAGAGCAGGAGATATTTGCTCTTATGAGGATGGGAGGACTACGGTACTCTACCGGTATACAAGTCCTCATGGCCTATGGCTTCCTTAAAGTCATAAAACCTGCGTCGCAACCAATCCATCATCAGCACCGACTCCACGGAAGCAGATAGGCGTGGAATGGAGCGCCGACGCCACTCTGGATAGTGGACTCCGCGTATCTCCAACAACACCCCTGTTTGCCGAAATGGAGCAGACTTCAACATCGATGCTGAGTAGCTGAGACTTCTTCGCCATCAACGCTATTTCAAGGACAGTAACAGAATGAGACAACACATGTAGGCACCAGAAGACCTATCCCAATATGTGCGCCCAGACACCGATGCCTACCTATGGCCTCCGTGCTAAAATGGAAGTGCATAAGGTCATATTGGATTGGCTGTCAGCAATGCTCATTTGGAAACAGGAGAGGATAATTTGGGAATACCCCTAATATTCCCCGATGTCCTAACCCATCACTGTGGGATATCTACGCAGCAGAGATTCCTTGCTTGAGCAACCACCGAGGGAAACTACTTGGTGCCGATTCTGGAGGTTACCAGCTCCGCGTTTATGGTACCAACCCCTCGCATGGTTCTGAACACAAGGGAGACGCTGAGCAGCACTTCACATGCGCTGTTGTACTCAAGGCAGTATGACTAGCAGACCGCGTGATGGATAGAATTACTACTAGTGATTCTGCTCTCCATTCCGAGTGGGTACGACTAGCGACAACACTACGGCATGGACCAGCATTCGACAGAAGCTGCATGTATCGGATACAACACAGCGACAGAAGTAGTATTATGACATGACTGCCATACCACCAACACTTGGTGATCTTCATTCGTGGACCAGATGCGCAGCTCGTACAACATAGCCATTCATCTGCACGTTACAGCACACTGTTCCAACCACTCAAGTCTCCAACTACAATTTGCACTTGCCCATATATCAGTGACGGCGATACACACCATCCTTCCTTGCTCCGTAGCCTGCTCACTCCGTAGCAACAGACAGTTCTTGCTACAGTCCAACTGACTTCCGATTTCATCGCCATCGTCCACCATCTTGTACATCGACCACACAAGCACCTCTTGGACATCCAACAGCGGCAGAAGCACTTGACCACTTATCACTACAGTCATCCACACCATAATCTCGACATCAGCCATATTCCATCCAAGCTTTAACCTTGCTTCTGCGGGTCTATCATCGTTGAAGCACATGTTACTCCTGTTACCTTCCGCTTCCGCCAACCAGCCACTTGGAAGATCCATAACGCCTTCCATACCAGCTTCTTAAACCCTATCAAGACCAAACATGCTCTACACCGAATGCCAACCAACGTCGCCGCCCGTGTTCATCCACGCCATGGGACAACTACGTGCTTGGACATCGTCGTCGTCAGAATGGCACTCTGGAGCTTCTTCTTTGCTGGAAGGATTCTGACACTTCTAAGGCTGTGTCTCTGAATCCGACTTGGGTAACGCCCGTCGTCCTCTTCGCGACTACCTTGTCAAGCAGGGTGTTACGTCTACCACCCAGCTTTGAGGGGGGGAAGTGTGAGAATACGACCCCGTTACACCAATTTCCCCTTTCCATATTTCTTTCTATCTCATTCCTCTTTTTATCCTGATTCATTTGGTCTTTATCTCATCTCACTTGGTTTCCTATTCCTCATTTTCCATTATCCTTTGGTTTATCATGTTATTATAATTATATCACCGACCAGGCTCGGGATGTACTGGCGCGCTATATCTAGCGTAATCCTGCAGTAATCCCTTATAACCAATAGCCTCGCGTGGCTATACATAGGGTGATACTATTTCTAAAAGGGTCTATTTTCTTTGGATAGGATAAACCTGGTCACCTGATGTACTATGGAAGTATAAAAGCACCTTGTACTGATTGATAGTGCAACATTGAGCAAACCTCATTCGATCCTGTGACACCCTACCCCTGTCCGGCACCCTCTTTAAGTCGGTCAAGATTGCGCAGGAGTTCCTAGGTTGTTGTCGAGCGTTAGTCCTCTGCCTCTACCGTCCGCCTGATCCTTCCCATGCTCTTCCCTGATCTCGTGTCTTTCCCTACTGTCGCTGACCGAGCTACGCATCTGCGCACGCTTGACGCTAGCTGGCGCGCTGCCTGCACTGAGGCCCAGGTTCGTGTGTTCCAGCCCCCTATCTGCTCTACCCTTTACCTGCTTGCCACCTGCCTCCCCGACCGCCTTGCCACTGCCCGCGACCACTTTCTTAGTCTGCACCCCGCTGACCTCACCCTCTCTGACTCTGTCGACACCCTGTCGGCCATAGAGACCCGTCAGCGCTCTATCACTCAGTCTAGCGGTTCTGCACTTGTCCCTATCTTTCAGGGTTGTGCTCCTGCCCAGTGCACTTACTCTGACGGTTCTGCGGCTGTAGCTGAGACAGCCCCTGCTGCTGAGACCGCTGTCGCGGTGGCAGCAGCGCAGTCCTGTTATGGAAAGGCTCGCCGCCCCAAGGCTGGGCGCGGCGGGGGTAGTGGAGGTGGTGGTGGAGGTGGTTCGTCCGCTGGTGGTAGTACAGACGAGGGGGCTGGGGCTGGTGCCTCGGAGCAGCAGCCCCAGCGGGAGCATCAGCAGGCACCACAGATTGACCGGCAGCAGCTGCAGCAGCCACAGCAGCAGCAGCAGTCGCAGCGGATGGTCGGCCGCCTCCCGCCTAGGTGGCCAGGCGCGGGTGGAGGCAGTGGTGGTGGTCGCGGTGGTCGTTCTCGTGGCTCGGCGTCGGGTGGTGGTGCGAGGGACGGGCGCTGCCAGTACCAGCTCCAGACCGGTCCTCGCCGCGACCTCGTGTGTGGTAAGACCGGTCATACCCCCACTCGCTATTTCATTCGCATGGACGACCTGTTTCGTCTTCGCTTCCGCACCGCGCCGGACCTCCCCGACTGGCACAGTCTGCTCCGCCGTGGTGTTAGGATCTTTGATATGGACATGGATGAGATTAGCTCTGCATTGTATGTGCTATATGTCGATGACTCTAGTGTGACTGGTTCCTATTACCCCGTGTTGACTAGTGTAGGTGTGTCCAGTGTGCCTAGTTTAGGCTCCCCTGCTGCATCAGGCGTAGGACCCTCTGCTTTGTCTAGCCTTGGCTCCACACTAGCTCCACCACCCCCAGCCGCCACTGCCGCGCTCTCCTTCACTCTCAACTCGGGCGCGTCTCGATGCTTCTTTCGGGACCACACTACGCTTATGCCGCTCGCCGTCCCTGCCGCAATTACCCTTGCAGACCCTTCCTTTGGTCCGGTAATCACCCGTAGTTCCACTACTCTCCCCCGTAAGGCAGTTCCTTCAGGCTCTCTTATAGGCCAGCACATCCCCTCGTTCTCTCGGAACCTAGTTGGCGTCGGCTGTCTTCAGGACCTCGGCGTCACCACTACGTTCCCTGGTCACGAGAGGTACGTTGCCTGTACCGAGGCTGCCACTGGTGCCCCACTCACCACGTTCCCCCGGGAGCCAGTGTCCGGCCTGTTGGGATGCCCCCCCAGGTGGCAGCGTCTACACAGGTTGCTGCGGCGTATTCGTGTTGGTCGCTTACTCACCCGTCGTTTCTATGGCACAACCTTACGGACACCCCGCTCTCACCCGTCTCCGTCACATGTCTCAGCACCGTCTTGTCTTAGGTCTCCCTGCGTCGTTCCCCGCACTCCCCTCCTCGGCAGCGCCTCCGTGCACCCCCATGCGTCGAGGGACGGCTCCGCCGTGCCCCTCACTCCGCCTCGTTCCCCCCCACCAGTGCACCGTTACAGACCCTGCACATGGATGTCTGGGGCCCCTTCCTAGTCCATGGGCCACATCGTAAGCGTTACTTCCTAGTGCTTGTCAATGTCTACACTCACTACACCACCGTGTTTCCCTTGGAGCGGAAGGCCGACGTGCCTGCCGTTCTTATCCTGCGCATGTGCCTGCGCATGTGCACCGTGGCTTGTCTCTGCGCATGTGCAACGTGGTCTCCCTGTGTTGCGTCTTCACTCTGACCATGGTGGCGAGTTCGCCTCTGGCTGCCTTGGTCGCTTCTGTCATGCAGAGGGCATCACCCAGACGTACAACCTTCCAGGCTCCCCGCAGCAGAATGGGGTCGCTGAGCACCGCATCGGTTTGGTCATGGAGGTGGCTCGTACCTCCATGATCCATGCCAGTGCACCCCATTTTCTGTGGCCGTTCGCCGTTTGCTACGCCGCCCACCAGCTCAACCTGTGGCCGCACCCTCAGCGGTCGCAGGTTTCGCTGACCCTCCTCTGGACCGAGTCTCCTGGTGACGCGTCTATGCTACATATCTGGGGCTGCCTTGTTCATGTTCGTGCCTCCACCACGGACAAGCACACTGCCTGCACCGTCCCCTATGTCTTTCTAGGTTTCCCCCTCGACTCGTCTGACTGGCACTTCTACCACCCGCCATCTCACTGTTTTCTTTCACTCTCGCGACGTCACCTTTGACGAGTCCGCCTCCTTCTACCACCGCTTTCCCCACCGTGGTCCCCCGGTCACTCCCCCCGTTCCTGGTCCCCCCCCCTCACCCGGTCGCCCCTGCTCCTCCCCCTCCCCGCCTTGCCCCATCTGGTGTGTCTCACGTCACCCCCCTCCCATCGGTTGTCCCTTCCGAGGGGTCTGCTGACTCTCGCGGCTTGGCGGAGTCCCTTCCCCCACCTGTCCCTTCCCCGGACTCTCCTCCCCTGTCACCGCCGTTGCTGTCCCAGTCGCAGTCGCCTCCGCAGCTGCCGTCGCCACCGCAACTACAGCCGTCGTCGTCACCGCCGCTAGGGTTTGTGCGTTCTGGGGGTGCCGGAGCGGGTACTGGAGCGGGTTCCCGTTCTGTGCGTGCTGGCGTAAGGGCTTCACGAAGGGAGCTGTGGTCCTGCTGGAGGTTCAGGTGTCTAGGGTTTAGGGTTTAGGGTCTAATTGTGCAACAGTCGTCGCAGTCGCCGCCGGTGTCCGCTCTTCGCCTCCTCGGCCTTCCTTCTCCTGACCGCCCGCCGGTGCCTCCTCGTCTGCCGGTCTATGGCCCTCTGTTTCCTCCTGTGGACTCTTCTCCAGCTCGTTTCCCTTCTCGTTCTCCTCCTGTGTCTCCTCCCCTCTCTCTTGACCCGACTCCTTCGTCTCACATCTGGGCTCGTCGTCCGTCTCGTGCTCGTCCTACCTCCCCTATTCCGCGTTCTCACCCTATGTTGCTTCGCTCCCACGTGTCTCGTGCTCCTCCGCTCCTCCTGTCTCCTCCTCCGTCGTCGGTCACTGTGGCCCCGCCTCCGTTTTCTGACTTCCTCCGTGTCGCACGTCCGCTTGTTCCTCGTGTCCTTGCCTCCCTTGTTACCGACCCGTCCGTTCCTGTCTTGAGTCTGTCGGCTCTTGTTGCTGCTGTCACTGACTTCGCCACTACCCGCTGCCTTGACTACGCACCGCTCTGGTCTCTGACCTTGCCTGCCCTCCGTCCGTCGGGGGTGTGGCTGCCCTTGGCAGTGACGTCCTAGAGGACAGATAGTACGAGCTCGCTTTCCTGTCAGGGGCCGCTCCCCATCTCTGTTCCATGCTGCTAGTCCCTGAGGGTGACCCAGACGCCCTTGACATCCCGACCCCTCGCACCTACGCTGAGGCCACCTCGGGACCTTGGACCTCTCAGTGGATAGCTGCCATGGAGCACGATGGCATCTTGGAGATCCACTGGTACCTTTGTCAACGCAGTTCCCCCACCTGGGGAGAACGTAGTCGATGGCCGATGGCTCTTCAAGGTGAAGCGCCCTCCTGGAGAGCCGCCCGTCTTCAAGGCGCGCTACGTTGCTTGTGGCTTCAGTCATCGTGAGGGGGTTGACTTCTTTCAGACCTTCGCCTCGACCCCGAAGATGAGTTCTCTTCGGGTACTACTACACGTAGCAGCACAGCGTGACTACGAGCTGCACTCACTCGACTTCTCCACAGCTTTCCTACTTCTATCTGCGCGAGCTACACTAGCGCCGCCAGGTCCGCGTAGTACACTTGACCTTCGGTGCCAACATAGCTAATACCGTATTCCCCCGTATAAAACACCCTATGGTGTTAATAAAAATGCAGCAAAATTTTAGGCAGGGTGTAATTAAAGGCCAAAAAAATAAAACACCCAGGAGTTATGGAATGTGCATATGCATTTTTATATTGGAATTCAGGTGTGCATGTTTCACTACCTTCATTTCAGTCAGATACCCACTTTTGGTCATCTCATTGCATACCGAACAATATTGCCCATCTACATGCCACATTGGCACTGAGCGTGCAGTGTCAGAGAGGATGCTGTCAGAACAACCAATCAGGACACGTTTGATTTGGCAGAACATTGAACATTGAAATCCGATTGCGCCTTCGGATTTCAATTTTCTGCGTGTTTTTGTTTTCATTCGGGCAGATTCATCTCCTAGCTACAGTGGCGGAAACAATTGTCCGTATGTTTTGCATTAATTTGGGTTTTTTTGGCCTTAAGACCACTATTCATTAAACCTTAATATTTTATGGCGGTACGATTTGGGAGGGGCACATAGTGGATGTGTTCATAGCACAAAGATCCAGAATAGTTCTTTGGATCTAACTCATATCCCAAAAGATATACGAAGGGTACATACGGACAAATAGTTCCAAGCAGAGAGAGCAAACTTCAAAGTGTGTTTCTAGTTCCTAGCCCACCAACCTTTGGCCTTGAACACCGCCCAGACCCTCCTAGGCGAGTTGTCGACGAGGCTAGAGCAAACCTCGGCTTGTAACTTCTTCCATTCTTCCTGGACCAGCTCTTAAAGCTCCAGCATTCTAGAGGAAGGCCTTTTATGCTTGGCTAGCTCCCTTTTCAAGTAAGCCTAGAGGTTGAGGTTTGATGAGAAAGAAGGCCACTCTAGGGCTACATACTCATGTTCTCCAAGTTATTCCTGCACTAGGCATAACAAATTCTTGGGGCCATTGTCTCAACCGAGATGACCTTAGGGGGGAAAATACTAAAGAAATGGAGGGTCAATTCGAGTTCGTCATGCAAAATGCCCACATGCAGGGGCCTCTCCATGCGTCCGTCAATCTTGTGTATGAACCCCACCTCCACACATGTCGCACATCCCCACACCATCACCGATCCTTGTCCCCATGGTTTACTGTCTGTTTGATTTGGTAGTGCTGAAAGGGTTGTGCCTTCACGAATCCAGGCAAACGTGTGGCCATTGGAGCTGAAGCAGTTGATGTTGGTCCCATTTGACCATATCACATGCTTTCGAACACTAATTGTCCACTCAGCATGCGACTCCACGAATTGCAGCCGGCCCCTGATATTTTTCCATAACAGTCATGGCTTCTATGACTGTTGCACCGTGACTAGACCCACAGACCCTAGTGTGTTTTTAATGGTGCAAGGGTGCACAGTCAACTGTGCAACGTTACCCTCAGTTTCGTGGTGTCTACGCTAGATTTGGCCGCTCTATTCGTGATTTTACCCTACAATGGTACGACGAAGACGATCTGTGATAAGATGGGCCCAACCGGCTAATTGCATCTTTGGCCACACCTCACCAGGGCTAGTCTCAAAGATACCATTCATTCCAAAATCGTCCACAATACTCTTGTCTATGCCCAACTTTTTCACGATTTTCCTAGAGCTCACCCCCTTATGCAAAATGGTGGGTCCAGGAAGAGTGCAAGAAGTTCCCTGCTGGGGTTAGTTCTAACCTCGTAGGTAACATGCCTAGGAGGGTGCGGGTGGTGATCAATGCCAAAGGTCGGTGAGCTATGTACCAGAAACGCAGTTCTTAAGTTTGCTCTCTCTGCTTGGAAATATTTGTCCGGATGTACCCTTTGTATATCGTTTGGGATATGAGTTAGATCCAATGTACTATTCTAGATATTTGTGCTATGAACACATCCACTATGTGTCCCTTCCAAATCGTACCACCATTAAACATTAAAGCTCAATGTATAGTGGTCATAAAGCCTAAAATCCCAAATTTATGCAAAACATACGAACAATTATTTCCGCCACTATAAATAGGTGCATTGCAATGGTCACTAGCTCATTTTCCCCACTCACTTTGACGTGCATACGATTGCCGTAGCAAGAGTGGAAAAAATGAATGGCAGCGCACATCTATGCACCGCAAAATTCTAGTGTTTCCAACTAAAAATGGATATTCTGGGTGGCAGGGGGGTGTTCAAAAGTTTTCATGTCTGAGAGTAGGGTGTTGTGTATATCCATGAAAAATATACACCCATACCCGCTCAAGCTACCCAGGGGAGCTTAATTCCGGCGGGTGATTTATACGGGGGAATACGGTAAAGATCATCAGCGGCAATGTGTACAACTTGGTCTAGTTCCTATAGCTTTCGCTTGTTAGAACCTTGATTGTGTACTATATCTTATATTTTCCTGATTGGCCTTGTGGCTCTTGTTCCAGTGGCTGGGCTAGTAGTGCCGCCCTTGGTTACTCTTGTTTAGTTTGTACTCTCGCTGACTGGTCTTCGGACCCTTGCCTCAGAGGTTGGACTAGTAGTGCCACCCTGAGCTGCGTGTCTCTTGCCCGGCACTACCCTCATCTAGCCTAGGGGGTGTGTCAAACATATATGTATATGTTACTATAGGCTAGATAGGTGCGTACTCTTAGCGAGTACAATCCCTTAGATAAAACCATCCTGTATCTCACATTCTAGCTAACAATTCTACTTTGAGAGGCTAGTAGGGAGAACAGACTCGGGAAGGTCACGCGTCGGATTTTGTAGTCGCCTGCTGCCAAGCCAACTTTGCCGCCGCGCTGGCATGTCGCGACAACAACTTGACCGCCGGGGGTTCGTTCGAACTTGGAGGGGTTGAATCTATCGACAAGTCATCTGGAACATACGCGTTTACAGATTCATTTCCAATATGATGGTAAAATCTCATGCGGAAAAATGCCACTACAACACAAAAGGGGGGCCTTCAAATGGTTTAGCCTAAAAAGCGGGTCCTCGCGAGGTATTCGCGATAAAAAGCCCCATGGTCCCTCTTTCGGGGGGGTATTCATGCCGGGAGATTACGGTAGTCACGCCTGACGCTACTATAGAAGTTTCAATGCTTACACGGTGAATGTCCTGCTAAGACAAGCATAGCATCTCCTAGTAAATCAATACGTGCACATACAAAGTATGATCAACAAGATGCCGTATTCCCCGGGATATACGCCCCTCCGTAGGTTAAGACCTATGGGCTTTATCTCGTGCTTTGGGTCTTATAGCTAATATTTGATCAAACGCCACCCCTACTTTTTAGAAAGTGTGTGTTGTATACGCCACGATTGGTTTTACGGTCACTCGATAGATTGCTCGATGTCATGTTCCAAAAAAAACCATTCCATCAGCCTCCTTAAAACAAAATTGTTGATTCGTCAGTGTTGCATAGCCAAAGCTCGCATTTCCGTCAGGGTCCTGTACGGAAGAAAACGCTGATTTGGCGAACAAGCAGAGAAGTCTTTCACAATTTTTCTTTGTGTGTTTTGTTTCAGCTCGATTCGAATGAGGGCTGACGTTACCAGGGTATTTTACAAGGGTACTACCTACAATGGCCAAGCAGGTCAAAGATTCTACCTCTAAACAGGGGAGAGACAACTGTTGTTTTCTAGCAGCATTGGTAAATTTCAGAATTTCCCCCAGTTGCCCGTTTTGTCAACAAAATTTCCACCAAGCTTTGACAGTCACGATCGAACGCGATCGTTTCGACATTTCTCAGCTGTTCATCATTGGTCAATCATTAACGGCTCAGATTTGCACGACCTGACACCACCTGACACGTCTCCGTCCAACCAATCGAACGTTCTTCCAGAGACTGTACACACTGTGAGGGCACGCCTCCAGCAGCGAGCTTGTCACAAAATATCATGACAAATCTACGCAGCTGCCATATTCCCCTGTATATAACAACACCCTAGGGTATTGTAAAAAATCATTAAAAAAACAAACAAACAAACAAAACAAAAACGAAAACGAATGGGTGTTAACAGTAGGCTGGAAAAATATAAAGCCCATGTCTTATGTAGAATTCAAAATGAATTTGGGTTGTATCAGGCCCTCTGAGGCTAGAACTTCACCGGGCAACTGCAAATGAGGAATCTGCTACAGAGTTTGCACATTTTGACAGGGTCAATTCAGTGCCTCTGAAAATGGTGGGAGATTGATCCAGCAGCAATGACAGGTGTCCTTGACCAATCTCATTTGAGTGCTGTGAACAGAGTCAGTTCCGTGCCTCGGAAAGCAGTCGAGATATTCTCGACCATTGCTGACGTGATCGAGGTGGTTCAATTGCATGATGGACGGTCGAGATCCTCTCGACACTTGCTGTCTTTCAATTTCGTTTTGCCACTAATATTGATTCTTCTGCACTTCTTCGTGTTGCGAATGGCAGCTGACGCGATTTCTATCATCCTCGCTTTTTGCAGCTGAGCAGACCTTGGTAATGAAGGACCAAAGACTGTTTGAAGGCAAGAAAAACGAGCAGGGTGTTATGTAGAATGCAAACCGAGAAAAGCCGGTACTCTAAAAAATGTATCATATCATAAGCTATCCCCCGCATATGCCACCCTTGGGCCGACTATTTCGGCGGGTCTTATATACAGGGGATTACGGTACTTGGAGATGTGCCTAGGTGTTCCCCTGAAAAACGATTCCATGACACGCTACTTCGTGACACCATGTTAACCGAAGACGGGCTCTGACTTTGGGCAATTATCGAACGGCCGAAATTATTTCTACTTTAGAGTGTTTAGTATCAGGAATTTCATAAAGTACCGATTCGAAACGCACAAGAATTTGCATTTCGTCATTCATACCACACGGCTTAGCGTTTCAGACTCGAATTTGGGTTTGTTGCTACTGAACGATGTAGTCTAGAAATTAACCCTAAGTGTGAGCGAACCCTGATGTTTAGGAATGATGTTTCCTCTAACCATTTTAGCAACCCCGCAAATGTAGGGTATAAGCGGGGTTGTGGGCTGGGAAGGTTTGTGGGTGGAAATTTTATGGCTGCAAGGGACTTAGCCAATTTTTCAAGGTTGCGGCAGGTGTGGGAGGGAAGTTTCTCGCTTTGGGGACTTAGCCGACTTTCCTGGATTGCAAATTTCCAAGGTTGGGGGGTGTGTGGAATTTCTGGGTCCTGCTAGTCCGCGCCGGCCCCGCTAGTTCGCGCCAGCCCCGTCCCTTCGCGCCGGCCCTGCCACTCCGCGTCGGCCCCGTCCCTTCGCGCCGACCCTGTAGTCCATGTCAACTTATACATACATTCTGCATGTAGAAGTTATAGGCTAAAATAGGTGTATGTTCTTAGAGAGTACAACCCAACCCTATGTCTTGCTTGTTCTCTCTTGTTTCTAGTCATTCTACTATGCTAACATGGTATCATGAGTAGGTTAGGTCCACCCACCCGCTTCCGCCCCGCGCCCTAGCCTACCGCGCCTAGCCGGCCCCTATCGCGCCCACCCGGCCCCTCTCGCGCCGTAGCTGACCCCTCGCGCCTAGCCGGCTCCTTCGTGCCTAACCGGCCCCTTCGCGCCTAGCTGGCCCCTTGCGCCGTAGCTGGCCCCTCGCGCCCTAGCCGGTCCTCCCTCGCGCCGTCGCCAGCCCCTCACGCCGTCACCGGCCCCTCGCGCCTAGCTGGCCCCTCGCGCCTAGCCAGGCCCCTCGCGCCCCAGCCGGCCCCTCGCGCCCTAGCCGGCCCTTCGCGCCGTCGACGGCCCCTCGCGTCCTCGTCGGCCCCTTGCGCCCTAGCCGGCCCCTCGCACCCTAGCCAGCTCCTCGTGCCGTCGCCAGCCCCTCGTGCCCAGCCGGCCCCGCGCGCCCAGGCGGCACCCCCCCTGGCGCCCTAGCTGGCCCTTCGCGCCCTAGCCGGCCCCTCGCGCCCAGCCGGCTCCTCACGCCCAGCCTACCCCGCGTGCCCAGCCGGCCCCTTGCACCCTAGTCAGCCCCTATCACCCTAGCCGGCCCCTCGAGCTTAGCCGACCCCTTCTAGCGCCGCCGCCGGTCCCTCTACCGCCTAGCCGACCCCTACCGCATGTCCGGCCCCTCGTGCGCCTCGGCCCCCCCTTGCGCGCCCTCCGGCTCCTCGCGCGCCCGGTCCCTGTTCCAGCGAGTCCTACCTCCACGTCGCTGTGTCGCCGTGCAGCTTAGTACATGTGTCCCTATGTCATTGCGCCACTGTGTTCCTGTGCCGTTGTGTCCCAGTGCCGCTGTGGTTTTATGATGGCGGTCGCCATGCTACGTCTGGAAGCGGAGGGGCACGTGATCGACTTCACCGCCTGGCTTGTCGATCTTCGCCGGCACCTGACAGGTCAGCACCAGGATGGGCACTCCCTAGATATGCATGTTAATGGCTTGCTTCCCCGCCCCTCCGCGCTTGATCCCCTCCCTGCTGACCCCACAACTGTTGGGAGTGAGGCCTTAGCTGCTACGGCGCTAGCTCGCGCTGTCTGGGATTCTCGCGATGCTGTAGCACAGCTTGCCATTAGTCATGCGGTTCCCCTTTCAGAGCGCCCGCGTTTCACTGCCGTCGCGAATGCCAAAGACTTCTTAGATGTAGTCGTTGCACGCTACTCCACGCCAGCCTCCACCTCAGTTGGATGCTTCATCCTCCCCATGCTTTTCCCAGATCTCTCAGCTTTCCCCACTGTCGCTGATCTCGCCACTCACATCCGTGCACTAGAGACTAGCTATCGCGCTGCTAGCACAACTTCCAGCTCACTGCCTTTCCCCCGCCGTTCTGCGCTACCCTGTACCTTATTGCCATGCGCCTGCTTGACCGCTTATCCACTGCCCGCGACCACTTCCTTAGCCAGCACCCGGGTGACCTCACCCTGACCGCTTTTGTCGCTGCCCTTTCTGAGATCGCGACTCGCCAGCGCACTATCGTTCAGTCGAGCGGTGCAGCGGCAGTCCCTATCTTTCAGGGCTGTGCTCCCTCCCAATGCACGTAAGCTGATGTTTCCACTGCAGTCGCTACTGCTGCTCCTGCCACTGAGACCGCAGCGGCGGCCTTCCCGCAGTAGCAGCGACAACATCAGGGCCGTCGCACCCCCAAGGGAGGGCGTGGTGCTGGTGGCGGCGACAGTGGTTCTGACGAGGGGGCTGGGGCAGGCGTCTAGGAGCAGCAACAGCCGCAACAGTCACAGCAGCAGCCGCAGCAGCAGCAGCAGCAGCACCCGTGGGCCCGCCTCCCGCCGGGGTGGTCGGGAGCCCCTGGAGGGGGTGGCCGAGGTGGCGGTCCCCGCATCTAGGCGTCTACTGGCGACTTCGGTGCTGTGGGCTGCCAATACCAGCTCCAGACCGGGCCCCTTAGTCGCACTGTATGCTGCCGTCCGCACCCGACCGCCCGCTGCTTCCGCCGCCTCGACGACCTCTTTCGTCGCCACTTCGGCCCGGCCCCGGACCCTGACTGGCCTTGTCTGCTGCGCCACGGTGTGCCTGTTTTTTACTTAGACATGGATCAGATCAGTTCTGCCTTGCATTCTCTGTATGTTGGCACTTCTAGTGTGTCCGGATCTTATTACCCTGTGTTCTCTAGCTTAGGCGTAGCACCTGTGTGTAGTTCAGAGACCCCTGCTGCATCAGTCGTAGGACTGTTTGCTTTGTCTAGTCTAGGCTCCACACTAGCTCCTCCTTCGTTTACCGCTACTGCTTCGATGTTCTTCACACTTGTCTCCGGTGTGTCTGCCTGCTTCTTCCGCGACCACGCTGAGCTTACGCCGCTTGCCGCGCCTGCCGCTGTCGCACTTGCTGACCCCTCCTCTGGTCCTGTAGCTGCTCGCAGCTACACTGCCCTTCCTTGTCCAGCGGTCCCCTCAGGTTCCCTTACAGGCGTGCACATCCCCTCGTTTTCCCGGAACTTAGTCGATGTCGGCTGTCTTTAGGACCTCGGTGTTACCACTACGTTCCCGGATCACGAGCGGTACGCCATCTGTAACGAGGCCGCCTCAAATTCCCCCCTTGCGACGTTCCCCCGGGACCCGGTGTCTGGCCACTTTACGCTGGACAATGCTTCCCCCCCAGTGGGCGCGTCCTCCCGGGGTCCTGCGTCTACCCTGGTCACCGCTGCATGCTCGTGTTGGTCGCTCACTCACCCGTCGCTTCTGTGGCACCACCGCCTAGGTCACCCTGCACTCCCACGTCTGCGTGACATGTTCCAGCACGGTCTCGTCCTAGGTCTCCCTTCATCGCTTCCTGCCCTCCCTCCCTTGCCTGCTCCGCCGTGCTCGCCCTGCGTCGAGGGCCGGCTGCGCCGTGCTCCTCACTCCTCCTCACTTCGTCCTACCACCGCACCCCTTTAGACCCTTCACCTGGACGTCTGGGACCCAGCCCCCGTCCCTGGACCGCATCGCGAGCGCTACTTTCTCGTGCTCGTCGACGACTTCACGCGCTACACCACGGTGTTTCCTCTGGAGCAGAAGGCCGACGTGCCTGACATTCTTATTCCGTGGGTCGTAGCTGCGCACCTCCACCGTGGTCCCCCTGTGCTGAGTCTCCACTCCGACCGTGGCGGCGAGTTCGCCCCTTGTCGGCTTGGACAGTTCTGTCGTGCGAAGGGCATCACCCAGTCGTCCACCCTACCGGACTCCCCGCAGCGAAATGGGGTCACTGAGCGACGCATCGGCTTGGTCATGGAGGTGGCTCGTTCCTCCATGATTCATGCCGGTGCACCCCATTTTCTGTGGCCGTTCGTCATTCGCTATGCTGCTCACCAGCTTAAAACTCTGGACGCGATCTCTGCGGCCTCATGTTTCGCCAACCCTTCTTTGGACCGGGTTCCCTGGTGACGCGTCCGCGTTTCACGTCTGGTGCTGCCTCGCTCACATTCGTGCCTCTGGCACAGAGAAGCTCACTGCCCGCACTGTCCCCTGTGTCTTCCTTGGTTTCCCTCTGGACTCCTCTGATTGGCACTTTTACCACACGTTGTCTCACCGCTTCTTTCACTCCCGTGACGCCACTTTCGACGAGTCTGTTTCCTTTTACCAGCGCTTTCCCCACCGAGGTCTCCCGGTTTCCCCTCCCCTGTTTCTGGTCCCCACTCCCCCTGTAGCCCTAGCTCACCTTCCTCCCCGTCCTACTCCGTCTGGTGTGCCTCACGTCACTCCCCTCCTGTCGGTTGTCCCGGTCGAGGAGTCGGCTGACTCTGGTGGCCCTGCAGCACGGTTCTTGCCGCCTGTTTCTCCCCCGGTGTCTCCTCCTCCGCCGTCACAGTCGTCGCCGCCACCGCCGCAGCCACCGCCGCCATCACCGCAGCAGCAGCCGTTCATGGCCTCTGGGGGTGCTGGCATTGAGAAGGGTGCTAGTCCTGGGGTTCCTGTCGTGCCTTGTTCCAGCGGGCTCGGGGGTGGCACCGGTGCTGGAGAGAGTTCTCGCTCTGGGGGTGCTCGTTCTGGGGGTGCTGGAGTGGAGTGTTCCGGAGGTAGCCGCGGTGCAGCTGGCGGTCTTGGTGTTGACGTTGCGCAGCAGCAGCAGCAGCGGTCACCGCCGGTGTCCGCCCTTCACCCGCTCGGCTTTCCCTCCCCTGACCGCTTGCCTGCGCCTCCCCCGCCACCTTCTCCCCTTCCTGTCCACGTTCATGTGTTTCCTCCGCCGGACTTGTTCCCGACTCGTTTCCCACCTCGTCCCCCTCCTGTTACTCCTCCTCTGTTCTCTTACCAGACGCCTCCGTCTCACGTCTGGTCTCGTCGTCCCTCTCGTGCTCGTCATGTCTCCCCTGTTCAGCGTTCTCACCCTATGTTGCTTCGTTCCCACGTGTCTCGTCCTCCCCTCCTGCCTTCGCATCATCCGTCGTCGCTCGCTGTCGCGCCTCCCCCTCTGTCTGACTACCTTCGTGCTGCTCGTCCTCTTGTTCCTTGTGTCCTTGCCTCCCTCGTTACCGACCCGTTAGTTCCTCTCTCGAGTCTTGACGCACTTGTCGCTGATGTCGTTGACATTGCCTCTACCCGCCGCCTTGACTACGCCTCCGCTCTGGTCTCTGACCCTGTCCGTCCTCCGTCCGTCAGGGGTGCTCCTTCCCTTGGCAGTAACGTCCTAGAGGACATGCAGTACGAGCTTGCTTTCCTCTCCAAGGCTGCTCCCCATCTCTGTTCTATGCTGCTAGTCCGTGAGGGTGAACCAGACGCCTTTGATATCTCGACCCCTCGCACTTACGCTGAGGCGATCTCGAGACCCTGGGCCTCTCAGTGGATAGCTACCACGGAGCAGGAGATGGCATCTTTGAGATCCACCGGCACCTACATCGACGCAGTTCCCCCACCTTGGGTGAACGTAGTCGACGGCCGGTGGCTCTTCAAGGTGAAGCGCCCCCCTGGAGAGCCGCCTGTCTTCAAGGCGCACTACGTGGCTAGAGGCTTCAGTCAGCGAGAGGGGGTGGACTTCTTTCAAACCTTCGCCCCGACCCCAAAGATGACTACTCTTCGAGCGCTGCTATACGTAGCAGCACAACGTGACTATGAGCTCCACTCCCTAGACTTCTCCACTTCTTTTCTTCAGGGCAGCCTACATGAGCAGGTCTATCTGCGCCGATCGCAGGGCTTCACCGGTACCTTCCCTCCTGAGACCCAGTGGCTCTCTGACGCCGAGTCTACGGCCTGCGACAGGCGCCCCGTGAGTGGCACTACACCCTGCGTGCTACGCTAGCTGACCTGCAGTTCTTTCCAACTTCTGCAGACCATTCGCTCTTCGTTCGTGCTGGCCAGACTCCGTTCTACATCCTTGTTTACGTAGACGACTTGGTCTTGGGGTGTTGCCATGGGGTGTAGGGTGCTGCCAAAATGCTCGAGGATCCCATCTTCTGGCATGCATGTCACCTCTTTTGTTCCCATCCACTTACGTCACCTCCAGGTTCCAAAATTGGTTTTGGGCTGCCCTTTGAAAACAGGGTTGCCCCACCAAAACACCCTGTCACACAGGGTACCTAACTCTGGTAGTCTGATTTTTCAGGGTAAACATTTTGCAGCTTTGTTTACACACGGTATATTTAAACCACCCTGTTCTTCATTGCCCTCTGCATTGCAATTTAAAGCCATGGACTACAATAGCGAAAGTGTTTTTGAACTTCGGATGGACAGGAGCTTGGGTTGTATTGTTGGCTTGACGAAATGTACAGTGCGACACGTTTGACGTGTTAAGATTATATAAGTTATATATAGTTGATAGGCTTGGTAGTTGTTACTGAACCTTTCTGTAGAGGGTACAATCCCCTCCTTGTACCTCTCTCTCTTCCTAATCGTTTCACTTCCCTCTCGACATTCTCTCCCCCGCTCCTAGATCTACTTTCCTCACGCCATTCCATGGCGGTATTCCTTGCATCCTAGCTTTCTAGCTGGGCTAGTGTCCTAAGTTTCTAAGATGGTATCAGAGTCGGTCGTTTCCACCGAGCCCGCTCACGCTTCCGCCCCTACGCTCCTAGCCGGCCCCCTGGCCGTTCATGCCCGTCCCTAGCCGGCCCCCTGGCCGTCGCGCTCGTCCCTAGCTGGCCCCCTGGTCGTTCGCTCCTGTCCCTAGCCGGCCCCCTGGCCGTCGCGCTCGTCCCTAGCCGGCCCCCTGGCCGTTCGCGCCCGTCCCTAGCCGGCCCCCTGGTTGTTCGCACCTGTCCCTAGCCGGCCCCTTGGTTGTCGCGCTCGTCCCTAGCCGGCCCCCTGGCCGTTCGCGCCCGTCCCTAGCCGGCCCCCTGGCCGTTCGCGCCCGCCCTTAGCCGACTCACCCGCCGTCGCGGCCATGTGTATCCGTCGTTGTGGCGCTGCCGTCGCAGCCCCAGCGCGTAACGTCGACGCCGCACCTCAGTACCGGCGCCGTGCTGTCAGCACGGCGTCGACGTCCCGCCGTGGCATCGACGCCGCACCATGGCGATGTCATAATGTCGCGGCGGCGGCGTCTTCGGACTGCGGCCGGCCAAGCGACGTCTGTGGCGCCGCCGGACCTGCCGCCCACTCGCCAGCCACGGGCGTCACTCAGGTCGCCGTCCTCCCGCCAGTAAGCGTCGCGCCATTTATGGCGCGTCGCTGGAGACTCGCCACCGCCCCCGCCCCTATTCTCCCTTCCCCCTGCGTCTCCTCCTGCTCCTGTTGCAGCTGCTGACTCCTACCCGGTCGTCGCCGGGCCGTGACACACCGCCGAGAGCCCTCAGCCGCGGCCGTTGCCTTTGCTGCCTCTCGGCGAATGGGGATGTCACCACATCACGCACGAGGGGTAGATGCCCGGCTGCTTACGAGCATGAAGGTGTAAGGGTGTCGGGGGTGTGGTGTGTTGGGTGGGTGTGTGACTACCAAGCCTAGGGGGTGTGTTAAGATTATATAAGTTATATATAATTGATAGGCTTGGTAGTTGTTACTGAACCTTTATGTAGAGGGTACAATCCCCTCCTTGTACCTCTCTCTCTTCCTAATCGTTTCACTTCCCTCTCGACATTCTCTCCCCCGGTCCTAGATCTACTTTCCTCACGCCATTCCATGGCGGTATTCCTTGCATCCTAGCTTCCTAGCTAGGCTAGTGTTTTAAGTTTCTAAGATGACGTACTTGCGACTCAAGCGAGTTGCGCATGGGTGGGGGGCGAAATTGGAGGGGCGGGCGAATGAAAGTTGCAAGGGCGGGAAAGGAATTTCAGTGGGTGGCAGATTTCGTGAAGGGCCAATGAACGCTCTCTCACGCACACCCTCCAGCACACATCAGCAGAAACAATTGAAGGTACAATCGGTCCCCTCACACCTACTCGAGTAAAGTTTGCCGGAAATTTGGCTAAGGGCCAATCAGCACCCTCCCTCACAGCCCCCAGCACACATCGAGCGCTGATTTTGGCTAAAGGCCAGTTGGCGCCCTCACAGAGTCTCCAGCACGCATCTGGCTCGCTAGACAGCGCATTAAGGGTAGTTGCTTTGCTGCCTGCCATGTTTCATTAGGGCTGGAGGGTCGCAAATCCTGGTTTTTGAAGGGTAAACAATCTACCACAATTTTTTAATCAGGGTTATAAAATCGCAAACCCTGAAAAATCAGCTTAACTCGAAAAAATACCGTGAAGAAGAGAGTAATCAGGGCATTCTGCCCGGATATTTTGGGCCTTGTATACGCCCCCCTTTTATTTAGTAAAACACTGCACCAGAATGAGTGAACGAGTTCAGGTAATAACGAAATCTCTCACTTCGCGCCAGCAAGATTCGCGTCAGAAACGCATGGTTCCAGGCTGGCACATTGCCGACAGGACATTTCAGCTTGATTGACCTGGAGATCTCCGTAAAAACAATTCCCGTTGCATGGAACAGACCAAACGCTAAATTCTGATGAAAAATATGGTGCATATATTCCCTTTTAGACGCCGGCGTATATTTATTATTTGAATAAACGCCCCCCAACGATTTCAAACCAGTCCCTTAAACGCCACTAGGGGCGCTTATCCGGGGGAATACGGTACTAGACCTAGTCACAAATGTACAAGTTGACAGGAGGAAAAGAGAGAAGTGCCTTCGCCAGTGTCGAGGCTGGCAACAAGGGACTCGTCTCATATCATAAGAAAAGCGAATGGTTACCAGACCAGAGCAAAAAGATTGCAGCAGACCCAACCCAACTTGCAGCAGGCGTTGTTCGAGCATTCCTGCCAAACACCACCCTCGTCCACATCTGGTCCCGTCCTCTGCTAGGAAATGCATTTCTATGACCTGTTCTTGAGTTCGGCCAGTCGCCTTGTCAAGTCGTCCTCAGCATTGGTCGCTGCTTCTTTAGATGGCAAGGCGCTTGTTGCTGCGTCTGGCAGCCCAATACGCACCTCCAGCCCATGCTCGTCTGCCACCTGGGGATTTGGTGTGGGGGGAGGGAGGGGAGGGGGAGGGGTGGGGGGTTTTGGGGAATGCGAGAGTGGTGGACAACATTTCAAGTGGATGGATCGGAATGTGAGAATGGCTGTATACAGACCCCAAACAAATGCATTTTGCATATACAAGTAGGTTTAAAACCGTGGCAACAAGAGCTCACTAGCAGCAGCAGCCCAAGTGGATTTGAACGAGAATGTTGGACAGCAGCAAAAGGGAAAGGTAGAACAGGGAAACAGGACACGAAAATTCCGACTGACCTGCTGCATGAGCGCGTTGACGTCATCATCTAGTGTCGACAGAGCCGTGCAAGATTGCCAGACAAGTCAAAGAGCGGAACATGGAACGGAATTCCTCACTAACCTGTTGCATGGGCTTGTTGCGCCTCAAAACCAAACTGTTCTAAAAACCAATGCGTGAACTCCTCCTACTGACCCGTTGCATGAGCATGGTCACATCCTCCTCCGGCGTGGACGGCGCCGTGCTGCTGTGCATCGCGTTCTCCACGAGCTGCGACTGCACCTCAGAGTCGGGTGCTCTGAGCCGCCCCGAAAGCAGAGTACGGAATTTCTGACTGAAATTGTGACTGACATTCTGACTGAGACTCTGGCTAAGACTCTTGCTAACCTGTTGCATGAGCATGTTGACGTCCTCCTCCGGCGTGGACAGCGCCGTGCTGCTGTGCATCGCGTTCTCCACGAACTGCGACTGGACCTCCATGTTCACGAACTGCCGCTCGAACACGTCCATCGTCTCCGAGATCTTCTGCAGGTTGCTGCTCGCGAGCGCCGAGTCCAGAACCTTCACAATGCTCCCCATGGAGTGCGTGATCGTGTTCATCCGAGCCTGCGTGTCGAGCCGAGCGATAACCGCGTCTAGACGGTTCGATAAGCGGAGGTAATTCAGCTGCTCGGATCGTTTCCGGATGGCGTTCTGGGCGTAGATCTTGCCGCCTTCCATGTTGCCTTTTTCGATGGCTCGCTTGACTTTGAGCTTCTGCTCCTTCTCCTCCTTCTCGCACTTCTTCGCCTGCCGGACCAGCGTCTTCGACGTGAACTTGAGCTGGAAAATCTGGTCCATGAGCTTCTCTTGATTCCCCATGGCTGCTTGGCTCTAAGTAACTAGGCTTAGGTGTTGAGAACGAGGAGAAAGCGTCGCAGCTAGTCCGTGAACTTAGCGCGAAGCCAAACGAAGCGATTAAGCAAGCGCAGCAGAAGCCAGGATGCAAAAACCGTTGCGTTGACGAGGAGCTGGAGAAAGAATCGAACTGAAATAGAAATATTCGACGAGGAAAACGAGTGATGCTGTCACGTGCAGACGCAACGGTGGAGCAGCTATAACGCAGAGAGGGCAGCTGAGCGCGCGGTACATGGGTTGCGCAACCCATTGAAGTTGCGCAACCCGCTGTGGTTACCGGGCTCGCCGAACCTCGCATGGCGTGTGAAAGATGGCCTGAGCTGAATTTGGTTGGGTTGGATTGGGTTTTTCGCCAGTTGCGCAATCCGGTTTGCGGTCTCGAGGCCGAGCGCAACCCATGTACCACGCCCTGAGGAGGAATGAACAGATGGATGGATGGATGGGATGGTCGTGGATAAAGGAAGCCACAGGAGGAAGGTGAAGCGAAGGTGGTAGCTGGAGTGTTGAGTGAACAAGCGACGGCGTACGCGCTTTAGCATCAACGCTTTCGAGAAAAGACTATTGGGAAGGAAACAAAGAAACTAGGCTATTTACACCTAGCCGACTTAACTCAACCCCATTTTGCATCTAGCATTATGGATGCCTTCCACCCAGCCACATGAAGGCCCTTGTTGTAAGCGCCCTAGCGCAGAAAACACCAATTAATATGCATAAAAGCAATACAATGAATGGAGCCGTAATCGTCCACGACCCGCCACACCACCCCCTTCTCGTACGCGGCCAGGCGACCTTGTGAAGAGAGCCGAACACCCGGAGGAAGGTAGGCAAACCCCTGTGATAATACACACAATAAAGAGTACAACAGGAGCATGTTCCAATCTCTGGATCTGTGAAATAGGAACCATTACAAGATCTGGCATGAGTGAGCAGAACAGGTTGGGGGAAGGAAGAAGGGAAGGAATTGAACGAAGGGTATGTGATAATGAGATGCTGCCAGATGTCCCAACCCCTGCTTGCCTGTTGTATGGCTTGCGACATGGCAGCGACAGCGGTGCAGCGGGCGTCCTCGTCAGCCATGGTCTTCTCCCAGGGCACCTTGGACAGGTCAGCTGCTGATGTGGCAAGCATGTCCAGCCCTGATTGGTTGGCAAGAAGCAGCTCGGGCGATGCCTGTATCGAGAGCAAGGTAAGGCAAGGGAGGACGGTGGCATGAAAACAGAAGTATTGAGGCCATGCCGACAGATGTGACGGACTGTGTGTGCATAGTGTGTGTGTGCATGTGTGCGTGCGTGCGTGCGTGCGCGTGTGTGCGTGCGTGCGTGTGTGTGCGTGTGTGTGTGTGTGCGCGTGTGTGTGTGTGTGTGTGTGTGTGTGTGTGTGTGTGTGTGTGGAGGGCGGAAAAGGGGCAAGAATAAGGGGGAGGAGGGAAAGAGGAAATGGGGCAGGTGAGAGGAAAGGAAGGAGCCTCAAGAATGGAAGAGTCGTGAGCGTAACCTCCATGCACTGCAGATTATGGCATCTTGATGCCCCACCGCACTCAGCAGGTGAGACAAGAGGGAAAGGAAGAGAGGCGAGCAGGGAAAGACAGTAGACAGAGGGAGAGCCGTACCTGCCATGCGATGCAGCTGATGGCGTGGCAATGCTCCCACAGCACTCAGCAGGCGAGATGAGAGAGACCAAAAGGGAGAGTCAAGAGAAAATGAAACAGTCTCAAGAGAGCCAAAGAGAGGGTCGAAAAGGGCTAAGAGAGAGCCGCACCCGCCATGCGATGCAGATGATGGCGTCGTGGTGCTCCCACAGCACCCTCAGCAGGCGGGACAAGTCGCCGCCCACCAGCGCCGCTCCCGCTGCTGGGGACAGGTCCGACCCCACTGCCACTCTGTGAGGTGAACAGGGGCGACAGGGGCAACAGGGGCATATGAATGCGCTCGTGCATGTGTGTGAAAGAGCGAGTGAACAGGCGAGATCAATCGCCTCCTGCCAGCGCTGCTGCCGTTGCCGGGGAGAGGTCAGACCCCACTGCCACCCTGACATGGGGGAGAGGAGGGGAGGGGAGAAGTGGGGGCATGATATGAATGGACTTGACCCTGGGCCAGGGGGCATATGAGAGGGTGGGATACGCATGGAAAGGACGGTTCAGGGAATATTAAGAGCGCCTTAAGCAGTGGATCAGGAGACAAGTCGCCGCATGCCAGCACTGCTCCTGCTGCTGGGGAGAGGTCCGACCCAGCCCACTGCCACTCAGAGGAGGGGAGAGTGAGAGAGAGAGAGGAGAGACGGGAGGGGTGTTCAAACGCACATCCCGGGAGAGAGGGAGTGAGTGAGTGAGTGACAGGAGGGTGAGAGGATGGGGCATGACTGCAGCAGCAAGCACACCCCATTGGTCACCTGCACAAACACAGGTGGACAGACCGCACCGCACCACACTCACTTGTAGCTCTGCACGATCCATCTCGCCAGCTGCATGGCATGCGACCCCCCTCCACCCCCTCCTCCACCACTGTTGCCACCACCACCACTAGAAGTCGGCCCTCCAATGCTACCTCCCCCGCCTCCCCCTCTCCCTGCTCGCCCTCCCCCTCCCCCTCCCCCAAACCCTCCGCCTGCTCCCCCTCCCAAGGGACCCAACCCCCCCAGAACCATAGAATCCCCCAACCCTCCACCATTCCCCCCACCACCTCCTCCCCCTCCCCCTCCCCCTCCCCCTCCCCCCATTCCTCCCCCCTTCCCGTCTGCCCCCCCACTCCCAGTCCCGACTCTCATCCCTAGCACTCCTAAGCTGGCCGAACCCTCCCCACCCATCCGGTTAGGTCCGGAACCATTCCCAACAACGCGGCTGGGTCCGGAAACGTCCCCCGCGCCTCCCGCCAGGGCTGCTACAGCACCGCTGGGAGACCGGGCGGCAGAGGCTGTAGCGACTGTAGCAGCACCAGATACAGACGGATGGTGCCGCAGGGCCATGTTGGCAATACCGGGCGGGCGCGCGTCAGGGGAGCGCATATTCGCTGCTGCTGCTGCTGCTGCAGGGTTGGCAGCAGCAGCATTGGCAGCAGCAGCAGCAGTTTGGGAAGAAGCGGCAGCAGCAGTGGTGGGGAGGGGGACCGGAGAGGAGCGATTGGGGTCGAACGATCCCATCCTCATGCCTAACCCCCCGAGTGCCCCTTGACCCATAAGACCCCCCCCTTGACCAGCCAGGCTGCCAACCCCTTGACCAGTCAGGTTACCAAACGAACCCATTCCAAGGCCAGAAGCTAGGGCTGAAAACGCTGCAGCACCCGAGGCACCAGCAGCACTGGCAGCAGCAGCAGCAGCAGCAGCAGCAGCGGCAGCAACAGCAGAGGATGGATTAGCAAGCAGAGCAGCATTCATCCCAGGGGGAAAGCCAGCCGGCAATCCAGAGGTGTTGAGTCCAGAGGCGTTGAGTCCGGGGGTGTTGGATTGTAGCCCTCCAAATGCAGGGGAATTGGAATACAGCCCCGCAAGACCAGGAATGCCAAGACTAGCAAGAGAACCAGGGAACCCCAGCGAACCCCCAGCTGTTCCTCCTCCCCCCCCTGCTGCTCCTCCTCCACCCCCTCCCCCACCACCACCACCAGCAGCAGCAGCAGCGGCCACAGCAGCAGCAGCAGCAGGGTTTGATCCCAGGCCCAGGCCTGCACCCACTCCTTGGCTCATGATTCCTGTTGCTGCCTGCCCGCTGGGGGAAAATCCGGGCAGCCCGAGGGTTCCCAGCTGCCCGAAATTGAAGAAATTTGATGACCCGGGCAGTGATTGCTGACCCAGCGCAGTGGCAGCAGCGGCCACAGCAGAGGGGGCAGTGAAGGATGAAGGAAGGGGGGTAAGTGCAGCAGCAGGACTAGTGGCAGACGCAGCGGGCATTTGGGAAAGCCCATTTTGAAATTTCATCTGCGGCCCGTCCACCTGCATCATTGTCATCATCATCTGCTGCTGCTGCTGCTGCAATTGCTGTTGCTGCTGCTGCTGTTGCTGTTGCTGCTGCTGCTGTTGCTGCTGCTGCTGCAATTGCTGTTGCTGCTGTTGCTTTTGCTGCTGCTGCTGCTGCTGCTGCTGTTGCTGTTGCTGTTGCTGCTGCTGCAGCTGCTGCTGGGGAGGAGACAGGCTCATCGAGATCCTCTGAATGGCGCCCACCACCGACCGCACGTACTGCCTCGCCGTGGCTGCCACTGTCTCTTTGGCGGCCGGGCAGTCAAACACGAACTGGAAGGCGATGGTGAGCACCGAGCGCAGCTGCTGCTGCTGGGAGGGCGGGGACTGCTTGTCTAGGGATGCTGCCAGGTCGAGCGTTTGCCCGTCCTGCAATGGGAGGCGGGTAGAGGGAGGGCACGGAGGCGAACGGGCGGTCAAAGTCGAACTGGAAGGCGATGGTGAGCACCGAGCGCAGATGCTGCTGCTGCTGGGAGGGTGGGGTGGGAACTGCGTGTCTAATGTGACCGCCAGGTCCAGCATTTGCCGTACTGCAATGCAATATTGGGAACCGGGGGGGTGGGGGGGGGGATAGAGAAAGACGAAGTGGAAGGCAATGGTGAGCACCGAGCGCAGCTGCTGCTGCTGGGAGGGCGGGGACTGCTTGCCTTGGGAGGCCGCCAGGTCCAGGGTTTGCCCGTCCTGCTGGTGGGGGACGCCGAGGAGGGGGGATGGTGAGATAGGGGGCATAGTGAGACACAGGGAGGGGAAGGGGCAGTCAAAGGCGAGCTGGAAGGCAATAATGAGCACTGAGCGCAGCTGCTGTTGCTGCTGCTGGGAGGGCTGCTGCGACTGCTTGTCTAGGGATGCCGCCAGGCCCAGGGCTTGCCCGTCCTGCAGTGGAAGGTGGGTAGAGGGAGGGAGCAGGGGGGGAAAGGGAGGTGAAAGACGAGCTGGAAGGCGATTGTTTTGAGGCGCCTCAAAACTAGGCGCCTCAAAGGGGGGGAATGGGAGGTGAAAGGCGAGCTGGAAGGCGATCGTGAGCACTGAGTGCAACAGCTGCTGCGGCTGAGGTGGCTGCTGCGACTGCTTGTCTAGAGATGCTGCCAGGTCCAGAGTTTTGCCCGTCCTGCAATGGTTGGGGGGGGCGGTGTCAGCAGTGGAAGCAGCGTGCACAGGGTAAATGCACACTTAACTAATACTTGACAAGACGTGTTAATTGTGCATGAGTGAGGCGACGGAACGAGTGGGTGGCAACCCACCTGAGAGGGCGGCAGCGACAGCGGAATGACGTGGAAGCCAGATGGCAGCAGGGGGGCGGGGTCAGCAGAGGAAGCAGCGTGAGCGCGCGGGGGCGGTGACTGTCTGGGGGTAGCTTGGGGGGAAACAAATGCACCGACAATCGAACAGTGACTCTACCTGGGAAGCAGGCAGCGACAGCGGGATGACGCGGAAGCCAGATGGCAGCAGGGGTACAGTGTCAGCTGTGGAAGCAGCGTCCACGGGGGCAAACACCAGCTGAGCTGTCGCGCTGTACGGCGGCGCTGACGTGGCAGATGACGCTGATGTGGAGCCTGATGTGCCGTCGTCCTCGATGCCGCTGCAGAGCTGGCGATAATCGGGGAGGCGTGAGAGTGGGGGGGAGGAGGGTGAGTGAGAGTGTGGGGGAGGGGGAGGGGGGAAGAGAGTAGCACGTTTGGCAGAAAAGTGTGTGAGTAGGTGCAGCAAGGAAAGGGGAAGGGGGAGAGTGGGGAGAGTGAAAAAACAACCCTGAGCTGAGGCAAAGGCAGAGGGCTCACCTGCAGCAGGAAGGTCTCTCTCGCTCCCGCCATCCCTCTTGAGGCCGTAGCTGGCTCCAGCTTCACCAACTCGAGGAACTGCCGGGGAAATGAGTGGAGGCCGGAGGGGGAGGGGAGATTGCAAAAGAGAGGGGCAGGGGAGAAAGCACGAGAAAGTGAAAAAGTCATCCCGCTTGTGGCAGCAGCAGGCTCCAGCTCACCAACTCCAGGAACTGCCGGCGAGAAAAGAAGAATGAGAGACTTCCACCCAGGGCGTGACTGCCACAAGCGGGTCCAACCGCCCGAAAGCAGCTCTGACCGCCATAGAGGGGCTCTGACCGCCATAGAGGGGCTCTGACCAGCCCGGCTGCTGCAAACTCAGCGCGGCATCAATAGCACCGCATGCCCTCCCTTCCAAAGAACTCACCGAGTCACCCACCTCTTCCTGGTCCACCAACCGCGTGGGCGAGCGGCAGAGGCACTTTCCCAGCCCCACCAGCAGCAGCACGGGCCCCCATCCCATAGTGGCCAGCCCTGCTGCTGCAGAGTCGGCGTCGATCGTGCCGACTGCCCTCCCATTCAATGTCATCTCTTTCAAATTCAAGCCAACCCACCTCTTCCTGGTCCACAGCATACGCAAGCGGCAGAGGCACTTTCCCGGCGCCGTTGGCAGCAGCACGGGCCCCCATGGTGGCCTGCACTGCTGCTGCAGAGTCGGCGTCGATCGTGCCGTCCGCCCACTCCGAGCGGTGGTGGCGTAGAAATTTAATGAGCAGCACTGGGGAGACGTTCTGGAACAGGTGGGGGGGAGAGAAGAAACAAGGGGAGAGACAGACAGCATGCAGGCGATTGTGCCGTCTGCCCACTCGCAGCAGTGGTGCCACAGTAACTTAATGAGCAACACTGGGGAGACGTTCTGGTGAGAGCAGTGGGGATGAGAGAGTGGGGAGGAAGCGAGGATGAAGGGGTGTGACGGGGGGTGCCCGGGGTTGACGGGGGTGGGTGAGGGGATCACTCAGCACAGGTCAATCGTGCCGTCTGCCCACACAGAGCAGTGGTGCCGTAGGAACTTTACGAGCAGCACTGGGGAGACGTTCTGTGCAGTGGGCAGCGGAGAAGTGGGAGAGGAGGCACGCACTACGCTTTTGAGTCGACTCTGCTTTTGAGTCGACTCAAAAGAGGGGGCACGCGCTACGCATCACAGCAGAGGCGCATCGACATTGCCGTCCACCACTCCCAGCGGTAATGGCCGAGAGATCTTATCAGCCACACAGGAAAGCAGCTGAGGGATTTGAGGGGGTAGTGTGCACTTGCAGCATAGACCCAGGCTCGCACCCACGTGCAACCCCGAGTGCAAACCCAAATGCAGCACTACCAGTAACCCACCTGCAGCAGTACCCACCTGTAGCAGCATAGACGCCTTGGCGCACAGCACTCCCCCCCCAACAGGCCCAGGCGCATCCCCCCCTCCCCCTGCTCCCCCTGCTGCACTCTTCCCTCCAGCTCCAGTGGCTCTGGCAGCGAGGGTGACGTCATCCATGCCGTCACCTGCCATCTGCTCCCACCCGTCGTCAGTAAACCCGTTCACTGCCTCGTTGAAGCCCCTGGGGCGGTGGAATTGAGAATCGAAACGAGGAAGGGGGAAAGGGAGGGAGGGAGGGACAGTATACGCGGTAAGAGTGCGCCATCCCTGCCATCTGTTCCCACCCGTCATCGGAAAACCCATTCACTGCCTCGTTGAAGCTGCTGGGTCCGGTGGATGGGACACTACCCTTCCCCGGGACACTACCCTTCCCCGGGACACTACCCTTCCCCGGGACACTACCTTCCTCGGGACACTACACTTCCCCGGGACACTACGCTTCCCCAGGACACTACTCAGTCCGGTTTCACCCTGCCCTGCTGCCCGCCGCGGTGCGGCTCCTTCCCACATTCCAGCTGTGGCACGTGCTACTGGCAATGCGCTCAGCGATGGCTCTCCACGCCCCTACTCACATAATTTCTGAGGTTACAAGTTTTTTTTTATCAAACTGTCAGTTTTTTGCTAACGCGACCTTCCTACGCTGCTGCTACTCTTCCATGACAACTGATCCCTACTCACATGGCAATGCGCTCAGCGATGGCTCTCCACGCCGTTAACTGTCTGTCCTGCGGCCGTCCCGACTCCGCCCTGCTGCCCGCTGCTCCTCCCTCGCCACTGTTCGCCTCGCCCCCCCCTCCCAACCCCTCATTCGCCACCTTTCGAAGGTACCGCAGAGCCTGTGGTGGTGGTGGGTTGGGCCGAAGGAAAGAGGGGAGGAGGGAAAGAGGAAGAGAGATGGGCTTATGCTGCCTTCTCTCCTGACCCATCATTGGCCACCCTTCGAAGATAGCTTAGGGCCTGTGGTGGTGGTGGGTTGGACGGAGGGGAAATCCGAGAAATTTTCCAGCCAATGAAAAGTACTAGAGCCACTTAACTACAAGGGGGATAGACTAGGATGCACAGAAGTAGAAGGCGCTGGGACGGTAGCACTCTCACGCACCTCGATGGTCATTCGGTGTGCGAGCGCTGCAGAGGACTGGTAGAGCGGCCGCAGCACCTCTGGTACGCTCGACGCCTGGGTTGTCGCCGTGTCGTGTGGGGGGGGGGAGAAGGAGGGGGAGGGGTTGGGGGGAGCGGAGGGGGAGTTAAGTGAGTGCGGTGAGTGAGGGGCGAGCGAGGGGTGAGCGAGGGAGGGGTGAGCGAGGGAGGGGTGAGCGAGTGCAGGGTGAGCGTGGGGTGACCAAGTCAAGTCAAGGTGGTCAATCACCATACCTGCAAGTCAAGGTGGTCAATCACCGTACCTGCAAAGTCAAGGTGGTCAACGGCAATGATCACCGAACCCCCGCCGTCGCACTTACCTATGAGGTTGCCGCTCGGCAACATCTCCGCGCGCACAAAGGACGGCACAGCCGGCATGGCAAGGGGATAGGAGAGTGGCAGGGGGTAGCAACAAACAGCGTACCTGCAGGTCTAGGTGGTCCACGGCAATGATCACTGAGCCGCCGCCGTCGCACTTCCTGATGAGGTACCCGCTGGGCAACATCTCCGCGCGCACAAAGGACGGCACAGCCGGCATGGCAAGGGGATAGGAGAGTGGCAGGGGGTAGCAACAAACAGCGTACCTGCAGGTCTAGGTGGTCCACGGCAATGATCACTGAGCCGCCGCCGTCGCACTTCCTGATGAGGTACCCGCTGGGCAGCATCTCCGCGCGCACAAAGGACGGCACAGCCGGCATGGACGCCCCCCCGTGCGCGTTGCTGAGGGACCGCTCGCAGATGACCACCCCGTCTTCCAGCATTGAGGTGTATCGTAGAGTGCACAGGTCCCGGGGGGGTGCCAGGGTTGTAGGTGCGTACATCTGCACGGGGGGGGTGGAGGAAGCAAGAGTGGGCGTTGCTGAGGGACCGTTCGCAAACGACCACCCCGTCTTCAAGCATTGAGGTGTATCGTAGAGTGCAGAGGTCGCGAGGAGAGGCTAACGTTGTAGGCGCGTACATCTGCACGGTGAAAAACGGACGGAGAGGGGTGGGGAGGGGTGGAGAGAAGGGTGGTCGTAGGGAACAAGGGAGGGAAGAAACCGCTCCAGCTGACCACCTGAGAATACACCTGAGCCTACATGAGAATACATGTGAACGCACCTGGGGACACACCTGAGCGAACGTGAGTGTTGACCTGAGACCTGAGAGCCTACCTGGGTGTAGACCTGAGCCTACCTGGGTGTAAACCTGAGCCTACCTGGGTGTAGACCTGAGCCCACCTGGGTGTAGACGAGCTCGACAGTGCCCCCATTGGGAGTGCGGAAGCCCCCCAGCACGTCGCAGCGCCGGCACTCCCTCAGCCACGCCACGCGGTCCTTTAGAAGCTCCGCTGCCTGTGAGGAAACGAGAGGGGCGGATTAGGGGAGGAAGATATGTGCACTTGTGAACACAGGCGCCCGGTTCTTGAGCACTCCCCCATGCCTAACACTCCCTCAGCAACGCCACCCGTCCCTTGAGGAGGTCCGCTGCCTGCAGGGGAGAGGAGGGGCGGATTGAGGGAAGCAAGCACGAGAGCGTGGGCGTGCAGTGCAGAGTAGCACTCCTCTCAAGCCCTGCATTCCCCCAGCCATGCCACGCGGTCCTTTAGAAGCTCCGCTGCCTGTGAGAAAAGCAACCAACGACCACACACGCACAGTAGAAGATGGCTCAGAGGCGCATCCCCAGCACGCCACAGCGCCACGTCACCCACCCCTCAGCCAGGCCGCGAAGGGAGAAGATGCCGGGGAGAAGAGGGGCGGATTGAGAGAGGGTCGGATAGAGAGAGATAAGCATGCGAGCATGAGAGTGCAGGCTACTGAGGAACTCCCCTCAAGTCTTGCACTCCGTCAGCCATGCCACTCGGCATATTAAAAGCTCCGCTGCCTGCGGGTGAAGGCCGATAGCTGTAATCCACTGCTATACATCGCATCATACCAAAGCACTCACCTTGCTGGGCGGCAGCACTCACCTTGCTGGGCGGCAGCAGCACCAGGCCCGCCGCCCGAGCAGCAACGCCCGGGCCACCACACGCTATGGTGACCTTGCCTATGTACCCTGCTCCGACCTGACAGGGGGAACGAAGGGAGAGAGGAGAGATAGAAACGGGAGGATTGAAGGCGCCTCAAAACAGCACCCAGGCCACCACACGCTATGTTGACCTTGCCTGTGTACCCTGCCCCGATGACGGGAGTGAGGGAGGAAGAGGAGAGACGTGAGAGAGAACAAGAAAGGGAAAGAAAACGGAGGAGAAACGAGGAGAGCCAAAAGATTGAGGAGAAGAGAGGGATGCGAGCGACCTTACACAGTAGGGGGATCTACAATAGGGGGGCACAGGACCTCTCACACTCAGACAGACAGATTCAGTGCGAGAGCAGGCTCTTCTCAGCTCTCACCTTCACTCCCGGCATTTCCACAAAGTCCATTGACGTGCCAGTAGCTTTCGCCAGGAACTCCGAGAGAATCTGCTCCGCTATGGGGAGAAGACTGGCGGGGGGTGGGGGGAGTGCAGGGGACAGGGGGAAGGGGGCAGGGGCAGGGTCAATGGCAGGGGAAGGAGGCAGAGGTCGCAACGGGAGGCGAGAGGGGATGCAGAGAGGGGAGGCGAGAGGGGATGCAGAGAGGGGAGGCGAGAGGGGATGCAGAGAGGGGAGGCGAGAGGGGATGCAGAGAGGGGAGGCGAGAGGGGATGCAGAGAGGGGAGGCGAGAGGGGATGCAGAGAGGGGAGGCGAGAGGGGATGCAGAGAGGGGAGGCGAGAGGGGATGCAGAGAGGGGAGGCGAGAGGGGATGCAGAGAGGGGAGGCGAGAGGGGATGCAGAGAGGGGAGGCGAGAGGGGATGCAGAGAGGGGAGGCGAGAGGGGATGCAGAGAGGGGAGGCGAGAGGGGATGCAGAGAGGGGAGGCGAGAGGGGATGCAGAGAGGGGAGGCGAGAGGGGATGCAGAGAGGGGAGGCGAGAGGGGATGCAGAGAGGGGGGCACGAGACGCACCCAGAGGCTCCAGGGTCGCCAGCAGGAGTGCTGCCCGTGACAGCTGAGTCCGAAGTCAGATTCGTGCCGGCAAACCCCAGCCTCGGAAGCAACTGCTGCTGCCGCTGCTGCTGCTGTTGCTCTGCTTGCTGTGCCATTCCCTGTTGTTGTTGCTGCTGCTGTTGCTGCTGTTGCTGCTGTTGTTGTTGCTGTTGCTGCTGCTGCTGCTGCTGCTGCTGCTGTGCCGCTCCCAGTTGCCGCTGCTTCAGCACATCTAGCGCCGCTGCGCCCCCTGCAAACTCCCCTCCCAGCGCTGCTGCTCGCAGCTGGGAAAATATATCCGGAGGGGCCAGGGGGAGGCCGGGGTGCATTCCCGGGGGGAGAACAGGCTGCTTCCATGGGATGGGGGGAAAGGGGAGGGATGGGGGAACAGACGGGGAGGATCAGACGGGGAGGATGGAATGAGAAAAGCCGAAATAAGGTGTCTGTTGCGGCTGTGCCGCTCCCAGGAGGGGAAAAAGGGGGGGCGTGGGGGGAAGGGGGGGGGGGGGGAGGGAGGGGGAGGGATGATTGGTGGGAGCGGGAATGAGGGGAGGGCGTGAAAGGGCGGAGTGATGGCGGGCTGGGCGAGCAGGCAAGGAATAAACCTCGCGTGCCAACCCAAGGCGGATGCAACGGGTGAGACTAAACCTCGCATCCCAAAAGCAGATGAACGCATGTCCAAAACAACGGAGCGCTTACAGCAGTCGGAATGCCGGGAACGGCTCCCCCCGCCGCAGCAGCGGCAGCAGCCGCGGCACCAGGGAGCTTCAGCGGGTCCGTCGCAGCCGCAGCAGCGGCGGCGGCGGCAGCTGCTGCCGCCACCGAGCCAGGCGGCGCGCCGCCGCCTCCAAGCTGCTGCGAGGCTTCCAGGCGCGCGACCTGCTGGCGCAGCAGCATGTTTTCGAGCGTGAGCTGCGAGATCTTGCGCGTGGACAGCTCGTTCTCTTCGACCAGCAGCTTGTTGAGCGCGGAGAGGCGCGAGTTCATGCTCTGCAGCCGGCTGTACTCCATGCGCTGCCGCTCGCGACATCTAGGGGTTGCGGGTTACAGGATTACAGGGTTACAGGGTTACAGGGTTGGGAGAGCGGAAGCAATAGCAAGGGGCTGGAAATGCAGCGGTGCTATGTCGCTCTCATGAATCGCTTAGGTCAACTGTCTCGAGTTTCCTGAAATGACTTTGGGAAGAGAGTATGGGGTTCCATGTTGACATAGTGGAACGTGAGACGTCGCGCGCCATTCTGAGAATGCTCAAAGATTATCGAAATTACTTTGGGAACAGACTACGGCGTTCGATGTTGAGATAGTGGAACGTGAGACGTCGCGCGCCATTTCAACAGAACAATCTTATTTCCGATGCATTGCGAAAATTCTTCGACAGCATGACAGGGATCATCTTAGCTGATGTCTACGCTTTTCCGAGGAGTCTAGGAGCTCCAAATCGCCTGATGGACCGAACATCATCAGAAGCTCGACGACTCTAACAAGCCCGAGGCAGAAATTTAAAAAATTCCCAACTCGCTTCCGAAGCCTCCACGCAATTATAGCTCTTCTTGAATGAAATGACCCGTGTGACATTGTAACGAGATGACTTTTAAGCCGACTCGAAAGTCATCTAGGAGCTCCAAATCGCCTGATGGACCGAACATCATCAGAAGCTCGACGACTCTAACAAGCCCGAGGCTGAGACCAGAAAAATGATACCGGAAAAGCGTTCTCCCCTCGAAAACGTTCAACAATCTAAAACTCGGCAAGCTCCCTAACGGTCCGCATTAGGTATAAGGTGATTAATACCTTCGGTTCTGGAACCAGACTTTGATCTGCTTCGGCTCGATGTTCGAGAGCACGGGGAACTCCTTGATAAGCTGCGACCGCCGCACGGAGCTCGGCTTCGGACATTCTTTGTAAACTTTCTCCAACACCTCGACCTGCTCGCTCGTGTATCGCACGTATTTCCCTCCCTCCGCAGGACCCTCATTCCCTTGATACTGGTCTCCCTCCTCGTCCTGCTCTCTCTCGTTCTTATCCTCGCCGCTCTCGTGCGATTTCTCCTGCCCTTGCCCCGGTCCTCCAACCGACGTCACCATAATATCCTTCACAAACCTAACGCGTGTTTCTTACGCTTTCCAACCTAACCCTAATTTCGCACTTCCTGGCACACACCGCGCAAGCAACAGTCTCACTCCCCTGGTGACTGGGAGCTCGGGGTTGAAAGAAGGTTGACTGCTCTGCCTGCCAGCCGCAGTTGGGAAGCGTGGCGGTACTCCCAAGGGAATGATGATTCCAGCAGTTGTACTGAGTGCATTCAGTGCAGTCCGCTAGGGTTTTCAAGTTTGCAGCCTTTTGAGCAGCGAGAGTTTGCCCGCCGAAGGGGGGAGTGATCATGAGGAGAAACGAACAAGAGGCGAGGTATGATGGTCCCCGAGGGCGGGACGAGGGAGCGATGATGATCCCGAGGCTGGAGGCATCACGACGGGATAAAACCCGAGGCTAGGCAAGATTTGCCGAGGCACGGGGAACAGCCGGGTATGATGAGGCGAGGCGGCAGCATGATGATCGAGGCCCAAACGCTGTGCTGCGCGAAATGATGATTAGCGCACTGTTGGCGGGAGGCTGGGAAAGTGACACGTTCGGAAGGAGCAAACCCCAACCAAGCCACAAGGGTCATGCACCGCTGGCGGGAAGCTGGACACTGATTTGGGGAACGAGATCACCGAGCCACAAGCCACGGACAATCAGGACATTTGAGTTTGCCTCTGTAGCCTTGCCTGGTCGTCGTGGCTAGCTTGCCAGCAATCACGGGAAGCTAGTTCAGAGGTTTGGGGAGGTGGAAGTTGGAACGTGTACACACTCATCATGCGGAATCCTGTAGCCTGTGTTTTCATTAGTGCGTGCAGCCCGTTTTAATGCGGGCACAAATGTGATTCCGCTTCTACACTCTTCTCGTTTACTCCACTATATTAACCTAAATACTATCAAGCTACACCTTCCTTACTGCACATGAAGCTAAGGCTCTCAAAAGCTAGCACTGCTGGCAGCAGCCTTCCTCTCAACCACTTGGCTATTCACCGCATCTGCAATTTCGCGCACTGCCGCAACCATCGCAATCGGCTCGTTCAGCCGGTTGATAGCTGAACCAACTCCCTGGAAGACGGGCGTTGCACAAATGAGCGGAAAATCAGGCCAGAGAAGACTGGTGAGTGCCTCTGAAAAGGAAGCACGGGCTTTTTGTGCACAACATACCATCAAACAAACACGAGGTAGTCACAATGGCCAGGTTTGGGGCCTGATGGACAGTAACAGTCACGCAAAAGAGAGGCACACAAATCGCGACAAAAAATACGTGTGAGTATGTGAGTGAGGGACGTACCACTCCGGAGGCACCAGCAGCGAAGGCGAGGGGAACCGTGACAGCACTGAGGCCAGAGGCGCACATGACTGGGATGGTGACCGCCCTTGCAATGGAGTAGGTGGCTGCGATGGTGGGGGTGGCCTGCAGGGAGGGAGACACAGACACATGGGCAGTCGCAGAGTCAGGGACACAGCGGCTCAGGCCAGAGGCGCATGTGACTGGGATAGTGACGGCACGGGCGATAGAGTAGGTGGCTGCAATGGTGGGGGTGGCCTGTGGGCAGGGGAATCAGGGAAAACATGGGGATAGCAGACACGGATCAGCAGCTGCAGCAGAGACCAGTGAAACCCAAGGAAATGGATCCTCCCAGGGTCGAACTTCGGCCACTACTTGCCTATATCCATCCATGCATACTAAAAGCCAGCACCTGGGATCCACCAGCCACCTTCCCCAGGAGCCCCTGAACGCCATCCTCTATGCCTCCCTGCATCCCTCGATTGCTCCATCCACCACATCGCGACTCCCCTTGCGTGCCACACCGTCCACCACACCAGCACGAAGCACATGTGCTGCCACTTCGTCGGATGGCTGGATTCCTCGCATGCTTATCTTCTACCTTGCCATTCATAAAGACTGGGCATTAGTGTTTTTTTCATGTAAAATATTCCCCTCCACCCACCTTCTCCACTAGCGCATGAACCCACTCTCCATACCTCCCAACTGCATCCCCAGATCGCTCCATTCACAACATGCCACACCTACTGCATGCCACAGCAGCAAATGTATGCAGCCGTTTCTAAATCCCCACCCACACACCTTCTCCACCAGCCCTTGAACGCCAGCAGAGGAAGCTGCTGAGCTGGTTCCACCCTCGGTCTGGATGACGTCAGCACCACAGTCCTGCAGAGCCTCTGCCAGAGCCACCTGCCGAACGGACCAAGGAAGGGAGGAGAGGGGGGGAGAGGGGGGGAGAGGGGGGAGAGGGGGGGAGAGGGGGGGAGAGGGGGGGAGAGGGGGGGAGAGGGGGGGAGAGGGGGGGAGGGGAGGGGGAGCGGGGGAGGAGGGGGCGGGGGGGGGGAGAGGGGGTGAGAGGGGTGGCATTGTGAAATTCCGAGAAAATCTTCAGAAGGGGGACAGGGGATGGGAGGAGTGGCGGGAGGGGTGATAGAGGCTGGGAAAGTGCATGAACGAGTTGAAGTGAGGCGGTCGGAGAGGTGAGAGGGCGCAGGGGCCCGGAGGCAGGGGGCAACGGGGAGGGGGCAGGGGGGAGGGGGCAGGGGGCAGGGGGGAGGGTGCAAGGGGAAGGGGGCAGGGGGAGGGGGGAGGGGGCAGGGGGCAGGGGGCAGGGGGGAGGGTGCAAGGGGAAGGGGGCAGGGGGGAGGGGGCAAGGGGGAGGGAGCAGGGGGCAGGGGGCAGGGGAGAGGGGGGAGGAGAGGTGCAAAGTGGGTGCAAGGGAGGGAAGGAGAGATGGGACGAGACACTACCTGCTCGGGAAGAGGCAGAGTGTGGGGCACGGTGACAGAGAGGGGGATGGACGGCAGCAGCTGACGTGTGCGCCGAGTCAGCTCAAGAACCTGCACCAGGGAGGGAGGGGGGGGGAGGGGGGGGGGAAGGACAACTCGTAAAACCCGAAAACCTGAAAACCCGAAAACCCCGTCCTCGCGATCCCTGATCTCCTCTCGAGTGAGGGAAGATAAGAAGGGGATTGGAACGCGCGGAAATAATCCCTTCCTCACTCACACTGCCTGGGCCTACTCGCGCTTCCCTGTCGCCAAGTCCAGGACCCTCTGCTGTCTCTCACTAAGCAGTTTCCACCACCCTCCTGTTCAAGCCGTTTCAAATTAACCCTCCCCTCTTCCCCCCAATCCTACGATCCAACTCCCCTTCCACCCCTCCCCCAGCTCCGAATCGACCCCTTAGCAACCCCTTGGTAATCCCCAGGCACCCCCCTAGCAACCGCTTCATATCGCTTTAGCACAGGCGCGCTCACCTCGTCTGCGGTGAACTCGCGGCCATCCGGGTAGAACGAATCGAAGTTGCCAATCTCCACCTGCCACGTGGCATTGACGCGAGAGAGGATTCGGCAAATGAATGCAGCGAGACTGCAAGCGCAGATGAGCAAAGCGGCCAAAGTGAGTTGATTACCACACTGTGAGTTAATCGCCGAATCACGTGCCTTGCTTTCTGATTCGTGGTTCTTATTTCGACTTATTCGACTCATTCGACTTATTCGACTTATCATCAGGATAACCGCGACCACAAGCATCCATCGATTGACTCACCATGTGCGCGCCAGCAGCAACGGCCTCGACGAACTTCTCGGGCTCGACAGCCGACACACAGATCTGCGGGGCGAGGGAGGGAGGCAAGGTGAGGCAGGAAGATGCATACTGCTACCAACGGCTTGACACACGGATTCGAGAAGCAGGCGGGGAGAAGGCAAGCAGGCACAGGGAAGTCAAGCACCATAACGAAGGGAAGTGGAGGAAGAGCGCGAAGTGAGAGCAGGAGAAAAAGGGGGGAAAGGGGGAATCGGGGAGTGGGGTGAGGGTTGGGGAGGGGGGATGGGAGGAAGATTTTATAAGGTAGGTCGCATACACATACTCGCGTCGAGGGGAAAGCTTACGGGGAGGGTGGTGAGAGAGCGAGCAAGGCGAACAAGGTCGGCATCGCAGGCAATGTCAACGACGGTGGCTCCTCCCTGGGAAGAGAATGGGGAAAAGAAGGCAGGAGAAAGGGGACAAGGATAACGGGGAACGGAAGTGAACGGGGAAATCGGAGGGAAAGAAAGAGTGAAACCCAGGCGAACGAGGCGAACGAGGCGAACGAGGCGAACGAGGTGGGCATTGCAAGCAATGTCAGCGACGGTGGCCCCGCCGTGGTGAGAGAACCGGGAGGGAAGAACGCAGACGAATGCAACGGACTGAGGAAGAGTCAAACAAAGTGACGGAAGAGATCCAAATCCAACACTATTTTGTAATGAGAGCCGATGTTCGAAGGGGAAGGGGGAAATGGGAACGACGGAGGCATGGCAATGGGGGGTCGACTACTAGAGAGGGCTGCTTTTGAGTCGACTCAAGAGGCGTACCTTCTCTGCAGCGGAGACGACAGCAGCGACAGAGTCGGCATTGAAGTTGTTGAGCCCTGCGATAGCCTGAGAAAGAGCAGGGGAAAACAAAAAGAGCGAGAAGATACGGAAAAAGAGAACAAAAATGGGGATGATTTCGCGAATGCGAAGGAACAAACCAGTGATCTTAGGTTTCACAAGGAAGGTGCTCTACTTCTGAGGCGCCTCAAAAAGAGACTCCTCACGCAGGAAGGTGTATATTTCACTGCGTGAAAGAATGCGAGGGTCAGATGCTCACTTCGACCGCTGACGAACGGACAATCTAGAATTTTTAAGTCGGCCGATTGATAGAGGGTTCGATGATCTTGGTACGTCCATGAGTCGAAGCGGCACTGGCAAACTCTTCTAGCACTATGACCCAGGTACGTACGGATTCATACTGATCCTAACGTACAACTTTCGCGAAATGCACACCTTGAAAGCCTTCTTCTCGCGGAAAGATCTCAGAGCAAAGGATCGGTTGCTCGCGTCGTTCGAAGCAGACGGCTTCGCGGAGCACCTGACGGCGCCGTTAGTCTTGCCGGCCGGCGCTAGGCCCTTGCTGACGGAAGCAGCGGAGCGTAGAGCCGGAGCCCCAGAGATAGCTGCAGAGCTGGCAAGAGCTCTGGATGACGTGGCAGACGCGGAAAATGCGGTGGTCGCCACCATTGAGGAGAGGGAGCTGGAGGTAAGAGCAGCCATGGCTTGAGATATAGAACGAATGAGTTACTATCCGTAAAGAAGCAGATGTCGACTGCTCGACTCCCTCTCCTGTACGTGGGACTGGGTGGTGGCTGGGATGTCGTGAGAGGAGACTTGAAATGCTGGAATACCAGAGATACAATACTGAGAAATCTTCAGGCAGTAGTTTATGCTGAAATACCAGGCAGGTCTGAGGGCCTGGAAGATTTCCACAAACAAGGAGCCAGGTTCGAGGTTGAAAATGGTGTGGTGTGTTTTTGTACGTTCTAGTCAGAAATATGCATGGTACAGTGAGGCGAATGTTCCCCCCTTCTCCATAAAGGTCAGGTGATGCAGATCGCAAGGCGACACAAGGAGCAGAAATCTGGAGGTCATCGACGGGGAAAGGCGGAATCAAGCCGAAAGTTGCGGGAGACTGGCTGGGACTACGGGGGAGCGGGCCGCTGGCGCAAGAAAAGGGAGGTCAGGGGGGAGGGAATTCGCGGCGGGAGCGGAGAAAGGCACTGCGCCAGATGATTGCGTGGCAGTTTGGAAGGGTAATGATGCTTGTAATGTCGTGATTGGATCAGGCCTGCTGCGATCAGCGGTGCTGACGCTGCACGGGCCTACATGCTAAGTGGAACCACTTGGCGAACGCGGACTGGTCTTTCATCCTGCTTTTTGCGAAAATCTCCCGCAGCTTCGCACATTCCACCCACGGCAAATATCATCCTGATTAGTAAGTTTTTGCTCTAGTACACGAACATCCTTTCAGAGTACAGGTGCAAGAAACTACCAGCACTTGATTAGGTCACAAACAATTACAGAAAAGCACTGGCACAAATATGCTCGTTCTCTACTAGATCCCCTTGAGTTGCCTCATCAGAACCGTGCCCTACATGCACTCCCGATTGCGACCTCGAAATGCTCGCGCAAAATGACCACTTCTCGCAGAAGCGGCTTGAGATGTAGGATCAGAAAAAGAATTCACAAGTGTGTCGAAGCCCCTTAGCAGGTGACGTAGCTGGTGGTAGAGGAGAATCGGGGTCAGGTACGATGACAACGGACCGGTTTCGCCTCCTGTGCATCCCATGTTGACCTGGAGAAGGTACGGGAAGGGGGGGGAAGGGGGGTGGTAGTGATATTATGAGACCCGTATTGTCCTAGATTTAGCAATCTAAAAAGCCTGGTGTACAAACTACAGAGGAGGACTAGGCTGTTGCGGTTTACAGAGGGGAAGGGGGGAAGCGAGGGAGGAAGGAAGGGTGGGAGGGAGAGAACAGAAAGGAGGGAAGAGGGGTGGGGGGGGAGGAAGCATTTACCTCGGACTCGAGCGAAAACAGCCCATCCAACAGCAAGGAGGAGGGGGGTGAAGCAGTCACCGCCAGTGTGGCTTGGGCGGTGGCGGAGGGGAGGAGGGGTTGTTGACGGGTGGCGGATGAGGAAGGAGGGGCACAGGGGAGAAGGTGGAGGGAGAAGAGAGGAGGGCGGAGAGGGAAGTCCGGATAGATCGCAACCTGATGGGTGGAAGGGGGGGAGACAGGGTGCGGTGGAGACAGAGCATGAGGGGGAAAGAGAGCATGAGGGGGAAGTATGGGGGAGAGGACAGGAAGTAGTAGGCAGCACGGAGCGGATGCCGATGGAAGCATGAAAACGCACATGAGAGCGGAAGACCGGGCGGATCATGGGTCTGAGACACGGCGGTGAATCGCGGTTTGCATACCAACTGGCAAGCATCACAAAAAGCGAGCACATACCAGCGCCTGCAGGTCAAACGTTGCCCCCTCGCTCTCCTCCTTCCTCCCCTTCCGCCCACCACTTGCACCCGCACCACTCCCACCACCCCTCACAAGCAGCTCATAGACGCATGCTCCAGGCCCCAGAGCAGCCTCCCAGGCGGCAGCAGCAGGGGTGGAGGGATGAATGCCATGCGCCGCCGCCCACGACCAGGGCAAGGACACCCACACCCCGCCCTCTATCCCCTCACTGCTCTCTCCGCCCCCTCCGCCCCCTCCGTCCCCTTCCGCTGCTCTCATTGCTACAGTTGCCACTTTACCCCCGCTCGATCGCCTACTCTCCCCCGCTCCATCCTTCTCCTCCACCAACCGTGCATCCTCGCCTGCCTTGCTACCATCACTCGCTTTCGCATCATTCCCTTTACCATCGCCCTTCTCCTTCCCATCGCCCTTCTCCTTGCCATCCCTGCTGCTCCTCCTCTCTCTACCATTGCCCCTTCCCTCACTCGCCCGCTTCTTCCCACCCCCTTCGTCCCCCTTCCCTCCTGACCCCCCTCCCACCGCACCTAGCTCTAACAGGCCCCCCAACCTCCTCTTCTGTGCCGCTACCAGCGCCCTGGCTAACGCCTCACCGACTGACGCCCCGCCCTCTCCTCCCAAGCGAACAACTGTCAGACCACCCCCTTCTTTGCTTCCCACGCCCTCGTCTCTACCCTTTCCTCCTGCTGTGCTGCGGCTGCGAGACCCATCCTCCCCTGAGCCTTTCTCCCCCTTTCTCTCATCGCCTTTCCTATCACTCTTCTCCTTATCGCCCTCCCTCTCGCTCCTCCCCTCCCCACGCCTCTCCTTCCCCTTCTTCTCCCCTCCCTTCCCACCTGCTAGGTCCCCCTCCTCTGCCTTCCCACCAATCTGGCTGCTACACGTGGCGCCTGGAAATCCCAGCGGGCCAATGAGAAGCCGCCAGCTCAGAATGGAGCATCGCGGAAGATACCCAGAATCTTCTGGCCACGGCCCGGAGAAGTAAGGGGCGGCAGTGGTGCTGTTGGAAGGCGTGATAGTGGGGAGTGTGCTTGAAGCGAGGGAGGAGAGAATCGCGCTGCAGTCACAGGGGAGGGTGGAGGGAAAGCAGAACACGGAAGGCGATACCATGATGGAAATCGTGATTGTGGGAAGTGTGCTTGCAGCAGGCGGAGAAAGAATTGTGGTGCAGTGATCCCCCCCTTACCCCCCCAGCCACTCACATGCCTCTACCCATGAAACCAAAAGGTTTGATCCTGATGCTGTGAGGAATAATCCCGTTGGTCTTTTGCTCAGCCATGAAGATATATTGCTGGTGCAAAGTCCGGTACTTCAAAAAACTCTTCTTAAAGTCCTTAGCGGCTTGATTTTTAAAGTCATTGAGACAAGAGGAAGTCGCCTGCTTGTCAAGAAAATCGTTATGAAGATCACCAAGGAAATCGAAGGAGTCAGTCATGACAGCGTCATGAATCTCGCGAACAGGATCTTGCATCAGCGCAGCCATGATCGCAGGTTCAATCGTAGGCCTGGTGGCAGGCTCAGGAGAGGATCGAACTACAGGAGCGTCAACTGTCACTGGAAGAGGTTCGAGAGGAAAATCCCGAGCTCTCTTCTTGTTGGAGCGAGAAATTGGAGACTCCGGTAAATCTTCGAAATCCACCAGCTCTTTATCCTTGCGAAGATGCCTCGGCTTTGAATCCTCGAGATTCGTGCGGATCGACGGAACTGGTTAGACTTGGTGATATTGGTGGTGGTGTCAGTGTCGGTTGCATTGGTAGCATTGAATTGGTAGTTGACCATCGTAGTAATATCAGGTTTGAGTCCAATTGAACACCAGATAGGTGCCATTGTGTCAATACGTGGCAGCAACTTGTGTGATGACACCTGTGTAAAATATAGAGTGCTTGTAAAAACAAACTCTTGGAATTAAAAATAGGTGGTAACCGGTTTCGGCTTGAAACTTTCTTCGGACCACAGAGTCCTAAAGAAAACAAGCACTACTTATAGGCCAAAAAGATGTCGCCCAAGATTCGCCTCGCGCGTGAGAACCGTCACGGGGAAAATGGGGACGCAAAAAACGAAATAAGCAACAAACAGTAAAACTTTACTGTAGATTAGCACTTATGAGCAGAATCTAAAAAGCTTCCGATTCTCTTCGGCAGCCTCCACGCGATAATAGCTCTCCTTGAAGCGAAAGTGTCGTGTGACAAAGTAACGAGGTGACTTTTGAGTCGACTCAAAAGTCACCTTTTGGTTTCATTTGCAACTCTGTACTTACCCTTCAGGTCTTATCATTCCCGGACTACCACACTTGGCTTCATCCGGAGCGAACTGCACAGATTCCTGCTGCGGTCTTCATCACGAGCTGACTTCTTGCATTCTAGGGCCCTTTTCTTCGCTCGACTAAGAGCCAGAGGGTACCCTCAGAAATTTCTTCTACCAATCTTCAAGTCTGTCTCCTTCGCCTCTCGCAACGAATTTCTCGCTCGCGCCTCTTCAATACGCGACTCTCCTAAACGTGGGCCCCTCGTGTTGAAATGTTTGCTCAACCCTCTGGTTGACCGTTCACACTTGGGGAAACTTTTGAGTCGACTCAAAAGTCACCTCGTTACTTTGTCACACGACACTTGCGCTTCAAGGAGAGCTATTATCGCGTGGAGGCTGCCGAAGAGAATCGGAAGCTTTTTAGTTTCTGCTCATAAGTGCTAATCTACAGTAAAGTTTTACTGTTTGATGCTTATTTCGTTTTTTGCGTCCCCATTTTTCCCCGCGACGGTTCTCCCGCGCGAGGCGAATCTTGGGCGACATCTTTTTGGCCTATAAGTAGTGCTTGTTTTCTTTAGGACTCTGTGGTCTGAAGAAGGTTTCAAGCCGAAACCGGTTACCACCTATTTTTAATTCCGAGAGTTTGTTTTTACAAGCACTCTACATTTTACACAGGTGTCATCACACAAGTTGCTGCCACGTATTGACACAATGGCACCTATCTGGTGTTCAATTGATCCCCCCCTACCCCCCCAGCCACTCACATGCCTCTACCCATCCCCCCCCCTCTACTCACGTGCACCCCCCCCCCCAGCCACTCACATGACTCACTTGAGCTCTCGTGCAGCCATGACTCTCTCCCGCACCACCTGCAGCACTCGGCACGTGACCCGTATGCATCTATACTATACCCCTTGTAGTATGACGCATTAGCAGTCAGATGCCCCCCCAGCCACTCACATGACTCACTTGAGCTCTCTCGCGGCCATGACTCTCTCCCGCACCACCTGCAGCACTCGCCCCAGCCGCCGCTCCTCCCTGAACGCCTCCAGCCGCCCCAGCAGCGCCGCCCGCGTGGCCCCTGGCCCTGCCTCTGCTGCCCCTCCCTCCCTCACTGCTGTCAATGCCGTTGCTGCAGCGGCAGTAACAGCAGCAGCAGCAGCAGGATCAGCAGCAGCTCTTGACGCAGCAGCTGAAGGATCGACCTCCATAGCAGCACCGGCAGACGTGCCCCCATCACCTTTACCACCACCACCACCACCAGCAGCAGCAGCAGGGCCGGAGGGGAGCAGGAAGGAGGGAGGGAGGGGCGGGAGGAAGTCCAAGCCGCACATGAGCTGGGCCCAGAAGTACGGCCGGGAGACGCGAACCGGCAGCGATGCCACGAACCCACACTCCCGCGCCAACGGCTCCTTAGCCATATTCGGAAAGAGCAGGCCTGAGTCTTCAGGAAAGAGGTTGGTGAGGACGGTGTGGAGGGCGAGGGGGGAGGGCGAAGGGGTGGGGTTGGGAGGGGCGGGGAAGAAGGAGAAGGAGGAGGAGGGGGGGAGGAGGGTCGGGGTTTGGGGTTCGACTGGGCCTGCGCAGATGACGCCGAGGTTCCACAGCATCTCGAAGCGAAGGACGAGCAGCGCTGGCTGCTGGGAGTCTTCTTTGTCCTTCGCCTTGCCCTTCTCCCTCTCTTTCGCCTTCTCCTTCTCCTTTTCCTTCTCCTTCTCTTTCGCCTTGTCCTTCTCCTTCTCTTTTTCCTCCTCCTCCGCCCCTCGTTCCCCTCCCTGCCCGGCCGCTTCCCCTTTCCCACTCTCCTCCCGTCCCCTGGGATCAAGCAGCCGAAGCACCACCGACAGCGGGTGGGGCGAGTCAACAGCGCCTATAAGGTCAATTGCGCCAATCAGCGCATTTGGCTGCGCCTGCTTCTTGTCCCCGTCACTGATCACCATAGCACCACCACCACCACCACCACCACTACCGTTTCCATCACCATCACCATCACCACCGCCATTACCACCACCGTCTGCGGCGGCGGCGTCAGCGCCAGCACCATCAGCACCGGCATCTGCACCAGCATTAGCAGCATCATTAACATCAGCAACACCTTCGGTAGCAGCAGCAGCAGCAGCGGCGGCTCCCGCACCGTCGTTCTCAGTATCAGTCTTCCTCCGCCTCCTCCTCAACCCCTCCTCCTCTTCCTCCTCCCTCTCCCCCTCTCCCTCCTCTCTCTCTTCCTCCTCCCCCTCCTCACCCCCTCCCACCCTATCTCCCCCTCTTGCTGCAGCGGCAGCAGCAGCAGCAGCCGCCGCTTCCCTCTCTTCCACCATAGCAGCAAAAGCTTCAGCCTCTCGTACACTCCCCTCAATCTCGACCTCTATCGCTTCTTCTAACGAGTCTCTCCGGGCAGCTAATTGCGAGTATAGAACGTAGAGCGGCGGCGGGAGGAGCGACGCTAAGCGGTGCTGCTTAACCCGCCGCGAGTGGTGCATCCCCATCTGCTGCTGCAGCGGCCCGGACGCCTTCTTCAGGGCTTTCAGCTGCCCGGGAAGGCTGCCCAGAAACTTTTTCCGGCTGCTGATACTCTCCTGGAGCGTCCGCCGGCGGATTTCGAGCATCTCCCGCGCGCGGACCAGCTCCTTGCGCTGGATTGGGAGAAACATATTTAGAGGAGAGAAAATAATGGATGACGCAATGGATGACGCAATGTTAGATGAACATTCCAAGCAACACCCGCGCGCGGACCAGCTCCTTGCGCTGGATTGGGGAGAGAGAATGTAGAGTTTAATGTTTTCAGATCTAACGCACATTTGACGTTATGCATCTGATGCATTAAATGCACGTTATCAACTTACTTGATGCAATATATCTATAGATCTAGTGTACCTGATAGAGCTCGTAGTTGAGTCGCTGCAGCATCAGCCGGTGCGGGTCTTTCTCCAACCCCGGCTCCGATTTAAGGCTCTCCGGTGCTTCCATAAAGAACTCGTGCGCGCTCACTAGCTCAATATCCGGATGCCTTGAAACGAAATCCCTATACGCGGCGATGGCCCTCGCGTGGTGGTTCATCTTATATTGGAGATTATGCAGCCGTAGAGCGGTCGTGTCCACCGGAGCTCGCGCCGCCTCGGTCTCGGCTTTAACGCGCTCCTCGTCGTTTAAGATCTGACGGTTCAGACGGCGCAGATCTAGGAGAACCACCGACGCCTGCGTTGAAAACTCCTGAATGTCGTCGAGAGCGGAAGAAGCGGCTTCTTTGTCTTCGATCTCATCGCTGTCCTGCGCTTTGATCTGTCTCTGCTTTGTTAAGAGGATCTTCGATATAAGCTCCTCGAATTTCGACCGAGCCGAAGCGAGCTCGTCGTAAGTCGTCGACATCGAGGCAAATTATCTATCGTCGCTTGGTGAATGTCTAATCGGCCGTCTGCGAATGTCTCCGTCGCCGGAATGCGAATGTCTGACCGTCGTCCTGCGAATTTCAAACGGCTAGCCTCAATAACTGCGAATAGCAGACAGCACAGACGGCAGCCGCAGTAGAGCGAACGGAAATATCGGACACTCGAGACTAGAGCCGCAAGCGCCGCACGAGGGAGGCAACTAGCTAAGAGGGATGAAAGGAAGGATACACATGGATGAAAAAAGCTCCTTATTCAGAATGAAAACCCCATGGATCCAGGCACACCGGCGGCAATCTCGAAGAAACCTAGGGAATCCCGTTTTTCGCTGATTTACGACAAATTGTGGATGATGAACTTGGTAATGCTCTTCACTACACAACTTCGGATTCCTTGGTATAAGCTAAGCACCTGCTTTCACAAAAAGGCTCTAAAAACACTTAAAGAAGGCTAAATTGTTCAGTTATGCCACTTCAAACCTCAAAAAAAATTGTAAAAAATGTTTCCTTGTACATACTGTGCCTGCTCCGAAAAAACAATATACAGACTCTCTGCGAATGTTGTAGCAGGTATCAAAACTCAGGCCCGGAAGCAAAGATGTCGACAAGACCACGGAAGACCTGAGCAGCAAGTTGAGAGGCGACCACCAACTCCCCATCCACATTCCATGTGCTCTGTTTCCCATGTGATGTGAACGTGAAGGCTGGGGTCTGAGGGAGGTTATGGGAAAAGGGGCGAGGGTCATGATTCGGGAGAAGCAGGACATTAGGACGGGATTGGAGGTGGTGGGAAGGGAAAGCAAGTTGAGAGGTGATCACCAGCTCGCCATCCACATTGCAAGTGCTTTGCTTCCCATGGGATGTGAACGTGAAGGCTGGGGTCTGAGTGGAGTTATGGAAAAGGGAGCGGGACGGGAGTCCAGACTCCAGAGGCAGGAGAGGCAGGATTGAAAGTGGTTGGAAGGGGACGCAAGTTGAGAGGCAACCACCAACTCCCCATCCACATTCCAAGTGCTCTGCTTCCCATGGGAGGTGAATGTGAAGGCTGGGGTCTGGGGGTGGTTATAGAAAAAGGGGCGGGAGTCAGGAGGCAGGAGAGGCTGGGGTCTGAGGGTGGTTATGGGAAATAAGCGAGAGACAAGATTCAGGAGAAGCAGGAGAGTCGGGTTTAGGACGGGATTAGAGGTGGTGGGAAGGGAAAGCAAAGTTGAGACGCGACCACCAACTCTCCATCCACATTCCAAACGCTTTCCTTCCCATGAGAGGTGAGCGTGAAAGCTGGAGTTGGAGGGAGGTTACCGAAGAGGGGAAGGGATTCACGGGGCAGGAGAGGCAGGATTGGGTGTGGTGGGACGGGAAAAATAAGTGTGGCAAAATATGTGAATGAAATGGATGGAAATGAAGATTAGCAGATTGTTTCTTACTAACGAGATTGAGAACTGTAGTACCTTGTAGGTCTCGACAAAGTCGAAGGCAAACGGATCTGCCCCTTTGCGTGCGAGCCGGGTCAGCTGACTGCCACGGGGGTCAGAAGAAAGAAAGATCCAAACCGGACGAGGTGCCAAAAACAGACGAAATGAACAAGCAGCAAAGAAGCGCAACATAAGATGTGTAATTTTTGGAATTTTCCAGAAAAGCATCACTGATCTGATGTAGGCTGAAGTCCATCACTCTGCAAAAACTCACTGCAGGTATTCGGGGCGAGAGCACTTGCGGATGAGGATGAGGTGCAGATTGCCGTCCGCCAGGTGGGCCTGTGCTGCGACGCCATCTGGCGCCTTGTCATTGCGACACGACATCACCGCCGCCCCCACGCTGTGGAACTTTCCATGCACCGTCCTCCAACACGGCTTCAAACCCCCTCTGAGACCAACTCCCGGCCCCTGGCCAACCCCCCGCGATAAGTTTTCCTGCCCGACCACAAGCACTGGCGCTGACGTGGCAGCATCGGATTGGTCAAGAGCGGCGTGGGTCTGCCCGAGGGCAGAGCGATCATCAAGAGAGGATAAGTTGTGGGAGGAGCGGGCGAGCTGCGAGAGGTCAGTGCTGCTGGCGCAGACGGTGCACCCGGCAGTGCACACGTCAGGGAAGCTGCTTCGCCTGCTGCTGCTGCTGCTTCTCCTGCTGCTGCTGGTACTGAACGAAGGAATAACACACAAGAAGAAATAATATGTTTGGACTGAACGCTGATGCCAATATTTGCTCCACTCGCTTTCTCACTCAATCACGCCTTTCTCGTGGATTCCCAGAGTCGTGTCACCCACTCACTCACTCACTGTCATTTACACTCACACTCACTCATGTATCATTTGATCTCTTCCACTCACCGTGTTTTGGCCAGCATGGGGCTGTTGAAGGTGCGCCGCCGCATCCCTCCGTTCCATGCCACAGCTCGCAACAGCACCTCTCGACTCCTTGCACCCAGTCCTTCCTCCCCCATCCTGCTCGCTCACTCACACATCACCACCTCATTCTCTCTCACCGTGTCTTGCCAAGCATGGGGCTGCTGATGGTGCGCCGCCGCATCCCTCCGTTCCACTCCGTCGCCTCAAGAGAAGCCCCCTCCTCCTCTTTCCCCCCATCCCCTCCCCCTTCCTCCCCACCCCCCTCCTCTACCCTCTCCCTATCCCCCTCCTCTCCCACCTCCTCTCCCACCTCTCCTTCCTCTCCCCCTTCCACCCGACCCCCCTCCTGCCCTTCCTCCTCCCCGTCCTCCCCAAGCGGGCGTGGCCGGGGAAGCTCTTCTGTGAGGCTCCTCACTAGGACCCTGCTTGCCGCCCCCTCAATGGGTGACGATGCCAGGGCTAGAGATGCAAGAAGCGGGGATGCTTCAAGTGGGGATGCTTCAAACGGGGATGCTTCAAGAGGGGATGGCTGCAGGGGGGATGCTTCGGCGCAGGGCGCTTGTGGTGGTGGTGGCGACGCCTTGGGTTTCGGCACGTGGTGCAAAGTCTCTGAGCTGCTGACTGCAGGCTGGCTGGGAGCCCTTGCTGTTTGCACGGCAGCAGTTGACGGCACGTCGAAAAAGGACACCTCAGCATTGTACGATCTGAAGGAAGACGGAGGGAAGGAGAAGTTAGGTCTCGTACTTTCTGACTCACCCACCTCATTCCACCTAGATCCAGTGTAGCAAACCACGTTCCACCACATTCCACCGCATTGCACTATCAGATATCTCAGCACCTGCCTGTGCTGCGGATCCAGCATGGAGGTACCTCGCTCGATGGTCCACCCATCTGCGTTCACCTCAGTCTAAACCACTCTTCACCACACTGCACGCAGCCAAACCACGCATGCATGTGAACCGCGCTTCACCGCACTGCACCTACGAACAGGGCACTCACCTGTGGAGCAGGTACGGCATGAGCCTGGCACAGTCGTATCTCGCCGGCCCCATCCATTTGAGTTCAGCTCAACGCACTGAATGTACCGCTCTGCACCTACCAGCAGCGCAGTCACCTGTGGTGCAGGTATGTCATGAGCCCAGCATAGTCATACCTCGCAGGCCCCATCCATCTGAACTCACCTCAAGGTGCTGAATGAACAGCACTCCACCGCACTGCACCTATCAGCAGTGCACTCACCTGTGGTGCAGGTATGTCATGAGCCCAGCATAGTCGTATCTTGCCGGCCCCATCCATCTGAGCGACTCGCTGCGCCGAATCACATCGCCATAGAAGCCATAGCTGCATCGGGGGACAGGAAATAGGTAACATGGGAATGAGCCGATGTGGAGAAGAGGGTAGAGAGGGTAAACGCATTTGATCCATGGGCTTGTAAACAGAGAAGGAGCGGAGTGAGGGGTTGGAGGGTCAGAAGCACAGGCAAGCCGCAGCAGGGGCAAGATAACGAGGAGGAAAGGGGCACTTTCAAGAGACTTCACACACTCACCCAAAGAAGGATGCCGCGTAGCGAACCTCCACCCCCCCCTGCTCCCTCGCCCCTGTGCCCGCTGCTGCTTCCACACTAGCCCCTGCTACCCCTGCCACAGCTCCTTCCCTCCCTCGGTCAGCCGCGTCTCCTTGATGCCCGTCCCGCCTTTCTCCATCGCCCTCACCTCCCCGTCCTTTCCCCACATGCTCTCCTCCCTGCCCTCCTCCCTGACCTCCTCCCTGCCCTCCCTCCAGCTCTTGCCCCTGTCCCTCTGCCTGCCTCTGCTGCTTCTCTGGCGGCACCCCTTCGCCTTGAATCCCCTTCGACTGCTCCCCTTGCTCCTGAGCCCCCGTCATATCCTCGCCGTCCGTCCAGGTGGTGATCCTGGCAACGTCCAGTGGCATGCGGTGGCCCAGCACTACGTGCAGAGCTGCGGTGGTGGGGTCGCGAGAGCCAGTCACGCTGGGGAGGGTGGGGAGAGCAATGGGGGTAGTGGGGATTGTGGGGACGGTGGGATAGAGAGCAAGTGGGCAACGTCTAGGGGCATGCGGTGGGCCAGCACTACGTGCAGAGCTGTGGTGGTGGGGTCGCTAGCGCCTGTCACGCTGGGGAGGGTGGGGACATGGGAACACGATCAGCGACATGCGGTGGTCAGGAACCACTGGTTGGGTCACAAGAGCCTGTCGAGAAGGGGAGGGTGGGGATTGGGGGGATGGGGGAGAAGATGGGATCGGGGGAAGGGGGGGGGGGGGGTGGAAAGCGTTTCAGCAGCATGCGGTACCCCAGCACCAAAAAATATGCCGTAGCATACCTCATAATGATGCAGTCCGTGGATCCAGCAGGGATGACACTAGTGCATGTGTGCATCTTGTACCATATAAGCGGCCAGAAGAATGCATAGCATACCTCATGATGATGCAGTCCGTCGACCCAGCAGGGATGATGCCAATGCGCAGAGCATGTGGCAGATGCAGCCCCACGTTCACACACGCAGATGCCTCCACCTGCGTCAGTGCTTCGCCCACATTTGCACCCCCGCTTGCTCCTCTACCCCGCGCCCCTTCATTGCTCTCCTCTGGGCCCTCCCGTGACCCCAGGCTTGTGAACAGACTACCAGCTGCATCAGCAGCCTCAGCAGAATCAGCATCCAAAGCAGGAGAAGCAGCAGCATCACCAGTAGCAGCCCCAACACCTCCAGCAACCCCAGCAGGCACATCCTTCCCCTTGCACTCTACTCCTGCTTTCTCTTTTGACCCTCCCCATAACGCCCTCCTGATCCTACCGCCACTGCTGGTGTGCTGATCCTTCCCCTCTGCTCCCCCCGCTCCTGCTTTTTGTGCTGCAGGTGGTGCCGACGCTGGTACGGGCTGCGATGCCTCCGAGGCAGTTGGGAGTGGAGAGTGGTGCGAGGAGGTGAAGGAGAGGCGCAAGGGGCGAGGCAGCAGGTGGAAAGGCGAGGGAGAGGAGGTGAGGGAGTGAGACGAGGACAGCGGAGTGCATTTCGAGACAGCGGAGGGAGAGGACGAGGGGGACGGAAGGGAGGAGGACACTGGGAAAGGGGAGGCAGCGGACGATAATGGGGGTGTATGGGCTGAGGAGGAGGAGGGGGGGAGGCAGAGGCGTGAGGTGGAGACGCGAGAGGGGTGGATGCATGGGGGGGCGTGGTGTCGCCGCTTTGCCAGTCCGTTGAGCACCTCGTTAAACAGACCGTCCCCTCCCTGTTGGAGCAGAAGAAGGGGGGGGGCAGGAGGAGAGCCGTGAGCTGGGGATGCGAGAGGAGGGGTGGATGCATGGGGGAGCGTGGAGCCTCCCCTTGGCCAGTCCGTCGAGCACCTCGTCGAAGAGATCGTCGAAGAGGGGGGGGCAGGAGAGCCGTGAGCTGGGGATGCGAGAGGGGTGGATGAAAGGGGGGGCGTGGTGCCTCCTCTTGGCCAGTCCATTGAGCACCTCGTTGAACAGACTGTCCCCTCTGCGTTGAATGGCAGCAGAGGGAAGGGGGAGGAAGAGGGGATGGAAAGACACATGGGAGTGTCGTTAGCCATGATTGAGAAGAGCAGCAAAAGACACATGGGAGTGCATGGAGTAGCAACGGAGAGCGTGGCCAGGTCCCTTGGAAGTGAGCCAGGTCTCCGTGAAAAGCTCATTGAGGAGAAGGTCCCTTCCATGGCCAAGATGGATGGGAAGGTGGGGAGCCAGGAGCTGCAGACTTAGCCATGCATAAATACATGGGGGGTAGTGGCACGGGGGGGTAGTGGCACGAGGGGTAGTGGCACGAGGGGTAGTGCCACAGGGGGTAGTGGCACGGGGGGGTAGTGGCACGGGGGTAGTGGCACGGGGGGTAGTGGCACGGGGGTAGTGGCACGGGGGGTAGTGGCATGGGAGGGTAGTGGCAGGCACGGGGGGTAGTGGCACCAAGGGTAGTGGCATGAGGAGGGTAGTGGCAGGGGGGGCAGTGGCACGGGGGGTAGTGGCAGGGTTGGCTACTGGCATGGGGGCTAGGGGCACGGGGGGCTAGTGGCATGGACGTGCGTGCATATGGGAGCATGGGTGCCTCTGCTTGATCAGTCATTGAGCAACCTATGCATTAAGATACTACGTGCAAGGGTCCTCAGGTGATATCTTCAATGATTTCCAAACACAGAGTTATCAATCCATGCAACCACTTCCCTCCCTCAATCTCTTCTTCCTCCCCTCTCTCCCTCCCATCCCAGCCATACACTCACTCACCACGACGAGAATGCCATCGACGGCTGAGATCTCTTCATCTGTCGCCCCATGCACGGCATCAAAGGCGTGGTTCTGCCGCTGCGTTACCACCTCGGTAACCGCCACTCCGGCCCGCTCAAACACCGGCTTCACCGCCGCCCATGTCTTGAGCGCCTTGCGGTGGCCGCCTATGGGGTTGATGAACGCCTGTGGTGATTCGGGGGGATAAGCGAGAAAACAGATCTATTGTCTTGAGCGCCTTGCGGTGCTTGCCTACAGGGTTGGATGGCCATGGGGGATTGGGGAAGAGGGGCGATAGAAAGAAACCGGGAGATTAACATTGAGCCAGAGTAGGCTAAGTCGAGAAAAGACACGCACCACAGTTAGCTCACCACAACTAGTCAACACATAAGCGCCCATTTTCACCGCACCTGCAACATTTCACCAAACCAGCACCCATGTTCACAGCACCATCACCCAGTGTCACCGCATCAGCACCCATCTTCACCGCACCAGCAGGTTCCGGGGCCGCTCTGGGTCTGCACTGAGCAGGGATTGGATGGAATCCACCCACTGCTGACACACGCTGACGTCCGCATGACTCAGCACGAGCTGCACTGGCGTCCACCTGTCTGCCGCCTTCCGGAAGGTATGGATGGCCAGGCGATGAAGCTGCGAAACACAGGGATGGGACGAAGGGAGACAAAGGTAGAGGTGGGTTATGCAGGGGGGACAGGGCAGGGGTGGGCCTATTAGGTATGGATGGCCAGGCGATGAAGCTGCACGTTTGAGAGCCACAGGGAAATGAAGGTTAGGGGGGAGGTGGGGGAGGGAGAGGGGGAGAAATGAGGAATGATGAGGAATGCACTGGCTGGCGTCCACCTGTCTGCCGCCTTTCAGAAGGTATGGATGGCCAGGCGATGATGCTGCCACATTCATAGGCGGGTCACGGAGGGGAAAGAAGGCAGAGGTGCAGGAGGGGGGGTTTGTTTGTATGGATGGCCAGGCGATGCAATGAAGCTGCAGATTCGCGGGAAACAGGGAAACAGAGGTGGAAGGGAATCCAGGGAAAGTAACTTGAACCCCGTGGGGGAAGGGGGGGGGGTGTGGTGGGGAGGTTTGGCCTGTACTTTTTCTGGTAGAAAAGTCCTTCGTGGGACCACGCAGGCGCGAATCTGTAACTCACTCTGGCTGCTGGTCCTAGAAGACTCCCTTTGACCACCGCCTCTTCCAGCCTCTCGACTGCATAAATCTCGGCCACTGCAACACGTCTCGCCTTTCCAGACGCCTCCCTCTGCGGGCTTCCCGCATTGCCTTGCACGGCCTGGTGCAAGAAGAGAGACAACAGAAGACACGGAAGACAGACAACGAAAGGCATGGTGTAAAAGGAGTACGTACGAGATGGCGATAGCAAGCTGAGGAATTTATGGAGAGTGACGCAGCAGGTAATGTCGCGTACAGCTGGGTGCGGTCCTTCGTGGTCAACGCTTGGCTCGAGAGCACGAGCGTTAGAAGGCGACCAGCAGACGATAGTGAAGCGCACGTAACGCATCCTCTCACTGAACTTCACCTGAGGGATCATTGTAAGGCGCCGGCCAACGGCTCTTAGAAAGTAGTGCCTATAGTGAACCGCGTCGCATTTCCAGCAACTAGCTTTAGCTGGTACTTTGTTTGATAACGGTTTGCTATGAATTCACGCGATCGCCATCGCGTACTTATATTCCTGACTGGTACCTTGCCAAACGAAGGCTTCACACGAGGTTACTCTTATACTGACGCCTGACATCCTGGCTGGTACCTTGTCAGAAGATCGCTTAGTACGAGGTTACTATGTAACTGACGCCTGAGGTTCTAGCTGGTACCTTGTCCGACGACGGCTTGGTCCGGCGCCAGACGACGGCGTTCTCGAGGAGCACGACGCGAAAGTCGCCGGAATTCGGGATCAGGAAGTCGTCTTCGAGCAGCTTGCGACGGCTGCTACCACGACTCTCCGCACCGCTTCTCGGAGGCTCTTCGCTGCTTTCCATGCGTCGCTGGCTCACAAACTAAGGTCGGGTACGCTGAATGCAACGCTAGTACACACCACTAGGACAGCCTACACACGCTGCACCACTAGCTTGACTGACTGACTGACTAAGCAGCTGGAAATTCTAGAGGATGACCAGCTCTCCCAGCCGGCGACGTCAGGACATGGCTGCTGATGCGATCCACCAAGAAGAATCTCTGGTCCGAAGCAGAGCAGGACGGAATGCTTCTGGCAAATAAGCAAATCCCAAGAGGGGGAATGGCAAATCCTCACAGCACGACATTCCCAAGGGCGAACACAAATCTCCCTGCTGGGGAACGGATTGACTCTCCCCACGCTGCGGAACTGGCGGAGAGGGCGGACCAGGCAGAGCGGCGATGGGGCTGATGCGGGGGAGAGGCGGAACGCCGATTGGTTGGGCTGCGGGAAATGCAAGATCGCGGAAGAGACTCTGGGTCATGGAAGGAGGACAGTTCGGTTGGTTGCGGTGGAGGCTAGTGGTGCTTTCGCTTGTGCAAGGGCGGAATACGGGTAACTCTTGCTTGCGACGACCTTCGCATGAGTTTGCCAATAAACTGCATCGCATGGCTGACAAGACGTGACTTTGTTGGAGGAAGGGGCAGGGCTGAGTTTTGTTCGATCAAAATTTAGTGCCTCACAATATTGATACGGAAATTGTGAACAAGGTCTAGCATTTCACCATCAGTCACAAACGCGGATACATCGACTCCTCCTGACATGGAATCATTCGCATGCGCAGAAACGCTCCGCTGAAGGGGCATGTCAGAAGAGATGGCGCAAAGCCGCGAGAAGTACAAACTTGGTGTCGTGGCGCAAAACCAGACCTCCACCACCTGGTGATTTTGCGCCCCAGCGCCTGCCGAACCTCCGCCGCCAGGAACTTGGCTTTGTGTGTGCGAAACGCAGCGGAGTAGCGAGCCCTAGCGAACAACTGTCGCAAACATCGCCAGTGAATCTGGAAAGTATGTCTAGAACTAACCATTCAAGGCCGCTCCGAACCGATTTCAAACCTGTTTTGTTCCACCAGCAGCCACCCTTTCTTCCCCAACGTTCCCCAGCACTCTCCCGCCAGAATCTTCCGAGCCTCCACCATAGCCTCTCCCTCCCCTACCAGACCTCTGCCGCCAGCCTCCGCTGCCGAGTTCGGCTTGCGCTGGAAACGTTTCGCCAAAAGCGTCCCTCCTAAATCAGAGTCGCAAGACGGGACTCCTCCCAACCCAACCGAATCCCACCAAAACTTCGCCCCGCAGCCTCCTGCTTGGGTTTGGCGCAGGAGTGCTTGGGTTCGCTTGGTGCTTGCTCTCAACCAGGCCTGGTCCACATTCCAATTTCTCAGTCTGCTTCGCCTCTGATTCCTCTGCACCTCTCAAACAGTTCCATAAGTTTCTACCGCCGCCGCTGCTGCTGCTGCTGCTATGTCCGCTGCTTAGCTCGCTGTCGCCAGCGGCACAACGCAGCACATCACGCCACCGGCTCTCTGTTCGACGAGAACCTATTGAAGTGCCCGGGAAGCGGTGGCTGTCCGCCGGAGTGCGAAACATGGCGTGCGCCGTGCGGCAACGTGTTACCGCGTGTCGCGGCGGTCACGGCAGTGGTATCAACGCCCGAATATCGTTGCGCGACGAACTTCCGAGGTAACTGCAATCGCTTTGCATCCAACGGTTTTCGTTGTGCTCCGCTTTTTTTGTTGCTCCTGCGGTAACACGTCGCCAACTACCGCGTCGTTTCATTCCGCTGCCGATGTGCAGGTTCGCGTCAAGACCGCGGCGAATTTGACGACCCGTGCGAGCTGCTGCGACTGCGGAGTAAGGCGTCTGCAGCGACCCGCGCGACCGCGGCGACCGCGGCGACTGCTGCGAGTCCGTGGACGGACCTTGGAATAGCGCTCACACATCACTCCGACGGTGCGCGCGACCAGCGAGAGAGATCCGCATGGGGGACGGCGAATAAAGGTAACTTGAATTTCACGACCCGTTTCTTTCCGCGTACTTCGCTGCTCCGTCTTATGTTTTATTTCACTGTCTCCCTCGACCAATACTGGGTTGCATAAAATACTTCGTCTAACTAATGCGTCGTTTCATCTCGCTGGCGATTCGCAGGCTCACGACATGACTCCAGGAAGCGACCAGGGAGAGAGATCCGCATGGGGGACTGCGAATATGACTCCAGGGCGTCCGAGAACGGACGGATCTCGAACGGACTAGCATGTGCGCGTCAATCCGGCGGTGCGCGCGCGTCAATTCGACAGTGCGCGCGAGCAGCCGGAGCTCCGCCCGAGTCGACTAGACACCTATCTCCTGCGGCTGCCGCCGTTGCCCGCGGTGACTGGTACGTGCGAGGGGCTGCGCTATGGGGGGGCGAGTAGGACCGCCTATAGAGCGTCTCGAGTCTTGCTCTTTCTGCTCGAGTCTTTATCCTTTCCGCCTGATCCTAACGCAAGCTTTTCTGTTTGTGCTTGTGCCTGAGTGCGCCCGTATGTTTCTGTCCGCATGCTATGTGGAGGCGTGGAGGCGTGGAGGCAGCAGCGCTTTAAGTTGAGAGCCTGCGGAGCAAGTGTGGCGGCATGTTGCGCCGAGCGTGGACTGGCGCTGCAACGAGCGTGGCGGAATGGGCGCGGAATGGGGGCGTGGAGGGGGGGCGCTGGGACCGGACAGGACTGGAGAGCGGGGTCGGCTGGCATCCCGGTGCCCTTGGCTACTGGTACGTGCGAGGGGCTGCGCGGTGGGGGGGCGCGTAGGACCGCCTATAGAGCGTCTCGAGTCTTGCTCCCTCTGCTTGAGTCCTCGCCCCTTGCGCCTGGTCCTAACACGATTCTCTCTCTTCTTTCCGTGTGCCTGTGGCTGTGTGTGAGACTGCCTCTGCCGGCGGCAACACGGAGTGGAGGAGGGAGGGAGGGCGAACGGGTGGGCTACACGCCTTTGAGAGGAGGGAGGTGGCGCGCTGGAGTGCTGGAGTGGTGGAGTGATACAAGCATCACCAGCAGCACCAGCAGCACCAGCAGCAGAGGAGGTAAGTATTCGGAAGGAGTCGTCGGGGGGGCGCATAGGACCGCCTATAGAGCGTCTCGAGTCCTGCTCTTTCTGCTCGCGTCCTCTCCCTTTCCGCCTGATCCTAACGACATCTTGCTCGTCTTGTGCTTGTGGCCCTCTGTGTGCGCCTGTGTCTGTCGCTGGCGGTATGCTGCATGTGTGGCCGGCACGCCCTGGAGGGGAGGGAGGAAGCGCGGTGGAGTGATGGAGTGATGGCGGGGGTACCAGCAGTGGTGGCGGGGGTACCAGTAGTGGTGGCAGCCCTTGCTTGTTGTAGCAGCTGTGGCGGTGGTGGCGGCCAGCAGCAGCAGCAGAGGAGGTAAGTGGTCGGGACGAGCCGTAGGGGGGGCGCGTAGGACCGCCTATAAAGCGTCTCGAGTCTTGCTCCATCTGCTTGAGTCCTCGCGCCTTTCGCCTGATCCTAACACTTTTTCCTTTTCCGTGTTGGCGTGCTTGTGGCTCGATGTGCGTCTGGTTCTGCTGGTGGCACGGCGTGGCCCACACGCCCTGGAGAGGAGGGAGGAAGGGCAGTGGAGTGATGGTGGGGAGAGAGATGGACGCGACAGCAGTGGGGAGGAGGGCGGAGGGCGAGCGCAGCACTGGTGGAGGGGAGGTAAGTGGTTGGGGCGAGCTGTAGGGGGGGCGTGTAGAGCGTCTCGAGTCAGTTTCGAGTCAGTTTCTCTGCTCGAGTCCTCGCCTTGATTCCACCGGATGCTAACCCCGTGTCTGTGGCGCTGTGTGTGATGGTGTGTGTGATTGGTGTGTGTGGTGCTTGTGGTACCCCTACAGCCTATACTACTCAACCCCTTGCAGGTACCCCTACAGCCTATACTACTCAACCCCTTGCAGGTACCCCTATAGCCTATACTACTCAACCCCTTGTAGGTACCCCTACAGCCTATAGAACACAGAACACTGAACCCAGAACCCAGAATTCAAAATACAGAACCCAGAACCCAGAACTAGAACACAGAACCAGAACACAAAACCCAGAATCCAAAACACAGAACCCAACTCAGAATACAGAACCCAGAACACAAAACACAGAACACAGAACCCAGAACCCTGAACCAGAACACAGAACTCGAAGACAGAACCAAACCACAACACAAAACCCAGAACACAAAACCCAGAACACAAAACCCAGAACACAAAACCCAGAACACAAAACCAGAACACAACACACAAAACCCAACCCAGAGCACAGAACCAGAACACAAAACACAGAACCAGAATACAAAACCCAGAACCCAGAACACAGAACCAAACCCAGAACACATAACCCAGAACACAGAACACAGAACCCAGAACCCAGAACACAGAAACCAACCCAGGACACAAAACCCAACCCAGAACACAGAACACAAAACCCAGAACACATAACCAAAACACAGAACCCTGAACCAGAACACAAAACCCAGAACCCAGAACCCAGAACACAGAACCCAGAACCCAACCCGTAACACAGAACCAGAACACAAAACACATAACCCAGAACACAGAACAGAGAACCTAGAACACATAACATAGAACCGGAAACCCAGAACCCAAAAAACAGAATCCAGAACACAGAACCCAAAACCCAAATAACAGAACCCAGAGCTCAGAACACAGAACACAGAACCTAGAACCCCAGAAACCAGAACACAGAACACCAAAACATAGAACCCAACCTAAACACAAAACTCAGAACTCAGAACTCAGAACACAGAACACAGAACATTGAACACATAACCCAAACGCAGAACCCAGAACCATGCCATGCCATCCATACTACACCAATACAACGCCTCTGGCTGCAGCGCAGTGCACAGGCCACAGACCAGGCATCCCTGGTAGACAGCCCCCTGGTAATCCCCCCCTGGTACCGCCCTGCCTCACACCATGCATGCCACACCACACTTTCCATCACTCGCCTTGCCATGCCGTGCACTTCAACCCATGCCATGCCATCCATACCACACCCCTTAAACAGCGCGTCTGGTTGCAGCGCAGTGCACAGGCCACAGACCAGGCATCCCAGGTAAACACTCCCCTGGTAATCCTCCCCCTAAACCCTTAGAGCCTTTACTAGTCGCCCCGGTATCCCCTCCCCCATACCCTGGTCTGTGGCATGTGCTGCTGCTGCAGCAAAGGTCTTCTCTCCCGCCCGCCCTGTAAGTTGTGCGTTTTTTTATTCGCACTAATCACCACTTATCATTCCCACCCATCACCACCCATCACCACTCACTACCATCTGCCACCCGGAGTGCCCCTCCTTGTGACTAACCGTCTCTCTGCTCTCCCCATCCCCCCATCCTGCCGCACTGTGTCAACGCCAATGCTCCGCCGCGCCCCTCCCCGGGCTGTGCACTCGTGTGGGAGCACGAGAGCACAGCAGCGGGCAGCAAAGGGGGAGTATGGGGTGGTGAGTCCAGCAGAGAAGGTGAGGAGCCTTGTGACAGCCTTCAATGCGCGCTGCTCACTCATCTGCTCCTGCGCGTTCACGTTCTTGCATCCCCCCCTGCACCCACTCTTCTCCTCCCCTCCCCTCCCTTGCCCCCCTTCCTTCCCCTCCCTCACAGCTTGCTCGGTGTCCCTTTGGAGCAGCGACAGCCGCAGCGGCAGTGGGAGGAGAGGCGAGGGTGCAGCAAGGGTAAGGCAGGGCGGCAGCAGAGCAGCAGCTCACTCGGCGCCACTCTTCAAACACAAGCTAAGTATCCCGTCCCTCCCTGGTACCCGTCTCAACCCATGCATGCCACACCCCTCTCCGCATTCCTCAACATCCCATGCACCCTCACCCCATTTATATGCATGGAAAAACAGCGCCTCTGGTTGCAGTCCAGTGCTCGGGCCACAGACCAGGCTTCCAGGTACACATCCCCCCGCCCTCTCCCCCCCCCAGGTTATCCCCCCCTCAGAAGCCAGTAGAGCCATTACTAGCTACCCTCAAACCCCCCCCTTGCATACCCCTGGTCTGTGGCCTGTGCTGCTGCTGCTGCAGCAGAGGTCTTCTCGTCGGCTCTGTAAGTCCTTTGGTTGCCGCACTGCCTATGCACGCTCTTTGGTTTCTGGCTCTCGTCATTCTCGCATCCTGCCTTGCTGCCAGTGCTCATGTCGCCTCCTTTCGGTTCCAATTCTCCCCGCTGTCCCTCCCTTAACACCTCACGTGGTGGCACTTGGAAGCAGCACCAGCAGCAGCAGTAGAGGCAGCAGCAGCCGCAGGTGATGGAGCATCAGGGGCATGGGGAAAAATGGGGGACTAGCAGAGCAGCTCACTCCGCAGCACTCACATGGAAAGCTAAGTATTCGTTCTTATCTACCTGCCTTGACCCATGCACGCCTCTCCACACTATGTCACACCATGCCATGCCACATGCCATGTCACACCATGCCATGCCATCCCCCCTCCACGCACCCCATGCTCCATCCGACTCCATACGCATCAGACAGCGCCCAGTGCTCAGGCCACAGACCAGGGATCCCAGGTAAGCCCCCCCCAGGTAATGCCCCCCCTAATTCCCTAAGAGCCATTATGAGAAACCCTCTACCCCCCCCCCCCCTCCCCCCTCTCCCTTCCATACCCCTGGTCTGTGGCCTGTGCGCGCTGCTGCTGCAGCAGAGGTCTTGTCATCCGCACTGTGAGTTCGCTGGCTTCCCTCACCGCCCTCACGCATCACCACCTGCACCCACCCACATCCACCCATCAGCACCCCCCAGCATGCAGCACCAGTCCAGCCTCTAACCTTCCCGCTGCCGTTCCCACCTCCCCTTCATCCACCCTCCCTCAGGGCCTTGCATGCGGCTGCTTCCCTCTGGAAACTGAGGCTGGGGGGGGGGGAGAGGCGGAGGGGAGGAGGGGAGGGGTGGGGGGAGCAGCACCAACGGCGGCAGCAACACCTTGAGCATTCTTTCAGCTGGGTGCCCGTTTTCCCAGACTTACACCAGCTGAACGGGGGTGTAAGTCTGGGAAACTGGTTGGTGTAAGTTTGTATTCCCTCACTCACCCACCCCCCCTTCGCCTCCCCTCCCTCCCCCACAACCCGTTTGCTCAACGGGCACCCAGCTGAAAGAATGCTCAAGGTGTTGCTGCCGCCGTTTTTGAGCATTCTAAGTCTCAGCTGAAAGAATGCCACCTTGTATTAACCCCCCCTTCGCCTCCCCTCCCTCCCCCACAACCCCCCCCCCCCGCTTCTCCCCATCTCTTGAAATCGACCACTGGTGCAGCAGCCTCTGATTCACAAGATCCGCTACTACACTTCAGGTACAGCCCTCCAGTAAGGCTTTTCTTAAAGACCTAGAGATATTACTAGCTCACCCCTTGCAGGTATTCCCCTTGGGTGTGTGGGTGGTGGGCAGCTGCACCCGTGGTCCTCCCGCTCTTTCTTCCCTACTTGCCTGCATCGTGCCTTTCTCGCCTTGGCTAGTGACTGCGCACTGACTGTGGGTGTGTGTGGCTGTTGCAGGTGGGGGGGGGGGCGTGGGAGTCAACACCGACGCTCCCCCGCGCCCCTCCCCTTGTGGCGGTGCAGGGGCGGGGGAGCAAGGGAAGGGAGCACTGCAGCGGGCAGCAAAGGGAGAGCATGGGGTGGTGGGTCCAGCGCACAAGGTGAGCCCCACTCGCACCCAATCCCCCCAATCCCGCCCCTTGCTCCTTTTCTCATCACTGCTTTCTGTTGTGTTACTGCTTGTTTGCACTTCTTCCCTTGTAAATGCTGGATTGTTCCTTTCAGTTTTGTCTCGTGCCATTCGTCCATCCTGCTCTTCACTCACTGCTCTCCTCCCCGCACCTTTCCCTCCCTAGCAGCTCATGTGGTGGCACTTGGAAGCAGCAGCTGCAGCAGCAGCAGAAGCAGACACAACAGAAGCAGACGCAGCATCAGAAGCAGCAGTAGGGGGGGCTAGGTAACTGGAGGGCAGGCTAGGCTGGAGTGAGTCGTGACAGAGGTACAAGGTACGGTATGGCACGGCATGGTATGGCATGGCATGGCATGACATGTGGTTAGTCAGGTCATGCTTCACATCTCTCTCTCCATCTCCTCCCTCCGCCAGGTGTGCTTCTGCACTCATGGGCGTGGCTGCTCACAGCACAGCACAGCAGGACAGGACGTGTCCCCCCCCCTCACCACCCTTCTCCCTCCTTCTCCTCCCCCCACCAGGTGTGCGCTCCATTGGCGGGGAGGCAAAGGCATGGCTGCTCACAGCAGGAGAGGAGTCCCCCGCCTCACCACCCCCTCTCCCTCTCCTCCCCTCCCAGCGCCAGGTGTGCTCCTGCGAGCCACATGCATGGGCACTCACAGCACAAGGAGAGGAGTCCCCCCACTCAACCCCCCCACCCACCCCCCCCCCCCTTCCCCTCACTTCCCTGCTGCGTCAACCCTTGTGGTGCTCTGCATGGCTGGTAGGTGGAGGTAAGGAGGTGTGGTGGTGGAGGAGGGAGGTGGGATGGGAGAGGGGTAAGGCATGGGAGCATGTGTGCAGCTCAGTCCCTTAGGGGCAGCACCCGCTGTGGTTCTGGCTTGTGGCTCGGGTGTGGTCAGTGGAAAGAGTGTGGCACGGCAGTCGTTCCTCAAGTAACAATTCTGGCGTATCGTATAATGGAACCGGCCAGAGCCGTGCGCGCTGGCTCTGGTTGGGAGTCCCCTCCTACGACGCTTTCGTACGCGGGATTTGAGTCTTGGGCCGCCCGTGCACTTCCCACTGCCACACTTTGACCACAAGGCAGTGCTATGGGGGGTGTTGTTTTCGAAGGGGAGTGGGTTGCATGCTGCTCCTAGTGCTGGGAAAGGGTGTGGGGGGGTGGGAGGTGGGGAGGGGGATGGTGGGGGGGTTAGGAAGGGGGCCTGAAACTCTCTTGGTGAGTTGATTGATGGGCAAAGGAGGGCGTCTCCAAACAGTCATCACTGTAAGTTGAGTGAGAGGGAGAGGAGGGGCGAAGGAGGACGTCTGCTATTGCCACTGTAAGTTGAGTGAGAGGGAGAGGCGAACAGGGGCGTGAAACCTCTTTGGTGAGTCAAACGATAGCAAAGGAGGGCGTCTCAACCACCTCTGTAAGTTGAGTGAGAGGGAGAGGCGAACAAGGGCGTGAAGCCCCTTGGATGGGTCAATCATCAGTAGAGGAGGGCGTCTCAACCACCTCTGTAAGTTGAGTGAGATGGAGAGGCGAACAAGAGCGTGAAGCCCCTTGGATGGGTCAATGATCAGCAGAGGAGGGCGTCTCAACCACCTCTGTAAGTTGAGTGAGATGGAGAGGCGAACAAGAGCGTGAAGCCCCTTGGATGGGTCAATGATCAGCAGAGGAGGGCGTCTCAACCACCTCTGTAAGTTGAGTGAGAGGGCGAGGAGAGGAGGGGGCTGAAACCAGGAGCGTAAGTGAAAGGAATGGTGGGAGCTGCAACCACCATGGTAAGTTGAGAGTGAGAGGGAGAGGAGCGGTAACAACCCCTTGGGGAGGGGAAAGGGAGGGAGCTGCAACCACCAGGGTAAGTAGGGCGAGGGGGGGTTAAAACCCCCAGGGTAAGTTGGGTATGAGGGAGAGGAGCGAGGGTGGTTCAAAACCCATTCTAAGTTGGGTGTGAGAGGGAGGAAGGGTTTAAAACCCCCAGGGTAAGTTGGGTGTAAGGGAGAGGAGCGAGGAGGGTTTAGAACCCCCAGGATAAGCTGGGTGTGAGGGAGAGGATGTTGAGGGAGAGGGGGCGGAGAGAGGGGGTCTCGAACCCCAGTGTGAGGGGCGGAGGAGGAGAGGGGCTTTCACCCTTGAGGGGCTTTCACCCTTGAGGGGCTTTCACCCCTGCGAGGGGGGTTTAGAACACCCAGGGTAAGCTGGGTGTGAGGGAGAGGATGTTGAGGGAGAGGGGGCGGAGAGAGGGGGTCTGGAAACCCAGTGTGAGGGGCGGAGGAGGAGAGGGGCTTTCAACCTTGAGGGGCTTTCACCCTTGAGGGGCTTTCACCCTTGAGGGGCTTTCACCCTTGAGGGGCTTTCACCCCTGAGGGGCTTTCACCCCTGAGGGGCTTTCAACCTTGAGGGGCTTTCACCCTTGAGGGGCTTTCACCCTTGAGGGGCTTTCACCGCTGCGAGGGGGGTTTAGAACACCCAGGGTAAGCTGGGTGTGAGGGAGAGGATGTTGAGGGAGAGGGGGCGGAGAGAGGGGGTCTGGAAACCCAGTGTGAGGGGCGGAGGAGGAGAGGGGCTTTCAACCTTGAGGGGCTTTCACCCTTGAGGGGCTTTCACCCTTGAGGGGCTTTCACCCTTGAGGGGCTTTCACCCCTGAGGGGCTTTCACCCCTGAGGGGCTTTCACCCTTGAGGGGCTTTCACCCCTGCGAGGGGGGTTTAGAACACCCAGGGTAAGCTGGGTGTGAGGGAGAGGATGTTGAGGGAGAGGGGGCGGAGAGAGGGGGTCTGGAAACCCAGTGTGAGGGGCGGAGGAGGAGAGGGGCTTTCAACCTTGAGGGGCTTTCACCCTTGAGGGGCTTTCACCCTTGAGGGGCGTTCACCCTTGAGGGGCTTTCACCCTTGAGGGGCTTTCCACCCTTGAGGGGCTTTCACCCCTGAGGGGCTTTCACCCCTGAGGGGCTTTCAACCTTGAGGGGCTTTCACCCTTGAGGGGCTTTCACCCTTGAGGGGCTTTCACCCTTGAGGGGCTTTCACCCCTGAGGGGCTTTCACCCCTGAGAGGCTTTCAACCTTGAGGGGCTTTCACCCTTGAGGGGCTTTCACCCTTGAGGGGCTTTCACCCTTGAGGGGCTTTCACCCCTGAGGGGCTTTCACCCCTGAGGGGCTTTCAACCTTGAGGGGCTTTCACCCTTGAGGGGCTTTCACCCTTGAGGGGCTTTCACCCCTGCGAGGGGGGTTTAGAACACCCAGGGTAAGCTGGGTGTGAGGGAGAGGATGTTGAGGGAGAGGGGGCGGAGAGAGGGGGTCTGGAAACCTAGTGTGAGGGGCGGAGGAGGAGAGGGGCTTTCAACCTTGAGGGGCTTTCACCCTTGAGGGGCTTTCACCCTTGAGGGGCTTTCACCCTTGAGGGGCTTTCACCCCTGAGGGGCTTTCACCCCTGAGGGGCTTTCAACCTTGAGGGGCTTTCACCCTTGAGGGGCTTTCACCCTTGAGGGGCTTTCACCCTTGAGGGGCTTTCACCCTTGAGGGGCTTTCACCCTTGAGGGGCTTTCACCCTTGAGGGGCTTTCACCCCTGCGAGGGGGGTTTAGAACCCCCAGGGTAAGCTGGGTGTGAGGGAGAGGATGTTGAGGGAGAGGGGGCGGAGAGAGGGGGTCTGGAAACCCAGTGTGAGGGGCGGAGGAGGAGAGGGGCTTTCAACCTTGAGGGGCTTTCACCCTTGAGGGGCTTTCACCCTTGAGGGGCTTTCACCCTTGAGGGGCTTTCACCCCTGAGGGGCTTTCACCCTTGAGGGGCTTTCACCCTTGAGGGGCTTTCACCCTTGAGGGGCTTTCACCCTTGAGGGGCTTTCACCCTTGAGGGGCTTTCACCCTTGAGGGGCTTTCACCCTTGAGGGCTTTCACCCTTGAGGGCTTTCACCCTTGAGGGGGCTGAAACACCTGAGGGGGCTGAAATGAGGGCGAGTGACTGCATTGGGGCTGGGGGAGAGGGGGGGGAGGGGGAGTTGGAGTGTTTCGAAGTGACATGAGAGCAAGGCAGGGGAGGGGGGTTGGATCTCTCAGGGTAAGGCTGGCGAGGGGCAGGGGGGGAGAGGGGGGTTTTGAACCTGCAGGTTAGGGGAAGCGAGAGGCAGGGGAACCCTCCTCCTCTGCCTCTGGTTCGCCTTAACCTGGGGTTTTCATCTCCCCTCTCTTGCCTCTCAATCGCCTTACCCTGGGAGTTTCAGTCCTCCTCCCATGTCCTGCCAGCATGTTGCCTTGAGCTTCCACTGCCTCTCTCTCTCCTTACTCTATCCTCTGCCCCTACCTTTCCTTTAGGGGGTCGGAACCCCCCTATGGCTTTGCCCTAAGCCCTAGGGGTTGAAACCCCCATAAGCCAAGGTGAGGTGAAACACCCCGGGGTTGGTGAGTGGGAGGAAGAGCAGGGGGCTGAAACCACCCCCTAGGTGGGTGAGTGGACGAGAAGGGGGGCTGAATGTCCTAAGTTGGGTGAGCGGAAGGGAAAGGTTGAGCCGAGAGTTCCACATGATAGGCGGCAAATGATGATGCCCCATGTGTTGCCTGATGCCCCACGTGCTGCCTGATGCCCTGTCATGTGGGCTCGTTGGGTCAACCCTTTCCAACCCCTGAGGTATGTTGAGTCAACCCTTGGGTCAACCCTTTCCAACCCCTGAGTTATGTTGAGTCAACCATTGGGTCAACCCTTTCCAACCCCTGAGGTCTGTTGAGCGAGAGAAAAGGGGCCTGAAACCCCCAGGGTATGGTGCGCGAGTGCGGGAGGATAAGTGGGGTCTGGAGTTCCCAGAGTAAGTGGAGTGAGGGGCATGGAGGGGAAGGGGGCTTGCAGCAACCAAGAGGGTAAGTTTAGTAAGAGGGAGGAGGGCAGGGGGGCTGAAACCCCAGGTAAAGGTGAGTGAGAGGGAGAGGAGAAGGGGGGCCTGAAACCCCAGCGTAAGGTGAGTGTGAGGGAGAGGAGAAAGGGGGCCTGAAACCCCAGCGTAAGGTGAGTGAGAGGGAGAGGAGAAAGGGGCCTGCAACCCCAGGGGAAGGTGATTGAGAGGGAGAGGAAAAAGGGGCCTGAAACCTGCAGGGTACATTGAGTGAGACGCAATGGAACCACAAGGGTAGGTTGGTTGAGGGACAAGGAACGGGGGCTGTGCAACCACCACTGTAAGTTGAGTTAGAGGGAGAGGAGAAGGGGGGCAATGCAACCCCCAGGCGTGCAGCAAGCAGGAGAGGAACTTGATTGAGGGAGAACAAATGGCGGCTGCTATCTGCTCAGGGAAGTTGAGGGAGAGGGGGAGGGGAAGCGGCATGAAACCCATCAGGGTAAGTTGTTGAGTGAGGGGGAGAGGTGAAAGGGGGGCCTGAAACCCCCAGGAAATGTTGGGTGAGGGGCAATGGAGGGCCGCTGCAGCAACCCTCAGAGTACGTTATCAGCAACCCTCAGAGGTAAGCAACCGTTTTCTGAGGGGCAAGGAACGGGGGCTGCAAGCACCAAAGGTAAGTTGAGTTAGAGGGCGTGGAGAGAGGGAGCCTTAACCCCCCCAGGTGGGTCGAGTGAAAGGGAGAGGAGGGGACTGAAACCCCCAGGGGGTTGCCACCACCCTCTGGTAGATTCACTCAGGCGCAATGGAGGGAGCTGAGCTGCACGCACCCAGTTAAGTTGAGATCGAGAGGGGGAGGAGGACCGCTTGGAGGAGGGGACTACAACCCCTTGGGGAGTGGCAATGGAGGGAGCTGACTTTTGAGTCAACCCATAAGGCAATTGAGGAATCCCTATCCCCTCTATCCCTATCCCCTCTATCCCTATCCCCTCTATCCCTATCCCCTCTATCCCTATCCCCTCTATCCCTATCCCCTCTATCCCTATCCCCTCTATCCCTATCCCCTCTATCCCTATCCCCTCTATCCCTATCCCCTCTATCCCTATCCCCTCTATCCCTATCCCCTCTATCCCTATCCCCTCTATCCCTATCCCCTCTATCCCTATCCCCTCTATCCCTATCCCCTCTATCCCTATCCCCTCTATCCCTATCCCCTCTATCCCTATCCCCTCCCTATCCCCTCTATCCCTATCCCCTCTATCCCTATCCCCTCTATCCCTATCCCCTCTATCCCTATCCCCTCTATCCCTATCCCCTCTATCCCTATCCCCTCTATCCCTATCCCCTCTATCCCTATCCCCTCTATCCCTATCCCCTCTATCCCTATCCCCTCTTTCCCTATCCCCTCTATCCCTATCCCCTCTTTCCCGATTCCATCTATCCATGTGGAATTATGTGTGGTATGCTCGGTTGGGGGGGCACATGGCAACTCTGTTGACGCAAGGGCAGGAGGAGGGTGGGGCGCACATGGCAGGAGGGTGGGGGGTGCACATTGAGACGTGTGAGATGGCGAGGTGGCCGGCAGGATGGGATAACTGGGATGGAGGCCTTGCCCTCAGAGCATAGATGTGAGGTGAGTGGCCTTGCATAGATGTGAGGTTGCTTGACTTAACGTTAATAAAACTGGCTGTTTTATATGTTCTGATGGCTGGTTTACCGGGGTGTGGAGGTTGCTTAATGTCTGTTTTGAAGATTGGTCGTGGGACTTATCCATGTGTACTGGTTGTGGGCTCTAAAATCTAACAAATCTAAATACAGTACCATGCTATGACCCTGCAGAAACTGTTAGATTGTCGAGAGAAATGTAGACTAAGGGAAAATGCTGAGGGTTACGAAGGTAGGAATGTACACTCTAAGAACTGACCTAACCAAGGCTATAACAAATATAAACAACTTAGCCTAGATAATTATATTTATTGACACACGCCCTAGCCGAGATAGTACCAGTTCATAACAAAGAAAAGTACACCAAGGCAGCACTACTAGTCTGACCTTTGGTGACTGTAATAAGAAAACTCAAGGCAGCACAACTAATCTGACCACTGAGATAAGAGGTGACAAGGCCAGTCAGCAAGTATAGCAAGACAAGTAGGTATAGAACAACAAGTACAAGCAGGTATAGTATGACTAGGGACACAAGAAGTGGTGCTGCTACCGGGGCTAGACTATGCTGCGTACAGAACCGCCGATGGCCACGAGGCGCAAGCGTCTTGGTGAAGATATCAGCGATGTTGGCCTTAGAGGCCAACTATACTACACGAACCTGACCGCGCTGCTGCAACTCACGCAACACGAAATACCGCAGTATGATATGCTTCGCCTTGCCCTCAAGTCGAGCCTCTTGACACAAGAGGATCATGGCCCTGTTGTCAGCAAACATGACCGGGGTAGATGTAGGCTACTCATCTAAGTCAGTGAGCAAGAACGACAGCCACCGGAGCTCCTGAGCGGCCATGGCCCCAGCGTAGATCTCTGTCTTTTAACTGGATTGGTAGACCTGGTAGACCTCCACGAGACCGCACCAGTACCAAGACTAAAGCACTAGCCATAAGACGACCTGAGAGTCTCCAAGTCGTCGGCCCACGACGCGTATGTGTGTCCAGTGAGCACCCCTGGCTCCCGTCCTCCTAGCAGAAGCCCCAGTCCTGATGTGCTTGCCAGATACCGCAGTACCCTCTTGGCAGCCAACCAGCGGATTGATCGGTGCCTGCCTGTCATGACAAAGCAAGCTAGGAGATTGAGAGGGTACGCTAGATATGGTCGAGTGCAGGTCATCAGGTATATGAGGCACCCCACCAGCTCTGCGTATGGACCACTAGCCTCGACCGGCTCAGCCGGAACAGGAGCAGAGAGCTTGTGATCCACAGGCAGGGGGGTGGGCTGTGATGAGGAGAACTGGAGATTGAACCTCTGGAGGATCTGCGGCACCATATGGGACTGGGAGAGTGTGATCGTGTGAGCGGCACAGTCACGAGAGATCGTCAAGCCCAGATATCGCCTTAGTTCCCCCACGTGTGTACAGGTATGCCTCCTAGGCAACTCGGCCTTCATTGAGGCCAGTGCGATTCTGACAGGAGTAGCAAAGATACGATCATCTACGTACACTAGAATGGAGAACGGTGTTTGGCCCATGCGAACAAAGAGAGAGGGGTCAAGAGAGGACGTAAAGAACTCCAGCTCGGCAAAAGTGGTGCGAAGCGTGTCGTGCCACTCACAAGGTGTCCGACGAAGGCCGTAGACAGGATAGCACAAGCTCCACTCGGTCCCAAGTGGGAAGGACCCAGAGAAGCCTAGAGGGCACCGGAGGTAGATCTGCTCTTGCAGGCTACCCTGTAGGAACGTTGTGGAGAAGTCGAGCGAGTGAAGCTCGTAGTCACGCTACGCGGCTAAATGAAGAAGGACCCGAAGTGTAGTCATCTTCGGGGTAGGGGAGAAGGTCTGGAAGAAGTCCACACCCTCACGCTGACTGAAGCCTCTAGCCACGTAACGTGCCTTGAACTTCAACGGCTCTCTAGGTGCGCGCTTCACCCTGTAGATCCGCATGCCTTCGACTACGTTCGCCCCAGGCGGGGAAACTACGTCGATGTAAGTGCGTGTGGATTTGTATGATGCCATCTTAGCCTCCATGGCCTGTATCCACAGGCCTGCCCAGGGCCCTGACACCGCCTCAGCGTAAGAGCGCGGAATAGGGATGTCGAGAGCGTCTGGGTCGCCCTCTGGGGATACAAGCTTGGAGCAGAGATGGGGAACAATGGCAGCAAGGTAGGCCAACTCGTACTGCCTATCCTCTAGCACGTCACTGCCAAGGGCAGGTGCACCCCCGACGGACGGAGGACGGGCAGTACCAGAGACTAGAGCTACAGCGTAGTCAAGGCGGTGGCTAGCAGCAAAGTCAATGACTGCAGCGACAAACGCAAAGACAAACTCAGGAAGAGCAGTAGGGTCAGTGACAAGCGACGCAAGCAGTGTGAGCAGCATCGGAGCGAGGAGGGGGAGATGACGGGAGCGACGACGGGGGAGGCAACGGGAGGACATTGACTGGAAGAGCATGCGAACGAAGGACCATAGGGTGGACACTAGGACGGGGAGAGACAGGACGAGCACAAGTGGGGCGACGGACCCAATGGGGAAGAACTGGGGACTGGGGACAAGGGGGAACAGGGGACAAATTAGGGGACAGAGGGGAGTGCGGGGGAAAACGAGCTGGAGAGGAGTCCGGAGGAGGAAAAAACAGGCCGTAAACAGGGCCACGCACCGGAGGGGGAACGGGCGGGCAGACAGGGGAACCTGGAGAAAGACCAAGGAGATGAAGGGTAGACTGCGACTGCTCCTGCTGCAGCTCCAACTGCTCCCTGTCCTCTCCAGGACCTTCTGCGGCACCGCAGCTGCCACCGGCACACCGCGAAGCAACACCCCCAGGACTAGCACCTCGGAGTCAGCACCCCCAAAACTCGCACCCCTAGAACCAGCACTCCCAGAGTCAGCACTCGCACCCCCAGAACTCGCACCCCCAGAACCAGCACTCCCAACACCAACTTCACCAACACCAGCACTCCCAACACCAACACCACCAGCACCCCCAACACCAACACCGCCAGCACCAGCACCCCCAGAACCAACACTCCCAGAGCCCACTGCTCCCTGCTATTGCTGCTGCGGCCGTTGAGTCTGTTGCGGCGACGGAACTGCTGCTGAGGCAAGGGAGGAGGCGGCTGAGGTGCCTGGGGTACCAAGGCTGGGGAAGGCGCCGAAGGGACAGCAGGCGCGCCCCCAGCAGCTAGGCCCCCAGAGTTAGCCGACTCCCCCACGGGCGCCACCGAGGGAAACTGAGTGGCGTGGGAGACACAAGACTGGGCTGGGCGGGGCAGGAGGTGTGCGGCAGGCGGAATAGGGACAAGGAAGAGAGGAGGAGGAGGCACAGGAGCGTTGCGGTGCGGGAAGCGCCGGTAGTAGGGGAGTGTCTCGTCGAAGGTAACGTCACGAGAGTGATAAAAACGGTGGTTTGATGGGTGGTAGAACAGCCGGTCAGATGCGTCAAGCGGAAACCCCAGGAAGGCACAAGAAAGGGTGCGGGCTGCGAGCATGATCGCGCAAGTGTCGCGGACGTGACCAAGGCTGCCCTAGATGTAGAACGCAGACGCGTCACCAGGAGACCGGGCCCAGAGGAGGGTCGGCGAAACCTGTGGCCGCTGGGAGCGCGGCCACAGGTTAAGCTGGTGAGCACCGTAACGCACAACGAATGACCACAGAAAATGTGTTGCACCGGCGTAGACCATGGAGGTGCCACCTCCATGATCAGGCCGATGCGTCGCTCAGCGATCCCATTCAGCTGTGGGAAGTCCGGCAGTGTGTACGTCTGGCGGATGCCATCCGCACGACAGAACCGTCCTAAAGTGCTAGAGGCGAACTCGCCACCTCGGTCAGAGAGTAAGCGACCTACATGCAGGAGGTGGTGGGTGCGAACACTGAGAAGCCATGGGAGGAGAATGGTAGGCATGTCGGCCTTCCGCTCCAAAGGGAACACTGTGGTGAAGCGCAAGAAGTCGTCAACGATGACTAGAAAGTAGCGCTCCCGACTAAGACCATGGACCGGGGCAGGGCCCCAGACGTCCATGTGCAGTGTCTGTAGTGGTGCTGTGGTAGGAGGAAACGAGGAGGAGTTAGGGGCGGCGCGCTGCCGGCCCTCGACGCACGACGTGCACAGTGATGCTACTGACGTAGGCAGGGCGGGGAGCGACGCAGGGAGACCAGTGACTAGACCGTGCTGGGACATGTGCCTAAGACGCAGGAGTGCAGGGTGACCTAAGCGGTGGTGGCACAGAAGGTTCGGGTGGGCTATGGAGGGACAGGAGTACGACGTGGCAACCGCGGCAGACGCAGCAGTCGGCGGGGACTCAGTATGCACTGTAAAGAGACCGGACCCTGTGTCATGCTCAAATGTGGCTAAGTGCCAACCGGTGGCTGTGTCTATACAAGCGGCGTGTCTCTCGCGGCCACGGAACGTAGTGGTGACGCCTCGGTCCTGAAGGTGACCAACACCCACTAGGTTCCTGGCAAACGAGGTGATGTGCAGACTGGTGAGGGAGCTCGAGGGGACAGCTAGACAGGGGAGAGTGGTGGTGCTACGTGCAACAGCTGTGGCGTAGGAATCTGCTAGTGCGACGTGGACGGGCGCAGGAAGTGGGGTGAGAGCAGTGCTGTCCCTAAAGAATCAACGAGACGGGCCCGAGTCAAGGATAAAGGAGAGGGCCGCCGCAGGAGGGGCAGTGGAGGAGCCTAGTGGACACGTGGTAGAGGCTCCTAGATTAGACACAGTGGTGGGACCTACACCCCTAGGCCCCAAGGCCCCCGGTCCTCCAGAGAAACCACACTGGCCCCAGGGCAGGGACAGCCCCGGGGCCGCACCTCCAGAGCCTCCACCTCGCCTAGCACCCCCAAGACCCCACTGCGGCTGCTGCTGCTGGTGGTGGTGGTGCGGCACTGGCCAGAGAGCCCGAAAGCAGACGTTGAGGTCGTAGAGCCAGAAGCCAATGAGGTAACTCATGTGATCCTCTAGGAGCGTGCAGTCTAGGTGCGGGCTCACCAACTGTAGACGGTGAGCGAGAAATCGGATAGCGGAGGGAAGTGCCCGGCGGTCTGGCCGAGGGACTGAACCGAATGAGGCCATCATGCCGAGAGGAGAGGCATCGAGGAACTCTAGAAACGAGGAGGAGACTAGTGGGAGGCACTAGGTGCTCGAGGAGTACAATCAGAGGTAGTAGCAGTGGCGACTATGGCCGTAAGACGGCAGTAGCGGCTAGTTGGTAGCCGGCGGTAGGCTAGGAGCTGCTAGGAGGAGTGGGGAGCAAACAAGGAGGAAGTATGCGTGAGAGGATCTACTAGGAGCAGTACGCCAAGGAGCTAGCTGGGAGGCACTAGGATTGGCGGCATAGGACGAAGGACAGTCAACAGGGCACGGGGGACTCATGTGGCAGGTGGCCGACTGGCGACTGGCGGCAGGCGGCTGGTGGTTAGTGGCTGGCCGCGAGTGGTGGCAGCTGGCGGCTGACGATTGAGGGTCGGCGGTCGGCTGCTGGCGGCTGGTGGCCGGCTAACGGTGGGCAACAGAAGTGGCGACAGGAGTAGCAGCGGCGGCTGTAGCGACAGCAGCGGCAGCAGTGGTTGCGGTAGTGGCGGTTGCAACGACAGTGGGCGGCATTAGGCACCAGCGGGGTGGCAGCGGGCACTAGTGGGTGCGGTAGTGGCAGTGGGTGGCATCAGCCGGCGCTGGCTGCTGGCTGCTGGCAGTGGTGGCGCTGGTGAGCCAGCAAGCTGGCTGCTGGCTGCTGGTGTTGGCGAGCTAGCTGGTGCTGGCTGTCGGCGCTGGCGAGCTGGCGCTAACTGCTGGCTGATGGCGCTGGTGAGCCATTAAGCTAGCTGCTGGCTGCTGGCGCTGCTGGCAAGCAGGCGAGCAGGCGGGCTGGTGAGCAGTCGAGCGGGCAAGCAGGCGAGCTGGCAAGCAGGTGCGCTTGCGAGCAGGCGAGCAGGCGCGCTGGCAAGCAGGCGGGCTGGCGAGCAGGCGAGCGTGCAAGCTAGCGAGCAGGTGGGCTGGCTGGCTGGCAAGCAGGCGAGTTGGCGGGCTGGCGAGCAGGCGGGCTGGTGGGCAGGCGAGCAAGCGAGCAGGCGAGCGGGCGAGCAGGCGAGCGTGCGAGCTGGCGAGCAGGTGGGCTGGCGGGCTAGCGAGCAGACGAGCAGGCAGACTGGCGAGCTGTAGAGCAGGCGGGCTGGCGAGCAGGCGAGATGGTGAGCAGGCGAGGGTGCGAGCTGTCGAACAGGTGGGCCGGCGGGGTGGCGAGCAGGCGGGCTGGCAAGCGTGCGAGCTGGCGAGCAGGCGGGCTGGTGGACCGGCGAGCAAGCGAGCAGGCGGGCTGGCGAGCGTACGAGCTGTCGGGCAGGTGGGTTGGCGGGCTGGCGAGTTGGCGAAGGCTACGAACGGGTGGTGGGAGGTGAGACGGCTACGAATTAAGGCGCTGGTGGGCGCGGGCCAGCGGCGGCTGGCGTGAGCTACGCGGCGAAGAGGAGAGGGCGGGGAGGGGACGAGCTACGAGGCGCGCAATCAGGGCCGAGGCGCGCTAGGCTAGGGTCTGCTAGGGCGGAAGCGTGAGTAGAGGGCGAGACCTAGCTCTAGATGCCATGTTAGATTGTCGAGAGAAATGTCGACTAAGGGAAAATGTCGAGGGTTACAAAGGTAGGACTGTATCCTTTATAACTGACCTAACTAAGGCTATAACAAATATAAACTAGCTAGCCTAGATAATTATATTTGTTGATAGAAACAGCTTCTTGTCATGCAGACATTGCAGCAACTCATGAACAACTCGGTAGCGACAACTAATGGTGATCCCTATGAATTTTACAAGATGATTCATAAACATATTTATTCACTGAACAAACAAATCCCTTTACACCATGTAACCAGTGGTTATGATTGTGAACTGTCATGTAGCATGTGATTTATATACAAGCGAAGCAGACCATCTGCTATTGCGTCTGGAAGCTCCCTCTGTAAAAAGAAAGCAGCGAATACACAGAAGGGGGGAGGGGAAAACGGATGAGTACCCAAGGATGAACCCCCCACCCCAAGTCACGAAGAACAGTTCACGATGCTGCAATTCACACTTGCCTGACCCCATCAAGTCTCTCTTCCCTTCCAAAAATAAGAATAACAGAGGATGAGTGTCAGTCTTCCCTTTCCAATCGTAGCATCCTCAGTCATTCACAGCAGGCTGCACGTACCAACTCCTAGCAGCCCCAGCAATTCCAGCAGTACCTTCGCGTCAACTCAAAAGTCTCCTCAAACGTACTGCGCTTGCCAACCCTCCCTTGCCAACACCACGCATGCCAACCCCACCCATGCCAACCCTCCCATGCCAACCCTCCCATGCCAACCCTCCCATGCCAACCCCACCCATGCCAACCGCACCCCACCGTGCCATTCTCCGTTGAGTCAACTGAAAGGCACCTCACTTACCGCGCTGCACGTAAGCCCCAGCGGTCCCAGCTGCAGCTTCCATCCACTGGGACCCGCACTGGGCTGCGGTGACAAAGCAACCCTCTCATGCCAGTCAGCTGCTGCAGCAGCATCGCCCCCATCTTTCCTCCTTCTCCGCTGTTGCTTCCCTCGCTTCCGCTTCCGTGCTCTCCGCTCCTCCCCGCTGCTTCTTGAACCCTCGTTATCACTCTCACTCTCTCCCGCTCCCTTACTCCCTCTCGCTCCCTCACCATCCCTCACATCCTCACTCTCACTCTCGCTGTCGTCCGAGCTCCTGTCCTCTTTAGAAGGCGCTTCACTGTTACTACTACTGTGTGCCTCATCGCTGGAAGAGGAAGAGGAGGGAGAGGAGGTGCCATCACTGCTACTATCACCCTTGCGCCTCCTCTTCCTCCTCTTCCTCCTCTTCCTCCTCTTGCTCATCCTCTTGCTCCTCCTCTTCCCCTTGCTCTTCGTTTCCCCTCTCTTCCTCTCACTCTGACGACTCCTCTTCCTATGGTGATCCTTCTTCTCCTCGCCTCTCTTCCTCTTCCTCGCTCCTTTTCCATCCCCCACTCTCGCATCCCCACCTTCCCCATCCTGCTCACCCAAGCACCCCTCTGCACCTGTCCGCTCCACAGCAACGCCTAGACACCTCAACATGGGTGCTACTTCCTTCTCCCCCACCTCACCCATCGCCATGCCCATGTGTCGTGTGTCCATGTGCTCGTCTCCATGTGCACCCGACCCCATGCTTGCCATCACATGGGCTCGGAGCATCCAGATGCCCATCACCACCCGCATCCCTCCCGTGATACCTGCTTCAGTGGCCCTCTCCCCTTCTCCTCCACCCCTCCGCCTCCCCTCCCTCTGCTTCTCCTCTACTTCTGCACCGCCGCCATTCACAATAGCATCCAGCAGCACCTTACCCGGTGGCTCCTCTGCAGAGGCAGAGAAGCAGCTCTGCAGTGCGGCGGTCAGCTGCTTCCCCTCCTTCGCCCACTCGCCCTCTCGCAGCAGCAGCAGCGCCACCTGCCGGCCGTGGCACGCACAGCCCACGAGGAGAAGGAGCGACTCAAACGACGTGACGGACGTAATGGACGCTAGGGACCCAGCCTTGGCGTTTCGTGAGCTCTTGCTGCCCGTCTTCTCGCCTTCCTTCTCTCTCCTCCTCTCCCTTCCCCTGTCTCTCCTTCTCTCCCCTTCGTTCTTCTCTCTCCTCCACTCCTCCCCTATATCCCCTCTGCTCCTGCCTTCGGCTCCATCCCAGCACTCCCTAAGGAGCATCTCTTCTAACACTCCTCGCCTCTCCATCATTCCTGATGCCTCTTCCACCTTACTCTTCCTTCCTTCGCTCCATTCCACTTCTCTCAATGGCCGTCGCCCATTCCCTTCCCTCTCCCTTTTAATACCCCGCTCCCTCTCCCTCTCATCCTCTCTCTTGCTTCCTCTCCCCCTCTTGTCCAGCCCCCCCCGGTCCTCCCCTCGTCCTCTTTGCATCCATCTCCACACCCCCCCTGCAGCACCCTCCAGCCCCTCTTCCCCTGCCGCAGCCAGCACTCTACCGCACACCACCGCCCAGTCAGCAGACTCAACAAAAGCCTCCACAGCCTCACAAACCAGCATGCCTCCCCGACTTCTTCTCCCTTCCTCTCGCCTTCCATCCTCTCTATTCCACTCCTCCCTTCCCCTAACTTCCCTTCCCGCTTCCTCTCTCATCCACCCCTCGCCTCCCCTCGCTCCTCCCCTCCCCTCACCCTCCCTCCTCTCCACTCCACCCTCCCTCCCTGTCCTCAAAACTAATTCCACTGCCTCCTCCCACTCCCTCCTCCGCCTCTCATCTTCCATTTCCCTTATAAGCATCCTCGTCAGCTCCTCTACAAAAAACCCGATATCCAGCGACAAAAACGCCCCGTCTTCCAGCGTTTCCCCGAGCTCAGGAGACGCCCAAAACTCGGGCACCTCGCGCAAAAAGTTTTTCATGGTGCCCGAGACGTCCAGCTCGCAGAAATAATGCGGCCGGGCGGCGACAGTAACCGGAGTCTGAGCGTGCTTTCCCGCCCAAACCAACCTATGCCAGTGCTCCTCTCGGTGTGCAAACACAAACTGTGCCAGAGCTCGCGCGCCGAACCTGTGGTTCCGAACCAGAGCTCGGCTCGGCATGACCAACCGGCCCGAACCTGGATGGTCCTCCTCCTCCCCTCTCCACTCCCCCTCCCCCCTTCCGCCCCCCTGCTGAGTGCTGGGCCCCATGCTGTAGTGGTCAAACCAGAGGAGCACGCGCCGGGGGCTGGCTGCAGGGAGAGGGAGTAGGAGAGGGGGGCGAGAGGAGGAATAAGAGGAGAGGGATGCAAGGGGACGGGCTAATCCCATAATGGAGGGCTGAGTGCGGCTGTGCCCCATGCTGAAGTGGTCGAACCAGAGGAGAGTGCGGCGGGGGCTGGCTGCGGTGAGGGAGGAGGTGAGGGCGATGGGGGTGGGGTGGCAGAGAGAGGTTGGGGCATGAGAGGAGGAGAGGGATGAGAGAAAGCGGTTGGTGCCATGCTGCAGAGGTCGAAGCAGAGGACACACGGCGTGAATTGACGTCCATTGACTCGCGCTGACTCGCGTTGACTCGCACTGACTCGCGTTGTCTCGCTCTGACTCGCGTTGACTCACCATCAAAGAACGAGCGGATGAGCGCCGAGTCGTGCATCAGCAGCCGGGCGGCAACTTTTGGCCTTTCCTCGCACAGCAGCTGCAGCAGCTGGCGCAGCAGAGAACAGTCAGAGGAGCCTGGGGGAGACTTAAGGGGTCGTTTGGGGGGGGGAGAGGGGGACGGGGGGGGAAGGGGGGGGGAAGGGGGGGGGAAGAGGGGGTAAGAGGGGGTAAGAGGGGGTAAGAGGGAGGGGGGGGGGGGGGGGGGTTTGAGAAGGGCAGGGCAGGGGATATGGAAAAGCAGGAGTGGATTTGAGAGAGAGCGGTCAGTCTAGGAAAAAAGCTGGGTGACGACGACACTGCCAGTCAGCTCACCGCAGCGCCGAACAACCACCAAAATATCTCCTCAGCTCCCGAACCCTTACTCAATCCCCTAAATCTCACTCCATCCAATCCCCCCTACACCTCCCTACTCCTTGCACGGTGCACCCCACCCCCATCGCACATCCCATCACCATCTCCGCGCCGCTATTCCTTTCCCCTTTCCCTGAGCGCTCCCGCCCTGCCTTCCGCGCTCTTTACCTGGCCCTAGCGCGCCGCTGCGCACGATCAGCTGGCAGAGGAGCGCGCGGCGCAGGGCGGGCGGGAGCTGCATGCGGCCGAGGAACGCCGCGAGCCACGTGGCGGCCTCTCGGCGGTTGCTCGGATCGCGCAGCAGCACGCGGCGCAAGATCGCCGCGACGCCATCGACTGCTCCGAGAAATTCGTCCATCAGGCAAGAGGAGCCTCACTTGATGACATATCCGCTCGACTTGGAAATCAAGATTCGAATCTGAAAGCAATTAACGGTAACTTCTTTCTATTGCTGGACTCTCTTCTGGGAGAAATCGTCATGAGGTAGCGGGGAAGAAGGGATTCCGAGTCGGGCCGCCATTGGAGCGGATTCCCTCTGGCCGGGGAAGATGGGCAAACAGCGCTGCACTGCCCTATGCTGCGAATGCGTCCAGGGTGCTCGACTAATCTCGATCCGCTACAAGAGCAACGTACGAGTAATGTGGGAACTCCTGAAAATGTGCACTTGTTTTGCGGCTAATAGTTAGAAAGTAAATAGGATAGGGATTTATTGAATATGCCTGTAGGAATATTTCAGATACACCATAATAATTCCTGAGCAACATGCGGTTCCACAGCTATAATTCCATTCATCACCAGAAGCAAACGATGGGCAATCTATAGTTTTGAAACGGATGGGACCGTTTAACATCTGTCGTACGGTAGGAAAGGTCATGAACAGTATGTGAGCAAATGGGACGATGAGAATGATACAATCAATATCTGAATTTTAGGGCCCACCACACCACACCAGGAAGATAAATAAAGATAATGAAATTTCTATATCTTAAAACCCTAGACCCGCAACCTCTACTCTTATTTTCTAACTGGGAAAGCAGACCTGAAAACTGGGCCCATTTCTTTCAGCGTCTGGTCAGAAGAAATTTTGGCATTACTTTATGGCAGGGAGGGATTCTGAGTAAGGGGTTTGGGGTTCTGGCACATACCCTGAAAGAACCCTGGAGCTTTTATCCTGGAGCCTCGGGGAGAGCCCATATGCTAAGGCTCAGGAGGATGTCTCTAATAGTAGTCCATCATTAGGGCCTGGCAAAAGGCACTGAGTTAACCCTTGATCACAACCCCCCTTGCTTGGGGCACAGTAGATCACATTTTTCAGAGAAGATAGGTGATATAAATATAAATAGCCAAGCACAAAGGGGTATAGGGGACAAAGAACAGCAACAAGCTTTGCTAAGCATGCCTCACAGCACACGCAAAAAGGGATCCCCTGGATCCCCCTCGAAACAAACACCCATCAGAGCTGCCCCTGTAGTCTATCAGCACCCGCACAGGGGGCTGTAGTCACCACGCCACTAACAAGTGCGCCACAGGATGACCTCCCCAGCTCCACCCAGTGCGACTAGTTTACAGGACGGGGCCAGCGTTGAGCACGTCGTCGGGGATGCGCTGCGTGGCGCCGCCCATCTCGAACTCGGTGAACTTGCCGAAGTTCTTCTGGAACAGCTTGCCCAGCTTCTCCAGCGTCTCGCGGTATTTGGCCTTGTCCGACCACTGCACACCACCAACACGGGGCAGTCGACAGCAATCGAGAGCAATCGAGGGCAAAAGACACACGGGAGAGGGTCAGTAACGCATCCAGGGCACACAGGGAGATAGACGAAGACACGAGGAGCAGGAGCTCAGGCTCGGATGTCAAGGCACTAAGCGACGTACCAGGAGCTCGGGCTGCAGGCACTCGTTGGGCACGGCAGCGCACGTGGTGGGCACGAGCAGGCCGAAGACGGGCGTCTTGACCGTCTCCGCCTTGACGAGCGAGCCGTCGTGAATGGCGTCGATGATGGCGCGCGTGTGCTTGATGCTCATGCGGTGTCCCACGCCGTACCCGCCGCCGGTCCAGCCGGTGTTGACGAGCCACGCCTGGCTGCCGTGCTTCTTGATGCGCTCCGCCAGCAGCGTGGCGTACTTGTAGGGGTGCCACATCATGAACGCTGCTCCAAAGCACGCCGAGAAGGTGGCCTCGGGCTCCGTCACGCCCATCTCAGTGCCCGCCACCTGCAGGACAGGAACGAGGAGAGGGGCGCGCATGGTTTGATCCAAGGATGTTGGAACGCGGGAGGACGGGAGGACGGGAGGACGGGAGGGCGGGAGGGCGGGAGGATGAGGATTCGTTCAGGACCGGCCATGCTATGAGCTGCTTCGGGTATGCTTCTAGTGAAGGGTTGCACAAGCGTGACTCTCATCATGTTTGTCAATTCACCTCACGCTCGCTGTAACCTGAGATACAAGGACTTTCACATCACGCCCCGTGCACCCTCTCGTGCTCACCTTGGCGGTGTACCCGGAGATGAAGTGGTACATGGTCTGCTCCAGCGTCAGCCGGCTCACGGGCGGCAGCACGCCAAACGCGTCGCACGTGAGCAGGATCACGTTGTTGGCGTGGCCGGCCACGCAGGGGATCTTGGCATTCTCGATGAACTCGATGGGGTACGACACACGCGTGTTCTCAGTGATGCTGCCGTCGTCGTAGTCGACGACGCGCGTGTGCGGGTCGAAGACGACGTTCTCGACGACGGAGCCGAAGCGGATGGCGTTGTAAATGTCGGGCTCCTTCTCCTTGCTCAGGTTGATGCACTTGGCGTAGCACCCACCCTCGATGTTCGCCACGCCGTCATCGCTCCACGTGTGCTCGTCGTCGCCAATCAGGTAGCGGTTGGGATCGGTAGAGAGGGTGGTCTTGCCGGTGCCGGACAGCCCAAAGAAGAGCGACACCTGGCCGTCCTTAGACATATTGGCGCCGGAGTGCAGGGAGAGCACGCCGCGCTTAGGCATGAGGTAGTTCATGAGGGAGAAGAGCCCCTTCTTCATCTCGCCCGCGTACTCGGTTCCGAGAATGACCATCTCGTTGCGGTTGAGGTCGATGTCGACGGACGTGCCGGACGACATGTACTTGGAGAGGCGGTTGACGGGGAAGTGGCCCGCGTTGTAGATGGTGAAGGCGGGCTCGCCGAAGTCCTTCAGCTCCTCCTCTGTGGGACGGATGCACCTGCGACGCACAACGACAATTCAGAGAGAAACCCATGAGAACTAGAACCTAGCGTGCCAATTACCAGCCCTACATGTACAAAAGCGGCTAATTATACACGGATCGGTGTGCGAATCGGCGGGGTACTCACATGTTGTGCATGAAGAGGGCGTGGTAGGCGCGCGCGCAGACGATGCGGACCTTGATGCGCAGCTTGGGGTCCCAGCTGAGGAACATGTCCTGCACGTACACCTTGCCGATGGTGTTCAGGTAGTCGATCGCGCGCTCGCGGTTCACCATGAACGTGTACTCGTCCATCTCGTAGTTGGGCGACCCTCTGTACAATTAGAAAACACCGAGATTGAGACAATTAGAAAAGTCAAAGGGAGATCACAGAAGTAGAGCTGGTTACGGTGAGAAGGTTCAGGGACGGGACAGGAGAGGATTCGCGTGGATGGGGTGGGGGTGGTACTTACTCGCCCCACCAGATGTCGTCGGCGTGGTCCCTCTCCTTCACGACGCGCTTGTCCTTGGGCGATCGGCCGGTCTTCTGACCGGAGATGGCGCACAGCGCGCCGGTGGAGACGATGAAGTTGCCCTCCTCATGGCCGATGGCCTGCTCGTACAGCTCTGCACGACATATCCGGGAGAAACTTACAATCAGCAGCAAAACAATGTTTTTCTTAATTATTATAATTAACAAAAGCTATTCTACCATGTCGCATTGTGGCGAATGTAGCTGAAAGCAGCGTCGTACCTGCGACGGAGAGGTTGTGGAGGACCTCCTTGGGCTCGAGCTTGGCGACGTAGATGTCCTTGGGAGCGAAGTCCGGAATCTCCTTCACCTTCTGAATGTGCTCTCCCGCACGCGTCGTCTTCCTCGCCTGGGAAGCTGGGTCGAAGACCTGGACAGAGAGAAATCAAGGAGGGGATCAGTTCTGTGAAGCATTGGAGATGCTAGGCTGTGAACTGACAATGGACGATCTGATCCGGTGCATTGAATGCAGTGACATCGATAGTTGACAGCCCTTAAGCGTACCACTTTATCGTTCGTGGGGACCTCGGTAGCCATGGCGTGCTCGTACGTACGCTTCAGGGTGTCAGATGGGGAGAAAGCTGCTCAAGAAGGCTCAGATCTGCACTAATAGCCTGGCAGTAGCTCTGTACGTGTTGGCACTGATCTGTTTGCTAATAGAAAGTCTCTGATCGTGAAAGATCGACTCGTTGGAGATTTGTACTCCGCAGATTCCTCTCCTTGCTTCAGGTGCTTTGCCTGAATTGCCATCAGCAGCGTGTTTCCCTCCCCCCACCAAATTCCGCTTCCTTCCTTCCCCCAATCCCAAGGCGCAACCTGGACGTTCCGCACAGCTGTTCCGCCACGTGAGCTACTGTTCCAGCATTAAAGGCGCATCAGTTGCGTCAGCAAGGGCGGGGAAAGCACATGTGGACGATTCTTTCTCAAGAATATGTGCGCTGATTGGCCAGACCTTCGTACGTGTAAACACAGCTGGCGATCGGCGCCGTGATGTTGGTGTGTTTCGCTCCGGGAATGCGACAGCAGTTCAAATTTATCGGTGACGTAAATCCAGCACGAAACTTGAATCGAGCCTTCAGAGCCGTCGATGTGCAAACAATGAGTTCGCAAGCTATGCTGCGCTGTCCCGTAAAATTCGTTTTGGTTGCCACCTGTGCTCCTGGCATTTCGCCCACCTGCCAAACCAACCGCCTAAAGCCCTTCAGCGGCACGTGATTTCCGAGTTACCTGGAGATGGGGCACGGTGGTTGGTGGAATCTGGCAAGGTGGGGATCTGCGCGACTTGTGATGCGCAAACCGGATCAGCCCGCTTCTAACAAAAGCGGGGGGAAAAGTCTGTGTGGTGTGGTGTGGCCCCCACAACCAGGTGCGGGGGAAACTAGGTGGCGCCAACAGCAAAAAGCCAAGCAACAGAACACCGCCAGAGGCAATTTGCAAAGAGGCGGAGAACACCGCTCCGATCCCCCCATCACACCACTCCCCTCCGCCCACCCAGTTGGAGCTTACCTTGCCATGCCAGCCACTTCGTGCGGAACGATTTCTCCCCCCTGATGCCCATCAAGCACTACCTGCTGTCTCTCACTGCTTTGCTGGTGCTGGTATGCTCGGTTCAGTTCGGTTCAATCTGACCGAAATCGGTTTTTTCCTCGATCACCAACATCACCCACCCTTTTTGCCTCGTAACTTCCACCACCAGCTCGCAACAGTTCCATACATAACGCGTAAGGATCTTTTCTGCTGTGCTGGACAAACTGGTTCCTCCTCTGGCCTTGAAACCCGTCCACAAGAGTTGCGACCTGTCTCCGTGATCGTGGGAAATGCGACACGATTTCCAGCTTTCACGGAGTCAGTTTGCGCAAAAAGAGTACTTTCCCGCCAAATTCGGTTACGTTTTGTGTCATGCTGAGGCAAGCAGGCCAAAGCTCTGTTCGTGCTGTGTTCTGAGGAGAGGTCTGGTAGTGCTCGTCATTGGATCATCAACAGCAGCCTCTAGAGTCTCAACAGCAGCGAATTCACGCCAATTCCCTCAGCGATTTCCTCAGTTTTCTGAAAAGCCTGTTGCAAGTGACCGCGATGTGGAACTTTCACTGCCGGGATCTGCAACCGCTTCTCGCAAACTTTGCGAACTCCCTGTGTTCCGAGGAAATGCGCTTTGCGTGATGATTGATCAACCACTTGAGATTTACCATCTGTCTCGTCCTAGGGACTCAATGCCTTCAATCCAACCTCACGTTTCAAGTCTTGCGCTTTTGGATGGTGAAAGAGGCGTAGAAGGCGAGGCTAATTATCATGTTCCTGATAATCCGGGATGCGTCGGCTCAGCATTTTCCAAGTGGTAAGGTCGTCGAGGATTTAAAGAGCCCGAGCAAGCTCCAACGCGACTCGTCCTTAACCATACATGGCCCAACAGAGGTAAGCAAAGCCATGTCCACTCGGTGTCTATCTTTGTAAACAAAAGTTCCAGAGTGGCGTTGCCGATTCCGACACGACATAATTCACGAAATGCGGCTTGTCATGGTAAGATTCAGGCAACAGCTAAGGAGCAGGTGACGAGTGTCACCAGCGCGTGCCCAGGTACGTGGTTACGAGCCAGACATAAGTGGGGAAAAACGTGGTAACCCATTGTAATGCAGCCCTGTGTTGCTTGCTAGAATCGGGTTGCACAGATGGTTGGGTGAATGGAAGTTACCGCGGTATGGGCCGCTAACAGGGCGGTTGAGATGCGTTGTCGGATGGTGAAGAACTGCAGATGGTTTGGTGGGGGGAGGAACTCTGAAGGGGATGTAGGGCTGAACCCCGAACAGGGTATTTCGATAACAGGACAGGACCGGGAACATTGTCGGCATATCAAAATGCGTTTACCATGTCTAACCAAGCATTATATCCAATGAGGTTATCAAAATGTTACATCATGTCCAAGTGCCCATGAAAGTAAGGATGCGTAGACTCGGAAATGGATTGCAACGAAGATGTTTATTTCTCAAAGTCAAACAATAGGTAATCTACCGCATGGAAGGGGACCCCTTCCGTTGTTGGGGTGTTCCATAACATATCAGATTCAGAAGTCTTCCAACAGACGCTTCTGTCTGTCCTGTGCGACAGATGACATACTGGACGAAAGCCCACAAACACAAACGAGCACGGCTCAAAGCGACAGCAAGGAAAACTGCTGTACAAACAGCATGCTGCACTTCGTGAAGCTGACCCTGTCAAAGCTCCCTGGAAGCAGTAGCTTCCGGCTGCTGCATTTCTGCCCGGCTAGTCCTGCCTCTCAGCCCCTCAATTCGCCTCTCCAGCATCAGCAGCAGATGCAGCAGCAGCAGGAGCAGTGTCAGCAGCAGCAGGAGCAGAATCCGCTGCTGCGGTTTGAGCACCACCAGGCAGAGGCCCCATGTCATTGCTCCTCACGCCAGCCTTACCCTCCCCCTTGGCTCCAGCAGGAGCAGGCACACCAACGGTACCACCAGCAGTAAGGGCACCAGCAGCATCAGCAGCACCAGCAGCACCAGCAGCAGGAAGAGCGGCAGCAGAAGGCTCAGGCTGTCGCCTCCACTGCAAGCTCCCTCTGGCAGAGGGCCGGTGGGCAGCTCGTCTCGTCGGACCCACCAGACGGGCAGAGGAGATCGTGGGACTAGCAGCAGGTGCTGGGGATGGCAGCTTGGTGGGCGTGAGGAGAGGGCGGGAGGGGCGCCTGGGAGTGATGGCTGGTGCAGGTGGCGCAGCGGAGGGGACTGCCTCCAGTGATGCATGTGGCTTGTGGAGGACCTGCGCGAGTGGAGCAGGGAAGCGGCGAAGGGATGGAGAGGGGGAAAGGAGAGTCGGCTTGTGTATCAAGAAGTCGTGTATCAAGAAGTCGTGTATCAAGAAGAAGTTGTGTCTCAAGAAGAAGTCATGTATCAAGAAGAAGTCGTGTATCAAGAAGATGTCGTGTATCAAGAAGATGTCGTGTATCAAGAAGATGTCGTGTATCAAGAAGAAGTCGTGTATCAAGAAGAAGTCGTGTATCAAGAAGTTGTGCGGATCAATTCATGTGAATCAAGAACTCGTGTAACAAGTGCATGTTGCAAGCGGGAGCCAGGCAGCTGTGTATCGAGAATGTGCTTTTCAGGAGCCCAATAACTGAATCCAAGCAACTGCTTGCATGGGAAGGGTGAGAGAGCAACTTCTGTGCAAGCAGTTGCTTGGAAACAACAGTTGGCATGCAAGAAGTACAATGAAAGCAGGTGGAACTTCTAACACGCCTTGGAGACAATTGGAGACGCAAGATGGAGAGGGTGTGCCTGTTGCAAACCGTCTAAAATGCCTAACAAACAGGCGTCTAACGAGAGAAACGGAGATGAGGAGTCCAGCGAAGCGCAGTCTAGAAGCATAGAGGAGTGGTATAATGGATAGCAGTGGAATTACCTTAAGCGGGCGTGACATAAACGAAGCATCGTTGAGTGCTAGGGCCTTGTCAACTGCATCCTTGGTGGAAAACTCGATATAAGCACATCTGCAGGCAGAGGGAGAGGCCAGAGGAGCAGCAGTGATGACATGGTTTGGCCGGTTCAGGGAGCCGTGAAAGGGAGAAAGTTGGAAGCAGGAATCTGGACAATCAGTATGAAGGGTTATAGAAGCAAGCAAACAAAAGGACGATGGCATCAAAGCATCTAATGCATGGAAGCAAGTGATGTAGCCAGTAACGAGTATTACCCTCTAGGCCTGCCAGTGACGGCGTCAGAGAGCACGGTGACTCGGCGGATCTCCCCACACGCTGCGAAGTGGAGGGTGAGGGCTGACACTGTTGCTGCAAAGTGCACCTGACAGGGAGCGAGAGCCGGGACCCAAGGATGGAGGAGGGAGATGGGGAGGGAGACGGGGAGGGAGACGGGGAGGGAGACGGGGAGGGAGACGGGGAGGGAGACGGGGAGGGAGACGGGGAGGGAGACAGGGAGGGAGACGGGGAGGGAGACGGGGAGGGAGACGGGGAGGGAGACGGGGAGGGAGACGGGGAGGGAGACGGGAAGGGAGACGGGGAGGGAGAGGGGAAGGGAGAATCGAGAAAGGGTAGAAGACTGCATGTTGATGCAGTCACAGGGTTGCTGCTGTCACAGGGTTGCTGCTGCAGGGTGCTGCTGCTGAGAGTCACAGGAACTCGCCTGCACCAGCCACAGAGCGAGCTGCTCACTTGAATACCACTCTACGGGAAGAGTTGCTGGTGCTGCTGGTGCTTGAGCAGCAGAGAGTTTATGGGAGTTACTTAAATTGGACACAAACACGGAGGAGCGGTTGTCAGAATTGTCGGCCTTTTCTTAGAATTCTTTATAAACAAAAAAAACATGTAGGAGTTACTTACATTGGAGACGAACACAGAGCGGTCGTCAGAATCCTCCAAGGACAGCGACTTGCGCAGCACAGGAGGGAGATTCAAAGGTTGCGTGTGCGGTGAGGTGGAGAGCGGTGCGGTGGAGAGCGGTGAGGAGGACACCCCATTGGAGTCGCTGGGAGCTGCCCCTGGAGAATAAACAACAGTAGGGGAGAGATGAAGAGGCATGGAAAGAGAGACAAGGGCGGGAGGGAGGCGGGGAGGAGGACATCGAAACACGGAGACACGTGATGATTATATCTGGGGTGGCAGTGTCATCAACAAAGGGGGGAGTGGGCGGGAGGAAGGTACCAGATGGAGGCAGCAAAGGGAAGGGAGTGGATGGAGGGGAAGGGAAGGGATGGGGGGTGGGGCAGGGATAGAGGCGAGTGGTGAAACTGGAACCCAGAGAGCCGGGCTTGAGAGTCTACCAGATGGCTTAGCAACAGCAGCAGCAGCAGCAGCAGCAGCCCTGTCCTGCTGCGCTTTGATCTTCCGCATCTCCTCCTGCATCTGCTGCAGTCTCTGCCGCATCGCCTCCAAGCTCTCCCGCTTCTCACCCCCCGGGCTGCCTTTGCCCTCTTTTTCTCCCTTCTCCCCCTTCTCCCGCTTCTCCCCCTTCTCCCCCTTCTCTTCCCTCTCTTCCCTCTTCGCCACCCATGTCAAACTTCCTCTCCCCCGGCCCATGCCTCCTTGGCCCCCCCTCCCCTGCCCTCTCCCCATTCCTGCACTAACGACCGATTGCGCAACCATTGGCCGACCTAAAACCTGCTGCTGCACCTGCGTGCCGTCCGGCTGCTGCTGCTGCGGCGGCTGGGGCTTCACTCTGCGCCACTGGCGCTGCTGCAGCTGCGGCCTCTGCTGCTGCTGCTGCGGCTGGTGCTGCGGCTGCTCCTGTGCCTGCTGCAGCACCTGCTGCTGCTGCTGCTGCTGCTGCGGCTGTTGTTGCTGCCTCCTTTGTGCGTGCAGCAACAGCTGCTGCTGCTGCTGCTGCTGCTCGTACTGCTGGTGGTTTAGTGCAGAAGGCACAATCACCAGACCCACATCCCCGCCCATGCCCATGCCCATCCCGTTGACAAGCATACCCCCTCGAATCATATCCTCTCTCACAAAGATCCTCCTCACCCCTCTCAACCCACTCCCACCCACTCCTCCTCCTACTCCTGCTAGCCCAGCACCTCCCAGCCTCTCTCTCCTCCCCCCCTCCACTCCCTCCTCCTCCTCCTCATCCTCCTCCTCATCCTCATCCCCCTCTCCCCCAAACCTCACTCTCATTCCTCCTCCCTCCCCTCCTCTTCCACCCCCCCAACCCTCTACTCCCTCTCCCGCTCCCTCAAGCCACATATCCCCCTCTCTCATCTCAACCCCCCCCATAAACCCTCCCCCATACCCTCCCCCATACCCTCCCCCATACCCTCCCCCATACTCTCCCTCATACTCCCCCCCAAACCCTACCCCATACTCTTCCCCATAGTCCGCCTGCCGCTGCACCACTATCCGCCCATCTCCACCCCTCTGCACACACCTCCGCCCCAGCCTCGCCCACACACTCCCCCTCCCCTCCTCCTCCCTCCCAGCACCCTCTCTCGCCTCCGCCCCTTCTGCTCCTCTCTGTGCTCCTACTTCTCTCCCAGCCCCTGCTCCTTCCCCTGCTCCTTCCCCTGCCTCCACCCCTGCCCCCCCTCCTGTCCACTCCTCCTTCCCCTGTGCCTTCTCTGCTGCCGTGGGAATGGGTGCTATCACAGACCGCAGCCGCTTGCGACTCCCTCGCCCTCCCTCCTCCTCTCTCTCCGCCTCCCCTCTCTCCTCCTCTTCCTCCAAGTCTACCACCTGCACCTCCTTTCTAGCCCTAGCAGTGGCCTTCCCAGCACCAGGAAAAGCACCACCGGAAGCACCAGGGGAAGCATCAGGAGACGCGTCAGGAGAGGCGCCAGGTGCAGTGTAAGAATCAGCAAGGGGGTCAACAGCACTACCGACGGCAGAGCGGTCAGGTGCCGGCACACCAACGCGCACCACTCTTACAGGTGCTTCCCTCGTCCTCTCTTGATCGGCAGCAGCACCATCAACACCACCAGCAGGAGCAGCAGCAGCACCACCACCACCGGCAAGGGAACCAGCAGCAGCGCCCAGAGCCACAGCAGCAGCAGCACGAGCAGCAAGGGCAGGCGCTCGAGCGCCCCCGGCTGGCTTCACAGCATCTCTAACAGCAAACTGCCACAGCCTGCCGCCCAGACCCCTTGCCCCTGCGGCCACTTGCCGCCCTCTCTTCCCCGTCACCTGCTCTCCTGCCGCCACCCCCTGTGGCGCCTCCTCACTCCTCCCATCCCTCCTTCCTCCCCCATCTTCCCCTCCCTCCCGCCCTCCCCCCTCCTCACCCTGCCCCCTCGCATCCTCGCTCTCCATCGCCCTCCCAACAGCTCCCACCCGAGCAAACGGCCCGCGCCCTTTCCTCTGAACGACATCCTCAACCGCTTCCAACCCATCCCCATCCGCCCCTTCGCTCCTCCTACGCACCACCACTCTCTCTCCCCCATCTTCCCTCCCAGGCACAAGTTCTCGACGCCCATCCGCCCTCACCCCATCCCCTGTCGTCCGCCGTCGCTGCCCCTCGCCCAAGCTATTCCCAAACAGCCGTCTCATCCGCGCCCTCTCCTCCTCGCCATTACCCCCCACCCCCTGTCTCTCGCGGCCGCCCGCCTCCTCCTGTCCTTGTCTTCTCGCCCACTGCTCACCGTCGCCCTCTTCTCCAACCCCCCTCTTCAACCCCTTATCCAACCGCTCACCCCTCGCCTCCTCCCGCCTCGCGCCCTCCGCTTCCCATGACTCCCTCCGCTGCGCCCTCTCCCCCCTCCTTCCTGGAGGCGACCATGAACGAGACGCACCCCGACGCACTTCACGTCGCACGTCCCTTGCTGCCTCCCTCTCAACCTCGCCCTCTCCCCCTCCCACCTCATCCATATACAACCGCCCTCTCTTCTCATACTGCCTATTTCTCTCCTCATCTTCCCTCCCTCTCTCCTCATACCCCCTCCCCCGTTCCTCATCATACCCACTAACAATCGCATCTCTCCCTCTCTTGCCTTTCCACGAATCCTTTCCTCGATCTAAGCTCCGGTTCCGACCCACTTCGTTTTCTCTCTCAATGCTCCTCTCCCTCTCTCTCCCCCTCTCCCCATTCACGCCTCTCTCTCCGCCTTTTTCCCAGCCTCTCTCACCGCTCCTCTCGCGACTCCTCCCCCTCACTCCCCTCCCTCTACCCTCTCTTCCCCTCTCATCCCTCCCTCTCCCTTCTCTCCCCCTCTCCACCCTTCCCCTCTCCTCTCTCCCTCTCTCCTCCCTGACCCGTTCTTCTCTCCCCCTCTCCTCTCTCCCTCTCTCCTCCCTGACCCGTTCTTCTCTCCCCCTCTCCTCCCAACCCCCTCTGTCCTCCTCCCTTACTTCACCACCCTCCCTGCCACCTCCCTCCTCTCCCTGCTTCCTCTCGTCTCGCTTCCCCTCCTCCCGCACAGGCACGCCTTTCACTTCCTTCCCTGCGCCGGCATCCTCCAAGGTAGCAGGCGCGTTGTACTTGCCAATGTTGGCCGACAGGTGGGACCAAAGCCTGTCCGGATATGAGGGTCGGTGGAATACTCTTTGTCAGAATGTGAGGAAAACATTGACGAGCCCCAAACAGGCCAGCCGACGGATGCATGTAACAGCTGGTTACAGCGAGGATTTACTGTACTGTGCAGCGCACAAGCGGCAAAGGCGGCGACCCATGAAGGGATTACTGCTACCGCACCCACCAGTCGGCAAAGGCGGCAGTTTGGTCGCCCAGAAACGCCTCGAGATCCTCGGCTGCCTGGCTCCTGTGCTTGCCGTGAGCCACCAGCACCACCACGTACTCCTGCAATGGAAGAGAGGGAGAGGAGGGAAGGGAGGAGAGGGGGGAGAGGGGGGGAGAGGGGGGGGGGGGGGAGTGGGGTTTGAGAGAGGGGAGGGGGGAGGGGGGTTGGGATGGACCAGATTCAATGAATGTTGTGATGAATTGGCATCTGGTGTGCGTGGATGCAGACAAGGCGCACGGGGCCGGGGGTCATTCCACAGGGGGAAATGGTAAAGCAACAGGATCGGAGCTTTGGAGGGACTACTCCAGCTTCGGATTAATCTACGCGGGAGATTTATCTGCGCGTTTGCCCCGAATACGAGCAGCTAAGGACAGCTCGTTGTCGAGCTAAGTCTTTTAACCTCTCATCCCGAAGTCCGTGAACAATCTTACAAACCCTAATTGATTTAGAAAGCGGAAAAGAGGGTCAGATCCAAGTGGCGGCGAATCAATCGCGTTTCATCGATGAGGAGATCGTGAAACGCGAATAACGGGCATCCGCAAGCGACGTCAAGTAGATCGGAAAACTCGTAGATCGCGACGCCCGCTCCGCGTCGCCGATACGGCGGTAGACCCACTAAAGACACCCTCTCGTACGACGTATCGGCGTCTTGCTGAAACAGCGCACGAGCCGCTACGGATCAATACCTCCAGCCGCTACGAAATCGTACGTATCGCTGCGAAATGCGTACCGCGAGGACGTCGTCAGTAAAGCTCTCGGAGAAATCGGCGAGCTTGTCGCGCACGACGGCGCGGAGAGCGGACGCCCCCGGCCCGTGCAAGTCCAGCGAAAACGGCTCGCCTGAATCCCCCATGCTGAACGCGAGCCGGATTCCGGCCGTACGATAGCGACGAAGGCTTAGCTCAACGAATCATATGTGAAACAAGCGCGCCGACGATTGACCAGAGCTAAGAACTGCAATACTGATACCACCTATCCCTGACTGGGCAGTATCGGTGAGTGAACTGTCATAATGAATTATGATCCCAGTATTTTAGGCTCTGCGCCAAGACGTGTGACATAATCGAGGGGGAGAGGTCCGTTTCTGATGGCCAAGGGAGCTTCTGAAGGATCCCTGCTTGTATCGGAAACTGAAGTTCCCGAAACTGCGTCAAAGTCGCATCCCTAAATAAAAAAATGGTGGTGTTGCTCTCTGTATTGCAAAGAAACATTTTGTACCGCGGATTGTACTGAAATCTCCCGAAGGTCCTCGAGATCGACATTTGCGGGAGTACAAATTCACCGATTGAGACACTTGATCGTGGAACTCGAACTTTCGCCATCTTTCAAAACTTCAACAGCTTCATTATCGCCATGGCCTTGGAGACTGTCGTCGAGAGTCCTGATGAAGGCATGGTTGACCAAAGCGCTGAAGAGCTTCCGCAACAAGCTGGCGTAGGCAACAGCACGCGCGATCTAATTTCGCAGTTGTTGAATCAGACGCAAAGCGCCATGGAAGGTCTCCTGCCTGACATTGAGTAAGTGCCATTTAGTGTCGTTTCAAACGCCATAGCCTGGCTTCCTTTGCGAGGACTAATATGCGTGCAAACACTTTCAGCTCTCTCAACGACGAAGGAATTGACATCGACAAAGAGCTCGAACAAATCAAGCATGATACTCTTGCCACTCAAAGCAAACTGCAAGAAGATCGCAAAAATGTCCAGGACGCTGTCCAGCGAGTTTTGGACCTCCTGCACTGGTAGTCGAATTCGACTTGAAGATCAAAGCTGTACAAACAAATTTAAAATAAAGCCTCCCTTATCTTTCCGACACGTTGATCCTGGCGAAACATATCCCGACATTGGCCGAAAATGGCTGGAAGTACATTATGCACAGGTATTTAAGGCAACAGAAGGAGCGAGCGCCAGTGAAGAGTCATGTCAGTAAGAAAGTATCAGAACGATTAGCCTATGGACGTTCGCTGCGTGTGGCAGGTCAGCTGATATTCAAGACATCTTTTCAGTCAGTAAACGAGGGGCTGCGAGGCACAAGCGGACACTAACTTCTGTGTCCTCTCAAGCTCGTCGGAGTCAGCCTTACTCTCAACCTCCAATGCCAAGGAGACATCCCCGCCCACCTTACCGTAGACATATTCTGAAACCGGAACCAGTGGCGTCGCCTGCCCTGCTGCAGTTATGTTAACATTATTGAGCCTTACTTTTGTACAAGGTACTGTTCTGCTGCAACGGAAGACAGCGCCTTCATTTCCGATGGCTGTGCCTTGGATGTTCGAGAACGAAACATCTGAAATGGCCACGTTGTTGGACTTTGATGAGCTCCGCGATAGCAAGCTACCTCCGTTGTAGAACTGCAGGTCGAAGCAGGAAAGACCATCAATACTCTGGCAGAGTCAAATTCAGCGCATCTGCACAATTTAGAAGGGCTTCAACTCACCTGATCCAGAACCAGAGGGTATCGGACCCCCTCCATGGTGATGTTCTCATATGCAATGTTTGTTGCAGCACCCGCTCCACCTTGGAAAGTCTTTATGCGTAGCCCTATTTTCGTGTTGAAGAATCGGACGGACTTCACTGTCACGTCTGAAACGCAGGACAGTGGTGAAATCTTGCCACTGCCAAGTGCCCCAATCCTGCACAGGGAAGACTCATTTAAGACACGGTGAAACTGAATGAACGTGACAGCAAAAACCCTAAGACTAGTCATAGGTGTGAAGTTGATTTATCTGTGTGAAGGACGAGAAACATACGATATTCCATGGCCACTGAAGATGGTAATGTCTGAGATGCTGACTTCCCTTGCACCATCCCAGAGAACAATGTTGTCGTCACCTGCATTGAATGAAAATAATTTTCGTTTATGATCATGTGAAGTCTGCAACTAAGTAATGACAAAACACCCCAGGCTTGAGGCCATGTACTTTACTTACCACCCGCCAGCGTGCAGTCTCGAATCTCAACATTGGTTGACACGGACACATGAATCCCGTCCGTGTTTCTGCTCTCTGCAGGTGTGTTCGTCTTGAAGTCAAATATCCTCACTCCCACACAGCGAGTAACTTGCAGGTGAAAAAATGGAGCATTCCTGCGAGAGACAAGCCATTGACAATAATCAGCTCCTGCAGTTAGTACTGCTGAGTGTAAGCATATAATAGACCAGGAAATACGAGCAATGTAAAGGATTGAGAACCAACAGGGACTCACTGGAGCGTGATGCCGCTTATGCTCGTGCCGTTGCACAAGTAGACATACACAAGCACCGGCCGGTCGCCCCCCTTCTCCCAGAAAGACTCGCCTTGCCCGTCAATAAATCCCGAGCCAACCACCGTCAGGTTCGCGATCATCCCAAACTGAAGGAACGCGAAAATGCCCTTCCTGGACGAAGACGGATACTTGGAGAGCTTCTCAGGTGCCGTTATATTCCCATCAATCTGGACACTAACTCCTCCGGGTCCGCAAGGGCCGATCAGCTGAATCGGCGTGAGGTAGAAGGTGTATCCACCAGGAACGAGCATAGTAGTTGGCCCGGTGTTTGCGTCAGCAGATATCGACGCGTTGCACGCTGCTGCAAACGCGGCCAGGAATCCACCCGAATCGTCTGACTCTCCATTTCCCTTAGCTCCAAACTTTCGAACATTGAAAACCGCGCCCGTGGGACGCGGAGCAGGAAGGCTGCTGGTTACCTGGTTACCGTTGGAATCTCCTGGTTTGGAGCTCGATCCAACACCCGGCTGTGGGAAAGCCGGCTGACCCCCACCGCCAATCCCCGAGAAAGACGACCCTACCGGGACACTTCCAGAACTCCCAGGAGAGCCACCAGTCATATCCACATTCACCGCGGTCGGGTCTGTCACTACCGCGGATGGATTTGTGACGAAGGTAGCGGGGTCGGGGTCTGGCATTGTGAATATTACTGGCTTGCTGGGCGTGGTGAACGGATTGCCGTAGTCAAAACTCGGGTTAATACTACTGCTACTAGCGCTGCTACTAGCGGGGATCGAGTCTGGAGTGTCGAGAACGAACGGCGTGGGAGAGGCCTCGGAGGAAAAATCTACGGCTGCGCTGCTTTCAGTCGAGAAAGCGGACTCATCTCGAGAGGATGATTTCAGGAGCCGGGGATAGAAATGTGATGAGTGGGTGTGGCTGTTCGGCTCGCTGACAGGTATCGAGGAGATGCTTCCTCGAATGAGCTTCGAGCGCTTATTGTCGGAGGAGAGGCTTGCCGTGGGGAATGCAAACGGCTGCGCTGCGAGAAGGTGGGCGTGATGCGCGATTAGGATTGCTGTTCCGAGGAGAATGCAGGAAAGGTGAGGTATTGTGTTGCGGTTTTGTGGCTGGAGGATTCTTGAAGGGCTGACACGTGTCATGGCGTTGTGCGGACGACAACTGTCAGTGACTGTGCAGTCAGCTTAGTCTACTTTTCCCTTTCGGAGTCGTTCCAATACGTGGGTTATTAAAATACAGAGTTCTTTAGGGTCAGAGGCGTTAGTGTTAGTACAGCTACTCTCGAAAGCAGCGCCGATCACGTTTTGGGAGGCAGTAGCTGGAGGCACAAGCTTCGTGCTTGGAGGAACCCACATAGGTCGTACGCAACTCTAAATTGGAGCATAACTCGTCCCTGAACGTGCAAATGACCAGATTGCATCGTTTTACGGAATGCCTAGGCTCTGCTGGAACGAGGGGAAGCAACCAATCGACCACCTAACAGAGGTTGTCCAGGCTAATGTAAATGTGAAGGCCGCTGTTGCGAATGAGTTTTGGCCTTGCCGCCTTTGTGAATGTGAATGCGAATGCGAGCCCCTCACCCTGGTCTCCCTTATCCAGTTTCAGCGGGGAAATGGGCGACTCGGCCGGCTGGAAATGTGCGATCGTTGCGGCTCGGGACAAATAAGGCGGTCAACGAGAATCAATAAAAACGGTCAAAAGAATCTTACGAGCGTTTGGTGCACGCAGATGCATTGTCCTCATGGCTATTGATGATTTTATCTATCCTATTCTTGCAGCTCACTTGGGCCTTAAAAAAACACTTGAGCCAGTGACAAGGAACCCTCTCCGTTGCTGGATCCAGCACTTATTCTAGGTTTTAGCATTCACTTGATGTAAATAGCTTGCCATGCACAAGCACACAGACAAGGTGCATAAGTGCTCAAGCCACACCAAGATGTAAAAGAATTGCTAACACTGCTAACAAGCATAGTGTCAAACATGTGTATTTGTCATGTTTGTATAGACTGTATAGAGTCACCTCTTAGAGGATACAAAACTTAGATATATTTGTGTGTACTCTCACTTTACCATTATTCAATTATTCTGATATGGTATCACGCGTAGGTAGGATCCCCCCCCCCACCTACCGCTTCCGCTCATGCCCCCTAGCGCCCCTCCTGGGCCCCGTCGCGCTCCTCCCAGGCCCCGTCGCGCTCCTCCCAGGCCCCCTAGCGCCCCTCCTGGGCCCCATCGCGCTCCTCCCAGGCCCCGTAGCGCCCCTCCTGGGCTTCGTAGCGCCCCTGCCAGGCCCCGTCGCGCCCCTCCTGGGCTTCGTAGCGCCCTTGCCAGGCCCCGTCGCGCCCCTCCCAGGCCCCGTCGCGCTCCTCCCAGGCCCACTAGCGCCCCTCCTGGGCCCCGTCGCGCTCCTCCCAGGTCCCGTAGCGCCCCGTCGCGCCCCTCCTGGGCCCCGTAGCGCCCCTCCTGGGCCTCGTCGCGCCCCTCCTGGGCTTCGTAGCGCCCCTCCTGGGCCCTGTACCGCCCTCCCAGGCCCCGTCGCGCCCCTCCCAGGCCCCGTCGCGCCCCTCCCAGTCCCTCTAGCGCCCCTCCTGGGCCCCGTCGCGCTCCTCCCAGGCCCCGTAGCGCCCCGTCGCGCCCCTCCCGGGCCCCGTAGCGCCCCTCCTGGGCCTCGTCGCGCCCCCTCCTGGGCTTCGTAGCGCCCCTCCTGGGCCCTGTAACGCCATCCCAGGCCCCGTCGCGCCCCTCCCAGGCCCCGTCGCGCTCCTCCCAGGCCCCCTAGCGCCCCTCCTGGGCCCCGTCGCACTCCTCCCAGGCCTCGTAGCGCCCCTCCTGGGCTCTTTCGCGCCCCTCCTGGGCTCCGTAGCGCCCCTCCTGGGCCCCGTCGCGCCCCTCCAGGGCCCCGTAGCGCCCCTCCTGGGCCCCGTCGCGCCCTCCTTGGGCCCTGTAGCGCCCCTCCTGGGCCCCATCGCGCCCCTCCCAGGCCCCGTCGCGCCCCTCCCAGGCCCCGTAGCGCCCCTCCTGGGCCTCGTCGCGCCCCTCCTGGGCTTCGTAGCGCCTCTCCTGGGCCCCCCGTCGTGCCCCTCCTGGGCCCCGTAGCGCCCCTCCTCGGCCGCGTCGTACCCGTCGCCGCCGCCCGGCCCCGTCGTGCCCGCCCAACGCCGTCGCGCCCGCCCGACCCCGTCGCCGCCGCCCGGCCCCGTCGCGCCCGCCCGGCGCCGTCGCCGCCGCCCGGCCCCGTCGCGCCCGCCCGGCGCCGTCGCACCCTGCCCGGCCCGTCGCGCTCGCCCGGCCCCGTCGCAGCCGCCCGGCCCCGTCGCACCCGCCCGGCCCCGTCGCACCCTGCCCGGCCCCGTCACAGCCGCCCTGCCCCGTCGCACCAGCCCGGCCGCCGTCCCGCTCGCCCGGCCCCGTCGCACCGGCCCGGCCCTGCCGCACTCGCCCGGCCCCGTCGCCCCAGCCCGGCCCCGTCGCGCCCGCTCGGCCCCGTCGCCCCGTCCCGGCCCTGTCGCATCAGCCCGGCCCCGTCGCGCCCGCCCGGCCCCGTCGGGCCAGCCCCGGCCCCGTCCTCCTCACTGGTACGGTTCCCCCCCCCCCCCCCCCCCCCCACCCCGCCCTGCTCCGTGCCGCCCTGCACCGCACTGCAGCGCACTGTACCGCATTGCACCGCACTGCACCGCACTGTACCGCACAGTACCGCACTGCACCGCACTGCACCGCACTGTATCGCACTGCACCGCACCCCACCTAGCTGCACCGCCCTGCACAGCACTGGACTGTTCCTGATGGCGGCGGAGCTTCGCTTCGACGCTGAAGGTCAGCCCCTAGAGTTCGAGGCGTGGCTTGCCGACCTCCGCCGCCAACTCACTGGCCAGCGGCAGGATGGTGAACCGCTTTCCGCACACCTTGACGGTACGCTCCCCTGCCCAGACCCTCCTGCTATTCTGCCCGCTGACCCCACACCCACTGAGCGTGAGTCTACTGCTGCCACTGCCCGTGCGCGCTCTGTCTGGCTTTCTCGCGATGCTGTCGCCCAGCTTGCCATTAGCAACGCCCTCCCCCCGTCCGAGCGTCCTCGCTTTAGGTCCCTCACTACTGCTCAGGCATACTTAGATGCTGTCATCAAGCGCTATTCCACCCCTCCGGCTGCCTCGGTGGGTCGCCTGATCCTCCCGCTGCTCTTTCCTGACCTTGCTTCGTTCCCCACTGTCTCTGACCTCGCTGCCCACCTGCGCTCGATAGAGGAGACCTGGCGCGCCGCATGCACTGACGCACAGCTTAGAGCCCACCAGCCGTCCATTACCTCTACCCTCTACCTGCTTGCCACCCGCCTCCCTGACCGCCTTGCTGTCGCCCGCGACCGCTTCCTTAGTGTTCACCCCGCAGACCTCACCCTCACTGACTTTGTCGACACCCTGACTGTGATAGAGACCCGTCACCGCTCCATCGCCCAGGCGAGCGGTGTCGTGCCGGTCCCTATCTTTCAGGGTTGTGCCCCCGCTCAGTGTACCTTCTCCGACGGCTCTGCCGCAGTGGCTGAGACTGCTGCTGCAGCGCAGGCCCGTTCTGGGAAGGGCCGCCGCCCCAAGGCTGGGCGCGGCGGAGGGGGCGGCGGGGGTGCAGGCGGGGGTAGTGGTGGGGTCGGGTCGCCTGGTGCTGGAGCGGACGAGGGGACCCTGCCCAGTCCAGCTGAGTCGCCGCCCCTGCAGTTGCAGCAGCCGCAGCAGCCGCCGCAGTCGCAGCCTTCGCAGCAGCCGTCGCAGACGCGGCAGACGAGTGTTCTCCCACCAGGGTGGCCCGGCGCTGGCGGTGGACGGGCGCGTGGTGGTGTGCCGCGTGGTGGCTCTGCCGGCGGGCGTTGTCAGTACCAGATCCAGACCGGTCCTCGCCGCGGTTTCGTTTGCGATAAGATCGGTCACTCCACTCCCCGCTGCTTTCGTCGCCTGGACGACCTCTTTCGTCAGCGTTTCGGCCCGTCGCCAGACCTCCCGGACTGGCACAGTTTGCTTAGTCGTCAGATTCAGATCTTTGATATGGACATGGATGCCATTGTTTCTGCTCTGCATGTGATGTATGCTGATGACTCTAGTGTGCTTCCGACTTATTACTCACTGTTGCCTAGTGTAGGTGTGCCTAGCTTAGCCTCCCCTGCTGCGTCAGGCGTAGGATCCCCTGCTTTGTGTAGTCTTGGTGCTTCTGCCGTCGTTCCGTCGCCAGACCCCTCGGCTTCGCTTTCCTTCACCTTGGACTCTGGCGCCTCTCGGTGTTTCTTCCGCGACTCCACCACCCTGACGCCGCTTCCTGTTCCTGCTGCCGTTTCTCTTGCTGACCCCTCCGGCGGCCCGGTAGTCGCCCGCAGTTCCACCACCCTTCCCTGTCCGGCGGTTCCTTCGGGCTCTCTTACAGGTCTGCATATCCCCTCGTTCTCAGGAACCTAGTTGGTGTCGGCTGCCTCCAGGACCTTGGCGTCACCACTACGTTCCCTGGTCACGAGCGGTATGCTGTCTGTACCGAGGCCGCCACTAGTGCCCCCCTGTCCACGTTCCCCCGGGACCCGGTGTCCGGCCTGTTCACTCTGGACACCGTGCCCCCCCCGGCTGGAGCGCCCCCTCAGGTGGCTGTGTCTACCCAGGTTGCTGCTGCCTGCTCCTGTCGCTCCCTCACTCACCCGACCCTCCTGTGGCACCACCGCCTAGGTCACCCTGCGCTCCCGCGTCTGCGTCACATGTCCCAGCACGGTCTTGTCCTTGGTCTCCCAGGTTCACTCCCCGCGTTTCCCTCCTCCCCAGCTCCACCTTGCACGCCTTGTGTCGAGGGTCGGCTTCGCCGTGCCCCTCACTCCTCCTCGTTCCCCCCTACCGCCGCGCCGCTGCAGACCCTGCACCTGGACGTCTGGGGCCCCGCCCCCGTCCCTGGGCCGCGTCGCGAGCGCTACTTCCTTGTGCTTGTCGACGACTTCACTCGTTACACCACAGTCTTTCCCCTGGAGCGCAAGGCCGACGTGCCTGGCGCCCTCATCCCCTGGCTTGTCTCTGCGCGTGTCCACCGCGGTCTCCCTGTCTTGCGTCTTCACTCAGACCGTGGTGGCGAGTTTGCCTCAGGTGTCCTTGGTCGCTTTTGTCGTGCGGAGGGCATCACCCAGACGTTCACCCTACCGGACTCCCCACAGCAGAATGGGGTCGCTGAGCGACGCATCGGCTTGGTCATGGAGGTCGCTCGCACCTCCATGGTCCATGCCGGTGCACCCCATTTTCTGTGGCCGTTCGCTGTGCGCTATGCTTCTCACCAGCTTAACTTGTGGCCGCACCCTCAGCAGCCGCAGGTTTCGCCGACCCGTCTGTGGACTGGGTCTCCTGGTGACGCGTCTGCGTTCCACGTCTGGGGCTGCCTTGCTCACGTCCGTGCCTCCGGCACGGACAAGCTCACTGCCCGCACCCTTCCCTGCGTCTTCCTCGGTTTTCCTCTTGACGCGTCCGACTGGCACTTTTACCACCCGCCGTCTCACCGCTTCTTTCACTCTCGTGACGTCACCTTTGACGAGTCCGTCTCCTACTACCGCCGCTTCCCCCACCGTGGTCCCCCGGTTACCCCCCCCTGTTCCTGGTCACCCCTTCCCCGGTAGTCCCTGCCCCTCCTCCTCCTCCTCCCCGTCCCGCCCCCTCTGGTGTCTCCCATGTCACCCCCCTTCCGTCCGTGGACCCGGTTGAGGAGTCTTCTGACTCTGGTGGCCCTCCGGTGCAGTCCTCGCCGGCCGCCCCTCCCCAGGTGTCCCCTCCCCAGTCCCCTCCTCCGCCGTCCCTGCCGCCACTGCAGCCGTCGCCGTCGCCGCCGCCGCCGCCGCCGTCGCAGCCCCCGTTCGCTGACTCTGGGGGTGCTCGTTCCGGTCGCCCTGAGGGTGGTCCCTCTGGGGGTGCGGGTGTGGAGAGTGCCGGTGGTAGCCGAGGAGCAGCTTGCGGTCCAGGTGTCGCCGTTGTGCCGCCGCAGCAGCAGTCCCCGCCGGTGTCCGCCCTTCGCCTGCTCGGCCTTCCGTCCCCCGACCCTGCGTCGGTTCCTCTCCTGCCGTCTCCTCCTCTTCCTGTCTACGGCCCTGTTTTCCCTCCGCCGGACTCGTCCCCGGCCCGTCTCCCCCCTCGTTCCCCTCCTGTGTCCCCTCCCCTGTCTCCTGACCCGACTCCTCCATCGCACGTCTGGTCTCACCGTCCCTCCCGTGCTCGTCCTGCCTCGCCTGTCCTGCGCTCCCACCCTATGTTGCTTCGTTCACACGCGTCTCGTCCTCCCCTTCTGCCGTCACCTCCTCCGTCCTCCCTTGTTGTTGCGCCCCCCCCGCTGTCCGACTACCTTCGTGCCGCTCGTCCTCTCGTTCCTCGGGTCCTTGCCTCTCTCGTTACCGACCCGTCTGTTCCAGTCTCGTGCCTTGACGCTCTTGTCGCTGCTGTCGCTGACTTCGCCTCTACCCGCCGCCTTGACTACGCCACCGCTCTGGTCTCTGACCCTGCCTGTCCTCCGTCTGTCGGGGGTGCTCCTGCCCTTGGCAGTGACGTCCTGGAGGACCGCCAGTTCGAGCTTGCTTTCCTCTCCGAGGCTGCTCCCCATCTCTGTTCCATGCTGCTAGTCCCTGAGGGTGACCCAGACGCTTTCGACATCCCGACCCCTCGCACTTACGCTGAGGCGACTTCGGGACCCTGGGCCTCGCAGTGGATAGCTGCCATGGAGCAGGAGATGGCATCTTGGAGATCCACCGGCACCTTCGTCGACGCAGTTCCCCCACCTGGGGTGAACGTAGTCGATGGCCGCTGGCTCTTCAAGGTGAAGCGCCCTCCTGGAGAGCCGCCTGTCTTCAAGGCGCGCTATGTGGCTAGAGGCTTCAGTCAGCGCGAGGGGGTGGACTTCTTCCAGACTTTCGCTCCGACCCCGAAGATGACTACTCTTCGGGTTCTGTTACACCTAGCTGCTCAGCGTGACTACGAGCTTCACTCCCTCGACTTCTCCACTGCCTTTCTTCAGGGCAGCCTACACGAGCAGGTCTACCTGCGCCGTCCTCCGGGCTTTACTGGCACCTTCCCTTCTGGGACCCAGTGGCTCCTGCGGCGCCCCGTCTACGGCTTGCGCCAGGCTCCCCGTGAGTGGCACGACACTCTGCGTGCTACGCTTGCTGACCTGCAGTTCTTTCCGTCTTCTGCAGACCCTTCACTCTTCGTTCGTGCTGGCCAGACTCCGTTCTACATCCTCGTTTACGTCGACGACCTGGTCTTTGCCACAGCAGACAGGGACGCGCTGGCCTCCGTGAAGGCAGAGCTGCTGAAGAGACACACCTGCACTGACCTTGGAGAACTGCGCCGTTACCTTGGCTTGCAGATCTCCAGGGACAGAGCTGCGCGCACCATCACCCTGACTCAGTCACACTTGGTGCGCCAGGTCCTTCAGAGGTTCAGCCTTCAGTTCTCCTCTGCACAGCCCACCCCTCTGCCTGTAGACCACAGGCTCTCCGCTCCAGTGCCTGAGGAGTTGGTAGAGCCCAGCGGCCCCTACGCAGAGTTGGTGGGTTGCCTCATGTACCTGATGACTTGCACTCGCCCAGATCTCGCATACCCTCTCAGCATCCTGGCTCGCTTTGTGGCCACAGGCAGACACCGACCGCAGCACTGGTCTGCCGCTAAGAGGGTTCTGCGTTATCTTGCTAGTACATCGGGCATGGGGTTAGTGCTAGGAGGACGCAGGCCAGCGGTCCTTACTGGGCACACAGACGCTTCGTGGGCAGACGACGCTGAGACACTCCGGTCTACCCAGGGCTACTGCTTCAGCCTTGGCTCAGGTGCCGTCTCGTGGAGAGCTACTCGCTCCTCGTCGGTTGCACAGTCCAGCTGTGAGGCTGAGATCTACGCCGGTGCCATGGCGGCACAGGAGCTCCGCTGGCTGACCTTCTTGCTCACTGACTTAGGTGAGCGGCCTAGCTCTGCCCCGGTCCTGTTCGCTGACAACAGGGCCATGATCCTCCTGTGTTAGGAGCCTCGACTCGAGGGCAGAGCGAAGCACATTCAGCTGCGGTACTTCCTCCTGCGTGAGCTACAGCAGCGACGTCAGGCTCGCGTAGTACACTTGGCCTCAGGTGCCAACACGGCTGATATCTTTACGAAGGCGCTTGCGCCTAAAGATCATCAGCGGCACTGTGTACAGCTTGGTCTAGTTCCTGTAGCCTCTCACTTGCTAGGACCTTGACTTTGTACTGTCCTTTATATGTATACTCAGACTGGACTTGTGTCCTCTCCCAGTGGCTGGACTAGTAGTGCCGCCCTGCTCTTGTGCTTGCCTTGTCTGTACTCCTTCTGACCGGTCGCTCAGACCCTTGTCTCAGAGGTTGGACTAGTAGTGCCGCCCTGAGCTGCTTGTTTAGGGTATTCCCCTATGCAGTCTAGGGGGTGTGTCAAACATGTGTATTTGTCATGTTTGTATAGACTGTATAGAGTCACCTCTTAGAGGATACAAAACTTAGATATATTTGTGTGTACTCTCACTTTACCATTATTCAATTATTCTGATACATAGCACATCATGGTACACAAGAATGAGGAGCAAGAAATGTCCTCGAATGCCAGACAGGTGAAACGGTATATTGTTACCAGACATGCCACTGCAGGTTAGAATTTACTCATTTGCGCCACGCTTTAAAAGGCAAGACTCCAGTGGCTGCTTGAATCACGCTGCAATGCCCGTCCATGTTGCAATCATTGCGCTGTCCATGATCTCTTGAGCCTCCTCATTGGTCTGCCAAGCGATGTGATGGACATACCGCAATGAGCACATACCCACACCCATGCACATGTAGCACATGCACATGCCCACAAAATTAAACCCAGCAATACATGAGCACAAGGGTAAAGAGATGCTGAAGACATCTTGAACCTGCCTCCCCAAACCACATGCCCAGCCCTACATACCCCATCCCACCCCTCGCCACCCCACTTACCCAAACACCCCAAAACATCCTGCCCCCCTGCCCATTGCCTTCCACCTCCTTTCCCCGCCTCCCGAACCCCATCCCTTCCCCAACCCCCCTGATATTTCCCCAGCATCCCTTCACTTTCACCCCCCTTCACTCTCAACCCCTTTTTCCATCACCCCCCTTTTTCATCAGCCCCCCTTACTCTCAACCCCCCCCATTTCTCACCTCGCACTGCTCGTGCACGGAAGCAGCATCGGGCATGCTCCACCCCCACAGCCGCTCGCTCACTTTCACCGCGCGCATCCTCAGCTGCCCCCCCTGTCCCCCCTGCTGCTGCCCCCCCTGTCCCCCCTGCTGCTGCCCCCCCTGCCCCCCTTGCTGCCACCCGAACCGCCTGTGAGCGTAGAGCAGCAGGCGGGCGATGTAGCGCGCATTGTCTTTCCTCCTGGGCCATCTCCAGTAGATATGCGCCGCCATGCGCGCTGCAACGGCCAGGATTAACTCGCCGATGTCCTTCTCCCGCGGATCGACGGCAGAGATGAGCGGCTCGATCCAGGCCCAGCCGGAGACGAGGGAGGAGGCGGAGCGCTGGAGGGACGGCGTGGGGGCGAGGGAGGAGGAGGAGGAGGTGGAGGAGGAGTGCGGGAAGGAGGTGGAGGAGGGGGGAGGTATGGGCTGCTGGATGACCTCTGGAAACCGATGGGTGGTTGCAGTTGGAGGGAGTGTACTGGGTAGAGCAGACGACGTGGCGTTTGGGATTTTGGCTGCGGAAGAGGAATGGGTTGATGTGGAGAAGGAGGAGGAGGAGGAGGAGGAGGAGGAGGAGGAGAAAGTAGAGGAGGGAGCAGAGACGGGGAGAGGCGAGGAGGAGAGGGAGGAGGGGGAGGGGGTGCGAGGGGTGGACGCGTGGCGGAGGGGGGAGGGCGAGGTGAGCGTGATCAGCAGCCCCTCGAGGCCCCAGTCAAAGACCTCCAGCATCTCCTGCTCGGGGATAGAGCCATCGGGTGTTACTGCCTGGGGGTGGGAGGACAGGAAGGCAAGGCAGGAAAGGTAGAGGGCGAGGCGAGGGTGATGAGGAGCCCCTCCAGGCCCGAGTCAAAGACCTCCAGCATCTCCTGCTCTGGTATGGATCCATCCAGTGTTAGGGATGCCCGGGGAATCCGAGAGAGGAAGCACCAGCCGGGTGGGGCAGGGTGCGAGAGGGCGAGGTGAGGGCGATGAGAGCCGCCCCTCCAGGCCCCCTGTGAAAGACCTCCAGCATCTCCTGCTCGGGGATGTCCCCGCATGGGGTCACTATGCATCCCCCCCTATGAATCCCCCCCTATGCATCCCCCCCTATGCATCCCCCTCATTGCATCCCCCCCATTGCATCCCCCCCAATGCATCCCCCCCAATGCATCCCCCCCAATGCATCCCCCCCAATGCATCCCCCCCAATGCATCCCCCCCTATGCATCCCCCCCCATGCATCCCGCCCTATGCATCCCCCCCTATGCATCCACCATGTGAAGGGTCGTACTGTCAACTCGCATCTCACCTTGAATGTCCCATCCACCGCGCCCATCCCACCTTAAAGCCCGACAGGCAGGTTGCATGTCCCTTTTGCTCAAAGTGCATCATCTTGAGAACCTGTTACAGGGAAGCGCTCGCCAAGCTGCCACACCTCCGTCAACTGACGCAAGCTGCTGCCTTGACAAACTTGGCAGAGCGAAGCCCCTCGCAAGTATCGAGGGAAGAAACACTTTTCCCCAGTCAGGGGGTAGTTTCCCCGCATGATGTGACTTTTGAGTCGACTCAAAAGTCACCTTTTCCCAGTCAGGGGGTAGTTTCTCCCCGCATGATTGACTAATTGGTGGCGCAGAAGGGCAAAACACCTGCCAGTCGGGCTTTAAGGCACCTACTTCTTGAGGCTGGTCTCACCTTGAACGTCCCTTTGACGGCTTTGCCCCACATCACAGGCAGCGCTTTGTGCATCAACCCGCTCTCTCTCTCCAACAGCCCCCCCACCGCTTTCCACTGCGCCCACCCCACCTCCACCCCTGGAAAGCTCACTTCCGCCGCCCACCGAACCAGCGCTGCCTCCCGAGCCTGCCGCTGCCGAGCCTCCCTCTCAGCCTCGGCACTCAGCCCTGCTGGCAGGCCATCTGGGCCTTCGGCCACTGCCGAGCCTAGCGCAGAGGGCCGGGGAGCAATGCGACCGTTTTGGGTGTGGAGGGAGGATTGGGGAGGGCGGGCGTTGGTGGGAGTGCCGCTATGAACAGCCGTGGTGGCAGTGGCGCTCGAAGGAGTGAGGGAGTGTGAAGTGTGGCGAGAGGAGGAGGAGGAGGAGGAGGTGGAGGAGGATTTAGGAAAGATGGTGAAGGGAGGTAGGGGTGGTGGTGGTGGGTGCATAAGGGAGTCCCGAGAATGGATGGTTGAACCCTTACTGAAGTCAAACACAGGCTCCAAATCCCCCTCATCCTCATCCTCCTCCTCCTCCCCAACCTCCACCTCTTCCCCCTCCTCTCTTCCGTTTATCTTTCTATCAGTCTTGTCAGTGTCATTGCGTATTCTCTCACTCTCCTCCTCCTCACTTCCCGTCTCACTTCCCTTCTCACTCGCTTTCTCACTCTCCTTCTCACACCCCTTCTCACCCCTTTTCCGACTCCCCTTCCCTTCACAGCCCACCTCCCCCCAATCACACGTCTCCCCCCCATCGCCCGTCTCATACCCGTCCAGCAGATCCCTTAGGGCCTCGTTGCCCACCTTAAAGAAACTCATTATCCTCCTCCCTTCCGGAGTTTTCCTACCCTCTGGAATCTTCCTCCCTTCTAATCTCTTCCGGGCACTATATCCATTACAGAGCTTCCCGCTACTGCTGTCAACCTTCTCATCTCCACCCTCCTTAACATCCCCCCATTCCTCTCCACCCTTCTCCCTTTCCTCTCCCCCCTCCACCTCCCCCTTCCTCCCCCCCTCCTCTTCCGTCACCCCTTCCCCCTCCTCCTCTTCCCCCTCCCCTCTCCCGCTTTCCCCTCCCTCCTCACCTTCCCCCTCCTCCCCCTCCGCCCCTGTCTCATCCCCATCCCCCCCTTTCCCCTCCCCCTGCTCCCCCTCCCCCTCGTGCACCACCAGCAGCGGCTCTATGGCGAGCCGCATCACGAACTTGGCGCACAGGGCCTTCATCTCGCCCACCCTCTCCTCCTCCTCTCTGCTGGGCGGCCCTCCAAACACGCGGCTCAGCTGCAGAAACCCGTTCGCCACCTCATAAGCCCACGGGTACCCCACGTCCCTCCTCGCCCCCCCTGCTCCTGCTGTCCGTCCCCCTACTACCCCCCCTCCTGCTCCTGTTGTTGCTCCGACCCCCCAACTGCTTCCCCTGCCCCCTCCCACTCCCACTGCTGCCCCCCCTGTTCCCATCCCCCCTCCCGTTCCTCCCCATTCTCCTGCCCCTCCCCCTCTCCCCCCTCCCCCACCGCCCCACTCCCTGCCATACCCCAGCGCCCTGCTCCTTGCATCAGCAGCAGCAGCGGCGGCAGCCGCCGCCCGCAGCGGCTCCAGAAACGCCGCCCCAAACGCCATCGCATACTCCCACCGCACGCCGCCCGATGGCGCGTGCGTCAGTCCAAAATGCGCCGCCCCGAGCAGCCTGTGTATCCTCTGCGGCACTGGCTCCGTCCCATTAGGGGCCATCGCCACCCGGACCGTATCTGCTACAGTGTCAAGATCGTCATAAGCGACAGCGGCGGCTCTAAGAGAAATTCTTATAGCGGCTTCCATGCACCCCATCTCGTCTGCACGATCGGCTAAGAGCCAGAGATCGTCCTGGGTCAAATGGGGTAGCTCCGCAACTTCCCCCGCCAAAACGAGGGCGAGAATCCCGGGGCCGAGCGCGTGGGTGGTTAGTAGCGAGTCCAGCTGTCTTAGCTTCTGAGAGACGTGGACAGATGAGGTGTTTGAAAGAGGTGGGGCGTTGGGAAAGCCTGGGGTGTTTGGGAGGGGTGGAGCATGGAGGATGGAGCGGACCAGTGCGAGCTCAGCGAGCTCTGTGAGGCGCGTGGCGCCGAAGAAACAGGAGGCGGAGGAGGAGACAGTAGCAGATGAAGCAAAAGCAGCACCAGCAGCACCACCAGTAGCGATAGCAGCCCCAGCGGTGGCACGGCGCACAGGAGCAGGGGGGGCGTTGGAAACAGATATGCTGCCGGCCCGGCCCGCACCTGAGCCTATCGTCCCCCTTCGCCGCCACACCTTGGACAGATCCCCCATGCCACCCTCCTCCCCTCCCTCCCCTCCTTCCCCCCACGCCCCTCCTCCTGCCTCTCTCTCCTCGTCCAGAAACAGAGCGCCGATTTTGCTGCGGAAGCCGAGGGACGGCTGGCGCTGGAACGCCGCAGTGCCACACCACGAGGGCTGGCGGCGCAGTGAGGAGGAGAGCGCAGGACCCGGCGGGTAGGGAGCAGCAGAGGCGCCGAGAGCAGCAGCAGGCTTTCCTCCCACCCAGGAGGGTTGGCGTTGGAAGAGAGAGGGGTTGAACCCATTGCTGTTGGCGCTGTCATCAGACTCACAGAACCCTGCTGCTGCTCTCCCTCCAGCAGCAGTTGACGAGTTTCTGTAGAATGCAGCAGCAGCAGAGTCCTTGATGCTCCAAGACTTCTGCTTCTGGAATGCCGTTGATGCTGCTGCCAACTCTTCCTGGTCCTGAAACCCTTTCATAACTGTCACACTCCCTGTTGGGGTCGCTACCGCTCCGTACACCCCCTCTCCATACCCTTCCATCCCTGTGACCCCATTCATCCCTCTCAGCCCCCCCATCCCCCCCATCCCGTCCAGCCCATCTACATATGCACTGGACCCCGCTGGTCTTAGTCTTAATCTGCATTTGAGGGCAAGCGCGTCTACCAGGTCTAGGAGGCACTGCAGCACGAACATGCGGCACTCCCGAGCCTCCATCTCCCGATCCAGCGCCTCCCGAGCCTCCGCCGCTGCCTCGGAATCACCACCATTAATGCCATCATCACAATCACCGCCATCACTGTTTCTCCCTCCCACCCTCTCCTCCTCCCCCTCCTCCTCCCCCTCCTCGTCCTCCTCCTCATCTTCTAACAACCCTCCTCTCCCCCCCCCACTCACACCACCACCGTCCCACATCCCCCCTCCTCTTCTTAATGCTTCTGCTCTCGCCGCCGACGCAGCAGCAGCCTTAGCAGCAGCTGCAGCCACCGCCGCGCCCCGCCCTCTCCTCCCCCCACCTCTCCCCCTCCCCTTCCCCCCTTTCCCTGCACTCCCCGCTCCTCCTCCCGTCAACCAATCCTGCCGCCCGAGCCTATCGAGCAGCCGGAGCACGCACACAGCGGCACTCACAGGCATGTGGTTCGACACTGCGGCTGCCAAGCCTAATATCCGAACCACGTCCGTGTGCTGCAGAGGGGGGGGAGGGGGGGTGGGCGTGCCTGCAGGGCTGCTGTTAGCAGAGTGCTGGTCCACGGCGTGAGAGTAAGAGGAGGAGTAGGAGAAGGAGGCGCTTCTGAGCCGTTTCACCACGTCCAGAGCTGGGTTGTAGCTGCTACAGCCAAGCCCACTGCCGATCCCAACTTCCCCCGCGCTGCTGTAGCCACCGAACCCGCTACCCAAGCTGTTGCCGAAGCTGTTGCCGAAGCTGCTGCTCCTGCTGAAGCTGCCTCTGTTGGTGCTGCTGATGCTACTGCTGCGAAAACCAAACGCACCACCACCACCACCGCCAGCTGCAGCACCCCCCCCAGATAGCCCCTCCCCCAGCGCGCCCTCTGTGCCGTCAAGCAGGGCCGCCACGAGCTGCTCCTGCAGCTGCCGGCCCGCCTCAGCCCTCAGGTCGCCCTCTAGCTCCGCCACGTGGACCCCATAGGGGCCGTGGGGGGCGCAGGCTGCTGCGAATGGCGTGCCGCTGCTGCCGCCAGAGGTGTAGCTCGTGGGAGTGTAGCTGCTGCTGCTGAGAGTGTACTCGACATACTCGTTGTACTCGTTATAATGGCCTGTCGCGTTAGACGCATAGTCGGTGTTTTCAAAGCTTTCGCCGCTGGAGCCTCTGCTGTCCGGGCTCTGGCTATCCTCGTTAGAGAGGGATCCGTTACTGTCGATGGTCTCTACTTCTCGGCTGGAAGAGTTATAAACAGTCAGTGGAGCAATAAATTTAACCCGTTGGCTCTTTTGCCTTACCTCATGCTTCCCCCCATTAGGTCGATTGCCCTCCTGATTATCCTTGCCAGAAGCTTCCCTGAAGCTTCCAGAACCCCCCTCCCTTCCACTCCCTCCCCTTCTTTCCCTCTCGTCCTCCTCGCACCCACCACTTAAATCAACACTTACCATTCCCCCCTCCGCTTCCCCTCTCCCCGCCTTCTCATCCCCATCATCAAGGTCAACTGAGAAAAACGTCCCTTCTTCCAAGGGTTTCTTGCAACTTAACCCGTCCAATTGCACCTCCAGCACGGAACTTCCACCCAAAACCCTCTCCTTCCCCTCTTTTCCCAACACGCCCCCATCCTTCCCTCCCCCTCCCCCTCCCTTTCCCCCTTCCCCGCCCTTTCCCCCTTCCTTCCGCCTCATCCTCTCTCTCCGCTTCTTCAGGCTCCTCAGCCCCCCCTCCGCGCCTTTACTCCCCCACTGCCCCGCCCCCCTCCCCACCTTCCCCCCCTGCGCCGCCGACCCTAATCCCGAGCCTAGCGCCGAGGCTGCAGCTCCGGCAGCGCCGTGGCTGGCAGGTTTGGCCCACTGCTTCCAGAATTCGACCCACATGGCCAGCCCCACCACGAACACCTCTTCTACCTTCGCCGCTTCTAGACTCAAGTGCCCCTGCGACAGTGAGCGACTGTGGGACGGTTTCGCGCTCGCATCTGATTGGCTGCTCGCGTGGCTGTGCGACAGCGCCTGCCCCAGCGACAGCGAGCGACTGTGCCCTGGTTTCTGCGACGAGCTGCGGGGGAATGGGTGTGGCGGGGGCACCGAGCCTGCATTCCCGGTTCGGGAGCTCGCCGGACCAAACCCGGACCTAGAGCTGCTGCTCCGGGTAAACCGCTGACTGATGCTCCCAATCCCCGCAATGCTCCGCCCGCTCCTTCCCCCCGCTCCGCCTCCCCCTCCGCCTCCGCCTCCGCCCCCCCCGCCGCTATTGGCGCTGCTTATCTCCTTATTCCCAGCCGCCATCGCGGAAGCTTCCGCGATCTTGCTCACGAGCCAGTCGTACTCGGCGCGCGCCAGCTGTCGCATCGCGCCCTCCAGCTGCTCCAGCGCCTCGCTCGTCGCCGCCTCGCGCGCGCGCGCCACGGGCGCCGCCACCAGCCGGCGGCTCGACAGACGTTTCAGCGGATGCAGCGACGGCTGCTGCTGCGACGCGGATTTAGGGGCTGCATCTGTAGCGCCTGTAGCGCCTGCAGCGCCGCCTGTAGCGCCGCCTGTAGCGCCGCCTGTAGCGCTACCGTCCCCCGCAGCTGCGGCGACTACAAACGCAGCAGCTGAGGAGCCGGTGGAGGCTTCTTCCCCAGCAGTCTGGGCGAGTGGCGGGGAACATCGTCTGGAGGGATCTGGGGGCCAATTACCCACTGGCGCAGCTGCGCCTGCGCTGACCGCCGCCGCGGTCGCGAGGCGGAGCTGTCCCCCCCCACCTCCACCGCCGCCACCTCCACCGCCGCCGCCACCGCCGCCGCCGCCACTGCCGGTGGCGGGACCGGCTAAGAAGATGGCCTCTATGGAGTCCGGGTCGCGGTAGTTGGCGTCCGTGGCGCCGACGATCTTCTCGACGTACTGCGTGAGGAGACCCGAGACGGCGTCGTGCACGCAGTCGCTGTCGGAGAACACCGCGCGCACCACGTCCGGGTGCCACGCGCGCGGAGTGCTCAGGCGCGGGGAGGGCAGCGCGGCGGAAGGGGACGGCGGAAAGAGCGGCGGGTAGCGGCCGGCGGGCGTGCAGGGGGGCGAGCCCGGGCGTTCGAAGGTGGAATTCGCCTGCCCCATGGTTGTGTCGAGACGACTACTAGAACGGGGATGCGAGTTACTAGTGCCAGTGCTAGTGCTAGGGCTAGTGCTAGCCTAGCCTGGGATCCGCATTACAGCAGCTCACGAAGGTTCTGATATGTCTTGTTCGCGAAAGCATTATCGGGTGCCGCGCTGACCTAGCCGTACTTGGAGCCCCGCGGCCAGAGCCACGCCGAAAGGGCGGCGCATGACGAATTCCAATGTAAGAGGATCCGCGGGAAGCCATTACAAAAACACGGAATCGAGAGACTACGCCATAAACGGACGTTACGATTGAGAACGATATTATTTCCCAGCGAGTGAGATCAGGGATTGCTGATAACGCTAGGTAGTAAGCAAAACGAAGTACAGTATAGCAAGAGACGTCAAGCGAGGAAGGGCAATGAGGCAGTGCAAGTAGAGAGCAGGAATAACAGAGACATCAGCAGTTGCAACATCGACAGCAGCCATGGCGCAACGTCGAGCAAGAAATGATGAATGCGGGAGGGACAAGCGAAGCTGGGCACGATGGGATCTGCGTCGTCGATTGCTTCGAAGATCAATAGTTGAACGGACGGGATTGACGAATCCCTTGCTCTCACAACATGGGATGGGGAGGGAGATGTGATATCAGCGAACAGCGCCAGCTCAGAGCGACAGACTGGGGTTACCCGTGCCTGAAATATGTTTCGCAGATCGCACAATGATTGGCTGTTGTCAGCCTTGGCGGCTCCCTGCATGCCGAGCCTCACCACATCTGGTGCAGGTTTGTGCACATCTGGTTCGGAACATAGCGGCTTGGTTTGGGAAAAGCCGGTTCAGTCGAGTCGACGTGGAGTATGGCGGGCGACAGGCCAAGTCTGGCCGCAGCAGCTGCACGTGCTGGCCTGTGGCGAAATCGCGTCAGCAGAGATTCGATTCGTTCATTCCGCTTCAACGCGCCAAGCGATGTTTCGTTCAAGGTAGAGTACAGTAGTTTATCCGTTAAAAGTCTTATCGATTGTGTAAATGAATGCTGAAACTGAAACTAGAACTGAGTCGTTCTTGTATGCGAAGAAGTGTTGATGGGAATATTGTTTCACGCCAAACGGACCTATCAGGCTATCACGAGTCACGACCACACGAAAGTTGACTTCGGTGTACACGCCTTAGTGTCTTGGCGTACTAGCGCCTGCAGTCTCGCGTCTAGAGAGCTGTGCCAGATTCCCCGTTCGCGTCGTCACAGCCCAGATCCCGTTCTCCACCTCTATAGCGTCCGGTCCCACACCCTCCACGCAAACCCTAATATCCAGCACCTTACTGCTCCTTATAGTCACCCCCCATCATCACCACTCTCCATACAACCACCCCCAACCACTCTCACGCTCGATACAACCACTCTCGATATAGTCACACCCCGCCGTCATGAACAAGGCGACGATCCTAGAGCTGGCGAAGGGGTTCCGCGGGCGCGCGAAGAACTGCATCCGCGCCGCCAAGCCGCGCGTCGAGAAGGCGCTCACGTACGCGTACCGCGACCGGCGCACCAAGAAGCGCGACATGCGCGGGCTGGCGATCGAACGCGTCAATGCGGGCGCGCGACAGTACGGGGTGAGTGAGTGCGCTGGCACCCCGTTGTGTGAGAAACGCGAGTGGATGAGTTAAGGGCTTGACACTCCCCTCCTTCTACTTCCCCCCCTCCCCCCCCCCCCTTCCCCCCCCTCCCACTCGTTGTATCCTAAGCCCCCATTCCCAGTACCCTTATCCCATACCCGTGTCCAACACCCCCTTCCATCCCCGTTACAAGCAGGTGCGTTATAGCGAGTTCATCCACGGCATGCACGAATCCAACATCCACCTGAACCGCAAGGTGCTCTCCGAAATAGCAGCCTCCGAGCCGTTCACCTTCCGAGCTCTGGTCGACATCGCGCGGCAATCCCTAGGCATCCAACGGCCCCAGCTGCCCATGTGACCCTTGCAAGTTGCCACCGCTGCATGGCACTCACCACTCTCCCACAACTATTCATCCCAACCCTTCACCTTCTGGCCTCTGGTCCACAGCGCAAGGCAATCCCTAGGCATTCAGCAGCGTGCGCTGAGCATGTGACCTTTCATCAATCACACCTACATTTGCCTGCAAGGTGCTGTCAGGCATACGTAGCAGCAGCATCCGGGCCCTTCACCAAGTGTGCCCTGGCTGGTGGTGCTCGGCAATCCCTGGGAAGGCAATCCCATGGTCCTGTCTGACCATTCCGGTAGATTTAGGGAAATAATGGCTAGTGGCTACAGGAACAATGCTGCATCCAGATAAAAACTATGTCATACAGGTGTTGTGTTGTGATGATTCCAATAAGACATGTGGTACAGTATTTGCACATTGGTATCGAGGTGAGTTGAGTTTCTTTTGCAAAAACTTCTTCACAAGTTATCTCCACTGTAGTTATTGCATCAAGCCCCGTCCCTGACAGCCTTGACCCACGCCACCTCAAGTCTGAACGGGCCCTCGCCATGCGATGGGAATGCGTCAGAAAAAATGTCGGCAGCAGCTGACGAAGAATCGTCAGCACCAGCATCACCAGCGCCAGCAGCACCACTACCAGCAGCAGCAGCACCTTCAGCACCACTGGGTTCCGAGCTAGCAGTCGTGCCAGCAAAGGGTGATGTGGAGAGGTCAGGATGGATGGCAGCAGTGGCGGTGGAGTGCACTGGAGGGGTGCTCACGTTGACTGATACCCCCATGCCCACCACCCTCCGCGCATTCATCTGCATCCTCCCTGCTCCCCCTACCCCCCCTCTGTCTCTGCCCCAGTCGCGCCTTCCCCCACCGCCCCCCACCACCCGCCCCTTCCATGTTAGGCTGTAGCTGGACAGGGGGATCTGAGGGGCGGGAGGGAGATGGAAGGAGAGAGCGGGGGTTATGGAGGGCAGGGGGGGGAGCTAGCGTGGGGAGCGGAGGGAGAGAAGAAACTGCTTCCCCCACCACCCGGCCCTTCCAAGTGAGGCTGTAGCTGGACAGGGGGGATCTGAGGGGCGTATGGGAGAGGGGAGGAAGGGAGAGGGGAGGATAATGGGGTGTACGAATGGGGGGAAGAGGGACAGACCCATTGAGCAAACTCTTCTTACACACCATCTCACCCACCGCACTCTCCATCCCACACCCCCTCACCTTGACCACTCTCCATTGCCCCCGGGGTGAAGGCAGAAACGCCTGCCACGTGTTCTCCTCACTCCCCGCTGGCCCTCCCACCCACCCCTCCGTGCGAAGCTGGGAAGGGGGGAGATAGGAGAGGCGAGGGAAGGAGACAGAGGGAGAGTGTGCGAGAGAGTGGGGAGGGGTGGGAAGAGGCAGGAGGTCGGATCAGAGGGGGGAGCAGAACGGGAGAAACATGGGAGAGGGATGAGGGGCCACAGAGGGATGAGGGGCCACAGAGGGATGAGGGGCCACAGAGGGATGAGGGGCCACAGAGGGATGAGGGGACTCAGAGGGATGAGGGGACTCAGAGGGAAGGCAGGGCTCCAGGTCTGAACTTGAAGAGCGGAAGGCAGGGCACAGAGCCACGTGTGTGTAACATGGTAACCCTACCGTGGTGAGGTAGGTGCGGCCGTCGCCCCGCATGAGGAGGTGCAGCGAGGAGAAGGCGTCGAGGTCGTGCTGGCAGGACGCGTGGGCCTGGGAGAGTGGGGAGGCAATGAGCAGCGAGGGGGGTGAAGAGCGAGGAGAAGGCGTCCAGGTCGTGCTGGCAGGAGGGGTGAGTCTGCACCGGGGCGCGTGCCAGGTGGTGCAGGGGGAGGGAGGGAGGGCGGGAAGAGGGGTTGGGAGAGAGGAAAGGGGTTTATGAGTAGGGGCGTGGAAGTGAGCAATGGGAAGAAGATTGGGAAAGCCGGGGAACTGGAGGAGCAGTTACATTTCGATTGGGCGTAGGGGAGGGAGTGCTCCAGTTCCCCGGCACCACAGGTGACTTTTGAGTTGACTCAAAAGTCGCTCCAGTTCCCCGGCCCCATAGACGATTCAACTGAGTATCTCACTCACCTCTATCGTGCGAATGCCAGCAAAGCCTCCCCTCAGCAGCCTCCCCCCGCTTGCTCCACCTACCCCTCCCCCTTGGTCCTCTGGCTCCTCTTGCAACTGGCTGGACAGGCTGCCTGAAAACACCACTGGAGGGGAGCGGGAGGCATCGGCCGGCAGCAAGAAAGGAAAATAAAATCTTGACCTTGGTTGGGGGGCGAGCGAGAAAGAGCGAAGATACTTAGGAGCGAGGACGGAGAGGGAGCGAGTGAGAGGGGAAGGAGGAGCTTACCAAAAGACGAGGGCGGGGCGATGTGACGGTGCTGGCGACGCACGTCTCGTGGCTTGGAGGAGACGTGCGTCATGCCGCCACCATCAGTCCTCCCATCCGCTCCATCGCTTCCCCTCATCGCATCATGCCCATGCTCATGCCCATGCTCATGCCCACGGTCGTTGCTGCTCATTCCCAAACGCTCCCTGCCCGAACCAGCAGGCTCGGCATTGCCGGACGTGGAGTGAGCGAGGGTGGCTGTTGACGAACCTGAGGGTCGCAGATTGGGAAAGGGAGGAGCAGGATGAGAGACGAATTGAATAGGGAGTAAGGGGATTAGACCAAGTCAAGGAGAAGGGAAAGTCAAGGAGCCAAGAGAAGGGACTCATTCACCGCTTCAACACAGATCAACGCACCTCTACGCACACCCTCTCACCACCTCATCAACACACACTGACTCACCGCCGTAGATGTCGTCAGCATACACACGCCAAGCTGCCATCATTCCATGCTCCCCCCTCGCGAAGTCGAACAGCACGCGCTCCCTCGGCGGCTGCAGTTCCTCCAGGCGCCATGCCACCGCTGGGAGCCGGAAGGGGTACGGGGGGGGGACGAGGGACAAGGAAGGGGGACGCACGAGGGGGATGAGTCACCCTAGGTGCGGGATAGGACCGCCTGCGGACGTTGCTGCCCGCAGCGGTGTGGCGGGGAAGTGGGCATAGAACGACAGAGGAGTGCGAGCGATGGGCGCACCTCGTCGCGACGCGGCGGAAGCGGCGTCCGCCAGTCGCTTCCACATCGTAGATGGAACTGAAACGCGTCAAACGGTGGAAGGAAAATGGATGAGCAAAAATTACTTTACAGTAGTACATTACATTTTCCCCTGTATTCGTCGAGATGGCCGAGTTGGTCTAAGGCGCTGGATTAAGGTTCCAGTCCGAAAGGGCGTGGGTTCAAATCCCACTCTCGACATGTTAGTGTAATGTTTAGACTGGACTCCACGTCCAGTGGCAGCATTGTTGATCATGCCACTTTATGTCTCCTTTTGTATGCCAGCAGTCACGTTGGAGTGCCCATCATGGAATACCTGCGCTCTTCCCACTCGGCAAGTTCCACATGAAGCGCGCACAATGCTGGAGGCTGCTTTGCTTGGCTTGCGCTGACAGAACAGACGAGCATGTGGACATTCCCACCATAAGCCAGCATGCCCTCTGTCTTCACACAGAGCCCATATTATTAAACCTAGAATTGAATAATGTGAGAGAGAGAGTACACAAACATATACCTAAATGTTGTACTCTCTAGAAGGTGACCCTATACAGTCTATACGAACATGATAACTACACATGTTTGACACACCCCCTGGACTGCATAGGGGAATGTTCTAGACAAGTAGCTCAGGGTGGCACTACTAGTCCAGCCTCTGAGACAAGGGTCTAAAAGACCAGTCAGAAGGAGTACAGACAAGGCAAGAACGAGTACAGGGCGGCACTACTAGTCCAACCACTGTGAGAGGACACAAGTCCAGTCTGAGTGTATACATATATATATATACGACAGTACAAAGTCAAGGCCCGAGTAAGTGAGAGACTACAGGAACCAGACCAAGCTGTAAACAGTGCCGCTGATGATCTTTAGGCGCAAGCGCCTTCGTAAAGATATCAGCTGTGTTGGCACCGGAGGCCAAGTGTACTACGCGAGCCTGGCGCCGCTGCTGTAGCTCGCGCAGGAGGAAGTACCGCAGCTGGATGTGCTTCGCTCTGCCCTCGAGTCGAGGCTCCTGACACAGGAGAATCATGGCCCTATTGTCAGCGTACAGGACCGGGGCAGAGCTAGGCCGCTCACCTAAGTCAGTGAGCAAGAAGGTCAGCCAGCGGAGCTCCTGTGCCGCTATGGCACCGGCGTAGATCTCAGCCTCACAGCTGGACTGGGCAACCGACGAGGAGCGGGTAGCTCTCCACGAGACAGCACCTGAGCCAAGGCTAAAGCAGTAGCCCTGGGAAGACCTGAGCGTCTCGGCGTCGTCTGCCCAAGAAGCGTCTGTGTGTCCAGTAAGGACCACTGGCCTGCGTCCGCCTAGCACTAACCCCATGCCCGATGTACTTGCAAGATAACGCAAAACCCTCTTAGCGGCAGACCAGTGCTGAGGTCGGTGTCTGCCTGTGGCCACAAAACGAGCCAGGATGCTGAGAGGGTATGCGGGATCTGGGCGAGTGCAAGTCATCAGGTACATGAGGCAACCCACTAGCTCAGCGTAAGGACCACTGGGATCTACCGACTCCTCAGGAACTGGAGCGGAGAGTCTGTGGTCCAGAGGAAGAGGGGTGGGCTGTGCGGAGGAGAACTGAAGGCCGAACCTCTGAAGGACCTGGCGCACCAAGTGTGACTGAGTCAGGGTGATGGTGCGGGCGGCTCTGTCCCTGGAGATCTGCAAGCCAAGGTAACGGCGCAGCTCTCCAAGGTCAGTGCAGGTGTGTCTCTTCAGCAGCTCTGCCTTCACGGAGGCCAGTGCGTCCCTGTCAGCTGTGGCAAAGACCAGGTCGTCTACGTAGACGAGGATGTAGAACGGAGTCGAGCCAGCACGAACGAAGAGCGAGGGGTCTGCAGAGGACGGAAAGAACTGCAGGTCAGCAAGAGTAGCACGCAGCGTGTCGTGCCACTCACGAGGCGCCTGGCGCAGGCCGTAGACTGGGCGCCGCAGAAGCCACTGGGTCCCAGGGGGGAAGGTGCCAGTAAAGCCCTGAGGACGACGCAGGTAGACTTGCTCGTGAAGGCTGCCCTGAAGAAAGGCAGTGGAGAAGTCGAGGGAGTGAAGCTCGTAGTCACGCTGAGCCGCTACGTGTAGCAGAACCCTAAGAGTAGTCATCTTCGGGGTAGGAGCGAAAGTCTGAAAGAAGTCCACCCCCTCGCGCTGACTGAAGCCTCTAGCCATGTAACGCGCCTTGAACACAGGCGGCTCTCCAGGAGGGCGCTTCACCTTGAAGAGCCAACGGCCATCGACCACGTTCACCCCAGGTGGGGGAACTGCGTCGACGAAGGTGCCGGTGGATCTCCAAGATGCCATCTCCTGCTCCATGGCAGCTATCCACTGAGAGGCCCAAGGTCCCGAAACCGCCTCAGCGTAAGTACGAGGGGTCGGGATGTCAAAAGCGTCTGGGTCACCCTCAGGGACTAGCAGCATGGAACAGAGATGGGGAGCAGCCTCGGACAGGAAAGCAAGCTCAAACTGGCGGTCCTCCAGGACGTCACTGCCGAGGGCAGGAGCACCCCCGACAGACGGAGGACAGGCAGGGTCAGAGACCAGAGCGGAGGCGGAGTCAAGGCGGCGGGTAGAGGCGAAGTCAGCGACCGCAGCGACAAGGGCGTCAAGGCACGAGACTGGAACAGACGGGTCGGTAACGAGAGAGGCAAGGACCCGAGGAACAAGAGGACGAGCGGCACGAAAGTAGTCAGACAGAGGAGGAGACGCAACGACAAGAGAGGACGGAGGAGGAGACGGGAGGAGGGGAGGACGAGACGCGTGGGAGCGGAGCAACATAGGGTGAGTGCGCGGGACGGGGGAGACAGGACGAGCACGGGAGGGGCGGCGAGACCAGACGTGAGAGGGCGGCGTCGGGTCGGGAGACAGAGGAGGGGACACGGGTGGGGAACGAGGGGGAAAACGAGCCGGGGACGAGTCCGGCGGAGGGAACACGGGGCCGTAGACGGGAAGAGGGGGAGACGGCCGGAGAGGAACAGGTGCAGGGTCAGGGGACGGAAGGCCGAGCAGACGGAGGGCGGACACCGGCGGGGACTGCTGCTGCGGCGACACAACACCAACGCCAGGGCCACAAGCTGCGCGACGGCTACCTCCCGAACCCTCCACACCGGCACCCCCAGAAGGGACACCCCCAGAGCCCGAAACACCGCCAGCACCGGTACCACCCCCAGGCCCGCGGGGACAAGCCACGACAGGAGCCCCGGGACGAGTACCCACCTCAACTCCAGCACCCCCAGAGTCCACAAACAGCGGCAGCGACGACGGCGGCGGCGGCGGCGGCGGCTGCAGCGACGGCCTCGACGGCGGCGGCGGCGGAGACGACGGCTGCAGCAGCTGCGGCGACGGCGGCTGCGGAGGCGGTGGAGGAGGAGACACCGGGGGAGGGACAGACGGCAAGGACTGCGCCAAAGGACTACCAAAGTCAGAAGACTCGTCGACCGGAACGACCGACGGGAGGGGGGTGACGTGAGACACACCAGAGGGGGCCGGACGGGGGGGCGGGGGGGGGGGAGGGGCAGGGGCCACCAGGGAGGGAGGAACCAGGAACAGGGGGGGAGTAACCGGGGGACCACGGTGGGGAAAGCGGCGGAAGAAGGAGACGGACTCGTCAAAGGTGACGTCGCGAGAGTGAAAGAAACGGTGAGACGGCGGGTGGTAGAAGTGCCAGTCGGACGCGTCAAGGGGGAAACCGAGGAAGACGCAGGGGAGGGTGCGGGCAGTGAGCTTGTCCGTGCCAGAGGCACGAACGTGAGCAAGGCAGCCCCAGACGTGGAACGCAGACGCGTCACCAGGGGACCCGGTCCACAGAAGGGTCGGCGAAACCTGCGGCCGCTGGGGGTGCGGCCACAGGTTAAGCTGGTGAGCGGCGTAGCGCACGGCGAACGGCCACAGAAAATGGGGTGCACCGGCGTGGATCATGGAGGTGCGAGCCACCTCCATGACCAAACCGATGCGTCGCTCAGCGACCCCATTCTGCTGCGGGGAGTCCGGCAGGGTAAACGTCTGGGTGATGCCCTCCGCACGACAGAAGCGACCAAGGACACCTGAGGCGAACTCGCCACCCCGGTCGGAGTGGAGGCGCAAGGCAGGGAGACCGCGGTGGAGACGAGCAGAGACAAGCCAGGGGATGAGAACGTCAGGCACGTCGGCCTTCCGCTCCAGGGGAAAGACGGTGGTGTAACGTGTGAAGTCGTCGACAAGCACTAGGAAGAAGCGCTCGCGACGCGGTCCATGGACCGGGGCTGGGCCCCAGACGTCCATGTGCAGAGTCTGCAGGGGTGCGGTGGTAGGGGGAAAAGAGGAGGAGTGAGGGGCACGGCGGAGCCGGCCCTCGACACAAGGCGTGCACGGTGGGGCGGGGGAGGAGGGAAACTCAGGGAACGAACCGGGGAGACCAAGGACGAGACCGTGCTGGGACATGTGACGCAGACGCGGGAGTGCAGGGTGACCAAGGCGGTGGTGCCAAAGGAGAGTCGGATGAGCGAGGGACCGACAGGAGCACGCAGCAGCAACCTGGGTGGACGCAGCTACCTGGGGGGAAGACCCAGCCGGGGACGTCGCGGTGGCAAGTGTGAACAGGCCGGACACCGGGTCCCGGGGGAAAGTGGTAAGGGGGGCACCAGTGGCGGCCTCGGTACAGACAGCATACCGCTCGTGACCAGGGAACGTAGTGGTGACGCCAAGGTCCTGGAGGCAGCCGACACCAACTAGGTTCCTGGAGAACGAGGGGATATGCAGACTGGTGAGCGAACCTCAAGGAACCGCCGGACAGGGAAGGGAGGTGGAACTGCGGGCAAAGACGGGACCACCGGAGGGGTCTGCAAGAGTAACTGCAGCAGGAACAGGCAGCGGCGTCAGCGTCGTGGAGTCGCGGAAGAAACACCGGGAGGCGCCAGAGTCCAAGGTGAAGGAAAGCGCAGCAGTCGCGCGGGGCGACAGTGAAGCGGTGGAAGCACCGAGGCTAAGCAAAGCAGGAGATCCTACGCCTGACGCAGCAGGGGAGTCTACGCTAGGCACAGCTACACTAGGCAACACGGGGTAATAAGAGGGAAGCACACTAGAGTCATCGGCATACATCACATGCAAGGCTGCTACAATGGCATCCATGTCCAAGTCAAAAATCCGAATGCTACGCCTAAGCAAGCTGTGCCAGTCCGGGAGGTCGGGCGCCGGGCCAAAGCGCTGGCGGAACAGGTCGTCCAGACGACGAAAACAGCAAGGAGTGGAATGACCGATCTTACCGCAAACGAAGCCGCGGCGAGGACCGGTCTGGATCTGGTACTGACAGGGCCCGCCTCCAGAACCACCACCCGGTGCACCACCACGCGCACGACCACCACCAGCTCCAGGCCACCCAGGCGGGAGAGCACTCGCCGGCCTCGTCTGCGGCGGCTGCTGCGGCTGGTGCGGAGGCTGCTGCTGCTGCGGCTGGTGCGGAGGCTGCTGCTGCTGCGGCTGCTGCAACGGTGGAGGCAGCGGGGCAGCTGGACCGGGCAGGGTCCCCACGTCCGCACCGGCACCGGACGACCCGCCTCCACCACTACCCCCACCCGCACCCCCGCCACCTCCGCCGCTCCCAACCTTGGGGCGGCGGCCCTTCCCCGAGCGGGACTGCACTGCAGCAGCAGTCTCAGCCACAGCGACAGAGCCGTCGGAGAAGGTACACTGAGCGGGGGCACAACCCTGAAAGATAGGGACCGGTACTGTACCGCTCGCCAGGGCTATGGAGCGGTGACGAGTCTCTATGGCAGTCAGGGTGTCAACAAAGTCGGTGAGGGTGAGAGCAGCAGGGTGGATGCTAAGGAACTGGTCGCGGGCGGCGGCAAGGCGGTCAGGGAGGCGGGTGGCAAGGAGGTAGAGGGTAGAGGTCATGGGAGGCTGGTGGACTCTAAGCTGTGCATCAGTGCAGGCAGCGCGCCAGGCCTCATCTATCGAGCGCAGGTGGGCAGCGAGGTCAGAGACAGTGGGGAAGGACGCCAGGTCAGGAAAGAGCAGGGGGAGGATCAGGCGACCCACTGAGGCAGCAGGAGGGGTAGAATAGCGCTTGATGACAGCATCGAGGTAGGCCTGGGCGGTAGTAATGGTTCTAAAGCGAGGGCGCTCAAGGGGGGGGAGGGCATTGCTAATGGCGAGCTGAGCAAGGGCATCGCGGGAAAGCCAGACAGAGCGGGCAAGGGCAGCGGCGGCAGTGGACTCGCGCTCAGCGGGCGTGGGATCAGCAGGCAGCACAGCAGGGGGGTCAGGGCAGGGGAGCATACCGTCTAGGTGTGCAGAAAGCGGGTGGCCGTCCTGCCGCTGACCAGTGAGGTGGCGGCGAAGGTCAGCCAACCACGCCTCGAACTCCAGAGGCTGACCCTCAGCATCAAAACGAAGCTCAGCAGCCATGAGGGGCAGTGGAGGACAGTGGAGTGCGGTGTAGTGCTGTGCAGTGCGGTGCAGGGCGGTGCAGTGCGGTCCAGTGCGGTGCAGTGCGATGCAGTGCGGTGCAGTGCGGTTCAGTGCGGTGCAGTGCGGTCAGTGCGGTTCAGTGAGGTGCAATGCGGTGCAAGGCGGGGCAGGAAAGTGCAGGAGGGTGCAAAGTGGTGCGGGGAACGGGGGACAGTACCAGGAAGTATGGAGGGTCGGGGCAGGCGCGACGGGGCCGGGCAGGCGCGACGGGGCCGGGCAGGCACGTCGAGGCCGGGCAGGCGCGACGGGGCCGGGCAGGCGCGACGGGGCCGGGCGGCTGCGACGGGGCCGGGCGGCTGCGACGGGCCGGGCGGCAGCGACAAGGCCGGGCGGCAGCTACGAGGCCGGGCGGCTGCGACGGGGCCGGGCGGCTGCGACGGGGCCGGGCGGCTGCGACGGGGCCGGGCGGCTGCGACGGGGCCGGGCGGCAGCGACAAGGCCGGGCGGCAGCTACGAGGCCGGGCGGCAGCGACAGGGCCGGGCGGCAGCTACGAGGCCGGGCGGCAGCGACAGGGCCGGGCGGCAGCGACGGGGCCGGGCAGGACACAGCAGGGCCGGGCGGGGGCGACGGGGCCGGGCAGGTGCGACAGGGGCCGGGCAGCTGCGACAGGGGCAGGGCGGGCGCCACGGGGCCGAGAGGCCGCGACAGGGCCGAGCTGGGGCGACGGGGCCGAGCAGGGGCGACGGGGCCCAGGAGGGTGGATACGGGGCCCAGGGAGGAGCGCGGCAGGGCCCAGGAGGGGCGCAACAGGCCCAGGAGGGGCGCTACGGGCCCAGGAGGGGCACAATGGGGGCCCAGGAGGGGCGCGGCGGGGCCCAGGAGGGGCGCAATGGGGGGCCCAGGAGGGGCGCTACGGGCCCAGGAGGGGCACTACGGGCCTAGGAGGGGCGCGACGGGGCCTGGGAGGGGCACGACGGGGCCCAGGAGGGGCGCTACAGGGCCCAGGGAGGGCGCGACGGGTCCCAGTAGGGGCGCTACGGAGCCCAGGAGGGGCGCGACGGGGCCTGGGAGGGGCGTTACGAAGCCCAGGAGGGGCGCTACGAAGCCCAGGAGGGGCGCGACGAGGCCCAGGAGGGGCGCTACGGGGCGCGACGGGGCCCTGGAGGGGCGCTACGGGGCCCAGGAGGGGCGCGAAGGGGCGCGACGGGGCCCTGGAGGGGCGCTACGGGGCCCAGGAGGGGCGCTAGGGGGCGCGACGGGGCCCTGGAGGGGCGCTACAGAGCCCTGGAGGGGCGCGACGGGGGCCTGGAGGGGCGTTACGAAGCCCTGGAAGGGGGGCGCGACGGGGCCTGGAGGGGCGCTACGAGGCCCTGGAAGGGGCGCGACGGGGCTAGGGGGAGGGGTCGCGACTGGGCTCAGGAGGGGCGAGGCGAGGCTAGGAGACGCGACGGGAGGAGCGGAAGCGGTAGGTGGGGGGGGGGGGGGGGGGGGGGGTCGAAACCTACTCGTGATACCATATTAAACCTAGAATTGAATAATGTGAGAGAGAGAGTACACAAACATATACCTAAATGTTGTACTCTCTAGAAGGTGACCCTATACAGTCTATACGAACATGATAACTACACATGTTTGACACATATGTGTACACATCATCCTTGATGCCTTCCTGGCCATCATTCAGGTACAAGAGCACACTGCAGGAAAGCTGCATCAAATCTACCGTAGCTGGATGCCTTCCCGGTGAGGAAGGACTGCCTGCCACCTGACAAGGTTTGCCAATAACTAGTAATTTCGTTACAGGTTGTGTATATCGTTCAAAGCTAGAGCAAAAATCTACGGGTACCTAACCTAGGGATGCATGACTGCACTTGCTGTTGGGTAGAAGTGGTACATAAAGTAGGCCACAAAGAACCCCACGACAGCTCCAGCCACCACCTGCAAGAAACGTTTTTTTTCACAGAGGAACAACATAAACACATTGGACGTGCGACGGCAGTTCTAAAAAGCATGTCACCTGGTAAGCTGTACTGCTGTGGGTGATCATGTGCCACACAGGTGAGTGACTAAGAGCTTCACTTGCAATGGTGAGCCGGTGTGCATATGATATTTGGTGACTTGTTGTGACTCTGTATACCTGATAATTTGGGGCGGAGTGTCGTTATAGCATGCTTACCTGTGGTTGTGTGCGGTACCAGCGTGCCTACCTGCAGGGGGGGGTGTGTGCATACCTGTGGTTAAGTGTTTGTGGTAACAGCGTGCCTACCTGTGGGGGTGTGTGGCCGATGGGTTCCTTGAGAGGCCGTGATTCAGCCAGGGGATGGTCTGGTGGAAGCTCATACACGATCTGGTTCAGCACCTGCATGGAGGACAAGTAGCATGATGAGAGAGGAGAGCTTGTAAGTACGTTTGGACGAGACAGGGCTGTGCTGGTCATGCAGCAGGGATGGGGTTCATCACAAGGATGGCTTGAACCCGAACGGAAAAATTGCGTGGGTAAGTTTGAGACCATGCGTTGCTCTGTGGAATGGGTACACGTGACACTGGAAAGGCGACAACGTGGTGCACTGTAGCAGGAGATGAGTGTGTGGGACAATGTAGGATGACCATCACCTCATCCCACACACTTGCTGCTCCTTACCAAGCGATCAGTATCCGTGCATTCGGATACTAACCGTGAGAAGCTCAAGAATGTTCCATGAGAAGTTTCACGTACCTCTGCTTGCCGGCCTGCCTGAAGCCGGACACCGGAGGCGTCATACATGACCTGCAGTGAGCGAGGAAACATTCGCACGAGCCAGTCAGCATGCGAATTCGCCAGCAGAAAGAACAACAGGCTCTCGAGCCTCCCTGCCATATGAGCGCGAAAGAGTAGCAGGATCCAAATAGAGAAAAACGTAAACGTTCTGATAAGCTTACAACGACGGCGAAAACGAGGCAAGCGGCGAAGAGCGGACTCGCGGCGCCTTCTTGAAAGGCCACCGCGCACGCCAGGCCCATGACAGATGATGAATGCGACGACGGCATGCCGCCGGACCCTAGAATTCGCTTGAAATCCCATCGCTTCTCCTTGTGCCTGCTCACGGTTGAAACGGAGGAAACAGCATAGACAAATTCGCGGGTGTCTGTTTCTGAATCGCACGGGCTAAACGTCATTCACAAATCTCCAGCCATGTGAATCGCTTGGCTGAAACGACCTGATCCGTATCAGGCGGCATAGAAACGGATTCTATGCCATCCGCCGGAATGTCAGCATGGATTGTGGGTTGACACATTCGGGCATTACCGATGATCGATACGTGAGTCAGCGAATCTAGATGTAAAACGAAACGCTGCTGAATGGCGACAAGAAACTCCTGTCTTGGATAATTGTCTACGCGATAGAGCCTACCATACTGGAAACCTACCATAATGTGAACGGCTTGAGGAATTGCGCGACCCAGAGCGAGATAAAGGCTACAATTAACGGCCGGTTCTGGAAAATCATCATGAATCCTTGGTGGGAGGGTAGTAAGAGGGAGAACTTGGAAGGTCCTGCCGCATCAGCAATAACCGCCACTTCTTCCATACTGGCTAATGACTGCCTCAAATATAAGTCAACAGTGTGATCCGGAGAAACGGACGACGGATAAGGCCAGGTTAGTCCTCCTGAAAGGCAGGCTCTGGATCCCACTGGCCTTGCTCCGTTGACTCCCTCAAACTCCCTAACTAGTCCTCTTCCTGCTCTACCAAACACAGCACACAACCGAAATCTCGGATGCTGCTTTTCCTCCGAGCTATGAGTATGCCTGAGTCTCCCCAGAGCCTAGGGATTGCCGCTGCCTACTCTCATTTTCCAGTGTGCGTTTCCCTCCGTTATCGCCAACGGTACTCCCTGGGGAGGGACCAATCGAGACCCGCAGATTCCTACGCGACATTCGCGAGATTGCGGTGACCTGCAAAACGGGCTTTTACCGTCGCTACGTAGCGTATGGACGGTCCGGATTGCTCGATTACGCTCAGTTCAAGTTTCTGCGAAGCCGACGCTCACTGTTGCCCCTGGCGTATCCAGTTCAACGGCTTGGGAACTGAATTAACCTGCTTCGTTTGTGTGACGTGAAATTGAAGACGTGAGACCAAATGCACACAATTTACCGCAAAGCATAACCCAATACGACCAGAACCTCCACTTGTAGATTTACATAGTCACTCCTATTCAACCAATCTAAGTCTCAAAATGGCAATGGTGCTATCCCGGACGAGTCTTCAGGGGAGCAATATCCAGTAATCCTATTCCACCACTCCACATATCACATCGAGAAAAGAAGTTATGCAATGTGAGGAGCACTAGATATGCGTTGTCGTACATTAGAAACAACTAGAGCGACTTCAACACATATGGAGAAAGCCTCGGCCAAAACTCTGGTAACTTGGGATTGGGTGAATGCCGAAGGAACCAAGCCACAGTCTATCTAGTCATCATCAACCATACCAATCTTCCACTGGTCCAAATGTGAAGCAGTCAATAAAGTTAGTTCACATTCCACAATCTATGATATTTTAACCCTACCCAATCTCACCCATTCCCCCTCATCCCACCCAATCTCCACCATTATCCCTTATTAAGTACCACAAGCACATTCCATAGAGTAAACTGCTGTTTCTGCAGGGTTAGATAGATACCCAAAGTCCAGAATATGTACACGTGTCACTCCCGCATCCACTTTACAGATCTTATGGCATCCGAAGAAGCAGCCCTCATATCAACAAAACAGCCCTGAAATCCACCCTACACCATCCTTCCAACCCCACCCTCCCTTCAGCACCCTTCCAGCCCCACTGTCCCTTCCTGTCATAGGTACGCCCACCCTCCTGCCCATGCGTCAGCCAGTTGCTATGTTTCCCCCATCACCAAGCCTACCACTTTTATAAGTTGTTTGAGAACATTATTCTCACGTCACCCCACACAGATAGATGGTACAGGGAAAGAGGGGGTAGGGAAAGAAGGGATAGGGTAGGGATAGTGGGGATACGGATCAAGGGGATAGAGATAGAGGGGATAGGGATAGTGGGGATAGGGATAGAGTTGATAGGGATAGTGGGATAGGGATAGAGGGGATAGGGATAGAGGGACTAAGGATAGAGGGGATAGGGATAGGGGGGATAAGGATACAGCAGATAGGGATAGAGGGGCTAGGGATAAAGGGGTTAGGGATAGAGGGGATAGGGATAGAGGGTATAGGGATAGAGAGGCTAGGGATAGAGGGGATAGGGATAGAGGGGAGATGGATAAAGGGGATAGGGATAGATGGGATAGTGATGGAGAGGATAGGGATAGTGGGGATTCGGATAGAGGGGATAGGGATAGAGGGGATAGGGATAGAGAGGGTAGGGATAGAAGGGATAGGGATAGTGGGGATAGGGATCGAGTTGATAGGGATAGTGGGACAGGGATAGAGGGGATAGGGATAGAGGGGAGAGGGATAGAGGGGATGGGGATAGAGAGGATAGGGATAGAGGGGATAAGGATAGTGGGGATAGGGATAGAGGGGATAGGGATAGAGGGGATAGGGATAGCGGGGATAGGGATAGAGGGGATAGGGAAAGAGGTTTAGTGGGTCAGTGGGTGTCAGGCCCCGTTTCACCTCTCACCCCAAACTTAACTTACCCTGGGTGTTTCAAACAGCCTTCACCTCTTCCTCTTTCTCAAGCTCCAGTGCAGACACCCTCCTTTGCCCTTCCTTTGACTTGCACTGCTGGCACCAGCCCCCTCTCACTCAACTTATCCATTGCCACTCCCCAAAGGGTTGTACCTCTCTCCACTCCCTCTCGATCTCATCTTACCTGGGTGCTTGCCGCTCAGCTCCCTCACTTGCGCCTCAGTGAATCTCCCAGAGGGTTGTAACCCCCTGGGGGCTTCAACCCACTCATCTCCCTTTCACTCAACTCACCTGCGGGGTTTAAGGACTCCTCTCTCCTCGCCCTCTAACCCAACTTACCTTTGGTGCTTGCAGCCCCAATTCCTTGCCCCTCAGAAAACGGTTGCTTACTCTGAGGGCTGCTGCAGTGGCCCTCCATCGCCCATCACTCAATATTCCTTGGGGGCTTCAGGCCCCCTTCCCCTTCCCCTCTCCCTCAACTCCCCCTTCGAGACAGCAGCCTCCATTCGTTCCCCCTGAATCAACTTTCTCTCGTGCTTGCCCGCGTTCTTTGTCCCTCAACCAACTTACCCCTCGTGGTTCCTGCAGCCCCCCTCCATTGCTCCTCACTCAAAATACCCCAGGGGTTTCGAATTCCCCTTCTCCTCTCCCTCTCACTCACCTTACCCTGGGGTTTCAGGCCCCCTCTCAACCCTCCCTCTCACTCACCCTACATTGGGGTTTCAAGCCCCCTTTGTCCTCTCCCTCTCACTCACCTTACCCTGAGGTTTCAGGCCCCTTGCCCTCCTCCCTCTAAATAAACTTACCCTCCTGGTTGCTGCAAGCCCCCTTCCCCTCCACTGCCCCTCACACCACTTACTCTGGGGACTCCAGGCCGCATTTATCCTCCCCCGCTCACGCACCTTACCCCAGGGGTTTCAGGCCCCCTTTCTCTCGCTCAACATACCCTGGGGGTTGGAATGGGTTGACCCAACGAGCCCACATGACAGGGCATCAGGCAGCACGTAGGGCATCAGGCAGCACGTGGGGCATCAGGCAGCACGTGGGGCATCAGGCAGCACGTGGGGCATCAGGCAGCACGTGGGGCATCAGGCAGCACGTGGGGCATCAGGCAGCACGTGGGGCATCAGGCAGCACGTGGGGCATGAGGCAGCACGTGGGGCATCAGGCAGCACGTGGGGCATGAGGCAGCACGTGGGGCATCAGGCAGCACGTGGGGCATCAGGCAGCACGTGGGGCATCAGGCAGCATGTGGGGCATCATCATTTGCCGCCTATCATGTGGAACTCTCGGCTTAACGCTTCTCTTCCACTCACCCAGCTGAGGACATTCAGCCCTCTTCTCATCCACTCACCCACCTAGGGGGTTTCAGCCCCCGTCTCTACCTCCCACCCACAAACCCCTGGGTGTTTCAGCTCACCGCGTATAGGGGCGTCTACCCCTAGGAAAAGCCCTAGGGGAATTCCAGCCCCTTAAAGAAGGTACGGGTAGGGGCAGAGGACAGAGAGAGGCAGCGGCAGCTCCAAGGCAACACGCGGGCAAGACATGGGAGGAGGGCTGAAACTCCGAGGGTAAGGCGATTGAGAGGCAACAGAGGGGAGTTGAAACCCCCAAGTTAAGGCGAACCAAAGGCAGAGGAGGGGAGTTCTCCTGCCTCTTGCTTGCCTTAATCTGAGAGTTTCAACCCCCCTCTCCCCCCCTGTCCCTCGCCAGCCTTACCCTGAGAAATCCAAACCCACTCCCCTGCCTTGCTCTCATGTTACTTCGAAACACTCCACCCCCCCCTCCCCCTCTCTCCCCCCCCTCCTAATGCAGTTACTCGCTCTCATCTCAGCCCCTCACTGGTTTCAGCCCCTCAACAGTGAAAGCCCTTCAGGGGTGAAAGCCCCTCAGGGGTGAAAGCCCCTCAAGGGATCCAGCCCCTCGAATGTTCCACGCCCCCTCTCTCTGCCCCCACTCACTCAATTTTCTTGGGGTTTTCAGGCTTCGTGTCTTGTCTCCCTCACACCCAACTTATCCTGGGGGTTTGAACCCCCCTTCGCTCACCCAGCTTACCCTGGTGGTTGCAGCTTCCTCCCTTTCTCCTCCCCAACGGGTTGCAACCCCTCCTCTCCCTCTCACTCTCAATTTACCATGGTGGTTGCAGCTCCCATCATTTCTTTCACTTACGCTCCTGGTTTCAGCCCCCTCCTCTCCTCGCCCTCTCACTCAACTTGCAGAGGTGGTTGAGACGCCCTCCTCTGCTTATCATTGACCCACCCAAGGGGCACGCCCCTGTTCGCCTCTCCCTCTCACTCAACACAGAGGTGGTTGAGACGCCCTCCTCTGCTGATCATTCACCCACCCAAGGGGCTTCACGCCCTTGTTCACCTCTCCCTCTCACTCAACTTACAGAGGTGGTTGAGACGCCCTCCTCTGCTGATCATTGACTCACCCAAGGGGCTTCACGCCCTTGTTCGCCTCTCCCTCTCACTCAACTTACAGAGGTGGTTGAGACGCCCTCCTTTGCTGTCGTTTGACTCACCAAAGAGGTTTTACGCCCCTGTTCGCCTCTCCCTCTCACTCAAATTAAGTGGCAATAGCAGACGTCCTCCTTCGCCCCTCCTCTCCCTCTTACTCAACTTACAGTGATGACTGTTTGGAGACGCCCTCCTTTGCCCATCATTCAAATCACCAAGGGAGTTTCAGGCCCCCTTCTACCCCCCCCACCATCCTCCTTCCCACCTCCCCCCCCCCCCACACCCTTTCCCAGCACTAGGAGCCGCATGCAACCCACTCCCCTTCGGAAACAACACCCCCCATAGCACTGCCTTGTGGTCAAAGTGTGGCAGTGGAAAGTGCACGGGAGGCCCAAGACTCAAATCCCGCTTACAAAAGCGTTGTAGGAGGGGACTCCCAACCAGAGCCGGTGTACACGGCTCTGTCCGGTTCCATTATACGATACGCCAGTGTTGTTACTTGAGGAACGACTGCCATGCCACACACTTTCCACTGACCACAACAGAGCCACAAGCCAGAACCACAGCGGGCGCTGCCCCAAAGGGACTGAGCTGCACACATGCTCCCATGCCTTACCCCTCTCCCATCACCACCACACCTCCTTACCTCCACCTACCAGCCATGCAGAGCACCACGAGCAGGCAGTGCACCAGGCAGTGGACGGGGCAGCGGACCGAGCAGTGCACCAGGCGGTACACCGGGCAGTGCACCGGGCAGTGGACCTGGCAATGGACCGGGTAGTGCACAGGGCAATGCACCGAGCAATAGACGGGGCAGTGGACCGGGCAGTGCACCGAGCAATGGACGGGGCAGTGGACCGGGCAGTGCACTGAGCAATGGACGGGGCAGTGGACCGGGCAGTGCACCGAGCAATGGACGGGGCAGTGGACCGGGCAGTGCACTGAGCAATGGACGGGGCAGTGGACCGGGCAGTGCACTGAGCAATGGACGGGGCAGTGGACCGGGCAGTGTACCGGGCAGTGGACCGGGCAGTGGACCGGGCAGTGTACCGGGCAGTGGACAGGGCACTCATCAGGGCAGTGTACCGGGCAGTGGACCGGGCAGTGGACCGGGCAGTGGACCGGGCAGTGGACTGGGTAGTGGACTGGGCAGTGGACTGGGCATTGGACCGAGCAGTGGACCAGGCTGTGGACCGGGCAGTGCACTGGGCAGTGGACCGAGCAGTGGATCGGGCAGTGGAATGGGCAGTGGACTGAGCAGTGGACCGGGCAGTGACCGGGCAGTGACTGGGCAGTGGACCGGGCCGTGGACTGGGTAGTGGATCGAGCAGTGGACCGTGCTGTGGACCGTGCCGTGGACCGGGTAGTGGACCGGGCAGTGGAATGGGCATTGCACCGTGCAGTGGACCGGGCAGTGGACCGAGCGGTCGACCAGGCAGTGCACCGGGCGGTGACCGGGCAGTGGACCGGGCAGTGGACCAGGCAGTGGACCGGCCAGTAGACTGGGCAGTGGACCGGGCAGTGGACCAAGAAGTGCACCGGGCATTGCACTGGGCAGTGCACTGGGCAGTGGATGGGGCAGTGGACCAGGCAGTGGACCGGGCAGTGCACCGGGCAGAGACCGGGCAGTGGACCGAGCAGTGGACCAGGCAGTGGACCGGCCAGTAGACCAGGCAGTGGACCGGGAAGTGGACCGAGAAGTGCACCGGGCATTGCACTGGGCAATGCACTGGGCAGTGGATGGGGCAGTGGACCAGGCAGTGGACCGGGCAGTGCACCGGGCAGTGCATTGGACAATGGACCGGGCAGTGCACCGGGCTGTGCACCGGGCAGTGCAACGGGCAGTGCACCCGGTAGTGGACCAGGCAGTGGACCGGGCAGTGGACCAGGCAGTGCACTGGGCGGTGCACCGGGCAGTGCACCAGGCACTGGACCCGGCAACGGACCGGGCTGTGCACCAGGTAGTGCACCTAGCAATGGACGGGGCAGTGGACCCGGCAGTGCACCGAGCAACGGATGGGGCAGTGGATCGCGTAGTAGACCGGGCAGTGGACAGGGCACTCATCAGGGCAGTGCACCAGGCAGTGGACCGGGCAGTTGACCGGGCAATGCACCAGGCAGTGGACCGGGCAGAAGACCGGACAGTGGACCGGGCAGTGGACCGGGCAGTGGACCGGGCAGTGGACCGGGCAGTGCACCGGGCAGTGGACCGAGCAGTGGACCAGGCAGTGGACCGGGCATTGGACTAGGCAGTACACCGGTCAATGCACCAGGCAGTGCACCTGGCAGTGACTGGGCAGTGGACCGGGAAGTGGACCGGGCAGTGCACCGGGCAGTGCACCAGGCAGTGCACCGGGCACTGGACCGAGCAGTGGACCGGGCAGTGACCGGGCAGTGACTGGGCAGTGGACTGGGCCGTGGACTGGGTAGTGGATCGGGCAGTGGACCATGCAGTGGACCGGGTAGTGGACCGGGCAGTGGAATAGGCAGTGCACCGTGCAGTGGACCGGGGAGTGGACCAGGCGGTCGACGGGGCAGTGGACCGGGCAGTGGACCGGGCAGTGCACCGGGCAGTGGACCGGGCAGTGGACAGGTCAGTGGATCGGGCAGTGGACCGAGAAGTGGACCGGGCAGTGGACCGGGCAGTGGACCGGGCAGTGGACCGGGCAGTGGACCGGGCAGTGGAACGGGCAGTGGACTGGGCAGTGGACCAGGCAGTACACCAGGCAGTGCACCAGGCAGTGGACAAGACAGTGCAGTGGGCAGTGCACCTGGCAGTGACCGGGCAGCGGACCGGGCAGTGGACCGGGCAGTGCACCGGGCAGTGGACCGAGCAGTGGAACGGGCAGTGACTGGGCAGTGACTGGGCAGTGACTGGGCAGTGAACCGGGCCGTGGACTGGGTAGTGGATCGAGCAGTGGACCGTGCAGTGGACCGGGTAGTGGACCAGGCAGTCGAATAGGCAGTGCACCGTGCAGTGGACCGGGCACTGGACCGGGCATTGCACCGGGCAGTCCACTGGGCAGTGTACCGGGCAGTGCACCGGGCAGTGGACGGGGCAGTTGACCGGGCAGAGGAAGTGGCAGTGGATCAGGCAGTGGATCGGGCAGTGCACCGGGCAGTGCACCAGGCAGTGGACCAGGCAGTGGAACGGGTAGTGGACTGGGCAGTGGACCAGGCAGTGTACCGGGAGGTGCACCAGGCAGTGCACCGGGATGTGTACCGGGCAGTGCACTGGGCAGTGGACCTGGCAATGGACCGGGCAGTGCACCGGGCTGTGCACCGAGCAATGGACGGGGCAGTGGACCGGGCAGTGCACGGAGCAATGGACGGGGCACTGGACCGGGCAGTGGACAGGGCACTCATCAGGGTAGTGCACCATGCAATGGTCCGGGTAGTGGACTGGGCAGTGCACCGTGCAGTGGACCGGGTAGTGGACCGGGCAGTGGACCGGGCAGTGGACCGGGCAGTGCAACGGGGAGTGCACCGGGCAATGGATGGGGCAGTGGACCAGGCATTGGACCGGGCAGTGGACCAGGCAGTACACCGGGAAGTGGACCGGGCAGTGGACCGGACAGGGCACGGGGCAGTGCAGCAGGTAGTGCACCGGAAAGTGCACCAGGCAGTGGACCGGGCACAGCAGGCCCTGCCTTGCCTTGCCTTCCTGTGCCTGCCTACTTAAGGCTCCTTCTCCTCTCATTTCTTAGTATTAGTTTGTGGGTTCTTCTTCCTAGCAACGGCTCGTGCCGGCGGGCTTTGCCCGCCGTCGCTCGCGCGCTCGGCCTTCGGCCACGCCACGAGGGGAAGAGGGAGAAAAGCGGCGACAAGACGCCGTTACAATGACTACCTACATCAAACAAGCATGACGAAGACTACCTGGGCGACTACCCGCCGGGTCATCCGCGGCTTCAGGTCAGCGGTGACCCTTGCGCCGGCCCTTCCGCTCCCTGAACAGGGGCAGCCGCCCGCGGAGGGGCTGCTCCTCTATCGTTGCCGCCACGTCAGGGGGGACCCAGCCCGCCCGACCCCGCTAACGTCTGCGTGACGAGCTCGCCCACCACCTGAAGAAGCAAAACAGCGGGCCCAATGGCGTCTGCATTTGTCCGCGTGTACAGTTGCTGACACAATGCCTCAAGTGGAGGGGAGCTGGTCTCCTCCATTCTGGGCGACTAACACTCCTTCTCCACCGCCGCTGTTAGTCGGCCAGCCACACGCCGGCACTCCTAAGTGCGCTGGTCGCTCAGCCGCGCCACCACCAGCTGCTCGTCCAGCTCCTCCCAACCCAGCTGCACCACCCTCACTGCCATCACCACCATCCCCTGCAGGCGGGACAGGCGCTCCAGGGTCTCCCTGGCTCCTGTCCCCGTGGACTCCATCTCCTCATACCGGTCGGGACGGCGACAGCGGTCCAGTACTAGGCGGCTCGGCACAACAAACCTGCCCGAGCGATGGCGCCTGGACGTTGCCGGTGGCATCACCCCCCCCGGCTCTCCGCCATCGCTGCCTGCAGAGGAACCGGGGGCTGCGGAGGAACGCTCACCAGCACTGGTGCCGCCTGCATCTGTTGCTGCAGAAGTGGTGGCGGCGGCGGCGGCGCCTGAACCGGCGGAGGCTGCAGCAGCTGAGCTGGGGGAGGGGGCTGCGGCTGCGGCAGCTGCCCTGGCACAGACGCATGCAGAAGGTACAGCGACGGACCGCCAGTAGGGTTCGGGTACCCGGCGGCTCCAAGCGAATCAGTCGAGGGGGGGACGGGAGGAGGGGAGGAGGCGGAGGAAGGAGAGTGCAGGGAGGAGGACCGGCAGATAGATCTAATGGAGGCGGAATGCAACCCGCCAGAGTCTCCACCGACCCTTCGCCACGCCCAATCGCCTGCATCACCACGGGCACGGCAGCCAAGGACCGCTCCGCCGCCGCCGCTGCTGTCGCCACCGCCGTCACCTCCGCCATCGGGCCCTGGCGACCTGGGCACGAGCCCCGCGAGCCCCGACCTTGGGGCCCGCCTTGCGCTGCCTTCGGACGGCCCGCCACCCCCCACTGGCGAGGCGGAGGGGACCGCTCAGAGGGGGGAGTACGACGGCAGTTCGACCGTTGGAGATCGGGCCAGAGAGCGGGAGAGGGGGACGGACGGTACCCGCGAGCCATGGGACAGTGCAACTGCCCATGCGGACGAGACGGCGAGCGCTCCCGACCGCGAGCCCGAGAGGCCATCGTCGCGACGTCAAGTCGCGTTGGACCAATGGCTCTAGGGACAGCTAGGGACAGCTAGGGACAGCTAGGGACAACTAGTGATAGCTAGGGATAGCTAGGGACATCTAGGAACAGCTAGAGACAGCCAGAGAGAGCTAGGAACAGCTTGGGACAGCGAGGGAGAGCTAGGGACAGCTAGAACAGCTAGGGACAGCTAGGGACAGCTAGAGACAGCTAGGGGCAGCTAGAGACAATTAGGGGCAGATAGGGATAGCTGGGGACAGCTAGTGACACACGAGAACTGAAGACCGAACCTCTGAAGGACCTGGCACACCAAGTGGGGCTGTGTAAGAGTGATGGTGAGCTCTGCTTTATCCCTGGAGATCTCTAGGCCAAGGTAGCGGCGCAGCTCTCCTAGGTCAGTGCAGGTATTTCTCCTCAGTAGCTCAGCCTTCACGGAGGCCTGTGCGTCTCTGTCTACAGTTGCGAAGACCAGGTCGTCTACGTAAACTAAGATGTAGAACGGAGTCCGGCCTGAGCGAACGAAGAGCGAAGGGTTTGCAGAGGACGGGAAGAATTGCCGGTTTGCTAACGTAGCATGCAGCGTGTCGTCCCACTCACGGTGAGCTTGCCGCAGACCGTAAACCGGGCGCCGGAGGAGCCACTTGGTCCCAGGAGGGAAAGTGCCAGAGAAGCATGGGACGGCGTACAGTGACGGAAAGTATTGCCCGGATAATAGACTTCAAAATATTCTCGTACTGTTTTGGTGGCTTTTTTGTATAGTTGCAGTTCATATTTGAACCTAGGCTATAAACTAAGATTGTAGTATGTGTAACGGGTATGGGTTTCAGTTTTCTAGGGGCCGATTTTGTACCAGGGACGAGATTTGGTTCGCATGGGTGCATCCAGACAGTTCATGCCAAGCCGTGTACTAGATCTATATCCTACCCTCCCTTATTCTTCTTACTTGCCCTCGCGACTTTCAAGTAGTCAGGATATAGGCCAGGATCGCTGCTACGATTAGGCTGTCATGAAACCGTTAGATGAGGTGCGCCGCACAAGGATCATTACCTTGTTGCGGAGGAGGTATAGCACTCGTAGAATCGCTAAACAGCTAGGCGTGGGGAAGAGTACGGTCCATGATTATGGGCTCAAGGCGATTGCTGAGTCTAGCCGCGATGACGTGCGTCCTACGATGCCTTCAGCTGGTCGCTATCGTTTAATGGCGGGGAGAGTTCGCCGCGGCATATTTCGGCCAATTACCAGCGGGGAGCAAAAACCTCTGCTCACGCGACGAAGATCGTCGAGATGGAGCGCAACATCACGCTGCATCCTAGGTCGGTGGGTAATGCCTTGAATGACAGCGGACTTGTCGCAATCCAGTAGCCCAAGAAGCCGCGACTCTCTCGAAAAAATGTACGCGATAGGCTGGAATGGGCCCGTGCCCACGCCGACTGGACGGTTGACGACCGGAAGCGAGTGATTGGGTTGGATGAGATTAAGATCAATCATTTTGCTTTTGACAGACGCTCATATGCCTGGGTTCGTGAAGGTACTGCCCTCTAAAGCCACCAAATCAAGCAGACCGTTAAACATGGGGGCGGCTGCTTGATGATTTGGGGCTGCATATCGTATGAGGGAGCGGGTTTCATGTGCAAATTAGACGGTAGGATGGACGGACCGCTCTATCTCAGTATACTGTAGGACGAGCTCAATAGTACGATCGACTTTTACCAGCTTTCACTATCGGAAGTTATCTTCCAGCACGACAACGACCCCAAGCACAAATCGCGTATCCTGCAGGTCTGGCTTCGAGAGCAGGAGTTTGGGGTGCTGGAGTGACCATCATCATCACCCGACCTCAACCCAATAGAGCATCTATGGGCTCATCTCAAGAGGGAGCTGGCCAACCACGAGAGGCCTCCCACTGATATGCTGGACCTTTGGGAGCGTGTCCAGGAGGAATGGGAGAAGATCCCGGCAGATGTGTGCACCCACCTGGTGGAAAGCATGCCCACGAGGGTGAGGGCGGTGATTAAGGCGAAAGGGCGGTGGACTAGGTACTAGTTTGGAGTTGTTGAAACTTGTTGCTTGCGCCTGGCACTAATTGTCTGGATGTACCATGATTGTTAATTTATGCTATTTGCTTTAAGCATCAGTATCTTCGTGAGTTGTAAGGCATGGGCCTAGAGCCTTACCTCAACCTACATATAATGGGCACACCAAAAGATTAAGGCTTAATGTGCATGACCCCTTAATATGCCAAAAATTGTCTAAGGCACAAACATGCGGGCAATACTTTCCGTCATTGTAGGTGGACCTGCTCGTGCAAACTGCCCTGGAGAAACGTTGTCGAGAAGTCGAGGGAGTGCAGCTCATAGTTGCGCTGTGCTGCTATGTAAAGCAGCGCATGAAGAGTGCCTCTAGCAACGTAGCACGTCTTGAATACCGGGCGAGCATGAGAAGGGCGGCGAGACCAGAAGTGGGAGGGAGGCGTCGGGTCAGAAGACATTGGAGGAGGCACAGGAGGAGACACAGGGGGAGAACGAGGGGGAGGAGGGCTGTAGATCGGCGGAGGAGGCAACGACGGGAGAGGCGTGGGTGGGCAGTCGAGGGAGGGAAGACCGAGGAGGCGAAGGGCGGACACCGGTGGCGACTGCTGCTGTTGCTGCTGCTCCTTCTCCGCGCCCACACAAGAGCCTCCAGCCGCACCACGGCTAACCCCGCGACTCTCCACGACAGCACCCCCAGGACAAGCACCCCCAGAACTAGAACCCTCTCTAGCACTCACGCCAGCCACAGGACCGCCGGAACGAGCCACGACAGTACCCCCAGGACTAGCACCCTCCTCAGCGCTCGCATCCCCAGCACCCCCAGAGCTCGCGGACCCCTGCGGCAGCAGCGGCGGCTGGTGCTGCTGTGGCGTCGGCGACGGTGGCTGCTGCTGCAATGGCTGCGGCAGCGGAGGAGACACCGGGGCGGAGGCCGCAGTCGCCACAGAGACAGGCAACGGACCCTGAGCCGCAAGGCCCCTAGAGTCAGCAGACTCATCCGCCAAGGCAACCGAGGGAAGGGAAGTGACGTGAGACACACTAGACGGGGCAGGACAGGGAGCGGGAGCTACCGGGGGAGTGGGGACAAGGAACATGGTTGGTGAGGGAAGCGGGTGTAGAAGGAGACGGACTCGTCGAAGTTCACGTCACGCGAATGAAAGAAACGGTGAGACGTCACGTGGTAGAAGTGCCAGTCAGACACGTCGAGAGGGAAGCCAAGAAAGACACAAGGGACGGTGCGGGCAGTGAGCTTGTCTGCGCAAGAGTCACGGGCGTGAGCTAGGCAACCCCAGACGTGAAATGTAGACGCGTCACCAGGGGACCCTGTCCAAAGGAGGGTCGGCGAAATCTGCGGCTGCTGAGAGTGTGGCCACATGTTAAGTTCGTGAGCCGCCTAGCGCACCACAAACGGCCACAGAAAATGGGGTGCACCGGCATGGATCATGGAGGTACGAGCCGCCTCCATGACCAAACTGATGCGTCGCTCAGTAACCTCATTCTGCTGCGGGGAGTCCGGCAGGGTGTATGACTGGGTGATGCCCTCCGCACGAACGAACTGACCAAGCCGACCGGAGGCGAACTCGCCGCCGCAGTCGGAGTGGAGATGAAACACTAGAAGGCCTCGGTGGAATCGCGCAGCTACAAGCCACGGGATAAGAACGTCATGCATGTCGACCTTCCGCTCCAGGGGAAACACCATGGTGTAGTGCGTTTAGTCGTCGACGAGCACGAGAAAGTAGCGCTCACGACGCAGCCCAGGGACGAGGGCTGGCCCCAGACATCCAAGTGCAGGGTCTGGAGTGGCACAGTAGTGGGGGGAAACGAGGAGGAGTGAGGAGCACGGCGCAGCCGGACCTCGACGCAAGACGTGCACAAAGGGGCAGACAAGGGAGGGAGGGAAACGAGCGACGCAGGGAGACCTAAGATAAGACCGTGCTATGACATGTAACGCAGACGCACAAGTGCGGGGTGACCTTGGCGGTAGTACCACAGAAGCGACGGGTGAGTGAGCGATCGACATGAGCAAGTCGCAACGACCTGAGTAGGCACCGCCACCTGAGAGGACGCTCCCACCGAGGTGGATACGGTGTCTAGCGTGAACACGCCAGATACTGGGTCCTGAAGGAAAACATGGTGAAGGGGGCACCAGTGGCGGCCTCGGTACAGACTACATACCAATCGTGTCCAAAGAACGTAGTGGTGACGTCGAGATCTTGAAGACAACTAACACCAACTAGGTTCCTGGAGAATGAGGGGATGTGCAAGCCTATAACGGAGCCCGAAGGAACTCCAGGACAGGGAAGGGTGGTGGAGCTACGTACAACTACCAGACCTGAGGAGGGATCAGCAAAAGCGACAGCTGCAGGGGCGGCAAGTGGCGTGAGCGTAGTGTGGTCGTGAAAGAAGCAGGCAGACACACCAGAGTCCAGCATGAAAGAGAATGCAGCGGTAGCGTTAAAATTCACTAATCCCCCGTGTATAACACCCTATGGTGTATATAAAAATTCACTAAAAAAATGACAGGGTCTTAACAGTGGCCCGGAAAAATATAGTGCCCATGTGTTATGTAAAATGCAATTTGAATTTGAGTGTTCCAGGCCATGTTAGCTCACAACTGCGTGGAGCGGCTGTTAACGAGGCATATCATCCGCTGAGATGAAGCTTACGAACCAGGCGTCGTTGGCCAATCCCTGCTGATTGCTGTGGTTTGGGCCAGCTTCGTGCCGCACCTGCGACCGTCAAGACCAGGCCCTGAGATATCAACCTTAAATCCCTGGTTAGCTTAATTTCAATGGCTGTTTTTTTCTGTTGTCTATGATTTTCCAGTGTTTGCAAACTGCCCATTGCAACTTATTTCTCAACAACAGGTCCCTCAAAAGACTTTGAATCATTTGCACTAGCCAATGCCAAGATATGGCCTGGACCCGAAACCCAAATCAGCCTAAAAAGGCTGATATCTCAGGGCCTGGTCAAGACCTGAGAGGATTTCGATCGGGAGGATTTTGACCGTCAAATCACAGCAGAATCCGCGACTTCGACGGTTGAAATCCTCCCAAATCTCAACCTTCGCTAACGTTTCCATTTCGCGCTGCAACTTGTGTTGATTCTTCTGCCCATTTTTTTCGCTGCTAATGGTAGTTGACATTGCATTTTTCATCCTGCTTGTTTTTTTCAATCGAGAGGAGCTTGAAAAATGACGGAATACTGCTCTTTGCTGCATAAAACGAGCACGGTGTTATGTAAAATGCAACCCCCGAAAAGCGGGTGCTGTAAAAAATGCACCCTATCATAAGCTCTCCCCCGCATAAACCACCCACGGAGTGACTATTTCGGCGGGTGTTATATACGGGGGATTACGGTACTAGGGTTGAGCTAAGGCTAAACAAGACAGGAGGTCCTACACCTGACACAGCAGAAGAGCCTAGACTAGACACAGTGGACACACCTACAATAGGTAACACATGGAAATAAGGTGCAGTCACACAAGAGTCGTCAGCATACACGGAAGACAAAGCAGAGCGAATCTGATCCATATTCATCTCAAAGACCGGCACACGGCGACGCACCAGGCTCTGCCAATCGTGAAGGTCTAGCGCTGTCCCGAACCGGAGACGGAAGAGGTCGTCGAGGCGACGATAGCAGTGGGCAGCGGTGTATTGGCAAGGACCGGTTTGAATGTGGTACTGGCAATTCACCGTACTGGAGCTGCCACCCGACGTCGAGCTCAGATACCATCTTAGAAGGGCAAATTAAAAAATCGACAAGGGCATACAGGGTGATATTATGCTTGTGTGTTGTACCATTCAAGAGTATGTACCTATCTAGCCTATAACGATAAATATATATGAGTTGACAAAAGCAAGGGACAGCAAGGGACAGCAAGGAACAGCTAGGGACAGCAAGAGACAGCTAAGGACAACTAGGGACAGCTAGGGACAGCTAGGGACAGAGAGGAAGAGCTAGGGACAGCTAGGGATAGCTAGGGACAGCTAGGGACAGCTAGGGACAGCTAGGGACAGCTAGGGGCAGCTAGGGACAGCTACGGACACCTAGTGACGTAAAGCAAGGGACAGCTAGGGACAGCTAGGGACAGCTAGGGACAGCTAGGGACAGCTAGGGACAGCTAGGGCCAGCTAGGGACAGCTAGGGACAGCTGATAGCTAGGGACAGCTAGGGACAGCTAGGGACAGCTGGGCACAGCTAGTGACAGCTGGGCACAGGTAGTGACAGCTAGGGACAGCTAGGGCCAGCTAGGGACAGCTAGGGACAGCTAGGGACACCTAGGGACACCTAGTGATAGCTATGGACACCTAGGAACACCTAGGGACAGCTAGCAAAAGCTAGGGACAGTTAAGGACAGCAAGGAACAGCTAGGGACAGCTAGGGACAGCTAGGAACAGCTAGGGACAGCTAGGGACAGCAAGTGACAGCTTGGAAAATCTAGGGATAGGGATAGCTATGGACAGCTAGTGACAGCTAGGGATAGCTAAGGACAGCTAGGAACAGCTAGGGACAGCTAGGGACAGCTAGGGACAGCTATGTACAGCTAGGGACAGCTAGTGACAGCTAGGGATAGCTAGGGACAGCTAGGGACAGCTAGGAACAGCTAGGGACAGCTATGTACAGCTAGGGATAGCTAGGGACAGCGAGGGACAGCTAGGGACAGCTAGTGACAGCTAGGGACAGCTAGGGACACCTAGTGATAGCTAGGGACACCTAGGGAAAGCTAGGAACAGCTAGGGACAGCTAGGGACAGCTAGGGACAGCTAGTGACAGCTAGGACAGCTAGGGACAGCTAGGGACACCTAGTGATAGCTAGGGATACCTAGGAATACCTAGGGACAGCTAGCAAAATCTAGGGACAGTTAAGGACAGCTCGGAACAGCTAGGGACAGCTAGGGACAGCTAGGAACAGCTAGGGACAGCTAGGGACAGCTAGGGATAGCCAGTGTCAGCTTGGAAAAGCTAGGGATAGGGATAGCTATGGACAGCTAGTGACAGCTAGGGATAGCTAAGGACAGCTAGGAACAGCTAGGGACAGCTAGGGACAGCTAGGGACAGCTAGTGACAGCTAGGGATAGCTAGGGACAGCTAGGGACAGCTAGGAACAGCTAGGGACAGCTATGTACTGCTAGGGATAGCTAGGGACAGCGAGAGACAGCTAGGGACAGCTAGTGACAGCTAGGGACAGCTAGGGACACCTAGTGATAGCTAGGGACACCTAGGGAAAGCTAGGAACAGCTAGGGACAGCTAGGGACAGCTAGGGACAGCTGTAACTTGGGGTTTAAAACCCCCTCCCTTGCCTCACTCTGTAACTTGGGGTTTAAAACCCCCTCCCTTGCCTCACTCTGTAACTTGGGGTTTAAAACCCCCTCCCTTGCCTCACTCTGTAACGTGGGGTTTAAAACCCCCTCCCTTGTCTCACTCTGTAACTTGGGGTTTAAAACCCCCTCCCAGCTCGGTTGCCACGGAGCCAGCTTGGTTGCCACGGAGCCAGCTTGGTTGCCTCGGAGCCAGCTCGGTTGCCACGGAGCCATCTCGGTTGCCACGGAGCCAACTCGGTTGCCACGGAGCCAACTTGGTTGCCATGGAGCCAACCGGGTTGCTGGTATTAATGGCCAACCTGCTAGAAAGAGAGGGGAGGTGATTGGCCAGCCCGAGATAGCAATAGAATGACAAACTTAAAGCAATAGTGCAAAGGACAGTAGCAGAGTAGTGCGAGAGGAATCTGGATAAGAGCTCTAAGGGATGACTGGTGAGCGGCATTCAAAGGGAAGGCAAAGAGCGAACCTCCTCTGACTGATGAAGGACTCCCCTGGAGATGCGCAACCCCGAACGCTCTCCCCATTTCTGTTGCAAACTCTGCTGCTCCCTGCTAGCACCACGTGAGCTGGAAGGGAGAATGAAGGTGTGTGGGGAGGGGAGGAAAGCGGGGGAATCGAGAAGAGGAGTGAGAGCAGGAGGGGAGAAGGAGAGTGGGGAGGGGAAGGGGAGGAGAGCAGAGGAGTGAGTGCAAGAGGGAGCGAGCGGTGGCAACGAAGGAAGACCGGCAGGCAGCAGATTACCAGATTGGAAGAAAGCAGAAAGAGTTGAAGCATGCCGTGGTGCCGCCAGATCGCATGCCGTGGTGCCGTCAGATCGCATGCCGTGGTGCCGTCAGATCGCATGCCGTGGTGCCGCCAGATCGCATGCCGTGGTGCCGTCAGATCGCATGCCGTGGTGCCGCCAGATCGCATGCCGTGGTGCCGTCAGATCGCATGCCGTGGTGCCGCCAGATCGCATGCCGTGGTGCCGCCAGATCGCATGCCGTGGTGCCGTCAGATCGCATGCCGTGGTGCCGTCAGATCGCATGCCGTGGTGCCGCCAGATCGCATGCCGTGGTGCCGTCAGATCGCATGCCGTGGTGCCGCCAGATCGCATGCCGTGGTGCCGTCAGATCGCATGCCGTGGTGCCGTCAGATCGCATGCCGTGGTGCCGCCAGATCGCATGCCGTGGTGCCGTCAGATCGCATGCCGTGGTGCCGCCAGATCGCATGCCGTGGTGCCGTCAGATCGCATGCCGTGGTGCCGCCAGATCGCATGCCGTGGTGCCGTCAGATCGCATGCCGTGGTGCCGCCAGATCGCATGCCGTGGTGCCGTCAGATCGCATGCCGTGGTGCCGCCAGATCGCATGCCGTGGTGCTGCCAGATCGCATGCCGTGGTGCCGCCAGATCCCATGCCGTGGTGCCGTCAGATCGCATGCCGTGGTGCCGTCAGATCGCATGCCGTGGTGCCGTCAGATCGCATGCCGTGGTGCCGTCAGATCGCATGCCGTGGTGCCGTCAGATCGCATGCCGTGGTGCCGTCAGATCGCATGCCGTGGTGCCGCCAGATCGCATGCCGTGGTGCCGTCAGATCGCATGCCGTGGTGCCGCCAGATCGCATGCCGTGGTGCCGTCAGATCGCATGCCGTGGTGCCGTCAGATCGCATGCCGTGGTGCCGCCAGATCGCATGCCGTGGTGCCGTCAGATCGCATGCCGTGGTGCCGCCAGATCGCATGCCGTGGTGCCGTCAGATCGCATGCCGTGGTGCCGCCAGATCGCATGCCGTGGTGCCGTCAGATCGCATGCCGTGGTGCCGCCAGATCGCATGCCGTGGTGCCGTCAGAGCGCATGCCGTGGTGCCGCCAGATTGCATGCCGTGGTGCTGCCAGATCGCATGCCGTGGTGCCGCCAGATCCCATGCCGTGGTGCCGCCAGATCGCATGCCGTGGTGCCGCCAGATCGCACCAAGCAAGCTGTCGGGGAGAAGCAGAAGGGGAGAGGGAGGGGGGGGGGTGCTCCCTCCCCCACCCCTGCAGGGCTGCTCCCTCCCCCATCCCTGCAGGGCTGCTCCCTCCCCCGCCCCTGCAGGGCTGCTCCCTCCCCCATCCCTGCAAGGCTGCTCCCTCCCCCGCCCCTGCAAGGCTGCTCCCTCCCCCGCCCCTGCAGGGCTGCTCCCTCCCCCGCCCTGCAGGGCTGCTCCCTCCCCCGCCCCTGCAGGGCTGCTCCCTCCCCCGCCCCTGCAGGGCTGCTCCCTCCCCCGTCCCTGCAAGGCTGCTCCCTCCCCCGCCCCTGCTGTACTGCTCCCTCCATCGCCCCTGCCATACTGCTCCCTCCCCCGCCCCTGCGCTGATACTCACTTGCAGGCCCCTCCTCTGCACAGCCACAAGGGGAGGGGCGGGGGGGTTGGTGGTGTTGACCCCCGCCCCCTCCCCACCACCTGCAACGGGCACACTCACTTCTAGTCAGTAACCGGTGGTGGTAAGGTGAGGCAATGACAGCAGTGAAACAACCATAGGCAAGAAGGAAAGATGAGACGAAAACAACAAGGCATTCATCGGAGGAGGGGAAAAGAGGAGGGCAGGGTTAACCAAGAGGAGGCGGGTTAAAAGGAGGGCAGACGAATGGGGCAAAACAAGGAGGGGCGCCAGTGAAGCAGCTGCCTACCAGCCACAGACCAAAGGGGGATCTGCAAAGGGGTTCAGTCGTACAGGCTCTAGGGGTACCTGCAAGGAGATACCTCGACCTTGGGGCTACCTGAGAAAACAAAAACCTGGGGGGTTACCTGAGTGGTCTGTGGCTGGTCCGATGCTACTATCAGAGGCGCGAAATAGTGAGGAGAGCGGGGGGAGCGGGCTGGGAGGGAGAAAATGGAGCCACAAGGTAAGTGTGTGTGGTGTGGGGTGAGGGGGAAAGCGAGGGGGGAGGAGGGGCGTTTGTTGGGGGAGGAGAGAGGGTGAGGGTGAGGAGAGAGGGCGAGGGTGAGGAGAGAGGGCGAGGGTGAGGAGAGAGGGCGAGGGTGAGGAGAGAGGGCGAGGGTGAGGAGAGAGGGCGAGGGTGAGGAGAGAGGGCGAGGGTGAGGAGAGAGGGCGAGGGTGAGGAGAGAGGGCGAGGGTGAGGAGAGAGGGCGAGGGTGAGGAGAGAGGGCGAGGGTGAGGAGAGAGGGCGAGGGTGAGGAGAGAGGGCGAGGGTGAGGAGAGAGGGCGAGGGTGAGGAGGGGTACTTATCTGGTTGTGGCGGAAGGCAGCAGCAGTGTGTGCCGCCTCGCCTCGCCACATCCCATCCCTCCTTACCGTCCTCCCTTCCAACCAACCTTGCCTCCTTCCAGCCCTCCTTGCCTCCGTCCCACATCCGTCCCCCCCATCCCACCTCCACTTCCCTCCAAGCCGCCACAAGCCGCCACGAGCCACCACAAGCCACCACAAGCCGCCACGAGCCGCCACAAGCCGCCACGAGCCGCCACGAGCCGCCACAAGCGCCACAAGCCACCACAAGCGCACACAGCACGACACACACATACCGGGTTAGCATCGGGGGGAATGAAGGTGAGGATTCGAGCAGAGAAACCGACTCGAGACTCTCAATGTGCGGTCCTACGCGCCCCCCTGCAGCTCGCCCCAACCACTTACCTCCTCTGCTGCTGCTGCTCGTCGCCACAGCTGGCACCCCCTCCACCACTCCAGCGTGCTTCCTCCCTCCTCTCCAGGGCGTGGCGTCCACACAAGCACAGAGCACAAGGCGAGGAAGATTCCGTTTTAGGATCAGGCGGAAAGGGCGCGGACGCGAGCAGAAAGAGCAAGACTCGAGACGCCCTATAGGCGGTCCTACGTGCCCCCCTTACAACTCGCCCCAACCACTTACCTCCTCTGCTGCTGCTGCTGCTGCCGCAATAAGCCAGGGCTGCCAGCCTCCACTGCTGCCATCCCCCCTGCCCCCGCCATCACTCCATCACTCCACCTCGCCTCCTCCCTCCTCTCACACGCGTGTAGCTCGACCTCCCTTCCCCCCCTCCTCGCCGTATTGACGCCAGCAGAAGCAGCCGCACACACACACACACACACACACACACACACACACACACACACACACACACACACACACAGCCACAGGCACACGGAAAGAATCGTGTTAGGACCAGGCAAAAGGGGCGAGGACGCAAGCACAGGGAGCAAGACTCGAGACGCTCTATAGGCGGTCCTACGCGCCCCCCCACAGCGCAGCCCCTCGCACGTACCAGTCGCCGCGGGCAACGGTGGCAGCCGCGGGATGGACGCGCTCGGGATAGGCGTCCAATCGACTCGGGCGCAGCTCCCGCTGCTCGCGCGCCCCGCCGCATCGACGCGCGCGCACTGTCGCATCGTCAAGTTGACGCGCGCACACCGTCGAAGCAATCGCAGTCCCCCATGCGAATCTCTCTCGCTGGTCGCGCACACGATCGGAGTGATGCGTGCGTGCGAATCCAAGGTCCGCCCACGGACTCGCAGCAGCTCGCCGTGCTCCGCAGTGGCCACGGGTCGCTGCAGACGCCATATTCAGAAGCTCGCGTGGCGCCGGGTATCGTTAGTCGCTCGCATTTGAACGAGGGATTCGTGTGTGACAATAGCGAGACTCGGAAATGGGGGGAAATTACACAATCCGCAGAGCGACTAAATTAGAGTAAATCGTTGCGACAAAATCGGCGAAATTGGATTGCCAAAATTCGACTGGCGAAAGTTGGCGAGAGTGGAGACGAACCTTCTCGAGCAGTCGCCCAGAATTGGTTCGCCCCTCCACGTGTCGGCATCGCAAACTCCTCGCACACCGCAAACAGTCGCACACAGCACCAAGTCGCAAACCGCGGCAGGTCGCACAACGCAGCTGGGAAGTTGGCTTTGCCTCAAAGGCCTCCACCAGGCACAAGCAGCACCGAGCAGCACTGAGCAGCACCGAGCAGCACTGAGCAGCACCGAGCAGCACCGAGCAACAGCAGTAACACAGAGAGACACAAGCAGGAGAGGGGAGAGCACGTCAGTCCCAGCAGTGGCAGAGGTGACAGAAAGCAGCACGAAACCGACTACACGCTATGGCCTACTCATCCCCCCTCTAACTCCTCGCCGCCACTTACCGACGCAAATCCACTGGGGAGACGACACCTTTTAGTCGTCTCCGGAGAAGAGTGCACGTGTCCGAAGGCATCAGCGTCCAAGCCAGCGGGATCAGCAGGTCCACGGCCGCGAAGGGCCGGGCAGCAGCCGTATGCAGCCACATCCAGACGCGTTGACTCCCTGACGGTTACATGCTCACCCGAGGAAAAAACGGAAACAGGCACAGGATAGCGAGTGCGTTAGTGGCAGCACGAGAGACGACTGAAGCCGCACGAAATGGATGGTGACACGCTATGCGGCGGACGCCTACTCGCCCCCCAAGAATCGTTTTCCAACCACTTACTGAAGCGATTCTCGAGAGGATCAGCAGCGGCGGAACGATCGGAAGCGGCAGAACGCTCCTCTTTCCGCGATATTCCGACCACGACATGTGAAGCGACGCCACGCCCGTCACGGCGATAGCTGCGACGCACGCGACCATTGCGACGGACGTGGTGACTGGGAAGCCATGGCGAAGCCGCGCATGAATCTGAAAGCCGTCGGAAAAATAGGAAGAGAAACGATTAAGACCAAAAGCGGAACGACAATTAGCACAGAAGCTGAAAAAGGGGGTGAGGGAAACGCGTAGGATTGTGACGGTTTTCGTTAACTTCCTACGGAATCGTGACGATTTTCGTTGACTCGTGACGTCACGCGCGACGGTCGGAGCGAACCGCCCTGCGCTCCTCGCCAGAGTCATCCTCCGAGCCTGCCCACGTGCATGCGGGCTCCGACGCGAAGATCGTTCGTCGCCACGCGAACGGTTCATGGCGGCGCCAGAGTCATCCTCCGAGCCTGCCCACGTGCATGCGGGCTCCGACGCGAAGATCGTTCGTCGCCACGTGAACGGTTCTCGACGGATAACCGCCGTTGAAGCGAAAGGGTCCGGCACGAACGACGCTGGCGATATCCGCTCAGCGACTCGTTGCGAGCAGCGACGGCGTCTCAGACCCTCGTCGCCGATTTGACGCCGTGTCTCGTGCGTCTAGTGTTGAGACTACCGAGCAAGGAAGGGAGAGCGTGGGAGGAACAACCGCGGACGGAAGACTAAGGCGAGGTATGGCTTCCGCCACTAGAAAAACAGATTGAACGAGGAACGCGAGAGGCTAAGCTTGGCGTTTGACTTGGAAAGAGGAACTGGAATGGGCGCTTGAGGGAGCACGCGGTGGGCGAGGCTGGATGAGCGAGGTTGGGTGCGTGAGCTGGTGGGAGCGATCCCAACATTGCCAACGCTGCCCAAAATCCCAGCGACCACTTTTTCCCAGAGCCAACCTTGACTCCGCTGCTTGGGTGGTTTCCCGCTGCGGAGTGCAAAAAGTGAAACGCGAGGCGACCAAGACGAGCCGCTTAGTTTTGGGTTTGACGGAAAAGGCTCGGAAGTACGCGGCAAATTAACTTGAACGGCTTAGTAACCGCTGAAAAACGAAATACGAGCCTTTCTGAGAGGTTTGACATGGGCTTCAGGAGTTCCGGTGAATTGAATCAGGACACGGAATTGAATTGCTTAGGTGAATGCGATTCGAAGCGGCGGACGAACCTACTACTGGGGTCAATGCAACTCGAAATAGCGGCGTTGGTTTTGTGTCGGAGCGGAGTGACATACGAAAGAGATACTTCCGGAGGGAAATATAGGGCTGTGGGAGAAGGGCGGCGTACACCATACACTATCCTTTGATTCGCTCTGGAAAGCTAGTTGACTAGCGGCAAAATATATATTGTTACCAGGTAAATGTTCAACGTGTAAACGTCCATGTGTACTTATTGCTAGAATAAGATAATAATTCCTAGGAAGAGAAACCTAGAACATATACCTGTTGGGTTGTACTCACTAGAAGCACACACCTAGTCTAGCTTATAACTTCTACATAGAACATATGTATATGTTGACACACCCCCTAGGCTAGGTAAGGGGTGGAGCTAAGCAAGAAGCACACAGCTCAGGGTGGCACTACTAGTCCAACCACTGAGGCAGGGGTCCGGAGACCAGTCAGCAAGAGTACAAACAAGACTAAAGCAAGCTAGGGCGGCACTACTAGTCCAGCCACTAGAGGTAAGGCCACAAGGCCAGTCAGACAGATATAAATAGTAGAGAGTACACAATCAGGGTCCTAACAAGTGAGAAGTGACAGGAACAAGACCAAGCTGGATACAGTGCCGCTGATGATCTTTAGGCACAAGCGCCGTAGTAAAGATATCAGCAGTGTTGGCACCGGAGGCCAAGTGAACTACGCGGGCATGGCGACGCTGTTGTAGCTCACGCAGGAGGAAGTACCGCAGCTGGATATGCTTCGCTCTGCCCTCAAGCCGAGGCTCCTGACACAGGAGAATCATGGCCCTGTTGTCAGCGTACAGGACCGGGGCAGAGCTAGGCCGCTCACCTAAGTCTGTGAGAAAGAAGGTAAGCCAGCGGAGCTCCTGTGCTGCCATGGCACCGGCGTAGATCTCAGCCTCACAGCTAGACTGAGCAACAGACGACGAGCGAGTGGGTCTCCAAGAGATAGCACCTGAACCAAAACTAAAACAGTAGCCCTGAGATGACCTGAGAGTCTCTGAGTCGTCTGCCCAAGAAGCATCTGTGTGCCCAGTGAGGACCACTGGCCTGCGTCCTCCTAGCACTAACCCCATGCCCGATGTACTCGCAAGATAACGAAAAACCCTCTTAGCGGCAGAACAGTGCTGAGGTTGGTGTCTGCCTGTAGCCACAAAGCGAGCCAAGATGCTGAGAGGGTATGTCAGATCTGGGCGAGTGCAAGTCATCAGGTACATGAGGCAACCCACCAGCTCTGCGTAGGGGCCACTGGGCTCTACTGGCTCCTGAGGAACGAGAGAGAGAGGCCATGGTCTACAGGTAGAGGTGTGGGCTGTGCGGAGGAGAACTGAAGACCGAACCTCTGAAGGACCTGACGCACGAATTGTGACTGTGTCAGAGTGATGGTGCGTGCTGCTCTGTCCCTAGAGATCTGCTGGCCAAGATAGCAACGCAGCTCTCCAAGGTCAGTGCAGGTGTGTCTCTTCAGCAGCTCGGCCTTCACGGAGGCCAGTGCGTCCCTGTCAGCAGTAGCGAAGACCAGGTCCTTTACGTAGACAAGGATGTAGAATGGAGTCTAGCCGGAACGCACAAACAGCGAGGGGTCAGCAGAGGACGGAAAGAACTGCAGGTCTGCTAACGTGGCCCGCAGCGTGTCGTGCCACTCGCGGGGAGCCTGACGCAGGCCGTAGACCGGGCACGTGAGAAGCCACTGGGTCCCAGGAGGGAATGTACCAGTGAAGCCCTGTGGTCGGCGCAGGTAGACCTGCTCGTGTAGGCTGCCCTGAAGAAAGGCAGTAGAGAAGTCGAGGGAGTGAAGCTCGTAGTCGCGCTGTGCTGCTACGTGTAGCAGCGCCCGAAGAGTGGTCATCTTCGGGGTCGGGGCGAAGGTCTGGAAGAAGTCAACCCCCTCGCGCTAACTGAAGCCTCTGGCCACGTAGCGCACCTTGAAGACAGGCGGCTCTCCAGGGGGGCGCTTCACCTTGAAGAGCCACCTGGCAGGGTCAGAGACCAGAGCGGTGGCGTAGTCAAGGCGGCGGGTAGAGGCAAAGTCAGCGACAGCAGCGACAAGCACGTCAAGGCGCGAGACACGAACAGAAGGGTCGGTAACAAGAGAGGCAAGAACCCGAGAGACAAGGGGACAAGCGGCGCGGAGGTAGTCAGACAACGGAGGGGGTGGAACAGCAAGCGACGAGGGAGGAGGGGACGAGAGGAGGGGAGGACGAGACGAGTGGGAACGGAGCAACATAGGGTGGGAGCGCAGGACAGGAGAGACAGGACGAGCATGGGAGGGACGACGAGACCAAACGTGGGACGGAGGTGTAGGGTCAGGAGACAGCGGAGGGGACACAGGAGGGGAACGACGAGGAGGACGGGCCGGAGACGAGTCCGGCGGCGGGAACACAGGACCGTAAACAGGAAAGCCAGGAGGCGGTGGGGGAGACACCGGCAAGCGGTCAGGGGAGGGAAGGCCGAGCAGGCGGAGAGCGGAGACCGGCGGCAACGGCTGCTGCGGCTTCTGCGACTGCTGGGCCGGAACCCTCAGACTGGCAGGACGACTGCCGGCAGAACACTCAACAGCAGCACCCCCAAAACCAACACCCCCAGAGCGAGAACCCCCCCCAACACCAGCGGCACCCCCAGGGGCCGCAGGACGAACACCCTCCTCAACGCCAGCACCCCCAGAGGCCAAGCGCGCCGGCAGCAGCGGCGGCGACGGAGGCGGTGGCTGCGACAGTGGGGACGGAGATACCGGGGGAGGGGGACGCGGCAAGGACGGGCCGGGGGTGCCACCAGAGTCGGCAGACTCCTCAACGGGGACAACCGATGGGAGGGGAGTGACATGAGAGACACCAGACGGAGCAGGACGAGGCGGGAGAGGAGCAGGGGCTACCGGGGTGGAGGGAGCAAGGAACAGGGGCGGGGCAACCAGGAGACCTCGGTAAGGGAAGCGGCGGTAGAAGGAGACAGACTCGTCAAAGGTGACGTCACGAGAGTGGAGGAAGCGGTGAGACGGCGGGTGGTGGAAAAGCCAGTCAGACGAGTCAAGGGGGAAACCGAGGAAGACACAGGGGACAGTGCGGGCAGTGAGCTTGTCCGTGCCAGAGGTACGAACGTGAGCAAGGCAGCCCCAGACGTGGAACGCAGACGCGTCACCGGGGGACCCGGTCCAAAGGAGGGTCGGCGAAACCTGCGGCCGCTGGGAGCGTGGCCACAAGTTAAGCTGGTGAGCAGCGTACCGAACAACGAACGGCCGCAGAAACTGGGGGGCATCGGCATGAATCATGGAGGTACGAGCAACCTCCATGACAAGGCCGATGCGGCGCTCAGCAACCCCATTCTGATGTGGCGAGTCTGGCAAGGTGTACGACTGGGTGATGCCCTCCGCACGACAGAACTGTCCAAGCCGACCAGAGGCGAACTCGCCGCCACGGTCAGAGTGGAGACACAACACAGGGAGACCGCGGTGAAGACGCGCAGCCACAACCCACGGGAGAAGAACGTCGAGCACGTTGGCCTTCCGCTCCAGGGGAAACACCGTGGTGTAGCGCGTATAGTCGTCGACGAGCACAAGGAAGTAGCGCTCACCACTCGGTCCGGGGACGGGAGCAGGGCCCCAGATGTCCAGGTGCAGGGTCTAAAGGGGGGCAGTAGCAGGGTGACCTAAGCGGTGGTGCCACATAAGGGACGGGTGAGTGAGGGACCGACACGAGCAAGCTGCAGTAACCTGGGAGGATGCACCAACCGGGGGGGAAGCGGTGTCTAGGGTGAACAGACCGGACACCGGGTCCCGGGGGAACGTCGCAAGGGGGGAACCTGAGACAGCCTCAGAACAGACAGCGAACCGCTCGTGCCCGGGGAACGTAGTGGTGACGCCGAGGTCCTGGAGACAGCCGACACCAACAAGGTTCCTCGAGAACAAGGGAACGTGGAGGGCTGTAAGGGAGCCCGAGGGAACTGCTGGACAGGGAAGGGAAGTGGAGCTGCGAGTGATGACAGGACCCGCAGAGGGGTCAGCGAGAGAGACGATAGCAGGCACAGAAAGTGGCGTGAACGTAGAACGGTCGCGGAAGAAGCAGGCAGAAGCACCGGAGTCGAGAGTGAAGGACAGCGAAGCAGTGGCAGAGGCCGGGAACGGAGCCGGTGCAGAGACTAGGCTAGGCAAACTAGGCAGCCCTACGCCTGATGCAGCAAGGGAGGCTAAACTACACAAGGGTGCAACACCTAAACTAGAGTACACAAGGTAATATGATCCAACAACACTAGAAGCATCAGAATACAAGGCATGCAAAGCAGCACCTATCTGATCCATGTCTAACTCAAAGATCGGCATGCCCTGGCAGAGCAGGCAATGCCAGTCGAGGAGGTCCGGGGCCGGGCCAAAGCGGCGACGAAAGAGATCGTCGAGGCGGCAGAAACGGCAGGCGGTCGGGTGCGGGCGACGGCACAGAGTGCCGCGAAGAGGCCTGGGCTGAAGCTGGTACTGGCAGGTCACAGCACCAGAGCCGCCGGTAGACGCCGAGTTGCGCGGGCCACCATTACGGCCACTACCGCCAGAGGTGCCGGGCCAACCAGGCGGGAGACGGGCCCACGGCTGCGGCGGCTGCTGCTGGGATGGCGGCTACTGCTGGGGCTGCTCTTGCTGCGGAGGGGACTGTATCTGCTCCTGCCCACCGGTGGTAGTCCTCTCAGGCGGACTACCGTCACCACCACCACTCCCACCACCCCCAGCGCCACCACCCCGACCTCCCTGGCGGCCACGGCCACCGCGACGCGAGCGCTGCTGCGGGTGGACCGTAGCAGCAGTCTCGGTAAGGGGGGTCGTAGAGGCGACCGCAGCCGAAACGTTAGTAAACGTGCACTGGGAGGGGGCACAGCCGTAAAAGATAGAGACTGCCGGCGCACCGCTCGACTGAGCGATAGTGCGCTGGCGAGTCTTGATCTCGGTGAGGGTGTCGACAAAGGCGGTCAGAGTGAGGTCACCTGGGTGCTGGCTAAGGAAGTGGTCGCGAGCACTAGCTAGGCGATCCGGGAGGCGCATGGCGATAAAATAGAGCGTCATGTAGAAGGGGGGGGGGGAGCGCAGTGAGCTGGGCAGGAGTGCTGGCAGTGCGATAGCGGGTCTCTAGGGCACGCAAGCGAGTGGCAAATTCTGCGACAGTAGGGAAGGCAGCAAGGTCTGGGAACAGCATCGGGAAGAGCAAGTGGCCGGCCGAAGCGGATGCAGGTGTGGAATAGCGAGCAATAACGGCGTCTAAATAAGCTTTGGCCGTATCAATCGTAGCAAAACGCGAGCGCTTAGATACCGGGAGGGGGTAACTAATAGTAGCCTGAGCTACTGCATCGCGGGAGTCCCAGACCGCACAGGCAAGCGCAGCAGTAGAGAAGGCCTCACGGTCATCAGAGGAGGGATCAGCAGGGAGGGGAGCGGGGGCAGGGGGGCGGGGGAGCAGGCCATCGACATGGACAACCAAAGAGTGGCCATCCTGGCGCTGACCTGTAAGGTGGCGGCAGAGTTCGGAGAGCCAGGCGGCGAAGTCAACCGCGTGGCCCTCAGCGTCCAGTCGGAGCATGAAGTCAGCCATCGTGCAGGGTTAGCGACACAGCTCCACAGCGACACAGCGCCGCGGGGACACGGCTGCAGCACTCTCCAGCAGGGCGGCCGCGAGGCGCCGCAGGGCGGACGAGCAGAGGAGACAGGGCCCGAGGTGGCACGGCAGGCCGAACAGGGAGGAGGAGGGGCCGGGCGGGCAGTAGGAGGGGCCAGGCTGGTGCTGAAAGTCGAAGAGGCGCAGCGGGGCCGGGCGGGCGCTAGGAGCCTGGCGGGCGCGAAAGGGCCGGGCGGCACTAGGAAGGGGCCGGGCCAGCGCTAGGAGGGGCCGGGCGGCGCTAGGAGGGGCCGGGCGGCACTAGGAAGGGGGCCGGGCCAGCTAGGAGGGGCCGGCACGCGCAACAGGTCGGGCGGGCGCGGTGGGGCCCAACAGGGCGCTAGAGGGCCAGGCGAGCGCGGTGGGGCCAGGCGGTCTAGGAAGGTAGGGGAGGGGCGAGAGGCTAGGGCGCGGGCGGAAGCGGGCGGGTGAACCTAACCTACTCGATATCATGTTAGAATAAGATGATAATTACTAGGAAGAGAAACCTAGAACATATACCTGTTGGGTTGTACTCACTAGAAGCACACACCTAGTCTAGCCTATTTCTTCTACATAGAACATATGTATAAGTTGACATTTATATCGAAATCTCCACTTTTTCTCAAATGTACACATAGCTTTGTTCAATTTATATACCGATATTGTACCTGCAGCACAATGGCATCACCATGACAGACTTTTTGATGGGTTATGGTGCAAAGGAAAAGACACCACATATTCGAAGTTGTTTGTCAATGAGATATACAGTACAGTAGTCATGCATAATGCATTGTGTCCTTTTGAAGCTGTACAAGTTATCCTATGTACCATATAGAATTTGCATATGTGCATGTGCTAATGCACGTTGACTAGCTGTCTGTATATACAAGCTCCCTCCATGCTACATCTCCCCATCACAACAGTCTCATCAATGCACCTTCAACCGTAACGCCTGGACCAAACCCTAGCGCCACTCCCCATTGAGGCTCTGACCGCTTATTTTTCCTCCGAATCTCATCCAACACAAACAGCACAGACCCGCTTGACATGTTCCCATACTGCCGCAATACCTCCCTGCAAAGAAAGCACAACGTACAGACACTCACCTCTTTTCTTGTCTCATAAACTAACATCAACAAAGAGATACAAATAACAGTGCATTTCACCCACCTGCTGGCCCTGAGAGCACTCTTCTTCAGCCCCAGCTGACGCTGTAACCCATCCAAAATCGCCCGCCCACCCGGGTGCACGGCCCAGAAGCTCTCAGCGAACCCCACGCCAGCCTGCCCCAGCAGGTTCTCACTAAACTCCTTGACCGGGCCCGGCAGCAGCAGCGGCACCTCCCTCCTGAGGTGCACCAGCAGCCCCGCCTCGGTCAGGTCCCCTGCGATGTGGCGCGTGGTGTCAGGCAGAAAGAACTCCGCCACGCGCACGATCTCAAAGATGGCCGTCTCGTGGGGGCGAGGGGGCGCAGGGCTTGGGGAGGGAGGCAGGGAGGAGGGGGCTGCTGCTGGTGGCTGCTGTGGGAGTTGTGAGGGAGTCTGAGGGGTGTGCTCTGTGGCGCTGCCTGCTTGCAGACCCTGATGGCCTGCGGTGCGGGGGGCGTGTGAGGCCTGTGGGGCGTGGGAGCGGGGGTTGGCCCCCACCACCATGGCAGCAGCCCCGTCGCCGAAGATGGCGGCACACACGAGGCTGTCCGGGAGCGACTCGTGTGGTGCCTGGGGGAGGGGGGGGAAGAGAGGAGAGGGAGAAAGAGTGAAGGGAGATGGGGGGGTGATAATGCAGCGAGATGAAGAAGTGGATATCAGAGGGGGCTGTTAAACCAACACGAGCTGCACCTGGAAGATGAGGCTGTTGAGCTCGGAGCACACGAGCAGCACGCGCGCGCCCTCGTCCACATTGTTCTCCGCCAGGTCCTTAGCCACACGCAGCGCCGTGACCCCCGCGTAGCACCCCAGCATCTGCAGCAGCACGCGCTGCGTGCCGCGCCCCAGCCCCAGCGCGCCCACGAGCTGCACATCCAGCCCGGGCAGGTGCACGCCGCTCACCGTCACCGCCACCAGGTGGGTTATCTCCGCCCTCTCCCCGCCCCACTCGGCCAGCGCGTGCTCGCACGCGGCGGCGGCGAGGCGCACGCCCTCAGTGCGCAGGATGGCCTGGCGCGTGGCCAGGGACGGCGCGCCGAACTGGTTGAGGGATGGGTTGGCGGCGACGGTATCCCAGGAGAGCACCATATGGCGCTTGTCTATACCCGTGTGGTAGCCTGGGGGGGGGAGGGGGAAGGGGAAAGAGGGGGGGGGGGGGAAGAGAGAAGGGAGCAGGGGAAAGCGGCAGCGGAAAGGGGCGCGCAGGCAACTGGCTGAAAGAGGGGCTGGCGGCGCGTGGCGCCTGTCTCTGCCCGCGTGGTAGCCTCGGCGGGGGAGGGGGAGGTGGATGGGGAAGAAGAGAAGAGAAGTGTCATTTCCGCCGTAAGAGATAGAAAGGATGCAGTGATAGGTTTGGAATATGCTAGAAGAATTTCTGAGGCATGGTTTCTGCTCCTGTGGATAAACCACACAGCTTTCCTTGAGCTTTCCTTGGGTGCACACAGCCACCCTCCCTTAGCACAGCACTCACAGATGCGTTCGAACTTGGCCTGCGTGTCCTTGTCATAGCAGTTGATACGCTGCAGGTACTCCTTGGCGAACTGCCCCTGCGGGCGAACGATGTCCGGATTCGCCGTACCGATGCCGAGCACACACGCCACGGGCTTGCCGGGCTTTAAGGGGTTCATTCGAGGGAGCACCGTGGGCTGGTGCGCCACAGTTGCTGCAGTCACGGGCCGTGACTTGGACTCGTTACAAGCACACTCGGTAGTGGCTCTGGAGTGATGGGCGCATGCGTAGGGATGAACAAAACCGTTCTTCACCCCTGCAGTTCCATTCTCCACCGCTGTAGCTCCGTTCACAGGCCACTTGGCCCAACTCCCCTCCTCCGCACCACGCCCCCCTCTCCCCTCCTCACGCTCCTCCTCACCCACCCCCATCCTCTCCAATCCTACCACCACATCCCCCACCCCGCCCCCCTGCTGCTCAACGCCACCGCCAATGCCCGCACCGCCAACGCGACCATCAAAGGGCGATGGCGTGCAGCTAGGGCGGGCGGCAGCGAGCCCACTCGCGCCGCTCAGCGGCTCTGCTGGCAGCCTGACCCCGCTCAAGCTGCTGCCCCACGGCTTGCGCAGACCGGCGGACGAAACGCCGCTGCCTCCGCCAGTGGCGCCTCCACCAGTGGCGCCTTCGCACCTTGTCGAAGCCGGACTGGTCGCTGCACGCCCCTCGCTGTCTGGCAGCACTACGAAGCAGCCGTCGGACCCCATGGGCGGCGAACGACAGGGATGACGGTGGGGAGGGAAGAGTGCTGGAAGAGTGGGCCGGGGCTGCAGCAGAGGGCTGCGGGGCAGAGGGCTGCGGGGTGGGAGTGGAAGTCGCTATGCCAGGAAGTGGAGGAGAATGAAGAGGGGCCGTGGAGGGGCGTGGAGTTGCGGCGACAAGAGGCGGGGAGAAAGAAAGGCGCGCGCAGGGGTGGAGCGAGGTGCGAGGAGTGGAGTGGAGAAGTATATGGCTGACGAGGGGAGAATGTGGAGCGAGGGTTGCGACGGCGACGGCTTCTGCTGCAGCTGCTACTGCCTGTCGTACCAATCAATCGCGATATCTCCAGATTATATACCCTCATGGCCCCTGCTGGCCCCTGCTGGCGCCGCTTTCGTGGCTCGCCGTACGGCCATGGGAAGCTTGGCGCCAGCACCAGCACGGGCTGCGAGGCGAGGCACGAGGTACGGAACGGGTCGCATGCACGGGGCGCGCCGAATTAGAAGATTAACGCTCGGAGGCCCAAGGCTGTTGTCAATCGACTCCCCCGAGTCTAGAGTTCTGGCAAGGGGGGGCTTCCAGCCACACCGCCGAGCCCTCCGCGCCGAGTGCGGTGCGGTGCGCAACGAGAAGGGCGGCAGATTGGCCGTTTCTTGCGGCGGACAGAATCGCGCGTCGGAGATTCTGCGACCTTGCATGCGGTGCTGTTTGGGATCCGTCGCACGGCGGCAGCGAGCGAGCGTTTCGACGGCGGTTAGGCGCTGAGGTGGCGACGTCGCAGAAGCGGAAACGGCCGCGGAGGCTGGGAGGGTTGCTGGGTGCATCGTGTATGTGCGCATGGTGGGAGACGGCGGCACGAGACCGCATCGGAGAGAATTCCGATCCCGCACAACATACGTAAGTAATAAACGAATGGGTCTAATCAGCGCCATGGACGAGTCACGACTCACGAGATGGCTCCGATGCATCGGCATCGGCGTCGGCATCGGCATCGGCATCGGCATCGGCATCGCCATCGCCATCGCCATCGCCATCGCCATCGCCATCGGCATCGCCATCGCCATCGCCATCGTGTTTTGAGGTGTGTTTTGAGTCGCGACTCACTCAAAATGCACCTCAAAACTAGACTCCGACGCATCGCCATCGTGGGTGCGTGCATGCAAGTCGCGATTCCAGAAGCCCGCTGAATGCGCATAGGCGGCTGGTCGTTGGAAAGGGAGCGAAGCACACGTGGCAGGGAAGCCATGTGATTATACGACGGCCGTGCATGGCGATAGTATGGCTGGAGGGGCGATTAGTCTAATAATTTGGTGAGCCGAGATTTTGGGAAACTTTTGTACGCGATTGAGGCCTACATTAGAAAATACACGAATTCTGCTTCTAAACTTACGGATATTTGAAGTTCTGGGGTAACTGTACTTGCATACGGTTTTTTCCAGCCGAATTCAAGACAGACTCGAAACGACACAATCGGGGCGACAGGTTTGAGGGCGAGTGAGGTTCATTTTCCCCAGCACATACGGGGGTATTCAATTCAAGTACCCTGTCATTGCTCCTCCATCCCCAAGATTCGAAGTCGCTTTCTTCCGCTTACTTGATAAGGACGTCACACTCCATACCTGCTGTATTATTCCGTGATTGGAGGAGCTCCCAACAACCGGAGTTCCCTCAGACAGCCGTTGGTCGTCCTAACACGCACTTTCCACAGACCGCCGCCGTTTCCTTCCTCCAGCACGGTCGTTGCGTGTTTCTACCAATCAAAGGCGTCGCCGTCGCCATGCTTCCGGTCGCTCTTCGCGGCGCTCGCCGGCTGACGTCATGTCCCGTCAGCAGCGTCTACGCGCGAGGCTTCGCGGCGTCGCAGAATAGTCTGCAGAGCAGTGCGTTCTCCTACTCGCACCCTTTAGTAGTATGCGAACCCTAGTATCAGTTTCTTTTGTAGTTAACCGTCAGAGCACTGCGTTGCTAACCCTAATCGCCTCGTATGCGTCGTCCTTGCTACAACAAGATCGAGCTTATATCGAGTCTTCAGGCGGAGACTGATTGTAACGAGGTGATTCTATCGGTCGTGCGATGTGATCTGGGGAGGCGTGTAGCTCTCCTTCACCTCCCGCTGGTCTGATGATAACCACGTTATGATCAAGAGAGCCACCCCTGACACGGTTTAGACAATCAACGGCATCCGTGATGCGAGATCTTCGTGATGCGCTAGCAGACGCCGGATGCACCCCTTTATCTAAAATAATATGCCATGATCTTTGCTGTCATTGCAGTCATTCCAGTCAATGCAGGCACTGCAGTCACTGCAGTCATTGCAGTCACTGCAGTCATTGCAGTCACTGCAGGCACTGCAGGCACTGCAGTCATTGCAGGCACTGCAGTCACTGCTCGCAGCTCTACCTAACCATGATCCATTCCTGATCAATTCCCTTCATGCACATAACATTAGGTGACTTTAGGTAACATGAGTCGACTCAAAAGATTCCCGCTTTAGGAAACATGAGTCGACTCAAAAGATCCATTCCCGATCACTTCCCTTCATGCTCATAACAGATTCCCGCTTTTCCGCTCCCTCATTCCACGCCTTTCCGTGTCTCTCGTTCTCCGCCCTTTCCTCCTCTCTCTTCCGCCTCTCCCCGAACCTCTCCCGCACCTGCTCCCTCGCATCAGGCCCGGAAGCCCCTCCCCCATCATCCAAGCCTGATCCGCCTGCCGACCTCAACACAAGTGCGTGCTCTGTTCGTAAAGATCCGATTCTGCTGGCCGATCCCATTGATCCGATACCAGTGATTCGATTCCATCGAGCTGATATCAATGATTCCATCCCCTTGCATTGAAAGATTACCGCAGAACTGTGCCGACCCTAGCGGCCATGAGAATCTGGTGCAGCAATGCTTCTAGAATCTACTGTATTGCCTTTCCATCATTCCCCCTGTCCGGGAGAGGAACATGAGCACGCTGCTGGTGACGGAGCCGGCTGTTGACAGCGCACCCCTCGCCTGCTCTTTGCTCCATCCGTCCATGCTTCACTATCCCCTCCCTTGCCCCCTCCCCCCCGTCCCTCCCCTCCCCTCTTCCACCTGCAGTCCTGGAGAAGAACATGGCCACGCTGCTCGTGACGGAGCTGGTGGTTGAGAGGTCATGCCCCCCCTTGCTCCATCCGTCCATGCCCCCCCCCCTCTCTCTCCCCCCCTCCAGTCCCGGAGAAGAACATGGCCACGCTGCTCGTGACGGAGCTGGCTCGATGCTCAAAGATTGGGAGGACAGGTCATACTAACAAACACGCTTGTTCTCTTCCCTCCTCCGTTCCCCACTCCCCCCCCTCCCCCCTCTCTTCCCCCCCCAGTCCTGGAAAAGAACATGAACACGCTGCTCGTGACGGAGCTGGCCCGAGGCATGGGCCTCACGCTCAAGTACTTCTTCGATAAGAAGCTCACTGTAAGGGGGATGAAAGCCGTGAGAAGCTCACTGTAAGGGGGGTTAGGGTGGTCCGGGGAAGGGGGGGGGAGTGAAGGAGGGGGAGTGAAGGAGGGGGGAAGAGTGTGGTTCAGGGGGGGGAGGGCGAAGGTGGGGGGGTTGAGAACGAGGGGAGTTGGGGAGAAGAGGGAGATTGGGGAAGGGAGGGATTGTCGAAGGAGGATGCTTGTCTGCTGAACGAGGGGTTGCTAGAGCATGACTGCTGTGTGCGTGGTGTGGTGTGTGGGTGTATGGGTGTGTGGTGTGTGGGTGTGTGGTGTGGACTGCCAGCCAGTCCATGGGTGTGTGGTGTGTTGTGTTGCGTTACCCGGGGGAAGACATGAGCCTTCCCCCGGTGAACACAGCGTAATAAAAGTCTAGTTTTGAGGCGCCTCAAAACTAAACGGTTAGCACAGCAGCAAGGGGAGTGGTGAGATAAAGCAGACAAGAATTGGGGAAGAGATTGAGTGAATAACAGAAATATAAGGTGTGACGGGGAGAGGTACAGTAAACACTGTACAAGTTCGGTAATGAGCGGAGGGATCGAGGCGCGGGAAGAATGAAATGTCGAAGCATCGAGGCGCGAGCTGGAAGGAGGTGGAGGGCGTCAGCAGGGGCCCAATCTGACGTGAAGATGGGCCAAGGGGATCTCAGTTCCCGAGGGAACGAACGTGAAGGGGTTGTTGGAGCAGGGAGAGATGGATCTGTAAATAGGATGAGACTCAGTAGGACCATCGCTTTTTGCTTGTATGTTTTCCTTCTATACTGCAATCCGCTCTAAGCCTATTAGAGTCTAGCAGTGCGGGAATTCGATCCTAAGGAGATCCGAGCAGGCGTCGTGCGGCTTGTAACAAAAGGAGAGCTTGGTCCCACGGCACCGGTGACAACCTACAAGAGGCGGAATGGACAAGGGGGGGAAGAAGGGCAAGGAGGAAGGATAGCTGAGGAAAAAGGGAGAAATGGGAGAGGCACGACAGTTGCCTGCCTGCCAGTCCGTGGTGGACTGGCAGGCAATTCCTCTGCCCAAAGGAGCCTCTCTTGCAGATCATCCAGCCAGTCAGTCAGAATCCGTTTGGCTGCCCTTGAGCCTCAAAAGGATACCTTTTCCCCCTCCTTCCCCCTCCTCCCCCACTCCCCTCCCCCCTCCCCGCGGCCATGTGAGTGCAGATCAACTACCCGTTTGAGAAGGGCCCTCTGAGTCCGCGCTTCAGGGGCGAGCACGCCTTGAGGCGCTATCCCACGGGCGAGGAGCGCTGCATCGCCTGCAAGCTGTGCGAGGCGGTGAGTGCAAGCTGTGTGGCGTCCAGCTAACTTGCCTGGCGTCCAGCTAACTTGCCTGGCGTCCAGCTAACTTGCGTGGCGTCCAGCTAACTTGCCTGGCGTCCAGCTAACTTGCCTGGCGTCCAGCTAACTTGCCTGGCGTCCAGCTGACTTGCCTCGCATCCAGCTAACTTGCCTGGCGTCCAGCCAACTTGCCTGGCGTCCAGCTGACTTGCCTCGCATCCAGCTAACTTGCCTGGCGTCGGAGTGCAAGCTGTGCAAGGCGGTGAGTGCCCCCCCCGTCCCCCCCCTTCAAAGTCGCCCGTACAGCTGTTTCCTATATGCAGCACTCACAGCCCTCTGCCTCCCTCTGCCTCCCTCTGCCTCCCTCTGCTCCCTCTGCTCTAGCCCTAAGGTCTTGTATATTGTGTGCCCCTGTCATCCACCTTCCTTGTCATCGCATGTCCCCTTTTCCGTCGCCCCTGTGTTGCCCCACCCCAGGTGTGCCCCGCCCAGGCCATCACGATCGAAGCAGAGGCCCGGGAGGATGGCAGCAGGCGAACAACGAGGTGAGGATGGCAGCAGGCGAACAACGAGGTGAGGATGGCAGCAGGCGAACAACGAGGTGAGGATGGCAGCAGGCGAACAACGAAGTGAGGATGGCAGCAGGCGAACAACGAGGTGAGGATGGCAGCAGGCGAACAACGAGGTGAGGATGGCAGCAGGCGAACAACGAGGTGAGGATGGCAGCAGGCGAACAACGAGGTGAGGATGGGGCAACGGGGATGATTAGTTGCTTTCTCACACACGACCCTGTTGTCTTCTCGCCTACACATTTGCATATACTCACCCCCCTCGTCAGTGCATATGTCTCAATATATATTTTATCTTACTCACCCATGTTCTCCCCTGCCAGTACCACCACCAGGCAGGACATTGACATGACCAAGTGGGTTTACTGCGGGCTGTTGTATGTGAATGCTTAGCGAACACCTTTTTTTCTTCTCGCGTTTACCCACCCATGTTCTCCCCCGCCAACCCATCTAGGTTCGACATTGACATGACCAAGTGCGTTTGCTGCGGGCTGCGCCAAGAGGCATGCCCTGTCACTCAGTCTTTGCTGGAAGATCCCCTAGTTCTCTCTTTCACGTGCTCATCCACATACCCCCCCCCCCCCCCCCCCCTTACCCGCATACATCTTCCCTGATCCCCCCAGGTCTGACATTGACATGGCCCATTGCACCTACTGGCTCTAAAATTGCTCTCTCATACCACCCATATTCCCACCCCAATCCCCCCTCCAGGTACGACATCGACATGACCAAGTGCATCTACTGCGGGCTGTGCCAGGAGGCATGCCCCGTGGACGCCATTGTGGAGGGACCCAACTTCGAGTTCGCCACTGAGACACACGAGGTGAGGGAGAGACAGACATGGGGTGAGGGAGAGACAGACATGGGGTGAGGGAGAGACAGACATGGGGTGAGGGAGAGACAGACATGGGGTGAGGGAGAGACAGACATGGGGTGAGGGAGAGACAGACATGGGGTGAGGGAGAGACAGACATGGGGTGAGGGAGAGACAGACATGGGGTGAGGGAGAGACAGACATGGGGTGAGGGAGAGACAGACATGGGGTGAGGGAGAGACAGACATGGGGTGAGGGAGAGACAGACATGGGGTGAGGGAGAGACAGACATGGGGTGAGGGAGAGACAGACATGGGGTGAGGGAGAGACAGACATGGGGTGAGGGAGAGACAGACATGGGGTGAGGGAGAGACAGACATGGGGTGAGGGAGAGACAGACATGGGGTGAGGGAGAGACAGACATGGGGTGAGGGTGGGAGGGATGAGGAGAGGTAGCGCAGAGGGGAAGGGGGCAGGCTGAGGGGGTGCATGCCCCGTGGATGCCATTGTGTACGGCCCAATTTTGAGTTTCCGACATACACGCAGGAGGTGAAGAAGGGTGAGGGGGAGTCCTTCGGGAGAGTTGCAGACTTGTGGGGAGAGTTGCAGACTTGTGCAGACTCGTGGATTTGTGGGTAATAGGGTCAAGGGATGACCAGGATGCATGCGCTGTGCTTGATATGTGACTTAGCTAGTATTCCGACCTGTACGTTCTTTCTCACTGCAACCTCCCCCTTCCCTATTGCCTGGAGAAGCAACTGGAGAACGGGCACCAGTGCGAGAGTGGCCCTTGTGTGTCCCTGCGTCCCTCTGATCATTCACCTTGGGCCTCCGCTTCCCTCCCTTCTTCAGCAGCTGCCACACGGCAAGGGAAAGCTACACAAAGAAAGGGGGCTTGTGGGTGGCTGGCTGGCCCACCTGCCACTGTACCCGGCTGTTTCTCACTGCAATCTTCCCCCTCCCCCCCACAGGAGCTGTTGTACGACAAGGAGAAGCTGCTGGAGAATGGCGACCGGTGGGAGAGCGAGATCGCCAACAACATGCAGACCCAGTCCCTCTACCGCTGACCTCCCGGCCAGTCTGGTGCCTTGCCTTTTCCACTGCTGCTGGGCCATGACATGTGAAGGAATGGCGACAGACGGATTGATTTTAACACACCATGCAGCAGAGTCATCAGTATCCAGCTGAACCACTCCATATTATCTGTCAACAGGAGTGTGCCATGTTCTGTGCTACTGTGGCGTCACCCCATCATCCCATACACACTTCCAGCTCCACCACTCGAGTGCTTTTCCTCAAACATCAGCACGCTCTGGGAATGCGTGCCTATGTTTCTCGCTTAAAACCCACCCAACCGTTTCAGGGTGCTTTAGGAACCCTCTGACTCGCAGACAATCTTACCTAACCTCAATCAAACGTACACGCCGAACACCACTCAGATCCAAGGCCTGCTAGATCCCCCCTCCCCATTATAGCATCCCCACTTTATTAACCTGGGATAGTCTGTCCTTATGGCACACAATCTGACAAGGTTGTGTTCAGCATATCAGGTGCAGCAGGATACCAGGATAGAATACAAGTAGCTTTAACTAAACGGCATCTATCAACACCGAACCTTCACAAACGTAAACCTAGTCCAACGGTGCCATGGTACGCCAGGGTCCAAGGATACGCCACTACACAGGTCAACTCAGCACAGACTGAAGCTCTCTTATGATTCACGCAGAAGGGTAAGTGGAAGCGGCCTGAAACTGGGGCGCAAAGAGGAATTCTCGTGGCGACTGCAGGAGAGTGAGGGCGCGCGGTTCAAGCGGGCGGAGGGCTATCGACGGCGGGCAGCGTACTTTCAGGGCGGCTAAAAAATCGTCAGGGTTCAGGCAGGCGGGTAAGTAGTAGACGGATGGCGGCAGCTGGGCCCGACGGCGGCGGCTCGTGCTGCAATGGCTGCTAACGATCGACTCCATAGCGAGCTCCATCTCCTCACCCACTGCCGGTACTCATGCGGCCCCAAAGATGGCTCTCTAGACGGTTTACGCAGGAGGGTAGGTGGAGGCGGCTGGGTAAGAGGGCGGGGGGCTGCCGGTGAGGTGGCTGCCGGCGATGGAGTTGGACTCCATGTCGAACTCCATGGCCTCTTCCTCCTCGTCGTCGCCCGCGCCCCGGTGCGTCCACTGGCGGTACTTGTGCTTCATCTTCTCCGTCAGCTTGTGCGGCACCCACTTGTCGATCCTCGGCCGCCGGTGCACCTCCTCCGAGTGCGCCAGCTCACGCGCGGATTTGAGCGCGTCGAGGTCCTCGTTGTGCTCTATGAGGCCGAAGTGTTGCACCGTGCAGCCGAGCATGAGGATGACCATCTGCGTCATGAATATGAAAAAGTAGATCGCGCCTAAAATGCGCACGTACTGCTCCGCGTCGTACATCGCGTACGCGTCCGCGTCGGGCTTGATCGCGAGCACCACGTCTTTAAAGCGCATGAAGATCATAAGGACCGAGGCGCAGAGCCCCGCGGCGCTGATAAACAGGCAGAACAGATGGCACTCGAAGCAGCCGACCTGCCCCGACGCGATCGTGCCAAAGAGGCCGGATAGTATGACGAGCAGGCTGAGGAAGAAGAAGCCCCAGCCCCCGGGGAAGGTGGGCGGTGATTGGATGAGGAATATCATGACGATGGTGGCCGCGCCGCCGGCGATGATGACCATGTTGAGGAATCGGAGGAAATTCATTGCGACGATGGCGACCGACCCCTTGAGCGACTTTTTCTGCTTCGCCATGCTGCCGCCAACGCGGTCGAGGCGAATTAAGCTGTTAAGCGCGCCGAAGCGAGGTCGCTGATTTCGGTGAGACGATGGTTAGCAATACGATTGTTGGAGACGGAAGGTGCGGATGTGTCGAATTGGTCACGTAGGCAGCTCTACTGCGAACACGCGGGTCCTGGAAGCATGTCTTTCTGAACAGAAGTGGAAGACCAAGGGACTGAAGAATGAGACAAGATGTGAAGTGGGTGAAGAATTGGAAGCTCTAGCTTGGCGCTGCAAAACTAAGAATTGAATACCTTTCTTCACACGGGGGCCTGGAAATAGGCAGATTGTGGGGTGGCGGAGGGAGGGGCAAATTGTGGCGAGGGAGGAAGGACGCTCCTTGCACAGCACAGCACCGCAGCGAATTTTGACCAGCCGATGCCGCGTCGCGTGGATGATGACATCGCGGCTCGTTCACCCTGGGTTAGAGAGGTTCGTGCCGTGTCGCCCCTGGGCCCAAGGTCAGTCGTCAAGGGTCGCCAAGGGCTTGCGAAACAAATCCCCAAGTTCCACCACTGAGATGCTGCCGCGTAGCTTCTTGAAACGAAGCTCGTTCGGTATAATCTCGTGACAGTTCTTGAGGGGCAAATGCTCGCGCCGCAGAATCAGAGAATGTGCTTGTACCACACCGCTTCTCGATTATCACAAAGCAACTAATCCCTGCCATACAAACATCAGGAACCCTGGGACACGGTGTGCATGCTCCTTCTGATCACAAATACGCATACAATGCATGCCAATTTACAACAAAACGTACCAGCTGGATGCGAAAAAAAAACTTGCAACATAAAACGTGAATTCGTATTATTACATAATTTCATGAATTAATCAGTAGGGATATAGTTTAATGTCAACAACAGTGTTACAACATGGTGGTTTAAGATATGGATCATGCATCAGATGTGTGCTTAAGATTCTGTTCTTGTCTCCGTTATTCATATCTGATTGTCTGATTGTCTATCGGATCACCTTCACCCCAACTTGTGGCTGAGCCATGCTTGACGACGAACTTCCCACTCGCGTCTGTGTCTGGCGTGCTGCTACCGAGAGGGCAGGAGGACAGCTGCGTCAAGAGAGATTTGGTTTCGAGAGGATCGAGTCGAGAGTGGAGAGTGGAGACGAATTTCGGAGGCACGACTCACGACACGACGAGCCAGACACCTGCCCTCGGTCACATTGCCTGAGCTTATGCCCAGTGAAAGGACAGGCTAAATTCGAGGGCGAGCTATCGTATTGGTGGATAAAAAGTTCCCTCCGAGAAAAACAACCAATAACGGCTTCCTCGTGGGAAATAGGATCTCTCTTATTGGTCAGAAGGCTGCAATGTACTCCTCATGCCTCCAAAGGTTCAAAATAGCGACCAGCCACATCTTGCTGGGTGCTGCTGACGAGGCGGCGGTAGAACAATGTCCTCAGGTTCACACCAGCCGCGGTCAGTCGCAGAAACAGGTACTTAGCTAAGGAATGCAGTACATGTAGCTGGGTAGCGAGTTGAGGGTAGGAAGGTTTGGATCCCGCCAGCGTTTGGCTAACAGTCAGTAGGCTGGACGATGTGGGGGAAAACTGGGCGTCCTACGGTTTTATGGCTAAGCAGACACTTAGCCCAAACTCACGTATGAGCCCTACGATGGATAGACTTCGAGGCGCATGCGGGCTCTCGTTGCCGCAATCGCGCCTCGAATATTCAATTTCGACACAGCAGATCCCACGAACACTCTTACCAATCCAAACCAAACCAATCTCTTCCCCCTTGCCCCGCTCTGCCCTGCATCTCCCCGCCACCACTACAGCCGCGCGTACCCGCAATCCCCAGACCGGACTCCTGTTCTGCCATTCCCCTCTTCTATTGCGCAGTTTGTCAAGCACTTACCCAAACCCGCTCCCGTCTCACCTGCGATTCCCCACCATCCCTCGCGACTCCATCGAATCAAAGAGTGTGCCGGGGGGGGTCATTGCAGCATTTCCCCCCCCTATCACCCCCGCACCCCACCCCAACCATCCCGTCCACTCACCTACATAACACCAGCCGTCATCCTTTTCCTTTCTCATTCCCAAGAAACATTCTTTCGAGGCGTTTTTTTTACGGCGGCTACCGAGGTCGCACCGTTTTCGACCTTCTCCCTTTCAAACCCCCCAGCAGCTTGGGCTCCAGCCACTGCCCGCAATCATGGCGTCCAACGGCCTTCCTCCCAATTGCCCGCCAGGCGGCTTCGGCATGGCTCGTAAGCACTCTCATCTTGCAAACTCTCCGTGTTTCTGTTACTCACTTCGAGCGCCCAACTCGCTCGCTTCCCCCTTTTTCCCCAAACGTTGCAGCCTGCATTCCGCAATGCTGACTCTCACCCCTGTCGCGCGTGTTTTTTTCTCGCTCCCGCAGAGTATTTCTCGACGGGTTCCAACGGCCAGTGCCAACAGGCGTCGTCCTTCTTCGGCGGGAAGCCGCCGCTCGACCTGTCCGTCGGGTATGCCGTCGTGCTCGGCTTCGGCGCCTTCTTCGCGGTGTTCACGTCGTGGCTGGTGTGGCTGGAGCAGCGGTACGTGGGCACGCGCCAGAACTCGGAGTGGTTCAACACGGCGGGCCGCAACGTGAAAATGGGGCTCATCGCGTCTGTCATCGTCTCGCAGTGGACGTGGGCCGCCACCATTCTGCAATCCTCCAACGTCGCATGGCAGGTCCGTCACGAAAGGATCTTCTGTGAGTTTTTGGTGTGACATTTCGTTTCTGTTTTCGTTTTTGTTTTCTGCCGGCCGTCCTGACGCCATCATGCTGTGGATTTCTTGCGCGATTTCAGGACGGAGTGAGCGGTCCGTTCTGGTACGCGAGCGGCGCGACGATCCAGGTGCTGCTGTTCGGCATCATCGCGATCGAGATCAAGCGCAAGGCGCCCAACGCGCACACCGTCTGCGAGATCATCAAGGCCAGGTGCGCCGCGACCCAATCGCGATTTTCTCATTGCGGCACCCGTGCATTGAATGCAAATCTCTTCGCGGTTCCACGCAAAGCCGTCGCGGCACCCCAAATTCCAACCTTTTGCTGAACCTTTCCTATTTTGGCGTTCGTTTTTTGAAACGCAGGTGGGGCACGGCGGCGCACATCGTGTTCTTGTGCTTCTGCTTCCTCACCAACATGATCGTCACCGCCATGCTGCTGCTCGGCGGCTCCGCCGTGGTCAACGCGTTGACTGGGCTCAACATCTACCTCGCTTCGTTCCTCATCCCGCTCGGCGTCATCTTCTACACGCTCGCAGGCGGGCTCAAGGTGCGGCGCCGTCACGCTCTTTCACTCCACAAGCAACAATTGCGTGGAGAAGATTCCTCTGACAGTCGGACTTCGTGCAAGTCAATCTCGGATCCCGTTTCGCTCTGGGTCTCGCTCCTCCCCGTCACGGCGACGAGCGCATTTGGCTCAGTCGAGGAACCTCATTGTGTGATACGGATTCATCTCCCATCGTCCCCCGCAGGCGACGTTCCTCGCGAGTTACATCCACTCGGTCATCGTGCACATCATCCTCCTCGTCTTCGTCTTCCTCGTTTACTGCACAAGCTCGTATCTCGGCGCGCCGTCGACCGTCTACAACGACCTGCAGTACGCCGCGAGCCCCACGCGCGACTGCTCGCTGCAGCACCCGGGGCAGCACTGCGGGCCGGTGGAGGGAAACAAGGACGGCTCGTACGTCACCATGATGTCCATCAACGGCTTCGTCTTCGGCCTCATCAACATCGTCGGCAACTTCGGCACCGTCTTCGTTGATAACGTGAGTGCCACTGCTCGATCATGATGGGTGTTTTTTTTTTTTTTTTTTTTTTTTTTTAATAACAAAAAATACGGCCCCTTCCTGCGTGAGTCGAATGAGATTAACCATAACTTCTAGTGACCATTGGTCGTTCGACGAGTCCTTCAACCGTTTTCGCCTTCCGTCGCCGCGTCCCTCGTACCAGGGTTACTGGATGAGCGCGATCGCGGCGAAGCCGTCGTCGACGCACAAGGGGTACCTGCTGGGCGGGCTGGTGTGGTTCGCCGTGCCCTTCTCGCTCGGCACGTCGCTGGGGCTCGGCGCGATCGCGCTGGGGCTGCCCATCACGCAGGCGGAGGCCAACCAGGGGCTCGTGCCGCCCGCCACGGCCGTCGCGCTCATGGGCAACTGGGGCGCCGTGCTCATCCTCGTCATGCTCTTCATGTGAGTCCGTGGTGGCACAGCGCACCCAGCCGAATGGTACGAGCTTACGCTTGTCATTTCGAGTCGCAATCTCATACGGTATTTGCCATCTCTGATGGGAAAGCGTCGCAGCCTAGTTTTTCTGATGGCTCTTCGCCATTTTTCCGCTGCACGGTTTTATGGTGCTGGAATATACACCTCAACTGAATTTTTAAACCCGAATTTGTGCTGAATCGCGTACGCAGGGCTGTGACTTCTGCTGGTTCTGCGGAGTTGGTTGCCGTTTCAACTCTGGTGACGTACGACATCTATCGTACGTACGTCAATCCCAAGGCAACGGGAAAGCAGATCCTGATGTGCTCGCGAGTCATGGTGCTCGCGTTCGGCCTCTTTATGGGCGTCCTCGCTATTGCGCTCAACCAGGCGGGAGTGTCGCTCGGCTGGATGTACCTCGTGATGGGTGTGCTTATCGGCAGCGCGGTCGTTCCTATTGCGAACGTGATTCTCTGGAGGAAGGCCAACGCTTTTGGCGCTATTGCTGGCTGCCTCATCGGCATGGTTGCTGGTGAGTGTACAGTGAATGCAAAACCCGAACAAACTCAATTTCACCACAATACAGCCCTCCAATACAAAACACGCATCTGCCCCATGTCCCTTTCCTTGCAACAAGAAATTTGCCACAATCTCTCCCAAATCCTTCTCCTCTCTGCAACGCCTTCTGACCTGCTAGGTTCCCTAACTCAGCCCCTTGTCCCTGCATCTCTTTAGTCTCTTACCCTCTTCTCCACTACCGCTTTCCCTCCATCCCTCTCTCCCTGTGTGCAGGCATCACGTCGTGGCTGGTGGTGGCGAAGGTGCAGTACGGCGTGCTGGACCTCGATAGCACGGGCGCCAACTCCTCCACGCTCACCGGCAACCTCGTCTCCATCATCACTGGCGGCACCGTGCATGCCGTCTGCAGGTACACACCCGTGCATGCCGTCTGCATGTACACACCCGCGCTCGCCGTCTGCAGGTACACACCCGCGTACGCCGTCTGCAGGTACACACCCGTGCACGCCGTCTGCAGGTACACGCCCGTGCACGCCGTCTGCAGGTACACACCCGCGCACGCCGTCTGCAGGTACACACCCGTGCACGCCGTCTGCAGGTACACGCCCGTGCACGCCGTCTGCAGGTACACGCCCGTGCACGCCGTCTGCAGGTACACACCCACGCACGCCGTCTGCAGGTACACACCCGTGCACGCCGTCTGCAGGTACACGCCCGTGCACGCCGTCTGCAGGTACACGCCCGCGCACGCCGTCTGCAGGTACACGCCCGTGCACGCCGTCTGCAGGTACACACCCGCGCACGCCGTCTGCAGGTACACACCCGCGCACGCCGTCTGCAGGTACACACCCGCGCACGCCGTCTGCAGGTACACACCCGTTCATGCCGTCTGCAGGTACACACCACACAACGCACCGTAGGTAGACATGGCTGCTGCCGCCATGCAGAGCTCTTCATGATCCCAAACTTGGACGATACCAATCTGAACCCCCCTCCAACGCTTTCCTCACCTCCCCCCCATACCAGTTTTATCTGGCCGGACGACTTTGACTTTGAGAGCACGCGCTGCATCGCCCTGGTGGACGCCGACGGCCACGCCGAGGTGGACCCCGAGGAGTACAGCCAGGCGAAGCTGTCGTCCGCCAAGAAGTGGATCTTCATCTGGGGCTCTGCCTTCACGATCGTCATTGCCATCCTCTGGCCCATCCTCTCGCTCCCGGCGGGCGTCTTCTCCATGGGCTACTTCACCTTCTGGGCCGTCATCTCCATCGTGTGGGGCTTTGTCGGGTCGGCGATCATCATCCTTCTGCCGCTGTATGAGAGCTGGTCCGACCTGTGCCTGGTGATGAACGGCATGTTCACCAACGATCTGATCCTCGAGAAGGTGGACGATGTGGGGCTCAAGGTGTCGGCGCTCATGTCGACGAATCAGGACGCGGAGAAGCACTACCTGCTGCAGAAGGAGCAGATGAAGGAGCTCCGTGCGCACATCCCCCCGCCCGCCCTTGAGCACAAGGAGCTGGAGGGCGAGGTGGACCTCGACTGACGGCGAGGCGCATGTTGAAAGCTGAAACCACCAGCTGAAAGTGAAACGACCAGGTGGAGTCACCTGGTGCTCACCACACCACCAAGTGACCCATGTGGATTTGAGCCAGGGTGCCTGTTACGAAGAGCCCGGCTTTCTAGTGCAGTTTTTAGAGGTGGAAGAGCTAGGGGGAAAACTAGGCAATAATGTATTGTAAATGCATGGATGATGGATGATGGAAGTAGTGCATTCATACTTCACCATTGAAGTCCATCAACACAGGACGACGACCTTAACAATCCTGTGAATCATGCAAAGCCAGAAGCTCTTGGCAGCCATGGTATGGTGATACCGTATGCCCATGATGACTCTGCCACTGCTGCCTCACATTGTCCCTTCCTGTTCAGTTCAGTCTGAACCATTTTCCAGCACCCAACCCGACTCATCCAATACAGTAATCCTGCAAGTGTTCATGTCAGATAATATCTCAGACCCAGTACTCGGCTATGCCTATTGAAAGATGCAGTAACGAACGAGTCCAAGGTGGAAGATGTTTAGTGCATTCCTTTGCTGAAACACAGTAGCCTAGACAGGCGCAGTGGCAGCAGCAGGGGCCAATAAAATATTACTTGAACTACCAGTACAAGGAGAAAAGGCCAGTTGTATTACGGAGTGTAAGCCATTGGATTGGACAGCAAGTCAGGGCTGGGGAAGGGCAGTGCTGGTCAGCAGCAATGGGGAGGAGGGCGGGTGGGTGGGGGGGAGGTGACGTGTCCACCAGGGGTGGTGATGGCAGCAGAAGCAGCAAGCGACACAGTATGCTGGCGCTTGGCAGTGTGTGAGGGCACTGAAGAGTCGCGTTTGAGTCGCCTGGGTGTGGCATGGAGTGGCATGGCGACTAGATGAAAGCAAGGGAGTTGCGGTCACTGGATGGCTGCGGTCGGCCCCTCGTGGGCGTGGGTGGTCGTTGAGAGTTGAGCTCCTGACGGCACACACGAGGAGGAAGGGGGGGAGGGGGGGAGAGAGGAAGAAGATAGTTTTGAAAGGGAAGTTCATTGCCTTGCAGGAATAAGAGAAAGTGAGTTGCCTTATGGGAGGGGGAGAAGGTCACAACCCTGAGAGATGGGCAGAAGTTCTGAGTCGTCCCAAGGGGATTGGCAGGGGGGGGGGAGGGTGGAGAGGGGGGGAGGGGGAGGGGATGGAGGAAAGTGACAAAAGAATCAAACATGAAGCTCCAGAATAAGGCTCCTTGGCAACAATCCTTGGGTGAAGAAGCTCACCTGCATCCACGTGTCGTCCTGATCATCGGACGGGTTGGCCGGGTTGCCGGTGGGCGGCAGCGGGTGGATCATCTTGGGGAACACCACCAGGTCGCGCCCCAACACCAGGATGGCCCCCGCGTTGTTCGCCGTGCCTGCTCCGGTTGAAAGGAGGAGGAAACAAGGACAGATTCTTGAGACAAGGCAGTGGTATGGATGGGTATGGATGGGTATGGATGGGTATGGATGGGTATGGATGGGTATGGATGGGTGGCAGGAAGTGAATTGTCTTGTTCTCCGTGCCTGCCCAAGTGCACACTGCACAGGGAGGACAGACCAATGCTCGCCTCCCATTGCCTCCCGATGCAAGAAAGCAGGTTCATTGAATCTAGATGGCAAGCCAGTTTATTTCCAAGAGCGAACAGCTGACTGGAACAAGAGCAAAAGGGGAGAGAGAGCAACAACTGGCTGGCAGGATAGCGAAGTGGTGGGGTAACAGGCTACAAGGGAAGCAGCACTGGCAGCACTGACCACAGTAGTTGGTGGCGGAGAAGAGTGTGATGAGGTGCCCCCCTGCGAAGCGCTCGAAGCCGTCCATGACGCACTCGTGCGCGCGAATGATGAGCTGCAGGTCGTTGGCGTGGCAGAACTCCATCACTCGGTCGGGCTGCCAGGGGAAAGGGGAGGGGCGTTGAGTAAGGGAGAGGAGGGGCGTTGGATTGAGGAAGAGTGACAACACTGGCGCATGTGGGGTGATGAGCTGGAGGTCGTTGGCGTGGCACAACTCCATCACTCGGCCAGGCTGGGAGGAAAGAGGGGGAGGGGCGTTGGGGATGTTGGGAAGAGGGAGGAGAGAGAGACAGGCGTTGGGGGCATGGGATATGGAGTCTGAGGGAGAGAAGAGGTTGAGAGCGGAGGAGGAGAGACAGCGCGAGGAGAGGGTGGGTGGGTAAGGGGCGGAGAGGCTCACCCCGAAAGTGACGAGGCCTGGTCCCCTGGCGTTGGGCTGAAGGCCCTCTATGCTGTCGTTCTCTGTGGGGTCGGACCTGAGGGCGGGTGACAGTGAGTGAGACATAAGGACACAGCTGTAAGCACGTACCGCAGCAGGTCCAGTCGCATGTACCACGCAAGCATGCACATGCACCCACCCACAGAAGCACACATGCCGTCATGCAGATGCACGCACGTACCACAGAAGGTCTATGAGCACCATGGATCCAGCCTCCATGGTGATGGGCCTCTTGAGCTCCTCAATCTGGCTGACATGGGCGATGGAGCGCCCAATGCGTGTCCACCCATGCTATACACACAGACATGCACCTACGCACACCCTCCAGCACATGCACATCGACACGTACCACAGCAGGTCCATGAGCACCATGGATCCAGCCTCCATGGTGATGGGCCTCTTGAGCTCCTCAATCTGGCTGACGTGGGCGATGGAGCGCCCAATGCCGCCGTGCATGCAGAGGATCTTGTGCTCGATGAGCGCGGCCAGCGGCAGCCAGTTGAAGAGCTGGTTGATGCGGTGCCACGCCCAGATGCCGCCCTCCTCGCCCTGTGGGGTATGCGGTGGGGGGGTGGGTGGGGAACACACGGGAAGAGTATATTTTTGAGGCGGCTCACGCGTGGTGGGGTGGGTGGGGAACACACGGGAAGAGTTGTGAAACCAACGGAATGAAAAGGAAATGGTTGTGGGGAAGGAATTACGTGGCTGGCAACCATGTTGCGGGCAAGAAAAACGGTGAACAATGTCCGCAAGCCTCCAACACACTGACCTAAAACTCACTCACCACGCGCTCGATGCACTCACCACGCGCTCGATGCACTCACCACGCGCTCGATGCACTCACCACGCGCTCAATGCACTCACCATGCGCTCGATGCACTCACCATGCGCTCGATGCACTCACCCCAACACACAGGCCTACACTTCACGCACCATGCGCTCGATGCACTCTATTCGGAAGCCGAACAGGGCATTGATGTCCGCCGCCTCGTGGTTACCGCGGATTAGATGCACGTTACGTGGGTACTCGATCTGGGATGGAGGAGAGGGAGGCAAGGAAAAGAAAGATCAAGAGGGGATGCAGTGCGCATGGTGCGCTGCACATGATGCAGTGCACATGCTGCAGTGCACATGCTGCAGTGCACATGATGCACATCCACATCCACATCCACATCACCTTGAGTGCCACATCCACATCCACATCCACATCACCTTGAGTGCCACATCCACATCCACATCCACATCACCTTGAGTGCCACATCCACATCCACGTCAACTTGAGTGCCACATCCACATCCACGTCACCTTGAGTGCCACATCCACGTCACCTTGAGTGCCACATCCACGTCACCTTGAGTGCCACATCACCTTGAGTGCCAGCAAGAGGATGATCGTTTCCAGGCTGTGCTGGCCCCTGTCCACGTAGTCGCCCAGGAAGAGATAGTCGATGTAGCTGGTGGTGGGGGGGGGGAGAGGAGAGATGGAAGCAAGCGAGACAAGGGCAGAGGAAGAGATAGTCGATGCTGTGCTGGCCAAGAGCACTGTGCCAGCCCCTGTCCACGTAGTCTCCCACGAAGAGATAGTCGATGTAGCTGGTGGGGCGAGGGTAAGAAGCGGCAGACAAGACAGGGGAGAGATGGAGATGAGGGCAGTGGGGGAGTGAAGAGCAGAGACCAGAGGAACTGTGGTGGCCCCTCTCAAAACGCCGCCTACCAAATGACGCCCGTCCAAGAACCTCTGTCCAAAAATGTCCGTCCAAGCACGTCCGTACAAGCACATGCGTCCAAGCACGTCCGTCCAAGCGTCCAAGCACGTCCGTCCAAGCACGTCCGTCCAAGCACGTCCGTCCAAGCACGTCCGTCCAAGCACCTCCGTCCAAGCACCACCGTCCAAGCACCTCCGTCCAAGCACGTCCGTCCAAGCACCTCCGTCCAAGCACGTCCGTCCAAGCACGTCCGTCCAAGCACGTCCGTCCAAGCACGTCCGTCCAAGCACTTCCGTCCAAGCACCTCCGTCCAAGCACGTCCGTCCAAGCACGTCCGTCCAAGCACGTCCGTCCAAGCACGTCCGTCCAAGCACGTCCGTCCAAGCACGTCCGTCCAAGCACGTCCGTCCAAGCACGTCCGTCCAAGCACGTCCGTCCAAGCACGTCCGTCCAAGCACGTCCGTCCAAGCACGTCCGTCCAAGCACGTCCGTCCAAGCACGTCCGTCCAAGCACGTCCGTCCAAGCACGTCCGTCCAAGCACGTCCGTCCAAGCACGTCCGTCCAAGCACCTCCGTCCAAGCACCTCCGTCCAAGCACCTCCGTCCAAGAGATAGAGAGCACTCATGCGATGTCACCGGCACTGGAGGGCGAGCCGTACTCGTCAAAGAGCCGCATGAGGTCGCATTAGCAGGGTGGGGGTGCACTAGTGGTTGGCTAGAGACAGGGGGTGGAGAGACAGAGGGCACTCACGCGATGTCGCCGGCAGTGGAGGGCGAGCCATACTCGTCAAAGAGCCGCATGAGGTCGCCAAACTGCCCGTGCAGATCGCCAAAGATCTTCACTGGGGCACGCACCTGCCAGGAGTTGGCCAAGGGCACAAGGCAGGTCAGAGGAGAAATAGGGACGGCACAAGAAATTTGTCCGGTCTGCAGCACGGAGGGCTCGCTCTACAGGTGCATGAGAGGGGACGAACGACACCTGCAGCACATCGGCTGCAGTACAATAAATGCAGCACCGGAGTCCGTTCACTCACCTGCAGCACGGACGGTTCGTTCTTGAAGTGCGTCTCTGCAAGGTCGCAGAGCTCCACCACGCCGTGCACGTCCATCACTCACCCTCAACCCCTCACAGCGTATGTGCAGCACTGAGGGTAGGGTCATGCACTGCGACACAGGGGTTCGTTCTCTCACCTGCAGCACGGACGGCTCGTTCTTGAAGTGCGTCTCAGCGAGGTCGCAGAGCTCCACCACTCCGTGCACGTCCAGAAAGAACTGCCGACTCGCCGACGGCTTCCACCCCCGCGGCTTCAATAGCGTTTGCAGCACCTGCAGCGGGGGGGGGAGGGGAGATGGGGTAGGGATATGGGGGGGCGGGGGGGGGGGGGGGGGGGGTTGGGTGGGGGGGGGATCAGGGTGAGTGCCTATCCCCGTATTGCAACACGAAGCAGCCCCATTGTTGCACCTGAGCCTCCTGCGCCCCCTATAGACATCTGAGAGGCAATGCATGTGAGAGCCGCCGGTGAGCATGTGAGAGGCAATGCATTCACTTACCAATGTCCTTCACCTCCCCTTTTCCCCTCCCCTCCCCCCAGCTTTCTCGTTTCTCTCACCTTCTTGTGCCTGCCCTGATTAGACATCTGCCGCTGTGTGCCAGTGGGAACAGTATGCTTTCACTTGCCGTTGTCATTCATCCCCCTCCGCCCCTCCCCTCCCCCCAGCCTTCTCGTTTCCCTACCTCCTCCCCCCCACCCATTCCTCCCTCACCTTCTTGTGCACGCCCTGGATGGACATCTGGCGGTCCAGCAGCCGCCTGTGCGCCTGTGCTCATATCCCCTTACAGCATCACGTACCAGCCACAACCTGCCGTTCTCACCTTCTTATGCACCCACCTGCATACGCCAGCACATACCAACCAACCACCCCCCACCCATTCCTCCCTCACCTTCTTGTGCACGCCCTGGATAGACATCTGGCGGTCCAGCAGCCGCCTGTGCGCCTGCACGCCCTCGGGGCTGTAGCTGATGCGGCGGCCCTCGTTCTCAAAGTGCTCGATGGACAGCTGCCGCACCAGCCCGCCCAGGCTGCCGCCCCCTGGGTCTGCTGACACCACCACCTGGGGAGAGAAGGGGGGTGAGAGAGAAGAGGGAGGAGAGAGTGGGGAGAGGGAGAGGGACAGAATCTATACTGCTGAGTAAACAGCCAAGAATGTGGGGCGCAATGGGGGGAATGCAGAGCATTCGAGCAGACAGGGGGAAAGGGTGGGGATGGGAGAGGGGAAGGGGTGGTGGTGGTGGTGGTGGTGGTGGGAGGGAGGGGGTGGAGTAAAGGTATGGCGACACTCACAGCTCGGTGGTGCAGGCGCACGCCCCCCTTGAAGTCGGGCGTCTCGCTCCTGCCGTCGTCGCTGTGGCTGCTGGCGAGGCTGGGCGTGCTGGGGTGGATGCCGTCGCTGCTGCTGTCGTCCGCGTCGCCCTCCCCATCGCTGCCCCCCAGGTCGTCCTCGTCCCGGCTGCTGCTGCCGCTGCGCGCGCCGCCAAACGACAGCCCCCCTGCGCCCTCCTCCTCCACACTGCCGTGAGACAGGGGCGAACGTGGGGGCGAACGTGGGGAAATGGGAGGAGAGGGGGGGGGGGGTGGGGGGGGGGGTGGAAAGGGACAGGGAAAGGGGAGGAAGGAAAGGTCGGGGGTGGGTGGGGGAGGGGGGGTGGGGAGGGAAAGCAGGAGAGGCAATGAGGTGATGTGTGCATGGATTCAAAGGACACCTTACTGCATGCTCTCCTTGACTGATCCTGTTCGAGGGGAGATGAGGCAGGAGACGTGAGGGGGACTCAGAGGGCACAATGCCACACAATGCATGAGAGGAGATGGAGGACAACCAAAAACCACGGAATGAACTGAAAGCCTGGTGAGGTGGTGTATGGAGTAGAACTCACCTATATTTGGAGTGCATTCCCAACCCCACTGTAACGTGCACCCACCTGCTGAGGTGGTCTCTAGCATGCGCCCCGCCATTGGACTCCCTATCCCCGGAGGAAGCTGCAGCAGACGCCCCAGCCCCCTCACCCCGCCCCCCTTTGCTGCCGGAGCGGGGAGGCACAGGCGGCCTGCGGTTGGCCACGCCCTCTGGCTTGGCGGACGGGGGCGGCAGAGGCGGGGGCTCTGGAGGCGAGTCGTCTGCTATGAGCAGATCGTCCAGGAGAATGCCTGGTGGGCGGGGGGGGACGAGAGGGCAGGGAAAGAGTGAGAGGGCGGGGGTGGGGGTGAGCCGCAGGATGCCTGGTGGAGGAGGTGAGCGGGTGGGAGGTGAGCGGGTGGAGGACTGGAGCAGGGAAGAGGAGAAGATGGAGCCACGCCCCCGCGCCCTCCCCGCCTCTCCCCCTCGTACGCTCTCCCCCACTCACCCCGTCGCAGCCCGCCATAGATGAAGATGGAGCTGCCCATTGCAGCAGCGGTGGGTTGCCTATTCCGCATCCCCCCCATTCACATTCCTGCCCGCTCATTCCCCTCCTCCACTCACCCCCTCTCAGCCCGCCGTAGATGAAGATGGAGTTGCCCATGGCAGCAGCGGCGTGGCGGCACCGCCGCGTGAGCTCCGTGCTCGCATCGCCCCCGGGAGCATCCGCACTGAAGCGGCCCGTCCGTGCCACAGCCACCGTGCCCTTGCGGTCGCACCACACGCCCGCTGCCGTGTCCAACACTGCAAGCACATGCAAGCAGAGAGGAGGGGAAGACGATGACGAGCAGGGAGTAGGGGGAAGCAGGGGGAGAGGGAGGTCAAGGGGGAGGGCATTGAGTTTACTGGTCAACTGAACCATCAGCCCGACCTTTTTTTAGGCGCCTCAAAAATTGACATCGTTAGCCCGTCCTTGTGATGGCCATGGTGCTCTTGCGGCTGCACCACACCACCTCTGCTGTGTCCAACCAACACCGCACAGCGCGTCAGTGCCCAAGCCACCATGCCCTTGCAGTCGCACCACGCCCGCACTGCTCTGTCCAGCAGCACCCACATCCCCCCCAACTCACCCGCCACACTGGATGCATCTTCCACCATGCGGCCGCCTCCCAGAGCTCCCCCAGACACGTGCAGACGCAGATTCACAAACACCTGCGCGGAGGGAGGGGGAGGGGGAGAGGGGAGAAGGGTGAATGGCACAGGCCGAGGCAGAACAAGAGGCACCGACGGGAGAGGGGGACGGAGTGGCGTGGCGGGCAGATTTGGGGCAATGGAATGACAAGGGCATGGATGGCTTACTGCAGCATGCTGGTACGGAGCAGATATGGGGAAACGACAGCCACGGGGTGCATGGCTGAACCCCACAAGAGGGACAAGGAGGACCTACTGCTGCGTGCTGGTAGCGCGCCGAGGGAGACACGCCAGGGGCGATGGCCCACTCCCACCGCCCATCCCGGTGCCGCGCCAAGCCATACGCGCCTGGCAGAGGCTGCAGAGGCGCAGGGGGGAGAGCGGAGGAGAGCACAGTGAGGCACAACGAACAGGCGGGAGCGAGGGACATGGGAGACAGGGAGACACCGAGGCAGAGAGGGAGAGAGAGAGACAATAAACGGGGGAGAGAGCTACCAGCGACGGGCAGGGAGAGGAGTTGGTGGGGGGACGAGAAGGGAGGCGGGGAGGGAAAGGAGCGTGATGGCAAGACGGAGGAGCAAGAAAGCCATCCCGGCGAGGAGAACTGAGAGAGGCGTACCACGCTGCTGCCGTCTCGCCCGCCGCATAGCAGCAGCAGCCCGTCATGCCGTGCGCTGGCGGTGGCGTACATGCAGGGCGGAGGGCCCTCGCCCTCGGGCTCCAGCTTCTTCCACTCGTACGGCTTCGCCGCCGTGTCCAAAGTCCACACGTCCGCCAGAGGCCGCTTGCCTGCAGGGACGGTGATAAGAGCAGCGGAGGATGATTAGGTAGGGCAGGAGGCTCAGAGTAATGGAATAGAGAGGGTTACGGGAAGGTTGTACCTGTCAGGCTCAGCACTTCCAGTGAAGGAAATGTATGGTAGGCTGCCAGCTGCTAGACCGTTAGCCTGAGCAACAGTGTTGGACTGGCCGGAGTGCTAGGTGCTCGGCTCAGTCAAGAGGAGGGATGGCATGCAAACGGAATAGTGAAAGAGCTCGGGTGAACGGCGCAGCTATGCTGATAATGCATGCAGAGGGGTGCAGAGGGGTGCAGAGGGGTGCAGAGTGGTGTGCAGATGTAAGGATAAGGAGGGTGGTGGGCATACGAGAAGGCGGATTCAACATGTGTCTCACCGTCGTTGCCACTGATGGAGAGCAGGAAGCGCTGCCCCACGAGCGCCATGACATGGCCGTAGCGCGGCCCTGGACCCGCGCCCTGCACCACCACCCTGGTGAGAAGATGCAACGCAGAAAGGCGGAGGGCAGGAGAGGGAGAGGGTAGAGGCAGAGGGGGGAGAAGAGGGAGGAGGAAGTGAGCGACTGAGACTGTTGATGGAGGCGCAAAGAGGCCAGTGAACGCCATGCACAGCGAGCTGGCCAAAGCGAGTTGGATTGGGGCGAGTGGTTGACAGCCGTGACCGTCACCTGTGCCATTTGGGGCGCGCTTGTGTGAGGTCGAGGACGTGCAGGTCGTCCGTTGCCAGGCCGGCGGGCCCAATGCCACCCTGCAAACAGGACGGTGGTAAACGCGGCAAGGAGGCACACATGCGGATGGGAAACAGGCGAACTACTTCTAAGGCGAAAGACGAACGTGATCCAGCAGTGCCAGATGGGTCACGACCCCGCACTTGACAACCTGAAAGGGGGGAGTTTCGTAAAAGCCACCATAAATGTCGGCCGGCCACTGATCCAACCCAAAGTGTCGATAGCTGATTCCGAAGCTTTCTTAGACGTGGGCCATTGAACCCGGATTTTACCTAAGTGTTCACCATTGTTCGCAGCAACACACCTGAATGACGATCATCGTCCCCACAGCTGTCGCCGCGTGGGCTGCTCGCGGCGAGGGAGGCTCGCCGACTGGCGACATTCTGAGAACACACAGACGGATTGGGAGTGTTATTTATATTTCTTCGACGCGTCTCAACGAGTGCACGTGCTACACATCACATCACATCGCTGAATGGCGACGATTGAGGTCTGCAATGGAAGGCCACGACGGGAGGAGATTATCAAAAGACCTTCCCATAGCGGACTTGATGTCTAAGAGAAACGATAAGTTCTCTGGTTGAAGGGGAGACCACTTGAGTGGAGATAATGTTTCGGGAAATGGTGTCCGAGGAGACGTTCGAGTTCTCCAGTCTGTATTTTTTACTATCGATTGAACGATAAACATTTTCGGAATTTGCAGAGCAAGCGTGTACGTACTTGCTCCATGTTCTGGATTTGACGTCGAAGCAGTGAACATCTGCGGTTGCTCCCGCCAGACCTGCGGGCGATGCAACATTGGCCTTAGAACAAACCCTAACGGCGTACCAATGAAGAACTGTGAAGACTTTCGGAGAAAACGAGGTAGTGCTTTACGACTATAGGAAAGAGAGCTCTGCGACGGAAAGCAAACGAGAGCGCGGAAAGCCGTGATGGCATTGCCAGGATTGGCAGAACGACATTGCTAAGCAAGCACCTGCTGCTGGGATGTGAAGCAAGCACTAAATCGAGTCTTACGAATGCCTGCAGCGCCGCCTGCAGAAGCGCCTGCTCCGCCTTCGAGAGCCGTCGCTCCGCCGAAAAGTATCAACCTAGGACCCACGTAGTTCGCGCTTCCCGGCTCGCCGACGGCAGCGACAGCTGTGAGCGTATGACCGCATCTAGGGCCAGGCGACTCGCCATTAAAGGAACACGGGGTGTACGCAGGAGCTATCCTTGGCTGCTCGCCATCCGCGTCGACATCCATGCCTCGCGAGCTTTAAATAAGGGACTAATGAAACTATAAGCGACTTAAATGCTAGTACTGGTAAAACTGACAAATCTGGAGGAAACTATGGGAGCACACGAGGCAGCGGAAAGCAGTCAGAGCAACGTAAAGCTGCTCGACTTGCGATAACCAAGTCTGAGCAGAGCAAGAAACGAGTCAAGGGCACAAGACAGGACTCAAGATACAAACAGCGGACTAGTGAGTGACTCGGGTCCGTCGGTGCGCCCAGGGTGGTTGGGGGGGAATGATGCTGCTATCAGTCAGTGGCGGGTGGTCTCTCTGTGAGGAGAAAGACCGATGTTGGGTGGGGTGGAATACGGTGGACTGTAAGCAGTGTGCTCCCAGAATGCAAGTTCTGCTGCTAGACTAGGCTCGGCGGTAGGCAAAGTGAGGCAAACACCGGCCCTAGCTACCAAACCAGACCAACTTTCTGCAGCCCAGCACATCCAAGTCGAGGTGCCGTGCCTTCTGACAAGGCTTGGATGTTCCAAGCCAAGATTTGTGGGAAGAGATTCGCTGCAGATAGATTGCGACGATGCAATAGAGTCAGACATTGTATCGAACTCTTTAAAACGTACACTTGGCCTTCTGCAAATAAGGAACCATCCTCTTGCCTTTTCTCAAGACAGCGGCTTTCCTTTTTGGCAGTGAGAAAAACCTTGAGGCCCCTTCACCATCCAAAAGGTCATCGAAGTTGATGTCTAAACCACTCTCCTTCTCAATGCTATGCTCCATTTCCTTCCGCCACACCCACGCGAACAGCTCGTCACACCCGTCGTCCAGCAAGCTCCCACCATCACCCTCCCCCTCCATTCCCTCTTCCTCCTCCCCTTCCTTTCCTTCCCACTCGTCCTCCTCCACCCAATCCCCATGCACCAAACTCACACCATCTTTCTGCATCCTCCCTCCACTCAACCCTCCTCTCCCGCCCACACCCTCCATTCTCCCCCTCCCTCTCCCACCACCCGCAACCGATCCTGACGCCCCTCCCATCCCCCCAGCCAGACGAGCATCAGCAAACGCACCCACTCCGCCTGGTCCGGGCATCGGCCCTCCTCTACCCATGGGCCCACCTCCCGGAATGAACCCCAGGGGAGGAGGCCGGAGGAAAGGAGGTGCTCCTGCCCCGCCCCCTGCCCCACCCAACCCAGCCGCACCAGGGAAGCCAGGGCCACCACCCGGCCCAGCACCGGGGCCATATGGGGGGAAATCAGGGGGGACACCTCCCGCAATGGGACCCCCCATTCCCCCCATGGGCCCCATGGCAGCACCCATGCGGTGGAACTGCTCTGCGTAGGGTGGCGGCAGCATGGATGGGTCAATGGGCCCGCCGCCGTACCGCTGCAACTCTGCTCATGGGGCATGGGCGTCAGACAGGAGAGGGACAGGAGAGGTACGCCACACAGACAGGGGACGGAGACAAGGGAGAGGGACAGAACACAGGATGGGTGCATAGGGGGATGTGGCAAGAACAGGCACATGGGAGACGAACAGGGGATGTGGATGGATGGACGATCTACAAAGGGCCTGACTCGAAATCGCAGTGCCTGAAGCCACGTGCCACCCACCCACGCCACTCTGCTTGTGGCTCTGCTGTGCGAGTCAGCCAGCGGCAGGGGAGCACGCACCGTGGACGCCATGGGCGAAGTGGCACTTGTCGCCAAAGGGGCAGCTGCCCGTCATCTCCCACCGGTGGCACATGCGCGTCCGCCAGTTGGGCGGCTTGCCCGTCACCCCCATTCCCATCCCGCCCCCCCCGGCCCCGCCCATACCCATACCCATGCCACCCATGCCCATGTTCCCCCCTCCTCCTCCTCCGCCTCCGCCAGCGCTGCCACCAACACCATCAGCAGCAGCTGCTGCAGACACAGGATCCGGCGCTGCAGCCCCACTGCCCCCCCCTGCTCCTTCCCCTGGCGCATCCCCCTTCCCAGCGCCGCCACTGCCCCCATCGCCAGCAGTGCCGGATGTTGCCTTGCTGGCGGGCCCTGGTGCCTCCGACCCTTGTGCTGGCGGCTGCTGCTGCTGCTGCTGCCGAGAGAGAAGAAAACGGGAGGCAAGGGAAGGGAGAATGGCTCAACACAGCAAGGCTCGTCTCCCAGTGCCTAAGGGCAATCATTGCATGCCTGGAGATACGTACGAGCTGTGAATTCTTCAGCACTCACCTCTGGTGGCCGGCCATCCCTTCTCATCCCATCCACACAACTGTCCGCACCGCCAGACCCACCAGTCCCACCGCCTCCCCCTGCTCCCCCTCCTCCGCCTTCGCCTCCCCGAGCTGCCCCTCTACCATCCCCCGCGCCCTTGCGCCCCGCGTCGTCGCCTCCCCAGTTGGGCAGGGGGCGGCGGAGCTCCTCGTGCGTGTGGGCGAAGTTGCAGTTGGTGACGTAGGGGCACACGCCGTTGCGGAACTTGACGCACATCTTGGTGCGGTAGAACATGCCCCCCCGCCCAGGAGGGTTCGCTGCTGCCCCGCCATGGGGCCCTCTCGGTGGTATACCACCAGCTTCTGGCCCTGCTGCGCCCATCCCTGCCCCCCCTCCACTCCCCCCTGAACCTGCTCCTGCGCCACTCCCTCCACCTGCTCCGCCCCCGCCCCCACCCCCCCCTCCGCCTCCGCCTCCCCCTCCCCCCATGCCGCCTGGCATTCCCCCTCTCCCCCCTCCCGCGCTTCCCCATACTCCAGGCCCATCCATTCCCCCTGGACCGGAACCATACCCCATGTTCATCCCCATTCCGCCCGGTCCGCCCATCCCCATCCCCATGCCTGCGCCCATACTCCCGCCCATGTTCCCCATGCCTGCCATCCCCCCCATGGGCCCCATTCCCCAACCCCCTCCGCCTCCCCCTCCCCGCGCGCCCCCATCCATGCCAAAACCCACGCCTGCGCCCATCCCTCCAGCACCCATACCTCCAGGGCCCATACCAGGCCCGGCACCTCCCATACATCCAGGCCCGGCCATGCCTCCCATGCCAGGACCGGATCCAGCCTGCGCGCCACCTTCCGCGGATCCCTCCCCTTTTCCCCACTTCCGGGATGAATCACCGCCCCCGCCGCCGCCACCGCTGGGCCCGCCGTAGCCTTGCTGGTACATCTGGTCGAACCCATAACCAGGACCCCCCATCCCGCCCGTACCTCCCATTCCGCCAGATCCGCCCGGTCCACCCATGCTCCCCATCCCCCCCATGGGCCCCATGCCCATCATCCCCGCGCCTCCCGCTCCCCCCTGTCCCATCCCCCCACTATCTCCGACCCCGCCAACGCCGCCGCCGCCGTAAGGGCCGTCACGGGGTCGATTAGACCCGCTGGGCCAGGCACTGCCACCGTCAGGCGCGGCAGAAGGACCCCCTCCGCTACCGTCCATGTCGCAAGATGCAAGGCGCGGTTGTAAGATGCGATCGGAGTACGGAACACGATCCGCCTTAGCAGATACTGGCTAGTGAACTCGCCTGCAATTCCGTTACACAGTCAAGACTTTCGGGGCTTGCACTGCTGGACTGGCAGCCTAGGCTTCGATAAAAGAGATGGCTGTGTTGCAGTACTACCACAGCAGCAGAACTGTATTCTAATTTCCAATGGAAACAGTCTCCAACTGAAGAAATGGAGAACATTTCTAAGTACTTGTGAACGCTCCTAAAAGTAGCGAGGAAATGGGATGAAATTGGAAATTGCTAGAATATTTCTTTTCCGTAAGACATATCGCAAACGATACTCTGTAACACTACAGCATCGAGGGTTTGGACACGTCAGCGAAAGTGTATCGCTCCACCCCAACTTCAACTGCGCCAGTTTCCGCACTCGCCTGTGTGGTTGGGGCGGGTTTCGGCTGGTGACCCCCTCACATTTTCCACCTTCCCTTGCTCCGTTTTCTTGTCACCATCACCAGTCTTGCTTGTTTCCATCCCAGTTGAATTCCGAGTTGGTTTTTGGAGATGGCTACTTCCCTTGTGTAAGCCTTGCCGACATAGGTAATGACAGTTGTTGGTGTTTACGCAGCTTCATGCATTGTGCGTAAACTGATATATTGTTATTGCAGGTCTTACGGGATAGTCACGCGGAAAGCTACGCGAGTGAAGAGTCGTCACAAGAACCTTCTCCCTGCAAGACCTCCGAGAATCATTTTGGATACGCTTTTTCACGCCGCCCTGTGTCATCGACATGCTCTGCGACGAACATAATAAGCTCAGTCTTATGCCACGTATGGCAGCAGCAGCAGAAGCGATACCGTGTGATAACCTCTTGACGACTAATTCCGTGTTATTTTGTCGTCGACTCAAAAGGCAGCCCGTGTTATTCGAAGAACCCGGCGCAGAGACGTGCGCACGATTCGGCATCACTCGTCTTCAAGTGGCATGCTCAAAACCGTTCTTGCATTCATGCTCCATCTGTGTCTTCTCGTATGCTGACATATTTCTAGTCTGCTTGTGCAGGTGTGGTATCTATAGCAGTTCGTGAGGATATTTCCAGTCACTGCAACATACCCTGCACAGTTACTGGTGCATCGTCCTTGTCAATGTTTTGCCTGCAGGTGATGCAAGGTGTGTGGGCTTGCAATGGTTAACCTTCCAGCTATTTTCCAGTCTACGATTCTACTCCTTGCAGTGAGTGGTACTCTGTCCGTGTTTTTACGTGTTTATGCCGTTGTGCCGTCTATCAGCTGACCTGCTTACATTGTGTTGTTCAGACCGTCCTTAGTTCATGCAAATTCGTGGGAATACTCATTCGTCAAAGCAGCAGCTTATTCATCTTTCTGCAGCATTTTGTGTAGAATGATCCATGCGAGATCTGCCACTGGTCCTGTCAGTGTGTACTGTCATGCTGTGAAAGTTGAGATTGTGTGTTGCAACTGAGGTTGACCTGTCATGCATCTGCAAAATATTCATGACCATGCAAGCAACACTCCTGTGACTAGGATCCACAGTTCTGCAATCCTTACAGTCCCAAGCAGTTGCAATGCAAGCATCATCTCGCCTCTCAGATTTCCCCATCTTCCACCTCTTCGTTGTTTCCATCAGCCTCCTTTTCACTTTCACTCTCTTCTCCATCTGATTCATCATCTCTAAGTGACAGCCCTAAATGCTCTAGCACATTCATTCCCTGTTGAGGGCCAAGGCCCGGAACTCTTGCACCATCACCACCAAACGGCAAGTCGGTGGAGCGGCCAGGACCAACGCCGATGTGCTCAGCAGGAGCACTCAGAAGGTGCATGTCCTTCATGATGGCATGGCTCTCGTCCAACTCCACGGACTTTGCCATCTGCTTGCCATGCAACACAGCATTGGACAGGGCCCAGAAGGACAGATAAATACACTGAATCCTGGAAGAACATTGGCACATGAACATAAGAGGACCCTAGAAGGGAGGGAGCATACCCCTTGCAGTGCACGGCGCATTGCTTCCCTTTGTTCCTCCAGCTTCTTCCGAGCTTCCATCGCAGCCTCTGCTTCTTTTCGCCTGCGAGACTCCTGGGCTGCCCTGGCTTCAGCTTCCAAGCGAGCTCGTTCTGGGTCATCAAGCAAGACAATGTTAGCATACGTTGGAACACTACCAGGAAATTCGCAACCTTACTTGGATGCGAACCTTCTTTGTGCTTCCTTTCGATCTCTTCCAGCTGCTTCTGGTCCACAGCTTGGGTCTGCAAGGCCGAATACCGGACCAGGAAGAGTGAGAAACAAAAACCCCACAAAAAGAGTGCAATCAAGCAGAAACCGCAAATAACATTACGAGCTGCAACTTACCTCTGTCGCTTTCTTTTGGGCATTCAAAATTATGTCAGCATACTTCCCTCGAAGAAGGGCTGCTTTCACCGCAGCCTCATCATCACCTGCAGAGAGTGGAAGCCCCAATAGACGCCATGAGCCTGCTGCTACACATATAGAAATGTAGCATCAAACCACCACACATAGACGTCGACATGCCTCTCACCTTTGGGGGATGGCTTCACCTCCTTGGGCTTTTCAATCTGCTTCCTATCCACCTCCATCTTTGCCCCTTCGCTTGCAGCAGCACTGTCCCCTCCTGCAACAGATGCAATAGAACCACTCTGGTCATGGGCTTTGTCCTCAACATTCACAAATCCTGAATACAAACCCAGACTGTTGTTACCACCAAGACCAAACACCAAAAGCATGTACGTCTGTGCACCTGCTGTGCAGATCGGGCTTACCAGCATTGGGAGATGTGCACTTGCCCTCACTGGCCTTTGCACTGTCCCTGCTCTGAGACTGCTGCACAATGTTTACGAAACACACAGTTAGCAACTTCTAAAACGTGACGGGGAGACTAGGCAGTACAAGCAGAGAGCTAGAAGCGCAGCCAGGTCAGTTACCTTCCCACGAGCAGGCTCAGAACGCCTGTCCTGATCTGATTCGCTGGCTGATGAGTCGCTGTCAGAGTCGCTATCTGGGAGGGATGATGGTGAAGGGGCCAGAGCAGGCGATGGTAGGAAACAATGCAATAAATGTGCGTGTGAGCGCACACATGGGTGTGTGCGTGTGGGGGGTGGGGGAGAGTGGTGGGGGAAGGAGAGGGAGGGGAGGGGCGCCATGAGGCGATGGAGGGAGGGGGAGAGGGGTGCACGAGAAGCACAGATCGGCTCAGACATGTCTCGCGTACCACTGGAGGAGCTCTCATCACTCGAGCTGGATGACCCCGAGGTGCCGGGGCTGCCCCTCCCTCCCACTCCGTTCCCAGCAGGCAGCTTCGGTGCTGCCGAGTCTGCAGCCGATGCAGCACCGGCCCCGTGGAGGGGACCCGCCTCCACTATGTCCACGCTGTCATCGCCCTCTGGGGAAAGGGGTAAAGGGAGGAGGGAGGAGAGGGGGGGAGGGGGGGAAGAGGGTGGATAAGGGGGAGAGGGAGGGGGACACACGAATTTCAAAAACGGCGCATTGATGGAACACAGCGCTGCATTGGAACAGGAATAGTGCTGGGTCGAGCAGCGTTCTGGCCACACGAAGCTCCATGTTCTTACCTTTAGGCTCCTGTTGGGAAGCTGCAGGGAGAGCGTCTGGGACCTGCGCATGCAAAACACAGTAGCACAGCTGTCAGCACGCATAACAATCCGCATCCCTGAATACAAGCCAAGAGACACCCCTGAACCTAGCATCAAACGCCAACAGAATCAAAGAAACCGCACCTTGGGTGGGGCCACCGCCTGCCTGTGGTGCAGCAGCGCCTTCTTGCGCCTGCGCTTGCTCGTGCACTTCATGCAGATGCCCACGTATCTCTCCAGCTTTAGAGTCGACTCAAAAGTAAGCTTCTCACCTTCGGCTGGACAGTGTCGTAGAGGGGGATCTTCTTGCGCTTGCTCTTGCTCTTCATGCAGTTGCTCACGTATCTCTCCAGCTCCCACAGCGTCTCGCTGTCCAGCGAGTCGATGTCCAGCTCGATCTCGTCCGCGTTCTGGCTCAGATCCGGGTTGCGCTCCGATATGATCTGCACAATCCTGTCCAGATTCTCTGGCGGAAGCTTCCCCAGATTGACGCTCAGCTTCTGCTTCTCTGCAAACGTCATGTCCCTCTGGGGAAGCTTCCCCTTCGCCTGAGCCTGCGCTGCTGCTTTACCCATCGCCTGGCCACCCACCTGCAACTGCGACTCCAGCTTCTGCAGCCGCTTCTCGAGCTCTAGAACCTCCGGCTTCTCCCGCCCTTCACTAACCGTCCTATTCACCTTAGTTTCTTTCACCTCCTCTGCAGCTGCCACCAGCTCCTGCTCTTCCTGCCTGCGTTTCGCGGTGTCTTCCTCCACCTTGAGTCGGATCTTCCGGTACCCCTGCTCGAACAGGCCCTTTAACTCCACCGCCATGATGTACACGTCACTGCCTTCCCCGTTATACCGCATGGCATTTGCCCAAACGAGCTGCACGTCACTGTACAGTTCGTCTGGATGCTGGTAACCCGACGCTTTAATTCGCGCGCTGATCGTACCCAGGTCCATCGGCTTCGTGATAACCGTGTGGTAATCGTGTAACCCGAGCTTCGCCGCGTCGACAGGCTCTTTGAACACCCACCCGTACTTGTGCGACATCAGTCGCTTCAGCAGCGTCGCACACTGCTTGAAAATATCGCCCAGTCGCCTCGCTCTCGCAGCCACGATTCTCTGCCTTCTAACGTCCAGCTCCGGCAGCTTTCCCGGAACCTTCTTCCCCTTGCCTTTCTCAGGAGCCGAAACCTTCTCCTTAGCGTGAAACGAATCAGCGCTTAGCAGGGACGAGCCGGGCCTGGGTGTGTGCCGATCCTTGCCTGAAGGCTCCGTTTCAAGACCCTTCACTTGCACCTCCGGTGGGAGAACGAGCGGACCAGCAGCAGCCACTGCGACCGGCGATTCTTCAATCGACCCGCCGTCCACCACGTGCGCTGCAACAGTTCCGTTTTCCGTCCGCTTCATCCGCTTCCTGCTCTCCGCCCCCCTCCCTGCCAGCTCCTCGCGCCTCAACGCTCCCTCCCTCGCGTCCACTTTCTGGCATAGCCCCTGCAACTGCTCCAATTCATCTCGGAACTTTCTCCGAAGGCCTCGCCTTTCGCCACGTGTCCACCCAGCAGAGCCCGGGCTTTTGCCTCCATCGCGGCTGTTCTCTCTGCTGCCTATCCTACCCTCCGCCATGGCATCATCCACCCCATGGACCCCATGGACCCTATGAGCTTCGCCGTCGGAAGCGGTAGCTTTCCGCTTGTGAGAAACTCCACAGCCTTCTGATAGGCTCGGCTGATCGCCACCCGGAACTGCTGCTGCTGGGAAATCGGCGACAGGCGGTGCTTCTGCTGAAGACTTAATAGCACTGAAGCTGCTTCCCGTGGATCTTCGCCTGCGACTATCTACATCATCTAGCTTTTTTAGCCCCTTGTTTAAGTCGGCTGCCGGATCTACTGGCACGGGCTCGAACGCGTACCCCTTGCGCACTCGCCGCTTCATGGCCTCCTCCCTGGTTATGATGACCTCGTTCCGCCTGCGAGGCTCGAGAGCTGATGGCGCCATTTCTCCCTGTTGCGAGGGAAAGGTGATTGTCGGGGGAAGATAAGAACACGAAGCTGAGCAACTCGCGAAGAAAGGATAGGGAATTGAGAAAGATAGACAGCAATAGGCAGGGAACACGCACCTTTGCACCTCTTTCCATGCGAGGACAAGGCCACGTGGATTGCGGAAGGGAAGTGCCAGACTTGGCAACTGCAATTCATCGTGAGTAACATGAACCAGAGGAAGTCATGGTTTACACACCTGCCATGTTGCATACGAGTAGAAACAAGCTAGCCAAGTTAAACAAGTACCTAACCTCGAATACCGCTGCCATCATATAATTTCGTCAAGAAAGCTGTGCGACATCTCGGAACTTATCCGTGGCATACGCAATGAATAATTAAGATCCAAACCCTAAAACGACCAAAAAAAAATCACTTTCGCTTCGTTCTGTTGAGCAGCGTGCGTGGACAAAGAATATACGGCTCAACATGCACCCAGTACCTTGTTTCCCGGCGCTGTTTCCTTCAGTTCAAAAACATCAGATCCGACGTATGAGAAAATGCAGCTTTCTCCACAAATCAAAAAATCGTAGAGGACGACAAGAAAAGGACGTTCTAAACCGCTAGATAGTAGCGTGGTAGTTTTACAGTACCTAATCCTCCATGGCAGGCAGGAACCTAGGAGCTAGCTGATGGCACGGCTTGAAAGTTGAAACCCTAGGTCCATCGGAATTGTGCTCGGGGGAGGCGGGGGAAAGAAGTGGTGGAGTGGAGAGGAGAGAGGGGGTTCCGCGAGCGACGTGTGGCGCAAGCAAGCACACACGCAGTGGCGAGATGCGTGGACCTTGGAATTGGCGTCACTAGGCGTTCTGAACCTACCAGACGTGAAATATTCTGTAGCCTACACCTTCCGGACTGTGAAAGGAGCTTTTTGCAAAAAAAAGCTTGTTAGCATTAGCAAGGGTACATAATCCTTCACAACTCAAGTTAATTAATTGAATATGCTACTCAAGAGCCAAGATGTACTCGCGCTGCTATGTACCAGTATACAGGCCTGTCACAACAACAACCTGCAACCGCAGATTTGAAACTACAGATTAGGCTTCAATACTTCAATGGGGAACTATTGAGGTGAGCTGCATACGCGGAAGCTTACCCTTCTACTGTGTTATGGATAACAACTGATCCATCTAAAACCTGTCAAGTGGCACTGCCTCGGGTTCATGGGCCAGCAAGAGGGAGGAGCTACCAATTCTGCAAAGAGCAGCAAAGCGAGAATTAGAAGATCCAAAATCAGCGAACTGGGGACAAAGGTGCAAACCAGCAATAAACGTTGTGCTGCACCAACCTTGTCAGGCGAGGCCTCTGAGCCAGCATCCCGTGACTGGATTTCATCAGAGTCACTGCTGGAAGAATCACTCCCAGAGTCACTATCTGTCAATGTAGCACACACAAGCACATGCAAAGAGTTAGCCATCTAAAAACGGAGGAATCCCCAAAGCAGCAGCAGCAGCATGTCTCTAATCCCAACGTCGCAGGCATCCCACGTACCACTTGAGGAGCTGTCATCGCTTGAGCCTGATGACCCAGATGAGTCAGAGGCAGCCCCTCCACCCTGAGCTCCGTTCCCTGCTGACGCCCTTGAAGGCTCTGCTCTGGAGGGAGCGGCTGGCTGTGCAGGCAAAGGCCCTTCGTCCCCAATGTCAATGCTGTCCTCTCCTTCTGCACGGCCAAGTGAGGAATATCAGCGAAGGAGAGTGAGCATGTGACATGTTACTGCTCTGAAAGGAGAAGGATTGCGTGGCGGCAGACACGAACAAAACTTAGCACCACACTAACCTTTAAGGTCTCCCGCTGAGCTTGCTGGAAATGCATCCACGCCCTGGCAATGGCAACACGTGAGCAGGCAAGCAATGTCAGTCCGCACATCAAAGTTGTCAGGAGAGAAAATGCGGAGCTAAGAAGAAATTGGGAAGCAAGGAGCAAGCCACGATCAAACTTCTCACCTTCGGCTGCACAGTGTCATAGAGGGGGATCTTCTTGCGCTTGCTCTTGCTCTTCATGCAGTTGCTCACGTATCTCTCCAGCTCCCACAGCGTCTCGCTGTCCAGCGAGTCGATGTCCAGCTCGATCTCATCCGCGTTCTGGCTCAGATCCGGGTTGCGCTCCGATATGATCTGCACAATCCGATCCAACTTCTCCGGAGGAAGCTTCCCAAGGTTAACGCTCAGCTTCTGCTTCTCTGCAAACGTCATCTCCCTCTTCTTCGCATCGGCAACTCGCGGCTTAGCCTGCCCTCCCTTAGCCTTCCCTTGCTGCTGCTGAGCCTTGGTACTCGCCACGAGCTGCGATTCTAGTTTCTGCAGCCGCTTCTCCAGCTCGAGCACTTCCGACTTGTCCCTGGGCTCCGGGAGGCCCCCTCCCGCTGCCAGCAGTTCGTCCTCCTCCCGCCGCTTCGCCGCGTCCTCGTCCAGCTTCTGCTGAACCTTTTGGTACCCTTGCTCGAAGATCTTCTTCAGCTCCGACGCCATGAAATACACGTCATTGCCCTCCCCGTTGTAAGTCATGGCGTTGGACCAGACGAGCAGCACATCGCTGTGGAACTCGTCTGGGTGCTGGTAACTCGACGCCTTCATTCGCGAATTAATCGTACCCAGATCCATCGGCTTCTTGATGACAGTGTGGTAATCGTGTAACCCGAGCTTCTCCGCGTCGACTGGGACATTGAAAACCCACGAGAACTTGTGCGCCATGATCCGCTTCAGCAGCGTCGCGCACATGCGGAAGACATCCGCCATCCGCTTCCCCCGCGCAGCCTCGACCTTCTGCCTACGCGGATCTTTCTGTTCTACTCCCTTCCCCGCACCCTTCTTCTGGCTCGGCGTCTTCGATTTCGGCTTCTCCGGCGGCGGTAGCTTGTCAGCCGCGGACAAAAAGTCAGGATGTATGTACGTCGTATTCGCCTTCGGCGTCCGCTTCTCCTTCCCGCCTGCTGCTCTCTCCCCGCCAGCAGCCGCTCGCTTCCGGTGGTGCGGTTGCGGGGTCGCTCCCAGCGCCGCGGGACCACCGCTCTGTGCTGTTTCCCCAAAGCCCCCGTCGACCGGTTGTCCAGCGGACGACAGCTCCGTGGCTCCGCCGTTTTCCGATCTGCGAACCCTCCGATCCCCGAGCGAGTCACTCAATATGACCTGCGGTTCCTGCCTCAATCTAATCTCCCGCGCGTCTACTCTCCGTCCTAAAGCCAGCGACGAATGTAAATCCGTACTAATCTGTCGCCTAAGAGATGTCCTCTCGCTCCTAGAAAGAACTGAACGCACGGCTTCCGGATCGTTCCCTAAGCCGTCGCGGTGGATAATTTCCGTCAAAGCCTTGCGCTTCCGACCAGTGTCGTTCGGACCCGTGCAGTCGGCCTCCATCTTAGAAACGCCGGACCCAGGGAAATCTCGTCTCCCGCCGTTAGGTGCAAAATTTTTCCGCTTCTTCCCGTCTGATTCGTACATGATCTCGCCGTCGATGTCGAAGACGTCAGGATCTAAGGGAACGGCTTCGTACGCGTGGCCGTTTGGCAGACGCCTTTTCTTGGCGCGGTCTCCTAGTGAAAACACGTGGTCGTTCTTTCGATGCGGATTGACGGCGGCTGGTGTCATCTTCTCTGTAACACAAAAGCAAAACGACACACCCGTTATGAAAAGTAGAAGGCGAACTATAAAATACTCTTACGGAAAGAAAGAACGAACGAGGAAATAGGACGGTGTAATCGTACATGTTATGGCCAAGCTTGCTTCCTTAAAAGGAAGAAAGGCCTTTCTCTCTTGAAGTCATCGATCTGAAGCCGCGTGAAGCCACGGCCTAGTAGCCGCGAACGTCTCCGGTATTCACGAAACCGTAAAAGAGAGAGATGGAGAGAGCATCCACGCGCTTCTGGCGGCAGGCTCGCCTCCAGCAAAGTGGATTGCCGTAGATCCAGTTGAGCAGACCACCGAAGCAGCAAGTCGTGGCTTGAAGCTGGAAGGAGTGGGCTCTCTCAGGGGCTCTCAGAACCAGCAGCTGGCTGGAGAAAACGGCAGAGGAAGAATCACAGCTTGTGGTACTTTGAAATGAGGGAAAATGGTGAGTTGAAATACCAAACCCTAGGCGTCAAGCCGCTCAATGTGATGGAGATAATAGCGAAGAGGCGCCGTAACCCTCGATATGGAATTACAGCCAAATAACACCAAAACGAACAGTGAATTTGGGGTTGTAAGATACTCGGTATATTAACGCTAGAACGCCAAAACAAACTTCCTCTTTTTCCCTCCGCTCTTCCCGAGGCCCCAGTAATATTATGAAAAAACTTGGTAAATGATAACAAGCGGGCTCCCTGGTAGTATAATCTTTCAGGAAAGCCTTGGTTGGGAGCGGGAATGTCGAGCCTTGCATTTTAGATGTAGACACCCAAATTGCCGCGCTACGTAATAAATTTGTTCACATGCGATTCATGTCAGCTCTTCCATTATTTGCAACGTTCCAATAGTGACACTGTATTTGGTTAAACTTATGTGCCTATACATCGCTCGTGGTTAGTGGCACGGATGTCTCTTTACAGAGTCTACCAGTCAGTTACACCCACACAAGACGCTAGTTGGCGTTGTATTCGTGCTATCTCAGTGATCCCAGGCAGGGATCCCAACACCACAGGCGGCATTGACTGGTGCAGACCGCCAGTCCCGTATACATTGAGGGACGTTGGAAACAACGCACCAGGGTTAGGGGAAGTTATGTTAACTGCGTCCATTAATACGTCAGTGCAGGGCACAGTCCGGCTGCACCTAAAGATGATCCCTTCAGGTCCCAAAGTCGTGCCCTGGATGTTAGAGAATGTTACATTAGTGATGGCAACGTTGCTAGTTTTCACATCGCCATAACAATAGAGGCTGCCTCCACAGTAGAACTGTGGGGGGGGGGGGGGGGGGAGGGAGGAGACAAGCGAGAGCAAGGAGACACAACTGGATGAGCCTAGAAAGGGGAATTCAGAGTCGAAGTTCCACAGGGGACGAAGTGACAACTGGCAGGGGAGGGAGAGAAGGGAATTGAGGGGAATGGGCCACCCACCTGATCTAGAACTATTGGATATCGCACGTTCTCCATGGTTATTCCGTCGTAGATGATGTTGGTGGCCTTCCCAGACCCGCCTTGGAACGTCTTGATGCGCAGCCCGATCTTGGTGTTGATGAAGCGCACGTCCTTCACCGAAATGTCGGACACGCATGAAACGGGATACACGGTGCCGCTTCCAAGGGCTCCAATGCTGGAACGAGGCAACAAGGGGAAGAGGAAAGGAGGGGAGTGAGGTGAGGGGAAAGGTGACACCATTGCCACACAAAGAGTGATGCAATGAGGGCCAAAGGCTGTGAGGCACACCACATTCAATTTAGTCACCCCTCCCCCCCCCTTACGAGATGCCGTGGCCTGTGAGGCACGTGACATTCGATACAGTCACGCCCACAGCGCCGTCCCAAATGGACACGTTGTCATCGCCCCCCGCGAGCACGCAGCGGCGGATGTCGATGTTGAGGGAGGAGGAGATGTGGATGCCGTCCGTGTTCATGCTGTCGGCAGGCGAGTCGGTCCTGAAGTCAAAGATGCGCATGTTGGCGCACCGGAACACCTGCACATGGAAGAACGCCGCGTTCCTGGGATATGGGGGGGAGGGTGGATGGGAAGGAGAAGGGTGGCTGGGATAAATTTCGCCCTGAATTAAAGCGGGAATTCATGCAGCCATGCTCTTGGCTTGGTGTTGAAGGCAGCACCAAGAGGAGAGAGACTAGGGAACAGATAAGCGTAGCTGGATACACTAAAGGATGGCTCAGCTCCAGTAGGAGCGCATGCATGCTTACTTAAGAGTGATGCCACTCAGCACAGTCTGGTTGCAGCGGAAGAAGTACAGCATCATGGGCCGATCCCCCTTGCCCTTCCGCTCCCAGAACTGCTGCCCCCTCCCGTCCACCACCCCGCTCCCATACACCTTGAGCCCGGTAATTCCCTTAAAGTACATTATGGTGAAAGGGCCGGCCTTGGGAACGATGTGGAGGGACGGGTTCTGAGGCACTGTGATGTTGCCGTCCAGCTGCACGTTGATGCCTGGACCGCAGGGGCCAAGGAGAGAAACTGCCTTGATGTGGAAGGTGTATTTACCCGGAATCAGCACCGTTGGCACGCCAGTGGTCCCTGTCCCTTTTCCTCCTCCTGCCCCAGCTGCTGTGCTGCTGTTGATGGAAGCTACACATGCTGCAGCAAATGCTGCTTCAATCGCCCTCCCATCGTCGCTCTTCCCATCACCCTTGGCGCCAAAGCTCCTGACGTCATACACACCGCCGGTGCCAGGTGGCACCGGCTTACTGGTCCATGCCACAGCAGGAGGCAAGTCATACCAGGTCCAGGCCCCTTCTCTGTCCCCATCCTCCTCCTCCGCCTCCACCCCCCCTGGCGGATTTCCCCCTTCCCCCTTAGGCGGGGGAGGGGGAGGGTTCTGTACAGGAGTGGGTTTGGCGGAAGGGGGCGGAGGGGAGAGGGGAGGGGGGCTGACAGGTTTGGCGGGTTTGGTGGGAGGAGGGGACTTCACTGGCTTAGGTGGTGGGGGAGATTTCAGAGGCTTGAGAGGTGGTGGAGATTTTGGAGGAAGGGGGGACTTTGGAGGAGGAGGAGACTTCTGGGGTTTGGGAGGGGAAGGGGATGGTGAAGGAGTGGGAGGAGGAGGGCTCTTGGAGGGCGGCGGAGGGCTTTTGAGCGGTGGAGAGCTTTTGGGTGGTTTGGTGGTGGTAGATGTGGGCTTTGGAGGAGGTGGGCTGGGGAGGTTGGGTGATTTTGATGGCTTGGCCGAGGTTGACGGGGGAGGGGGGGAAGGAGTGTCAGGAGGAGCAGCAGCAGCGGGCGGGGATGTAGTATTGGCCGACGGTTTTGGGGGGGACGAGGGGGATTTGGAGGGAGGCTTGGGGACAGGGTTAGGCAGACTTTTAGGCGGACTTTTAGGTGGGCTCTTAAGTGGGCTCTTTGGTGGGCTCTTAAGTGGGGTTTTAGGTGGGCTCTTCTTTGGGCTCTTCGTTGGGCTCTTCAGTGGGCTCTTAGGTGGGTTCACCACTTTTGGCGGACTGGCCGCACTAGAATTGAGTGGGCCGGAAGGGCTGCTGGCACTAGGCAGACTGGTGCCGTTCCCTCCGCTGACCTCAGAGACACTGCCGCCATAATCATCGTCGGGATCACCATCCCGCGAGCCTGACGGCGGGCTGCTGCTGACACCACCTGAATCCGCTGCTGGACTCGTTGGCTTTGCTGGCGAGGGAGAAGCAGGAAGAGGCGGAGTTGGTTTCAGTGCGGCCGGGGACTTCGCTGGGGACTTTGCCGGGGACTTCGCTGGGGACTTTGCCGGGGACTTCGCTGCGGACTTGGACGTTTTGAAGGCGTTCACGGCGCCGGCAAGGAAGGGAAGGGACGACGAGGCGGTGGCCTCTGATGCCGCTGAATCAGGGAGGGGGCGCCCTGGGGGCGACTGGGTGGTTGCACTGGAGGCAGCGCCGGTGGAAGGTTTGGAGGGAGGAGCTTTTGGAGCCCCCCGTGGTGAGCTGGGGGGTGATGTTGCATTGGCAGGGGTGTTGCGCGCCGTGGACCATGGGGGCAGGGGCCCCTGCTTGAACCCGGCTCCTGCGTCAAAGGCGGTAGCAGCGGCCGTAGCAGCGGCAGTTGCGGCAGCTGACGTGAAAGGGACACTTGGCGAAGGGAGGAGGGGGGAGGACGGGGTCAGAGGAGTGACGCGTGGTGAACCGACGCCAGCAACCAGAGTCTGAACCAGACGGCTGGGTTGAAGTGATTGCAGTCGGCGACGGATGAGAGTGAACGAGCCACGAGCCAGCTCGATTAGTGTGCGAACGACGTGGTTCGCTACTCCATTTCTGGTCGCCGGCTGTACTACCGTCTGCCGCTGGTTGCCTGCTATTTTCACACCTTCCGCTCTTCTACTCACAGCGGCGAAAGTCAGCATGTCTTCTTGCCTGAAGAGCTTATCTCCATGTTGAATTCGGTCCTCCTCTGTTGAGACTCCTCCTACTAGTGTTCCTTTTTCGCAAGATAGCCCATCAGGCTTCAGTGTGAAGGTGGATGAAGGCGACGAGACATTTTCTGACGACGCACAGATGATGGAGGTGGAAAGGAGAAGGACCACGGCGAGTACTGTTACTGCTATGTTTGAATTTCGAAGCGTTGCACGTGCCATGAGTAGAATCTCGTAAGCCGATGGGCGAAACGGCGGGACGGAAAACTATCCGAGGCTCGTGGGAGCTACTAGCTGAACTCTAGACGTGCCAGACGTGTAAACTTATGCAGTAATTGCGATGACTGGAATCCACTGATCAAGGACGATGGCTATGATTAAAGACGACGGAAGCCATGGTTCAGACGGAAAACCGGTAAAGAACTCTGTCATTCTAGCTACCGGACTGGTACAGACACCGTCGCGGAGAACGCAGCAACGAAGTTTAGAACTGTTCCTGAATCGGCATGTTAGAAGGTTGAAATACAAAGCCCAGAACAACTAACGACTGAAAAGAGAAGAAATGTGCGAACGGAAGCTATTCGTCGCGACTGATCGAGGTGTTAGCTGCGAAAAGGTTCACTGACTAACGTGCAAATACTGCGTCAAGGTTCCAGTCACAGCCTGGAAGAAAGGTGAGATTGGGCGCGCGTTGTACCGACATTTTCCGAAAGGCGGACGAACAGGAAGCTGGGAATATCTGGGTCGGAAATGTGTCAGGACGAGAATATATGGGGAAGGCCGTTCTTGGTCGTTGCTTTTGCTCCGAGCACACTCCCTGCTAACCAGCGAGCTTGATGGGGAGAGGCGAAAGGGCGCGAGGAATGGGGCAGGTTGGAGTGGAAATGCTGACGGCCGAGACAGAGCTATAGGATGATCAAGGCGCCAACGGCCGCGTCAGCGAGGTACAAGTTACAACCGACACCCGCGTTTTCCTGATCGAAATGAAGCTTGCTCTGCCTGGCTATGGCCAGCCAAATGTTGTTTATTATTGCCTGTGAGGCTGTGTTGGAAGAGTACGATGAGTATGTCTGATTGCGGTTGGGTAAGGTGCCCTCTGGGTCAGAAGGATAAAATAGCAGTCTACTACGGTTGGGTAAGGTATTGAGCGAAAACGTACTCTTCAGACACGCCCTTCAGTGAGCCTTAAAGCTCCCTCCCCTCCAATCCAACCCAACTCGTGTGATGCCCTGCGAATTGGTTTCCCAACCCCACCTTGTGGTTTTCACCGCATCGCACATTTCATCCCCCCGCGGGATTTTCTGGGCTGTTTTGCAACGAAGTAAGCCAATCATATGCGATGTGCTGGCTGCCCCCCGTAGATTTTGAGACAGAGGGTCAGGTGGTTGAATCACCATGCGACACGGTTTGTGATTTCTGGGCTGAGTGGCGCCAGAACCTCCTGTGTGCCGTTCATCGGGCATTCTCGTCAGCGAACAGTCAACGGACACGAATCAAGGGTCATTTTGCTCTTCCATGACAAGGCTCAAGTGTCAGGGCTACACGAATATTTTTCTTCTCTTCCTTCGTTCCCCGTCTGAACAGAGCTCTTTGCTGAGACCATAGTTCCACCCTAAATAAAGCCCGTCTCAGCCTTAGCCAAGCCAGTCTTCAACCCACCTTTCCTAGGTATTGACGACATGATTCCATGACATCCTGTAGATAGTTCTGACTGCCAACTCTGTCCTTCATACGAAACGGAGTCTCATATGCGGTGCTGAAGCTGCATTTCCTTACTATCTTTCAGATAGCTTACGTTTTTCCCACTCAAGCGAGACCAGAATGGCTCAGAATGACGAGTACGATTATTTATTCAAAGTAGTCCTAATTGGAGATTCTGGAGTGGGAAAGTCTAATCTGCTCTCTAGGTTTACCCGCAATGAGTTTTGCCTGGAGTCGAAGTCGACTATCGGAGTTGAGTTCGCGACACGAAGCATTCAGGTAGGCCGAGTCATTGCAGCGTTGTTCTGCATAGCGTCTTTGATGACAAGCTACTAAGAAAATTCCTTTTCCCCAGGTTGACGGGAAGACAATCAAGGCGCAGATCTGGGATACGGCAGGGCAAGAGAGATATCGCGCCATCACAAGCGCTTATTATCGAGGCGCTGTCGGTTGCCTGCTTGTATATGACATCACGAAGCATGTGACGTACGAGAACGTTGAAAGATGGCTGAAGGAATTACGAGACCACGCAGACTCGAACATTGTGATCATGCTAGTTGGCAACAAGTCTGACTTGAGACACTTGAGAGCAGTGACTACAGAAGATGCGCACTCTTTTGCTGGTGAGTGCGCTCTCCAACCTTCTTGCTTCTATTGCAGCTGCTTGACCGCTTGCGAAATCGTACTGACCTCTGAGTCGTTCGTTGCAGAGAAAGAAGGAATATCTTTTATTGAGACATCTGCATTGGAGTCAACAAATGTGGAGAACGCGTTTCATAAAATCCTGACTGAAATCTATCGGATTGTGAGCAAGAAGGCGCTTAGCCAAGAAGACTCGGGTCCTGCTGGGCCTGGGGAGGGAACTTCCATCATTATTGGGGATGGAAATGCAGCTACATCAGGCTGCTGTGGCTAACGATACTATTGGGACCCTAACCACCCTCAGGTGATTTCGTTTCCTGTACCATAGTGCTCTGTGTGAAAGTTTACTCTCCCAATTGACGCTGCCGCATACAGGCCCATAACAGCCAGAAAAAGAGAGACTCTTCAAAGCTTCCCGGACAACACTCTGTTGGCCAGAACTCGAGTATCTGGAAACCGATCAAAGCCATGTAGGACCGACAAAGTGCCCCCGTGTTCATTCAGCACCTTCTTCTTGTCACCGATGATGTACTTATCATCTGGACCAAACCGGTGGAGGATACTTGCACGCTCCATGTCTTGCACCTTTATTTGCGGCATTCTTTTCAGCATCCCTGCAAGCGACAGTCCTGATGAAGATTAGCTACAGCCTTTGGCATGCAACGAAGCTTTCGCCAGCACTCACTTCATGAGGGAGCTTACCTGCTCGTACTAGCTGGTTGATGACTGCCTGATCACTCTTTTCCCACCTCATACACACTCGAGGAGCCTGCTGGAACACAGCCACTATCAGTGTCAGCAGCTGCCGCATGTGCAAAGCCGGTCCATAAATGAAGCCAGGGTTGATAACACGCATTCCTCCCAGTGAGAAAGCTTCCTTTCGCGAAAAGCAAGCCAATAGCTGCTTGTGTTGCAGAGATAATGCCTTGGTTCCATGCCTAGGGTACTGAGAAGCTTCCTGTAATAAAAAAACAGTGAGATGAGAGGTGAAGTGTTATCCAATGACTGGAATCAACCAACACATTATGCAACATGCGGATCCAAGGACGAAATAGAAATAGACATTCACTTACCGTGATAAAGCGTAAGAACATGTCTTTGGCCTCCTTGGCAGGGAAAGGGTCACGGAGGAAGAGGATATCATGAGCATCCGAAAGGGCCACGTTTCCCTCAAATGACGAGCCCAATTCGTGTAGGAACTTTTTAAACACTAGGTATCGGATGTTGGTGGCAGGTGCATGACTCCAATTCCCTGGAAAGACAGGATAAAGGGAATTAGTCAATAGCTGGACCAATACAAAAAAAGGTTAGTCACCGTTGCGACAGAAAATTGGCAATCTCTCCACAATAAGTGCACTCACCTGCTCGTGGTGCCTCATACTGTTGCATGTATATTCCTCTCCTCTGCTCAGCAGTCATTGGCCACCACCACAGCGGCACACGGTCAAAGAACAGGATCAGCCATGCTCTTCCTCCATGCTCCACAAACCGTTGAAACGACTGGAGCAGAATTGTCATGTTCTTGGAAGCTTCTCCCGTGGCTAGGGTGAGAATGATGTTGTCAGGCCACGTCTTGGGTGGGGTGGGAGTAATCGGTTTGAATGTGAGGAGGAAGTCCTTAGGATTTGGAGGGCGTGGGGGCTTTTTCGGTGGGGGCTTAGGTTGGGGAGGAGGAGATGCAAGGACGACAGGTTTGGCCCGGGCTACTGCTTGGGAAAGGGGCGAAGGGGAATGGCGCAATAGAAAGAGGGAGAGCGATTGGGGTGGAGAAGGAGAAGGAGAAGGGGAAGGAGGGATGCGAGGAAAGGTGGGAGCGAGGAGAAGGAGAAGGGGGAGGGAGGGAGGAGAGAGAGAGAGAGGGTGGGGGGGAGGAGTGGATTGGGTGAGATTGAGGGAGAGAAGAGTGTCAAGTAGTTCCAGCAGGTACTGACTCGATGACATTTAGGCAATCCGTCCCGAGTAGCACGCATTCTCTCCATTCTTCTTTGAGAAAGAGCCTACGCTCGTTTCCGTGCTGTTACTAGTCTCACAAACTGGGCATTGGCTTTGTCTGGTATACATTACTGATTATGGCAATCGTTCTCCCAAGCGAATTGGCTCACCTTCCTCTTCGCTTGCTTCTGGAAAGTCAGTCACAGCATCAGATTCCTCTGCTGCAGCAGAATCAGCCTCCGTCTCAGCCACATCTGCTGCAGTTCCCGCCGTATTGTCTTCTGCATTCTCAGCAGCACCAGCTTGGCTTTCCTCCTGACCGCTTGTATCTTGACCGCGTTGCTCTTGATCAGGTGTTGCTATTCTGCCTTTCTCAGCGACCTTCCCGCGTCCGCGAGGCGTCGTTCGTCGCGCGGACAGGGCGACAAAATCGTGAGGATCGTCTCCTGCATCTTGCTCCTCAGCCTCACCGCTTGCACTATTCTGAATCTCATTGCTCTTGCTTCTGCTCCCAGTTTCCGCTTTAGATTTCGCAGAAGAAACCGATAGATGCCGGGATCCCGGGAACCTTTCCCCTGAATCTGCTGAGGAGGAGCTCTTGAGGTTCATCAGCCGTTGATTTGCATCGGGAATGACGATCAGAGCCGTGAAAAGGAGGCCGAGGGCGTACACCGTGATCAGCCGCAGTGGTCTTCGTTTGGATTCCGGAGCTGTAACGCGGACGCTTAAAGTGAGGTTTTTTAGATCTCGAGCTGGAGCTTTCTGTCGCCCGCCTAACGTGCGGTGAAGCCACCTGACGGTGGCTGCTGCGGTCCTCATGCCGATGCTATCTCACATCTCGTGCTATCAACGCAATTTTCTTGTTTAGTTCTACAGCAGAAGCATTCAGATCACGGAAAGTACCGTGGCTGGAATGAGCGGTGCTAGGTTGGCGTGCATTGGGCACGACGACTCACACAACGGCGGAAGATCATGGATCAGATATATCGACGGCCACAGAAAGTTCGGTACACTAGGAACTCCTATTTTAGAATGCAGCAGATGTCATTTCGCCACTCGAACTAGACCTGCAAGATTACCGCCGCTCATGGAGGTCCTATCCTTCCCCAGTCCAGACCTGAAGCGCATACTGTGCTGGTTTTGCGGACAAGGCTCAACTCGTTTCAGGCCTCACCACAATGTACCGTATCGTCGGAGACTACACCGAACTAAACCATCTCCTTGTTCAGCCTCTCAAGCGGGGGTTCTGAAACGAGGCTCATTTGCGGAGTCAACTCCGCCAAGTGGTTTTCTCCCTGGTAGGGAGGGGAAGGTCAGAAGGGGAAGGCGCAAGCAAGCCCGGGGAGAGCAACCAGGGCTACCAGTCGTCAGCGGCACCGAAAATATCGATATTCGAGAGGAGAGTCGCAAATACACACTGCAGTAAGCGTAATGTTTAGGGCCCTAGGGTCAAGAATTTTGACCCAAAGCACTGACGGTTTCGAGCGTTACACCTCATCAATTCTCCTGACGTGTCAGCATCTTTAACGTCGATAACTTCATGTCAAAATATTGACACTGGGGGAGAACACGCCCTTAGACAGATGCTCTAGCCAAGGTTCAGCCGACCACCCAGAATCTGGGAGGGGTCGTACACCCCCTCTACTTGGGCTATACCACAACTAAGTCCCTTTCGATAACAAAACGCCTCGTAACGATATACACTATACCATTATTCAATTGGCCTTTTCGTTGATATTCATGCGAACCTCATGATATTGTATCGCGTACGCCGCCGTTCTCCCACAGCCCACTCTTTCCCTCCAAAAGTAGCTCTTCCTTGTATCCGCTCGGCTCTTATTCCAAACCAACCAGCCATGGCCGCCGCTATTTCGAGTCGCATTGACCCCAACAGTAGGTTCGTCCGCCGGTTCGAATCGCATTCACCTCAGCAATTCAATTCCGTGTCCTGATTCAATTCACCGGGACTCCCAAAACCCGTGTCGAACCTCCTAGAAAGGCTCGTATTTCGTATTTTAGCGATTATGAAGCCGTTGATGTTCTTTTGCCGCGTACTTCCGAGTCTTTTCCGTCAAACCAAAAACTACGCGGCTCGTGTTGGCCGCCTCGCGTTTTGCATTTCGCATTCCGCGGCTGGAAACCACCCAAGCAGCGGGATCGAGGTTGGCTGCGGGGAAAGAAATGGTTGCTGGGATTTTGGGTAGCCTTGGCAGTGTTGGGATCATCGCTCCCACCAGGCTCACGCACCCAGCCTCGCTCATCCAGCCTCGCTCATCCAGCCTCGCCCACCGCGTGCTCCCTCAAACGCCCATTCCAGTTCCTCCGGAACTGCCGCCTGCCAGTCTTCCTCGTTGCCACCGCTCGCTCCCTCTTGCACTCACTCCTCTGCTCTCCTCTCCTTCCCCTCCCCAATCTCCTTTCCTCAGCAGCTCGCCTGGTGCTATCTGGAAGCAGCAGCGCAGTCAGGTGGAGAGGGGAGAGTACTGGGGGGGCCTGGAAATCTGCAACCGAAGGTGAGATTTCCGTCACACTGTTTTTTTCACCTTCTCATCTCGTCATTGCAAGTTATCCCTCCCTCCTGCTCTCACTTCTCCTCCCCATTCTCTCCCCCCCCCCCTCCCCCTCTCCTCCTCCTCCTCCCCCTCCTCCCCCTTCCCCTCCCCCTCCCCGCAGCTCGCCTGGTCCTATCTGGAAACAGCATTGCAGTTGGGTGGAGAGGGAAGAGTATCAATTGAGGGGTTCGGACTCCACAACCAAAGGTGAGCTTTCCCCTATCCTTCACCACCTCTCACTTAGTATCCCTCAGTTGATTTGCATTTCCTTCATCGCCTTCTCTCTTCCTTGGAACTTCTGCTCCCCTCCTGCTCTCACTCCTCTTCTCGATACCCCCCACTTTCCTCCCCTCCCCACACCCCTTGATTCTCCCTTCCAGCTCGCCTGGTGCTAGCAGGGAGCAGCAGGGCATGCAGCAGAAAGGGGGAGAGCGTTGGGGGGTGCGCATCCCCAGGGGAGTCCTTCAGCAGTCAGAGGAGGTTCGCTCTTTGCCATCCCTTTGAATGCCGCTCACCAGTCATCCCTTAGAGCTCCTTTTCAGATTCCTCTCGCGCTATTCTGCTACTGTCTGTTGCACTTTTGCTTTCAGTTTGTCATTCTATTGCTATCTCGTGCTGGCCAATCACCTCCCCTCTCTTTCTAGCAGGTACCAGCATGGCCACTCAATACCAGCAACTCGGTTGGCACCATGGCAACCCGGTTGGCTCCATGGCAACCGAGTTGGCTCCATGGCAACCTGGTTGGCTCCATGGTGCTTCCCCAACCTCCCAAGGTGCTTCTCTCCTGTTCGCATCATGGTGCCCCATTCGGCTATGGTAGGTGGAGGTAAGGGCGGTTGAGCTAAGGAGGAGGGGGGAACGGGGGGGCGGGGGTTTGGGGAAAGGCCAGAGCAGTAAGAGCAAGCATGCAGCTCACTCCCTTACGGGCAGCACCCTCTGTGGTTCCTGCCTTGTTGTTCGGGTGGTGGTCAGTGGAAAGTGCGTGGCACGGCAGTCGGTGCTCAAGTAACAATACTGGCGTATCGTATAATGGAACCGGTCAGAGCCGTGCGCGCCGGCTCTGGTTGGGAGTCCCCTCCTACGACGCTTTCGTAAGTGGGATTTGAGACTTGGGCCGCCCGTGCACTTTCCACCGCCACTGGGGGGTGCTGTTTCCGAAGGGGAGTGGGTTGCATTCTGCTCCTAGTGCTCGGAGGGGGAATGGGGGGGGTGGGGGGGAAGTTGGGGAAGGGAGGGGAAGTTGGAAAAGGGAGGGGAAGTTGGAAAAGGGAGGGGAAGTTGGAAAAGGGAGGGGAAGTTGGAAAAGGGAGGGGAAGTTGGGGACAGGGAGGGGAAGTTGGAAAAGGGAGGGGAAGTTGGAAAAGGGAGGGGAAGTTGGAAAAGGGAGGGGAAGTTGGAAAAGGGAGGGGAAGTTTGGGCTGGGAATAAGCGGGAATGGTGGTGGTCAGTGGTGAGTTGGCTGGAACTGATTCCCCCAGGGTAAGCTGTGTGATGGGCAATGCCGAGGGGGCCTGCAATCTCCATAGTGAGGTGAGTGAGATGGGGGAAGTTGGGTGGTCTGCAGCTCACCCCCAGGGTAAGTTGAGTGATGGGCAATGGAGGCGTCTGCAACCAACCACCACTGTATGTTGAGGGAGAGGGGGAGGAGAAAAGGGGCTGAAACCCCATGGGTAAGTTGAGTGGGAAGGGGAGAAGGGGGGGCTGAAACCCCCCAGGGTAAGTTGAGTGGTGGGCAATGGAGGCATTCGCAACCACTACTGTAAGTTGAGTGAGAGGGGGAGGAGAAAGGGGGCTGAAACCCCCCAGGGTAAGTTGACTGGGGAGGGGATAAGGGGGGGCTGAAACCCCCCAGGGTGAGTTGAGTGATGGGCAATGGAGGCGTCGGAAACCAACCGCCACTGTAAGTTGAGTGAGAGGGGGAGGAGTAAGGTGCCTGAAACCCCGGTGAGGAACAGTGGAGGCGTCTGCGACCACCAGTGTAAGTTTAGTGAGAGGGAGTGAAGGACAAGGGGGCTGAAACCCCGCTGAAGTAAGGTGAGTGAGAGAGAGAGGCAAAGGGGGACTGAAACCCCCCAAGACAGGAGTCAGTTGAGTGAGAGGCAAAGGAGGGGCGGTGGAGTGCCCATGGCGGGGTGGGAGCGAGGCAGGGAGGGGGGTTGGAACGTCCAGGGTAAGGCTGGCGAGGGGCAGGGGGGGAGAGGGGGGTTAAAACCCTCCGGTTCGGGCGAGCAGGGGGCGGGGGAAACCCCTTCCTCTGCCGTCAGTTCTCCTTAACCTAGGAGTTTCATCCCCCCTCTCTTGTCTCTCAATCGCCTTACCTTGGGAATTCACCCCCCCCCTCCTCCTGTGCCTTGCCCTCACGTCGCCTTGGAGCTTTCACCCCCTCGTCTGCCACTCCCTCTCCTTGCTCCCTCCTCTGACCCAAGGGGGTTGGAGTCTTTCCAGAATTCTGCCCTGGGAAATCGAAACCCCTTAAAGCCAAGGTGAGCTAGAGTGCCAAGAGTGTGGGGCTTCAACCCCATGTGTTCCTTGAGTGGATGGAAGTGAAGGGAGCTGAAGGCCTGAGATTTCTGATACTCCTGGTACTCACGGTACTCTCGGTACTTTCCGTATTTCCGGTACTCACGGTTCTCCCGGTACTCCCGGTACTCCTGTCGGTACTCCCGGTACTCTCGGTATTCACGGTACTCCCGGTACTCCCGGTTCTCCTGGTACTCCCGGTTCTCTCTGTACTCCCGGTACTCTTGGTACGCTCGGTACTCTCAGGACTCTCGGTACTCTCGGTACTCCCGGTACTCTCGGTTCTCTCTGTACTCCCAGTACTCTCGGTACGCTCGGTACTCTCAGGACTCTCGGTACTCTCGGTGCTCTCGGTACTCACGGTACTCTCGGTACTCCCGGTACTCTCCGTACTCTCGGTACTCTCGGTACTCTCGGTACTCCCGGTTCTCTCGATACTCTCAGTACTCTCGGTACTCCCGGTACTCACAGTACTCTCCGTACTCTCGGTACTCTCGGAACTCTCGGTACTCTCGGTACTCTCGGTACTCCCGGTTCTCTCGATACTCACGGTACTCTCGGTTGTCACGGTACTCTCGATTGTCACGGTACTCTCGGTACTCTCGGTACTCCCCGTACTCTCGGTACTCTTGGAACTCACGGTACTCTCGGTACTCCCGGTACTCCGGGTACTCACGGTACTCTCGGTACTCTCGGTACTCACGCTACTCTCGGTACTCTCGGTGCTCTCGGTACTCACGGTACTCTCGATACTCCTGGTACTCTCGGTACTCTTAGTATTTCCGGTCCTCACGGTACTCCTGGTACTCTTGGTGTTTCCGATACACACAGTACTCCCAGTACTCCCGGTACTCCTGATACTCTCGGTGCTCTCGGTATTCACGGTACTTCCGGTACTCACGGTACTCCCGGTACTCTCGGTACTCCCGTTCTCCTGGTACTCCCGGTTCTCATGGTACTCTCGGTACTCCCAGTAATCCCGGTACTCCTGATACTCACGGTACTCTCGGTACTCTCAGTATTTCCGGTACTCACGGTTCTCCTGGTACTCCTGGTACTCCCGGTACTTCCGGTACTCCCAGTACTCTCGGTACTCTCGGTACTCCTGGTACTCCCGGTACTCCCGGTACTTCCGGTACTCTCGGTATTCACGGTTCTCCGGGTACTCACGGTATTCCCGGTACTCTCGGTACTCCCGGTTCTCCCGGTACTCCCAGTTCTCCTGGTACTCCTGGTACTCCCGGTATTCTCTGTATGCTCTCATAGCTGGAGGGGGATGGAGGGTGATCGAGGGTGATCGAGGGTTATGGAGGGTGATAAACCCCCCCCATGCATCCGCTGTTAAAATTATTTAAGTTATAATTTAATATAGGCTTGGTAGGTTGTTACTGAACCTTTCTGTAGAGGGTACAAACCCCTCCTTGTACACCTCTCTCTTCCTAATCGATCCTCTTCTTTCTCGACATTCCCTACTCGCTCCTAGATCTACTTTCCTCACGCCATTCCATGGCGGCGTTCCTAGTATCCTAGCTAAGCTAGTGTTCTAAGTTTAGGAACCTAGTCTCCTAAGTTTAAGATGGTATCAGAGCTGGAGGTCCTCCCTGCTTGACCGCCTACTCACGCTTCTCGCGCTGCCATGGCGCTGATGTCGTGCCGCTGGCCGCGTCGTGCCGCGGCCGTCTCGACGCGCTGCTGTGGCGTCGCGCTGTCGCGCTGTCGCTTTCGCCGCGCATTTCTCTCGTCACTGCCTTCCCGCCGTGGCGGCCATGCCGGCCTGTCATGACGGCTTCGTCGTGCGGCCGTCGCATCCTCGACGCCCTGCCGTGGTGGCGTCGACGCTTTGCCGTGGCAGTGTCACCTTGCTGCCGTTGCAGCGTCGGTGTGCCGCCACAGCGTCGACGCCGCCCTCTGGCGGCGTCGTCATGCTGCCGCGGCAGCGTCGATGGGCGGCAGCGGGCAGCACGCCGTCGTAACCGCAACCTGCCCGCCCTCCTGCCAGTAAGCGCCGCGCCACTTATGGCGCGTCGCTGAAAACTCGCCTCGCCCCCCCCCCTCCCCCCCCCCCCCACCTCCCCCTCCTTCCCCTCCATTCCCCCCCTTCCTTGCTGCAGCCGACGACTGCCTCATGAGGGCCCTCCCCACCGCCAAGGAGACTGGACATGCCGCCGAGAGGGCGGGGGCCGCTGCACCAGCCTCTGACGTTCAAGCCGCCGCCGCCGCTGTTGCCGCGGGCCTGGTGCCGCCATACACCGCCGCCGCCGCCGCCGCTGTCGTCACTGTCGCCGCTGCCGCCATTGCCATCTCACAGGCCGTGGGAGCTGCCCTCTTTCGGAGTCGTTGCGGCTCCTGCTGGGAATGGGGGTGCTGGGCTAGGGGGTGTGGGTGTGGGTGTGGGCTTGACACTACCAAGCTTAGGGGGTGTGTTAAAATTATATAAGTTATAATTTAATATAGGCTTTGTAGGTTGTTACTGAACCTTCTTGTAGAGGGTACAAACCCCTCCTTGTACTCCTCTCTCTTCCTAATCGACCCTCTTCTTTCTCGTCATTCCCTACCCGCTCTTAGATCTACTTTCCTCACGCCATTCCATGGCGGCGTTCCTAGTATCCTAGCTAAGCTAGTGTCCTAAGTTTAGGAACCTAGTCTCATAAGTTTAAGATCCGCATCCGCCTCAGTTGTATTTCTGTGGTGTGCTGTAGGAATTTGCTGATGCTTTTCTCCCAACCCTCTGGTTGGAGGACTTTTCCCCTGCTAGGCAATGTGCAGTGATGCTCCCGTTTGCTATCTCACCAAGGGCCCTTGTGGGCTCCTAGGGAGTTCTCCTAGGCCCGATGCTATTACATGGGATAAGTCTGCAATGCAATCAAGTGCATGCAGTTTTGAGGCGCCTCAAAACAAGTGCATGCATGTCACTCTTACTAAGTTCAGCATCCGCTAAGCTTAGCTGCTTTCCTTGACAGGGCTGCTCCCTTCCACGACCTAGAGTGTCTTCCCTTGGACGTGGGACACAGGTACCTACAAGAGTTTGTTATCGCATTTTTTACCGGTATTCTAACTGCAATGATTTTCGTGTATGTGTTCCAAGAAGGGAGTTGTGGATTGATCATAACGTTGGGAGAACTGTTACGAGAATTGGCAGTTCTTAGGAGCGCTATTGTTTTTATATTTGGCGGCTAGGCTAGACCACCAGTTATACTTGTAACGAGTTGAGTATACTGCCCTTCCACATGTGACGTTGCGGCCTTTACCCCTTCAGCCTTCCTTTTGCGCCAAGACTTGCCGCAACACCCCGGCTCCCTCCACCGCATTCTACAATTCACCGCACTACCAGTCAGTGAACCAGCCCTGTGCCATAGTTGTCGCTCGCCGCAAGGCGGCAAATGCCTTCTCTCCCCATGCCGTCGCAGCGATGCATGCTCTCCAGCTCTGCGTGCGCTAGCGTCGGACAGGGAATCGCAGCATCCCGCAGCTCTCGCTGGTCCGTCCAGATTCCTGAGCCTCGTCCGATCGGACGGTCAGCCAGGACATGCGTCGCTCGGCGCGCTTTAGTCGTCGCTGCTTCCCCCGCGCCAGGCGAACAATCTGACGCGGAATCAATGCCTACGCCGTCGCCAGTGCCCAGCAGTCAAGCGGCTCCGCCGGTCACTCAGGTTGCCACCCTTCCTCCCTCACGTAGCGGTTTCGGCGAACCTGCGACGTATGTTGACGCGGCTGTTACTGCTACGGCTGATGGAGCGTCGGCCGTGCTCCCGTCCTCCGCAACCCGGTCGTTTTCGGAAGAGCCGTCGCCGCTCGAGCTGTCAGGCCTCGAGGCGGCTCTCGAACAGCAGCCGTGGATTCTGGTTGCCGTCGCGTCTGTCCTCGTTGTAGTCTACTTCGTTGCCGGAGGTGCGTGTTTCCCATCCAGCCAAGTATAATCTACCGGTATGTTCCTTGGCGTGCATTCTCGTCCATTTCCTTTGTTGGAGTGGCTTGGCTTGCATTTGCCGCCTCTCCATTGTGTACCTCGGCTGACCTACGCTTCCTGCTCCTGATGCTTGCTCTCCTGCCCTGCCTGGATTCTGGCTGAGCAGAATTGGGTCATTCCCGGGGGCCGTGATGAGCAAGCAGGGGGCAGGGGGGCGGTGAGAGGTGGGTGGGGGGGTAAATGTACATTGCAGTGTATACTGTACATTTGTATAGGTTGCGAGGACTACAGTCTAGTGTACCATGTTAATCCATGTAGGATGGTAGGTAGGGACGTTGCTAGTCAAGGCTGCAAGCAGGAGGGCTCTTTTAGTCCAGTGGGTTCAGCTGCCTGTCATTTTGCTTCAACAAATGGACAAGGCTTTTAGAGTCTTTAGTGTGGTACGTAACATGAGTAAGCAAATCACAATTATTCGAAGAGCATGGGGTGCTTCTGCACCAAAAGAATTACAAGAATGTCTGGTATAAAAAAACCTTACTTGCTCCCAACTTCGCCCTGCCCTGCCTTCGGCTAGAGCCTGTAGAGGGCGGCCCACCCTATCCCCTCCCCAATTCATCCCAGCTTTGGCAGGAGAACTGAAATGCCTGCCTTGGGTCCCCCATGCTGCTGCTGATGTCATGTCATGTCATGCTGCAGCAGCTTGCACAGCCATGGCTGCATCGCATCCCACTTGTGGTGGTACCGCTGTGCGGCCGGCGCTTGCACGCCTTGCTTGCACTTGTGGTACCGCCGCTGCCCGCCACCCCAATGCTTGCTGTCTTCCCCCCTTCTCACGCCATGGCCCCTGTGAAGAGCAGCAGAGACTCCGCTGCCATGGCATCCTCGTCCTCAGCCCCATTGTCCTCAGCCACCTCCTCCCTCTCCTCCCCCCCCTCCTTCCCCTCCTCCCTTTCGCCTTCTCCCGCACCCATACCTGGCACAGTCACATCAGCTGCACAATCCCCCATATCCGCATCCCCCTCTCCCCCCACCCTCAGCTGCCACAGGTACCCCAGCACCGCCCCCACGCTGTCCTCCACCCGCCTCCCCACCGCCACACCCTCCTCCCTCCCCTCTCCCCCCTCGCCCCACTTCCCCCCCCACTCCCCCCCTCCCGCCCCTGCCACCGCACCCTCACCCCCCCTTCCATCACCGCAGGGCACTCCCCCCCTCCCTCTCCCCCCACGTTCACAGTGCTACTAACGAGCGTGACTGCAGGGAGCGAGGCAGCCCCGAGGGAGAAGAGCCAGGAGCAGCCACTCTGCCCCACGAGGCGGTTGAAGGCGGCGTTGACCCAGAGGGCCTTGAAAGAGAGGTTCGCAAACACCATGGGGAGCGCCGACTGCTCCACGCTCTCCCGCAGCCGCTCCGCCTCCATCTCCTCTGCTGGCGTTGCCGCTGAGAAAGGGGGCCGCAGATTCGTGGTTTTGGGGGAAGAGCTGGCTGAGCCGACCAAGCGGATCGCCCCGCTGGCAGTTGGTGATTGGCTGGTTTCTGCAGCGCGCAAGCCGCTGATCGTGATGTCTGAACCAACGAGTCTCGATGCGCGAGGAGCAATGACGCCGGAGAGAGTAGGCGCATAATGCACGGCGAACGGAGCAGGATGGGCGGCAACAGAGGCGGGGGTTGCGGCGGACACAAGCGCATGCGCACCATCAGGCTCCGCTTCCCCTTCCACCTGTTCCCCCACTCCCGCGTTAGTCCCCCGCTCCGCCCCGTCTTCTCCTCCGCACCCCTCACTCTCCGCCTCCTCTCCGTCGCCCTCCCCCCACTCGTCGTCGTCGTCGTCCGTCTCGTCGCTCGCGTCGCTCCACCCCTGCGACTCCGTGCGAGTCACCACCGTCGTCGACGCGGACGACGACACCGAAGCTGACTGCTCCGGCTCGACGTTCGGCCCAACCACCGCGTGAGGCTCGGCATGAAGAGGTTCGGCGCAGTCGCCCGAGCCGACCAGCACGTGCGCAGCTGCGCCAACGGCCGGCGCGGGAGGCGGCGGGGAGCGCCCGAGCGTCAGCTGAGTGTCTGGCAGCGCCTCCAGCCCGCGATTCCCGGCGGCGGGCGCCGCAAGGGCGGCCTCCGCGTGCGCCTGTCGCGGAGCTTGCCACACGAAGCCCTGGTTGCGCGCGATCGGCGGGGGGAGGGAGAGGGAGAGCAGTGGCTGCTGCTGCGGCGCAATCACCATCCGCTGGGAAAACACCATTTGCTGCGGAGCGCCCATCTGCTGCGGAGCGCCCATCTGCTGCGCCGCACTGTAGTTTCCGCCGCCTCCGCGCATCTGCCCCTGCTGCGGAGCGCCCATCTGCTCCGCTGCTTCTCCGCCAGCCGCGCCTGGAGCGCGCTCCTGCGTGGCGAAACCGAAGCCCGCTGCGGCGGCGACCGCTGCTGCTGCCGCGGCGGCGGCGGCGGGATTGGCGCTGGTGGAACGAGCGGAGGCGGAGTGAAGGAGGAGGCGCGCGGCGGCGGTGGCGGGGGGAGCAGGCGCGGGGTGCAGCGTGTGGAGAGCGCGCTGCCCCGATGTGGTTACCACACACGCCCCTGTTCCGTCCGTTCCTACCGCCCCTGCACTCGCGCCTCCGTTAAGCTTGACGGCTCCGGCAGACTTGCCGGTACCCTGCCGTCTCCTGCCGGCCGCCGTTTGCCTGCTCGTGACGGACCGGTTGCGTCCCCAACGCGCGGCGCTGCCGCTGCTGCTCCCACGTGGCAGCGCGACGGACGACATCGCGTCCTTCGCACCGTTGTCGTCGGCGTCGCAGCGGCCCATGCTACAGGCGCTGGTCGCGGTGGGCGACGTGAGGTTCGACGGGTCCGATAAGCTATCGAGACTCTCCTCGCACTCCACCAGCGGATCGAACGCCGCACCTGCCGCTCGTGCGCCGCCGGCACATCCGGCGGGGGAAGCGAGATTGGCGGGGAAGGGCTGGGCGACGGAAGGCGGATGCGCGGAAGAGTTGACGCGCGGAACGACGATCGGGCATGTCAGGAGGGCGGGGGGAGCGGCAGCGGCGGGCGTTTGGGGGAAGAACTCCGATGTGCGGGCAGGCGATGGCGCGGCGGCATTTGCGGCGATGGCAGAGGCGATTGCAGCAGGTGACGGCACGAGGAGTCGCGGTCTGACGGGCCCCGCTGCGCGAAGACCGCTGCTGGCGCTGATGCTGCCGGCGAGACGAGACGGCAGAGACGGCAGAGACGGCAGCTGCATTAGAGAGACTGGCGACGCCGACTGACCCACCCCGCCGTGCGTCGCGGGACTACTGGGCGGCTTACTGGAAACGACGCGACGAGGAACGCCGTCCACAACGATATCGGGGGTGGCGTTGAGCAGCCGCCCGAGTGGCGTACCCTGCAGCGCCTGCATCCCGCGCGCAAACGCCACCGGATCATAACGCGTACGCGGCGGGAGAACGGGGAGAGGAGTAGCAGGGTAGGAGATCGAGAGTGTGACAGAGGAAGGGGTGGGGGGAAAGGGGGTGGCCTGGGGATGCGGGGGAGGAGGCGCGGGCGCAAGGCACGGTAGGCGGAGAGGCGCGGTACTGAGCGCAGCTAGTGACGTGGAGGTGGATGGCGCGGTGGGGATGGTGAGGGGCGGAATGGATGCGGCGAAGAGTTTCCGCGGGCGCATGGCTGCGGCGTCGTCTGCGCTCGGATCGCCCACCGCCGGCCGCTTCTCTCCCGCCACCGGCATCGCTATCGCCTCGGGGCTGCTTGACTGGCACGCTGACTGCGCCGGCGGCGAAACTGACGGCTGCTGGCTGCTGCTGCTAGGGCTGACGAGCGCAAGAGCTTCCTCGACGCTGCGCGGAGGCACCATCTGATCCTTAAGCGCGGATCCCGCCAGCGTAATGTCGTTACTGGATGCGAGTGGTCTGATTTCTGAAGCCGCACTTTCGTCGGAATGAGCGCATGCTTGCATTTCGACCGTCAACTGCGGCGGGTTACGCGGGGATAGGCGAACGAGGTGCGGAGCGGGGGTGAGGGCTGTGATCTGTGGCGCGGTGATCGCCGCCATGCCGACAGCCACACTATTTTCGTAGGCGAAAAAAAACGCTCGAGGCAGTGAAAGGTGAGGATACGAGAGCCGTCGTGAAAGGCGCGATGGCGTTGAGCGATTGCTAGTCGCGCTACCTGTGGACTAGCGTGCAAGATCACATTAATAACCGATGGATGCGCCGATCGGGGCTAAAAAATCATTCAACAAAACTTAGGCTGATCGGAAGCAAGTAATCGACTTGGGCTAGGTAGGCAGCAGAAGAAATGGAGGCAACGCGACGGCGGAGGTTGACGGCTGCTCGTCTTTCCCTCTTGGTTGTGAGATGCGAGCGTGAATGCACGACGTGTGAAAATTGTAGGTGCAGGGGCAAAGTAAGCAGGAGCTTAGGTATGTGCTGAGGCACGAGTTTTGTGGTGGGGGATGGGAGGTTGGAGAGGAGATGGGATGGGATAGGATGTGACAAGAGGGGGAGCTCAGCTCGCAAAGAAATCGCCCCTCTCGCGCTCCACATTGGAGAAGCCGAGCCGCCCGCGGTTCGAGTCCCCTCTCACATTCCACCCACAAACCGAGACGCCGTACGCAACATGCAAATGTTGCGGCTCGGAAAGTTGAGGATCCTGCGATGGCATGCGTCGCACACAGCCTGGGCGTGCCCTGCTGGCGAAGCCACCTTTCTCACGTTTGAATTTGAGCCTGAAAGGTGAGTCTACGACGCTGTGCGACGTGCACGTCGGCCTGTGACGATGTTTCGCGACAGATGGACATCCAGGATAGCCCAGGCGTCATTCGTCTCACGAAGGAATATCGTAAAAATGTCGCCTGATCCTTTTCTTTGCCGTTTACGACGCATTGTGGATGGCATTTGGTCGCTGACAGGGGTCGCAATGACGCTAACTTTGTCGGGAAGTTCGTGCGCTCCGGAACGGTTTTCGCATTGCACTGTAGGGCTGCTGGACATCGAAGGGGGCGACCCGCGCGATGGCCAACACTGCAAATCAAGCCGCACAGCCACACGACTTTGCGAAAGTGCCCATGCGAACGAAGAACGACGCCTGGACTGGTAGCCACCTACCCGTTCAACCTGAACGACGCTCTTGGTTGGTTGACGTGCCATCCTCGAATTGTCGCTCGCTCCATGTGTTGACGGCAAAATCGCAAGCCTAGCGACGGCACTCGCAAGAGTCGCAAGCGATTTTGATTTGAGCGACTGGAGTCACAAAAACAGTCCCCGCCAGCGGGCATTCTGGGAAAATCACGGTAGGCATTTCAAATTGGGTGGACATCAACCTCGCGCGTCCTCCGCCGCGGGAAGCGCAAGTCTTCTACAAGGGCTGTGATATCAAGGATCAAGGACAATTTTCATGATAATTGCAGGGGACGGACACCTACATTAAGATTCTGTATACCGGTACGGAATTTTATAGCATGTTTATAATGCATCCATTATTCAAAAAGAGGGACTAATGTGGATGACAATGACTTGCAGAGCTCTTTAGTATGTATGAGATAACACTATTGAAGTAAAATTGACAAATCCATGGCAGATGAACAATACTACAATATGCGCATTTCTGGCGCAAGGCAAGCGCCACCATTGATTCTCAAATAAATGAGATCCATACCATCAATCTATAGCACACAATAAGCAGCTTAACTAGAGGAGGCTAATACATATACCACACAACCAAACTAAGGACATGAGGCCAATACATATACCAATGCCAGCCCCTTTCATTGCGCTCCTCATCATCGCCAATGATCCTCAAGTACCAGACGCCAACCTCAATTCAAAGGACTCCCGAGCCCAGGGTCACCGGCTGCTGCTGCCGCTCCTCACCCCCAGTGGCAACTCGCGTTCCCGTCACTTCCCTCGTCGTCATCGTGAGCCGCAAAGTAGCGGTCGCCGAACCCAACCAGACCACGTCCTCCGCTCCCCATCACCGGCTGCTGCTGCCGCTCCTCTCCCCCAGCGGCAGCCCGTTCCCGTCACTCCCCTCGTCGTCATCGTCTGTGCCGAAGTAGCGGTCACCGAACTCGCCTATCCCCGGCACGACCCTGAAGTTGTCGTTGATGGCCACGTCGATCTCCGAGGTCACGATCTTTATGCGCGGGAATGCGTGGCACAGCGTGTGAATGCCCTCGGGCGCCTGGTGGGGTGGAGGGGGGTGGGGCAAGAGGGAGGGATGGGGATGTGGATACATGGCCACATCGATCTCTGAGGTGGCAACGAGTGGCACAGCGCGTGGATGGCCTCGGGGGCCTGGGGGTGGAGTGAAGTAGGGGGGGAGGGGGGCAAGGGAGATGGGGTGGGGAGAGTAGGGGGGAGGGTGGAAAGACATAGGAGCAACGCCTGAGAGTGATACAGCTAGCTGGCATGTGGCGCTGGCTGAAGTGCATGGTGACATGATGGAACGTGAAACGGGGGCTTACTGTATGAAGACAGCCCACTCACGGAGATGAGGTTGAGGAAGATGATGCGCGACTGCGGCACTCCCTTGGCTATCAACGTCTCAATGGCCTTCACTGCTGAGCTGCCTGTGAGTGGTTGTGTGTACAGATGGGCACAGACTCGTACACAGATGGGCGCAGACACGTACACAGATGGGCGCAGACACGTACACATTCGCACACCCAGGGATGAACACAGGCGTGGATTGGTCTGGGTACATGTGTTCACTTACGCATGATAGGACTGTAGAGCGTGGAAACAAGAACGTAGAGCACAGCACACAGCACAACGCAAAACACACAAGACATAGCACACAGCACACCACAGCACACAGCACCGCACAGCACATAGCACCACAGCACACAGCACCACATAGCACCACAGCACACAGCACCACATAGCACCACATAGCACCACACGCACCGCATGCGAGGATGGGGTCAAGGAGCAGCACGTGGCGCGACGCGATGTCGCTTGGAAGCTTCTCGTAGATCACCTGATGGGCACGGCACGATGTGACGCGATGGATGGCAGGCACTAGTCAGAAGTGAATGGGGTGTCAATGAGGTGTGACTGGGGTGTCAATGGGGTGTCAATGGGGTGTCAATGGGGTGTCAATGGGGTGTCAATGGGGTGTCAATGGGGTGTCAATGGGGTGTCAATGGGGTGTCAATGGGGTGTCAATGGGGTGTCAATGGGGTGTCAATGGGGTGTCAATGGGGTGTCAATGGGGTGTCAATGGGGTGTCAATGGGGTGTCAATGGGGTGTCAATGGGGTGTCAATGGGGTGTCAATGGGGTGTCAATGGGGTGTCAATCGGGTGTCAATCGGGTGTACGGCAGCAAGACACCAGAGAGGAGAGGAGCAGGCATGTGGCAGCCTTGAAAGAAGACGAGATTCTGTCAGTCCCTCCACACACCTCCTTCCTTGCCATCATCCCTCCGCAGTGAATGCGAATCTGGCCCCACCCACACATGGCATCACCGCCTCACCCCCTTGCAGCACACGGATGCTGGGTGTGTGCTGCGGCCCCCCTAACTCACTTCCTTCCCATCGTCCCCCTCTCGGTGAATGAGAATCTTCCCTAGGCGAATGCCCTTCACACATGCTCGTAGCGCATTCTCCATGCTCTCGCCACTGCACACACAGATGGCACCGACCAAGCGTTGCAGTGAGCATGACAGCAAAACAGCAGATAACACACCGGACATAGCAAACGCAGCAAGAGCACTCACGCATGAATATCCCCAAAAGTGCCAAGGATGTCCCAAGGATGTGCCAAGGATGACTGCACGTGTCTGGATATGCCTGCACTTCTATAGGATGTGTCTGAATGCGCCTGAGTGTGCCAAGGACGTGCCTTGTGATGATGGACACACTGCGCAGGTTCCCGCAGAGGTCCACTCCAACATGGGTTCACCTGGTGGGCGTGACCACCTAAACTGCAGGGCGCCAGCCCATGCTCCCGGCACCTCGTAGCAGAGCAGGCACCCACCTTGGGATGATGAACACGCCACACAGGTTCTTGCACAAATCCACGCCAACATGGCTCCACCCTGTGGGTGCAGGCACCCACCTTGGGATGATGAACACGCCACACAGGTTCTTGCACAAATCCACGCCAACATGGCTCCACCCTGTGGGTGCAGGCACCCACCTTCTGATGATAGAGACACCACACAGGTTCTTGCAGAAGTCCACTCCAACATAGGTGGACCCGGTGGGCGTGACGACCTGCTTCTCCACGAAGGGCAGGTGGCCCAGCCCGTGCTCCACCACAAGGCGAATGAGGCGGTCGGCGTAGAACACAAAGTCGTGCTTGCGCGTGTCCTTGTTGCGGATGAGCGTGTGCATGCCGCGGATCTAGCAGGCAGGGAGGGGGGGGGGTGTGGGGAAGAGGGGGGTTGATGGGAATAGGGGGAAGCGTGTGCATGCCGCGGGTCTAGCAGGTGGTTTGGGAGCCGGGAGAGCGATGGGAGGAGAGGAAGGGGGGTTGTGAATGACCGAGTGCATGCACGGAACTGAAGAGGATTGGGGGATCGAGATTAGAACTGTCGCTTGGGAAGCACCGGTGGACGGTGGACGGTGGGCGGCGGACGGTGGACGATGGACGGTGGACGGCGTCCACCAGTGGACGGTGGATGCCAACATTTGGCGACCAGGAAAGGAACTCTCACTGTTTGACAATGGGATTCACCTGGACCGTTGACTCGATGACAAACACATCGGAGTAGACCTTCCTCAGGCCGTGCTGGCCCAGCTTAGTGCGAACGTGCTGCGCTAACAGATCCACCGCGTGTTGCGACATGCGATGCTGATAACAAACCCAAGTACCTGGAACGTCGACTCGATGACGAAGACATTGGAGTAGATCTTCCTCAGGTCGTGCTGCCCCAGCTTGGTGCGGATGTGCTGCACTATCAGATCCACCGCCACGTGGTTGTCGCCGCCCCGTGGGATGATGATGTCAGCAAACTTCTTGGTGGGGAGGACGAAGTCGTCAAAGGCTGGCTTCACAAACTTGGCGTACTGCAGGGAACCGGAGGGGGAGGGGGGGGGGAGGGGTGGAGGGAGTCGTTATTAATGTCAGCAACCTTCTTGGTCGGCTTCACGAACTTGACCTACTGTGGTGGGGCGGCATGGCGTTATTGATGTCAGCAACCTTCTTGGTCGGCTTCACGAGCTTGACGTACTGTTGTGGGGCGGCATGGCAGGTGCAGGGAGACTATTTTTTAGGCGCCTCAAAAGGAGACAGGGAAAAGAAGCAAGCAGCGTGGCGACGGAAAGAGCAAAAGATGGGATGGAGCCGTGGATCAGAATATGGTTAGCAGAGAGAGATGAGGATTGGGAAAGGGAAAAACCGGAGTAGCTAACCTTTGAAACAGGCACATGCCAGTGCCCTGGTGGATTTCACACACCTGCTGGACCACGCTCTGCTGGTGAACTTCCTGCTCCCCTGGTGCACGCTGCCGCTTCTGGGCTCCTTCCAGGGACTGAAAGAGCCAAGAACGCTCCCCTTTCTCACTCACTCACACCTCTTCCTTCCCATCCCACCCATCTGCTCAATGACGCTCTGCACGTCCCTCCCCCCAGTGCATGGTGTCCTCCTGTCATAGCAACACACATCAAAACGCATTCACCACTTGCACTCCAGCCCACCTGCTCGATGACGCTCTGCACGTCCCTCCCCCGGTGCACCGTGTCTCTGCGGATCCGCCTGGCCAGGCGCACGTCCGCATCGGTGTCGACGAATATCTTCATGTTCATGTGCGCTCGCACGGCCGGGTCGTGGAAGACTAAAATGCCCTCTAGAATGACCACGTCCGCTGGGTTGACCTGTGCATGGTGCATGGGGAGAGACACACAAAGCACCCAGAGGCACGTCAGCGTCGGTGTCAACGAATATCTTCATGTTCATGTGCACTCGCACGGCCGGGTCGTGGAAGATTATGATGCCCTCCAAAATCACCACGTCTGCTGGGTTCACCTGTGCGTGGTGCATGGGGGGACAGGCGCACGGAGCATAGAGCGGCACATCAGCATTGGCGTGGCACATGAATAACATCATACAACATGAATAGCTTCCTGTTCATGTGCGCTCGCTCGCACTGCAGGATGTGGAAGACTCAAGTGGCCACGGCTGCTGCTGGGTTCACCTGCGCATGGCACGGGTTGGAGCAACATGCAACCCACGTTCACCCCCCTGCAGCGCGACAGCTTCAGTGCCTCACGTGTCACTTGAACCCCCCTGCATGGCAGCACCTCACCTGGCCCCTGGACGCGCCGTGGCGGTGCGACTTGGAGCAGCCCGTGGGGTTGCCCTGTCCACTGCCCAGCCCTCCTAGCATGGCAAAGGGCGCAGCAACATGCACCCCATAGTGACCCGCCCTGCAAGGCGATTGTCTCACCTGGCGCTTGCCCTTGCCGCGGCGGTGCGTCTTGAAGCAGTAGGTGGAGATGTCCACGGTGCGCCCCTCCTTGAACCACAACACAGGGTGCAGCAACCATGCAGCGCGCATTGGTCCCCCCTGCATGGCGACTAGCTCAACTCACCTGGCGCTTGCCCGTGCCGCGGCGGTGCGTCTTGAAGCAGTACGTGGGGATGTCCACTGCGCGCCCCTCCTTGAGCCCCCGAATCGTCTCCAGCATCACCTCCGAGTCAAACGCGTCTGGCGCACACGCAGACATGCAATGAGGGGTGAGGCAAGTCAAAGTAAGTCAACAAGTTTGACGCAAGTCAATGCAAGTCAACCAAGGTCTCCAGCATCACCTCCGAGCCAAACGCATCTGGTGCAGCCACAGGCGCGCAGTGAGGGGTAAGGCAGTGAGGGTGAAGGCAAGTCAAAGTAGGTCGATGAAATCAATGCAAGTGAGTGATGTCAGGGCGAGTCAGCCAAAGTCCAGCACTGTCAGAGCAGGTCAATGAGCGAGGCTGCCTTAGGAGCACGGCAACACAGGTCAAAGCGTCAGCACTCACCTGGGTGGTCGAAATTGTTCTCTGTCGAGCTACTCGGGCGTGAGGCTGCGGTACGAGCCGTGGTCGATCAGCACAGGTCAACGCAGGTCAACGCCAGTCACCAGAGGTCAGCACTCACCTGGGTGGTCGAAGTTGTACTCTGTGACTCTATCGAGCTCCTCGGGCGTGAGGCTGCGGTAGAAGGAGTCCTGGTCGATCAGCACCACGCGGTGGTCCCTCAGCTGCTGGATGATCTGCTCGCACACCGTCGTTTTGCCCGACGCCGTCCCCCCAGACACACCTGGAGGGAGGGAAGGCGTAGGGCGCGGCATGGGAGAGAGGGGGCGCGGGGGGAAGGGGGTTGTCGGTCGGTGGCCCCTCAGCTGCTGGATGATCTGCTCGCGCACGTCTTGCCAAAGGCCGCTCCCCCTTACACGCCTGCCAGGAGGGAAGAATGGCAGGGTGGGGAGCGGCAGGGAGGGGGGGATCAGGTCGGGGGAGAGAATCGGAAGGAAGTGGTCTGAAGAGCAAGCCACTGCCTTCCTACCTGCTGCAGTGGCCCTTAACTCGCCGCGGACGGGAGGAGGGATAAGGGGGGAGGGGAGGGGGGGTAGGGGTAGAGGATTTGGGGGATTGGCAGTAGGGAATTCGAGGTTTGGGAGGGTTGGGGTGGGGGAGTGTAGACGAGGCAGTGTGTGACGTCAGACGAAGAGGAAAGCCCAGGCAGGCAATGATGAAGGTGTGACTATGACAGTAGCAAGGGAATACTGAACAGCTGATGCCCAGGCAGCCAGGGATGACTGACCGATGATGAAGGGCTCGCGGCCAGCGCTGCCTGGGCGGTTCTGGAAGGTGGTGATGTCGGACGAGAGGCGGAAGCCCGACAGATGCGCGTCCTTGCTGGACTACGGTCGTGCGATCGTGCCACGTCAAGCGATGCCATGCCACGTCATGAGATGCCAAGTCAGGTCATGAAGCCGTGCCACGTCACGACGTGCGATGCAATGGAGTGAAGGAAGTGGGGGGTGGAGACAGGGTGTTTGGTGATGCGAGGATAAGGTGGGGTGAACGATGGACGGAAGTATTACGGGATGAAGAGGGAAAGCGGAGGGACAAACGCGGAGGGACAAACGCGGAGGAACAAACGCGTAGTGAGACGATGAAGAAACATAGAGTAAGGCTCAGCGAAACGGAATGGTGCACACGCGAACTTGCATTCGTCGGTGCATGAGCGGCAAAAAGCGATCCCGCTGCCTCCCTTTCTCTGCTGCTAGATCCCTATCAGGCGTGAGACACCTAAACCTGCATTGTGACTGACAGATTCCTTTCAAGCGTGTGTCGAGGAGCGCTACAGAGAGGATCCTACAGAGACGTCAGAGCGCGACAACGGGGTTCTTTACGTGCTGCGGTCAGATGGATCTAGACCCCACCGACCTTCACGGACGAATAATATAAGCCTAAAGCTGTGACACGTGTCGGGCTAGCTGGACCGTTCACGTGGGGTCCACGTGTAGATTAAGAGACGCGAACCGAGCAACGGCCTAAAGCATGGCCTGGCTGTACGTCGCGTCGCTAAAGCGCAGAGTACCTGCATCGCGTGATCAATATCATCGAGGCTTCCATTCGCCAACCGCCGAGATCCGATGGCTGGCGAAGCTGCCATTTGGATGCACCGCTGATCTGACGGACGCGGTTTACGCGCGATCTTCCTGTAACTTAACTAAGCCGCTGACACCCGCACGACGCGAGCAACCACACTTCCTTCCAGTCAGGAGCCCGGCATAAGAAAGTCCTCCTGCTACTCTCGTGTTCTGAAAACGAGGAACGAAAATGAGAATCCCAAGAAACGGTGAAGAGAAACAGAATGATGGGGAAGATTGATGGCATGATGGCAGGCCGGCTTGGCAGGATGGTATGACGAGGTATGATACTGTATGGTATGGTGGTGCGCTGCGCACACGGGATGCCAGATGATGGTGGAAGCGGAAGCTGGGACGATGCTGATTGGTGGAGGCCATGGAAGCGCAGAAGCTGCTGGCAGGACACAGCCGACAATTCCAAGGGAAACAACGAACGCGATTCACGTCGTATTACATGAAGCATTGCATCAAATATGCACAAAAATGTACACACATGGAATGTCATTTTGGCTTCCCGCCCCTTACCTGACGATAAAATCTCCCAAATGTGAAATGGAACAGCCAATCGACCACATTATTATGCTATCAAACACATACAAAAGAGAGCTCAATAGCTAGCCCCAGACAGGGCTACATATGGATTCTCAATGCAACGTATCATCAATCCCATAGGTGTCGCAAAGGAAGCTCCCCACCCTTACACCTACGCACAATGGATTCTGCAAGCTTGCAAACTTCGGTTGCGACATCCTCTAAAGGTAGAGATGCATCCACCACCTGGCGATCAACACAAAGACAGTGGAGGCAAAGACCGGGCACCATAGCTGAGGCAAGGTCGATGGTTAAGGCAGGGGAGATGCAGGATTGATTGTTGAGCTCGCCTTTCATGGATAAGGAGGGTTGGATGGGATGAGAGGGTTACACGAGCCACAAGAGCTCATCATAGGTACGAACCGTCCAGGTGTCGTCTTTCAGTGCATAGAAGTGCTGAGCCACTCGCTGCTGGAACTCCACCTTCTCGTACCGCTCTCCACCGTACCCACCCCTCTCTGCCGCATGCTGAAAGGCGTTGGGTAAGACGAGAAGATACGGAGGGGGAATAGGAACGATGGACGAGGGGAGAGGGGGAGGAGGAGAGGGATGCAGGAGCTGCTGATTGCATGTGACGTGGCAGGATGAGAGAGAGGAGACTGAAAGGAGAAGCATTGCACAAGGTGACAGCCTACATATCTCAAGAGCATGACGTGGCAGGGAGTGCCAATACCTGTGGGTTGATATCGAGGTAGATGACAATATCCGGCGCTGGCAGCCCCACCTCGCTTGACTGAAAGGGGATAGGGGGCGTACAACGAGATGGCGTGTCAGAGGGATGATCGGGAAAGCAACACATGCAGCCAAGATTGCACAGTCTAAGGGCAAGCCCGATGGCAGGAAAACGCGGGGAATATGATGGGATGTAGACAGGGCAGATTGAAAGCGCGGTTTTCTATCACGTACTAGCTTACCTTGCACCAGTGCACGTCCAGCCCCTTGGCTGCGGAGTAAGCGATGCCTGAGAACGAGTATCGGTCCACCACCAGTGACGTGCCCTCTGCCAGCTGCGCCTCCATCTCCTCCCTGGAAGTGGTGGTGGTGGTGGTGGTGGTGATGACGGCACCATGCATGTGATGCCATAACACCATGAACGCGATGTCATGAGACAACGACACCACATTGGCTCACAACAAATCAAGACACTCATCCATCTCTCCACCTCTCCCACACTCCCCCCTCCCCCTCCCTCCCTGCCTACCCCCTTCCCTCCCCTCCTCCATCCCCCATCCCCCATCCCCGCATCTCACTTCTTCTCGAATCTATTCGCCGCAAACAGCTCGTGAATCCGACGGTCGTCGATCTCCTTCGTCTCCCTCAGATACGCGTCTATCTGCCGTCCAATCCTGGTGCTCCGGTCTGGAAACCGCATCGCCTTCACGGGCCCTAAATCCCGGGATTCTAAGTGCGCCACTAGTCGAGCCGCCTGCGACGACTTGCCGCTTCGATCCAGCCCTTCGAGAACGATCAGAGCCCCGCGTTTCGCGGCGTGCGTCGCGGTGTGTGCGGAGATCTGCGTCGGCGTGGCTCTAGGAGGTGATTCCGCCATGTCAGCAATGATAGAACGGTGGGTATTGGTAGATACTCGGAAGTTTCCCAGCAGAGGACGATTTGACAGTAGGGGAAGAGAGATCGCAAAAGCGGATAGACAGGCGAGGCTGTTGACGGAGCTACGACCGAGGCTCAGGGTGAGGCTAGGACCGAGGCTGTGGACGAGGTTGTGAGCGAAGCTGCCAGCGAGCGCGAAGGAACGGCTGGGGAAGGAGAGTATTTGAGACGAATCGGCGCGCGGCAGTGCGAGGCTAGAGCGTAGGTGCAGGGAGCGAGCGAGCGAGCCCATGTGCTCCCGCGTCCCAGCTAACCGGCATGGGAGAGAGAACGGGAAGAGTCACGCGGCGTAGGAGAGGGGAGGCGGTGATTGCGGAGAGGTAGGAGCAGTGAGGGCACGGGACAGCGGGATGAAGAGGAGGACACCAGAGGAGGAAAATGTTATACTGTTATCGAGTAAGCCTGTGCCGAATTTGAAGATGTGTCAGAACTGGTTGTGCTGGGCCTGGAGTGTGTCAGTTACTTCCCGCCTTTTCCCAAATCCATCCTAGAAGCAGACTCGGCTCCTTTGATAGAGAAACTTTTCTGTTGCGAGCTAACGTGTGAAAAGAGAACAGTTTTGATTTGTGTAGCAAGCGAGTAACTCAGCTACCCACCCGGCGACGATATTTGACGGTGAACAAATTTTCGCCAAAGACAATAGGATGGTTTCATTTGCTTCCACCAACCACAGCCGACTTCAAGAAACGAGTCCGATCCGAGCTTTCCCCCTTTCCCCATCCATGAGTCAAATCAGCCCCCTGCTGTCATAGTCACAACGCAAGCCGGATTTCCCATCCAAATTTCTGTACTGTTCAGGAAATGGTAAAACTCTACCCAGTGCCCACCGTCGAATGCGCAATTTAGCCCCGTTCATAGCGCAATTCCCTGCAGCCGCGTGCCAGCTGTCATCTGCTCTACCGCATTTGGGCACCGCGGTGCAACATAGTCTCTAATCGATAACACATTACCGATGGTCCACTTTCTTCAGCCAGTCACCGCACTCCACACCACAGCGAGGCTCATGTCCCGCCGCGACCAGCGCCGCCACCCACGCTATTGAGTCGACTCAAAAGCGCATAGCCGCCGCATTGCAGTGTTTGACGCCGGGCGAGAGAGTAAGAATCATCGTGATGACGCGGTCGGGCGGCAAGGCGCTCGACGCGCACCAGCAGCCGTCGAGAGCGTCGCTGGTGGCGGCGGCGCTGGTGGCGGCGGGGCTGCTGCTGCTCGCCGTGCTCCACGCCGACATCCGCCCCGCCGCCCGCCCCTCCCCCTCCGCCCCCCAGCGCCCGCGCCTCAAGGTGTTCCTTCCCGAGCTTCCCGGGGAGTTCAACTTCCGCCTGCTCAAGGTGCGCGCGCGCCCCCCCTTCCCCTTTCCCCCACTCCCCGTAGCCAATTCCGCTCCCCTTTCCGCATTCCTCCACTCTCCACTCCCCACTCCCCCTTCCATTCTTTATTTCGCTCATACAATTTCCCTGCCACGTCACACCATGTCACGTGCAGGGGGAGTGGATCCGGGACCACCGCGTGCAGCTGCTGACTCAGCACGGCATGCCACCAGCGTGGGACCTCAGCCGCCCTGCTGACTCGCCCTCCTCCCCAGCCAGCACCGAACCTGACGTGGAAGCACGCTATTGGTCGAAACGCCCTTCATACGCAATAGTACCATCGTTCCCACCACTACCATTCGCAGCAGAGCACAGCGCGGAGTACTGGCTCACGCTCTCTCTGCTGTCAGGCACGCCCTCGGTGCAGCTGGTGCAGCATGCCAGGGAGGCGGACATCGTCTTTCTGCCCGTCTTCTCCTCCCTCCTCGCCTTCGCCTTCAACGCCACCCCCACCAACCGGGCTGCGCTACTGCTGGCGCTGCAATCACGTGGAGCGTCGGCTGGAGCACCTGGCGCAGCAGCACTGGCTCCGGTGTTCGTGAAGCCCCACCTGAGCGACGAATTCAGGTGCGTGCTCACGTGCCTCCAGCATTGGGTGATCGTGAGCGTTGGGCGATCTTGAGCGTTGGGCGATCTTGAGCGTTGGGCGATCTTGAGCGTTGGGCGATCTTGAGCGTTGGGCGATCTTCAGCGCTGGGCGATCTTGAGCGTTGGGCGATCTTGAGCGTTGGGCGATCTTGAGCGTTGGGCGATCTTGAGCGTTGGGCGATCTTGAGCGTTGGGCGATCTTGAGCGTTGGGCGATCTTGAGCATTGGGTGATCTCCCCTCTCTCCCTTCTCTCCCCTCTCTCCCCTCTCTCCCCTCTGTCCCCTCCCTCCCCTCTCTCCCCTCTCTCCCCTCTCTCCCTTCAGGCAGCTCGTGACCCACCTTTTCAATCTAGCTCATGCTTTCGCACTCAGCGGCAGCAGCAGCAGCAGCAGCAGTGGCAGCAGCAATGGTGGCGGGAGAGCGAGGTTAGAGCCGCGAGTGGTGGTGGCAGTGAGCATGCCGCGCGCGCTGGCGGCCTTCCATGCGCTCCTGCCATCCCTCTGCACGCTCACAACCGACTTCTCCTTCCAGCCGCTGCAGGTACCTGGAGATCATCGCTCCTCATTTCCCTGCCACATCCTTGCTCCTCCCTGCCGCATCCTTGCTCCTCCCTGCCGCATCCTTGCTCCTCCCTGCTGCATCCTTGCTCCTCCCTGCCGCATCCTTGCTCCTCCCTGCCGCATCCTTTCTCCTCCCTGCCGCATCCTTGCCCCTCCCTGCCGCATCCTTTCTCCTCCCTGCCGCATCCTTTCTCCTCCCTGCCGCATCCTTTCTCCTCCTTGCCGCATCCTTGCTCCTCCCTGCCGCATCCTTGCTCCTCCCTGCCGCATCCTTTCTCCTCCCTGCCGCATCCTTTCTCCTCCCTGCCGTATCCTTGCTCCTCCCTGCCGCTACTTTGACTTCCCACCCTCTCCACGCTCACCACCCGCTTCCCCTTCCAGCCCCTGCAGGTACGTTGGCCAACTTGACCCCAGCATGGTGCTAGCTGTACGCTAACCGTGCGTGTGTATATGCTGTTGCACTGATTTGTGTATGTGATGTGAATATGTGTCGATGCCTATGCGTTGGTGTGCCTCCAGGACCTAAACTTTATGAAGGATGTGATTATACCGTACGTGCCTGTAGTGGAGCCTTATCTCGACGACCCTGGCAGCTGGTCTGATCGCGGGACTGTCCTTTATTTCCGTGGCTCCACACAAGTCTTTAATAACGTGAGTACAGCATTGACTCACAAACTGAAACAAACTAATGTTTCGGGTTTAGGGAGAGTTGGGAGTCCAATCATCAACGCCTCAATGCCAGCAATGTTCACTGATCAGCGCCTCAGTGCAAAGCATGCCCAACCATCAGCGCCCAACCATCAACGCCTCCATCCGTTTCCTTCCTCCCTCCCCCCTCAGGGCAGGGCGTTGCGGCGAGGCCTGGCCAAGTTGTTTGAGGCGCCTCAGGGGATGCAGGGGGCGGTGTTCGAAGCAGCTGATCGGGAGGACGCCAGCCAGGTGACAGTGGCGGATGTAGCGGCCATGCAGCACGCCATGCGCCGCAGCCGCTTCTGCCTCGTACCTGAAGGTAGACTTGCTTGCATCAGCTGCTACGCTGTGTGCCTCTTGCAATGAACAGCATAGTGAGTGGGTGCATCCCCATGGCTGCTACTTGCCATCTCCCATCCCCTCAACGCCATGGCTGCTCCGTGCCATCTCCCATCTCAACGCCACAGCCAGCGGGTGCAGCCTAGTGGTGGCCAGTGAGGCCATCACGCTGCCCCTTCTTATCTCACCCTGTCACGCCCATGCATCCCTGCGCCCTGCCGCTACCCACCCATGCAGGCAACACTGTTTCTTCCTCGCGCCTCTTCAACGCCATGGCCAGCGGGTGCATCCCAGTGGTGGTGAGCGACAGCATCACGCTACCCTTCGAGGACGCCATCGACTTCACTCGCTTCGCCCTCTTCGTGCCCGCGGAGCTTGCCACTCGCTTTGGCTACCTGGCGTCGCTGCTGCGCATGGACGCCAGCACGTGGCGGGCCATGTGGGAGGAGCTGCGACAGGTGAGGGGGACACTAACGTACCCTTCAACGTGTGTCATCAGCGCAGCCCAGCCCAGCGCAGCCCTGCGAGTGCACTGCAGCACTGCAGTGAGTGCCCTGCAGTGGGCACCAGTGCACAGTCCTGCATGTATGTTATGCCATCAAGAATGTTATGCGGAAGGCGTTTACTGTGGAAGGATGAGCAGAGGACAGACGCAATCCCTCCCCTCTTTCCCCCCCTCACCCCCATCTGTCAACACCAGGTGCAGCGTCACTGCCAATTCGGCTCGCCAGCAGCGCAGGGCAGGGCAGAGGGCATGGTGTTGCAGGCGCTGCAGCGCAAGCTTGAATGTGAATGTGTGTGCTCGCCCGCTCCAGGTGCAACGCCACTTCTTATTCAGCACCCCAGCAGCGGACGGGGGAGCCGAGGACATGGTGTGGCAGGCACTCAGGCACTCTGTCCCCCCCCTGAACCCTCTCTCTCACACCAGGTGCAACGCCACTTCTTATTCGGCACCCCAGCAGCGGACGGGGGAGCCGAGGACATGGTGTGGCAGGCGCTGCAGCGCAAGCTGGCCAGGGAGGCCGCAGCGAGAGAGAGGGCCGCGTGGCAGGGGGGGCAGGTGGGTCCCGGGGGAGGGGGCAACCAGGGAGGAGGAGTGGCAGGGGGGGGCTTATCCGGGGGACGTGGGGGAGGGGGAGTGGTGGAGGGGGGATGGATGAGCGGCTGGTACCAGAATTCATGGTGCGGCGGCATCGGGTGATGACGGGCATGCTGGCAGCCGTGGGGCTGAATGGGAGTGCGTGGCGGATGAGAGAGCGAGGGGACTTCACGGCACGGCAGATGGAGGAGAGGGAGGGGGAGAGGGAGGCGGAGAGAGTGAGAGAGAAGAGTGAACGGGAGAGGAGGTACAAGGAGGAGAGGAGGAGGCAGTAGGAGGAGAGGAGGAGGCAGTAGGAGGAGAGGAGGAGGCAGTAGGAGGAGAGGAAGAAAGCTGTGGCTAGGAAGGAGCGTGGGAAGAAGAGCTGAGCCGACCCAGGCATAAGCAGAGAGAGGACGTCCGTGGCATGGCTGGGGAAGATGCATAGACTGGAAATAAACCCACTTAATCATTCATAAAGTGCGTACACACACGCACCGTTTCTTTACCCTCATTGGTCCTACCCCATCATGCACACCGCTTCATAGGGTCTCATGGGGCGCCCACCCACGCCTTGTGAGAGCCCCGCGACATGTCAGATTATGGCATATCTATGGCTATGGTGTCTCATCCATCTGCAGTCTGTGTCGTTACTGCGGAGCCGCCTCATGTCCCGCTGAAACGCGTCATCTCCCGTACAGCTGCGTCATGTGTCGAGTCAGCAGCGCGGGATCGCGAATCACCATGTCGCTCAAACGAGGGTGCCGTCCCCTCCCCCCTCGCTCGCTTATCGAGCCACCCCCGCCAAACCCATCGGGCGCTGCGTCTCCGTTCTGTCGTAAATGCTCTCCGTTCTCTCCGCTCTCCCCCCCATCTCCCTCCGCCTCCCGCCACTCGCGCCACCCTCTGCGCCTCAGCAGCCGCTGCACGAAAGGCAGCTCGCAAGCGAGCACGACGAGTGCCGCCACAGCTTCTACCGCCAACACCCACGCGAACCGCATGGCGGGGAGGGGGAGAGTGCGACAAGGGAAGTCGGCCTGTGAGGCTTCCATCGGACTCTATCGCTAACACTCGAGCGAATCGCGTGGCGCGGAGCAGCAACGTGCGAGTGTGCGTGCGATGCTCGTGGGGTAACTGCTCATGTCGGTCGAAGGAACCGTGGAGTCAGTGCCAGTGGTGCGCGCAGGAGAGTGACCAGGCGGAGATGCAGCTGATGCAGTTGACGCAGCGGATGCAGTGGATCAAGGCGACGAGCAACACGGCGATTCAAGCCAGCAATCGACGCCATGGCGGCTCCTAGCAGCGCAGCGTCGCCGTCGAGCAATCTGTCCAAGCAGCAACTGCGACTTGAGAGAAAGCACAGCTGGTCAACCAGTGCTGCTGTCTCGTGGTACTACCAAGCTGATAAATGATTGGACAGGCGGGCAGTTCGATACCAACATGGGGACCTAAGGGATTATTCTTGCTCAGATTCCCAACTTCGCTATAGCAACAACGCCATTTTTATTATCTAAGGAAAGCCATTTTCCAAGCTACATCTATAACATCATTAAAAAGGTAGTAGCAGTAAAAAAACCGTTGTAACAGAACCAAAAAAGAGAAACTGCAGCAACTCTGGTTGGAGTGACCCTGCAGAAGGTTGCTGCTAATACTGTATGTCCATCATACATATGGATGGACTACTTGTAACCCATTCACCTGAAGGGCAACTGCAACCAGAAATGCACATACGGTACCATCCATCTCCGCTAGGAAAACCAGCCTAGCCTGACCACCAAGAGCAGGTGTGGGAAAGGGGGGGAGGAAAAGTGGGGAAGGAAGCTGAAGGTGGGAGGAAGGAGGGAATGGAGGGTGGGAAATCCCTGCAAAGCTGGCTCCCTTGAAGGGGAAGCAAGGAGGACCCTGCAGGCAGTATATGGATCTCAAGCCAGCTGGATCAAACGCCTAGCTAGACTTCCCTCAGTCGATGCCGCATTCCCTCTCGAATCAACCCGCCTTCCTTTTATTCGTGCAGCGCTCCCCACGGCTGCCCCAGCGCATGCATCTTCTCTGAGAGCTCTCCTCTCCCACAAAGCCATGGTCTTTCCCCTCCGTGTGTGTGTGTGCAACTGGGAGCGGCAGATTTGTGCCTCCCACCCAGTCGCTTATTATTCCCCCGGCATTATCCCTGGCCGGCATGATCTCGCATGATATGGACTGAAAACCACTGCTCGCCTATTGCTGCCGCGTCTTTGCCATTCGGCAGAGCCTCATCCGCTTTTAGAGGTCGCTGCCTGCTTTGGACGGCCATTAGGGTTTGGACGGCCCTGCCCTCCAGCGCCCTCCGTTTATCCCCCCCCCAGAGCCGCCACCACCTGCCTCACACCCGCCTCATGCTCGCCGGTTCCGCCATGGCGCCCGTGCCCACGGCCCCGCACGCCAGCAGTCCTTGCCCCCACCACTCCACACCAGAACTGCCTCCACCAGCCAGCCCTCCCCCGCCCATTCCCCCCCCTTCCCCCTCCCATTAGGGTTTGGACGGGCCTGCCTCCACCGCCACGCGTTTATCCGCCCTCATGGCCGTCACCACCGCCCTGATCGCCGCCTCTATGCTGGCCGGCTCCGCCATGGCGCCGGTGCCCACGTCGCCGCACGCCAGCTTCTTGCTCACGGGCGACACGAGCTGCGCGCCGAGGCCTTCCAGGATCGCCAGGTGGCGCGCCGTGAATGGCGACGTCCACATGTGCGTGTTCATGGCGGGCGCGAGGAGCAGCGGCTTGGAGAAGTCCCACGCGCGCACCACGGACGTGAGGAGGTTGTCGCAGATGCCGCTCGCCATCTGACGGGGAGTGGGGGAAAGCGGGAGGGGGCGGAAGGGGGAGGGGGGGAGGGTGTTCATGGCGGAAGCCAGCAGCAAGGGCTTGTTGAAGACCCACGCGCGCACGACAGGTGTATTCCGCTAGCCATTCGACGGGGGAGTGTGAGAGCGGAGGGGGGGTGGGAGGTGGGGGGGATGGGTGGGGATGGAACGCGAGCGTCGCAATAGCCACCGGGGGGGGATACCCATCGAACGTCGGAGCACATCGACGGATCTAAAGCCATCGACAAGACAGTAAGGGTTGTGGTTTCAGGGCTCTTAGGCCACCTTAGCGAGGGTCACCTTAGCGAGGGTCACCTTAGCGAGGGTATTAGCAGAGAGCGGCGCGATGACCATGACGTCGGCCCACTTCCTGAGCTCGATGTGCAGCACGGAGTCGCCCAGGCGGCTCCACCGCCGCCACTCGTCCTCGTCCGTGAACAGCGGCATCTCCACGGGCAGCGCGGGCCGGTCCAGGAAGTGCAGCGCGGACCGCGTGCTCACCGCGCGCAACTCCGCCCACTCCACCAGCCCGCGCGCCACGATGTGGAACTTGATCGCCGCCACGCTGCCGCTCGCCGCCAGCAGCACGCGCGGGCGCCGCCCCAGCGCCTGCTGGAGCGGGGAGATCCCCCGCGTGGGGCGAGGAACGGCGGGCGCGTGACTGCCCTCCGGGGGGCTTCCGCTCTCATGCTGCGGCGGAGGGACCGGCGGGGGCTCCGGCTGCGGGGAGCTTTGCTGCGCGGAGGCAGTCTGCGCGGGCTGCATGGGGGGATTCGGGGCAGCTGCGGAAGAGCGCGGGAGCGAGCTGGCTTCCGCGGGAGATTGCTGAGGAATCGAAGAGGGTTCCGGTGGTCTAATCGGATGCATGTTGAAAATCTTAGATCCGGAAAGGCAAAAGGAAGTGGCTTCCTTATCTCACATGGGGTTCCGAGAATAAGGTACAATCGAGACCATCGCAATCGCTGACGAGCCGGATTGGCCCATGACCACTGCCAAGCCACGTAGATACACTCAGGAAGATGCGGCTGATTCAGCAGTTCGGAAGAGGCCAGCGCCAGCAAGCCCCACTACGGCCAACAGGAAACAAGGATTAGTCCAGAAACATCATCACAGATTTGAGCAGTTGGAGGTTTCGATTGAATGGGGCGAATGCTTAGTTCAAGCGAAGCGAGTGGGGTGACTGCATGCAGATCTCCTCACACTGCCTCAAACTTGCTGTTAGGTTTGGCATGGATGGAACCGAGTTGGCTTGGGGGTCTGGGGTATTTCACATCACGACAAGCTCGTCAAGCGAGGCTTGGGAACCACAAGGTTGGTTGCCTTCTTCAAACCGAACCGGCCCGAATTCACGAAATTCTGGGGGGCCAGTAGTTGCCGCCTAGGGATGGGCGGAAGAGATTTGTGGCTGGTGAGGGGTGAAGATTTCGCCGGTAAGGACCACGAATTTCGTTGCGACCACCGAAACAAAATTGCTGGCTTCGCTCCATGCGCCTGGGCCTGTTTGGCGGGCAAGGCTTGCAGGAGGCCAGGATGTGGGCGGAGTTCGGCGGCGTGCGAGTGAAATCTAAAAGATTGCTCACGCTGCGAATTACTTGGCGACCAAAGAAACCCGCCAGACCATTTTCGCTCAAGCCGGTTACGAAAGCGTTTGCTGGGGACATGGACAAACTTCTGTGCGCCATGCCCGTAGAAAGGAAAACTCGGACATTGCGGAACCAGGTCAGAAAGTACCCCCAAGATTCTTCAAAATTCTGGAACTGGCCTAATTTCACCTTGTTCGCTCGGAAAATCGGACAGCACAGCTGCCTTGAGTCGCAGCGAGTGTACTCTATGTTACATAAACATTTTATGTGCTCCAACAACATCTTCTCGCTTTGTTTTTGTAGGGGACCCTGAATTCATCAAATTGTCCAGAATCAAAACAGAGAAACCCGGAAGTTCTGTGGAATCTCCGTTTTGCTTCTGGGGTAAGGGCGTGTCGTTTTGCGGGTATTCACGGGCATCGCCAAAAAAAAGGGAGCGATGCTAACATCGATCAGCATCGGCCTGTGATCCCAAGGTTACAGATTTCGTTTATCAAGCGAGCTGCGGCGTCAAATGTCGTTAAATTCGCAAAAACAAGTAACTCTTCGTCATTGTTTGAGACAGCGCAGAGTGTACAGGTGTACATTTGATGATCGATGCTGAATCGATGCCCGCGAGACTTCAAAATAAAATGACATGCCCTAAATTCCGTGACTGGGATAGAGATCAGAGATTCTGAGATCAGGCCTTTCACTCTTCTATCGCTGACCCTGCATGCCACACCAAGCGGAAATTTGGGACAGTTGGCTGGCTGGCACGTAGTGCTGCAGCAAAAGAAAGTGCTGCTGTACCCGCCCAAATGAAGCCCTGGATTTGCTGATTGTGTAGTGTATGTTTTGTGTTGTTGTACAGTGCATTGCTGATTGGGCACGCTACAGCCTCACCCTCTACAGGTCATATGCGTTCATCTAGGTTCCTGCTCTACTGCCCTAATTTTCGTCAACGCCACAACTTGACGAATTTCTCTAAAAATGCAAATGTAAACAGCTAGACCCTAATCTTCATCTACTGTGCTGTTTATTATTAGAGCATGCAACTTCGTCTTGAAACTAGGGTTGACACGCGTACGACATGGCGGGCGACGAATACTCGCAGCATACGCCAACGCCGCCGACCATGAACAATACATATCAAACAGAGATCCAATAATTATGGAAACTCGATAGTCCCGTTTTCCCGTAGCGTACCGCCACTATGCCATGTACGCCATTTTTTACGAGCCGCGTTTTGGGAGTCTCTCGCATATGATATGTACTTGTTTTATCTTTGACGCTAAAAAAAAATGGTATTGAGGCATCAATAGCAGAGCTACCGGTATTGGGTACGCCGTTTTTGGAAACGTTGCAGCCCCACAGAACTATCATGGTCCTGGCACCCTTTTCCCGCCAAAAAGAATCGCTACGACACATCTACCATTGTTCACACCTCGTCAAACCTCTTCACCGTATTGCCTCAACCGAAATCACTACTTTCACACCATCCCTTCCAAACCAGCACCATACCACCATCACTCATGGCTCTATCGCACCACATAAGTCAGTTCCCCAGACTCTCTCCTCAATAGTATTCTCTTGGTACGCCAACTCTCCATGGCCACCCCTTCCTCTCCCTGCTGGTCCTGGCAGACCTCCTAACCTCTGTCTGTCTTACCCAGTGAGTCCTCTCCTACGTCTTCTGCAAACTGTTCTTCTTTCATCCTCCAACTTCTCATGGCCAATTCATCCTAGCTGGCGAGCCGGAGGCAGTTGTAGCACGGATTTTAGTGATAGGTAAACTCCCCCTATCATAAACAAATAATGACTAGAATGCATTGTGTACAAGGGTATATGTCATAAAGGTTGTACCCTCTAAGGCACAAACCTATACAGTCTACACAAACATAACAATATACGTTTGACACACCCCCTAGAATGTATAGGGGCAGTTCTTGACGAGAGAATGAGCAATTCGGGGTGGCACTACTAGTCCAACCTCTAAGGCATAGGTCGAAAGACCAGTCAAACAAGCACAGACCAAGGCAAGAGCAAGACCAGGGCGGCACTACTAGTCCAGCCACTAGGAGAGGCCACAAGGCCAGTCAGGGTAAAATATATATAAAGGTTTGTACATAGTCAAGGCCCTAGCAGATGAGAGGCTACAGGAACGAGACCTAGCTGTACACTGTACCGCTGATGATATTTAGGCGCAAGCGCCTTCGTAAAGATATCAGCTGTGTTGGCACCGGAGGCCAAGTGTACTATGCGGGCCTGGAAACACTGCTGTACCTCGCGCAGGAGGAAGTACCGCAGCTGGATATGCTTCGCTCTGCCCTCAAGTCGAGGCTCCTGACACAGGAGGATCATGGCCCTGTTGTCAGCGTACAGAACCGGGGCAGAGCTAGGCCGCTCACCTAAGTCAGTGAGCAAAAAGGTCAGCCAGCGGAGCTCCTGTACCGCCATGGCACCGACGTAGATCTCGGCCTCACAACTGGACTGAGCAACAGACGAGGAGCGAGTAGCTCTCCACGAGACAACACCTGAACCAAGGCTAAAGTAGTAGCCCTGCGGGGACCTGAGGGTTTCAGCGTCGTTTGTCCAAGAAGCGTTTCTGTGCCCAGTAAGGACCACTGGCCTGCGTCCTCCCAGCACTAGCCCCATGTCCGATGTACTTGTGAGATAACGCAAAACCCTCTTAGCGGCAGACCAGTGCTGAGGTCGGTGTCTGCATGTGGCCATAAAGCGAGCTAGGATGCTGAGAAGGTATGCGAGATCTGGACGAGTGCAAGTCATCAGGTACATGAGGCAACCCACCTGCTCTGCGTAAGGACCATTGGGCTGTGCTGATTCCTCAGGAACTGGAGCCGAGAGCCTGTGATCTACTGGTAGAGATGTGGGCTCTGCGGAGGAGAACTGAAGACCGAACCTCTGAAGGACCTAGCGCACCAAGTGTGACTGGGTGAGAGTGATGGTGTGCGCTGCTCTGTCTACTGCAGGCCAAGGTAGTGGCGCAGTTCTCCTAGGTCAGTGCATGTCTGTCTCTTCTGCAGCTCTGTCTTCACGAATGCCAGCGCGTCAGTGCCTGCAGTCGCAAAGACTTGGTCGTCTACATAAACGAGGATGTAGAACGGGGTCTGGCCAGCACGAACGAAGAGTGAGGGATCAGCAGAGGACGGAAAGAACTGCAGGTCTGCAAGGGTAGCATGCATCGTGTCGTGCCACTCACGCGGCGACTGCCGCAAGCCATAGATCGGGCGCCGCAGGATCCACTGGGTCCCAGGAGGGAAGGTACCAGTGAAGCCCTGAGGGCGGGGCAGGTAGACCTGCTTGTATAGGCTGCCCTGAAGAAACGCAGTGGAGAAGTCGAGGGAGTGTAACTCGTAGTCACGCTGTGCTGCTACGTGTAGTAGTGCCCGAAGGGTAGTCATCTTCGGGGTCAGGGCGAAGGTCTGGAAGAAGTCCACCCCCTCACGCTGTCTAAAGCCTCTAGCCACGTAGCGCGCCTTGAACACAAGTGGCTCTCCAGGGAGGCGCTTCACTTTGAAGAGCCAGTGGCCATCGACTACGTTCGCCCCAGGTGGGGGAACTGCGTCGACGTAAGTGCCGGTGGATCTCCAAGATGCCATCTCCTTCTCTATGGCAGCTATCCACTGAGAGGCCCAAGGTCCCGAGGTCACCTCAGCGTAAGTGCGAGGGGTCGGGATGTCGAAAGCGTCTGGGTCACCCTCAGGGACTAGCAGCATGGAACAGAGATGGGGAGTACCCTCGGACAGGAAAGTAAGCTCGTACTGTCGGTCCTCCAGGACGTCACTGCCGAGGGCAGGAGCACTCCCGACGGACGGAGGACGGGCAGGGTCAGAGACCAGAGCGGTGGCGTAGTCAAGGCGGCGGGTAGAAGCAAAGTCAGGGACAAGAGCGTCAAGACTGGGGAATGATGTGAGGTGCTGGCTGGTGCTGGGGAGAGCTGGGGGTTTATGGCGGGTGCTGGGGGTTCAGCCCAATGTGTGAGCACTTAATCAAGTGTCAGAGCACTTCAGCCAAGTGTCAAATCATCTTCCCTCTCTGCCAGGCATCCACCCCTCTGCCTGCCCCATCTATCCCATGCGTGCAGGTGGCTTAGTAGTGCTGCAGCTGTGCAAGGAAGCAGCAGAGGGGCGGTAGTAGCAGCAGCAGCTGGGGGATGCTGGTGGGTCCTAGTAGGACCTAACCGTTTTTTTATCAAGTAGCTGCCGGGCGGGAGAGAATGGAGTAGACATTGGGGCAGAACTGTATTGAAAGTATAGTTCAAGAGGTGAGGTATGGTACGGTATGTTGAGGTATGGTTGGCTATGATCGTAGGGAGGCATTACGAAGCACGGTGAGGCACGGTGAATCACAGTGAGGCACAGCTGGTCAGCCTGCTAGCCGCACTCCCTCGCCCAACACATGCTACAAGAAAGTCACAAACAGGTTGCATGCAGGTCCCCGTATGGCCCGCCTTCCACACCCTGCACAGTTCGAACAGGCCCCTTCCCCACCCTAATGCACAGGCACGTCACTCACACTGATCCTTATTTGCACAACATCTACAACAAGCAGGATGTCTCTTCTCTCGTCTTGCCACTTCCACTGCCAGGCCTCGATTCCCTCCAAGGCCTCCGATAGCTCACCATGTTAGGTCCCCTTCCCCCCCTTAACCGCAACTACTAGCACTCCAGGTCTTCTCCGTGCACCAAATGGCTCACTTGACCAGGTCTTCTCCAACTCCCCGTGCCTCATGCGAATGTAACGTTCATATTTGTTAGTTGATGTGTATCCCACTTATAATACAGCACAAGGTACAGTTTAGAGCAACTTAGACTCTCATACGGTAAGTCTAGTTTGTTTTGGGAAGTTATTGTTTTAGTATTCAATCCAGTAATTGCCTAATTGCGCTGTAGCGGCACACGGAACCTGCCAGCAGCGGAAGACGAACGGGCTGGGCCAAGCGGGGCTTTAACTAATGCGCCAAACGTCTTCCTGCCACCACAGCTGGTTCTAGAAATTGCCGAGCCACCGCCTTTCAAGCGTATCTGCTCTGGAAGCAGTGAATTCCTCAGTCTCGTGCAGATTCAGCCGTAGAAGTCCGCCTCTTGCCACACCTAACTTGCGTGCCTCCTCAGGCCGGTGTAAGCTGCGCGCGACCCCAGCGGCCTGCCCTAGTATCGTTTACCCCGTCGGCTGCACGTGTCCGCCGTTGACGAGCCTTCCGCAATCCGCGGCGATGGCTGCGATGGCGGACGGCAAGGGCGCGCAGTTCAACATGCGCAACCCGGCGGTGAAGCGCATCCTGCAGGAGGTGAAGGAGATGCAGCGCGAGGGCAGCAAGGAGTACGCCAGCATGCCGCTCGAGGTGATTAGGGAGAGGGGGACGTGACTGTAGGCGTGTAGGAAGTGATTGAAACGAGCACTAGCGAGTAGCGTGCAGCGCGAGGGCAGCAAGGAGTACGCCAGCTTGCCGCTCGAGGTGATTGGGGGATGGTGGCTTGACGGTTGGGGGATGGTGGCTTGACGGTTGGGGGATGGTGGCTTGACGGTTGGGGGATGGTGGCTTGACTGTTGGGGGATGGTGGCTTGACGGTTGGGGGATGGTGGCTTGACGGTTGGGGGATGGTGGCTTGACGGTTGGGGGATGGTGGCTTGACTGTTGGGGGATGGTGGCTTGACGGTTGGGGGATGGTGGCTTGACGGTTGGGGGATGGTGGCTTGACTGTTGGGGGATGGTGGCTTGACTGTTGGGGGATGGTGGCTTGACTGTTGGGGGATGGTGGCTTGACTGTTGGGGGATGGTGGCTTGACTGTAGAGCGAGTAGAGTCGGCGCGAGGGCAGCCGCGAGTACGCCAGCATGCCGCTCGAGATGCGCAGGCTAGAGAGAGGTGACTGTAGGCGAAAGATATTTGACGAGTACCAACAGCGACTAGCAGTTAGCGAGTGTCGTTTCGGGGGTCGCAGGACAGCCCGAAATCCTTCGGATTGTGCTAGGAGATTCATTAGTGAGGAGTTTAGTCTCGAGGCGCCTAAGAATTTCGCCAGTGGCAATTTCTCCCGAAAGCTGGTGTTAAGCTGTTCCCGCGTTGCGTGCTGATGCGGCGGAGAGAGAGCGGGTCCCTTTGCCTTTACCCTTAGCCTCAAAGCGTTTCCATCAGCAAAATTCAATGTCCGTTCCTGTATGCTCAGCAACTAACATCGTCGAGTGGCAGTCCGCCATCCACGGCCCCAAGGATACGGAATTCGAGGGCGTCCTGTGATCGCGCAACCCTCTGTTCAACTGCCCTGCCCATTGCACCTCACCCACCTCACCACACCCCACCGCACCTCACCTCACCTCACCTACCAGGAGGACATATTCGAGTGGCAGTTCGCGATCCACGGCCCCAAGGACACGGAGTTTGAGGGCGGCATCTACCACGGCCGCATCACACTGCCCGCCGAGTACCCCTTCAAGCCGCCCTCCTTCATGCTGCTCACTGTGAGTGCCGCCCTCCTAGTTGGTTCATTTTGTCTTGGGTGATCTGCAGCTGACAGCGCATTGCCTGCATGGCCACCCTTCCTGCATCTCTCCCACGCTGCCCTGCATGTCGCCCTGCCCTGAGCAGCCCAGCGGGCGCTTTGAGGTGCAGACGAAGATCTGCCTGAGCATCTCCAACCACCACCCGGAGCACTGGCAGCCATCCTGGAGTGGTGAGCTCGTAGAAAACGTTCCAACTTGCGCCCTGGCTCTCACACGTGCGAGCAATGCTTCGGTGTGCTTATGCGCCGCATCAATCACCATCTCCCACCTCCCTCGACTTCGTTGCCTGGATGTAACCCATTCGTCCTTCCTCCCCCCCCCCCCCCCCTGCAGTGCGCACGGCTCTGGTGGCGCTGATAGCCTTCATGCCCACCAAGCCAGACGGCGCCCTGGGCTCACTGGACTACACCAAGGACGAGAGGCGCCAGCTCGCAATCAAATCCCGACTGGCGCCGCCCAAATTCGGCAGCCCCGGGCGGCAGCAAGTAATTGACCAGATCCATTCAGCCATGCTGCAGACCGCTCCGCCTATCCCTGCTACTCTGCAACCGGCTTCTTCTCCTGCACCCATGGCTCCAGACACCCCTCAAGACCCACCGGCCACCCCTGCCTTGCCTCCTGCTGCTGACCCATCTGCTGCTGCTTCTGACTCTGCTGCTTCATCAGCCCCTGCCTCTTCCGCTGGGCTCCCTGTGGAGCAGCCTCATGCCAGCTCGCCATCCCCACAGCCAGCAGCAGCACAGGCAGGCGAGTCACCATCCACCACCCTTGTTGAGCCTGCTACTGCTGGTGTGGCGTCGGGGCCATCCTCCGGCTCAGATGGCTTGAGTGAGATTGGCACGGGGCTGCCTGGTTCCTCATATGGCAGCATTTCCACTCCTCAGCTGGCACAGGCTGGGTGCACACCTGGTGATGCAACACAGTCTGCTGCAGCTGCAGGCGCGTCATCAGCACCACCTGCTGATGTAGTTGCAGCTGCAGCAGGTGCAGCGTCAGCAGGGAGCCACTTGAATGCTGTTGACCACCATTCACTTGCTGAACCACTGTTGCCGCCACAACCACAATCCATGACAGAGTCACGGCCACCAAGAGGAGCAACAGCAGCAGCAGCAGCCCATTCAGGTGCCGAAGCAAGAGCAGGAGGAGCAGTGGGATCAGCGGCTGGGCAGACACAAACTCGTGTAGCAGAAGGACGGGGGCGAGGTGGCAGGGCAGCAGCCGGAGAGGACAGAGTGTTGAGCACCCTGGCAGCGGCAATAGTGGTGGCCATTATGGCGCTGCTTCTGAGGAAGTTCTTGCGGGTCTATTCTCCTCTGGATGAAGCCAGCATGGAATGGTGATGCTGACATGTGATGGAGTAGCTGCCTGCTAAAGCAGGATGGGGGCAATGGCTGTGCAGCCTAGGAATTGGTTGAGTGCTTTTGTATGTTTTCCATGAAGGTGTGCATACAAAGCTTCTACCTTACCGTATGACTGTTTCTTCTAATGTATCGTGTTGGTGGAGGTTCACCAGGCTAGCTGATTTGAATGCCTGATTGCGTCGTGCATTCTACTCATGCTGCGATGTGGAACTACAGTATCGAGATAGATGTCGAAACACTAATCACTTGTGTCATATGTCCCGTAGACAGTCATGGTTGCACTATGCCATCTAGATGGTCAGTTCGTGTAACTCCCACTTCCTAGTTGTTTTTATACGCTAACCACCCAGGCTCCTGGGCGAGTATTCATGCTGCTGGTCCACGACCAAGACCTGCTCCATGCAAGACTAGTGCATGGAAGGGAGATCCTTCACCCAGGGGTCAAGCGGCTGTCCAATGGAGAACACAATGAAGCCAATCTCCCTCAGCTTCGCCACATTCACCGTGTTGCGCCCATCAAACACGAAGGCTGGTTTCTCCATGTGCTCATAGATTTTCTGTGGGTCATGTTGGGGGGTAGCAGGGACAGGGACTTGGGATGGGTTGGGACATGCAATTGGGATGAGATGGGATAGCACCAGGGACTATACACACACTAGGGGGTTGAGAGGGGTACTTGGTCATGTCATTGGTGTTACGTGTTATGTACAACAGCAAGCATGATGAGGCTTCTTTCTTCGTTATGTTATTTGCTCATTCGTCTTCTGTTTCATTCCCACCCACCTGGTAGTCCAGCTGCTTGAACTCGTCCCACTCTGTGAGAATGCAGATTCCATGAGCGCCCTTGCACGCTCCATATGCATCCCATGACACGGACACCTGTGATGGAGGAAGAGAGACGCGAGGTGTAAGGGAAGCACAACAATTTATGTACTTCGTCCCAAATCATGGCTGGCAGAGTTATGCGAAAGCGCCAGAAGGGTGAACAATAAACCGAGGCTGGGGTAAACCTCTTTACACTGCTCCTGGAACCGTGTCAGTTGTGGGAGGGATTGCTGACTCAAAAGATGTTAGGGGGGTTGTTGGGAGTTTATGACTTTGACTGAACCGGTTTGTCGTGTGTGTCGGCAATGATTGTACCTTCTGGTGCACCCGGGGGCTGACTGGCTGCAGGTGATACGGATGGTCCCAGTCGAACTTGTTCATGGACAGGTCACGCCTGATCTGCTCCTCCGTCACCTGCAAACACCAAGGTTTCGTTATTCCTTCTCTTCAACTCCATAGCGGAAAAAAGAGAGTATTTGAAGACCTGTATGAGGAAAGACTCACTTGTGGGTCATAGATGCTGACGTCAGCCTGATCCCTGAGCAGCCCGTGGCAAACATCAATGGCAGGGCTCTCCCTGGTGTCGCCTGTGTCCTTCTTGAAGGCAAACCCGAGGATGGCAATCTTCTTGTTGACGACTGTGTTGAACATGGACGACACGATCCTGCTGATGAATCGAGACTTCTGGTACTCGTTAATGTCAATCACCGTTTTCCAGTAGTGAGCGGCCTCCACCAATCCATTGCACTCGCAGATGTAGACAAGGTTCAGAATGTCCTGTGGGTTTGTGACCAGGCAAGTGAGTATGGTGCCAAGAGACATGGTGAAGCAGCCACAATGCAGGTGAACGCATTTGGTGTGTGTGCGTGTGTGTGTCTGCATGCATTGCGAATGCCTGTGACGAATGCCTGTTTGCTTATGACAGAGACGGGGTACAGCTAACGCGGGGGGGGGGGGGAGTGAGAGGGAGAGGGAGAGAGAGTGAGAGATAGAGAGCGCGATGGAGGGAGGAGTGGGAGAGCTGTAAGGATGAGGGTGGTGGGGGAAAAGAGGAAGGTACCTTCTGGAAGCAGGAGCCACCAAAACCGACAGAGGCCTGGAGGAATCTGGAACCAATACGGGTATCCTTTCCAATCGCGTATGCTACTTCGGAGACGTTGGCCCCCGTGGCCTCGCACAGAGCAGAGATGGCGTTGATTGATGAAATGCGCTGAGCGAGGAACGCATTTGCTGCCAACTTGGTCAGCTCAGCGGACCTGAATGAAGGCATGGATGAAAAGGAAAACATGAAATCACGGGCTTGTAGGCGTGCCAGCCAAAACATTATTGGCTGAGTTCGTTTTTGTTGCATTCAGTCTCACCAGAGGTTGGTCACAATGATGTTTTCTTGAGGCACCCAGTGAGCATAGACCGCAGCAAGAGCCGCTGCTGCAGCCTGGCCTTCCTCGGATGTACGACCACCTGAAAATGAAACAATCCGTCGCAAGGAAAACCCCATACTTCAGCAAGGGAGGAACTTCCGAATTCAATGAACGTAAGTAAAACCGCAGGGTTCTTACCGATAAGAACGCGGTCGGGCTTGTCGAGGTCTTCTATGGCAGTGCCTTCCGCCAGAAATTCGGGATTCGATAGAATCTAACCACAAAAAGGGCCGAATTAGGGGACTGGCCGGAACTGACGTGAGATGAAGCTTCAGATCTAAGAAAACTTGTTACCTGGAACTTGATGCCTTTCTTGTTGTGTGTAAGAATCTTCTCTATGGCTTCCGCCGTCTTCACGGGAACGGTGGATTTCTCAACCACGATCTTGTCAGTAGTAGAAACGTCAGCGATCATCCGAGCAGCGCTTTCCCAATAGGTCAGGTCGGCTGCTCGACCAGCTCCTAATCCCCTGGTCTGCAAATGTCATTAAGGACCAGTGTCTGTCATGACCAGATTTTTACAGCTCACAAAGCTACGATTCTGCATTGTTGATGTACCTTAGTTGGTGTGTTCACGGATACGAAGATAATGTCGGCCTCAGCGACGCTCTTTTCCACGTCAGTCGAGAAAAAAAGGTTCTTATCGCGGCAAGACTTCACGACATCGTCGAGTCCAGGCTCGAAAATAGGCAGATTATCACTGTAGACGGAAAAAAAAAAGAAGTCGATTTCGCGTAACCGGTTTCAGTGGCGTCATGGTGGAAGAGCGAGAAGCTGACATACCTGTTCCACGCAGCGATTCTCGCCTTGCTTATGTCGACCACAGTGACCTTAATCTCTGGACATTTGTATGCTATCATGGCCATGGTGGGACCCCCCACGTAGCCAGCTCCTATGCAGCAGATCTTCACCATCGTTCCAAGTTCAAGGGGACCGAGAAGAAAAAGAGAAAGACCAGACTAGTCAGGCCCAAATTACGCAATGAGCAGGCAATGGTGCTTGAAACTCCAGGACAACGAAGAAATGCAGAACGGATCAGCAGTAGCAGGTACCACAAGGCAGACCAGAATGTTGAATCTGAGTGGGTTGGGCGGGGGGAGGGAGTTTTGAAGGCCAGCCGGGCGACAATATCGACGGGTGCGACGGTGGTTGGGCGACGGCTGGTGGTGTCCGCGAAAATATCGCAGCAGGTGCGACAGAGAGGCTGGGCTTGGTGCTGCCTGACGTGTCAGCTGGGGCAAGTAGCGACTCGAGTCGCACACCCAGCCTTGGGAGGAGCGAAATTCCAGCTGCCACCAACCCCCTCGCGGGTTACAGAGGGCTGTCCGAGTCTCGCATCAGCGCCACGTGCCCGTGACGATCAACGCCAGCTCCACCTGCGACCTGGGCATTCACAGCAGGGCTTAGTTTTGGTTTTTAGTCACCCTTGATTAATCTGGCTCCTTGAACTTTTACCCTGACTTTTCAGGGTCCAGCAAACGGCAACCCTTAATCATTAGGACTCGTTCATACAGTACCCTTTTCACTGCCATGGTTAGAATCTACCAGGAGATGTATGGGCACTACGAGAAGGGTGTGAGTGACGCGCACGGGGCTGTGAGGGGAGAAAAACAAGAATTTACTAAGTGAGTTGTCTCTCTTTCTGTTTGTGACTACGAGGTGTGAGTAACGTGCTGTGAGGGGAGAAGAACGAAATTCTATCAATGGAGTTGTCTCCCCTCTGTTTGTGACTACGAGGTGTGAGTAACGTGCTGCGAGAAAAGAGGACGAAAATCTACCAAGGGAGTTATCTCCCCTCTGTTGTCACTTGGTGTGAGTACGTGCTGTGGGGAGAACAACAAATTTTTTTGTTCCTCCTAAGAAGATCCCCCCTGTAGCCCTACCAGCACTAGTAGTATAATCAGGGTAGGAAAATAATATACATTATCTTTAAGGTTGCACTTTGCATTAACCCCTAATCCTCCGGGTTCATAAAAAGGCAGTCCTTAATTTGTGGGGTCAGCTGAAAAAGAGCTTTTATTTGAATCAAAATTAGGGCAATAATGCTTGAAAAATAGGCCATGATTCACGGTGCACCCCGCAAAAGCATTACTGTACATAAAAACTAATATGTTTATACATCGACATACAGCCATACAGGCACAATCAGCAAGCTTTTGAGTCAAAGTTTCCTACTCCCGTGATATAAGAAACAGCTACTTAAGAGACATCTAATCTCGTGCCTAACAGTGCCTAACAGGAAAACAAGAAGCTCAGGGTGGCACTACTAGTCCAGCCACTGAGGCAAGGGTCTAAAGACCAGTCAAACAGAGTACAGGTACAACAAGAGCAAGACCAGGGTGGCACTACTAGTCCAACCACTGAGATAGGCCACAAGGCCAGTCAGGGTAAAATATATAAAGGACAGTACATAGTCAAGGCCCTAGCAGGTGAGATGTAACAGGAACAAGACCTAGCTGTACACAGTGCCGCTGATGATCTTTAGGCGCAATCGCCTTCGTAAAGATATCAGCTGTGTTGGCACTGGAGGCCAAGTGTACTACGCGGGCTTGGCGACGCTACTGTAGCTCGCGCAAAAGGAAGTACCGCAGCTGAATGTGCTTCGCTCTGCGCTCGAGTCGAGGCTCCTGACATAGGAGGATCATGGCCCTGTTGTCAGCGTACAGGACTGGGGCAGAGCTAGGCCACTCACCTAAGTCAGTGAGCAAGAAGGTCAGCCAGCGGAGCTCCTGTACCGCCATGGCACCAGCGTAGATCTCGGCCTCACAGCTGGACTGAGCAACAGACGAGGAGCGAGTAGCTCTCCACGAGACAGCACCTGAACCAAGGCTAAAGCAGTAGCCGTGTGAGGACCTGAGGGTCTCGGCGTCGTCTGCCCAGGAAGCATCTATGTGTCCAATAAGGACCACTGGCCTGCGTCCTCCCAACACTAACCCCATGCCCAATGTACTTGCAAGATAACGCAAAACCCTCTTAGCGCAGACCAGTGCTGAGGTTGGTGTCTGCATGTGGCCACAAAGCGAGCCAGGATGCTGAGAGGGTATGCGAGATCTGGACGAGTGCAAGTCATCAGGTACATGAGGCAACCCACAAGCTCTGTGTAAGGACCACTGGGCTCTACTGACTCTTCAGAAAATGGAGCAGAGAGCCCATGGTCTACTGGCAGAAGTGTGGGCTGTGCGGAGGAGAACTGAAGACCGAACCTCTGAAGAACCTGGCGCACCAAGTGTGACTGGGTGAGGGTGATGGTGCGCGATGCTCTGTCCCTGGAGATCTGCAAGCCAAAGTAGCGGCGCAGCTCTCCTAGGTCAGTGTAGGTGTGTCTCCTCAGCAGCTCGGCCTTCACGGAGGCCATTGCATCAGTGTCTGCAGTGGTAAAGACCAGATCGTCTACGTAAACGAGGATGTAGAATGGAGTCTGGCCAGACTGAACGAAGAGCGAGGGGTCTGCAGGGAGCGGAAAGAACTGCAGGTCTGCAAGGGTAGCACGCAGCGTGCCGTGGCACTCACGGGGCGCCTGCCGCAGGCCGTAGACTGGGCACCGCAGGAGCCACTGGGTCCCAGGAGGGAAGGTACCAGTGAAGCCCTGAGGGCGGTGCAGGTAGACCTGCTCATGTAGACTGCCCTGAAAAAAGGAAGTGGAGAAGTCGAGGGAGTGTAACTCGTAGTCACGCTGTGCTGCTATGTGTAGTAGTGCCCGAAGGGTAGTCATCTTCGGGGTCAAGGCGAAGGTCTGGAAGAAGTCCACCCCCTCACGCTGTCTAAAGCCTCTAGCCACGTAGCGCGCCTTGAACACAGGCGGCTCTCCAGGAGGGCGCTTCACCTAAAAGAGCCAGCGACCATCGACTACGTTCACCCCGGGTGGGGGAACTGCGTCGACATAGGTGCCGGTGGATCTCCAAGATGCCATCTCCTGCTCCATGGCAGCTATCCACTGAGAGGCCCAAGGTCCCGAGGTCACCTCAGCGTAAGTGCGAGGGGTCGGGATGTCGAAAGCGTCTGGGTCACCCTCAGGGACTAGCAGCATGGAACAGAGATGGGGAGCACCCTCGGACAGGAAAGCAAGCTCGTACTGGCGGTCCTCTAGAACGTCACTGCCGAGGGCAGGAGCACCCCCAACAGACGGAGGACAGGCAGGGTCAGAGACCAGAGCGGTGGCGTAGTCAAGACACCGGGTAGAGGCGAAGTCAGCTACCGCAGCGACAAGAGCATCAAGACACGAGACCGGAACAGACGGGTCGGCAACGGGAGAGGCAAGGACCCGAGGGACAAGAGGACGAGCGGCACGAAGGTAGTCAGACAGAGGCAGAGGCGCAACAACAAGGGAGGACGGAGGAGGCGACGGTAGGAGGGGAGGACGAGACGCGTGGGAACGAAGCAACATATGGTGAGAGCACGGGACAGGGGAGACAGGGCAAGCACGGGAGGGGCGGCGAGACCAGACGTGAGACGGAGGAGTCGGGTCGGGAGACAGAGGAGGGGACACAGGAGGGGAACGAGGGGGAAGACGAGCCCGAGACGAGTCCAGGGGAGGGAACACATGGCCGTAGATAGGAAGAGGAGGAGACGGGAGGAGCGGCATAGACGCGTGGTCAGGGGACGGAAGGCCGAGCAGGCGAAGAGCTGACACCGGCGGCGACTGCTGCTGCGGCAGCACGACACTAACACCCGGACCGCAAGCTGCTCCACGGCTACCTCCGGGACACTCCACTCTAGCACCCCCAGAAGGAACACCCCCAGAGCCCAAAACTCCTCCAGCACCGGTACAACCCCCAGGCCCGCTGGGACAAGCCACAACAGGAACCCAGGACTAGTACCCACCCGAACGCAACACCCCCAGAGTCAATGAACTGCCGCTGGGACGGCTGCGTCTATGGCTGCAGCGGTGGCGGCTGCAACGACGGCTGCGGCGGCAGGGACTGCAGCTGCGACAGCGGCGGTGACGGCGGCGATGGAGTCGGCGGAGGAGGAGACACCTGGGGAGGGGCAGGCGGCGAGGACAGCGCCGCAGGGCCACCAGAGTCAGCAGAATCCTCGACCGAGACAACCGACGGAAGGGGGGTGACGTGAGACACATTAGACGGGGTAAGACAGGGAGGGGGAGGGGGAGGGGCAGGGGCAACCGGGGAAGGGGGAACCAGGAATAGTGGGGGAGTAACCGGGGGACCACGGTGGGGTAAGCGATGGTAGAAGGAGACGGACTTGTCAAAGGTGACGTCGCGGGAATGAAAGATACGGTGAGACGGCGGGTGGTAGAAGTGCCAGTCAGACGAGTCGAGGGGGAAACCTAGGAAGACATAGGGGACGGTGCGGGCAGTGAGCTTGTCTGTGCCAGAGGCACAGACGTGAGCAAGGCAGCCCCAGATGTGGAACGCAGACGCGTCACCAGGGGACCCGTTCCAGAGGACGGTCGGCGAAACCTGCGGCTGCTGGGGGTGTGGCCACAGGTTAAGCTGGTGAGTGGCGTAGCGAACGGCGAACGACCACAGGAAATGGGGTGCACCAGCATGGATCATGGAGGTACGAGCGACCTCCATGACCAAACCAATGCGTTGCTCAGCGACCCCATTCTGCTGTGGGGAGTCCGGCAAGGTGACATCTGGGTGATGCCCTCCGCACGACAGAAACGACCAAGAACATTAGAGGCAAACTCGCCACCACGGTCGGAGTGGAGACGCAGGACAGGGAGACCGCAGTGGACACGCGCAGAGACAAGCCACGGGATGAGAACGTCAGGCACGTCGGCCTTCCGTTCCAAGGGAAACACAGTAGTGTAGCGCGTGTAGTCGTCGACAAGCACAAGGAAATAGCGTTGTCGACGCGGCCCATGGACGGGGGCGGGGCCCCTGACGTCCAAATGCAGGGTCTGTAGCGGTGCGGCGATGGGGGGGAACGAGGAGGAGTGAGGGGCACGGCGGAGCCGGCCCTCGACACAGGGCGTGCACGGTGGTGCTGGGGAGGAGGGCAACTCGGGAAACGACCTTGGGACAAGACCGTGCTGTGACATGTAACGCAAATGCGGGTGTGCAGGGTGACTTAGACGGTGGTGCCACAGGAGTGTCGGATGAGTGAGCGACCGACACGAGCAGGCCGCAACAACCTGGGTAGACGCAGCCACCTAAGGAGACGTCCCAACCGGGGGGGCCGCGGTGTCCAGTTTGAACAGGCCGGATACCGGGTCCCGGGGGAACGTGGTGAGGGGGACACCAGTGGCGGCCTCGGTACAGGCAGCGTATCGCTCGTGACTATGAAACGTAGTGGTGAGGCAAAGGTCCTGGAGGCAGCCGACACCAATAGGGTTCCTGGAGAACGAGGGGAGGTGTAGGCCTGGAAGAGAACCCAAAGGAACCGCCAGACAGGGAAGGGTGGTGGAACTGCAGGCGACTACCGGGCCGGAGGAGGGGTCGGCAAGGGAAACTGCAGCAGGAGCAGCAAGTGGTCTCAGCGTCGTGGAGTCGCGGAAGAAACACCGGGAAGCGCCAGAGTCAAGGGTGAAGGACGGAGGTGGAGCAGCGAGGGAAGAACCAAGGCTAAAAAAAGCAGGGCATCCTACGCCTGACGCAGCAGGGGAGGCAAGACTAGACACGCCTACACTAGGCAATAAGGGGTAGTAAGAAGTAGTCACACTAGAGTCATCAGCATACAGCACATGCAAGGCAGAACAAAGCCCATCCATGTCCATATAAAAAATTGGAACACTACGGCGAAACAAGCTGTGCCAGTCGGGGAGGTCGGGCGACGGGTCGGAGCGCTGACGAAATCGGTCGCCCAGGTGACGGAACAGCAGACGGCGGAGTGACCGATCTTACTGCAAACGAAACCACGGCGAGGACCAGTCTGGAGCTGGTACTGACAGTGCTTGTCACCCGAACCACCACCCAACTGCACACCACGCGCACGACCACCACGGCCCGCGCCACCACCAGCGCCAGGCCACCTGGGCGGGAGACCACTCGGCTGCCTCTGCTGCTGCGGCTGCGGCTGCTGCGGCTGGTGCTGGAGCTGCTCCTGCGGTTGGTGCGGGTCCGCCTTCGACGGCGGCGGCTGCTGAGACTGCTGCTCGGCTGCACCAGGCACGGTCCCCTCGTCAGCGCTACCACCGGACGACCCGACGCCACCACCACCGCCACCTGCACCACCACCCCCACCGCCGCACCCAGCCTTGGGGCGGCGACCCTTCCCCAGACGGAACTGTGCTGCAGTTGCAGTCTCAGCCACAGCAACAGAACCGTCGGAGAAGGTGCACTGAGCAGGGGCACAACCCTAGAAGATAGAGACGGCAAAGTACCGCTGGTCTGGGCGATAGAGCGCTGGCGGGTCTCTATGGAAGACAGGGTGTCGACAAAGTCAGTGAGGGTGAGGTCACCGGGGTGGATGCTGAGAAAGCGGTTGCGGGCAGTAGCAAGACGGTCAGGGAGGCGGGTGGCAAGCAGGTAGAGGGTAGAGCAGAGGGGCGGCTAAAAGGCTCTAAGCTGGGTCTCAGTGCAGGCAGAGCTCCAGGTCGCGTCTAGCGTGCGCAGGTGAGCGGCCAGGTCAGCGACAGTAGGGAAAGACGCAAGATCAGGGAAGAGCATCGGTAGGATCAGGCGACCTACAGAGGCAGCGGGCGGGGTGGAATAGCGCTTGATAATAGCATCTAGGGTTTCCTGCGCAGTCGTGATTGATCGAAAGCGGGGGCGCTCAGACAGGGGAAGGGCGTGACTGATCGCAAGCTGCGCAACAGCGTTACGCGACACTGAGCTGGCAAGGGCAGGAGCTGCAGTGGACTCATGGTCAGCGGACGAGGGGTCAGCGGGCAGGGGAGCAGGGGGGTCAGGGCAGGGAAGCATACCGTCAAGGTGAACAGCCAGGGAGTGGCCGTCCTGCCGCTGACCAGTGGGATGACGGCGGAGGTCGACCAGCCACGTGTCAAACTCAAGCGGCTGACCCTCTTCGTCGAAGCGGAGCACGGAGTCCGCCATTAGGAGCGATGCACCAGCGGAGCAGTGCTTTGCAGTGTGGTGCAGGTCCGGGATGTGCAGTGCAAAGCGGTGCAGTGCGGCGCAGAGCGGTGCAGTGCGATGCAGAGCGGTGCAGTGCGGTGCAAAGCGGTGCTGTGCGGTGCAGAGCGGTGCTAGGCGGTACAGTGCGGTGCACGCCAGTGTGCGTCAACAAACTCGGCACTGGGGGCTGGCGGTGGGCCTGCTGACGTGGAGCGGGCGCGGGGCCGGTCAGGAACGGGCGCGAGGGCTGGCTAGGAACGGGCGCGGGAGCCAGCTAGGAACGGGTCGAGGGGCCGGCTAGGAATGGGCGTGGGGCCGACTAGGAACGGGCGCGGGAGCCAGCTAGGAACGGGTCGAGGGGCCGGCTAGGAACGGGCGTGGGGCCGACTAGGGCGGGCGAGGAACGGGCGTGGGTCCGACTAGGAACGGGCGGGCGCGAGGGCCGGCTAGGAACGGGCGCGGAGGCCAGCGAGGAACGGGCATGAGGACCGGGCGGAACGGGCGCCAGGGCGACGAGGAACAGGCGTGCGGGGCCAGCTAGGGGCGGGTGCGAGGCGCCAGCTGGAACGGGAGCGAGGGCCAGCGAGAACGGGCGCGAGGGGCCGGCAGGAACGGGCGCTAGGGGCCGGTGTGGAACGGGCGCAAGGGCCAGCTGGAACGGGCTCGAGGGGCCGGCTAGAACGGGCGCGAGGGACCGGCTAGGACGGGCGCTAGGGGGCCGCCAGGAACGGGCGCGAGGGGCCAGCGAGGAAGGGGCGCGGGGCCGACGAGGGGCGGGCGCAGGGGCCGTCTAGGAACGGGGGCGGGGGCCAGCAAGGAACGGACACGGGGCCGACTGGAACGGGCGCGCAGGCCGGCTAGGAACGGGCGCTAGGGGCCGGCGGGAACGGGCGCGAGGGCTGGTTAGGACGGGCGCAAGGGCCGGCGGGAACAGGCGCTAGGGCCAGCTAGGAACGGGTACGGGGGCGGCTAGGAACGGCGCGGCTAGGGGGGGACAGGCGGCTAGGACCTAGGGCGGAAGCATGGGCGGGCGATGGGACCTACCTTCTCATGATGCCATGTCATAATTGAATAATTGGTTAGAAGGAGAGAGTACAGGGGTATATAGCCTAGAGTGTTGTACCCTCTAAGGCACAAACCTATATTGTCTATACTAACATACTTTGATATGTTTAACAGCTTCAAGTGAGCCGCTCTTGAAGTGGGGGCACTTTTGAAAAAGTTGGGTTGCTAGAGCGAAATTGCCATTGATTTTTCTTACAAAATGGGCAGATACGAACCCACCATTAGCCACACCTACGGGAGGGTGGGCGATTTCGAAAGTGTGCGACGAGTCCCCAAACCCATGCGCGACAGTTCCAACAGGGAAGAAAGCTGCCTCTGGGGCGTGTTCGTTCTGGTGAAATGAATCTCTTCACCCTATTCGAAAACGCAGGGATACAGGGCTGTGACTCAACTTGGAGCGAAATGAGCTGCAAAGGCAGGGCATCGGCGTCAAGTGCGAACACGCTCGACGTGATTTTTTCAAGCACTTTACTTGAAGCGCCGATAGACTCGAATCCAAAAACACCGTAACCCACAGTAGGATTTTTTATAAATGCCTATGCAAATATATTGTTCATCACTATGGTCATGAGAAAACGAGGGCTCGCATGCTGAATGCAAGTACATTGCAAATTGTTTCTTCGTGCAATAGGTTGTAAAGTTGGGTTGCACTCATGAATGGATGCAAAATAATAAAATTTGCACTATTGAATCAGCAAGACTTGCACAGCACACCCTTGGCACTAGGACTGCAACGGATGGCTGCCAGGATGGGTTGGCAAAAGGGGGGAGAGAAAAACAGGGGGTAAATGCTGGGTGACGAGTAGAAGCATACGGCCACAGGAGAGCACCTGAGCAAGGGGGTGAACAGTAGGGTTGAAATGGAAAGTGGTTGAGAGATGGGGAGTAGGGATGGCAAAATAGCCGACCTAAAGAGGAGCAAAAACGAGGGCATAAGTGAAAGGGGTAGCGGATGGGGGAAAGGCTTGACAGGGTGGGAGAAAAGGGGATGGAGGATGGGGGAAATGATGGGAGAGCAGAGCAAGGTAGGGAGGTGGGCGGGCAGCAGAGAGCAGGGGGGACAGCAGAGAGCGGGCGGGCAGCAGAGAGCGGGTGGGCAGCAGAGAGCAGGGGGGATAGCAGAGAGCGGGCGGGCAGCAGAGAGCAGGGGGGACAGCAGAGAGCGGGCGGGCAGCAGAGAGCAGGGGGGGCAGCAGAGAGCCAGCAGGCAGCAGAGAGCGCAGGGGGGGCAGCAGAGAGCAGGCGGGCAGCAGAGAGCAGGGGGGACAGCAGAGAGCGGGCGGGCAGCAGAGAGCAGGGGAGACAGCAGAGAGTGGGCGGACAGCAGAGAGGGGGGGGACAGCAGAGAGCAGGCGGGCAGCAGAGAGCAGGGGGGACAGCAGAGAGCGGGCGGGCAGCAGAGAGCAGGGGGGACAGCCGAGAGCAGGGGGGCAGCAGAGAGCAGGGGGGACAGTAGAGAGCGGGCGGGCAGCAGAGAGCAGGGGGGACAGCAGAGAGTGGGCGGGCAGCAGAGAGCAGGGGAGACAGCAGAGAGTGGGGGGGTAGCAGAGAGCAGGGGGAACAGCAGGAAGCGGGGGGGCAGCAGAGAGCGCAGGGACAGCAGAGAGAAGGGGGACAGCAGAGAGCGCGGGGACAGGAGAGAGCGGGGGGATAACAGAGAGCAGGCGGACAGCAGGGAGCAGGGGAACAGCAGAGAGCGGGAGGAATGGAGGGACAGGAGAGAGTGAAGGAACAAGGGAGTAAGGGATAGGTGAGAGTTCGGATAAAAGGGGGAAGGGGGGTGGGGCTTGGGATGGAGACATTGGGCAAAAGAACCACATGCCAACCAAATTTGACAAAAGAGGCAGGGGAAGAGGAGGTGATGCCACGTGGGATGGGCCAGGTCTCGGGGGGGCGTGAGGTGGCAGGTGTTGCTGCTGCCAAGCCTCGGAAACGATCTCAGCCTGCAGAAGCAGCAGCAGTAGCAGTGACTTGCAGGGAAGTGCCATCTGGGTAGGGCGTGCCTGTGAGAGAGGATGCACAAGGTGAAGGCCCTGAGGGTGACAGGGAGCAGTGGTAGTGAGTGTGACAGGGAGGGTGGCGGTGGGGGGGGATGGGGAGGGGTATACTGTAGTTGAGTGTGAATGGCAGTCTGGGACGCCCCTGCATTCTGGGTTTGGGCATCATAGGCTTCAAGCGAGTAGGCACGTCTCCCAGCCTTCTCATTTCCCTTCTACTCACCCTCTCCTCCGCCTCTCCTCGCCCTCTCACCCGCCTCTCCTCCCCTCACATCTGCCTCTCCCCGCCTTCTCATCCACCTTCTCTCACCCTCTCCTACACCCCTCCTCACCATCGGTTACTCCTCTGCCACTTCCCCTCTCCCCCCCTCCCCTCGCCCTCCATTCTCTGCCCTCCTCGCCCTCCCTTGCTCTCTTCTCGCCCTCTCACCCCCCTCTCGTCGCCCTCCCAACCACCACTCCTCGTCCTCTCAGCCGCCTCTCATCGCTCTCCCATCCACCTTCCCTCGCCCACTCATGCCACTCTCCTCGCCCTCGATTACCCCTCTCCTCTTCCCCCCCCTCGCTCTAAACACTCTCCTCCGCCGTCCCTCACCCTCTCCCACACCTCTCCTCGCCCTCAGTAACCCTCTTCCACTCGCCCCTCCCCACGAGACTCGCTTTCCGTCCCCCGCTCCTCGATGACCGCTCCCCCTCTCCTCGCTATCCACTCCCCCTCTACTCGCTTTCCGCTCCCCCTCGCCTCGTTTTCCGTTCCCCCTCTCCTCGCCATCCTTTCGCCCTCTCCTTGCCATCTGTCCTCCGTCTCTTCGCTTACCGTTTCCCCTCTTCTCGCGATCCGTCCCCCATCTCCTCGCCATCTGTTCCCCCTCTCCTCGCAATCCTTCCCTCTATGGGGACGGAACTACGCCCGAGGTCGTCTTTTCATTAAGGGATAAATCCGTTTCCCCAAAGTGGGGGCAGTTGTACGTCGATGCGCGGGTGGATATTTTTTATGACCTGCATAGCAGCAGCTATGGCTTCCTAAGCGTGATTCACTACGAGGTAATCTCCTCCTAGAAACGTGAAGCACACCCATGGAGCTCTTACGACGGGTTCCTGTTGTGGTCGAACTCGACCAATTTGGTTGAGTTGTGCGACTTTTGTTCTTGTCGCATCGTGTTCTGCCGAAGTCGTGTAATCGCAACGTGTGTCGTTGGCCCTCTCATTTTGTTTCGAATTGTCACAACTGTTTGAATACTAGAAAGAATTAGAAACAAGATAGAACAAGGGAGATATAGGGTTTGTGTTGTACTCTCTAAGAACCCACACCTACTCTAGCCTATAACTTCTATATACAAATGCATGTAAAAGTTGACACACCCCCTAGGCTAGATAAGGGGTAGTGCTAAGCAAGAAGCACACAACTTAGGGTGGCACAACTAGTCCAACCTCTGAGACAGGGGTCCAAAGACCACTCAGCAAGAGTACAAACAAGACTGGAGCAAACCAGGGCGGCACTACTGCTCCGACCACTAGAAGAGAAGCCACGAGGCCAGTCTGAAAGATATATAAAAAGAGGAGTACACAAGGTCCTAGCAAGTGAGAGCCTATAGGAACTAGACCAAGCTGCAAGCAGTGCCGCTGATGATCTTTAAGCGCAAGTGCCTTAGTAAAGATATCAGCTGTGTTGGCACCAGAGGCCAAGTGTACTACACGGGCCTGGCGACACTGCTGTAGTTCGCGCAGGAGGAAGTACCGCAGCTGGATGTGCTTTGCTCTGCCCTCAAGTCGAGGCTCCTGACACATGAGGATCACGGCTCTGTTGTCAGCATATAGAACTGGGGCAGAGCTAGGCCGCTCACCTAAGTCGGTGAGCAAGAAGGTCAGCCAGCGGAGCTCCTGTGCTGCCATGGTACCGGCGTAGATTTCAGCCTCACAGCTAGACTAGGCAATAGGCGAGGAGCGAGTGGACCTCCACGAGATGGCACCTGAACCAAGGCTAGAGCAGTAGCCCTAGGAGGACCTAAGGGTCTCATCGTCGTCTGCCCAAGAAGCGTCAGTGTGCCCAGTAAGGACCACTGGCCTGCGTCCTCCCAGCACTAGCCCCATGCCTGATGTACTGTACTTGCAAGTTAACGCAATACCCTCTTAGCGGTCGACCAGTGCTGTGGTCGGTGCCCGCCTGTGGCCACAAAGCGAGCCAGGATGCTAAGAGGGTATGCGAGATCTGGACGAGTGCAAGTCATCAGGTACATGAGGCAACCCACCAGCTTTTGCGTAAGGACCACTGGGCTCTGCTGACTCCTCAGGAACTGGAGCAGAGAGCCTGTGGTCTACTGGCAGAGGTGTGGGCTGTGCGGAGGAGAACTGAAGACCGGACCTCTGAAGGACGTGGGGCACCAAGTATGACTGTGTGAGAGTGATGGTGGGCGCTGCTCTATCCTTGGAGATCTGCAACCAAGGTAGCGGCGCAACTCTCCTAGGTCAGTGCACGTGTGTCTCTTCAGCAGCTTGGCCTTCACGGAGGCCAGTGCGTCTCTGTCTGCAGTAGCGAAGACCAGGTCATCTACGTTGACACGGATGTAGAACGGAGTCTGGTCAGGACAGACGAAGAGCGAGGGGTCTGTAGAGGACGAAAAGAGCTGCAGGCCAGCTAGCGTAGCACGCAGCGTGTCGTGCCACTCACGGGGCGCCTATCGCAGGCCGTAGACCAGGCGCCAGAAGTGCCGCTGGGTCCCAGGAGGAAAGGTACCGGTGAAGCCCTGCGGTCGGCACAGGTAAACGTGCTTGTGTAGACTGCCTTAGAGAAACGCTGTGGAGAAGTCGACAGAGTGTAACTCGTAGTCACGCTATGCTGCTTCGGGGCAAAGGTCCGAAAGAAGTCCACCCCCTCGCGCTAACTGAAGCCTCTAGTCACGTGGCGCGCCTTGAACACAGGCGGCTCTCCAAAGGGGCGCTTCACCTTGAGCCACTGGCCATCGACTACGTTCACCCCAGGTGGGGGAACTGTGTCGACGCAGGTCACGGTGGATCTCCAAGATGCCATCTCCTGCTCCATGGCAGCTATACACTGTGAGGCCCAGGGTCACGAGGTCGCCTCAGCGTAAGTGCGAGGGTTTGGGATGTCAAAGGTGTCTAGGTCACCCTCAGGGACTAACATCATGGAACAGAGATGGGGAGCACCCTCAGACAGGAAAGCATGCTCGTACTGTCTGTCCTCGAGGACGTCATTGCCAAGGGCAGATGCACTCTGGACAGACGGAGGACAGACAGGGTCGTAGACCAGAGCGATGGCGTAGTCAAAGCGGCAGGTAGAGGCGAAGTCAGCGACAAGAGCGTCAAGACTCGAGAAAGGGACAGACGGGTCGGTAACGATGGAGGCAAGGACCCGAGGAACAAGAGGGCGAGCGGTATGAAGGTAGTCAGACAGAGGGTGAGGCGTGACAGCGAGCGATGAGGGAGGAGGCGAAGGCAGGAGGGGAGGACGAGACGCGTGGGAGCGAAGCAACATAGGGTGAGAATGCTGAACAGGAGAGGCAGGATGAGCACGAGAGAGACAGCGAGACCAGACGTGAGACGGGGGCGTCGGGTCAAGGGACGCAAGTGGAGACACAAGAGGGGAACGAGGGGGAAGACGCGCCAGAGAAGAGTCCGGCGGAGGGAACACTGGGCGTAGACAGGAAGAGGAGGAGGCGTCGGTGGAGGCGCAGGCGAGCGGTCAATGGAGGGAAGGCCAAGAAGTCGAAGGGCGGACACCGGCGGTGACTGCTGCTGCTCGACGCCAACACCTGGACCGCCAGCTACACCACGGCTACCTCCGGAACACTCCACTCCAGCACCCTCAGAAGGGCACCCCCAGAGTGAGAAATCTCTCCAACACCGGTGCCATCCCAAGCCCGTCGGGACAAGCCACGACAAGAACCCCAGGACTAGCACCCTCCTCAATGCCAGCACCTTCAGAGTCCAGGATGGCTGTGGCTGTGGCGGCGTCGACGGCTCTTGCGGCTGCTGTTGCGGCGGCGAATGCGGCGGCTGCTGCAACGGTGGAGGAGGAGACACCGGCGAGAGGCAGGCGGCGAGAACGGCGCCGCGGGGCCACCAGATTCAGCCGACTCCTCGAGCGAGACAGCCGGCGGGAGGGGAGTGACGTGAGACACACCAGACGGAGCAGGACGGGGAGGGAGGGGAGCAGGGGCTACCGGGGAAGTGAGAAACCGAAACTGGGGAGGGGAAACCGGGAGACCTCGGTGGGGAAAGCGATGGATAAAGGAGACAGACTCGTCGAAAGTGGCGTCACGGGAGTGAAGAAGCAGGCAGACGCACCAGAGTTGAGCGTGAAGGACAACGAAGCAGTGGCGGCAGACGAAGGAGGAGCAAGGGTATTGCCTAGGCTAGACAAAGCAAGCGGTCCTACACTTGACACAGCAGGAGAGTCTGTACTACACACAGGAGCTACGCCTAAGCTAGATAACACACGTTAATAAGATCCGGACACACTAGTAGCGTCAACATACAGAGAATGCAAGGCAGAACTAATCTGATCCATGTCTAAGTCAAACACAGGCACACTGTGATGGAGCAAACTTGGCCAGTCAGGGAGGTTCCGGGTCGGGCCGAAGCGGCGACGAAAGAGGTCGTCGAGGCGGCGGAAGCAGCGAGCAATCGGGTGTGGGCGGCGTCACACAGTGCTACGAAGGGGCCCAGTCTGGAGCTGGTACTGGCAGCTCACAGCACCGAAGCCGCCGGTAGAAGCCGAACTGCGGGGCCCGCCACCGCGGTTACCACGTCCAAGGGCTCCTGGCTACCCCGGCTGGAGGCAAGCCCATGACTGCTGCTGCTGCTGCTGCTGCTGTTGCTGTGGCGATTGCTGCTGCTCCTGGACACCAGCCCCAACCCCCTCGTCTGAATCACTGTCCTCGCCACCACCACTACCACCACCAGCGCCACCACCACGTCCTCCCTTGGGGCCGCGGCGGCCCCTACGCTGTCGCTGCTGCTGGAAGGCCGCAGCTGCGGTCTCAGTGGCTGGGGCAGCCGTAGCGACCGCGGCGGAAATGTCAGCGACACCCTGAAAGATAGGGACTGCCGCAACACCACTCGACTGAGCGATAGTGCACTGGTGAGTCTCTATCTCCGACAGGGCAGTGACAAAGGCAATCAGGGTGAGGTCGCCTGGGTGCTGGCTAAGGAAGTGGTCTCAAGCAGTGGCTAGGCGGTTAGGCAGGCGCATGGCAATAAGGTACAGGGTAGCACATAATGGTTGGGGGAAAGCAGTGAGCTGGACGGCAATGCTAGCAGCACGGTAGCTACAGCGACGGAATTAATTGGGCTAGAAAAGGTACACTAGTCAGAAGATTTTGTATTTTCAGCATGTATCGTGTACATTTATCCCCAATTACCCATTGTACCATGTGAACTAGGAGTGAAGCATCCTTATGCTTTATGTTACTGTACGTTTTATCGAACTGCTTATAGTGAGTCCACCACTTTGCTAGCGAGACTCGATGCGGACAATTAGCTCCCGATTCTAGTCTAGGTCTATTTTCTCTCGGCATTTCGCGAGCTCGCAAACCTAGCCTCCTAGTCTTTATCGACGGCATACCGTGAACCCCGCCTTGCTCATAGCAACGATGCGGCCTCTTGCTTCACGCCAGAAAGATAGGATCGCAACCTTGCTTCGACGCGGTCATAGCTTCCGTCAAATCGCTAGAATGCTAGGGATAGGGAAGAGCACAGTTCAGAAATACGCTCAAGAGGCCTCTCAGCGCACCAGCAGCCTAGCGGTTAGGCCAACGGTCCCGAGGTCTGGCCGGCCACGCCTACTCTCAGTACGTGACAGGCGCATCCTTGTTCGCGCTGTGACTTCAGGCGAGGTGAAGACTAGCGTAGAAGCCGCAAAGCTACTGGAAACAGACCACGGCATTAAGATCTGCCCCAGAGCAGTCCGCAACGCCCTCAAACTGTCTGGCCTAGTCGCCGTTCAGCAACCAAAGAAGCCACGTCTCTCCGCTCGTAACATCAGAGACAGACTGGATTTCGCCAAGGCCCACGTTGACTGGACCATGGACGACTGGAAGCGGGTGGTCTGGTCTGATGAGACCAAGATCAACCGTTTCTGTAGTGACGGCCGGTCGTATGCATGGATTCGCGACGGGGCGGCTCTTCAAGGGCAACACATAAAACAAACAGTAAAGCATGGGGGTGGGTCAGTCATGATATGGGGGTGTATGACGTATGATGGCCCTGGATACATGTGTAAAATTGACGGTCGTATGGACGGGCAGCTGTATCGAAGCATCTTGCAGGATGAGCTTGCACAAACCATTGACTTTTATGACCTTAATACCTCTGATGTCATTTTCCAGCATGACAATGACCCCAAGCACAAGTCCCGCCTTGTGCAAGAGTGGTTGTCCGAGCAGGAATATTCAGTCCTGCTGTGGCCCTCTTCATCCCCAGATCTCAACCCCATCGAGCACTTGTGGGCCCATCTCAAACGCGAGCTGTCCAAGTATGAGCACCCCCCCTCAGGAATGCTCCAGACTTGGGAGCGGATTCAAGAGATCTGGGAGGGGATAGATGCTGATGTGTGCAGGGGGCTCATTGATAGTATGCCTAGGAGGGTGAAGGGGGTGGTCAGGGCTAAGGGAAAATGGACTAGGTACTGATTTCAAGTGTGTCTTTTGCATAGTTTGAACATGGCACAAACTGTCCGAGTGTACTTGTGTGTGTATGGATTTTGCCCAGGAACGTTATACTGTATTTTCAGGGCTAGTTCCCACGTGACAGTCTTGTATAGGCATATGTCTAACTCTTCCTTAAAACCAGGCAATTAATAAGCTGCATCTCTAAACACTACAAACGATTATTCGCCTACACAGGCTGAGATATGGACAATTTCTTCCGTCGCTGTAGTCTCTAGTGAACGGAGGTGAGTGGCGAGATCAGCAACAGTGGGGAAAGCGGAGAGATCGGGGAATAGCATGGGAAGGATCAACTGTGGAGGCGTAGGCACGCGTGAAGTAGGGTGCAACTACTGAATCTAGGAAGTCTTTGGCGTTTGCTACAGCGGTGAAGTGGGGATGCTCAGATAGGGAAAGCGCATGACTAATGGCAAGCTGCGCTACAGCATCGCGAGAATCCCAGACAGCGCGAGCGAGCGCAGCAGCAGCAAAGGCCTCACTCTCAACAGTGGTGGGGTCAGCAGGGAGGGGATCTGGCGTGGGGGGGCGGGAAAGCAAGCCATCAACATGCATAGCCAGGGAGTGCCCATCCTGGCGCTGACCTGTCAGGTGCCGGCAAAGATCGACAAGCCAGGCGGTGAAGTCGATCGCGTGCCCCTCCGCGTCCAAGCGAAGCATGGCATCCGCCATCGTGCAACCTCAGCAGCACCGGGTCACGGCGGCACAGCGGCACAGGGACACGGGTACTCAGCTGTATGGCGGTACAGCGGCGTGGCGGCAAGACTCTCCGGCAAAGAGACCGAGCGGAAGGCCGAGGAGGGCCCGAGGCTCGCAGGGCCTGAGGCGCGCAGAATTGGCAGGGCGCAAAGAGCCGGTGAAGTGCTGGGGAGCGGAGAGGCGCGAGAAGGCCAGTGGACGCGCAAGGGGCCAAAGCACACGAGGGGCCGGCGAGGCGTGCGAGAGGCCGGGCAGGTGCGGGAGGGGCTGGCTAGGCGGTAGGGGCCGGCTAGGCGCGAGGGGCCGGCTAAGCTAGAGGGGCCGGCTAGGCGAGAGGGGCCGGCTAGACGCGAGGGGCTGGCTAGGCACGAGGGGCTGGCTAGGCGTGAGGGGCCGGCTAGATGCGAGGGGCCGGCTAGGCGAGAGGGGCCGGCTTGGCACGAGGGGCCGGCTAGACGTGAGAGGCCGGCTAGGCGCGAGGGGCCGGCTAGGCGCGAGGGGCCAGTTAGGCGTGAGGGGCCGGCTACGGCGCGAGGCGGAGGGCTGGCCGGGCGAGAGGGACCGGCTAGGCGCGATGGGCTGGCTAGGCGCGAGGGGCCGGCTAGGCGCGAGGGGCTGGCTAGGTGCGAGGGGCCATCTACAGTGCGAGGAGGAGGGCCGGCTGGGAGTGAGGGGCCAGCTAGGCGCGAGGGGCAAGCTAGGCGCGAGGGGCCGGCTACGGTGCGTGAGGGATGGCGTGCACGATGGGGGGGGGGCGGGGGGGGGGGGGGGGGGGGGGTTGGCGCACTAGGGGCCGGCGAGGAGCGGTAGCCTAGGGCGAGGGGCGGAAGCGGGTGGGCGGACCTAATCTGCTCTGATACCATGTTAGAATACTAGAATGGATTAGAAACAAGAAAGAACAAGGGAGATATAGGATTGTGACACGGCCCCAGAGGAGTGTGCAGTGCAGCCGTCAAAGGTGGTGGGAGAAGGCGCGCGCGACAGTGCCAAGGACATGAGGCCAACATGCCGGTGATGCGAGCAGCGCGGCGAACAGGGATGCGACGCCCGTTATCACCAAGTGTGCCTAATTCATCCAGCTCAGCAAAAAGCCGGTTGCGCCGATCCGCATCGACAGAGAATGTGGTTGTGCACGTGTCCAGCAAGAGGCCCAAGAACTTCAAAGATTGTGCCGGCGTGAGTTGTGATTTTTTGAAATTCACAACAAAGCCCGCGGCTGCGAGGTCGGGATTGATTATGGAGCGGTTGTGAAGTGCCTCTGTTCGAGTGGCACTGATGAATAGGATATCATCGACGTATGGAATAAAGCAGATGCCACGGCTACGCTAGCGTTTGGAGAGTTGCTTAATTAACCGGGTAAACACAAATGGCGCTGTAGCTAGCCCGAAAGGCAAGGAGAGGAATTGGTAATCCTGCCCTTGCAAGGAGAATCCGAGAAACTGCCGAAAGCCGGGGTGAATGTCGACGTGGTGGTATCCGGATTTGAGATCGATCGTGAATAACCAATCACCTTCTCGCACCAAATCAGGAACGCGAGTAAGTCCTTCGTATCGAAAACGAGGTACCGAGAGGAATGAGTTGACCTGTCGCAAGTCCAATATCAGCCTCTTTTTAGAGGTTTGGACTATCACGTTTAACGAGCTAATGCATGTAAGGGTTGCGAAAGGAGGTACGACCCGAGCTGCGCTGGTGACGAGAAGCTCGGCCACTGCACCTGCTGCGAAAGAGGTGAATTGCAAGGCACTGGCATGATTCTTAGTATGAGACGGAGGGGGCTCAGAGGCAACCCATGGTAGGCGATATCGAGATGTAATCACCGATAGAATCAAGCGGATGTCGCACCAGGTGGACCACCATGCACCGCGGTGACGGAGGCGGCCTTGCATGCGGGTAATCTTGGTTGCGACATCAGCATAGGCCGAAATGGTTCCGAGCGCTGGTGGGAGAGGGAACACAAATAGGGACGGTAGTGAATCAAGAAGGTGCTTCACCTCATTAAATTCCGTCCTCAACAAGGGATTTTTTTTTCTTTTTTTGTTGTCGAGAAGGAGGCAAATGCTAATTATTGGTGCCTGCTCGCTCGCTATTCTTCGGCCACGCCATCCCTTAAGTAATATACCATTGGGTTGGGCATGTCAACTTGGCATGCTAGGCTGTAGTTGGTGGTCATATATGGTGATGACATAGAAATCTTGTCATGAGTCTTATCAATGGCAGTCTTTAAAGAACACACACACATTGTGTCTGCGTCTTGTGGGCACGTTCATGTCTTCTTGCACTGGCCCAACGTGCAAGACCATGCGGCCGTATGACGCGCGTATTAATCTTGTTTGAATGCAAAAATGTGTGTGTGCGTGTTTTATATATATATATTAAGAACGCTACAACATCGGAGATGTTAAGCAATCATTACACAATCTTAGCCATCCCATGCCCGTGTTCACAGCAATAGAAACAACGGCCATTGCCGTCCCTACCCCATGTGTTCCAAAGGCGCTCCCTTTGGCCTCGAAGGCGAAGAGGGGGTTCAAGACGGGAGGTGGAATGGGTGGGCCAAGTGGGCCTCTTCTTGCTGGCCGCAACAATCTGAGATGCAGCCTTCACCTTCTTATCCTCTACCACTTCCCCGTACTTAATCTTAAGGGCCATATTGGCCACTTCGAAACCGCGTTGATCAGCGGTAAACAGAAAATGAATCTTTTCTTCCGCCTCCTCTACTATCTGCTGGAGATAGTCGGCGGCTTGTTCACCACCATCAGGTGGTAAAACCGAGATAGCATGACGTGCAATAGCTTGAATGCGCTAAAAACTAAAAAGTTGCGTATGCATGCCATTGATTTTAACTAAGGAAGAGCGCAACTAAGGATGTGCAGGTGGAATAGGAGCAAGGGTGAGCGCTGCAGAAGCGGATTTTGGGCGGGCAGCATTACCTTCGTCGAGCGTGGCATGGGGTGCTTCCTCGTCCATTTCGTCGTCGACGGGCTCGGGGGCGGGTGCCTGGAGGCGAGAGCGTGGGGCCGCCGCCGCTGCGACGCGTGCTGTTTCTGGTGGCGGTGCAGGATCGGTGCCATTGCCACGCTGGAGCACCGCAAGAAGACGAAGAACATGGTGAATGGCCTCAATGTTGGTGCCGACGTTAACATTGTTGTCGGTGTAGCGAGCAGAATTATGTTATGCAGAATGAGGCATTGTGGATGCAGTGGAGCGCGCTGTAACGCGTTCGCCAGTAGCAGCTCCTGTGAAGATTCGCTAGAGATTGCGCTGGGCTGCAGGATCTAGGCGCGCAATCATTTCGACGCTTTTAGATGCTCCAGGGGTCGAGATCTGCGGATTTTCGTGCGGATTCACTGCAGCAGGAGGAAAATCCGTGCGGCGATCTGCGTGATCCCGTTCCCGATCCTGGCGATCGTGGCGAATTTGGGGCGTTGGGGCATTGAGATCGCGCTCATGATGACGCCCTGCGCACGCAGGATCACGATCATGATTGTGGTCCTCACGCGCAGGACCGTCATGATTGCGTTCGGTAGGTGGGGGGCATGACGGGGCGTTTTCAACAGGCGGGTTCGTGTCAACACGGTTCTGCTCGTTACGCCGCTCGCCTTGAAATCTGGGGGAGGGGGGGAATCGCGATTGCATGACGTGTTACGATCCGCGTCCCCTGCCGCGTTTCCGACGTGCTGAATAGGGCTTAACGCGCGCCACTCAGCAAATCCAAAGCGGTAACGGCGCCGTTACCTCCGCCGGACGAGGAGAACGAGATCGTTCTATATGCTGACAGGATGATTTTCGGTCCCCCTCACGTACAGGGGACCCACGCCTTCCACCACTACGAGTATTCACGCGAGGAGCGGGAGGTCTACCACTTGCAGCGGAAATAAGTTCGCTGACCATAGTAGAATATCTAACAGAAAGAACGTCTTGCAGCAAGAGACTCATATGCCCAGATCTGGGCATACGAGAGGTTTAGAGTGTGCTGATGCTATGCAAGTTGGAATAGAAAAATGCAAATGAGACTAGGTGGCAGGTCTGAAAGACCTGCCGATATATGGAGTTTGTCTCATTTACAGCAAACTCCTCTTCTAGTCGAATCACAATGTGTAAAAATTTTTATTACAAAAAATTCTCATGTTTGTGTTGTACTCTCTAAGAACCCACACCTATTCTAGCTTATAACTTCTACATGCAAATGTATGTATAGGTTGACACCAACACCCTTCTTTTCATTTCGTTTGGTGCATAGTGCTCCTGGGTCGTTTATTCTGACCTAAAAAAAATGAAGTGTTCAAGAGCGCCCATGGTGAACCTTTAAAGCCCGGGACCCAAGTTTCTAGAACCTGGGGCAAGTGTTCTACAGTTGGCTTGGAAAAACCAGATTGTGTCGTGAGGGTGCGTGAATTGCAACACTGAAAGGCGATTTCACTGGTGCCTACAGCTCGCCGGCCAATCCGTAGTTTTAGTCCCAACCAACTGTTTTACAGTTGGTAAACTTGGGTCCCTGGCTTTAAAGGTTCCGACATAAGCACCAGCATACAATTATTATTAAATTATATATGTTCGTTGGGGCCGCTGCGTAGGGGCCGCTGGGCTCTACTGGCTCCTCAGGAACAGGAGCGGAGAGCCCATGGTCTACCGGTAGAGGTGTGGGCTGTGCGAAGGAGAACTGAAGACCGAACCTCTGAAGGACCTGACGCACCAAGTGTGACTGTGTAAGAGTGCTGGTGCGTGTTGCTCTGTCCCTAGAGATCTGCAGGCCAAGATAACGATGCAGCTCTCCTAGGTCACTGCAGGTGTGTCTCTTCAGCAGCTCGGCCTTCACGGAGGCCAGTGCGTCCCTGTAAGCAGTAGCGAAGACCAGGTCATCTACGTAGACAAGGATGTAGAACGGAGTCGGGCCAGAACGCACAAACAGCGAGGGGTCAGCAGAGGACGGAAAGAACTGCAGGTCCGCTAGCGTGGCACGCAGCGTGTCGTGCCACTCGCGGGGAGCCTGGCGCAGGCCGTAGACCGGGCGCCTGAGAAGCCATTGGGTTCCAGGGGGGAAGGTACCAGTGAAGCCCTGTGGTTGGCGCAGGTAGACCTGCTCGTGTAGGCTGCCCTGAAGAAAGGCAGTAGAGAAGTCGAGGGAGTGAAGCTTGTAGTCACGCTTTACTGCTACGTGTAGCAGCGCCCGAAGAGTTGTCATCTTCGGGGTCAGGGCGAAGGTCTGGAAGAAGTCAACCCCCTCACGCTAATTGAAGCCTCTGACCACGTAGCGCGCCTTGAAGACATGTGGCTCTCTAGGGAGGAACTTCACCTTGAAGAGCCACCGACCACCGACTACGTTCACCCCAGGCGGGGGAGCTGCGTCGACGTAAGTGTCGGTGGACCTCCAAGATGCCATCTCCTGCTCCATGGCAGCTATCCACTGAGAGGCCCAAGGTCCTGAGGTAGCCTCAGCGTAGGTGCGCGGGGTCGGGATGTCGAATGCGTCTGGGTCACCCTTTGGGACTAGGAGCATGGAGCAGAGATGGGGAGCGGCCTCGGAAAGGAAAGCAAGCTCGTACTAGTGGTCCTCTAGAACGTCACTGCCAAGGGCAGGTGCACCCCCGACGGAAGGAGGACGGGCAAGGTCAGAGACCAGACCGGTAGCGTAGTCAAGGCGGCAGGAAGAGGAGAAGTCAGTGACAGCCGCGACAAACGGTTCAAGGCGCGAGAAAGGAACAGACGGGCCTGTAACAAGAGAGGTAAGAACCCGAGGGACAAGGGGACGAGTGGCACAGAGGTAGTAAGACAGCGGGGTAGGTGCAACAACAAGCGACAAGGGAGGAGGCGACGGGAGGAGGGGAGGACGAGACGAGTGGGAACGGAGCAACATAGGGTGAGAGCGCAGGATAGGAGAGACGGGACGAGCACAGGAGGGACGACGAGACCAAACGTGGGACGGAGGTCTAGGGTCAGGAGACAGCGGAGGGGACACAAAAGGGGAACGAGGAGGAAGACGGGCCGAAGACGAGTCCGGCGGTGGGAACACAGGGCCGGAGATAGGAAGGTGAGAAGGTGGTGGGGGAGACACCGGCGAGCGGTCGGGGGAAGGAAGGCCGAGCAGGCGAAGAACGGAGACCGGCGGCAACGGCTGCAGCGGGTGCTGCGGCGGCTGGTGCTCGACCCGCGGACTGGCAGGGGCACGACAGCCGCTAGGAGAACACTCAACAGAAGCACCCCTAGAACCAACACCCCCAGAGCGAGAACCCCCTCCAGCACCGGCGGCACCCCCAGGCCCACCGGGACAGACCACGCCAGGGGCCGCAGGACGAACACCCTCCTCAACGCCAGCACCCCCTTAGGCCAAGAGCGGCAGCGGCGGCAGCGGCGGCGGCGGCAGCGACGGCGGCAGCGGCTGCGATAGCGGCGGTGGCTGCGACGGCGGGGGCGGCGGCGGCGGCGGCTGCAACAGCGGAGGCGGAGACACCGGGGAAGGGGGACGCGGCAAGGACGGGCCGGGGGGACCACCAGAGTCAGCTGACTCCTCAGCGGGGACAACCGACGGGAGGGGAGTGACATGGGAGACACCAGACGGGGCAGGACGAGGCGGGAGGGGAGCAGGGGCTACCGGGAGAGAGGAAGCCAGGAACAAGGGGAGGGGAACCAGGAGACCTCGGTGAGGGAAGCGATGGTAGAAGGAGACTGACTCATCAAAGGTGACGTCGCGAGAGTGAAGGAAGCGGTTAGACTGCGGGTGGTAGAAGAGCCAGTCAGACGAGTCCAGGGGGAAACCGAGGAAGACACAGAGGATTGTGCGGGCAGTGGGCTTGTCCGTGCCAGAGGCACGAACGTGAGCAAGGCAACCCCAGACGTGGAACGCTGACGCCTCACCGGGGGACCCAGTCCATAGGAGGGTTGGCAAAACCCACGGCCGCTGGGAGCGTGGCCACAGGTTAAGCTGGTGAGCAGCGTAGCGGACAGCGAACGGCCACAAAAAATGCGGGGCATCGGCATGAATCATGGAGGTACGAGCAACCTCCATGACCAAGCCGATGCGGCGCTCAGCAACCCCATCCTGCTGTGGCGAGACCGGCAAGGTGTACGAGTGGGTGATGCCCTCCGCACGACAGAACTGTCCAAGCCGACTAGAGGCGAACTTGCTGCCACGGTCAGAGTGGAGACACAACACGGGGAGACCGCGGTGAAGACGCGCAACCACAACCCACGAGAGAAGAACGTCGGGCACGTCGGCCTTCCGCTCCAGGGGAAACACCGTGGTGTAGCGCGTGGAGTCGTCGACGAGCACAAGAAAGTAGCGCTCACCGCGCGGTCCGGGGACGGGGGTTGGGCCCCACACGTCCAGGTGCAGGGTCTGAAGGGGAGCAGTAGCACGGCGAAGCGAGGAGGAGTGAGGGGCACGGCGGAGCTGGCCCTCGACGCAAGGCGTGTACGGTGGCGCAGTCGAGGGGGGAAGTGCGGGGAGCGACGCAGGGAGGCCTAAGACAAGACTGCGCTGAGACATGTGACACAGGCGCGGGAGAGCAGGGTGACCTAAGCGGTGGTGCCACAGAAGGGAGGGGTGAGTGAGGGACCGACACGAGCAAGCTGCAGCGACCTGGGAGGACGCACCAACCGGGGGGGAAGCGGTGTCGAGGGTAAACAGACCGGACACCGGGTCCCGGGGGAACGTTGCAAGGGGGGAACCTGAGACTGCTTCGGTACAGACAGCGAACCGCTCGTGCTCAGGGAACGTAGTGGTGACGCCGAGGTCGTGAAGACGGCCGACACCAACCAGGTTCCTGGAGAACGAGGGAACGTGGAGGCCTGTAAGAGAGCCCGAGGGAACGGCTGGACAGGGAAGGGAAGTGGAGCTGCGAGCGACGACAGGACTCGTGGAGGGGTCAGCGAGAGCGACAACAGCAGGCGCAGCAAGCGGCGTGAACGTGGAGAGGTCGCGGAAGAAACAGGCAAAAGCACCGGAGTCGAGAGTGAAGGACAGCGAGGCTGTAGCGGAGGCCGGGAACGGAGCCGGTGCAGAAACTAGGCTAGGCAAACTAGGCAGTCCTACGCCTGATGCAGCAGGGGAGACTAAGCTACACAAGGTTGCTATGCCTAAACTAGAGTACACAGGGTAATAAGGTCCAGCAACACTAGAAGCATCAGCATACAAGGCATGCAAAGCAGCACCTATCTGATCCATATCTAAATCAAAGATCGGCACGCCCTGGCGAAGTAAGCTGTGCCAGTCGAGGAGGTCCGGGGCCGGGCCAAAGCGACGACGAAAGAGATCATCGAGGCGGCAGAAACAGCGGGCGGTCGGGTGCGGGCGGCAGCACAGAGTGCCACGGAGAGGCCCGGTCTGAAGCTGGTACTGGCAGGTCACACCAACGGAGTTGCCGGTAGACGCCAAGCTGCGCGGGCCGCCACTACGGCCACCACCTACGGAGGTGCCGGGCCAACCCGGGGGGAGGCGAGCCCACGGCTGGGGCAAGGACAGCTGCTGCGACGACTGCGACTGCTGCGACGGCTGCTGCGGCTGCTCCTGCTGCTGGGGCGATGGCTGCTGCTCCTGACTAGCTAAGGCCATCCCCTCAGTAGAACCACTGTCCCCGGTACCACCATTATTACAACCAGCTCCACCACCACGCCCTCCCTGGCGACCACGACCGGCGCGGCGTGAGCGCTACTGCGGGTGTACCGCAGCTGCAGTCTCGGTCAGAGGGGTCATAGTGGCGACCGCAGCCGAAACGTCAGTAAACGTGCATTGGGAGGGGGCACAGCCGTGAAAGATAGAGACTGCCGGCGCACCGCTCGACTGAGCGATAGTGCGCTAGCGAGTCTCGATCTCGGTCAGGGCGATGACAAAGTCTGGCAGGGTGAGATCACCCGGGTGCTGGCTAAGGATGTGGTCGCGTGCACTAGCAAGGCGGTCAGGCAGGCGCATGGCGATAAAGTAGAGGGACATGCAGAAGGGGGGAGGGAGCGCAGTGAGCTGGGCAGCAGTGCTAGCAGTGCGGTAGCGAGACTCTAGGGTGCGCAAGTGAGTGGCAAGGTCAGCAACAGTAGGGAAGGAAGAAAGGTCTGGGAAAAGCATAGGGAAGAGTAGGCGGCCTGCAGTAGCGGAGGCAGGCGTGGAATAGCAAACAACTACAGCTTCTAAGTAAGCCTTGGCTGTATCAACCGTAGCAAAACACGAACGCTCAGACATAGGGAGGGCGTGACTGATAGCGACCTGAGCAACTGCATCGCGAGAGTCCCAGACGGCACAAGCAAGTGCAGCAGCAGAGAAAGCCTCACGCTCAGCAATGGTGGGGTCAGCAGGGAGGGGAGCAGGCGCAGGGGGGCGGGGGAGCAAGCCATCAGTATGGAGAACCAAGGAGTGCCCATCCTGGCGCTGACCTGTGAGTTGACGGCAGAGATCGGACAGCCAGGCGGCGAAATCAACCGCATGGCCCTTAGCGTCCAGGCGGAGTACGAAGTCAGCCATCGTGCAGGGTCAGCGATACAGGGACACAACGTGTGAGAGTACGACCCCGTTACACCACTTGGCCTTTTTTTCTACTTCCTTCCTATTTTCATTTCTCTTTTTATCTCATCTGATTGAGTTTCCTATTCTCCCTTTTCCATTAACCTTTGGTTTATCCTGCTATTATCATTATATCACCGACCAGGCTTGGGATGTACTGGGCGCTATATCTAGTGTAATCCTGCCGTAATCCCTTAAAGCCAATAGCCTCGCGTGGCTATACGCAGGGTGATTCTATCTTCTAGAAGGGTCTAATCCCTTAGGATAAGATAAACCTGGTTACCTGATGTACTCAGGAAGTATAAAAGCGCCTTGTACTGATCGATAGTGCAATCTTTCCTCGTCACATTCGATCCTGTGACACTTGCTAATCAGAGCTTTCTCACTCGGCCGCGCTCAACAAAGCAGCAGCAGCGGGAAAACCTGCCTCGAAAAACCGCCGGGGACGACCAATTCGACGCCGATTCTAGTAAGCACCAGTTCCGCGATTTTCGAATTACCCCCTCCGTGCGTGTTTTGAACAGGATGGCAACCTTCTATAACGCCGAGGTTACCCAGCAGCTCTTCGCGCGCATCGCAATCCTTCAGGAGGAGATGCGAGCAGATCGCGAAGCGTGGCGAAACGAGTTCGAGCGAGTAACTCGACTTGCTGGAGCGCAGCACGACTCAACAACGGCGATGACGCAGCAGTCACAGCAGTTTCTCGAGGCTTCGAAACCGCGCCCACCTGAGCCGTTCGATCCGAGCGATCGAAACTCCGACGCCCGCTGATGGATCGCCGGGATGGAGATCTACTTCGCAGCCGTCGGATGGAGCTCGCCAGTCTGGGACAGTCAACGTGTACGACTCGCGGCGACATTGATGCGAGGGCCGGCACTCGATTGGATTGGCGACAACAGTACCTTCATCCACGGTGAAGCCACGTGGCAGCAGTTCCGTGCCGACCTGCTGAAACGTTTCGAGCCGATAAATTCCGGTTTCCTTGCCCGGGAAAAAATTCATCGCCATCGACAGTTCGGGAGTGTACCGCAATACACGCAGCAGATGGAGGAATTTTATAACCGAATTCCCGACCTGACGGAAGGGGAAAAAGTACAATCGTACCTCGCCGGGCTGAAGACCGAAGTTAAACGACAAGTGGCAGCATCAAACTACGCGAGCTACAGTGACGTCGTTTCGGCAGCGGAGCGCTTCGACATGGTCAACGCCGGAACACGACGGACGCACGTCGGCAGTACGCGACAGGGCGACCGCTCGGCTTACCCCATGTTCGCCGACCCGATGGAAGTCGACAGGTTCGAGGGGCGGCCACGTCCGAAAAACACCAACTACACGTGTGATTTTTGCGGGGTGCCGGGTCATCGAATCTTCGACTGCAACAAAATGAAAACCGCACGCGCTGAGTATCGGGCACGCAACAGTAGCGGAATTCCATCGGCCAATCAGAAGACAAAAAACGGGAGTCGCTCGTGATTGCAGATCTAGCTGGCGAAAATAAAAAGATCCGGAAGCGGCTGCGGGATTCCGGGAAAATCAACTTCGACGAAGCTGATTCGACGCGAGAAGGAGGAAATGATGGGGGAAAATCTCCACCCCACGACCAGTTTTTGCCAGGGAAAACCGCCGAGGAAAAATACGACTCCGCGAAAAAAGACTCTGCCGAGACGGGGAAACTCCTTGAAGACCCAAGAAAATATAAGAATTCGTTAAAGTTATCTTATAAAGATGCTTTATTGAAAACTTATGATTTTCGAGGGACTAGAGCCTTGGAGAAAATTTGGGAGGGACTCCAAAAGAAGCAGACAGCTGTGGAGATTATACCGGTACCGGACAATTTGGGGAAAAAATTAAGGAGTGTGGAAAGAAGCCGACCTTTCCACGGAGTCAACGTCCTCTCCCGACACCAGCCCACAGCGACTACCCGTTCCCCAGGGAAGACGTCGGTGGAGCTGAAGCAGCTCAAGAGGAAGCTGGGGGTCTACAAAAAGCTGCAAAAACCCCAAACTCCTCCTCCGGATGCATCCAGTTCTTCGGCATCAGTGACACGCACAGTCGTCAAGGAAACTCCGGGCCTTGGAGAAGAGCCGTTCTCCAAGCAGCCTCGACCAGCTGCCAGCTTAGGAGTAGATAGCAACACAAAGGTGTGTACGGAATATTGGGATGTACCCTATGACCCAATCAATGAAACCATTTTTGGGTACTCCGAGCAACGCCTGCCCCTCGTGCTCGAGGTCATCTGCAAAGGACAACAACTCCAAGCACTCGTGGACAGCAGAGCATCACACACCATATGCGACAAGGCAGTAATCGACCGACTTCAGGATTCTCTGCAACGATGGTGGACGGCAGCACGTTACCAGTACACGGCGAAGCAGTGCTACATCTACAAATTGGACCACTGCGCTGGAGACCTGCACTCCCCATCACCAACATCAAAGGGCTTGACTTGATCTTCGGGCAAGACTTCCTAAAAAGATTCAACCCTGAGATCAACTGGGTGAACCGTACCACAAGCATCTACAACAATGGACGGAGAGTACAGCTACCCAATTGGGACGATACAGGAGATATCCCGGTGGAGACACTCGCACGATTCGAGAAGGACATGAAGCAGACCGACACAGGGTTCTTGGCAATAACAACAGAGGTGGAGAACGACAGGGAGAGAACCTCGGAACCTCCAGGATAAATCAAGGAATTATTGATGGAGTTCCAAGATATTCTTCCGGACGATCTTCCGAACGAGCTACCGCCATACCGAACGCATCAACCCGAGATCGTAGAGGAACCGGGTTCGAAGCCGACCTTCCGAGCACCATATCGGCTCAGCCCTACGGAGCTGACCGGCATGAAAAAACAGATCGAGTATCTCCTAGCCAAAGGACTCATCCGACCATCCACTTCGCCGTACGGTGCCCCAGTACTCTTCACACCGAAACCGGACGGAAGCCTGCACATGTGCATCGACTACCGAGCTCTTAACAAGCAGACCATCAAGAATAAATATCCGATACTGCGAATCGATGACCTGCTTGACCAGCTTCGGGGAGCTACGGTATTTTCCAAACTGGATCTGCGGTCCGGATACTGGCAGATACGGATGGCGGACAACTCTATCTGCACAACTGCTTTTCGAACTCGGTATGGATCGTACGAGTATTTGGTAATGCCGTTCGGACTCACCAACGCACCGGCAACGTTCCCAGCTGAAATGAACCACATTCTACGACCACTTTTGGACGAGCGCGTGGTGGTGAAATTGGACGACATACTCATCTACTCGTGCGACATGAAGCAGCACGTCGAACACCTGCGACGCGTCTTCGAAATTCTTCGACGAGAACGGTTCTACGTCAAACTGTCCAAGAGCGAATTCGCCCTTGAGAAGGTCCAGCTCCTAGGACACCTGGTGAGCGCTCAAGGAGTTCACGTCGACCCCAAGAAAATCGAAGCCGTACGTACATGGAAGACACCCGAGAACGTGAAGGAGTTGCAGCAGTTCCTAGGCTTCGCTAATTACTACAACAGGTTCGTACCACAGTATGCAAAAATCGCAGCGCCACTCACGAATCTGCTGAAGAAGAACACGCCCTACAAATGGGAGCCAAAGCACCAGGAAGCCGTGGAGCAGCTAAAGCAAGCACTCACGTCCGCACCAGCACTCATCTTGCCAGATCCCGAACGCGACTACGTCATCGAAGCTGACGCCAGCGACCAGGCAGTAGGAGCAGTCTTGATGCAAGACCAGGGGAATGGACTGCAACCAATCGCCTACCTCAGCAAGAAACTGCACGGGGCAGAACTAAACTACCCGATACACAACAAAGAGGCCCTTGCCATCGTCATCGCCTTCAAAGCGTGGAGATGTTATCTTGAAGGACGAAGAACAACCATCTACACCGACCACTGCAGCTTGAAATATTTGAAGACACAACCCAACCTTTCCCGGTGGCAGGTCCGATGGATCGACTTCCTCGAGACACACTTCCACTACGGCATCGTGTACAAGCCCGGCCACAAAAACAAAGCAGACGCTCTCAGGCGACCTGCATACGTTGCCGCTATTCAGATCGACGGGATGAATCCACTCCTCAAGGGACTCTTCACACACGGGTACGCCATCGACCCCGAAATCCCCTTGGCAGAAAAGCAACATCTGCTACAGTGGGACAGTGACATCGCGTACCGAAAAGGATCAACGAAAATCTGGGTACCCAATTACCCTCCTTTGTGCCAGTTACTACTCGAAGAATACCATGACGTCCTCTATGCCGGACACTCCGGTAGCAACAAGACGCTCACCGGTATCGCCAAACACTACTACTGGCCCCACTTAGCAGAAGATGTCCAGAAATTTGTCACCTCGTGTGATACATGTCAGCGGATGAAGAGTAGCAAGCAAAAAAAGGCGGGACTATTGCAGCCTCTTCCTGTCCCAGAACAACCATGGCAAGTGGTTAGCCCGGACTTCATCACCGGGTTACCACCTACCACCTGCGGTCATGACGCCATCCTTAGCGTCATCGACAAATTCTCCAAAATGGGACACTTCATCCCGACACACACGACAGCACGCGCCGAAGAAACATCACAACTCTTCGTTCGATACATCATCTCACAGCATGGCATTCCAACCACACTCATCTCCAACCGAGACCCTAAATTCACCAGCAAGTTCTGAAAGGAACTTATGTCTCTCCTCGGGACCAAACTCGCCATGTCATCAGCTTACCATCCGCAGACAGACGGACAGACCGAGCGCCTCAACCAAATTGTTGAGCAACTCCTCCGAGCAGCCTGCAAAGACGAGATCTCCAAATGGGACTTGCACGTGCCCGTACTAGAGTTTGCTTACAACAATGCTACACATGCCGCTACTGGACAGACGCCGTTCTTCCTTTGCTACGAACGCCACCCACTCACACCACAAAAACCGACAGCATCCGTTACAGTCCAACCTGCGCATGATTTTATCACAACCATGCATCAGCTTTGGGATCGGACCCACAAGCGCCTCCTCGACATTCAACAGCAACAGAAGCGCCAGGCCGATCGCCATCGCAACGACCACACCATCACGGTGGGAGACCAGGTGCTCCTTGACACCCGCAACCTTGACATCAGCCATCTAAACTTCGACCTCGCTTCTGCGGGCCTTTTCTCGTTGAAGCACAGGTCACTCCTGTTACCTTTCGCTTACGCCTGCCAGCTACATGGAAGATTCACAACGCCTTCCATGTCCAACTTCTGAAGCCCTATCGGGATCCGAACACGATCTTCGTCGGACGCCAACCGCCGCCGCCGCCGCCCGTCCTCGTCCAGAATGAACCCGAGTACGAGGTCGAGTCTGTGCTCGCATACCGCCGTCGTCGGAATGGCACCGTGGAGCTTCTCATCCATTGGAAGGGTTATGATCCTTCTGAGGACAGCTGGGTACCTGAGTCCGACATGGGTAACGCCCGTCGTCCTCTGCATGACTACCTTGTCAAGCAGGGTGTTACTTCTACCACCCAGCTTTGAGGGGGGGAAGTGTGAGAGTACGACCCCGTTACACCACTTGGCCTTTTTTCTACTTCCTTCCTATTTTCATTTATCTTTTTATCTCATCTCATTGAGTTTCCTATTCTCCCTTTTCCATTAACCTTTGGTTTATCCTGCTATAATAGTTATATCACTGACCAGGCTTGGGATGTACTGGGCGCTATATCTAGCGTAATCCTGCCGTAATCCCTTAAAGCCAATAGCCTCGCGTGGCTATACGCAGGGTGATTCTATCTTCTAGAAGGGTCTATTCCCTTAGGATAAGATAAACCTGGTTACCTGATGTACTCAGGAAGTATAAAAGCGCCTTGTACTGATCGATAGTGCAATCTTTCCTCGACACATTCGATCCTGTAACACAGCGGCACAGCTCCTGACGACACAGCGGCACAGGGACACAGCAACACAGCTCCAAGGGGACGTCTGCAGGACGCTCAAGCGCTGGCAAGCAGAAGACACGAGGCCGGAGACCCGAGGAACTGTGCCGAGCAGAAGACACGGAGCCGTAGGAGCCGGGCAGGCACTGGGAGCTGCGGGCCGCAGGAGCTGGGCAGGCGTATCGGGGCCGGGCAGGCGGTGGGTGGAGCCGGGGCGGGCGGTGTGGGACGGGCGGGCGCAACAGGTTGGGCAGGCGCTAGCAGGGGCCGGGCGGGCGGTAGAGGGGGCCGGGCGGGTGCAAGGAGGGGCCGGCTAGGAACGGGCGCGAACGGCCAGGGGGCCGGCTAGGAGCGGGCGCGACGGCCACGGGGCCGGCTAGGAGCGGGCGCGAACGGCCAGAGGGCCAGCTAGGGGCGGACGCAACGGCCAGGGGGCCAGCTAGGGGCGGGCGCGACGGCCAGGGGGCCGGCTAGGGGGGGACGAGACGGCCAGGGGGCCGGCTAGGGGCGGACGCAATGGCTAGGGGGCCAGCTAAGGGCGGGCGCGACGGCCAGGGGGCCGGCTATGGGCGGACGCGACGGCCAGGGGGCCGGCTAGGGGCGGACGCGACGGCTAGGGGGCCAGCTAGGAGCGGGCGTGACGGCCAGGGGGGCGGCTAGGGGCGGACGCGACGGCCAGAGGGCCAGCTAAGGGCGGGCGCGAAGGCCAGGGGGCCAGCTAAGGGTGGGCGCGACGTCCAGGGGGCCGGCTAGGGGCGGACGCGACGGCCAGGGGGCCGGCTAGGGGTGTACGCGACGGCCAGGGGGCCGGCTAGGGGCGAACGCGACGGCCAGGGGGCTAGCTAAGGGCGTGCGCGACGGCCAGGGGGGCGGCTAGGGGCGGACGCGACGGCCAGGGGGCCGGCTAGGGGCGGACGCGACGGCCAGGGGGTCAGCGAGGGGCGGGCGCGACGGCCAGGGGGGCCGGCTAGGGGCGGACGCGACGGCCAGGGGGCCGGCTAGGGGCGGACGCGACGGCCAGGGGGCCAGCTAGGGGCGGGCGCGACGGCCAGGGGGCCGGCTAGGGGCGGACGGGGCGGCCAGGGGGGAGAGGGCCAGCTAGGGATGGGTCACGAGGGCGGCTAGGGCCTAGGGCGGAAGCGTGGGCGGGCGAGAGGAACCGAACCTACTCATGATACCATGTTAGAAAGAGAGAATGAATGGACTAGTGTGAGAAACCTAGAACATGTACCTGTTGGGGTTGTACTCACTAGAAGCACACATCTAGGCTAGCCTATAACTTCTACATACATCATATGTATAAGTTGACTCTAGTTCCTAGTTTGACATGGTTTCAGAGCAGGACGCCCTTCCCGGGCCTGCTCTCCACGCTTCCGCTGCGTACCCGTCCTTACTTGGCCGCCGTCGCGGCCTTCTGTTTGCCTGCCGCCTTGGCACATTTTCCGAGATGCCGCGGCGGCCTCTGTGTGCTGTCGTCTCATCGTCGACGAGCAGCCGCGGCTCCGACGCCACGCTGTGGTAGCGTCATAGTGGTGCCGTGGCGGTGTCGTCAGCCTGTTGCCGTCGCGCACCACCTGCGTCGCTGCTGGACTTGCAGCCCGCCAGTACGCAAGTAAGCACCGCGCCAGCAATGGCGCCGCGCTGAAGATCCGAAGCCCCGCCCCTTCCCCCCTTCCCTCTGTCTCCTCTTCGCCACAGCCGCCGCCTGACTCTCGCCGGTCGTCCCCCCGTTGCGGAGTTTGGACATGCCGCCGAAAGGGCGGGGGCCGCTGCCGCTACCGCAGTTGTAAGCCGAAGCCGTCGCCGTCGCCGCTGTCGTCGCCGCAGACCTGTTGCCGCCGTCGCCATCGCTGTCGCCGCTACCGGGACTGCCGCCGTCGCCATCTCCAGGGCCTTGGGTTGGCCCTGCTGGAGTAGTTGTGGCTGTTGGGAATGGGGGTGCTAGGTTAGGGGGTGTGGGGGTGTGTGGGCCCTTGTGTCAGAAACCCAGCAACTAACCACTGGGTTAAAAGGGCTTGTTAAATAGCGGGTAAGTGCGCCCATAGCCCCCCAGGCTCTGCACCTGTGGCCCTTCCCCGAGGATCTCAAGGGCAACCCCAGCGGGTCACTCAACACCTTGTGCTACCAAACCTAAAGGGTGTCATTGTGAAAGTTGCTTAGTCCATCTTGCAAAGGCAGCGTGCTTCATTTCAGATGTGTGGTTACATAGTTCTCGTCGCTAAGCGCACATACATTGGAGGGAGGGTGGGGGGGAACTCAAACTATAAACTGAAAATGAATTACGTGGGTGAGGCCAACTGGCCTCACGTCCCTCTTTTGTAGGCAAAAAGAGGGTGAGTAGTGGCGCGCCGCTACCTTAGCTGTGCTGGCCACGTCTCCACTTTCACAATACACAATTTTAGAAAGTGTGTAACACTTAAAAAAATATCATTTAAATTATATATGTTCGTATATAAATGTAGGCTTATTAGACGTTACTGAACATTAGTGTAGAGGGTAGAACACCCCTCCCTTTATCCCTCTTCCTAGTCAACTCTCTTTTCTCTCGTCAAATCTCACCCTCCTAGTTCTCCTAGCTCCTAAAACCTCACGTCACTTTCATGGCATCCTAGTTCCTAGTTTGACAATTATGCACAAGGTGGGAAAGCAAAGAGCACCTACAGAAAAAAGCAGCACAGGCAACATGCTTCTACTGTACACTAACTCCTGGAATGAGAACACCTGTGGGAAGTTCTCCACATTCTCACAGGGAGGCTCTCATTTCTGCACTTTCACCCGCTGATGCTCCGCGATTCGGTAAGCAACCATGGCCCTCACTCGCTGGCGGAATCCAGGGTATGGCTCAAATCCAAACCGTTCCAGACCCTGTAGCACGGAAACAAGGTAACCAGATTAGAAGCTGAACCAGCACACAGAACGGACAGAGACCATGAACCCTGACACTAAGAGGAATGCGGGAATCCTCACCTCCAGGAGAACAAAGAGTGGCGCCATAAGCAATGCCTGTGCCAGGTTGTCCACTAGTGCAGGCGCCCTCTTCTGAAAGAGGGAGGGGAACAGACGGGCAAGGAAATGAGCGGCGGGAATGCTGGCTCGAGGACTGAATGCACGTGAACAGCTGATGGAGAGAGGGACAGCATGCAGATGCAGAGAAAGAGCAGCACGCAACAATCAGCGCAGTAAAATGGTCATCTGGAGGGGAGGAGTCTGACCTCGAAGACGCCATGGCCCACGAATTGCATGGCCCATGACACCACCTGGGCGATGACAGCGAGCTGATGGCAGGGGAGGGGGACAAGGGAGGGCGACAGGGAGAGACGAGAAAGGGGAGAAACGGTGGGCGAAGGCAGGTGTGAGGCATAGTTTAGGCATGGTGAAGGTGATGCTGGGACGCATCCATGGCGTCATTCATTCCCCTCCCCACCATGCCTCGCGTTCAATGGCTCAACCCCCCATCTTCTCAACCCCCCCCCCCCCGACACTCTCTCTCCTCAATCTTCCCTGTACCTTCCCCCTTTGACTTTCCGCCTCTTGCCCCCCTGGCAGTCGCGCGCTCACCTTCCACGCCTTGCTTGCGCCCACAGCTTTAATCACCGCCCGCGACCCCACGAAGCACCCGCCCACCAGTAGCGCTGCAAGCGACCCCGACCGCCGCTCCATGGCGATGTAGAAGGCCGCGTAGATCACGGAGACTAGCGCCGCGGCGTTAAAGACCAGCCCGTTCCCGGGGAACGCGAGCGGGAGCGGTAGAGGCAGCTGCGGCACGAGCCGAGTAAGGACGGCGAGGAGCGGGTGGCTAAGGGAGATTAAGGACGGCGTGTACTGCAGGAGGACGAGCGCGGAGAAGAGGATGGGCCACACGAACACCATGTGGATGGCCTTGTTCGCCGCGTCGTCGTGGTACGACCCGTAGAATGCGTAGTGCTTCTCCAGGTTGAACAGCGAGCGGAGAGAGGCGATAGCGGATGTGCTAGCAGCGGGGATGGGGGCGGTCTTCTTGTGGTCCGGAGGTGTGGGCGCTTCCACGTCATCCTCGGAGGGGTCTCGTTCGCCGCCGGTGAGGTTGGCAGAAGCGGAGGCGGAAGAAGCGGGCGAGATGCGCAGCGAATTGGCTGTGCGGAGGCGGCAGGATGGTGGGGCGGGGAGGGGTGAGTCGAAACGAAGGGCGGTTTGAATGTATAGTCGAAATGAAGGGAAGACAGGAGGAAAGGCAGCACGACACGAGTAAAACCGCGATTGCGTCAGCTCGAGTGTAAATAACGTGCGTCATTTGCGCGCGCAAACCCACCTTGCGCGCGGCTGTGCGGGGACGGAAAGAGCCTCGCGAGCACGAAGCTCTTGGCGGCGGCGGCGTAGCTCTTGGAAGGGGGTGGAACGACGCTGCATGCGGCGCACGAGTGGGGCGCGCACGCCCGCGACGGGGACGAGAGCGAGGCGGCAGCGGGGAATGTTCCTCTCAACGCGCCGCCAGCCCTGCACATGCAGACGAGCGACGGCGCCGGAAGAGGTGCCATGCTCGCACGGCTAGACACAGCTCCGAGAGCTTCGCAAGGGAGAATTGCGGTCGAGAGTATCGTGGAGGGGGCTACTCCTAGCACCTGCGGGGTGTCAGGAACAAGCAGGGTGGTAAGAACTTGCTGAAGAAATATATTCAACCTTGCCAGTTGACTAGAGAGCACTTGAGGAGTGAGGAGGAGAAAGCAGAAGGTCCCTGGCGATTGTGATTGTACTGTGAGTGTGCGGCCGATTGTGCTTGTGTGTGGTTTGACCACCCTCCCATCATAGTGCTTGTGCGCGTGCAGTAGCCTCAAAAATTGCGAAGGCTGCATGTCGCATCGCATGCCCCTCGCCTTCCCCTCCCCATTGGCGCCCGCCGCATTCCTCCCCTGCGACTGGTTCAACTTGTCCCACGCGGAGGGCTGGACCGAAGGGAGGGGGCGCTGGTCGTTTGCGAGTGCGTGCGACCCGGTCCAAGTCGCATGTTGGAGAGGACGATCTTCTCTGAATGGCCAGGTAGGGCTAGGCGAAATCATGGACGACTACAGGGGTCGCAAACCACCAGACTTCGGCTGAGCGAAAGTTGAAGGCCTTTCGCGTCAGCATTATCAGTTCAATCGTAAGTGTACTATATTCAATATACACGTGTATTCAATTTGTTTCCACTGTACCTCCATATATTCGTGACAGCTGTTACAGTCACATCCCCCCATTCAAACACACGAACCTCCCTGATGGCCTCACACGTGTCTACGGTTACTCATCCCCCTGTTACCCGCGTCAGTTACATCCGCCAAACCCTCGCCATGGGGCTCTTGCTCGTCTGCTGCGCCCTGTTGCTGTTACACTACACCACAGCGTGAGCCTCCCCCCTACTGGGCTTTTCTCCCACACTACAGTATCTGGCCTCTCAGCGCCTGGACCTACGCCCCTGCAGGTTGGAGGTTGTAACCCTCTCGCCCTTTTCTCCTCAACCTCGCCGGCGCATAACACTTTTCTTGTTATGCTGCTTGTGTTACAAACCCTCGCTCATCTCCCGAGGACCTGCCATGTCGGTTGTCGTCGCACCGCGTTCCTGACCGAATTTCCACTCTAATTTCTGCCTGAATTTCGAGGGGCATTTTGGTACCTGCTTGCTCCTGCGTTCTCCGCAAATAGTGTACCTGCTAACCCACTCCTGCTTTACACTTCCTGCGTTTCCTCATCAAGACGACGATCTTGTAGCCTAGAGAGTTGAGGAAAAGCCGTTAATTTTATTCCCCCTCTTTTTAGTGTCATGGAAGCTGAGCATGCACTGTCAGCGCAGGAACGGCTTACCGTCACAGGCGAACCGGCAGTACCAGCAGCTCCACCCATGGATGCCGCGGCACTTGCGGCGCATGTTGCAACGCCACTGGCCGCGGCGACAGCAGATCCAACCGCGTTAGCACCCGCATCGTACGGTGAAGCAGGCGCGCGCGCAGAAGAGGGCGCGGAGTTAGCGATATTGACGACGGAGGATGCTGGCGGAGACGACACAGCGGGAAACGACGCGCACGGCGAGCAGCCTTCCATGGCGCATCCGGCCTTGGCGCATCCTTTCTCAGACTACGCCGCGAATAACTCCTTCCCTCCCCACGCGTCGACCGCGCCGTCGCGCCTGGCGAACATGCCGTCGTACGTCAATTTCATCCGGTCCGACTTGGCTCCGCGCCCCGACACGCAGCGCGCGCCCGTGATTCGCGTGCATCCGACGGTGTTCGAGGCGCTGCACGCGCTGCGGGAGGGCCTGCAGCTGTGCCGGCCGGCGAATCGCGTGAGCATCAGCGACGTGATCGACCACTTCCTGTGCTGCTCGGCCGAAGAGGTGGACCGCCTGCTGGAGCGGCGCGTGAAGCACAGAAGACAGATGCTGGCGCTCGTGCAGCAGCAGCAGGGGCAGCAGGGGCAAGCACAGGGGCCGGAGGGGCAAGGGCAGGGGCAGGAGGGGCAGGAAGGGCAGGAGGGGCAATTGGCAGTAGCTCAGCAAATGAATGGCGGACACGTGGCAATGCAGCAGGAGCAGGCGGGGCAGGGTGGGGAGGGGCAGGCGTTTCCCCCTGGGAGTGTGGCGGCGGGTTACCCGTACTCGTACTCGGCGTTGATCCCCCCCATGGCGCAGCCGGAGCAGCAGCGCAAGAAGAGGCGGCGCCGCCATGTGCAGCCCCCCGCCACACAGAGGAAGCTGCTGCAGCTGCTGCAGCAGCAGGAGCAGTTCCACCCTGGGGGAGGGGCGCTGCAGCAGCAGCCGCTGGCCTTCCCACAACCGGAGCAGCAGCAGCTACAGCAGCAGCAAGGGGGGCAGCAAGGGGAGCAGCAGGGCATGGGTCACAGGGCATTGCAATGGGGCTCTGGGCCGGTACCAAACTACGCTTCTCAGTAGCAGACAAATGCCGATGTGTGTTTCCGTTGTGCCAAATCATGTTTCGTACGCGTTGCCATGTGTCCCGTTGCCATGTGTCCCGTTGCCATGAGTCCCGTTGCCATGAGTCCTGTTGCCATGTGTCCCGTTGCCATGTGTCCCGTTGCCATGTGTCCCGTTGCCATGTGTCCCGTTGCCATGTGTCCCATTGCCATGTGTCCCGTTGCCATGTGTCCCGTTGCCATGTCAGGTTAGTGACTCGCTCGATCACTTCTTTTCCCAGTTCAACAAGTCGGATGTTGTCCAAAACACCCTGACTATAGAACCCTCTTTCAAGGGTATCAACTAATCAATATGGCCTGCAAGAGATTCAATTGTTAGATTGCACCTGGGGTTTCAATAAATAAACAATCTTCCAAATACCTCCACCATAGAGAACATGGAGGTGTTGTAGTCGCTGTTATGTCGAGCAAGGCCAGGCAGAACTGTGCCTGCAAGTTAGCTGGGGTTAGTGCCGCAACTAGAGCATCACGATGGGTGATGTAGCGAGCTGTCATCCGTCACTGCCCTCCCCTCCATGCTTTATAAACTAATGCCACCACCCTTCCCTTCACATCCTTCCCTCAATACTCCCCACACGCCCTCCACAGCCCTGAGCCCACTATCACCCGCCTCACATCTCATCCTCACTTTGCCACGCATCCCTTTTTTGCCAACCCTTTCCCGACGCCCCTCCACTCCTCGAGCCCGCTCCTCCTCTCCTGTCCCCCCCTGCCCCCCCTGCTCCTCCTCTCCCACTTGCACCCGGCACAACCAATGGCTGCCTGCCAGGTGGAAGCGGCAATGCTACCTGCACATCTTCATCATCATCATCGTAATCATCATCACCCCCATCATCATCGTCGTCATATTCATCATAATCCCCCTCATCGTCGTCCTCATCCTCGTCCTCGTCCGTCTCCTCCCGTCTTCCCTTCCCTTTCTCGTCATACTGCTTCCCTCCTCTCCCCATCAGCCTCCCCTCTTCCATGTACTCAAACTCATCATCGTCCTCCTCTTCTCCCACCCCTCCTCCTCCCCCTCCCCTTAGTGACATCTCCTCAGAGACATCGTACACCTGCTGCTGACCAGGCGAGCACCCCCCGATTGACGATCCCTTCGAGCCTTTGGATCCTTTCGACCCTTCCGAGCCTGGCAGCAAGCTTCGGGTGCGCTTGGGGTCCACCGAGGCTGACAACGAGCCTGGCGGAGGGTCGGGGTCCGTGAGGCGAGGCTCGGAGATGGCGAACTCAGCTTCGGCGGCCTTGGCTCGGAAGTTGTTTCGGGAGGGGGGGATCTCGGAGCAGAGGGCTTCGCCGACATTGTTGTAGCAGCCGCGGGTGTACGGGTTGGGCTTCTTGTCGTAGCGCGAGCGGAAGTTTTCGTACGTGGTCTGTGGGATGAGAGGACGAGGGGTGAGGGGGAGGGGGAGGGGGGGAGGTGGTAGAAGAGAGCATGAAGGATGGAGGGATGTGCAGGGTATTGAGATTGGGTCATAAAGGGAGGCAAGTGGTAGCTGTGTCTGAGTCAAGGTCATCAACGAGCGGGTTCACATAACAGCGCACAAATCACCCGGCCACCCCACCTGGTTGCGGCACATGGGGAGGATATGGAAGCCCGAGAGCCATGCACACCACCACGGCCAGGGGCGCCTGGCCCACCTGGTTCACATACCAGTGCGCAGATTGCCCGACCACCTCACCTGCTTTCACATACCAACACGTAAGTCACCTGATCACCCGATTACCCGGCCACCCCACCTGATTCCGGCACATGAGGTAGATGTGGAAGCCCGAGAGCCCCCCCACGAACCACACGGCGAGGAACGTAAAGGCCATGAGCACCACGGCCAGGGGCGCGTGCCCCATGGCCTGCCACACCGTGCGCGTGCCAGCGGCAGGGTCGTGCGCATTGAGCATTAGCAGGTTGATGAGGTACGCGGAGAAGGCAAACACGAAGATGCAGAGCAGCGTGGTCGACACCACGAACGTGAAGAAGAACCGGTAGTTGCGCTGGGGGGGGGGAAGGGTGCGTAAGTGTGGAGCAGAGACATGGGGAGGAGGAGGGAAAGGACATGCACAGAACATGGAACAGGATCCCTCGCCTGCTTCACTCGTCCAACGCACTGCCCCACCTCCTCACCCTTCCTATGCACTGCCCCATCTCCTCACCCGGCCGATGCACTGCCCCATCTCCTCACCCGGCCGATGCACTGGCCCACCCAGGGGCAGTGGTGGTCGAAGCGGTCGATGCAGTTGTTGCAGATGCTGCAGTGCGAGCAGCGCGGCGGGCGGTACAGCAGGCACGAGTCGCAGTACTTCACCTTCACCACCGCGCCATTCACCACCACCTCGCGGCTGCGCGGGATCTTCCCCCCGCCGGGGACCTGCGGGGGAGTCAGGTTGCGCGGCACAATGCCGGGGTCGCGGCACGCCGTGAAGAGCAGAATGTACAGGTCCTGGCGGGGGAGGGAGGGGGGGGGGAGGAAAGGGGGAGAGAGAGGGGAGGGGGGAGGGTGTTGTGGGGAAGACAGGCGAGGGGGAAAGGGTAGGGTGGGAGGGAAGGGGGACGGGGGAGAGAGGGAGAAGAGAGGAGTGACGTCATTGAAGGAGCGATGGAGCGATGGAGCGATGGAGCGATGGAGCGATGGAGCGATGGTGTCGCTATCGACGCACCCAAGTGATGAGCGAGATGGCGGCGGGCAGCACGGCGATGCCGCCCCACATCTTGTCGATGAGCTGGTACGCCACGAAGACGCAGAAGAGCGTGCCGGGGATGGCGATGAGGCAGATGGACACCAGCAAGGACCGCACGTCCGGGCCGAACACGCACAGCCCCCACAGGCAGAACTTCTGGGGGGTCGAATGGGGGGATTGCAATGGGGGAATGGTACGGGCACGGGGACGCGCGGAGAGAGGGGGGTGTCAAGACGCGGACGTGAAGGGGGAGAAGGTTGGGTGCGGCATGAAGGACGGTCGTCTACGAGTCGAGTAGCAGTATGGAGTGGAATCGAGAGACGGGTCGAAATCGAGAGACGGGTCGACGTCGAGAAATAGTTAAAAACAGGGAGACGGTCTGAAATTGGGAGGCGGGTTGAGGTGCGCGGCGGCTCACATTGCTTCCCTTCCACGTCTGATACACCCGAGCCATGCGGACCCGCTGCGACGTCGGTGATCGATCCTGCGCGCGTTACGGTCACTCATGGCGCGGCAGATGGCGCCGTCTGACTCTCAGAGAAGGCATCAGGAATGGCGGGAGGTGCGGCGAGGACGGCATGAGTTACCAATCCTGGACGAAGCTCTCTCTCGCTAAAACGGGGTTGTTTTCTACTCCCTCGGCTCACGAACGGAAAGGGGAACTATAAGGATCGCTCAGCGCCGAACAAATCAAACGGAGAGGCCAGTCAGTTAGTTAGAAAAAGTGACGTGGTATGAGCTGTGTGCAATTGCAGCCTGTACACGAAGAGGCGATTATTGATAAGCAATATTACTGATGAATATCGAAGACTTTTCGGCTGACACGAAGCATAAAGTACAGTCAGGAAAATAGCCTACTGGAATCAGAAGTTTCAATACTAACGTCTGACCACGACTCGAACTACCAACTTATTAAGCCTAGTGCCTCTGGCTTGTACTAAAGCAGAGCCGCGGAAATGCAAAACAAGCCCAAGGCTCCACTCCCTAGGGATTGCCACTGATTAGGAACACCGAGGCATGGAGGTTGAAAAAATATACCACCTTTTCTCACCATACAAAACCGCGCAGAACCAGTCCGTCGCAGCCTGAACCTCTAGTTTCACGCCGCCCAAAGCCTACCAACTGCACACCGTCCTGTACCTGGTTCTCCCGAACCAGTTCCTCACATAACCTGCCTTGCCAGCGAGCTCACCCCATTTTACAGGCCAGGGCCGCCGGCGGCGGAACTCCGAGCCGAAGCTGCTGCCTCGTCAACCATGACCTCAGGGAGCACGGCACGACAGCGGTGACGTGACAAAGCCGAGAGCCAAACAAAAACAAAAACAGATGCACGAAAATGGCAAATCGAGCAAGCGAGCACTGTAGCATTCTCTATACACTGTACTCGGAGAGGGTTCATTTGAAGTTGTACCGAATCAGCAACATTTCTTTGACGAGTTCAAGCCGCTTTTACATCACCCATCCTTCAATCCCTCCCCGCATTTCCCGCTTCATCTTTGTGTGCTTCGCCTACGAACAAAAGCACTTTGACCGTAGGCTCGTTATCACTCGCTTCTGGTGTTATCGAGGCTCTAGAGACCTGTTTCCACTTCACGACAGACTATGGACCTGGGCTCTTCTGCTCTGAGCAACGGAGCTGGAGGCCCGGACACTTCGCTTAGGACCACGTCAAGTTCAGGCTCAGCAGGCTTCGTTCGTGTGCGACGTCGCGCGGCGACGCACAAGGTCTTTCAAGGCGACTATCTGCAACTCGCCGACGAGAACCATGCGATCCTCAAGATGCTGCGGAAACAAGGTAGGGTCGCTCGGGAGAGGATGCGGAACCTAGGTAGGACTGCTCCTAGAGGCCCCGCAGCAGTAATTGGGATCGCTGGTGTTAATCTCCGGAGCAAGTTAAACGTCGCTAAACATGTTTCGAAACAAGGTCGATTGGCGTAGGTGGGGCAGAAGCAAGGCAGGGCATGAGAATCGCTCCGACAGGCAGCCTGACCTCACACCCCCATTGTTCCCTCATTCCCTCATTCCCTCATTCCCTCAGCATCTCAGCATTCACCAAATCCGCGTCTCCCCATCTTCGCATCCCTCTGCCTCCCATCGTTCCGATTCCTGCACACTCCGGCGCAGGCGACCAGAGCGTCATCTTCGCGGACACGGTGGCCAAGGTGAACCGGCACAACAAGATCGTGCCGCGCCTGCTGGTGGTCACCGAGAAGGCGGTGTACGTCATCGAGCGAGACACCTTCCGGCTCAAGCGGCGCATCCCATTGGACATCATCGAGTCGCTGTACCTGTCCGAGCTGGCGGATAACTTCCTGGCGCTGATGGTGCCCAAGGAGTTCGACTGCCTGCTTGTGAGCACACGCAAGACGGAGATTGTGACTGTATTGGTGGATGCGACTAAAACGACTGGGAGGGAGCTGAAAGTGTGTTTCAGCAACAAGTGAGTCCATACCGGTAGTGTTTGTGTGTTTTGACACCTGCTGTGACTTGCAGTTTTGCTTTGCCCATTACCTGCATGCACGCATTAAACTTTACTTCCTGTCTGTATGGTGGCTGCAGGTTTGAGTACACCATTGACCCTGATACAACACGGCAAGTGGAGTTCTCACAAGTACCAGGTGATGCCTCGTCTCCCGTTTGCTCATCCCAGAATAAGCACGCGCTCATCCTCCATACAAGCCCATTGTCCCTAGCATTGCACCTCCTCTGCTTGTTCTCTTTCGCCATTGTTTCGTCTCAGCAAACTCTTCCTGCTTGCTTTTGTTGGGCAGGTGGTGTGAGCACCCGCATCACGAATGCTATCTAGGTGCTCTCTAGGTTTGCGATTCTTAGATAACCCCACTTGTAAAGCCAATAAAGGCACACCCATTGTGCCCTGTATGGGCTATGGGTTATGGTTCCTCAACACTTCTGCTCAGCGTCGTGTTGTGTTGCGTGTGTGGCAGTACGTGTGAGATTTGCTTTAGTACTACCATACGTCGTTTTTATGGGCTGTCTTCAGACCGAATGGTCCCTATGTCGTGACGTGTGTTGGAAATATCTCAAAGGACTTGAGCGTTTCTGAAGTGTAACACTGCACTCGAGGAAGACTACAAGGGAGCACGCGAGTCAACGGAGGTTACATGAGGGGGCGGACAAAGAATGCGAAAAGACTCGAAAGGTCGCAACTGGAGGTTGCGACTGACCGTTACAGCATCACGTATGGTAACCGAAGCGGCAATCGAGTCGCTGTGCGACTCGATAAACCGTTCCTGTAACTGTACTCTACAACTGCTTTCTTATCTTCTATATATTGCTGTATGCTTGTTTCTTTAATCAATCACTTGTTCTCACATACTAGTACAAGGGTTCAACTGCCTCAACTTCCGCTGCACTACTCCAAGTCTCTACAAGCTGGGACTTAGTCTCTGCAAAAGATCCTAAGGGCTTTTTTTCAGCCCAACATGGTATGAGAGCTGGTCAGAGACCAAACTCCCAGCAACTACGTTCTATCACCAACCTGCAACTCAACTCAATTCAACGACTTCATTGATTGCAAGACATGGACAGCAAGGGCAAGAAAGTCTCTACGGGCTCACCCAGCGGCCAAGAAACTCAACACGGCAACTCTGGTCTGCACACCTCAGGACTGCAGACAGAGACCGGGACTGCTCAAGAAACAACGGGAAGAGTACCAGAGATGGTTACTCCATCTCCCTCTTCAAGCGTGGACCCCAACCTTATGGAAAGGTTCTTCAGCTTCATGTCGCACTTCGACCAGCAGCAGCAGACAAGAACACCTGCGCATTCAACACAGAGCAATGGAGGAAACATGGGATTAGCGCCGATGAGCCTCGACAACTCATCCTTCGGGCGACACAACCAAGCGCCTACCTTTGCGCCGTATCATTCTTCACCGGGGACGTTCGAGTTCATGCCGCCCCGCGCCCAACCAACAGCAGCTGCATCACAACAAACACCAAACGAGATTCTCAGTCTTCAGGCTCAATTCTCACACGTCATCAAGTTACAAACATCCTCACCGTTCAACGGACACGACTTCTTTACCTGGAGCTTCGAGTTCGAGCTGCTGATGGAGGCCGCGCATCTTCTGGGATACTTCAACGGGTCCCTGCCATTCCCAAGCAACGGCACTGGAAAGGAACAAGAGATCTTCACGTATCAGTCGCTACTGGCGTATACAGTCCTCCTGCGGAACCTGTCACCACAAGAGCAGCAGAGCATCAGAACATATCGGAGCTATGGGAACTCCGCGGAACTCGCATGGCATCATCTCAAGTGCCTTTATCAAGCAAACGACAGCGTGACGCAAAGCAGACTCATGCAACAACTGACAACAATACAGATGAAGACCGGGGAAAAGGCAATGCAATATATGAGTCGCTGCCAGACTCTCCGCGACCGCTTGCTTCGGTGCGGAGGAACAATCACTGAAGAAAGCTTCGTGACACTTGTCCTCGCCGGGCTCGGGCCAGAATGGAGAACCACACGATCACTTCTTCGCGCCCACGGAAGAATTTCGGAGATGCACCTCTGCGCCGAGCTCCATGCTGAACAACAGGAGATGGATCTGTTGGAGGAAAGACAACCAAGGAAGCAACAGCAGTTAGTCTTCTACACTCAACGAAGAAATGACAACAACCACAACCGACGCGGCAAGCAAGAGCACGACAACAGAGGGACTACCTTCGTGCCGCCGTTCTGCCACAACTGTCAGACTTCCGGGCACTCCAAGGTCAACTGCAACCGCCCTCGCGTTTACCGTCCAGCAGACCCACAAGTCGCCTCAACCCAAGCAAGTCCCCCAAGGCGCTCTTCAACATCTGCACAACAAACACCAAATATTATTAACTGCATGGTACACATCGACAACTGCGCACCCGGATCACCACCCACTTACGCACCAGACGAAGAGGAATTCCCGCCGCCGCGCTCACAAGGACTTCAGGTCAACCCGACATACGCTGCAGTCGCCAACGCCGAACCCACCGGGCGGAACACCTGGTTCTTGGACAGTTGCTGCGGTCAGCACATGTGCTCCTCCGGACGCTTCGTACAACATGAGCGACGCCTCAACCGCGACGTCGTCATCACCGTCGCCAACAACGAAAACCTGAAAACAAACAGACAAGGCGTGGTTCAGTTACAATCAATGGAGACAAACGTTATTCTTCAGCTCAACAAGGTCCTCATCGTCGACAATCTGGGATACAACCTACTAAGCGTAAGCCAACTAATGGCTAAGGGGATTCACATGGAGTGCGACTCCTTCTCCAACGAGTTCCGGCTTTACCACGGGAAGGGCGGCCTCTTCGTGTTGGACTTCGTCCCCGACCGCGGTACTGCCGATAGCGACGGTATCGTATCATTCGCCGCCTGGACACACCCGCCGGATCTTGATCCTGACTTCGACAGTGACGGCTTCTGGCACTCCAACACCATACCTGCAGCAGAAAGAACACGAGCCTTAGCAGTTATCAGACAAGAAAGACAAGTACCAGCAAGCGTCCCAACAAAACCATCACCTGCAGCATCGGCAGCAGGACCCAGCCGAGTACCACCACCGACGACACGAAGACCGCCAACCGAAGCAGACCAACTTATGCCCGCCACACGAGAAGCCTGTCGAAGTCCCGCCTCGGTCGTCGCGTTCTTCTCCAACGCCGACATCTACCACCGCTCGCCCGGTCACCGCGCTCCCGACGACATCTGGCACCAACGTCTCGGACATCCTGCAAACAGCACGATACTACAAACAATCCAAGCAGAGGTGTTAGAACGTAACGCCCTTCTAACGACGAGCGGCCAAGAACTTCGCCGACCAAGAGCACGATGCTTCACGTGCCCCGAAGCAGATCTTCCTCATCAACCCTTCCCATCCCATCATAATCCAAGCGCGCCTGCATATGCAACGATGGAAAAAGTCTACAGCGACATCTTGAACATGCCTCGAGACGACACGGAAGCCGACTTCAACTACGTCATCACCTTCGTCGATGCAGCAACAAGATACACTTGGCATTACAACCTCAAGACGCGCGATCAAGCCTTCGATGCCTTCACAACATGGCTCCCCATCGCCGAGCGGGAATCAGGAACCAAGCTCAAAAGCTTCCAGTCAGACGGTGCCCTGGAATACCAGTCACAACGCTTCAGGACCTATCTGGCGGAAAGAGGAATCAAGCGCCTGGTGTCCCTACCATACGCTCACCAGCAGCAGGGGGTCGCCGAACGCATGAACCGGACCTTGCAGACGACGATGCGAAAGCTGCTCTTGGGGATGAAACTGCCCAACACACTGTGGCCAGACGCGATGACACATGCAGTCCACCTGCACAACCTGTTGTCCTCGTCATCGCTCCCCAACAACGCATCACCGCACCTGCTGTGGACGGGAAAAAGGGGCAGCACAAAATTACTTCGAGTTTTCGGCTGCATGGTACAATACAGACCCCACACAGCTCGAGCAGGACACTTCACTCAACGAGCTCGGTGGGGACTACACCTCGGCATCGCCAAACATTTTCACGCGTGGAAGATTCTCGACATACAAGACAAAAATACGGTAGCATCACGTGATGTTATCTTCTACGAGCGACTGACGCTGCAGCATTACCTGGACAACATTGCCAACTCAGCCGACCCCACCGACGGCTTCGTGGGCCTTCGCTCCTTCGCTGACCATGCTGCCGAGGCTGACGCAGCAGAAGAAGACGTCCCTGGAGCCTCGGAGGCTGCCGGACCACTCCCCTACTGCTCCGTACCTGTTCCACTCGATGAAGATAATCCCCTCGATAGCAACAACCTCGACACCTTTTACCACTTCGCTGACCAAGGCTACGCTACACCACACCCCGTCGACTCGAATATTTCCGAACGCATCGGGCCAAACTTCTTACCCGATCCTGAAGACGGTGATGAAGCAGCTTATCCCGGGAATGAAAATTCCCCTCGACACAAAGCCACGGGACTGCAGATCCTAGGACTCTGGGTCTCCGTCCAGCACCCGCCGCCGCATTCTCCGCGCGAGCCATCGACCCTGTCGCAGGCTCTGGGGGGGGAACATAAGGCGAAATGGAAGGAAGCAATGGAAAAAGAGTTAAAAGCCCTCCAAGACCGGAATACATGGAAGTTAGTACCGACAACCAACACCAACGGGAGGAACATTCTCTCGGGGAAATGGGTGTACCGCATTAAGACCAACGCGGACGGCTCCATCGAACGTTTTAAAGCGCGATGGGTCGTACGAGGCTTCGACCAACGATACGGAACCGACTACACAGAAACCTTCGCCCCAGTCTCCCGTCACACCTCCCTGCGCATCCTACTCGCCGTCGCGGCCACGAAGAAACTACCACTACGGCAAATCGACGTCGCAAACGCCTTCTTGTACGCACCTGTGGACGCCGAAATCTTCGTCGAACAACCCCACGGATTCATCGACGACCCTTCAAAAGTATGCCAGCTGGAAAAATCCCTTTACAGGATCAAGCAAGCCCCACGGCTTTGGCAGCAGCACCTTCACGGCCGGCTCGTAAAAATCGGATTCCTACAGTTACCACATGACCAAGGCATGTACCGACTGCAGAAGGGAAGAGATTACATTCTGCTCATCGTCTACGTCGACGACCTGCTCTACATCGGTTCTACCACCGACATCGTCACCCGGTTCGAAGGGGAGCTGAAAGGGGACCTGACGCTCACGGTGTCCGACTCAGTGACCCAGTACTTGGGACTAAATATCGTCGAAGACAACTCGGCGTTCTACCTACACGCTGGAAAGTACGCAGGCACTGTCGCGAAGAAATTCGGACTAACACCGGCTACCGCCTCAACTCCCTACCACTACGGAAACAACAACAGCGCCTCCGCAAAACTCCCCGCGAAGCAAATCCAGGAGTATCAACAGAAGCTCGGCTGCCTACTATTTGCAGCAGTAACCTGCCGACCCGACCTGTCCTATAGTGCAAGTCAACTGGCGACGCATCTGAAGCAACCGGAACAGGAGGATCTCGAGGAGCTCAACCGGGCACTACTCTACTTCGTCTCCACGCCGACGATCGGACTTACCTACAGCAAAGCGACAACACCGTCCGTACGACTACTCGGATACGTCGACGCCGACCACGCGGGAGATAGGGAAAATCGACGATCTAGGACGGGCTATATCTACCGACTAGAACCCATCGGAACTATCTCCTGGCAGTCGAGCAAGCAGGAGTTAATCGCACTATCCTCGGCTGAAGCAGAGTATATCGCCCTTTGTACTGCGACCAAGGAAGGACTCTACCTACGGGAGTTACTCGAGGAAGCGAAGATTGCGACCCTGCCCGCCTTCTCACTCCTTTGCGACAACCAATCTACGATCAAAATCGCGAACAAGGACGGCTTCGCCAACCGAACTAAGCACATCGCCCTGCGGTACTTCTTCGTCAAGGATGAAATCGCGAAGGGGAGACTTCAACTCAGTTACTGCCCGACGACAGAAATGGCCGCAGATTATCTGACGAAGAAATTGGCGAAAGCAAAATTCGACTACTGCATGTTCCTGACCGGGCAAACAAACGTCACCGGACCCGAACACGTCAACACTCCAGAAACGAAGGGGAGTGTTGGAAATATCTCAAAGGACTTGAGCGTTTCTGAAGTGTAACACTGCACTCGAGGAAGACTACAAGGGAGCACGCGAGTCAACGGAGGTTACATGAGGGGGCGGACAAAGAATGCGAAAAGACTCGAAAGGTCGCAACTGGAGGTTGCGACTGACCGTTACAACATCACGGATGGTAACCGAAGCGGCAATCGAGTCGCTGTGCGACTCGATAAACCGTTCCTGTAACTGTACTCTACAACTGCTTTCTTATCTTCTATATATTGCTGTATGCTTGTTTCTTTAATCAATCACTTGTTCTCACATACTAGTACAAGGGTTCAACTGCCTCAACTTCCGCTGCACTACTCCAAGTCTCTACAAGCTGGGACTTAGTCTCTGCAAAAGATCCTAAGGGCTTTTTCTCAGCCCAACAACGTGAGCCCGAGAGTTACCTAGTTGAGCAGGTATGTGATGCAAGAAGTGTTGTAACCGTTGCTTGTAAATGTACGCATACAATCACATGCTTTGCCATTCTATTGCTGTTCCGAGGCACTTGTTGACTCAACTCCCACACCAGATTCTTTTATCGCGTACAAAATCCAAACCCTAAAACAGAGAAAGTTGCACCTCATTTTATGATCCAACCGTCGCCAGCATCGCTGCACTATCTCGCGTCGCGTATCGCCCCAATAAGGCATCTATCACACCAACACCATCGACCAGTCACGGTGCAGTTGCGCGCAACTGCTCTGACCTAGATTCGGGGCTAAAGGTGGAAGTAGGAAAGAACAGTTAATAGCCCAGAGCTCGCTTCTGTTTTGTCTCGTACCATCATGACGAACCGTGGCTGGTTTCAGCGAGTCAACTCCAGGCCTAGGCTGCGGTTGCGTGTCTCGCAGCGGGCAACAGCGGTTAGCCGCAACGACATGGAGCACAAGCCACCGTTGTCGCCGCGAGCGGTCGTTGCGCTTCCTACCCGGGAACGGCGCTGCACGAGAGTGTTACTGTATTCGCACACTTCGCGAGCCATCCGCGCCAATCTCGGGCCCAGCTGTCGTCCTTACATTTTTTTCGTCCCTGGCAGGCAGCGGTAACCGCTGCCTGCCCCCCGCTATTAACCTAACCTAACCTCCGCGCGGCGCTGCCGAATCGCGCAGCACTGCTGCGAGGGCCGACTGAAGAGAGGCCACGCGAAGCGATAAATGTCACCACAGAACAGAAGCGAGGCAGAACAGATAGAACACCACAGTGGCGTCTGCATCCTCTCGCTTTCTCGTTCTGTAGCGGGACTCCACTTCGCCCTCTTTCTCCGTCAGCTGCGGGAAAGCCTAAAGGCGAACCGTGCACGGCCTAGGACCGCTTTCCTTACGTCCTTTCCTTCGCTGCTGCGAGTACTCCCTGTTTTTCGCTATGGCCTCTCCTCGTTCTCTGCCCTTCGCCGCGGCCGCTGCTGCGCTGTGCGTGCTGGCCGTGGCTGTGTGCTTCGCTGTCTCCGCCGCTGCTGCCGAGCCCGTCACCGGCGTCACGCCCGAGAGGGAAGGTGAGACTGCCTCCCGAGTGCTGCTGCTGCTGCTGCTGCTGCTGCCGCTGCGGCTGCCGGTGTTCATCCTGCCGCTCTCTTAGTATCTCTCCCTCTCCCCCTTTAACGGGCAATCTTTCTCCTCTCCCCCCGGCAGTGGCGGCGATGATGGCGATCCGCGACTCGTTCGAGAACGCCGACATGTTCATGCCGCAGTGGGGCGGCATGGGCGACATCTGCGGCCCGCTGGGGTGGGCGCCCGAGGTGATGTGCGACATGACCGAGTCGGGCAACTACACCATCATCGGCATGTGAGTGCGCCTCTCAATGTCGGAACGTTAGTCATTCACCTGTCCTGCACTTTTCTGCTACCACTAACTACTATGTCTCATTGCTCTCACCTTCTGCGTCATCCTTTTCCTTACCCTCTCCCCTCTGATTCCTTTCTCTTGCCTGCACCCCTCGCCCCGTGCCCCTCTCGTCGCCCTCCCCGCAGCTCCATCCGCGGCGCTCTGCGCGGCAGCCTCAGCCCGCTCATCCTGGACCTCGAGAACCTCAGCGCGCTGTGCGTCGCATCCCCCTTGTGCTGCTCGCGGCACATCATTCTCCGTGTGCCTTGCTCGTCTTCCTCTCCTGCTGCTCTTTCTCTTTTTTCTCAGCCATAGCTCCCACGCAGTCCGCTCCCCCATCCACCCTCGCTTCTCCCGTGTTGTCCTGTTCGTGCCGTCGCTGCTCCTCTCCCCCGTCCCCCCCTGTGCAGGCAGCTGAGCAGCCTGTATATCACCAAGCCCGGGCTGCTCAAAACGATCAAGCAGCTCACGCAGCTTAACACGCTGTGAGCACGCGCTCTCCCCCTCACGCCCTCTCCTCCTCACGCCCTCTCCCCCTCACACTCTCTCTCCCCCACACCTCTCTCCCCCACACCTCTCTCCCTCACACTCTCTCTCCCTCACACTCTCTCTCCCTCACACTCTCTCTCCCCCACACCTCTCTCCCTCACACCTCTCTCCCTCACACCTCTCTCCCTCACACCTCTCTCCCTCACACCTCTCTCCCTCACACCTCTCTCCCTCACACCTCTCTCCCTCTCTCGCCCCTCCCCTGCTCCCTCAATCGCTCTTCAACAGCCATTTCATGTTTCTCTCTTTTCTCCGCTTAGCTGGGTTAGTTATCTTATCTGCTCTTTCCACTCCTTCCCCTCCCCTTCCCCCTCCCCAAAACTCTTCCCCCCTCCCTTTCCTCTCCCCCCCCAGCGACATAACCAATGTGGCGGTGGGATTCACCACGGCTGAGCTTGACCTCTCGGGATTCACCAACCTCGAGAGCCTGTGAGTTGCTCTTGAAACGCGCCCGCTGCTCTGAGTTGTTTGCTTCAGCACGTCCCTGCTGTATCATCCGCTTTCAACTCCTCCCTCTCTGCCCTTCTCGCCACGCCACCTCATCGCACCCCTCTTTTCCTGCCTCTCCCCCATTCCCCACCCCTCCCCCCCCAGCACGCTGCGCAACGTGCTGATGACGGGCCCCATCGCCAAGCTCAACCTCCCCTCGCTCCCCAACCTGCACTTCCTGTCAGTGCTGTCACTCGTGCTCCTCCCGCCCCTTCGCCACCCGCTCGTTCGTCTCCTTGCTCTCTCTTCTCCTTATCCCCCTAGCCCACCATCCTTATCTCGCTCTCATGTACCGTCGCTCTGTCGCTCTGTCGCTGTCCTCCCTCCTCCCGCACCGTCTGCTCTCTCCCCGTCCGCCAGCGACTTGGGCCAGAACCGGCTGACGGGGGAGTTGCCGGAGGGCCTCAGCAGCATCGTTCAGATGTGAGTGCCATGTCATGTTCAGCTGACTCGCTGCTGCCAGCCCACCTGATGCAACTGCTTCCGCTTTCCATCACCTGATGCCTGCGCTGCGTCCTGCTGCTGCTCACGCACTCTGTCGTCTGCTCTCCCCGCTCCCCCCATGCGTCTCCCCACCCGCCTGTGTGCGCAGGGATCTGTCCACCAACCAGCTCTCCGGCATGCTTCCCACGGACCTCCTCTCCTCCCCTAACGTCACCTCCATGTGAGCCCGCCCTCCCTCCCTCTATCCTCCCTCTTTTTTCCATCTATCCTCCCTCTATTCCCCCTCTACTCTTCATCTATCTATCGTCCTTTGTTTCTGCCTATTATCCGTCTATCCTTCCTTTTCTCCATGAATCTATCACCCCTCGTTTCTCCTTATCCTCCATCTATCCTTTGTTGTTCACGTACCCATGCGAGTCTCCCCCTCCCTTGCTGTTTCAACATCTCCCTCTCCCCCCCCCCGCAGCATGCTGTACAACAACAGGCTGCAGGGCGCTCTCCCGGACGTGTTCTCCTCTGCTACCAAGCTGCGCACGCTGTATGGTGCCATGGGTGCATGGCTTGCCGCGACCACTCGTCCCCATCATGCCATGCCATGGCATCTGCAGCACCATCATCACGCCGTGCTATCTCATCATCATCATCACGCTCACCACTCTATGATGCCACTGCACCATGTGAGCCTCATCACTATGTACTCCTCACCGCGCCCTATGCTTACCATCCCTCTCATCTACCCCTCCTTCCCCACCTCCTCTCTCCCTCATCCGTAGGGAGCTCTCATTGAACAAGCTCGTGGGCACCCTCCCTCCTTCTCTCGCAGAGTCGCGCACTCTCACCTACATGTAAGCATCTCTTGCTTCCGTTCCCTCTTCCGTTCCCCGTGACCTCCCATGAAGGTTGTTTTCCTGCCAACTGTTTCACTCCTCACCCAACCACTCCCCTCGCTGCCCTCCTCTCCGCGCCACATCCCTCCCCTGCTCTCCCCTTTACCTGCCCCCCCCCGCGCAGCGATCTGAGCACCAACCAGTTCGTGGGCAAGTTGCCTCGCTTCTTTGCTGCCTGCACCATCACCAACGTCTCCGCATACCTGTACGGCTCATGCTCATACTGCTTCTCCAATCCTCCACCTCACGTCTTCGCTGCTCAGATGCTTAGTCTGCTCACCAGGGATCCTGTTAACCATGCGCTCGTGGTAAGGTTCTCTCAATGCCCCTCTGGCGCCTGCTGCCCCCACTGCTGCCCGCTGTGTGTCTCTGTGCCTGTCCCTGTGTGTGTGTCTGTGTGTGTGCCTGTGTGTGTGTGCCTCTGTCTGTGTGGCTGCAGCAACGTGTCCAGCAACAAGCTCACGGGCAAGCTTCCCAACAGCCTTGCGCTCTACACGGCCCGCAACACCGCCGCACTCACACTGTACGGCCCTCCCCTCACCTCTTATGAACGGCCCTCCCCTCTCCTCCCATGAACGGCCCTCCCCTCTCCTCCCATGAACGGCCCTCCCCTCTCCTCCCATGAACGGCCCTCCCCTCTCCTCCCATGAACGGCCCTCCCCTCTCCTCCCATGAACGCCCTCCCCTCTCCTCCCATGAACGCCTCCCCTCTCCTCCCATGAACGGCCCTCCCCTCTCCTCCCATGAACGGCCCTCCCCTCTCCTCCCATGAACGGCCCTCCCCTCTCCTCCCATGAACGGCCCTCCCCTCTCCTCCCATGAACGGCCCTCCCCTCTCCTCCCATGAACGGCCCTCCCCTCTCCTCCCATGAACGGCCCTCCCCTCTCCTCCCATGAACGGCCCTCCCCTCTCCTCCCATGAACGTCCCTCCCCTCTCCTCCCATGAACGGCCCTCCCCTCTCCTCCCATGAACGTCCTTCCCTTTCCCTCCCGCCCTCCTCTCCCCTAGTGTACGTCCCTCCCATCCCCTCCCGCCCCCCTCTCTCCTAGTATGCGTCCCTCCCACCCTGCGCTGGTCATAGTGTGCGTTCCTCGTTCAATGCATCTCACTTTTCTAGCTGCGTACGTCCTCCCGTCCGCCCTGCCTGCGTTGTTAATCCCCTGCTACCCCGTCTGCCTTCCATCCCTGCCCCCGCAGCGACCTGTCCTACAACGACCTCTCTGGCTCTGTCCCCGAGGGTCTCTTCGCCGCCGATGCCTTCTTCTACGACCACAACGACGGGCTCTGCGGGGCGCCCCACATCCCTGCCTGCAACGCCGATGGCACGCCCTCTGCTGATAGGGCTGGTGTCAATGAAACTGCTGCTGCTGGTGGCCTTTTCGGTGGTCCGCCGCGTGGGGAGCCTTACTTCAAAGATGACGGCACCATCGGGTATCTGCCTGTCGCTGATCCCGCCGACCCCGCCCCCCCTTCACCTGACACCGATGCTGCTGATGGTGGGTTTTCTGAGGGTGGTGCTGGTGAGGGTGGTGTTGCTGATGGTGCTGCTGACGACGGTGGTCCTTTTCCTGGTGCCGTTCCTATTTTTAACAAGGATGGCACCGTCACGTTTCAGCTGCCCAATGCCTCCACCCCTGCTACCCCTTCTGCTGACACCAAGGCTGCTGCGGCTGACACTGCTGCCACTGCAGTGCCTTCCAGCACCCCGGCTCTCACCTGCACTTGCGAGCAGCTGTCGGCTGGCGCCATCTTCGGCATTGCCTTTGGCGCTGCTGTGCTGGCGGGTGTGCTCGTGGCAGCGGTGGTGCTGACATGGCTGCACTATGGCAGCACCCGTGGGATGGCACGTGTGGAGGGCGCTGGGTTTGTGTTTGCGCCTCAGAATGGGGAGAAGATGGGCGGCGTTGGGGCCAAGGGGCCGAAGGACCTGGAGGCATACAACTAGGGGCAAGGATGAGTTTTTAAATCTCATAAGTTTCTATGGGTTTATCGAACATGGCAGTGTTTTCTGACTTACGGATGAAGGAAAGCTATTTATCAGCGATATTTTTGGTTCTGTCATTGTTGATGTTTTTGTTGTGATAAATGAAGTTTTGCATTCCTGCAACTTCCGTTTTTTGGTGTAGTTAGCAGTATCGAGTTTCTCGGTAAGGGAACAGGTCCGAGTGCTGATGTCACCAAAGCATCGCGCGTCTCGGGATTACGTCAGCATACCGCTTCAGTTACGCGAACAGTCGCGACTCTATAGTATGACGAATAGGTCGCATAGCGCGCAACTAGCCGAACAGGTACTTTCCCTAGAGCTATACGTCATTGTAATGCCTTTCTATTATTAACCTTGACTTTCCACCGAATTATGTGCTCAGGTTATTCAACCTTCGACTACCCACAAGTTCATGTGCTCAGGTTCACTCGGATAAGACTTCCGCTGTCTTACTAGTCTACCATTCCAGCAAAGATCCTTAGTTAAGTACTCGTGGTTGCAAATTCTATACTTGGTCTCCTGCACCACCTGTCAAAATATTACAGTTTTATGTATAATTTGCTGCTTTTGTTATGGAATAATATATATTTGTAGCAACCTCAAAACTGCTGTACATAATCGAGTGAAGCCTTTCCTGAGTCGTTGCCATCATTCCCTGTGGTGACTGGGAAGCAGGGCTCTTGCTAAGCCTTGGGTGTTCCGTTGAGTCACGGAATCGGCCCCAAAATTACCCGTTAGTGGACGGAATTGCCGAAAAATTACCCATTAGCATACGGATCATCGAATGCAAATGGCCTTCACCACGGCTAAGGAAAAGCCCTAGAACCCCAAGGAACTCTCACACGTACTATGTCTTGAGCGGTTTGGAAGAGTACAAAACCCCACCTCTTAATTTATCGACATAAGGGTAATTAGACTTTTTGGCCAGAGCCCTGCAGGGAAGCACATACATGGATGGACCATCCATGACTTCTGGTTCGCTTCGCTGACTGTATTCTATTCATCCATGGCTTCTCTCGCCTCCCAACTTGCAAGGCTGTACTCGGGGAGGTGGCAACCTCCCACCCACCACCACCCACCCCTCTTTCCCACACGCATCTCCGCCACTAGCTCCCCCTCTCTGCAAAAGCTTCGGGATTTGCGAGAGTAGCTTTGGGATATTCGCAAGAAGCCTTGGGACTGTCTGGTGTGTTCTAGGAATTGTCGCATGACGCCTAGGATCATTGCATGAAACCGATCATCGCACGAAGCCTAGGGATTGTCGCGCGAAGCCTAGCGATTGTCGCACGAAGCCGCGGAGCAGTCGCACGAAGCCTAGAAATTGTCGCACTTCTGGATTCAGCCAGTGTCAGCCTCGCCGCCATTGCGCTGACCATCGCTCTTTCCCCACTCGCTCGCGCAAGATATTATCCGCTGCAGTCTATAACGCTCAGCGCCTGCTGGCCCTGTTGAGCCCCTGCTTATAACGCGTATCGCTCAACCGAGACTCGTTTTCGTCCCTTGAGCCAGCTTTTCGCTAGAGCGTTCGCAGGTTCGTTCGATTCTGCTCACTAGAGCACACAATTCCCAGTCGGATCTCACCGGACTTCACCGAGTTCCACCGTTTCGATCGCACTCTACTACGTGACTCTATTCCGCCAGTCCGCCCGCATGGGGAGCGCAGGTCATGGGGACCAGCCCCGTGCGCCCGCCGTGCCCTCTGCGCCCTCCCCCATGCTTCTCCCCTCTGCGCCCTCCCCCACTTCCGCCAACGCGATTGGCCGATCCCGCTCCCTCACTGGTTCCTCCTCCGCCTCCCTTGTTCCCACCCCTGTGTTTCCCGCCTCCCGCTCCCCCCTCCCCGCCTTCCCGCGCCAATCCTCCACCTCCGCCGCGGTCTCCCCCTGCCGCAACTTGCGCCCGTCGCTCCCCGCCGCGCGCGGCGGAAGCGGGGGAGCGCGGGGGGAGGACGCCTCCGCGGACGTGTCCCGCGAGTTCCCCAACGGGGACTCGTACTACGGGCACTGGGGGGCCGCGTGGGACGTTCCGCACGGCACGGGGTGCTACGTGTGGGCGGACGGGAGCGTGTACGAGGGGGAGTGGGCGCGCGGGGAGAAGCACGGGCAGGGGCTGTTCGTGTGGCCGTCGGGCGCGCGGTACAAGGGGGAGTGGGCGCGCGGGCAGATGCAGGGCGTGGGGAGTTACTGGGGCGTGGACGGGTCGTTCTACACGGGTAACTGGGCGGCGGGCGTGAAGCACGGGCTGGGGCGCAAGCTGTACCCTAACGGGGACTATTACGAGGGATTCTGGTCATTTGGCGCGGCGCAGGGGCCCGGGCGGTACGTGTGGGCGAACGGGAACGAGTATTTCGGCGAGTGGGAGGGCGGCATGATGAGCGGGTGCGGCACGTTCACGTGGGCGAGCGGGGAGAGCTACGAGGGCGAGTGGGAGGGCGGCGTGGAGCACGGCGTGGGGGCGTTCAGGTGGCGGGACGGGAGTCGGTATGAGGGCACGTGGAGCCACGGGCTCAAGGATGGGAAAGGGGTGTTCTACCCTGCTGGGAGTAGGGGTGGGGGAGGGGATGTGGGGGAGAAGGTGGGGGGAGAAGAGGAGGTGGAGGGGGAAGGGGGGGAGGAGGAGGGGGTTGATGAAGGGGAGGGAGGTGAGGAGGAGGAGGATGAGGAGGGATGGGGAGTGGAAGGGGAGGAGAGGAGAGGGGAGGGGGGCGGAGAGGAAGGGGCGGGGGGGGGTGTGACTGGTGTGGGAGACAGGGATGGTGGCATTGCTGCCAGTGCTATCAACGGCCACAGTCATGATGCGTATGATGCACTCACAGCAACAGTTGCCGCGCCAGTGGCAGTGATCCTGTCTGATGTATGCGGGGTTGAAAAGGCCGCCGCATCTCAGATACTTCCTGGTAGCTTTTCGATGCCCAAGCAAGCTCCGGACCTGATCTCAGGCTCGTTCAATGCTGGCTCGGTGGGCTCAGCTTCGGCGAGGCTGGTTCGGAGGCAGACCAGCGGCAGTGTGGTGGGCGGTGCAGCAGCAGCAGGAGGGGGAGGCGGAGGGGTGAGGGGCGTGCAGCGGATGCTGCAGAAGCGGCTGACGGAGGGAACGAGGGCGCTGGAGGTGGCTCTGGGGCCCACAGAGAGCGTCTATCTGGCCGCTGACGCCGTGCCCGCCATGCCCCGCCCTGACCCCAGCCCGCACGGCCGGCCCACAGGGGAGAGCAGGAGAGGGGGGAGAGACGAGGGGAGAAGGGAGACAAATTTGAAGGGAGGGGATGGTGCAGGGAACCTGGAGGAAAGGGAGGAGAGAATGGCGATCGTGAGCGAGAGAAGATTGGAAGGGCATGGCAGGAGTGCTGGGATGGCAGGCGAAGGGATCAAGGCGGCTGCAGGGGCGAGCAAGGGCAGGGCAGTGAGAGAGGCAGACATGTGGCGGCCGCTGATTGGCAGCGATGCTGAGAGCAGCCAATGGGGAGCAAGCAGTAGTGCAGCAGTGGTGGTGGATGGGAGGGAGGCAGGGGGGTGTGAGGGAGGAGAGAAGGAGCTTGGGGGGAGGCAGGTGGGGGGAGTGGGGAAGGTGAAGCGGGGGAGATGGGCGAATGGCGCAGATGGGGGCAGTCACAGTGATAAAGATGAGGAGAGCAATAGTGATGGCCATGGTGATAGTGATAGTGATGGGGATGGGGATGGTGATAATGCATGTAGAGAAGCTGCAAATGGGTCCATGCATGCAGGATCCCACCATCCTCCTGTGTATCCGCGGTCACAGTCGTCTTCAACGCCATCGTCTGTACGACCATGGGGCCGACCCCCTCTCATTCCTGACCGCTCGCCCCTTGCTGCGCACAACCCTCACCATGCTGCTCCGCCCTGCGCCCACCTGCCGTCTGATCGCTCTCACGCACTACCTGACCGCTCTCTCCCTGTCCCCGGCCACCCTCTCTCGCACTTCCGCAAGCCCAGTGACGACTTCTTCGTGGGGCTGTCCTCGGCCAATGGCAGCAGCACACGTGGCAGCCCTGGCAGCGGGAAGGCCATGCGGAAGTGCATGTCGGGGCCGCTGCAGCCTCGGGTGATGCAAGAGAGGGAGGGGCGGCGGCGCAGAGGACGTGGATTGAAGGCTGATGGTGGGGCGTTGCTGGGCGAGGGAAGGGGAGAGGGGCCCGAGGACGAGGGGGATGGTGATGGCAGGGTGGATGCAGTGTCGCGGCCAGTCACAGCGAGCCACGTGTCGGAGGTGGATATGGAGGGGCACCAGGACAACTGGAAGGTGTGGCGGGAGGAGGCCCCTGTGGGCTGGAGGCACCACCTGGGGCTGCGCGCCTTCCCTGCTGCGCCCCCTGCTGCCCTCCCTGCTGCTCCCCCTGATCCTCCTCCTGCTCCTAACGCCAGCTCAGTACCTCCTGCTGCCAGCTCAGTATCTGCGGCTGCCAGCTCAGCAGCGCCAGCAGCAGCTGCAGCACCAGCAGCACCAGCAGCGGTGGCGGCAGCGGGTGGAGGGGAGGGGGCGCAGTCGCCATGGGGCATCACACGCGCGCTCACCATGGGGCCTGTGCCGGGGCGCAGGCAGCGGTATGCAGAGGGGGAGGAGGAGGGAGAGGAGTACGGGGTGCAGGAGAGAGGAGGTGAGAATGGGGATCTGGAGGAGGAGAGAGGGGAGGAGTTGGAAGGAGATGAGTGTGGAGAGGAGGAGAGGGTAGCAGGCAGGGAGGGGGTGAGGGGAGGCGAGGGAGCGGCATGTGAATTGCACAGTGCAGCCCCCATGCCGGCACACCCCCTATCACCAAGTGCACACATGCGCAGCCATGCTCTGGGCCAGGAGCAGGAGCAGGGCCATGCGCGTGCAGGGAGGCCCGTGGGGCATGGGCGTGGGCGCGGGTACAGCGTGGGGCACTTCCCGGTGCTGGAGGCGGTGCGGGACGCTGCCATGGTGCGGGAGTACGTGCAGGGCGTGCTGGTCAACCAGGAACCACTCACCACCCACGTCAACCTCCCGGTACGCGTGCACTGCACTGCCGCTTTCACGAGAGCGTGCATGCAAGGAGTACCAGTGAGCCACGAGGCGCCCACGAGCCAAGTTTACCCACCGGACCACATCGATGGCGCCGCCATGCCTTCCCTCTCCCCCCTCCCCATGCCCCTGCTCCGCTTCCGCTCTGCCCGTCTCCCTTTGCGTCAGCCCATTCACCTCTGCGCTGCCACACGCCCATGGCCTCCTCTCCTCCCCCCCCACTCCCGTTCTTTACCCCCTTTCCTTTCGCCCCTCCCCTCTCTGCCCCTCCGCGTATGCTGGCAGCGGTGGCACGTGCCGCGGGGCCGCGAGGGCAAGCGGGCGGGCGAGCTGATCTACAAGGGCCACCGCAGCTACGACCTCATGAGGACGCTGCAGCTCGGACTCAGGTAGCTTGCGATGCGGAATATTCCTCCAAACTGGAATCAGAAGTACCACATAAACACCAGCACATTCTGCCTCCCTTTCCTCACATTCCGAGTCGCCCCCTCACCTGCCCTTGTCCCATCCTTCCCCCTTCTCTCCCCTCCTCTCCCCCCCCCCCCCTTCTCCTCTCCCTCCCTGCAGGCACAGCGTGGGGCGCATCACCCCGGACGCCCTGAGGGACGTGCAGCAGGCCGCCTTCCCTCTTACCGTGTCCCCATTCCTCTCCTCCTCTCCGCCTCTCCCCCTCTCCGCCTCTCTTGTCGCCTCAGGCACAGCGTGGGGCGCATCACCCCGGACGCCCTGAGGGATGTGCAGCAGGCCGACTTCTCCGACTCGTCTGCTGTGCGCTTCCCGCCGGCAGGGTCGCCCACCACGCCGCCGCACTCCATGCATGCCTTCAAGTGGCGCGACTACTGCCCCAACGCCTTCAGGTGTGTATTCCTGCTGCCCCAACGCCTTCAGGTGTGTATTCCTACTGCCCCAACGCCTTCAGGTGTGTATGCCTGCTGCCCCAACGCCTTCAGGTGTGTATTCCTGCTGCCCCAACGCCTTCAGGTGTGTATTCCTGCTCTTCTTACTCCTTTCCTCACTTGGTATGTCTGCCTTCAGCTGACTCCATTTCCTCGTTTCTTTGATATCTCCCCTCGTCTCCCAACTCCCAGTTCTCCCTTCCTTTTGCAACCCTCGTTCTCACCACATCTTGCTGACTCCTCTCGGTCCCATTCTCTCAACCCCCGTCTCCTCTCCGGGCGCTGCGCGCCATGTTTGGCATCGACCCAGGCGACTACTCGCTGTCGCTGTTCTTCCCACTCCTTCTCTCACTCCGTCACTCGCTCCTCTTGTCTCTGCCTCCCCTCCTCTGTCAGGGCGCTGCGAGCCATGTTTGGCATAGACCCGGGCGACTACATGCTCTCTCTGTGCGGGGACGACGCGCTGAGGGAGCTGAGCAGCCCGGGCAAGTCGGGCAGCGTCTTCTTCCTCTCGCAGGACGACCGCTTCATCATCAAAACCATGCGCCATGCCGAGGTGCAGGTGAGCCTGGGCCATGGGGCCGTTGGGCGTGGTGAAGAGCAGGTGAGCGGGGAAGGGCCATGGGGCCATTGGGCGTGGTGAAGAGCAGGTGAGCGGGGAAGGGCCCTCTGAACTATCACATGCCGTACCACCTCATAGTTTTGAGGCGCCTCAAAACTATCACATGCCGTACCACCTCATTCTCTGCCTCCCGTATCTCGCTCCCTGCGCATGCCACCAGCCTACCACCACCCTTGTCAGCCCAACCCCATCTCCCCCTCCCCCCCTCTTCCCTAATCTCACGTGCTCCTTTGAATGCTGCACGTGTACTACCACCACGTGCGGCGCCACCCACATACTCTCCTCACCAAGTTCTTCGGGCGGCACACCATCAAGCTCTAGCACACCGCCTCCCTTGTTGATCCGCACCCCATTCCCCCCCTCCCTAATCCCAGGTGCTTTTACGGATGCTGCCTGCCTACTACCAACACGTGCGGCGCCACCCACATACTCTCCTCACCAAGTTCTTCGGGCGGCACGCCATCAAGCTCTAGCACACCGCCTCCCTTGTTGATCCGCACCCCATTCCCCCCCTCCCTAATCCCAGGTGCTTTTACGGATGCTGCCTGCCTACTACCAGCACGTGCGGCGCCACCCACATACTCTCCTCACCAAGTTCTTCGGGCTGCACGCCATCAAGCTCTACCACACTGCCTCCTCGCACACCGCCGCGCTCGTCGCCGCCAAGGCGGGCGGCCGCGAGACGGTCATCCGCTTCGTGGTGATGGCCAACCTCTTTGTGTCACCGCTGCGCATGCACCGCCGCTTCGACCTCAAGGGATCGTCGCAGGGCCGCAGCACCGACAAAGTGGCGGTGGACGAGACCACGACTCTCAAGGACCTGGACCTGGACCTCGCGTTTCATCTCCATGAGGATTGGAGGCCGCTCTTGTCGCAGTAAGTGGTGGTTTGACCTCAAGGGGTTGCGCAGGGCAGGAGCACAGAATGACTTTTGAGTCGACTCAGAGGCAGGAGAACGGACAAGGTGGCGGTGGACGAGACCACCACGCTCCAGGATCTGGACCTGGCGTTCCACCTGCATGAGGACTGGCGCCCGCTCTTGTCGCAGTAAGTGGTGGTGGGAGGGTCCCGCTGGTGAGGGTGCTGTGGTGCTGCAGGTCGACCTCAAGAGGTCGTCGCAGGGCTGCAGCAAGGTGGCGGTGGATGGAACCCCCACGCTCAAGGACCTCCACTTGGACGTGGCGTTTCACCTGCATGTTGAGTGGCGCCCGCTGCTGCTGCTGCTGCAATAAGTGGTGGTGAGGGTGGTGAGAGCGGTCTGTGTTCTTTCCTGCTTCACCGCGGCCCTCCCATTCTCCTATCCTTCGTGCCCACCCCCCTCTCACCCTGCCTCTCTCCGCCCCCACCAGGCAGATAGCAGCGGACTGCGCCTTTCTGGAGCGGCAGTGAATCAAGGACTACAGTCTGCTGCTGGACGTGCACTTCAAGGGCCCCTAACCCTCACCCCCTCTCTCCCCCTCCCACACTGGCCCTCCCCCCCTCTCTCAGGCAGATAGCATCCGACTGTGCCTTTCTGGAGCATACTAGCCTGCTGCTGCAACTCAAGGCCCCTCAATCACTCACCCACTCTGTCGCTGTCCACATCCCCCTCTCCGCGGCCACAGGCAGATAGCATCCGACTGTGCCTTCCTGGAGCGCCAGCGCATCATGGACTACAGCCTGCTGCTGGGCGTGCACTTCAAGGCCACCAGCCCGCCGCCCGCCCCCATCGTCACCATCGCCGACGCGCAGCTCGACGACCCGCGCTCCGCATCCCTTCGCCACGACGCGCCCAACCCCACAATAACACCCTCAGGTACTCGCCTCTCTGCCATCGCTCTTGTCCTCTTTCTCTGCCGCGTCTCTCCCCCCCCTCTGTCCCCGACCTCCCCTCCACACCCCTCTGGCTTCTTCGCCCTCCCGACCCCACTTCGCCTGCTCATTGCCCTCCTCGCTTCTCGTGGCTGTGCCGTGTGCCGTGCGTTGTGTGCCGTGTGCCGTGTGCCATGTGTCGTGTGTCGTGTGCCGTGTGCCGTGCGCTGTGTGCGTCAACCCACCCTAGGGAAAGAGCAAGGGCCCGCTGACCCATCACTTGAAGAGGACGGGCAAAGGAAGGCGAGAGATGGGGAGGAAGGCGGCGTGGAGAGGGATGGCCCAGGAGAGGTGGGAGAGGCGCAGCAGGCCCAGCCACCAGGGACTGACACAACTGCCTCAAGGAGGCTCAATGCCCCGCCCCCCTTGCACCAGGTCCGCTGCTCGCACTCTCAGTCGTACCTCTATTCTCCTTCTGAAGGCCGCCATCTTTTCCAACTCTCACCCCCCTGGGTCTCACCCCCGTGGGTGAGTGACCGTCGAAAGCACATTGGTTGAAAGCACACTGGTCGAAAGCACACCAGTCGAAAGCACACCAGTCGAAAGCACACTGGTCAAAAGCACACCGATCGAAAGCGCACCGGTTGGAAGCACTCCGGTCGGCATCACTCCGGTCAGAAGCACTCCGGTCGGAAGCACTCCGGTCGGCAGCACTCCGGTCGGACGCACTCCGGTCGGAGGCACTCCAGTCGGAAGCACTCCGGTAGGAAGCACTCCGGTCGGCAGCACTCCGGTCGGAAGCACTCGATCGGCAGCACTCCGGTCGGCAGCACCCTGGTCCAAAGCACTCCGGTCGGCAGCACTCCGGTCGGCAGCACTCCGGCCGGAAGCATTCCGGTCGGAGGCACTCCAGTCGGAAGCACTCCGGTAGGAAGCACTCCGGTCGGCAGCACTCTGGTCGAAAGCACTCCGGTCGGAAGCACTCCAATCGGCAGCACTCCGGTCAGCAGCACTCTGGTCCGAAGCACTCCGGTCGGCAGCACTCCAGTCAGCAGCACTCCTGTCGGCAGCACTCCGGTCGGCAGCACTCCGCTTGGCAGCACTCTGGTCGGCAGCACTCCGGACGAAAGCACTCGGGTCGAAAGCACAGCGGTCGCCATCCCACTCTGCTACCCCCCCCCTCGTGCAACCTCGTCCCTCCCTGCGACCACTCCTCCCTCCCCACCTTTTTCCCCGACCTCCCCTCCTTGTGGTTCCTCTTCCCCCCCCCCCCCATCAGCTGCGGCAGCGGCTCTTCCGCCCGTGGCAGCGCATTCTCTCTGACTCGCCCTCTCCCTTGCAGCGGTCGCTGGGGGAGGGGGCTCAAGTGGGCAGCACATCCTCTCACACCTCCCCGTCCCACGTCTCCCCCTCTCATTCCTCCCCCTCTCACTCCTCCCCCTCACACGCCTCTCCATCCCACTTCTCTCCATCTCACGCGGGGGCATCAGCAGCTGCGACAACTGCCAATGCTGGTGTGGCTGCCTTGCCTGGCGCTGCACGGCACTTCTTCCCGCGCTCCTTCACCACTAGCAGTGACAGCAGTAGCCCTCTTCACTTCCTCGCGCCCTCTCTCCCGCATTCCAACTCCATCACCACTGATGGGAGCAGCATAGAGGAAGTGAGCGGGGAGGCTAGTAGCTGCGAGGTGGGAGAGGTGGAGGGGAGAGCGGGAGGAGGAGAGGAGAAGTTGGGCCAAGGTGATGAGGGGGGTAGCAGCGACAGCCACAATAAGAACAGCAACAGCAAAAGCGGCAGTTGCATCAGCAGCAACAGCAGATGCAGCACCCATGACAGCAAGGGCAGCAGCAGCAATGCTCGTCGCCATCCAACGCCCCCCCGCATCCCACCATTGGCCCGCCCTCCCCCTCACTCTCCCGCCTCTTACCCTCCCCCTGCCTCTACCACTCTGCCGCGCTCTTCCTCCCCGTCTCCTTCTGCCTCCCCTCCCACAACCGCCACGTCTAGAAATGCAAGAGGCGCTGAGAAGGCAAGGCAGGGGAGAGATGGGGAGCATGGGGGGACATCACAAGCAGCAGAGGCCAGCATGGGTGGGGAATCCAGGGCGGCAGCTGTGGTGGGAGCAGCTACAGCTGGCGGATGGACAGGTGAAAGGGGAGCTGAATCAGCAGCAGGCGGAGGAGCAGCAGGAGGAGGGGGGGAAGGAGGAGGATCAGGAGAAGGAGGGAGAGGAGCAAGGGGGGGGGAACGAGGAGGGAGGAAGGGACGGGGGGTGGTGGGGCAGCTGTTGGGGCAGGGCATGGCGGCCACCGCCGTGCGAGTGGACCGGCGGACGCGGCGGGCCATTGAGGACCCGCTGCTGGGGGAGGCGTATGAGGTGGTGCTCTACTTCGGCATCATCGACATCCTGCAGGTGAGGGGCGCATGGGGGGAATGAATGAAGCCATTGGCGTGTGGCCCTGAGTACAGGTTGATGCCTCGCAAGCACCCAAGCATCCCAACTCCCCATTCCGTCCTACACCTCCTCCGTTCTCCTTCCCTTCCTTTCCCTCTCCCTCCCCTCATTCCCAACCGCCCCTCTTCTCCCCACCATCCTACACCCACAGGAGTACGACGTGACGAAGAAGGTGGAGCATCTGTACAAGAGCCTGAAGTATGACGGCCACTCCATCTCAACTCCCCTTGCGACTTATCCTCTCCGCCCCTCCCTCCTCCTCCCCACGCGCACTCACAGGAGTACGACGTGACGAAGAAGGTGGAGCACCTGTACAAGAGCCTGCAGTACGACGGCCACTCCATCTCCGCCGTGAACCCGTCGCTCTACGCGCGCCGCTTCCGCTCCTTCATCTACGCCACCTTCCCCGACCCCCTCACTCCGCACAAACCCGCACCTAACGCTCCTGACGATGATGCTGATGGTAACGGTACCGATGATGGCGATGGTGCTGGTGGTGATGGTGCTGCTGATGGGGATGATGGTAGTGATGGTGGTGATGATGACGATTTTCTTCTGCCCTCGCCCCCTGGGGGTGTTCGGACGTCTTGCAGCATTCTCCGTCTGTCGCACTTCTAGCGGTTGGAATGAGGTACTACTGTGCATTACGTTACATCATATTTATATCTCGTATTGTACATCAATTACATTACAGTCTGCACACAATGCAACCTGTACACTGCTGTAGTCAATGAAAGAATCGTGGCACTGGTAATGGCGTGCCCTGCCTGCTCCACCCATACCCTGCCTGCTGCCGGCAGATCTGTCCCCACTGCTTACACTGACAGCAAGTGCACAGCAGCAGCTGCTGCCTCTACACCTGGAGCCCTTCCACACACAAAACTGCCATGCCCCCCTGCCCCGCGCTCTCACCGTGCTACCTGTCACGGCTGGCACCGTGGGCAGGTGCAGATGAGCTGGCACTGCAGCTGCGATGCTTCCAGGTGCTGCAGCAGCACCTTGAGCTGCGCCACCTGCACATAACACTCCCATATCGGTCACCCGCTGCCATGCCGCCACGCCCCTCACCGCACTGCCTATCACGGCTGGCAGCGGGGGCACGTGCATGTGAGCTGGTGCTGCAGCAGGGTGGCCTGCAGCTGCTGCCGCTGCGCCTTGAGCTCCTCCACATACGCCACCGCACCGTCGATCATGGCTGCCATGTCGCCCCGCCCCCGCACTGCCCGCCGCAGCCGCTGCAGCTCCTCACTGCTCGGGTGGGCGGGGGAGCAGGAGGCAGGGGAGCATTGAGATGAGGGTGCAGGAGACAGGGAGGATGAGGACGAGGAGAAGGATGCGGGCCTGTGCCCAAGTGTCAGGCTGATGCCACGTCAGGTGGGGCTGGAGCATTGGGTGTGCGTGGGGGAGCGGGACGGAGTGGAGGTGGGGAATAGGGGGGCGGGGGAGGGGGGCGTTTGCTGCGGGTCGTACCTGATGCGTTCTCGTCGTGCTCGTTCCGTCACACTCTTGCCCTTGCCACCTCCACCAGACGAACCTGCCTCGACTGTCCCTCCTCTCACTCTACCTGCTGAGCCCATCCCTGCCCCCTCGCCTCCTTCCATCCCTGCCCCTGACGCCACCCCTGCCTCTAACCCCGCCCTCATTTCTCCGCCTCTCTCTCGCCTGCCCCCTGCAGGAGACCCAGCCAAGCCACGTGGCTCTGAGGCTTCCTGGAACGTGGCAAGGGGGTCAAAGCCTGTGCGGGAAATGCTGGGGGGAAGCGGTGCGAGCACCTGTGGCAGGGCTGGAGCACCCATGATATCAGCACCCGTGGGGTGAGCACCTGTGGGGTGAGCACCCGTGGGATGAGCACCCATGACCTCGTTACTGATGGCGTCGCATTCCGACCACAGCATCTCCTCATCCACGCCCATGCCTTCTGCGCCCACCGCTGCTATCCCCTCTGGCCCTGCTGCTGCCACACGCCATGCGCCTTGAAGGGAATTGGACAGCGGACTTATGGGCGCTGAAAGCGGACTGAAAGCGGCTGGATTCTGGTTAACAGCGGCCGGTTGCTGGGCAGGGAGAGGTGTAGGGGAGTGGGCAACAGGCACGGGCGGCGAATGGGGAAGGTGAGGTGCGGATGAGGAGTGGGGGAAGGAAGGCATGGGCAGAGAATCGGGGAACGCAGTTGAGGGTGGCGAGTGGGGTACGAGAGGCCCGGGCTGAGAGTGGTGCAGGAATGGCCTGGGTGGGGCGTGGGGGCGGAGGGCCATGGGGGCAGAATGCGGGAGCAGAGGCATGGAGGGTGAATGGGGGAGGAGAGGCATAGTTGGAGGGTGGGGGAGGAGGGGCATGGGGGGAGGCCAGGAGGCAGAAGTAGGGAGAACAGCAGGTTGCATTGCTGCACCACTGTGATCTAATGCAGCGGCGATGGCCCCTGCTGGCCATGTGCCATCCCCCACGCCCGCCCCGGCACCAGCAGCACCATCGCCAGCAGCAGCGCCATCAGCAGCAGCAGCAAGAGCCGTGGGTAGAGGCACTAGAGGAGCCGCGCCACTCCATCTGCCGGTCGCTCTGGGTGCAGGCGGGCCCATCCTCTGCTGCACGGATCCCACCCGCCCTGCTTGCCACCTCTCCGCCCTGTTGCTGCTGCTGCCGCCACCTTCCCTCATCCGCCCCTTCGCTTCTGCCCCTCCTGCCCCGCCACCCACCACACCTGCGCCTGCAGTCAGCCCACGCGCTGCACCAACCACGGTCGCTCGGTTCCGGACCTTGGGGTCAGGCCATGGCCCCCTGCTACCCCCTCTCTGCACTGCAAGCCCCTGGCCGCCTGCAGTGTCTCGCATTCCTGGCCCCACCCCCTGCACTCCCGCGTCTCCCATCAACCGCCGCCTCACGTGCTCTGCCCTGCTGCCCCACATCCTCACCTCCATTGCCCCACCGCTCTCTTCTGCCCACATCGTCACTCTCTCGCCCATGTCTCCCTCGCCTGCCATGCCTCTCTCGCCACCACTCGTGCGCGGACGAATCATGGAATCACCACCCATTGCAGCCATGCTGCGTGCACGAGCAGGCTCGGAGTGAGCAGGCTCGGAATGAGCGCCGCTGCTGCTGCTGCTGCGATGCGGACCAGGCGCCACAGCGGGGCGGCGCAGATGCGCAGTGAGGGCGCGCACCATGTCCTCCCGACTCGCTCGGAACGCGCTGAAATGCACCCCACTGCCGTCCACGCTACTGCTGCTGCTGCTACCGCCACCTGCGCCACCATCCGCCCTCTGCCTTGCGCCTGCGCCTGCGCCTCTGCCTAGCAGCCTCTCGCTTTGAAAGGGAAATGCGCAGCCATCGCTCCCCCCCCGTCGCTTGCTCACCTGGCGTGAGCTTTCCTGTGCGTCAGAGGCGAGGGACGCGGAGCCAGAGCGCGGAAGATGCGCCATGATGTCCTCAATCCCGCCGCCTCCGCCCCTCGCATCCGCGCCGTCGCGTTCCTCCGCGGATGATTCCGCCACCATGTGCGCGCTGCTAGAATCCGAACCTGTCGTTCTGAGCTCTCTCCGAGTCGCCTCGCCGTCTACGCGGCGGCGCTCCTCATCCCGCTCATTGCGTGTGCTTGCGCGCCGTGACCCCGTGGCCGCCATTTCTCGCGCGCGTTCCTGCGCCTCTAGTTCCGCCAAAGCGCGCGCAAGCGGATAATCGCCGCTCTCCGCCCCACGGGGTCGCACATCCGCAGCCGCGATTTCCCTACGGCTTGCGCCCACGCGCCTCCCTGCGTATACCCGCGGAGAGGCTAGTGTTGCGCCCGCTGTTGCCTCAGGCGCAATCTCACACGGGGAAAACGCGCACTCCGCATGCCGTCGCGGCAGTCCTGGCGGTGTGACAGCGCTGCGCGGCGAAGCTTTGGGAGGCAGCGCGTGGATGGCGACGGGGGAAATGCGGGGGGGAGATGGAAGCGGGGAGGAGGGGAGCGGGGGAGAGTCGCTCATCTCCGACAGCAGGCTCGCGAGCAGCTGAACAGACATCACGTCCGGCGGCGCCTCACCCTTGGGCTCTCCGTCAACGCGCGCCGAATGCTCAGCAGGCAGGCAGTAATGCGCGTTACGATGAAGCATCCCCGACGCGGCGCCGGGACTTGGGGTAGCGGTACTGGAAGTCGAAGCGCAAGGTGCGGAATTGTTGGCGGGAAAGCGGGGAGCTGGGGGAGGCATCGCGAAGAAATCCACATCGCGTTGTAACGATGACAGTACGTTATATTGCGCCGCCGAATGCGCGGGCCTGACGGCGTGAACTTCTGGAAATTCGTCTCCGTTAGGGTTCGTATGTTGAAGCTCGCTCGTTTCTTTCTCCATGTCGAGCTTCTGAGACTCTTGACGCACTGACAACGAGAATGCTACATTAGACTGCGGGGAACGCGAATCGAGGGAAATGCTCGAAATCAGCTAAATGTTGTGGGTGGTGGTAAGAGGTGGCGTGACATTTCAAACAAGCGGTGAAACACAATGGCTAGAGCTGCTGATGTCAGATAGGAAAAGCAACAGATGGATTGTTGTAGGGAGACTGAAATTTGAGACCCACAGTTTCATGCTGGTGAATGCTGCTTCCCTCAGTTGCACGCCCGCACAGCGCACTCTGCGAAATGTGCCTCCGAGCCGCGAACAAATCACGCGCTGCGAAAGGACACCCCCCTCACCTCCGTTACAAATTGCGGGCAAGACCCTTCAGGTGGACCGTGGAATGGTGGAAGGGTGAAGGAACGGAGCAGTCCAGGCGGGGCTCGATCAACACACCAGGCCTCTCGATATCTTAGGGATCGCCCTGCAGTTTCCGAGTTTGCCCGGGGTCCAAATCGTCCAGGCTGGGTAGCCCTAAAAAGTTTGACTGTTTTTGCAGGCAAGAGTTTCGTCAAGCTCGGAATAAGCCACTCCTGACAATGACAGTGGGAGAATTTTTTACTAGGGACGCGAACGTTTACATTAGATTTTACAGGGCGGGTTTATCCCGTACTCGGAAATTGGCCGTGGGACATTTCTGGCTTGCCTGTCCATGGACGGGTATAGATATTCTGAATGCGTCAAAAGCAGGGCAAGGTTAAACTTTTACCCTGTTTTCCTTGACAAATCAGTGTAACTGCCTTTATTTCCAGAGGCCTGCAACACACTTTCGGACGGTTCGCCCCTTAAATTGGACCTAATGTGCTCGACCAATCACTGCCTCGCCCCAACACCGCCATGGCTTTGCGGCAACCTGAAAGCTCAAGCTGGGCGGCTGCGGGTCGGTTGGTGGCAGTGTAAGCGTGCCTTGCTTGAGGCAATGTGCTCCTTGAAGTGCAGTACACTTTTCCTCCGCCATTTTCTCAGTTTACTGTACCTTGTTATTAGAATTGTAGCTTGTCGTTAGTAGGAAGTTGAGAAATTAGCGCCTGCCAGTGCGTTGGTGCTAATTTCTCGAAAAGGAACCATGCTGGCGGTCCTACTGACGGGATGCCCACAGAAAATCCAGCTGACTCAGCAGCTTCGAGAGATCGTACGGTTTTGAGAAGGGTAGAACCCTCATCGACTCATCACAATGCCCCACGTAATTTTTCAGGCAATCACATCCTTTCGGGCTGTGAGCAGCCTCAGCTCCCACCAACGGCTGCGATTCCACGATGGTACCTAGCAGGTAGCTGACATGGCGAACTGAACTGAACCTTTCCCATAACTTTTGAGCATTACCTGGCAGCTGGTCAGAAGAAGCGACAAACCCTGAGAAGCCGCCAGAGAAATTGGCGGAAGACAAGTGCACTGTACATGTCGTCGGTCTGGTCAGTCGATGGACTGACCATCGTGGCGATGAACAGTCGCCGCATGCCCTTCTACAGTGTACGCGTCAGGTTCGGAAACGCGGAGCTTGAGGTGGGGGGGAGGATGCATGGTTTACTTGCCAATGAGTCTGCTGCTTGAACGAATTGGTCCAATGGTTCTCCTACACATTGGCATGGTGCATGAACAAGGAAAGTTCATGGACTGTGTTTCAGTCGAATAGCCCAGAGTCCGAAGGGATGGGGTTTCTTGCGTGATTGCCCACAAAACGGGCTTGGGATTTAGAAAAACTCCCACAGTACACAAGCTGCATCATTTCCTTTGTACAAAATATGTAGAAAATATGAAACTGGACCGTATGTTTCCAACCAATTTGCCTCAACCAATCTGCTTTCATTTGCCGTTGCCACCACTCCTTTCTCCTCCTGGCCCTAGCGTCTGCTCGTTGACATCACTTCACATCGAATCAAGCCTCTCTCTCCCGTTCTGGTCGCATCCGATAAGTGCACACTTCAAAATATCTCCGACAGCAGGCTCGCGAGCAGCTGAACAGACATCACGTCCGGCGGCGCCTCACCCTTGGGCTCTCCGTCAACGCGCGCCGAATGCTCAGCAGGCAGGCAGTAATGCGCGTTACGATGAAGCATCCCCGACGCGGCGCCGGGACTTGGGGTAGCGGTACTGGAAGTCGAAGCGCAAGGTGCGGAATTGTTGGCGGGAAAGCGGGGAGCTGGGGGAGGCATCGCGAAGAAATCCACATCGCGTTGTAACGATGACAGTACGTTATATTGCGCCGCCGAATGCGCGGGCCTGACGGCGTGAACTTCTGGAAATTCGTCTCCGTTAGGGTTCGTATGTTGAAGCTCGCTCGTTTCTTTCTCCATGTCGAGCTTCTGAGACTCTTGACGCACTGACAACGAGAATGCTACATTAGACTGCGGGGAACGCGAATCGAGGGAAATGCTCGAAATCAGCTAAATGTTGTGGGTGGTGGTAAGAGGTGGCGTGACATTTCAAACAAGCGGTGAAACACAATGGCTAGAGCTGCTGATGTCAGATAGGAAAAGCAACAGATGGATTGTTGTAGGGAGACTGAAATTTGAGACCCACAGTTTCATGCTGGTGAATGCTGCTTCCCTCAGTTGCACGCCCGCACAGCGCACTCTGCGAAATGTGCCTCCGAGCCGCGAACAAATCACGCGCTGCGAAAGGACACCCCCCTCACCTCCGTTACAAATTGCGGGCAAGACCCTTCAGGTGGACCGTGGAATGGTGGAAGGGTGAAGGAACGGAGCAGTCCAGGCGGGGCTCGATCAACACACCAGGCCTCTCGATATCTTAGGGATCGCCCTGCAGTTTCCGAGTTTGCCCGGGGTCCAAATCGTCCAGGCTGGGTAGCCCTAAAAAGTTTGACTGTTTTTGCAGGCAAGAGTTTCGTCAAGCTCGGAATAAGCCACTCCTGACAATGACAGTGGGAGAATTTTTTACTAGGGACGCGAACGTTTACATTAGATTTTACAGGGCGGGTTTATCCCGTACTCGGAAATTGGCCGTGGGACATTTCTGGCTTGCCTGTCCATGGACGGGTATAGATATTCTGAATGCGTCAAAAGCAGGGCAAGGTTAAACTTTTACCCTGTTTTCCTTGACAAATCAGTGTAACTGCCTTTATTTCCAGAGGCCTGCAACACACTTTCGGACGGTTCGCCCCTTAAATTGGACCTAATGTGCTCGACCAATCACTGCCTCGCCCCAACACCGCCATGGCTTTGCGGCAACCTGAAAGCTCAAGCTGGGCGGCTGCGGGTCGGTTGGTGGCAGTGTAAGCGTGCCTTGCTTGAGGCAATGTGCTCCTTGAAGTGCAGTACACTTTTCCTCCGCCATTTTCTCAGTTTACTGTACCTTGTTATTAGAATTGTAGCTTGTCGTTAGTAGGAAGTTGAGAAATTAGCGCCTGCCAGTGCGTTGGTGCTAATTTCTCGAAAAGGAACCATGCTGGCGGTCCTACTGACGGGATGCCCACAGAAAATCCAGCTGACTCAGCAGCTTCGAGAGATCGTACGGTTTTGAGAAGGGTAGAACCCTCATCGACTCATCACAATGCCCCACGTAATTTTTCAGGCAATCACATCCTTTCGGGCTGTGAGCAGCCTCAGCTCCCACCAACGGCTGCGATTCCACGATGGTACCTAGCAGGTAGCTGACATGGCGAACTGAACTGAACCTTTCCCATAACTTTTGAGCATTACCTGGCAGCTGGTCAGAAGAAGCGACAAACCCTGAGAAGCCGCCAGAGAAATTGGCGGAAGACAAGTGCACTGTACATGTCGTCGGTCTGGTCAGTCGATGGACTGACCATCGTGGCGATGAACAGTCGCCGCATGCCCTTCTACAGTGTACGCGTCAGGTTCGGAAACGCGGAGCTTGAGGTGGGGGGGAGGATGCATGGTTTACTTGCCAATGAGTCTGCTGCTTGAACGAATTGGTCCAATGGTTCTCCTACACATTGGCATGGTGCATGAACAAGGAAAGTTCATGGACTGTGTTTCAGTCGAATAGCCCAGAGTCCGAAGGGATGGGGTTTCTTGCGTGATTGCCCACAAAACGGGCTTGGGATTTAGAAAAACTCCCACAGTACACAAGCTGCATCATTTCCTTTGTACAAAATATGTAGAAAATATGAAACTGGACCGTATGTTTCCAACCAATTTGCCTCAACCAATCTGCTTTCATTTGCCGTTGCCACCACTCCTTTCTCCTCCTGGCCCTAGCGTCTGCTCGTTGACATCACTTCACATCGAATCAAGCCTCTCTCTCCCGTTCTGGTCGCATCCGATAAGTGCACACTTCAAAATATCTCCGACTCAGTCCAGCAACAAATCATGCATTTTCACTTCACCTCATTCCCCGTTTCTTCTCCCTTTCCAGAATAAGGAACACGTGCATTTAATGTTGCAATACAAACGATGCCCAACCTTATCGCAGCTCAACTCGACGCCCAACTAGAATCGTTTCCCAAAACCGCGACACACGGTCAAGGGGAGATCCGTTTGAGTCATTCATGATTGAGTTTGCGACCAACTTAAAGCATGGGACAAGTCATTGCCGACGTGGTTTCGTCGTTACGGAACTGTGTACCGCACTCGCCTTATCGCCTCACAAAAGTCGCACACTGGCAACAAATAACGCCACCCAAGCCCCCCCCCCCCCCCCCCCCCCCCCCCCTCCCCACCACCACAATTGAATCCCCCACACCCTTAAATCTTGTGTGACTCTGACAAGCTTCTCTTAGAACTGAAGAAGTAGGTGATAGAGAGAGAGTACAAGGGTATATACCTAAGAGTGTTGTACCTTCTAAGAGGCGACCCTATACAATCTATACAAACATGAGTTATGCATATGTTTGACACACCCCCTAGACTGCATAGGTGCAAATCCTGAACAAGCAGCTCAGGGTGGCACTACTAGTCCAGCCACTGAAGCAAGGGTCTAAAGACCAGTCAAAAGGAGTACAGGCAAGCCAAGAAAATGACCAGGGCGGCACTACTAGTCCAGCCACTTGGAGAGGACACAAGTCCTGTATGAGTACACGTACAGATATATATATATATATATATATATATATATATATATATATAGGACAATACAAGGTCAAGGTCTTAGCAAGTGAGAGGATACAGGAACAAGCCACGGGGATGAGGGCGGCAGGCACGTCTGCCTTCCGCTCCAGGGGAAAGACTGTGGTGTAGCGCGTGAAGTCGTCGACAAGCACGAGGAAGTAGCGCTCGCGACGCGGCCCATGGACGGGGGCGGGGCCCTAGACGTCCATGTGCAGGGTCTGCAACGGCGCGGCGGTAGGGGGAAACGAGGAGGAGTGAGGGGCACGGCGAAGCCGGCCCTCGACGCAAGGTGTGCACGGTGGGGCGGGGGAGGAGGGAAACTCTGGGAACGAACCGGGGAGACCAAGGACGAGACCATGCTGGGACATGTGACGCAGACGCGGGAGCGCAGGGTGACCTAGGCGGTGGTGCCACAAGAGAGTCGGGTGGGTGAGGGACCGACAAGAGCAAGCAGCAGCAACCTGGGTAGACGCAGCCACCTGGGGAGGCGTCCCAGCCGGGAGGGTCACGATGTCAAGTGTGAACAGGCCGGACATCGGGTCCCGGGGGAACGTGGACAGGGGGGCACCAGTGGCGGACTCGGTACAGACAGCATACAGCTCGTGACCAGGGAACGTAGTGGTGACGCCAAGGTCGTGGAGGCAGCCGACACCAACTAGGTTCCTGGAGAACGAGGGGATGTGCAGACCTGTGAGAGAGCCCGAAGGAACCGCCGGACAGGGAAGGGTGGTGGAACTGCGGGCGACTACCGGACCGCCAGAGGGGTCAGCAAGAGAAACAGCGGCAGGGACAGGAAGCGGCGTCAGCGTAGTGGAGTCGCGGAAGAAACACCGGGAAGCGCCAGAGTACAAGGTGAAGGAAAGCGCAGCAGTGGCGTCTGGCGGCGGAGAAGCGGCGGAAGCACCGAGGCTAAACAAAGCAGGAGATCCTACGCCTGATGCAGCAGGGGGGTCTAAGCTAGGCACATCTACACTAGGCAACAAGGGGTAATAAGAGGGAAGCACACTAGAGTCATCAGCATACATCACATGCAGGGCGGCAACAATGGCATCCATGTCCAAGTCAAAAATCTGAACCTGACGACTAAGCAAACTGTGCCAGTCCGGGAGGTCGGGCGACGGGCCGAAGCGCTGACGGAACAGGTCGTCCAAGCGACGAAAACAGCGATGAGTGGAGTGACTGATCTTACCGCAAACGAAGCCGCGGCGAGGACCGGTCTGGATCTGGTACTGACAGCGCACGCCTCCGGAACCACCACCCTGCCCACCACCACGTGCACGGCCACCACCAGCTCCAGGCCACCCGGGTGGGAGGGCACTCGCCTGCCTCGGCTGCTGCGACAGCTGCGGCTGCTGCGACGGCTGCTGCTGCGGCTGCTGCAACGGTGGAGGCGGCTGCTCAGCTGGAGCGAGCGGGGTGCTCGCGTCCGCTCCAGCACCAGACGGCCCGCCTCCACCACCACCTCCACCGGCACCCCCTCCTCCCCCGCCACGCCCAGCCTTGGGGCGGCGGCCCTTCCCCGGACGGAAATGCGCTGCGGCAGCGGTCTCAGCCACAGCGGCAGAACCATCGGAGAAGGTGCACTGAGGAGGGGCAGAACCCTGAAAGATAGGGATCGGCACAGTACCGCTCGCCTGTGCGATAGAGCGGTGGCGGGTCTCAATCAGAGTCAAGGTGTCTACAAAGTCTGTGAGGGTGAGGTCACCAGGGTGAAGGCTAAGGAACTGGTCGCGAGCGGCGGTAAGGCGATTTGGGAGGCGGGTGGCAAGCAAGTAGAGGGTAGAGGTCATGGGCGGCTGGTGGGCTCTAAGCTGTGCGTCAGTGCAGACAGCGCGCCAGGTCTCATCGATAGTGCGCAGGTGGGCAGCTAGGTCCGCGACAGTGGGGAAAGACGCAAGGTCAGGAAAGAGCATCGGGAGGATCAAGCGACCCACGGATGCAGCAGGCGGGGTGGAATAGCGCTTGATGACAGCATCTAAGAAGGCCTGAGCGGTAGTGATAGACCTAAAGCGGGGACGCTCAGACAGAGGTAGGGCATTGCTAATGGCAAGCTGCGCGACAGCGTCTCGAGAAAGCCAGACAGAGCGAGCAAGGGCAGCAGTGGCAGCAGACTCGCGCTCAGCGGATGTGGGGTCAGCGGGCAGCACAACAGGAGGGTCTAGGCGGGGAAGCGTACCGTCAAGGTGTGCCGACAGTGGGTGACCATCCTGCCGCTGGCCAGTGAGGTGGCGGCGGAGGTAAGCAAGCCACGCCTCGAACTCAAGAGGCTGGCCTTCAGCGTCGAAGCGAAGCTCCGCCGCCATCAGGAACAGTGCATTGCAGGGCAGTGCTAGGCGGTGCAGTGCAGTGCAGTGCGGTCCAATGCGGTGCAGCGCGGTACAGTGCGGTGCGATGCAGTGCGGTGCAGTGCGGTACAGTACGGTGCTGTGCGGTGCAGTGCAGTGCTTTGTGGTGTAGTGCAGTGCAGTGCGGTGCAATGCGGTGCGGTGCGGTGCAATGCGGCACAATGCGGTGAAAAGGTGGTGGAGAACCGTACCAGGGAGAGTGCAGATCGGACGGTCGTAGGGCCGTCGAGGAAGGGCCGGAAGTCGACGCGGGGCCGGCCGGGACAAGCACGGGAGCCGGCCAGGACGGGCGCGGGACCGGCAGGGACGGGCGCGGGGCTGGCTGGGACAGGCGCGGGGCCGGCTGGGACGGGCGCGGGGCCGGCTGGGACAGGCGCGGGGCCGGCTAGGACGGGTGCAGGGGCGGCCTGGACGGGCACGAGGGGCCGGCTGGGACGGTCGCGGGGCCGGCTGGAATAGGTGCAGGGCCGGCTGGGAGGGGCACGGGGCCTGCTGGGACGGTCGCGGGGCTGGCTGGGACGGTCGCGGGGCCGGCTGGGACGGTCGCGGGGCTGGCTGGGACGATCGCGGGGCCTGCTGGGACGGTCGCGGGGCCGGCTGGGACGATCGCGGGGCCTGCTGGGAGGGTCGCGGGGCCGGCTGGGACGGTCACGGGGCCGGCTAGGACGGTCGCGAGGCCGGCTGGGACGGTCGCGGGGCCGGCTGGGACGGTCGCGGGGCCGGTTGGGACGGGCGTGGGGCCGGCTGGGACAGTCACGGGGCTAGCTGGGACGGTCTAGGAGAGGCGCGACGGGCCAGGAGGCGCGACGGGCTAGGAGAGGCGCGACGGGCTAGGAGGCACAAACGGGGGGGGGGCCAGGAAGGGCGGGACGGGTGCTAGGGGGGGGGGGCGCGACGGGCCCAGGGGGGGGGCGCGACAGGGCCCAGGGGGCACGACGGGGCCCAGGGGGGCACGACGGGGCACAGGGGGCGCGACGGGGCCCAGGGGGGGGCGCGACTGGTCCTAGGTGACGCGACGGGGCCTAGGGGGCGCGACGGACGGGGGTAGGTCCTAGGGCGGAAGCGTGGGCGGGCGGGGGGGACCTACCTACTGCTGATACCATCTTAGAACTGAAGAAGTAGGTGATAGAGAGAGAGTACAAGGGTATATACCTAAGGGTGTTGTAGCCTCTAAGAGGCGACCCTATACAGTCTATACAAACATGAGTTATGCATATGTTTGACAGCTTCAACTGTAGTGGAGTGCAGTGTCGAGGTTTACGACAGAGAAATGCCGTAACGGACGGATACTAAAGAATAAAATCGCATTCGTAGGGTGAAGTTCACCATCTGGAACTGACGTTATGACGTCAGGTGGCCACCTTTTGTGGAACGTTCAGGCCAGGAACAAATGCATAGTGATGTTTTCTGCTGGTTTGGCAACGCTGTGTGTGGATAATAATTTGATGACAACATACGGGGTAAAATCAACAAATCCAATTTAATAAACTCTCTTTATATATAAGCCTCTTAGGCCCATTACATCAATCCATTCCAGCTAATGCCCACAAAAAACCCAGACTGACCCGTGATTTCATATACCAGTATACGACTATACGTATTACGCTGGTGATTTCCACTTGGTAACTAAAAGGATATCCTGCTTGAGAGCTAGGTCTCAGAGTATAATTGTAGATAGAATGTGAGATACATGATGGATATGTCCAAGGGGTTGTACTCTCTAAGAGTACGCACCTATCTATCATATAGTAATATATACATATACTGTATATTTGACACACCCCTTAGGCTAGATGAGGGGCAGTGCCGGGCAAGAGACATGCAGCTCAGGGTGGCACTACTACTCCAACCTCTGAGGCAAGAGTCTGAAGACCAGTCAGCAAGATTACAAACCAAACAAGAGTAACCCAGGGCGGCACTATTAGTCCAGTCACTGGAACAGGAGCCACAAGGCCAATCAGGAGAATATATAAAAGAGTAGTACAAAATAAAGCCCACAGCAAGAAAGAAGCTATAGGACCTAGACAAAGCTGCACACAATACCGCTCATGATCTTTTGGCACAAGAGCATTCGTAAAGATATCAGCTGTGTTGGTACCGGAGGCCAATTGTACTACGAGAGCCTGGCGGTGCTGCTGTAGCTCGCGTAGGAGGAAGTACTGCAGCTGGATGTGCTTCGCTCTGCCCTCAAGTCTAGGCTCCTGACACAGGAGGATCATGGCCCTGTTGTCAGCGTACAGGACCGGGGCAGAGCTAGGCCGCTCACCTAAGTCTGTGAACAAGAAAGTCCACCAGCGGAGCTCCTGTGCCGCCATGGCACCGGCGTAGATCTCAGCCTTACAGCTAGATTGGACAACAGACGACGAGTGAATAGACCTCCACGAGATGGCACTTGCACCAACGCTAAAGCAGTAGCCCTGGGAGGACCTGAGCGTCTCAGCGTCATCTGCCCACGAAGCGTCTGTGTGCCCTGTAAGGACCACTGGCCTGTGTCCTCCTAGCACTAGCCCCATGCTCGATGTACTTGCTAAATAACGCAAAACCCTCTTAGCGGCAGACCAGTGCTGTGGTCGGTGTCTGCCTGTGGCCACAAAGCGAGCCAGGATGCTGAGAGGGTATGCGAGATCTGGAGGAGTGCAAGTCATCAGGTACATGAGGCAACCCACTAGCTCTGCGTAAGGACCACTCGGCTCTGCTGACTCCTCAGGAACTGGAGCAGAGAGCATGTGGTCTACTGGCAGAGGTGTGGGCTGTGCGGAGGAGAATTGAGGACCTGGCGCACCAAGTGTGGCTGCGTGAGAGTGATGGAGCACGCCGCTCTGTCCCTGGAGATCTGCAAGCCAAGGTAGCGGCGCAGCTCTCCTAGGTCAGTGCAGGTGTGTCTCCTCAGTAGCTCACCCTTCACAGAGGCCAGTGCGTCTCTGTCTGCAGTAGCGAAGACCAGGTTGTCTACATAGACAAGGATATAGAACAGATTCTGGCCTAAACGAACGAAGAGAGAAGGGTCTGCAGAGGACGGAAAGAATTGCAGGTCAGCTAACGTAGCACGAAGTGTGTCGTGCCACTCGTGCGGCGCCTGCCGTAAGTCGTAAACTAAGCGCCGGAGGAGCCACTGGGTCCCCGGGGCGTAGGTGCCGGTGAAGCCTGGCAGGCGACGCATTTAGACCTGCTCGTGCAAACTACCTTGAAAAAATGTTGTCGAGTAGTCGAGAGAGTGCAGCTCGTAGTCATGCTGTGCTGCTACGTGTAGCAGCGTTCGAAGAGTAGTAATCTTTGGGGTCAAGGCGAAGGTCTGAAAGAAGTCAACACCATCGCGCTGACTGAAGCCTTTAGGAACATAGCGCGCCTTGAACACCGACGGCTTTCTAGGATGGCGCTTCACTTTGAAGAGCCACCGGCGATCGACTACGTTCACCCCAAGTGGGGGAATTCCGTCGACGTAGGTGTTGGTGGATCTCGAACATGCCATGTCCGCATCCATGGAAGCTATGCTCTGGGAGGCCCAGAGTCCCGAGGTGGCCTCAGCATAGGTGCGAGGGGTCGAGATGTCAAAGATGTCTGGGTCACCCTGAGGGACTAGCAGCATGGAGCAGAGATGAGGCGCGACCTCGGACAGGAAAACAAACTCGTACTGCCGGTCCTCCAGGACGTCATTGCCAAGGGCAGGAGCACCCCCGACGGACGAAGGACGGGCATGGCCAGAGAGCAGAGCGGTGGCGTATTTAAGGTGGCGAGTATAGGCAAAGTCAGCGACGGCAGCGACAAGTGCATAAAGACTTGAGACAGGAACAGACGGGTCGGTAACAAGAGAGGCAAGGACACGAGGAATTAGAGGAGTAGCAGCATGGAGGATGTAAGACAGGGGAGGTGAAGCGATAGCTACCGACGACGGAGGAGGCGACAGGAGGAGGGGAGGACGAGACGTGTGGGAACGAAGCAACATAGTATGAGAGCGCTGTACAGGAGAGACAGGAGCACAGAAGGGACGGCGAGACCAGAAGTGGGACAGAGGCGTGGGGTAAGGAGACACAGGATGAGACATGGGAGGAGAACGCGGGAGAAAACAAGCCGAAGACGAGTCAGGCGGAGGAAACACAGGGCCGCAGACAGGGGAGGGAGGCGCAGGTGGGTGGTCAGAGGAGGGAAGACCGAGGAGGCGAAGGGCGGACACCGGCGGCGATTGTTGCTGCTGCTCTACACCGACACCAGAACCTCCAACTGCACCACGACTACCTCTGGGACGCTCCACTACAGCACCTCCAGAAGGAGAACCCTCTCAAGCAACGGTGCCACCCCCAGGACCGCCGGGACAAGCCACGACAGTACCCCCATGACTAGCGCCTCTAGAACCAACACCCCCATAATGAGAACCCTCTCGAACATCAGTACCACCCCCAGGATCGCCAAAACAAGCCACGATAGTAACCCAAGGACGAGCACCCTCCTCAACGCCCGCACCCCCCGAGCTCGCGGACCCCTGCGGTGGCTGCTGCGGCGACGGCGGCTACTGCTGCAGCTGTGACGGCGGCGACTGCTACTGCGGCGGCGACGGCGGCTGCTGTGGCAACGGCTGAGGAGGAGGAGGAGACACCGGGTCGGAGACAGGCGGGGGAAGCCAAAGCCGCGGGGCCCCTGGAGTCAGCTGACTCCTCCACCGGAACAACCGACGGGAGGGGAGTGACGTGAGACAAACCAGACGGGGCAGGACGGGGAGGAAGAGGAGCAGGGACTACCGGGGGAGTGGGGACCAGGAGCAGGGGCAAGGAAACCGGGAGACCTTGGTGGGGTAAGCGGGTGTAGAAGGAGACAGACTCGTCAAAAGTGACGTCACGAGAGTGAGAAACGATGAGTTGGCGTGTGGTAGAAGTGCCAGTCAGACGCGTCGAGAGGGAAACCAAGGATTCAGTGTGCTTGTCTGTGCCGGAGGCACGAACGTGAGTGAGGCAGCCTCAGTCGTGGAACGCAGAAGCGTCACCTGGGAACTCAGTCCTGAGAAGGGTCGGTGAAACCTGCGGCTACTGGGAGTGCGGCCACAGGTTAAGCTAGTGAGTGGCGTAGAGAACGGCGAACGACCATAGAAAATGGGGTGCACCGGCATGGATCATGGAGGTACGAGCCACCTCCATGATCAAACCGATGCGTCGCTCAACGATCCCATTCAGATGCGAGGAGTCCAGCATGGTGTTCGACTGGGTGATGCCCTCCACACGACAGAACTGGCCAGACCGACCGAAGGCGAACTCGTCGCCACGATCGGAGTGAAGACGCAGCATAGGGAGGCCGCGGTGGACTCTCGTAGCTACGACCTACGGGATAAGAACGGCAGGCACATCGGCCTTACGCTCTAGGGGAAAGACCGTGGTGTAGCGCGTGTAGTCGTCGACAAGCACTAGAAAGTAGCGCTCTCGACGCGGCCCAAGGACGGGGGTTGGGCCCCAAACATCCAGGTGCAGGGTCTGGATTGGCGCAGCCGTAGGGGGAAGTGAGGAAGAGTGAGGGGCATGGTGTAGCCGGCCCTCGATGCAGAGCGTGCACGGCGGCGCAGGTGAGGGAGGTAGGGCAGGGAGCGACGTAGGGAGACCAAAGACAATACCGTGATGGGACATGTGACGCAGACGCGGGAGTGCGAGGTGACCTAGGCGGTGCTGCCACAGCAGCGACGGGTGGGTGAGCGACCGACACGAGCAAGCTGCAGCAACCTGGGAGGACGCGACGACCTGGGGGGATGCTCCCAACGGGGAGGATACGGTGTCAAGGGTGAATAGGCCAGACACGGGGTCCCGGGGTAACGTGGTAAGAGGGGCACTAGTGGCGGCCTCGATACAGACTGCGTACCGCTCGTGTCTAGGAAACGTAGTGGTGACGCCAAGGTCCTGAAGACAGCCGACACCAACTAGGTTCCTGGAGTACGAGGGGATGTGCAGGCTTGTAAGAGAGCCCGAGGGAACGGCCGGACAGGGAAGGGTAGAGGAGTTTATGGGCAACTACCGGACCTGACGAGGGGTCAGCAAGCGCTACAGTGGTAGGGGCAGCAAGCGGCGTGAGCGCAGTGTGGTCACGAAAATAGCAGGCGGACGCACCAGAGTCTAGCGCGAACGAGAGTGCGATGGTGGCAGCCGCAGGCGGAGGAGCGAGGGTGGAGCCGAGGCTAAACAAGGTAGGTGGTCCTACGCCTGACATAGTAGGGGACACACCTATACTAGGCAACACCGGATAATAGGGTCCACTCACACTAGAGTCATCAGCATACATGGCATGCAGAGCAGACCTAATCTGATCCATGTTAATCTCAAAAACAGGGACACGGCGACGCACTAGGCTGTACCAGTGGAGAGGGTCCGACGCGGGGCCGAAGCGGAGATGGAAATGGTCGTCTAGGCAACAGTAGCAGCAGTCGGTGGTGTGCCTGGGACGATCGTAGACGGTGCCGCGACGGGGGCCGGACTGAAGGTGGTAATGGCAGGTGACCACACTGGAGCCGCCACTTGACACCGAGCTGCGCCCCCACCAAGACGACGACCACCACCAGCGCTGCCAGGCCACCACGGCAGCGGGGGTCCCCACGGCGACTGCTACTGCGGCTGCGACTGCTGCTGCTGCTGCTTCGGGGCACGAGCCCCGGTCCCCTTGTCTGCACCACCGTCTCTGCCCCCACCTCCACCACCCTTCCCTCTGCCACGCCCTCCCTTGGGGCGGCGGCCCTTACCCTGACGCTGCTGCGCTGAGGCCACGACGGCGGTCTCAGCAGCAGGGGCTATCTCAGCGACAGCGGCAAAAAATTCAGCGTAAGTGCACTAGGAGGGAGCACAACCCTGGAAGATAGGGACTGCTGCAGTACCACTAGACTGAGTGAAAGTGCGCTGGCGGGTCTCTATCGCGAACAGGGCGGTGACAAAGGCAGTAAGGGTGAGGTCACTTGGGTGCTGACTAAGAAAGTGGTCGCGGGCAGTGGCTAGGCGGTCAGGAAGACGTGTGGCTATTGGGTAAAGGGTAGTGCAAAGTGGCGGCGGGCATCGGGCGTGGCGGAGCGAGGGAGCTTACTGTCGACATGGACGACCAGGGAGTGGCCGTCCTGGCGCTGGCCGGTCAGCTGGCGACGGAGGTCGACGAGCCATGCCTCAAACTCAACAGCCCGACCCTCTGCGTCCAGGCGGAGGAGAGAGTCCGCCATCACTACGGCTGCAGCAGCTGACTGCCGCTGACAAGGGGAGGAGGGCGGTGGAGAGCAGGGGGGAGCGGTGGATTGCGGTGGATTGAGGTAGAGAGCGGTGGAGTGCGGTGGAGAGTGGTAGAGTGCGGTGGAGAGCGGTAGAGCCGGGCGGCAGGAGCGCCGGCTCAAAGGTGGAGCCAAGGCCGGCGGGTCAGCGCGGCTCGGCGATAGGAAGGGCTGGGGCAGGCTGGGACCGGCGGAGCTGCGGCCGGTAAGAGAGCAGTAGGCGCGGGGCTGGCGGGCGCGAGGCCAGCAGGCGCAGGGCTGGCAGGCATGGGCCAGCAGGCGCGGGGCCGGCGGGCGCGGGGCCAGTAGGCGCGGGGCTGACGGGCGCAGGGTCAGCAAGCGCGGGACTAGAAGGCGCGGGGGCCAGCGGGACACGGGGTCGGCGGTGAGGGGCTGGCGAAGGCGAGGCCAGTGAGCGCCGGGCTGGCGAATGAGGGGCCAACGGGCGCGGGGCTGGCGCAATCCGGGCCAGCGGGCGAGGGGCTGGCGAAAGTGGGGCCAGCGGGAGCGGGCGAAATCGGGGCCAGCGGGACACGGGGCCGGCGGCGAGGGGCTGGTGAATGTGGGGCCAGCAGGCGCGGGGCTGGCGAATGCAGGGCCAGCGGGCGCGGGGCTGGCGAAATCGGGGCCAGCGGGCACAGGGCTTGCGAAAGCAGGGCCAGCGGGCGTGGGGCTTGCGAAAGCAGGGCCAGCGGGCGCGAGGCGGGAGAAATCGGGGCCAGCAGCGCAGTGCAGGCGGGCGCGGGGCCAGCAGGCGTGGGGCCAGCGAGCGCGGGGCTGCCGATCGCGGGGCCAGCGGGCGCGGGACTGCGGGCAGCTAGGTACAGGTGGGGAGGCTCTAATAAAGCGCGTGCGTGATACCTTCTCCGAGTATAATTGTAGCTAGAATGTGAGATTCAGGATGGTTCTAAGGGGTTGTATGTTTTAAGAGTACGCACCTGCCTAGCCTATAGCAACATATACGGCACGAGGGTGTACAAAATCTCATACCGCAACCTCCTTTCTTCACATGAGAAATGCCAACGCCGGGATGCGGGCCGCTCCTTGCATGGCTGTGATTCACTGCACCACATCCTTCTATAGTATGGAGAGTGCTGCAAGGCTAAAGAGACAAAGGGGCTCGCCTACTCATATAGGGGCGCTCAGCTCAGCAGTGGTACCCGGATGAAGCCTTCTATGGACATCGTGCACAATGATCATCAGCCCTTAGTGCCGCAGCATATGCGACTTGTAACCAGAACTCTGCACTTCAGGGCACGGCACCACACGCTATTCCACACGAGTCAGCACCCACCCACCCACCCACCCACTGACCCCCCTTTCACCAGCATCGCGTACCCTGATCGCTCAACTCATTCATGCATCTGCAGCTGGAGTGAACGTGAGCGACACACTGTTCACGCAGTGCCTCTCATCCGTGGGCGTGGGGAACCCCTCCCCTTTGAACACGTGGCCCAGGTGCCCCCACACGCCGCACACACAATCTCCACACGCCGCCCGTCCGCGTCGATGTTTCTCTTAATTGCCCCGGGCAGCCCGTCGAAGAAAGCCGGCCAGCCGCAGCCCGAGTTGAATTTGGTGGTTGACTTGTACAGAGGCGTGCCGCAGCCAGCGCAGCCATACACCCCCTCTTCGTAGTGCTTGTTGTACTGGCCAGTGCCGGGGTACCTGGTAGCGCGAGGCAGATACATGTCAGGAGGGGAAGGGTGCAGGCTTGGTTCTGCTTAGATCCAGAAAAGATCGCATGGCGGCACCTAGGGACCATGTGAAAGCTCTGGAAGCCACATGGCCATCCATCACGCTGAGCCCTCGCTCTTAGAACGGGCTATTTCGGGGCTGCTGATGGTGACGTATGATTAGAGCTATTCCAGTTTACCGACTCAGTCCTATCTCCCGTGCTCGTGTGCCTCGTCCAAAAGACTGCAGGATTTAGTTGTGTCAAACTCCCTCGTCTCTCTTCCCTCCCTCGCCCCTTCCTTCCCCTCCTTTCCCCCCCTTTCCCCCTCCCCGCACTCACTCGGTGCCCTTCATCCGCAGGATGCGGAACTGCTCGGGCGACAGGATGGCGCGCCACTCCTCCTCGCTCTTCGCCACCGCCATCGGCGCCTCCTCGCCGCCTCCGCCGCTCGCCTGCGCGCTGCCGGGCCGCGCCCACGAGGAGGCCACCACCACGCCCAGCAGCACCGTCCGCACCGTATTCACCCTACCAGCGGCTGCCCCGTGTCCCGGTAATCGAAGAGCCACGGGGAGACTGTGATTTTTGCTTAGTCGCTTCCTGGCGAGTAGCGAGGATGCGGATGGAGGAACCGAGAGCAGAGAGGTTGCGGTGGCCATGAAAGAGGTCGAAAATGAACTCTATGTGCAGATGGCGCACGAGAGCACAGCGATACGCGACCACGACGAAGGATCCAGAAGTCGCCAAGACTGGGTAGATCACAGAGCTGCTGGGACAGCGAAGTCGCGTGTGGGGCAGTGGAGGGAAGAAAAGCAATTGAAGGTGGGAGGAAGGCGAGGATGAGGAAGCAGATGCAGAGGGAAGGGCGATTGGAATGCGCTATTGCACGCCTCGGTAAGCGGGTGGACACGTGGGGTCAGCTTGGACGACGTGGATGCTCTCTCTGACTGCCAAGTCGATGGCGCAACCAGTTCGTTGCCACGAAATTTATGTTTCGCCAAAGCCGTACTCGCTTTCCTCCACAAACAAAGGACGCGCAACTTTTTTCTTAAGTGCCAAAGAATTCGCCGTAGATTTTATCCAACCTTCCATCAAATGTCCTCCCCATCTCGCCACATTGAATGGGCGCGATTCCTTCCCGCCAGCTTGCGTGAATAACGTGTCATACAGCCCAAGCCCAGCCCAGCCATTCGAGCAGCGCGAGATGCGACGGCTGCGTGTGCATGACCGCAGCAACCATGGCTGGATGTACCTCGCAACGCCCCATGGTCTCGTCGCCGCTAGTACCGTTTCGCAGCCTCGAGCTCGACTCGGCCCCTCGTCCTCCCTATCCGCTGATATCCGCCATCTTTCGAATCCGTCAGTCGGCAGCGCAGTCGATGGGTGCGTGCAGCCATCACCACCGCCTTCTCCTTGTCACTCGCTCACGTCTCCTCCTCTTTTTGCCGCTCGCGGGTTCACGTGATTAGCAGAGCGCCCGTTGCGAATCCAGAGGCGTTACTATGGCGATCTTCAAGTTGGCGCGAGAGACGAGTCTGCTCTGCCACGGGGCGTCAGTTCTTGCTGCTGTGGCGCTCGCTCACTGGATGCTAGCGTGCCACGTCAGCGCGCAGCCTGGGCCAATCACGTTCCGCATTGACCCGAGACGGTCGAATTTGACGTGGGACTCGGAGATTCCGCCGAAGGAAGGGCAGCTCGCGTCGGTTGTCGTTATCCCGGGCGGCTTCCCCCTTGCGGGCACTATAACGGTGGACGTCGTCGAGTGCACGGATATACGAACGTCCTTCAATGTCACCAAGGTGTGTGCGGAAGGGACGTTTCGAAGTGGTGGGTGGGCGAGGAGGGGGGAAGGAGGGGAGCATGTATAGGAGGGGCGAGTAGAAGGAGGCAGACTTTCTTCTTACAGTCGACTCACAATATTCCACTCACATCCTTCTCCCCCCAACCCCCAACATCCCCCCACCCCGGTTCCCCTCCCAGGCGGCCATCAGCAACACGTCCATCACGGGCATCACCCCCGGTGGCCGCCCCGCCCCGGCGTCCATCATTGCTCAAGCCAACGCCACCGGTGCTATCGCCGCTTCCGGCCCCACGCTCAACCTCTCCAGTCAGCCGCCCGCCCTGCCCTTACCGTGCCTTCACTTGTTTGTCCCTTTGCGCTCTACCTTACGTCAATGCCTGCTCTCGACTATCCGACCCCCCGTTTCCTTCCCCCCCCGTCCGCTCTCCTCCCCCCTGTTCTTCCCCCCTCTTTCCTGCGTCTGCTGCCACCCACCCTCTCTCGCACAACCCTCGGCTCTCCACATCCCCAGTGACGCCCTTCAGCCCCAGCACAAGCACCGCCCCTCCCATTCCGTACCTCCTTGCACTGCCCATGCCACTCCCCCTTTCCCCTCCCACTCCTGACTCCCGACCTCACCCCCGCCAGCCTCGGAGGTGCCACCATTCGACGTGGACCAGACGTACGGCACCTTCCAGTCCGTGTGGACCGTGCCCACCGCCACGTGGCGCTCGGTGAAGGGCTTCTTCGCGCCCAGCAGGGACTTTGGCGGCGGCCCCTTTGCCGCCTCTAACCTGTCGGCTCCCCTGGCGTCGTTTGGCTTTGTGAATGGACAGCTGAGCACTGTGAGCAGTGTGAGGGGGGAATGGGCACCTGAGCACTGTGAGGTGCGGCAGGTGAGCACTGTGAGGCAGGTGAGCACCATGTGAGAGGATGAGGACACATGAGCACCCTCACTCCGAATCGGCCCTGTGACTCCCCTGTGATGCGGCACCTCACTCCCCCCTTGTGTCCGGTGCTGTGCGTGTGCCCCCTCAGATCCCCGGCAACCAGTCGCGCGTGGACCTCGTCATCAACTCCACCGCTGTCTTCACCGCCAGGTGGGGGGGGATGGGAGGGAGAGGGACTGCACGTGGGGGGAGGGCAGGGCGGGGAGGTGGTGGAAGAGACACCGAGGAAGTTTGTGATGCGCATATGAGGTGCTCTCAGCCCTTGCAGCTCTCTTCTCTCTCCCCTCACTTCCTGTCGCCCCTCTCTCTGCCAATGCGCTGTTGCATGGCAGGCAGCTGCTGCTGACGGCCAACGCAGCGGCCTCGATCATGAATATAGTGATGGGGCAGGGCCATGTACGCATGCGCATCATTCTGAGGGGAGTGGCAGACAACCCCTGTGCCGTCGCCCCAACACTGCCGCCCTCACCCCGCTCGCGCCCTTGACTGTGCTTGATCTGCTGTGACCCACGCGTCCTTCTGTTCACCCGGTGATGAGCAGCTGTGCTGATTCTCTGGTGTTTTGTGGATGTGAATTTGCAGAATATGAATATGCTGTCTATTGTTTTCTGTTGCAAAGGAGGTGAACTTCTAGCATTGTAAATAGGATCTTGGAAGTTGGAAGTTGGAACAATCAGCTTGATATCTGAGTTAGGTATGTGTCCCTTGGATGGAGATGAATAGTGCACTTCCAAAGTACATGCTTGCTATTCGATTTGATGCATAAGGGCATGGAACATTACGCAAAATCAGTTGTTCCTGCACATTGCAGTGTAGGCAGCCCAAGGAAGAAATATGCAAGGCAAGGTTACATGTTCTCATGTCCCCTTCCAACCCCTATCATCTTCCCAGGGCTCCAACAGTTAACCCTCGTGGAGGCAGTCAACCAGCCCCTGCCCCCCCCCCCTTATATGCTCGCACTTTCCACTCCCCCTCGGCAGAACCAGCAGCAGGAGCTGGCAGTGTTGAGGGCATGACGAGCCGGGCATATTCCAGCCGTGTTGAAGCCCTCTTCCTCAACCTTCGCCCCTAGCTCAACTGCAGTCCGCCCCACACCTTGCACACACGCCTTCACGCTGCACGCTTCACCCAGTCTGGCGGGGGTCCAGCGGGGCGAGGTCGGCCTTGGCGGGGCCGTTGATGCAGCGGCCATGGTGGTCGAACTGCGAGCCGTGGCACGGGCAGTCAAAGGTGGCGTCGTTGGGGTTCCAGTGCACGCTGCACCCCAGGTGCGGACATGTGGCTGGGGGGGGGAAGCGGAGGGGGAGGGAGGGACGAGTAGTGAGCGGATGAAGAGAGTGGGCATTGTGGCAAGGCGGTCACATCCACAGTCCGGCATGCATGGCGGGCAGTGCATACGTGCACCCCAGGTCTCACCCGAATACGCGTGCACGAGTCCGTCCTTGTCTCGGAACACAGCCGCCTTGCGCAGCCCCATGCTCACCACAGCGCCGCACTCGCGCCCCAGGTCCTCTATGGCCACACCGTCCGTGCCCACCAGGGGCAGCCAGTCCTTGTAGCCCTGCCCGGGGGGGGTACGCAGCAGGGTCAATCAGAGGCGTTATGAGTGGTGCAAGTACAAGAAGATAAATAAAGACTCAATGCGAGCACAGTTTTACATATAACCGAGAGGTGATGACAGCGCAGGCGTCGCCACAGTTCCTAATAAAACCTGCCTGGAGTGGTGCTGACAGAGGGGGGTGCTACCTGAATGGTGTGGATCACAACGGAGCCAGCCAGCGACAAGGACTTCATGGAGACGGGCGGCAGGCGGGACGGCGAGTAGATCTCGATGAACGGATTCGGGCGGCGGCAGATGAGATCGGATATGACCATGGCGGCTATAGTGCCGCCCGTCATGCCCTGCCCGCTGTCCCCTGCTCGCGTACAGGGGCGGGGGATGAGGGGCGGTGTTAAAGGGCAATCGAGATAGAGGAGGCACAGCACAGGGCAAAAGCTGGGCGCATACGGAGGGGAAGAAAGACGAGAGCTGCAAGTGAACAGACTGTTGGTTATGTACGTGTAATAGCGCATGTGTGCAAGGTAAGAGCTGCCAGCACAGCACCCGTACCTGTGGCGATGTACGTCTGGGTGGCGTCCATGGGATTGCGCCCGTACAGCCCCAGCAAGTCAACAGGCTCATACACCTGCCATGCCATGGGCAGGGCCACGGGGCAGCAGGCGGCCATGGGAAAACAAACAGCTAACAGCACGAGCCGTGTTGCCAAGCATCCCCAGAGGCTTCGTATCCAACCCCCCCATGACTGCACTCTCCATGCCCCCCACCCACCACGCCGCTCCACCGGAAGAGCGTCTCTTGCGCCATGGGCCAGCGCGGCCGCGCCCAGCGCTCCAGGTCGCCCCACACGTCCTGGTACTGGGTGGCACGCATGCCCACAGGGTGGTCGCCGCCGCCCACCACCAGCACGTCGTGGTCCGCCTGCTCCTCCACGCGCACGTAGTGGTAGGGCGAGTGCGTGCTCCACCAGTTGGCGCGCCTGGCGGGGGGAAGGGGAAGAGCTGTTGAACCGGGAGGGAGGTGGATATGCTGCCAATCGATGGACCCATGTGGAGTCTGTCGCACTGGTCAATCTCTTGAACAAAACGCATTGGGAAAACAGATGGGCGAAAGGGCAAGACACAAGGCTGCAGGGAGAGGAGAGGTGCTGATGCGTGATGTGGCCCAGGAGCAGGCCCAAAACATCCAGGCACGCACTTGACACTGCCCTTGTCGAGTTTGAGCCCCACCACGTAGCTCCTGTCAGCGGGCTGGCGCGCGTGCACAAGCAGGTTGTGGTTGATGGGCGAGTTGGTGGCCAGCACCACCGCCCCCGCATGCACCACGCCGCGCCCGTCTTTTGTCGATACCACTGATCCGGCCCCTGAGCCCGTGACGGAGCCGTGCTCGCGGAAGGCGATGGTCTGCTCGAAGATGCGCCCGCCCAGCCGCACAAAGGCGTCCGCTAGCCCGTTCAGGTACCTGGGGCGGGAGGAGCGCCGGATGAGTACAGTGGTGAGGTGAGGTGAGGTGAGGTGAGGTGAGGTGAGGTGAGGGAACTCCTGATGAATCGGCACGAGGGAAGAGAGCAGAGAGCGCACAATGGCGAGAGGCTCATGCTGGCACGCACGTGCTTGCTCACATGAGCGGGTGGAACTCGGCGGACGAGGGGAAGCACAGGGCCCTGCCCATGGAGCCGTAGAAGGGGTCGCCCTTGCGGTCCACCATGTGCACGTCGTTAAAGCCCGCCCTCTTGCTCGCCTCATACTCCTGGGAGAGCGTAAAGGGAGAGGAGTGGTGGGGGGAGTGGAATGGGAGGAAAGGTATTGGGAAGAGCGAGTGAGGGATTGGGAGGAGGAAGAGAGAATGGATGTGGGGGAAGGGGAAAGGAGGACGCAAGGCCAGTGCTATAGAAAACAACAGCAGCAGTAACATGGTGGTTACCATGTGGAGCATTTCCATTGTGGACTGCTTGGAGTCGTGCGGGAACAGGTACCCATCGAGGCGCGTGAACTTGCACTCAATGCCCTCGCGCTGCACCGTGTCCTCGATGGAGTCGATGGCCTGGCGGTGCGACTCGCCCACGAGGAACGTCTTGTCTCGCCCGAAGCTCTTCTCGAGGTGCATGTAGTAGTCGTCGTTCCACGCCATGATGTGCGCCGTCGTCCGCCCCGTCTGCCCCGACCCTGCACACCCGCACCGCAACGCAAGCAGGCGCGAACCAAAGGGGGAGCAACAGGGGCCAATGAGGCGAAATGGGGCAGGATGTGGAGGTACTAGCTGGGGACGGCGGCAGTGGTACGGGGAGGGGGAAAGGAGGGATCATTCCAGCAGGCCATGGCCCTGACCGATGCATCGGCGCTCCAGCAGCGCCACGGACTGCCCCTTCCGCTGCAGGTGGTACGCGATGCTCAGCCCCGCCATCCCGCCCCCGATCACTGCCACGTCAGCGTGCACGTGCGACTCCAGCTTGGGGAAGCGCGGCCTGAGGTCTAACTGCCCCCAGACCGTGCGCCGCAGCCCCGGCAGCGCCTCCGCCTCCTGCACATCGCGCTCCGCGCCCGCCGCGGGTCGCATGCCCGCCATGGGCGCTACTAGCGTCCGACGAGAGAACGGCCGGGTGAGAGGGGACGCTGGGTTGATCCTCGCGACCCCGCGGCTTGGGCCCTGGGTACTGTTAGGTTGCTTAGCGCGTTCCGCTGGCGTCTGAAAGAAAAGGTTTGGGGATTGCAGATGGGAGATGCCGCGCAGGAACTGACAGCGAGTTCCTGTCAATAGCGCGGACGAGGAGCCCGTGAATCTGAAGGTGCCGGGCGCGAGCAACGCACGGCAGGCGGAAAGCAGCGCTGCATGGAGGGCGGCGCGGATGGCGGCTGACATAAGCCACACGCGAAGCGAAGAGCAGACTTCGTCGCGGATCTGACAGGGGCTGAGCGACAGCGATGGACAAAACAGCAGGAGCAGGTATGAATGCCATTTCGGCACGCCGTGGAAGCGGGTATCATAACGAAGCAGGCTTTCCTGGGAGACGTTAAGGGAAATGGCGACTAGGGTGACAAGGCAACCTTATTGATTGAGGCGCCTATGATGGGCTAGGTAGCAGGGCACCTACTAGGTTGGCGTGCATGTGCAATGAGGGGCGATTATGCGTGACACCTGGCAGAGCAGGCTGCGAACGCAAAGCAACTTCGAACAATATGTACGCGACATTGGCACTCTTTCAAATTCAAACATCGGAGATGCTAAAACACTTCTCTATACGTTTCAATGCACCTAGGTGTAAGATTCGTATTCGGTGGCACTGTGCAATATCGAAGCTTCCCATATGATACGATTCTACTGCTGGATGCATCCCCCCCAAATGTTTCGTGCATGAACTGGTGGAATGTGGGCGGAAAGCATAGGCGGAGGCGAGCACAGCTGGGGGAAGAGCGCCGGCTGGTTGGCTCGTGTGTCACGCAATTCGCAGGGTGATGTGGCACCCCGCCATGCCACGCAAGCAGGCCTCCTGGGGAAATGCACCTCCGCCAGCACAGCTGTGCTTGCGGAGATCCCGATGCCGCTCCCCCAAACGCCCAGCTGCGGTCACTTTCGTTCCCCCGCCTCCCCGCCCCTCCATCGCAACTATCCGCCTGGCAGCGGTTGCTTGCTGGTGGCTCCAATTCAAATCCGCTTCCTGCCTCCCCTGATTGCACATTCCCTACGTCGCCTCGAGATCTCCATTAGCTAGCAGCTAGCGTTGTAGGAGCTGCTCCGCAGACCAGCTAGCTCCAACGCTGCTTCCTCGCTTCGGGGAGGAAGATTCTTGGGATCGTCTCAATCGTCTCGCGTCTTCCACCGAGTCGTCGTTCTTTCGACATCGCGGAGTTGCCCTGAGATCCCAGGAGGCTCACTCACACCCACGCACATCCTCCACGCCATCTTCCGACCCCGACATCTACCGCCGCAAATCCGCCCTCCATGGCCTCCCGGATTCTCAGCCGCGTGTCCCGGAGACGACTCTGCGCTGTCGCGGACTCCGCGCTACCTGCCTATGCGCCCACGGGAGCCCTGCGCGCGTTCGGCGGCGTGCGGTGGTTCGCGACGAGCCCCGAGGAGAACGACGTGGTGGTGATCGGCGGCGGGCCGGGCGGGTACGTGGCGGCTATCAAAGCGGCGCAGCTCGGCATGAAGGTCACGTGCGTCGAGAAGCGCGGCGCGCTCGGCGGCACGTGCCTCAACGTGGGATGCATTCCGTCCAAGGTGCGTGGGGGACCAAGGAAATAAAAGCTTAGAGGGGTGCGTACAGGGTCGGCGTTGACAACTAGGTCAAACGAACGTGGATTTTGACATTGAGGGGAATCATTCAGAAGGAACTGAATTCATAACGCGGATGTCGATGCGCCGCAATGCAGACCGCGGCAGAACGTGATTCCAGCGCGACGCCGTTGCTCCCCGTACCTCCATGCACCGTCTCTCTCTTCAGCGGAATCGAAGCAATCTGATATGCACCGCATGCACCGAAAGCACCCCATACGCCTGACTAAACAACCCCTCCTCTGCCATCCCTCGGAAATCGACAAGCGGACTTCATCGTTCAACTCTCTCCCCCCTCCCCCCCGGCTCCCCACCCCAAGTTCCTACGGCTGTCCCCCAAGGCACTCCTCGAGTCGTCGCACATGCACCACGAGGGGAGGCACTCCCTCCTGTCCTCCTCATGCACCTCTTCACTCCCTCTCCCCATCTCCCTCTCCCCATCTCCCCGCCCCCCTCCCACCTTCACCTCCCCCCCTCCCAGGCCCTCTTGGAGTCGTCTCACATGTACCACGAGGCGAAGCACTCGTTCGCGGCGCACGGCATCAAGGTGGCGGGGGTGGAGGTGGACCTGCCGGCCATGATGGCGCAGAAGAGCGCGGCCGTGGCGGGGCTGACCAAGGGTATCGAGGGGCTGTTCAAGAAGAACAAGGTCACCTATGTGAAGGGCCATGGGAAGGTGGTGGGGCCGCACGAGGTGGCCGTTGACCTGCTCGACTCGCCGGGGGAGACCAAGACCATCGGCGCGCGGAACATCATTATCGCCACGGGGTCGGACGTGCGGCCGCTGCCGGGGCTGCAGATCGACGAGAAGAAGATTGTGTCATCCACGGGTGCGCTGAACCTGGACGCCGTGCCCAAGAAGCTCGTGGTGGTGGGCGGCGGGGTGATCGGGCTGGAGCTGGGGTCGGTGTGGGGGCGGCTGGGCGCGCAGGTGACGGTGGTGGAGTTCATGGACGGCATCGGCGGGTACATGGACAACGAGGTGCGCAGGGCGTTCCAGCGCACCCTGCAGAAGCAGGGCTTCAAGTTCATGCTCTCCACCAAGGTCGTCTCCGCCGACGCCTCGGGCAGCGGCGTGGTGCTGGAGGTGGAGCCCGCCAAGGGCGGCGAGCGCACCAAGCTGGACGCGGACGTGGTGCTGGTGGCGACGGGGCGCGTGCCGTACACGGAGGGGCTGGGGCTGGAGGAGGCGGGCGTAAAGAAGGACACGGCGGGGCGCATTGTGGTGGACGACAAGTTCCGGTCGTCCGTGCCGAGCGTGTTTGCCATCGGGGACGCCATCCCGGGGCCCATGCTGGCGCACAAGGCGGAGGAGGACGGCATCGCGTGCGTGGAGAACCTGGCGGGCAAGCACGGGCACGTCAACTACGGCACGGTACCGGGGATTATTTACACGCACCCTGAGGTGGCCATGGTGGGCAAGACGGAGGAGGAGGTGAAGGAGTCGGGTGTGGAGTACCGCGTGGGTAAATTCCCCTTCATGGCGAACAGCCGTGCGCGCACCATCGGGGATGCGGAGGGGCTGGTGAAGATCATCGCGGAGGCGGCGACGGACAAGGTGGTGGGCGTGCACATCATGGGGCCGAGTGCGGGCGAGCTGATCATGGAGTGCGTGCTCGCCATGGAGTACGGCGCCAGCAGCGAGGACATCGCCCGCACATGCCACGGCCACCCCACTCTCAGTGAGGCGGTCAAGGAGGCGGCGCTCGCCACGCATGGCAAGCCCATCCACATGTGAGGCGGGCATATGCCAACCGTCCCTGTCCCGGCAGTGATAGCATGGTTCCAGCTGTACCGGTACTAGGCTGGTATTATTCGTAACAATACATACCCGTTCACCTGGGCACGCCATGTGCTAGTCAGGTCCTAATCCAGTTCTATCTGCTTGAATTGCTTGTAGATTTGTGAAGTACAGTTACCAATCCATCTACATACAGGTAGCTAATAGTAAACTTGAACACCAATTAAAACACAGGCCAGACATCTAGTTCTTCATTTAAGAGCAGGACTGTTTGAAAGCGGGGCGTGTCAGCTATGAGCAAGGAGTCAGCCTACAGACAGACACTAGAACGGTTCCTATGCTATGTGGTAGTCACTGCGCATGTGTCCAGTTAGCCAATGCGCCATGCCAGTGAATCAGGTAGCACAGCAGTTAGCAGTCAGCAAGTCAGTGATCAGTTGTCGGTGAGTCACCAGTCAGCATGTGAGTCACCAGTCAGCATGTGAGTCACCAGTCAGCATGTGAGTCACCAGTCAGCATGTGAGAGCAGGTTGCACTGCAGCAGCACCACCGTGGCCATGCACCCACGCCTCCACCTTGTCTGCAGCACTCGGCACTGCCCCCACATGCCAAGCGCCGTCGCCCGCGGCTCTTGCAGCTCGTGCTGGCATCGGCACTCCTGCTCGTGGCACGGACGAGCAGCGCAGCACGTGGCCACGATGCAGTGCAGCTGTGGGGGGCAACGGCTGCAGCACCGTGCTGCCCGTCGACGCCCCTGCCATAGGCGGCACCTTCCCATTCACGCCATCCGTTGTTTCCTCGCTGCTTCTTGCTCTCCCACCGTCCACCAGTCTGAGCCATTCCTCCACCCTCCGGCTGGCATCCCTGGGTGCTTCCCTGCTCGCTCTCCTCCTCTCCTCACATGCCATCTCAGACCCATGACGGCCACCTATGGCTGACCTGGAGCCTGCGGATGCTGAGCTGGAAACAACACCGGCTGACCTGGAATGTTGCAAAGCACTCACCGAATCCCCACTGCCCTCCATGCCGCACTTGGCTGCCCGAAGTGGCGCGGCCTTTCTCTCGGCAGCTGCAGCCTCGCTTGCTGCTGCCCGCCTATCTGCTGCTCCTGCCCCTCTCCCCAACCCGCGCATCAAACCTTCAATGTCCAAATTGGCAAGCTTATCTGCCACATCAGCAGCCGCGCTGGCACCTCTGTGTTCCTTCCCCGCGTCCTGTACGTCTAGGCTGGCAGCAGGGGTGAAGAAGTCGTCGTGGTGCTCCGCCGGCCAGGTCAGATCCGAGTCCCACAGCAGCCACCCCGAACCCGACCTTGCCTCGGCCAGAGAGCTCGCTGCTGCACACTCCATGTCACCGGAACCCATGTTGCCACCGGGGCATTGCGCATGGGGTGCACGCGTACGAGCGGGCTCAAGCACAGGTGCAGGTGCAGCAGCAGGGGCGGCGGCGGCAGCAGCACCATGCGGGGCGCGAACCGGGGAAGCGAGAGGCAGAGCACACTCCGGTTCTTGGCACACTATGTCAGCAGCGAATGCCACGTCAGCATCGCCATCCACCGCTATCCCGTCAAGGGGCGGAAGAGCGGAGATGGCAGCGAGGGCGGCGCCATGGGCGGCGGACGCAAGGGAGGGGGAGGGGGAGGCGCCAGCGGGTCTGGGAGAGCGCCACGGCACTGGGCGCACTGCGTGCTGGGGGCGACGACGACCGGGCTTAATACTCTCATGGGTGTGCCCGCCCTTACACGGCTCGGACTCGTTGACTACCCGACCCCGATGCGCTGCATCAAGCGTTTCATTAACCTGCTCGTGCCTCTTATGCTGCTCTACAGCTAGGGCTATGAAACCAGAGGCGGCGCCAGAAGCGGCGGGACATGCGGGGCCCTCCGCTGCAAGGCCCTCGGCGCGGAAGGTGCCTGGAAGCTGCGGCGGAATGTGGGGGACGTCAGGGGAGAGCGCCAGCGACTGCTGCGCGGAGAGGTGGCGCACCACCTTGTGCCAGTACGCGTTCGTCTTGCTCTGCTTCGTTCCCCGCGGACCGCCTGTTGCGGGGATAGCGGGAGGCAGTTGCGGAGGAATTAGAAGAGTCAAGAGCCTAGAAGAGACCAGGAGGCTGAGAGTTGTGCTAACTCACTAGTTCGGCTAGTGCTGGCCAGAACGGCAGTGCCGCGAGAGGCGGGGGCGCGTACCATTGTGGAACTTGGCGAGCAGCTCCCAGTCGTGCGCGCGGATGGCGCCCGGGCAGTAGCGCAGCCAGTAGCGCACCACCGTGTCCTCCGCGTGCGCCAACTCGCGACACGCCGTCCAGCGGCCGGCGCGGTGCCCCCACGCGTCGCGGTGATACTCCTCCGAGATCTGCAGCGGGCCGATGCTGCTGCCCGCGTCGCCGTCCGGACAGTTGAGCCTGCGGGGGGGACGTAGCGGGTGGAAGGGGGTGAAAGGGGATACCGAGAGATACGAAATGGCGAAGAAAATAGCGGGAGACGGGGGGGTAAGAGAGAGCGAGAGTTGATGCACGACATGAGGGGAGCAGCTTGAGCCTCGGGCAAGGAGCGGCGGCGACCGCACCTGTTGCTGGACTCGATGAACCGCAGCGCGTTCAGCAGCGGCCGCAACTCGCGCTTCGCCACCTCCAGCTCTCTGTGCGGCACGCGTTGCCCGCGGTCCCACTGAACGCGGCAGCCCCGAGACGCGCTGCGGAGAGCAGCGCCGCCCACGATGGACCCCTTGTCACGTTCCGTTTCCGAGCCGAAGGCCGTGCCGAGCCACACCCCGTGCCGAGCCATGACGAGGCTCGGTGGCTTGGATGGATCTAGGTTCGAGGCGCTGCCGTGCCCCATTGGAAGGACAACTGGCGAGAGCTACGCGAGCAAGCACGGAGAGGGAGTGCGGAAGGCAAGAAAAGCCAAGCAATCGCTACTCGTGTTAGGAAATCTGGCTGTTGGCCCAACAGTTGGCTACTCTCAATGAGAAGCTGGTTCTGAGAAGGACGATCAGCAGCTACAGTCAATCAGAAACACGCCAAACTAGAATGTAAAAGCAGTCAATCGAAATTGCACCGAGCTTGTAGTCAATGAAAGTCGGTGAAACCTAAAAGAGCGAAGAGATAGCAGCTGTGTGAAAGCGACGCCAACGGAGAGACCAACGAGCATGCCATGTTTCGCTTCACTTGCTCGCGCGATGGCAGTGGGCGAGCAGGTTTGGCGGACGAGGGGTTGCTTGGGAAGGCGAGACGAGGGCGAAGAGGGGCGAATTTCGAGTGTCGGGCGGAGATTGCGAATTGTGGCTGTGGTTGCGGCGCAAGGAGTGACGGTGACGCGTGATGCTCGGGTTGCTCGAAAAGCCTCGGATGCCGTTCGCTTGATACATCTGACGGCTCTCGGTGAGATCTTGTGACCCATAAATTGCGCTACGCCAGTCACTTCGGTTCGTGCCCCTCGGGGCCGAGAAGTGCGGGTTGTGTGGCTAGGAGTGCGGATTGCTGCTTCGGTAACTTCAAGAAGCCTTGGTGCGGATGAAGTGTTCCGGCATATGCTACTTTCGTGTTCATCCTATGGCGCTGATAGAAACTTGGACATGGCGATATCTTCTCATAACACAATGGATGTCTAACCCCACTTAAAAACGTATACAATATATTATTTACGCCCTTTTATTCATGCCTTATATCTTCAACGCTCACAGTAGCAGTATTTTTGTGCACACGATGTGATGTGAGTTGCATGAAATTATCCCCTAAATCTGATCATTTGTATCCTATATATTGTGGTACATGGCGAGAGAAGTTATGTCACTTCAAATCACACCTCGATATGTCAAATCTTGATCTGCAGTCAGAAAACACACACCTCGCCTCCAGTGATGTGGTTGGTGAATGCGAGGCTGTGCTACTTGGCTTTCGATTGACTTCCAAGGTCCCATCACCTCAGCCAGCCGGTAATCTCGAGAATGATCATCTCTGCCAAGCCGCCATAGTCTTTCGTTCCTGACTCCTACATATGTGTGCTTTACTTAGCTCGTCTTCGTTCTGGTAGCGGGTGCATGGTTTGCAGTAGCAGTTACTGAATCCAGCGGATCTGTTTCCCGTGGATCCATTCCAAATGGTCAGTCATGCTACAGCATTCGTTGATCATTTGAATTTACCACGGATTCAGTCAGAAATGTTTCTCCGCCAGCTCGGCAGTTGTCTCGAGAGTGCTTTTCCCGATACTTTCAATGAAGATGGAATTAGCCTATTCATAATGCACTACCTCCTGTCTGTTTCACCCTGTGCCCTCACGTCCTCAGGCGAAGTCGTCCCGGATACTGCTCTGCCTCTTTCTCGGTTCGATAGTCCTCGCGCTTCTGCCGGGTCCGGTTCATTCAGAAGACGCCGCCAACGCCACCGCCAACGCTTCCGCGGAGGCAGCGGCGGCAGCAGCGGCGGCGGAATCTGCGCGGGCGACAGCGGAGGCGGTGGCTAAAGCGGCGGAGAGCGAGGCCGCCAAGGACGAGGCGGCGCAGAAGGCGGCGGAGGAGGCGGCGGGGGCAAGCGGGGCGGATAAGGGAGCGGAGGAGGAGAGTCAGAGCAGCATTCCCCCGGCGATAGTGAAGGCAGAGAAGGAGGCGTCGGACATCGTGCCTGACGGTGGGCGCGCTCTCGTGCATTGGCTCTCGCGACGCGGTTTGATCTGGCTGCTCTGAACTTGTAGAATTCCCTTCGGACCGCAGGGAACTGCACAGTGCGCTCTGCGTGGTGCGAATCTCGCAGTCCCGTTGTCGCCCTGACGCCAGTGCACCCTAGCGCTGCCCCGAGTCTCCCTGTGTTCACCTCTCGTCCCTCCCGCTCCCGTCCGGCAGGCGCGTGCAAGAAGGAGATCGCGGCGTTCTGCAGCGACCTGGCGGCGGGCAACCGCACGCTGGAGAAGTGCCTCACGGGGCAGGTCGAGCTCGCCAAGGCGCAGGGGGGGAAAGGTATGCCGCGGCGGGGGGAATCGGGGAGGGGGAATGCGGAGGCGGAAAGGGAGGGTGCAGGGGTGGTAGGGGAGTGCAGGGCGCGGTGTTGTGGGTGATGTGCGAGGGTGGCGTGCAGGCGTGCAAAAGAAGGGGGGGAGAGGGGAGGGGTCAAGAGGACTGCCCGTGGATGGCATTTTCAGCTGCTGCGGGGCGTGCTGTCTGTGCCGCACCATGCATGCCAAATGTTGCTCTGCGCAGCATTACAGCCCCATCCAACGTCGGTTGCGTCATATGGTGTGTGTGTTTGTGTGTGTGTTGTGTGTGTGTGTGTGCGTGTGTGTGTGTGTGCAGGTAGCATGTCGCCCGACTGTCTGCAGGAGATCTATAATTTCAAGATCGAGCTGTACAAGAACATCAGCATCAACAACGAGATGGGTATGCACGCACCACCATCGACAACGAGATGGGTATGCACGCACCACCATCAACAACGAGATGGGTATGCACGCACCACCATCAACAACGAGATGGGTATGCACGCACCACCGTCAACAACGAGATGGGTATGCACGCACCACCATCAACAACGAGATGGGTATGCACGCACCACCATCAACAACGAGATGGGTATGCACGCATCACCATCAACAACGAGATGGGTATGCACGCACCACCATCAACAACGAAATGGGTATGCACGCACCACCATCGACAACGAGATGGGTATGCACGCACCACCGTCAACAACGAGATGGGTATGCACGCACCACCATCAACAACGAGATGGGTATGCACGCACCACCATCAACAACGAGATGGGTATGCACGCATCACCATCAACAACGAGATGGGTATGCACGCACCACCATCAACAACGAAATGGGTATGCACGCACCACCATCGACAACGAGATGGGTATGCACGCACCACCATCAACAACGAGATGGGTATGCACGCACCACCATCAACAACGAGATGGGTATGCACGCACCACCATCAACAACGAGATGGGTATGCACGCACCACCATCAACAACGAGATGGGTATGCACGCACCACCATTCCGCCTCCGCACCATCGCCCACCACACGCTGCACATCGCAATACCTCCCACTCCCTCCCTCACCGCCCTCATCCCTGCTTTCTCCCCTCCCCTTTGCTTCCTCCCTTCCCCTTTGCTTTCTCTCCTCCCCTCTGCCTGATCGCGTCCCCCGCGCCCGCGTGCCCCCAGCGGAGGCATGCAAGGCGGACATAGCTCAGTTCTGCAATGATGGCTTCCTCTACCCCGAACCGGGCAACATCCTCGCTTGCCTCAGGTGCCGTGCGCGCTTGCCTCAGGTGCCGTGCGCCCCTGCCTCAGGTGCCGTGCGCGCTTGCCTCAGGTGCCGTGCTCGCCTGCCTCAGGTGCCGTGCGCGCCTGCGTCAGGTGCTCTTGTGCTCTGGAGCTGTGCTGGCGTGCATCAGGCGGCTGGAGATGAAGATCTAGGTGCTACCGCTGGCTCGTGGCACCATCACCATGGCATGGTCCCTTGCTTGCAGCGCCACATCATCGATTTCCTGTCCCATGCTCCAACCCCCTCCATCCTCTCACTGGCACGTGTGGCAGGGAGACGCGTGGGTCGGGCAAGCTGTCGGACGGGTGTGCGGAGCTGGTGCTGGAGGCGGAGGAGGAGGCCGCGGCGGACTTCCGCATGGACCCGCAGCTGCACGCGCTCTGCTCCAACGACGCTGCCAAGTTCTGCAAGGACGTGCCGCAGGGCGAAGGACTCGTGCAGGAATGCCTGGTGAGCTGAAGGAGGGCCTGGGTGCTGGGATACGAGGGGGAGAGAGTGTGACATCTACGGCCTCCCTAAAGTCTCCAGAATTCCCCTCATCGGTTCTCCAGGCTAGGGTCTCATGTATCTTACTCCCTTGCCTCCTCTCCCCCCACCTTCACTCTCCCCCCCCACGCCCCCCTCCCCCCCCCCCCCCTGCAGCGGCAGCACCGCAGCAGTCTGAACTGGGACTGCCAGGCGGAGCTGTTCCGCCAAGAGGTGGAGAATGCCGACGACGTGCGCCTCAACGTGCGCCTCTTCAAAGGTGCGCCTCTTAAAAGATGATGACAGCGCCTGATGTGATTCTGAGACGCAAAGGTGTGTGGGAGTTGCTGCCACGTTCCGCCCGCCCACACGCCTTCCACATGAAACAGGTCCCTCTGCTGCCAACACCAACCTCTCGCCATTCCTATTCCCTGCCCATCTCTCCCCCCCTCCTTCCTCTCCTACCCCCTCCCCCCGGCACAATATATCAGCGTGCTTGGCGGACAAGCGGCGGTTCTGTCCGGACGTGATTCCGGGGGATGCGCGTGTGAAGGACTGCCTGGAGGGTCACAGGGAGGACAGCGACTTCTCCAAGCAATGGTGCGACACCGTGGGCGGTAGGCGGTGGGCGGTAGGCGGTGGGCGGTAGGCGGTGGGGGGTGGGCGGTGGGCGGTGGGCAGTGGGCGGTGGGCGGTGGGCGGTGGGAGGTGGGCGGTGGGCGGTGGGCGGTGGGCAGTGGGCGGTGGGCGGTGGGCGGTAGGCGGTATGCGGTAGGCGTAGGCGGTGGGCGGTGGGCGGCGGGCAGAGTGGTAGGCGGTGGGCGGTGGGCGGTGGGAGGTAGGCGGTAGGCGGTAGACGGTGGGCGGTGGGCGGTGGGCGGTAGGCAGAGCGGTAGGCGGTAGGCGGTGGGCGGTGGGCGGTTAGCAGAGCGGTAGGCGGTAGGCGGTGGGCGGTGGGCGGTTAGCAGAGCGGTAGGCGGTAGGCGGTGGGCGGTGGGCGGTGGGAGGTTGGCGGTAGGCGGTAGACGGTGGGCGGTGGGCGGTGGGCGGTGGGCGGTGGGAGGTAGGCGGTAGGCGGTAGGCGGTGGGCGGTGGGCGGTGGGCGGTGGGCGGTGGGCGGTGGGCGGTAGGCAGAGCGGTAGGTGGTAGGCGGTGGGCGGTGGGCGGTTAGCAGAGCGGTAGGCGATCGGCGGTGGGCGGTGGGCGGTGGGAGGTAGGCGGTAGGCGGTAGACAGTGGGCGGTGGGCGGTGGGCGGTGGGCGGTAGGCAGAGCGGTAGGCGGTAGGCGGTGGGCGGTGGGCGGTGGGCGGTCGGCAGTGGGCGGTGGGCGGTGGCGGTAGGCGGTAGGCGGTAGGCGGTAGGCGGTGGGCGGTGGGCGGTGGGCGGTGGGCGGTGGGCGGTGGGCGGTGGGCGGTAGGCGGTGGGCGGTGGGCGGTGGGCGGTAGGCAGTGGGCGGTAGGCGGTAGGCGGTAGGCGGTGGGCGGTGGGCGGTGGGCGGTGGGCGGTGGGCGGTGGGCGGTGGGCGGTAGGCGGTGGGCGGTGGGCGGTGGGCGGTAGGCAGGGCGGTAGGCGGTAGGCGGTAGGCGGTGGGCGGCGGTGGGCGGTGGGCAGTGGGCGGTAGGCGGTAGGCGGTAGGCGGTGGGCGGTGGGCGGTGGGCGGTGGGCGGTGGGCGGTGGGCGGTGGGCAGAGCGGTAGGCGGTAGGCGGTGGGCGGTGGGCGGTGGGTGGTGGGCGGTAGGCGGTAGGCGGTGGGCGGTGGGCGGTGGGCGGTGGGCGGTAGGCAGAGCGGTAGGCGGTAGGCGGTGGGCGGTGGGCGGCGGTGGGCGGTGGGCAGTGGGCGGTGGGCGGTGGGCAGTGGGCGGTAGGCAGAGCGGGAGGCGGTGGGCGGTGGGCGGTGGGCGGTGGGCGGTTGGCGGTGGACGGTGGGCGGTGGGCGGTGGGTGGTGGGCGGTGGGCGGTGGGCGGTGGGCGGTGGGCGGTGGGCGGAGCGGTAGGCGGTGGGCGGTGGGCGGTGGGCGGTGGGCGGTGGCCAGTGGGTGGTGGGCGGAGCGGTAGGCGGTGGGCGGTGGGCGGTGGGCGGTGGGCGGTAGGCGGTAGGCGGTGGCCGGTGGGCGGTAGGCAGAGCGGTAGGCGGTAGGCGGTGGGCAGTGGGCGGTGGGCGGTGGGCGGTGGGCAGTTGGTGGTAGGCGGTAGGCGGTGGGCGGTGGGCGGTGGGCGGTAGGCAGAACGGTAGGCGGTAGGCGGTGGGCGGTGGAAGGTGGGCAGTTGGTGGTAGGCGGTAGGCGGTGGGCGGTGGGCGGTAGGCAGAACGGTAGGCGGTAGGCGGTGGGCGGTGGAAGGTGGGCGGTGAGCGGTGGGCAGTGGGCGGTGGGCGGTGGGCGGTGGGCGGTGGGCGGTGGGCGGTGGGCGGTGGGCGGTGGGCGGTGGGCGGTGGGCGGTGGGCGGTGGGCGGTGGGCGGTGGGCGGTGGGCGGTGGGCTGTGGGCGGTGGGCGGTGGGCGGTAGGCAGAGCGGTAGGCGGTAGGCGGTGGGCGGTGAACGGTGGGTGGTGGGCGGTTGGCGGTGGGCGGTGGGCGGTGCGGTGCGGGGGGCGGTGGGCGGTTGGCGGGAGGCGGTGGGCGGTGGGCGGTGGGCGGTGGGCGGTGGGCGGTGGGCGGTGGGCGGTGGGCGGTAGGCGGTAGGCGGTAGGCGGTGGGCGGTGGGCGGTGGGCGGTAGGCAGAGCGGTAGGCGGTAGGCGGTGGGCAGTGGGCGGTGGGCGGTGGGCGGTGGGCAGTTGGTGGTAGACATGGGCATGAGCCGAGCCTGGCTCGGCTCGGCTCGTTTGGGGTCGAGCCGAGCCGGCTCGCCGGTCGAGCCGGCTCGGCTCGCCTCGAGCCGGGTCCTCAGGATCCCTGGCTCGGCTCGTGAAAATGGGGTCGAGCCGGGGCCGGCTCGCCGGCTCGCCGGCTCGGCTCGGCTCGTCAGAGGGGCTTGTGCGGGCTCTCAATTGGGGCCACGGGGTTTGGGGTCTCTAGTATAGGGGATAATCCATATTATTTAGCTGATCGTCTGCTCCTACATCTTACAAAACTATCAGGAGGAGCTGCCGGTTTAAATATGGCTGGCTGAGGTCGATAGACTAGCGCGACAGGGTGAGGTTAGGGTTGGCAGACAATATTGGCAGGGGAGGGGTTGTCGATCTAAAATTTGACAGTCGCGAAACCCCCCTTTCCCTAGCCACGAGCCGGCTGGCTCGAAATCGAGCCAGCTCGAGCCGGCTCGACTCCGGCTCGCCTGATTTCACGTTCGCGAGCCGAGCCGAGCCGCCGGCTCGAGTCGAGCCGAGCCGGCTCGGCTCGAGTCGAGCCGGGTACCAAAAAAGAAGGCTCGGCTCGCCTTTAAGGCGAGCCGAGCCGAGCCGAGCCAGGTGTGGCTTGGCTTATGCCCATGTCTAGTTGGTGGTAGGCGGTAGGCGGTGGGCGGTGGGCGGTGGGCGGTAGGCAGAACGGTAGGCGGTAGGCGGTGGGCGGTGGAAGGTGGGCAGTTGGTGGTAGGCGGTAGGCGGTGGGCGGTGGGCGGTGGGCGGTAGGCAGAACGGTAGACGGTAGGCGGTGGGCGGTGGAAGGTGGGCGGTGAGCGGTGGGCGGTGGGCGGTGGGCGGTGGGCGGTGGGCGGTGGGCGGTGGGCGGAGCGGGAGGCGGTGGGCGGTGGGCGGTGGGCAGTGGGCGGTGGGCGGTGGGCGGTGGGTGGTGGGCGGTAGGCCGAGCGGGAGGCGGTGGGCGGTGGGCGGTGGGCGGTGGGCGGTGGGCGGTGGGTGGTGGGCGGTGGGGGGTGGGGGTAAGGCGGTGGGCGGTGGGCGGTAGGCGGTGGGCGGTGGGCGGTGGGCGGTGGGTGATAGGCAGAGCGGGAGGCGGTGGGCGGTGGGCGGTGGGCGGTGGGCGGTGGGCGGTGGGCGGTGGGCGGTGGGCGGTGGGGAGAGCGGTAGGCGGTAGGCGGTAGGCGGTGGGCAGTGGGCGGTGGGCGGTGGGCGGTGGGCAGTTGGTGGTAGGCGGTAGGCGGTGGGCGGTGGGCGGTGGGCGGTAGGCAGAACGGTAGGCGGTAGGCGGTGGGCGGTGGAAGGTGGGCAGTTGGTGGTAGGCGGTAGGCGGTGGGCGGTGGGCGGTGGGCGGTGGGCGGTGGGCGGTAGGCAGAACGGTAGGCGGTAGGCGGTGGGCGGTGGAAGGTGGGCGGTGAGCGGTGGGCGGTGGGCGGTGGGCGGTGGGCGGTGGGCGGTGGGCGGTGGGCGGTGGGCGGTGGGCGGTGGGGGGTGGGCGGTGGGCGGTGGGCGGTGGGCGGTGGGCGGTGGGCGGTGGGCGGTGGGCGGTGGGCGGTGGGCGGTGGGCGGTGGGCGGTGGGCGGTGGCGGTGGGCGGTGGGCGGTGGGCGGTGGGCGGTGGGCGGTGGGGGTGGGCGGTGGGCGGTGGGCGGTGGGCGGTGGGCGGTGGGTGGTGGGCGGTGGGCGGTGGGCGGTGGGCGGTGGGCGGTGGGCGGTTGGCGGTGGGCGGTGGGCGGTGGGCGGTGGGCGGTGGGCGGTGGCCGGTGGGCGGAGCGTTAGGCGGTGGGCGGTGGACGGTGGGCGGTGGGCGGTGGGCGGAGTGGTAGGCGGTGGGCGGTGGGCGGTGGGCGGCGGGCGGCGGGCGGTGGGCGGTGGGCGGTGGGCGGTGGGCGGTGGGCGGTGGGAGAGGTAGGCGGTAGGCGGTAGGCGGTAGGCGGTGGGCGGTGGGCGGTGGGCGGTAGGCAGAGCGGTAGGCGGTAGGCGGTGAGCGGTGGGCGGTGGTTGGTGGTCGGTGGGCGGTGGGCGGTGGGCAGTGGGCGGTGGGCGGTGGGCAGTTGGTGGTTGGCGGTAGGCGGTGGGCGGTGGGCGGTGGGCGGTAGGCAGAACGGTAGGCGGTAGGCGGTGGGCGGTGGAAGGTGGGCGGTGAGCGGTGGGCGGTTGGCGGTGGGGCGGTGGGCGGTGGGCGGTGGGCGGTGGGCGGTGGGCGGTGCGGGGGGGCGGTGGGCGGTTGGCGGGAGGCGGTGGGCGGTGGGCGGTGGGCGGTGGGCGGTGGGCGGTGGGCGGTGGGCGGTAGGCAGAGCGGTAGGCGGTGGGCGGTGGGCGGTGGGCGGTGGGCGGTGGGAGGTAGGCTGTAGGCGGTAGGCGGTAGGCGGTGGGGCGGTGGGCGGTGGGCGGTAGGCAGAGCGGTAGGCGGTAGGCGGTGGGCGGTGAACGGTGGGTGGTGGGCGGTTGGCGGTGGGCGGTGGGCGGTGGGTGGGCGTTGGGCGGTTTGCGGGAGGCGGTGGGCGGTGGGCGGTGGGCGGTGGGCGGTGGGCGGTGGGCGGTAGGCAGAGAGGTAGGCGGTCGGCGATGGGCGGTGGGCGGTGGGCGGTGGGCGGTGGGCGGTGGGCGGTGGTCGGTGGGCGTCGGGCGGTGGGCGGTGGGCGGTTGACCGTAGGCGGTAGGCGGTGGGCGGTGGGCTGTGGCGGTGGGCGGTGAGCGGTGGGCGGTGGGCGGTGGGTGGTGGGCGGTGGGCGGTGGGCGACGGGCGGTGGGTGGTGGGCGGTGGACGGTGGGCGGTGGGCGGTGGGCGGTGGGCGGTGCGGGGGGCGGTGGGCGGTTGGCGGGAGGCGGTGGGCGGTGGGCGGTGGGCGGTGGGCAGTTGGTGGTTGGCGGTAGGCGGTGGGCGGTGGGCGGTGGGTGGTAGGCAGAACGGTAGGCGGTAGGCGGTGGGCGGTGGAAGGTGGGCGGTGAGCGGTGGGCGGTGGGCGATTGGCGGTGGGCGGTGGGCGGTGGGGGGTGGGCGGTGGGCGGTGGGCGGTTGGCGGGAGGCGGTGGACGGTGGGCGGTGGGCGGTGGGCGGTGGGAAGTTGGCGGTAGGCGGTAGGCGGTGGGTCGGGGCCGTGGGCGGTAGGCAGAACGGTAGGCGGTAGGTGGTGGGCGGTGGAAGGTGGGCGGTGAGCGGTGGGCGGTGGGTGGTGGGCGGTGGGCGGTTGGCGGTGGGCGGTGGGCGGTTGGTGGTGGGCGGTGGGCGGTGGGCGGTGGGCGGTGGGCGGTAGGCCGAGCGGCCGTGGGCGGTGGGCGGTGGGGGGTGGGCGGTGGGCGGTGGGCGGTGTGCGGTGCGGAGGGCGGTGGGCGGTGGGCGGTGGGCGGTAGGCAGAGCGGTAGGTGGTAGGCGGTGGGCGGTGAGCAGTGGGCGGTAGGTAGAACGGTAGGCGGTAGGCGGTGGGTGGTGGAAGGTGGGCGGTGAGCGGTGGGCGGTGGGCGGTGGGTGGTTGGCGGTGGGCGGTGGGCGGTGGGCGGTGGGCGGTGGGCGGTGGGCGGTGGGGGGTGGGCGGTGGGCGGTGGGCGGAGCGGAAGGCGGTGGGCGGTGGGGGGTGGGTGGTGGGCGGTGGGCGGTGGGTGGTGGGCGGTAGGCCGAGCAGGAGGCGGTGGGCGGTGGGCGGTGGGTGGTGGGCGGTGGGCGGTGGGCGGCGGGCTTTGGGCGGTGGGCGGTAGGCCGAGCAGGAGGCGGTGGGCGGTGGGCGGTGGGTGGTGGGCGGTGGGCGGGTGGCGGCGGGTGGTGGGCGGTGGGCGGTGGGGGTGGGGGGTAGGCGGTGGGCGGTGGGCGGTGGGCGGTGGGCGGTGGGCGGTGGGCGGTGGGCGGTGGGCGGTGGGCGGTGGGCGGTGGGCGGTGCGTGGGGCGGTGGGCGGTTGGCGGGAGGCGGTGGGCGGTGGACAGTGGGCGGTGGGCGGTGGGCGGTGGGCGTTGGGCGGTAGGTAGAGCGGTAGGCGGTAGGCGGTGGGCGGTGAGCGGTGGGCGGTAGGCAGAATGGTAGGCGGTAGGCGGTGGGTGGTGGGCGGTGGGCGGTGGGCGGTGGGCGGTGGGGGGTGGGCGGTGGGCGGTGGGTGGTTGACGAGATGCATGGCATGTTGTCACTGACTTCTCATGCATGCATGTTCTTACCAACGTTTTGCTACTTCTTATGCTGCCTATGGGTGCATGGCTATGTGTGCGTGCGTGTGTGCGTGCGTGCGTGCGTGCGTGCGTGCGTGGTGGCAGCAAGGCGGAGATCATCAAGATGATGGAGCGCCGAGCCTCTGACTTCCGCCTGGATCCGGGCCTGCGCAAGTACTGCCACCGCGACATTGTGGAGGTGTGCACCGCGACTTTGTGGAGGTATGCACCGCGCCATTGTGGAGGTATGCACCGCTGCCTTGTGTAGGTATGCACCGCTGCACTGTGGAGGTATGCACCGCTGCACTGTGGAGGTATGCACCGCTGCACTGTGGAGGTATGCATAGCTGGGGCAGAGGTGTCACAGTGACTTCCATATATTTCTTGCAGCAGCCCTCTCAAGCATTCCCGTCACCCTCTCCTTTGCACAACCTTGGCATTCTTCCACTTTCGCCCACCTCTCTTTCCACTTTCGCCCACCTCTCTTTCCATCTCATGCTCTGCTCCCCGTGCCCACCCTCACACCCCCTCCTTCCCCTCCCCCCCAGACGTGCTACCCGGACGCGGACGACATCAGTGACGTGGCGTCGTGGGACAGCCGTGTGATCGAGTGTCTGCAGGACTACCGCCGCGAGCTCAAGGACCCGCGGTGCCGCCAGCAGGTGCACCTGCTCACTCAGAGGGCCGCGGAGGACACGCGCTTTGACCACCCGCTGCAGCAGGCGTGCCATGGTGAGAGCCCTCTCCACGCATCCATCCCACCCACTCCCCTCTTTCCTCCTTTTCGCTAACCATCATGCTCCCCCCTTGCATACCCCCCCCCCCACCCCCCCCTCCCTCCCCCCGACTTCCCCCCCCCTTTTGCATGCATGTACGGCCTGGCAGAGGACCGCGAGACGCTGTGTGCATCGGTGGCGGACGGGCATGCGCGCGTGTTCATGTGCCTGCAGGAGAACCGCCAGAAGCTCAAACCTGTCTGCCGCACCGCACTTTTTGAGCAGGTCAGCCCTCTGCACCGCACTCTTTGAGCAGGTCAGCCCTCTGCACTGCACTCTTTGAGCAGGTCAGCCCTCTGCACCGCACTCTTTGAGCAGGTCAGCCCTCTGCACCGCACTCTTTGAGCAGGTCAGCCCTTTGCACCGCACTCTTTGAGCAGGTCAGCCCTCAGCATTTTTAGATTCTGTTAAATTTATTATTCGAATCTTTGAGCTGGTCAGCTGTTGTTGTGTGTTCGTTTAGGCAACGATCATTGTGGAAGTATGCCCCGTGAAATGCTTTTATGGTCAGTTGTGATCTGTCCACCCTGGTTCCCCGAAGAAGTTTCGTCTGGATTGGGGCATGTGGACTCACTCACTCACACGTCCCCTGACCCGTGGGCCGTGGCAGGAGATCCGGTACGCGGAGGACATTGACTTCAAGTTCCCCATGCGGGAAGCGTGCCAGGACGAGATGCAGCGCCTCTGCAAGGACGAAAAGGGTAGGGTGGATGAGACAGTTAGGGGGGACAAAAAGGGTGCTCTGGGAAAGGGAGTGTGTGTGTGAGAGGTGGACGGCGAGGAGGCCAGAGGTAGGACTAGATGAATTGGGAGAGCACACTGCTGGTGTGTGCCGCATGGTCGTTTGCTGTTGCTGCATAGCCACGCCTGCTCACCTCCCTCGTTTCTCCCCCTTGTCCTGGCATGTGGTGCTGGTGGTGGTGGCAGGCGGTGGTGACACAATAGCGTGCCTGCAGCAGCACGTGGGGGATGAGGACATGGGCGAGAGGTGCAAAGAGGAGGTCAAGAAGGATGAAGAGAGGAGTGCTCAAGGTCAGGCACCCATGCCATGCACATGGCACACGTGCCATGCTTGTGTATGGCATATGTACTAAGTGTGGCATGCAAGCTTTCTCCTGCCCTCCCTTCACGGCACAACCCCGTTCCAAAAGGCCCTGTCGCCTCCCATCTGCCCTCTGCCCGCCAGACTTCCGGCTGAACTACAAGCTCAACCGCGCATGCTTCAGCGACGTGCAGCATCTCTGCATGCACTCCTGCGAGCCCAAAAACGACTCCTTCGTCTCCGGCCCCACGGGCGACCTGTGCGGGGGGCGTGTGCTGCAGTGCCTGGCGGGCAACGCGTCGAGCATTGCGAGCGCGGAGTGCCGTGAGGAGGTGCTGTACTTCCAGCAGCGCGAGGTGGGCGACGTGCTGCTGGACGTGCCGCTGCAGCGCGCGTGTGAGGCGGACATCGGCGCGCTGTGTGGGCTGCAGCGCGACCACAGCAAGGTGCTGTCGTGCCTGCGCCAGCACCGGGAGCAGCTCAAGCCTGAGTGCCGCGAGGAGGAGCTGCGGTTCAGCGCCATGGAGGTGGGCCGTGCAGGGGGGTCATGCGCGGGCTGCCATGGGACGAAAGCCTGCTTGGGTGCCATGCTGAGATGCGCTGCGAAGCTGTCGAACCTCCCCCCCCCCTCTCCCACCCCTCTCGCCTCTGCATCTCCCTCTCTCTCCCTCCAGGCATCTGACATCCGCCTGACCCCCTCCCTCATGAACGCGTGTGGGCTCGAGCTGCACGTGTTCTGCCGCGGCGTGCCGCCCAGTGAGGGCAAGGCGTTCCGGTGCCTGCAGACGAACCTGGCGAGGGAGGGCATGGGCGTGGCGTGCCGCTCCGAGGTGGAGCTGGCCACGGTGCGCGAGTCGCAGTTCTACGAGGGCGACGTGGCGCTGGCGCTGCAGTGCCACACGGACATCGCCACCTCCTGCAGCGACGCGGCAAACAGCGAGGCGGACGGCGACGGGGAGGTGATCGCATGCCTGGCGCAGCACTATGACGGGCTCACTGGGAAGTGCCAGACCGAGGTGAGAGGCTGGCAGAGTTTAGGGTTTAGGGTGGATTGGGAGACAACCTGTTGTGCTGCTGAGCTTGAGCCATCCATGCCTGGGCTGCACCCATCTGACTTGCATTGCTTCCATGCAACTCTCCCCCTCTCCCTGCTCCCCTTTCAACCCCCTCCCTCCCCCCCCCCCCCCTGCTTGTGTGCGTGGTAGGTGTCATTCCTAGTGCGCATGGCGCTGTGGGTGTACCAGCCTGCCAACCCCCTCACGCTGCCCTGTGCTGATGACATCACGGCCCTCTGCCCCAACGCCACCTCCTCCTCCACCTCCTCTTTGGCGGCCAAGGGCATCGTGCTGGCGGCGGTGGGGCAGTGCCTGGTGGACCAGCCCCTTGCCAAGCTGGGCAACGGCTCGTGCCGGCAGCTGGTGGCTGTGGTGGGCGTGGCGGGCGCGCATGTGGGCGGGGTGGTGGATGAGGCGCGGCTCGAATCCACGCTCGCACAGATCGCAGAGGTGAGGGCGCTGCTGCATAGGAGCTGGCACTAATGGCGTGGATTCACTGCCTGCATGCCCCTTGTCTCCCTGCCTGCATCCAACTTGTCTCGTATACTTCCCCTCCCATCTAGTCCTCTTCTCCCCGTCTTATCCCTTGTGACACGCCTCGTGCACACCCCTCGTGCACACCCCTCGTGCACACCCCTCGCACGCGTGCAGCTGGGGGCAATGGAGCAGCAGCAACGGGAGGAGGAGGGCATGGAGCTGACGGGGTGGGTGGCGCTGCTGGCAATGTTCGCTCTTGCGGTGCTGCTGATAGGTGCGGGTGTGTACGCGTACCACCGCTTCTTCAGCCCCACGCGGGACTACACGCTCGTTGTGAGGGAGGGGGACGTCAAGGAGGGGGACGTGTGAGGGGGGCTCCGGTGCCGTGGGTGCGGCTTGCTGAAGAGGTGCTGCGGCTTGAGACATGGTGCTGCTGGTTGCAGGTACCGGCTGTGGTGCGCTCTACAAGCTCCCTACGAAAGCCGGGTGTAGACATGTGGAAGCTACCATAGTACATAGGGTGTTGCCTGATTGCAACTCCTGGGGAAGTTTAAGCCGGTGCATGCTTACGGGAAGAATTTTACGTGCATTGAAACTTCCACCTGCAAAGATGGTGCTATTGCCATAATCTTGCTGTCCATATTGTTACAACACAGAATTAGCTACGGTATATGGTTGGTGGTGCCAGCAGTCAATAAAACACCTGAAGTGTTATTATCAAAACAGTAAACACAATCAAGTATCAACAGGCAGTAGACAAGCAAGATGCCACTCCCTGATAATGCTATCTCCAGTGGAAAGCTGTATAATTTCAGTCACCCGAAGCAGCGTGGCAAACAGAGCTAGAGCATTGACAAAAGCAGGCCAGGGGGACATGTCAAGGCGCTCAATAGCATGGCATGGGAGGAGTATGGGTCGGTGGCTGGGTGTGCCTGATGGACACGCGGATGGGTGGATGGCAAGGGCGGTGCGATCGTCGAGGTGAGCAGGGTGCAGCAGCACGGGGCGCCTGTGTGCTGGGCGCCACATCACTCGTCGTAGGTGCGGCACTCGTCGGTCTCGGGGTTTTCTTCGCAGTACTCGATGAGAGGGTCCTCGTAGTCCGCCGGCCCGTACACCACCGCCGTGCGCGACGGCGCATACACCTGGAACGAGTGCGGCCGGCCGTCGTGCCACCCCTCCTGCACAGCCAGTCACACGCAAGACAGATGGGTGAAAGAGGTGAGGTGGAGTGGCCCAATGATGAGCGGGAGGAGGGACGATGGCCACAGGGTGGGTGATGGGGACGAGGATGCGAGGGGAGGTGCAGGAAAGATAGGCGGCAAGAGTGGGCATGGGAGAGCAGTGGGAGCACTGACCTGTGAGAAGTAGGAGGCGTTGTGGTCGATGCGGTTGTAGCCGCCAAAGCGGCCCTCGTCTGAGTCCAGCACCACCTGGGGGCGGGCGATGGGGGCACAGGGTGGAGGAAAGCAGGCAGCGAGTGAGGCAGACAGATGAGGTGATGGGGTGATGGGTTGTGAAGCAAGGCAGCGAGGCACTTGGAAGAGGAAAGCAAGGACGGCCTCTTGCTGGTGACAGGGTGTGGATGGCTCGCACAAGCCGTGTGTGCGGCACAGACCTTGTATTTGCCGGGCCTGTTGCAGCCGATGCGGTAGTCGGTGTAGGAATTCTGCCAGTGCAGGTTGAAGACAAACACCAGGTCGCCGCGCTCAAACACAATCAGCTTGTCGCCCTCGTCCTTGCGCGACACATACTGGTGCTCCGACGAGATGAACTGCCGGGGGGGAAAGGGGGGGGAAGTGAGAGGGGTTGGGAGGAAAGCAGGGTGAGCGGGAAGGAGGCACAGGCGGAGGGGACGAGATGGTGCAAAAGATGGAAGGAGCCCTTGTTACTACCTCGCACATTCCCCACCTCTCTGCTTCCCCCCACCATGCCCTCACCATGCCCTCACCCATTTTGTGATTCTGCTCACACGGCTCTACCCGCCTTGCCCTCACCCCCACCTTGTAGGTCTCCTCGAGGTGCTGCATGGCCTGGTCGAAGTCGTTGAGCCCCTTGTACCGCAGGAACGCGGCGTCCGCCAGGTCAAAGCGGCGCCGGCAGAGGTGGTAGCTGCCGCCGTTGCCCGGGATGAACTTGCCCGCCGGGGTCGTGAAGTCCCAGCGCGGGAAGTCAATCCACTCTGCACCACATGCCATGCCACGCCATGCCATGCCATGCCATGTCAGTTCGCATTGCCATGCCACGACCCCATATGCATGCACACGTGCGTTCCAGAAGACAGGAGCAGAACCAGTGAGGGACATAACACCAATACGAAAGAAACTCTTTGATCGGTTCATTGTGTTTGACATGCAGACCTGTGCATTCCCAGCTTACTCTGACTTAGTCTGACCTCCATCATTCAACAGAACTCCTTGTTGCCACCCAATCTTCATACAGAAAGCACCCCTTTCACCATCCCGCCCTACCCCACGCTTCTCACCGGGGTGGCCGAACTCGTTGCCCATGAAGTTGAGGTAGCCCTCGCCGCCCAGCGCCATGGTGAGCAGGCGGATCATCTTGTGCAGCGCGATGCCGCGGTCCACGCGGGGCGTGGAGGGGCCGTCGAGCGCCATGAAGTCGTACATGTCCTTGTCCATCAGCCAGAACGCGATCGTCTTGTCCCCCACCAGCGCCTGGTCGTGGCTCTCCGCGTACGCAATGGACTTCTCCATCCACCGCCGGTTGGTGAGCGTGTGCACAATGTCGCCCATCTGCCACTGCTCGTCCGTCTGCCTGTGGGGGGCACAGCAGCAATGAGGGACGGCAGGCGCCAAGGGACGAGGCAGAGTGAGATGCCCATGGGCGATGGTCCGCGCGGGATTATCGCATGGGTGGCGGTGCGGAGAGAAGGTGAGGGAAAGAAAGAGGCTCACTCCGACAGCAGCTCGATCCACTTGTCGGCGATGGCCATCTGCAGGCGGTAGTCGTAGCCGACGCCACCCCACGCCACGGGCTGGCAGAGCGTGGGCATGCCGCTGACGTCCTCGGCGATGGTGACGGCGTCGGGGTAGAGCCCGTGCACCATGTCGTTGGCCGTCATCATGTACGCCATCGCCTCCACGTCCGTTGCGAACCCAAAGTACTCCTCGTAGTTCCCCGTGAACGCCATCTGGGGGGAGGAAGGGGGGGGTTGGGGTGGGGGGAGGGCAGAGGAGTGGGTGCCAGACAACATGGCGAAATGACGTGCATGGGGCATGGGGCATGGGGCATGGGGCATGGGGCATGATGCATGCATGGTGCACGTTGCACATACCTGCAGGCCGTGGTGCGTGTACATCATGGATGTGACGCCATCGAAGCGGAAGCCGTCGAACTTGTACTCCTCGAGCCACCAGCGCAGGTTGGAGAGCAGGAAGCGCAGCACCTCCCAGTGCCCGTAGTTGAACAGCCGCGAGTCCCACATCCAGTGGTACCCGCGCTCGCCCGAGTGAAAGTACTGCCCGTCCGTGCCGTCAAACATGTTCAGCCCGTCCAGCACGTTGTTCGACGCGTGGCTGCCGGGACACGGGGGAGGGGTGGCGGTGGGTGGCGGAAGAGGGGAGGGGGAGAGGTGAGAGGGAGGGGGAGGAAGGGGGATTGGGGGGCAGAAATGGCGGGAGAGTGCAGCATTGGTACGGCATGGCAGGGCGCAGTGGCCGGCTGAGGCATGGTGGAGCGCGTGCGAGCACGCATTCCTGTTCTCGCAAACCACCATGCCGCGTCCCGCCACGCCATCGTCAGCTTACCTACCCATGCACAGAGTGCGTGCCCCCATGCCCCCCATGCCCCTCATGCCCCCCATGCGCCCCATGCCCCCCCCATGGCACCTGTGCACGCAGTCCATGAGCACCACGATGCCCATGCCGTGCGCCGCGTCGATGAGGCTCTTGAGGTCGTCGGGCGTGCCGCAGCGGCTGCTCACGGCGAAGAAGTTGGTCACGTGGTACCTGGCGGAACGCGGGGGCGGGGGGTCAGGCGAGCAGGCGAGAACGGGAGAGCGCAGGTGAGGGACGCCGGGAGGGAAAGCGGGGGCACGAAGCGGGAATGGCAGGTGCTGGAGGCAACGGCCCGAGAGGCAGTGGTGGCAGGGGGAGGAGTCATGACTGGAAGGAAGACAATGCAACAAGGCACCAAGGCGCGCAACACGCGGGTAACGCGTGCAAAACAGAACGATTAGGGCCGTGGAGGAGTGCAAGGGAGGCCGAGCAAAGGGAGGGGCGCACAGGTGCGTGAGGGACGGGGAGGGCGTACCCGAAGGAGCCGTAGTAGGCGTGCTCCTGGATGGCCATGAGCTGGATGGCGTTGTACCCCAGGTCGCGCACGCGCGGCAGCACGTTGTCGCGGAACTCCGCGTACGTGCTCACTCGCGGCTCCTGTTAGCGGGTGGCGCAATAACGCGGATGAGGACGATGTGGAAAGTGGCGAGACGGAGAGCAGCCATGAGAACCGACGAGACGAAGCTAGGCAAGACAGCTGGCGCGCAGTGGGGGAGAGGCGGAGAGGGGGGAAGAGGCAAGGGCAGCTGGGGAAGAGAAAGCGGGACAGGAGGCGCGGAGGAGGGGCGGCGGGGGGTGGGGCGGGGGCGTACAGTGCTGCTCATGCCGACGTGCGCCTCGTAGATGCGCAGAGCTCGGGGCCGCTTGGGGCGCGCGTTCTTCCACACATGGCGCTCCTGCAGGCGCGCGCACGGGGTGGGGAGGCAGATGAGCGGCGGAGAAGCACGTGGGAAAGAGCCCCATTCCAGCCGTGAGCATCATTGCAGCCGTGAGCATCATTCCAGACGAGGGCAACGGACCAGACGAGGGCAACGGAGGTAAATGCAGGCGAAAAAGAAAGGCAGTCGCAGAGAGGAGCGGACCTCCGGCGGCGGGTCGTAGTAGATGCCGTTGTAGGGGATCTCGCCTGGCGCCTGCACGGCGAACTTAATCCACGCGGGAATGGCGTCCTTCCACCCCGACGGCGTGTCCATGTGGATCTGCATGCCACGTCATCAGAACAATAACCACGTGTTATGACAAGAGAACGACAACATCCACGGGAAACCTAGTACCGACATGCAATAGTGAGCGAAGTAATAAGGCTACTTCCACCTGCCCACCGCATCTGCAATGTCATGCCGAACGGAAACAAAATTCCCTACACAAAGGCTCCAATCCTAAATCTTCGTTGTTTCCCCCATCTGCCAAGCATTTGTGACTTCATGTCCACATTCCGCTGTCAAATCGTTCACGCGTGTCGCGCTGCAAGCCGCATGTGATCCACTCGCAGCCTCTCATACAGTCACATGCATCTGCCACAATGCCTGGCGTTCCTCGCTGAGGCACGGACTGACCTTGACGCGCGAGCCGTGGGGAATGGCGGGGGTGCCATCGGGATTGTCGGGCAGGAAGAGCTCCCACACGCCGAACTCGTCCTGCGGCACACGCGCACGCACGCACAGACAGGCAAGCAACACGGACAGTCAGAATCCGTGACTGATTTCTGTGAAGAGCGCGAGGAATAATGGCGTGAGCAGAGGGAGCGCGGCGGGCGAACCTTCTTCATGATGTCGGCGTTGGGGTTCCAGTTGTTGAAGTCGCCGATCAGCGACGCCGACTGCACCCACCTCACACGCACACACACACGGCGGTCAGCGAAAATCCAGACACTAAATGCCGGCAAACAAGAAGCGGGAAGCTCGCATTTCACTTACATAAGCGCCAGGAGCCCACTCGCGGTACACGATGCCGTTGTGCCTGCACAGAGTCAACGAGAAACGCTCCCAATGTCGCTTTAGACGTGAAACATTGGCAAGGCGAAGACCGGAAGCAGTCGGGTGAGGAAGGGAGACGGCAAGGAGACGCGCGAGGGCGGGCGGCTTACACGCGGTTGAAGCCGAACTTCTCGTAGCCGCGCGAGAACTTCTCGAGCCCGCCCTCGTGCTGGTCGATCTCCCACCGCAGCTTCTTGTACTGCCCGAAGCTGCACGCGCCCAACACGGCGAATCAAAGACAAGCTCACGCAACGAGTCAGACTGACACTGCTCAATATTAACAACTGAAATCTACTCAATATGAAATTGGATTAAAGACGCTGTGATTCAGGACCGTGGCTTACCGCTGCTGATTAACTTGTTTGCGCCGCGTATCGGGTACTAGTCGAGGCAACGGGGGTGTTTCCGGGTACTAATCGACGTAAATGCGGTGCATACCGGTATTAGTCGGAGCAATGACTGTGCTTATCGGCATTAATCGGGCTGGATGTGGCTGTGAAACGTGTAAAACGCGGGGGATGCGGTGCTTCTTATCGGTAAGGATCGAAGTACCTGCGGTACTTACCGGTACTCGAGGTGGATGCGGTGCGCGTTGAGGTACTCGTCGGTGTCGAAGATCCTCTTGCCCTCGCCCGGTGGCGGCACCACCTTGGGCCCCTCCTGCGTGAAGATCATCTGCTCGCGCAGCTTCGCGTTCTCCTCGCGCAGAGCCTGCGCCGCCCAAACAGGTAAGACCCAGAATGGTCAGCAAGCCCGCACAATCTAACACCAAGATCCTGGCGTTCGGAATTTGACATGAAGCACTGGTGTCGGAAAGTGCCAGTTTGACGATTAAGGACCAATATGCGGACCTTAATTTGCGCCTCGATGACTTCCGCCTCCGCTTCCAAGTCCCCCACTGCCAGCTCCGCGCCCCCGTCATTCGCTGCCTCAGCGGCCACGCGGAGCCGGCGGCTGCTGTCGTCCGTCCACGTCAGCTTCGCCTGACGATGTCGCAAGGCCCTCTGCCTGAGCTGCAATCGCGCGGGAATCTGACAGATTCTGGCATTGCCTGCCAGGGGAAACGAGAGATTTGCGTGAGATTTAGAAATTCGAAAAGACGGCTTTTGGAAATTTGCAACGCCTGCTTGCGTGAAAAAAATGCATGCCTTCCCGAAGGAAACGCACCTCCAAGGAAAGGGCTACGGGTTATTTTATGGCTTGATGTAAGCCGACACGCCGGCGGCGTGGAGACGGTGGCAGTCGCCATAGCTGCACGGAGCTAACGTGCCGCTAGGAATTCAGAATGGATCTCACTCGCTGCTTGCTACCTAGAGTACATTCCCCACCCCAACCAACCTTCCTCCAAGCCCAGCCGACTGGGAGTGTAGCGGATGCGGAGGTGAGGGAGGAAGTGGGGGGGGGGGAGGGGGGCTATTGACTATGCGCTGAGTGTAGTTTGAGCCCGAACCACACTGCACCACTCAATTTAAAAAACAAAAATACGCCACACCATTTTCAACCTCTCTGAAAGTTAGATCCTAGCTCATTGTTCGAACCCCATGATTGAAAGTGCTGCGCTTTAGATTCACACGAAGGGTTCCCTTCCCGGCCTCCCGCACACCTCAACCATGTGGCTCCAACGACCCCAAGACCACCTTATGCTTGCCACGTCCGCATTAGGCTAAGCATAAAGCGACCTCCCGTTTCAATCTTGAAGGGGTTCAGTGACGTGGCATGGAGCCAGAAGTGCCGTGCCGTGCCAGCCGTGCTGTGACCAGCTTCAGTTCAGGGGTTACGTTGTTGAAACTTGAAACGCGCCCATTCCGGCAAAGATCCATCCTCTGAGGGTGGAACAAGCACCACTCGTCCGCACCGCAGATCCCTCACCCTGTTTCCTCTGCTCCAGCTGCCCGCGATGGAGAATGGGTCATTCTCCGTGCGAAGGTCTGTGGTTCAGGTTCAATACAGTCCAAGACAAGACCCTCTCGACCAATGCAGCAGTGACATCAGGGCAGGCGCGACTTCAACTCGTTAGAGATCACTTCGATAAAAAATATTTTTCAGACATACATGACGAGTGACATACCTACTATGTTCTGCGTTTTAAAAGAGCAATATCTTAGATAGCAGGTCTTGATTGTGCTGTGGGCCTTTGATAAGCAACCTGCTGCAGTTACGCACTGTGCTTCGGGCTGGCAAGCCTAACCAATCACCATAAGGACCGAACAACCTTCACCTACCCAGCATGTGACTGTTCATTTCGCCGTTTCACGTAACCTCCACCCCCTTGTGTTACGGGCGGCGCCGCTCCCTGCGGTTTGGCCGCATCTCCGTGCGCAGAGCAGAGCCAAATCGACGGACGGATCAAGCCGATTGTCCACCCCCACCCACCTCTCAGGCAGGCAGGCAGGCAATTGATCACATAGAAACTGCCGAGGAACACTTCACCCAACCCAGCATTACAATCAAGCTGCTTGCTTTCGCGTCGACTGCCTTCACTTACTCCATTTTAGGGTTTCCTTGCCAAGTCCTTAGCCCAGCTGAAGTCCTTAGTTATATTAGGAATGCTTGTCAAAGGCCGTTGACCGTGCCCAACTGGGAGTTGCGTCTCAGTTGCTTTGTCTTAGCACGAGCTGACTTTTAGTCGTAGCTCAGATACCTTGACATATTCATAATTGCGGATAACTGTAACCCCCATGGCTATTTCACCATTGGAAATGATTGTACAAAGCCGCCTATTTATAATAAGTGGGTAGAGTAGGGGTTCTTCTCTAAGAGTTGATACGTTGGGGAGCTATGGACCGGTCGGCGTTGGATCGTCCCATGATCGATCGTCGAATGATGCTGCTCAGCCGCAGCCGCCGCGAGCAGGAAGGCGATTCCGATTCCGAAGAAGCATATTCGATAGGCAGAGATGACGTGGATCGCTCCGATTCGCTCAGCCGGGCCTTCGCGCAGGTGATACACCAGAAGGCGGCTGGCGTGTCACTTGCCGACATGTTTCATCTGCTTCGTGACCCTCTCTTTCCGGATGTAGAAACGTGTGGCTGGATGAAGTTTCGAATCATTCACGGCGTTCTGCGCCTCGCATCCCAACGAGAAAACTCCTTAATTGTGTTTGTTTCTGCGTGTGTCCGTGTGTGCCGTTCATGCTTTGACGGCCCTTGCGGTGCTGCCAGCAAACGAGCGTACGCGACTACCGGGGGGGAGGGGGGGACTCGCGGCAAGTGCGGCAAGAGGAGGAGGAGGAGGAGGACGAGGAGGAGTACACGGTGGAGGTGTGGGACGCGCTGGACTCGCTGGAACAGGTAACCGGGTGGGTCAACGGAGAAGCGTAGGGACTCGAATGTGGGAGTGGAGGTGCGTTGTGTGCTTCGCTGCAGCGGCGCCATCACCTCATGCCGCTGCCCTCAGTGCGTCACCTCGTGCTCCCGCCCTTCACTCTCCCCCTCCTTTCCCGTCTCACCAGCACTTTCCATCCCCTTCTCCACCCTCCCCAACCCCTCCCTTCCTTTCCTACCCTCGTCTCTCCCCCTCCCCAACCCCTCCCTTTCCTACCCTCGTCTCCCCCCCCCCCCCTCTCCCCCTCCCGCGCGCACCAGTTAAAGCCCATCATCGCGTCGGGCCCGCGGTGGAAGCTGGAGGAGTTTCTAAGAGCCATCGACATCCTCCAGGTACGCGCGCATGCCGCCACGCACATGCTACAAACATGCTTGCACGCGCGCAGGTACGCTCACATGCATATATGCTACATGCATGCTCGATGCAAGCGTTTGTGCGGGTTGACGCCACGAGCCGTTCTATCCACCCACCCACCGCTCCCTGCTACCCTCCCCTCCCCCCGCCCCCCTCTTCTCCCCGCGTTGACGGCGCGCAGGAGATGGCGGAGTTCTTTGAGCGCAACGAGTGCGCGTCGGGCGTGCGCGAGTGCGACAAGTTCATGGCCGTCGCCATGGACCACCTCCTCGACGAGTTCCGCGACGCGCTCGCCAAGATCAGGTCCGCGCACGCACGCACGCACGCACGCTCGCATGCCGCACCTGGGCGAACGGGATTGTGATGCGAGGATAAGGTTGCCATGGTTTATCAGGATCGTCATGGACCGCATGAAGGGCGGCCATGCATGAACGACTCTGCACATCGTGAGGGCGCAGCACGTAAAGGAAACCAACACATTGTCTGGCAACGTGGGTTTAGGATGCGCCCACTTTTTAGCAAGTGCGGAATGCAACCATGCTCCTCAACTATGCTTGGACCCTCCGTACAATGCCCACCTCACCTCCCCCTCACACCCACCCTCCTCACCTCTTCCCTCCCACCGACCCTGAAACTCCCCTCCCCCCTCCTACCACGTCCTCCTCCCCTCCCCCCCAACCCCCCCCCTTTGCCTGTGCGTGCGGTGGCAGCAAGCCGCTGCCGGCGGCGATGCTGCGCGAGGTGGCCATGTCCACGCAGGCCGGCCGCCTCGTCGACCAGCACCAGGGCGGCGCCGCTGCCGCCGCCGCCGCCGTGCTGGCGGGCGCCGCTGGCGGCGGCGTGCCGCGCACGTCCACGGGGTCGTCGTCCGCGTCGTCGCACCTGCCGTCGTCGCGCTCGCGCACCGGCAACCCCGCGTCCTCGTCGCCCGACTCCTCGGGCTCCTCCTCCCCCACGGCGGGCGGGTCCGCCGCGCCGCACGCGGTGTCGGCGGCGACGCACCAGGCGCTGCAGGACTGGCTGTCGGCGAGCGCCGTGCCGTTCCTCCACCGCATGGCCGTCAAGCTCGCGCAGGGGGGCGAGTCGCAGCGCTGCATGCAGCAATACGTGTGAGTGGCGTGGCACGTGCAGCAATACGTGTGAGTGGCGTGGCGCGTGTAGCAATACGTGCGAGTGCCGCGTGCACTGACGAACATAATTCCTGTTGCAAGACTCGTGTTCCTATCAGCCCCCCTCCTTTCCTCTTCCCCCCTGCTCCTAACACTCCCCTCTTCCACCACATCTCCCCCTCTCCTCCCTGCCCTTCCCCCCCAGCAAGGTGCGCGCGGAGGCCATTCAGCGGAGTGTGGACGCGCTGGATATCAAGAGAGTGCTGACGTCGTCACTGGAAGAGATGACGTGGCAGCAGCTAGAGGCGCTCATGAAGGGATGGGTCACGGACATGCGAGCCATGGTGAGTGTGTGAGAGGGGGGAGGGGAGGAGGATGATATGTGAGTCTTGGTGCACTGCCATGTGCCATGTGCCATGTGCGCTGCATGGTATCGGAGCTGTGACCTACGTCTCACTCTCCCCCTCTCCGCACTGCCGTGCCCACCACGTGTCCCCTGCGGCGTGCAGGTGCTGGTGCTGCTGGGCAGTGAGCGCGTGCTGTGTGACGAGATCTTCGACTCACTGGAGCCCGACAGAGAGCTCTGCTACCTCTCGCTCATTCAGGTAAATGCTGCCGCCTCTGCCATCTCTTCTCACCATTTACAAACTTCCCTACCTACCCTTACCAACCCCCTCCCACGTTCGCTCCCTGCCACCTTCTTCCCTCCCGGCCCACCTACTCTTCCTGCTCCCCCCCGGCAGGCGAGCGGGCTAGCAGCAACGGTGGAGGGCGGTGGTGAGCAACGGGCGTGTGGTGGCGTCGGGGCGCAACACGCCGGAGCGCCTCTTTGCGCTGCTCGATATGTTCACCACGGGGCGGGAGCTCCGGGCGCAGGTGGGATGAGGGAAGGGTGCAGGTGGGATGAGAGAAGGGCGCAGGTGGGATGAGGGAAGGGTGCAGGTGGGATGAGAGAAGGGCGCAGGTGGGATGAGAGAAGGGCGCAGGTGAGAGGGAAGGGCGCAGGTGAGAGGGAAGGGCGCAGGTGGGATGAGAGAAGGGCGCAGGTGAGAGGGAAGGGCGCAGGTGAGAGGGAAGGGCGCAGGTGGGATGAGAGAAGGGCGCAGGTGAGAGGGAAGGGCGCAGGTGGGATGAGAGAAGGGCGCAGGTGGGATGAGAGAAGGGTGCAGGTGGAATGAGAGGAGCGCGCAGGTGGGATGAGTGCTGAGGCAGCTGGTGCATGCCTGTTCCCCCCGTGTCGCACGTCACTGCCCCCGAAGCCTCAAGCCTTCCAAGCCTCTCCCTCTCGTCCCTGCACTCCTGCTCCCCGCCCATCTCCCCCCCTGTGTGTGGGCTTAGATCGAGGCGGTGGTGTCGGTGCCGGGGTTTGGCAGCGTGCTGCGTGAGATGGAGCGGCTGCCCGCGCGACCTGGCGGGCGCCGTGATGGACACCCATTGGCGAGTTCAAACGCGTGCTGGAGGAGCCGCCTGCACACCACCAGGCGCAGAGCCAGGACAAAAAGAAAGGGTGAGGGGGAGGGATGGCCAGGCATGCGCTATGTGTTTGTGACAGCATGCGTGTTGCCAGGATGTGTTGTGGCAGCGCGCGACATCACCTCATGCACCTGTCCTGTCGGTGCATGTCATTGCCATTTGTCTCATCCCATACCTCAAATCCAAAATCCTGCTGCTCCCCCCTCCTTCTCCTCCCCCCTTCCCCTCCCCCCCCTTCCACTGGCAGGATGCTGAAGCCGTTTCTGCGCAGTGCGAGTGCGAGCGGCGCGGGCGAGGGGGGCCGGTGGAGGAGATGGAGGTGGCTACGGCGGCCACGCACCCTCTCACGTCCTACGTCGTCAACTACATGAACAACCTGCTCGATAAGTACGCTGGGGGCGAGGGTTGTTTAGATCGCACTGTGCTGTGAGTTGGGCGTGAAACCAATGACGCTTGGGGAGGATCTAGTGATCAGCCCATGCTTATGCAAGGATACATGCACTCAAATTGGTTGTTGTGGCGTTGCTGCATGCTTCCTTGCCCCGGTGCAGGCAGAGCAAGCGCAACTACCCGGTGACGCTGGAGTATCTGCTGCTGGAGTACGGCCGCAGCATCACGGCCACCGGCACCGACGCCACGGCAGCGGCGCTCATCACACGCAGCGGCCCGCAGTACAAGACGCCCTTCAGTGGGGCCGCCGTGGAGCGCCGGTCGGGCGCCGTGGGGCCGGCAGCGCTGGGGCAGCGCGCGGCCACACTGGCAGGCGTGGTGTCGTCGGTGCTGGAGTCGCTGCTGCGCTGCCTGGAGGCGCGGTCCCGGGCCGCCTCTGACCCCACGCAGGGCGCACTCTTCCTCCTCAACAACGCCCTCTACATCTCCAAGAACCTGTGAGCCTCGCACATAAAAAAACCCATGAGCCACGCACATGCAAAAATCTGTGAGCGCCTCGCCCTGCACTGCTGTCAGCGCTCGAACCGTGCCTTGCAGCGTACCACCCTAGCAGGGGCATCTCGTGCTTGTCCTAATGGGCCTGCATTCATTCTTCCACGTGCTGCTGTCTGCATGCTCGTCAACGCCCACTCATCTACCCGTGTGTCCGTGCGTGCATGTGGTGGCGGTGGCAGGTCGGACGGCAAGCTGTCAGCGGTGGCGGACCTACCGGATTGGAAGGACGGGCAGATGCTGGACAAATACATGATCCACTTCCGCGACGCCCGTGCTCGCTAGGGTACCGCCACGCCACTCATGCCTGACCTGCCGTGCCCATGCCATGCCATGCCATGCTATGCCATGCCATGCCATGCCGTGCCATGCCATGCCATGCCATGCCATGCCATGCCATGCCACATTCCATGAGATGACAAGGGACGCCTTGAAATGACTGGAAGGCCATGGCTTGCATGCATGTCATATGGAGTGTCCTTGACGCCTGTTTTCATCAATCTCTTGCCGACTTGCATGACTGAGCTCGTTTGGTTGCGTAAGTCCCATCGTTCCTTGGTGAACGGCGTGGCATCTCACTCTAACCCGGGCCAGTCCTTTCCTCTGCCGCTCTCATC